>OX387639.1:8532109-9895025 GCA_947568825.1 Sphinx pinastri | reverse complement strand
TCCCTCCATAGCATAGCGAAGACAAATAATGAGTAAAAGAGGTCTGTTATTTTTTAGTTGGAATTATAGAGACATTATTGCCTACAGAACGAAGGAGCCGACTCCACGTGAATGTTACGACTGTCGTTTGTCTCATTAAAATCCAATGTGAAGTATCTTTATTGTCTTCAGTGAAATTTACTAAGACATAAAAAGTGTCATTCCCTTCCTTATTCTCAATCCTTTCCCTAACCGACGTTGAACAGGAATGGTACAGGAGGGTTGAACAGGAGTTTTATGGAGACCACGTACCCGCAAGCGCAGCGCTCGACATCCACTTGCAAGGTGGCCAGACGACTTGATAAAGGTAGCTGGAATACGCTGGATGCAGGCCGCATTTGACAGATCCGTCTGGAAATGACCTAAATGGCCTATGTATGCAGTGGGCTTTATGTGATGATGATAATGACTGGCGCCTAATCATCAGGCAACTTTTGGCGTAGTTTCTATGTGTAGTCGTTATACCATTATATTATGCGTAGGATACAGCACTACAAGCCCTACAGTACACCTTATATATGTAAAGGGCGTAGTTGTTGCGAAAGTAAATTTCTCTTTAATGTATTTGTATTCGACTCGCTGTCGGGTCATGCACAGGCCCTTCTTCCAAGAGGTTAATCTTTTGAACATGTTATGGACTTATAGTTAAAAGCTTAATACTGCACCAGGGTCTGTCAATTCAATTTCTGTGAGACGAATACAAGCATATCCGTGATTATTACTTTTTTAGGTTTCAATGTTTGAACAGTTACCAAAAATATCAGTACAAAAATAAAATGTATCATATAATATTGTCTTCGATACTTAGAAATATGAATCCCGGAACGTATGAATTAGAAAAATCTGGTTTATTTTCGTTCTTTTCATAAAGTAAACATCAATGAAAACTATTAAAACACTTGGTAATGAAATGTTGTGTTGCAAATTAAACTTATTTAGATATTTCGTGATGAAATGTCGCTGCAATAAAGTCATTACCTAAGTCTAGGAAATGATACAGAACCTATCAAATGACCTAAATTTCAGGTTAACAGAGAATCTTTTTCAGACTGGAAATTAGAGAAATATAATTCTGTACCTAATACTCTAAAAAAAATTGTTATACGTGAAAACGTTGAGCTCAAAACAAACTAAATTTTAATGACAACACAGGTTGAGTTTCACAAAACCGCAAACAATGTCGCGGTTACTGATAATACCACATTTTAACACCCAACGAAAATCTTAAATAAACAATAGAGAAGACTAGCTTCTTACGATTGGGAAACTAAAGGTTTTTCTGGGCAGCATTTTAACTGTTTATATTTTATGAACAGCCGTGGCGCCTGGCAAGCGCCTGTCAGTCTATTAATTTAGCCAGTCAGTAGTTAAATCATTGACTGCCTTGTTGGCGGAGTTGTATCATGACACGACTGCAATGCTGAGATATCGGGTTGGATCTCTGGGTCGGGCAAAGTGCTAATGGGTGTTTTCTACTCAGTATCAGCCCGTAGTCTGGAATTTGTGCCCGATATGGCGATAGATAATAGCGACGATAGCCTAGTTGGGAATGGAACGGTCTGCCGAGACAATGTCCGGAGGTTCAAAACCCAAGGCACACACCTATAACTTTTCGAAGTTACGTGTGTATTGTTATCAATTATCGTTCGCTTTAACGGTGAAGGAAAACATCGTGAGGAAACCTACATAACTGAGAATTCTCCATAAGAATCTCGAGGGTATGTGAAGTCTGCCAACCCGCACTAGGCCAGCGTGGTGGACTAAGGCCTAACCCCTCTCAGTAGTAGAGGAGGCCCGTGCTCAGCAGTGGGCAGTATATAATACAGGGCTGATTGCATTGCATTGCATTGCATGGCGATAGACTCGCTCCCTATCACATCATGGGACGGAATACACACGGAGCAGCGGAGAGTGGGTGCACTACTACTAGCGGGTGATGCGCCTTTGCCTAAAAGGCGTGAGTGTATATGTGCTAGTTAAATCATAAGGTACTTAAAGCATCGTATTTTTGGTCAAATGTTACGTAAGCCAGGGCTTACTGACTTACTGACTGGGCTTACGAACTCAAGAATTCTCAGTCCCTGGACTGAGAATTCTTGAGTTCGATTCCCGTGTAAGTTTGCCAGGGATTGGTTCTCTCAAAGATATTAGACGTCAGCCAGACAGCCCGTCAAAAAAATAAACGAAATTGTTTCTATAATATGGGTTTATTACTCAGAATGGGATAAGGGCAGACAGAGGAGAATGATGTTCCAAGACTAACATATGGAAAAAATAGTCATTTAAGAATTATAGCTTCTACGCATTGTATTTAAGGTTCATATTAGTAAGGGATGGTTTTAATGACGTTAATAAATAAAAATGCACTCATTTCAAGAATTATCGCTTCTACGAATTGTATTTAAGGTTCATATTAGTAAGGGATGGTTTTAATGAAGTAATTAAATATAAATGTAAACGTTTAAGAATTATAGCTTTTACGCATTGTATGTAAGGTTCATATTAGTAAGGGGTGGTAAAACCTCCTACGCATTTTAGATCAGGGTCACGTGATCCTGACGCGAGTTTAATATTTTATACCCATCCCAAAAAGAAGGTTTCACTTCAAAAACTGAAAAAATATTTCAACTTGAAATTTTTATCAGTTGTAAAGATAGTCAGCATTTTGGCAACAATAAACAAATAATTTAAAGCCAAGCATTTTTCAAGTGCTTTTGCATTTTTACTGGGGATCAAATTATGCTATGATAAGTTTGACGTCTCGTAATTTGATGCATTGATATTTGAAACGTAACAAGCAGAAGTGCAACTTGTCTTCATTCTCTTACCGTCATCGGATGGAAATATTTTTCACCTTTCTTAATTTCATTACACTAGGGGGTCGGTGCAACACACTTCTTCAAGTACATATGTTATTTATAATGGCATTTGTGTTCACATTTTGCCAATGTCAAGTTTGGTTTGTATATTTTATTATCTGTAGTATGTCGAAGTAAAGCAGTGGCTACCTTACCAAGACTTTATCGAGGAGTTTTGGCGGCAACAAAAAAAACACTTGATTAGCACGATTATTTCAATTCACTTCATTTGAGCTCTTTAATAGAACTATATTGGATAATATACCACCATAATTATGCAATATAACACTAAGTATCACCAAAATAATGAATTAAAACAAGAGCACCTCATGACACTTCCAAGTTCTCGCCAAAACTCCTATAGAATAGATGTTGATACCGGGTTAGTGCTTACCCAGGAAAACCAGGTATTGCCAATCGAAAAACCTACACAAATTTGGACTACCCTAGTAATGGATCACACCGGGGATGTCTAAAACCGATTGGTAAAGACAATCCAAACCAAAATTGACGCGGTTTTTTTTCTAGGTCTATTTCCGACTGATATTGCTGCTGCTCAGTATCAGCCCGCAAGCAGCAGCTATACGTTCGCCCCCTATTATATGGGTCCTAAGTCTTAACATAGCCGTGATAACCCCTGCCTACCCCTTAAAAGGGAAACAGCTGTGATATATCATTTCTGATTTAGTTGCTTATAGCTATTAATAAAATACATTATTATTTCCATATCTTTGCGGTTACAATGCACTGTTAGAGAATACTTAAGCGCCAAGTAATGACTTGTAATATTAAACTGTTACAACGTGATGACAACGATGATTAGTGTTAATGTTAATTCTTTAAGATTGTTAAAATTATTAATATCTTGATTTGAGATTAATATTGCTTGATCCAGCGACAGTGTGGGCTATAGGCCGGCCGGCATGCCCAGTTCAAATCCTAGGTAGAGTATCAGACTGTGAAATTTTTTGGAATATGATTTACACGATTATCTCTAAATCTAATGATCCGATTTTCAAAATTCTTTCATTTATAGAAAGCTACATTATCATTGGATTATATAGACTACTTTACATCCTAAAAACGAGCGGAACCGCCAGCAAAAAATTTACAACAAATAGACTCCAATAATACTTTTAAAAAGTAAATTTATAGATATATAAAGAGCATAATAAGTAGTTGTTTACTTTTCTGACGCAAGAACAACATAATTTGCATTATATTGCTAAACGTAGTAACAAGGCAGTGGCCTACATATGCGAATTTACCGCTCTACCAGCGAAGTCAAGTTCAAGTGTCAAATATCATCCATATTAAAGAAATACTTTTAAGGTGTTTTAATACAACTATAGATATCAAGTGGCTAACTTTGCTTAGCGGCAGGAGTAGTCAAATCGTTGATACCTACCCAGACTTCATTAGAAATACAACTAAACGGCAATGGCGGCCTTAGGGGGTGGCGAACCGGGCAGCCGCCCGGGTCCTAGCGCTTCCAACTGAGGACCATTTTTTTAGTTCACCACCATGTTTACCAACACATCTTAAGGCCTTTTTTTGCTCCCGCCCAGGCCTCGCGCCCGCGCCGGATGAACTTGCCACTGACAAGCGGACAAAAGGCCTGGCAAAGATCTGCCTCTCGCAGCTTCGTATTAGTTACGGCCGCCACTGGTAAACAGTACAAAGCATATCGAAGCTTCATCATAATTACGAGTTAGAGGATGTCCCTGCTGAGAAAAGGCCTCAAAGATTTCTAGACCGACATGTTAAATATGATCTAATAAATTAGCCTGCACATCACATCGGTGAATCGGTTTCTACTGGGCAAGCGTGCTTCACCTTAGGCCGCATTATCGCTTAACATCAGGCGGGTAGCGGACAAACGTGAGCGCATTTAGAAATTAAAAAAAAACACATACTGGCATCACCGTTCTCTGACTCTTTAAAATCCCTACTAATATTATAAATGTGTAAGTCTTTTTGTTACGCTTTCGCAGTTAAACTACTCAACCGAATTTGATAAAATTTTATGCGAAGTAAGGTAGAGCCTCAAGAAAGGAGATAGGCTACTTTTAGTATTTCGTCACGATTTCAAAGCCGCCAGGAAAAGAAATAATAAAGTATAAAATATTATGACTAGCATGAATTACGTTTCCAATGAATCTCAATTATCGCTCAGTAATAAATAACAAGATTCTGTGAATACCCTTTCCCGTTTTACCATCTTTAAGTCTACGATAACAGCTTTCCCTTCATCCCAAAACTCGTTCCCGGATTTCGAATGCTGTGCTTAATCGTGTTTTTTTTTTCCTTAGCACCGTACACTTAGGAACGTCGCAGACACTGTCAAGCTATATATAATAATAATGATAATTTGACCGTATTAATGGAATATAATAATTATTATAAGAACAGTGAAACAAATTAATTGATTGAAAAAGTTTCACTTCATACGTGTGTACATTAATACACACACACACTTTTTTTTACACGCTTTATATTAGCTTCACTTGTATGTATGTATGTTTGTAACCGACTCCTTTGGGCGCGATTTTGACCCACTTTAAACGGTCAGATTTTATTCAAACTTTGTAGGTTTGTCGAGGACCGATAACAATACACTAATTTGATAAGATTATGCCATTATTGAATTTGCAAAATGAGATTTTTGACAATTTTATTATTGTTGGATCATAGTAGAATTACAACTAAACTGGCTACTCTTATGCGTAAAAAAATCCTACTTATCACAAGATGGCGCTTTCGTTTATTTAGTCACATCTGTTGGACAATAGTAGAACAGAACTAAAAAATTAAAAATCAATAATAGTTTAAAACAACTAAAAACACGCTTTATAGAAAATCCAACCAAAAAATAGAAAATAAATTTGAATTAAGAATAGTGTAAATAAGAAAAAAAAATATTTTATTGTAAAAAAAGCGTGGGGTACATGGTGACAATAGTTATAAATATTTTATTGACAGATAATATGAGTAGAAGTATTTTATATCATTTTGATAATATCTTAAAAAGCACCCCACGCTTTTTTTACAATAAAATACATTTTTTTCTAATTAGAATGCTATTTCGGTCACTTTCGTGGATTACTTATCAAAAAGTATTTATTTTAATTGAAATATCGTAAAATGATGGGCCATTGTAACCGTTATCTTGCTTTTTCATCGTTTTTTGTAATCAGCATTACAGGTTATGAAAAAACCGTATGTATGTCACTTCGGTGGAGAAGCTTTCTTTTTTTTTTTTTTTGTAAACTACAGCGAAAATAGCTAAGCTTCACAATGTAAGATAAGATACCTGTCATGTGAGACTATTTTGAATCACATTTTTTTTTTTTTAGAAGTTTATGTCCGTTTTTGAGATTGGCCCATATATCCAACCAACAAAATAAGTTTCTAAAAACGATCTCAATCACTTCTTTCGATCCATCGCTATAATGGCCCAATCAGGGTTAAGCTTTTGTCATGCTTACAAATGCCTTACTTTGATTGGTTTATTCTCGGGTTTAAATCGACGATCAATATTCAAAGAAAAAGAAAGAAAATATAAAAAAATAAAGATCACTTAAAAATCAATTAAGTAGATTATAAGTAGGTACTTACTACAACTTCTTATAGCTAAAGAAGAGAAGAAATCAGAAATGCAGACCGGTGATAAGAAGAATGTAACATATTTTACAATAGGTAAAATATTCCTTATTGATAATGATTTTGGTCAACTACCACTGACAAAGCTAACGTGTATAATTCGTAAAGGCTTTTTCGCCTTTGTTAAATAGTATTTTTTAGGAACTTTATCAAAAATAAATATAATATGGGATAATAGGTAATATTATAATTTCACAAGATAAGATACTACAAAAAGATTGTACCTATAACTGTCACTTTAGATTTTCAATGTTTGACGTTATTTTATCTTATCTGTGGATTCACTGAAATATGCCTATGCCTTTATGTTATGTAATTTCTTTCAGTGTTTTCTTTCAAAGAGTTCTAAGATTAATGTAGAGGGGACATTGGGAAAATTTTCATATAAAAATTTTGAGCCTGTTCGTAAGGCGCAAATTGGCATATTTCCTTCCAAAATATTGTTTTCTGTACAAAATTTTCGCATACGACATATATACGGCACGTCTTGTCACATGGGTGTGTCAGATAAGACAGCGAATTATTACCCACGAGTAACAACTTTTGGACGAACAATTTGGGCCTGATGTCCGGTCTATAACTATTTAATGTCTTTGGTTTTTTTTAAACGCATTCTACAATTTACTGAATATTTCACTATATACTGCCTCAGTGACGTAGTCGAATTTCGTGCGCAGTACAACCACCGCTCTAAGGTTCCGGGATCGAATCCCGGGTCAGGCAAAACGATTTTGGGTTTAGTGTTTCACTAGCAACCTATACAACTAGTATACAACAAACTTCACTACCTTTACTGTATCGCACACCTATACTTCTTCAGCCCTTGGAAGGCCACTGGTGAACATAGGCCTCCCCCAAAGATTTCTTGACCAACCTGTTAGAAGCGGCCTGAAAGGCTGAAGAAGAAGCACATCTATACATGCACAAGTACATTTTTTTACCCGACTGCGAAAGAAGGAGGGTTATGTTTTTCGAATGTAAGTATGTATGTATGTATGTTTGTATATTTCTTAGGCACGCCCTACAGCCTAAACGGCTTGTCGTATTTTTACGTGAGTGGTATCAATAGATTCGTCTTAGTCGTGAGAGTGACACTGGGTACATCAAAATAAAAAAATAACAAAATTAAGGATTTTTGGCGGCAAAAAGTAATCTAAAAAAAAAATGTTTTCAAAATACATATGAGTGTGGTATGAAAATAAAGATTTTTTAACGGTGATTACGAATATATATATATACATATATATATAACTTATATGTTTTATTGGAGTTTGGAATAGGAAATGCTAATAAAGGTGCTCGAGAACTAAAAAGATGGAAATAAAAAAAATAATTAAGAAAAACAAAAACCCGACTGCGTCAATATCTGCCATCTTTATTAAATTCATTGAAGAACTGAAAAGATAGAAACAAGATTTTAATTTGAATATTTTGTTTTGGTTTTGAATAATCTTAGTTGACAGTGTTCACAAACGCAGTCGGAGGCATAACACGCTCACTTCTCATAATTTGGTTGGTTATATAAGAGCAACAAAATCTCGGAGTGAGCAAATGCCTCCGACTGCGTTTGTGAACACTGTCAACTAAGATTATTCAAAACCAAAACAAAATATTCAAATTAAAATCTTGTTTCTATCTTTTCAGTTCTTCAATGAATTTAATAAAGATGGCAGATATTGACGCAGTCGGGTTATTTGTTTTTCTTAATTATTAATTTTTTGTAGAAATGAATGACGTGACGAAGTATTACACGCCCGATTGTAAACGTCACGACTAGTGAATTTTACATAACTTCAACAAGGAATAGATTTTTATTATGCACTAGCATTGCGCGCGGCTCCGCCCGCGTGGAAAAGTTTTTCCGGGATAAAAAGTAGCCTATAGCACTCAGGAGTAATGTAGCTTCCTATTAGTGAAAGAATTTTCAAAATCAGTCCAGTAGTTCCTGAGATTAGCGCGTTCAAACAAACAAACAAACTCTTCAGCTTTATATAATAGTATAGATTATTTTGTATATCTAGTATATATTTTAAATTTTGTGTTTTATCATTTTATTTGTAATAAACACAAAAATTTATTATAATTCTGAAAAAGTAGGGTATAGCGGTAACATAAATGGGCTGTAAACGAAGAGGTCCGACATTCGATTCGAGTCTAATGTTTTAAACAAGTTGGAGTACACCTACACACAGAGTCAAAAAGAACTCGTCGTATTCAAATTATATTATAATATTGATTATAATAACCACTAAGTTTTATAGTTGGTTTCAGAAACCTAAGTAGGTATGTGCCTACAAATAAATAATGATTTGATGTTTTCTCAAATTTGTATGCAGAACTAAGAGCAATGTTTGTGTTGTGACATGGATTATTTAGAATCATTATATTATGTACTAGCATTTGCGCGCGGCTCCGCCCGCGTGGAAAAGTTTTTCCGGAATAAAAAATAGCCTATAGCACTCTGGAGTAATGTAGCTTCCTATTAGTGAAAGAATTTTCAAAATCGGTCCAGTAGTTCCTAAGATTAGCGCGTTCAAAAAAACAAACTCTTCAGCTTTATATAATAGTATAGAAGTATAGATTGCGTAGTCATACCATAGCATACCAGCCCTGTATTATATACTGCCCACTGCTGAGCACGGACCTCCTCTACAACTGAGAGGGTTAAGGCCTTAGTCCACCACGCTGGCCTAGGGCGGGTTGGCAGACTTCACATACCTTCGACATTCAGAGAACTTCTCAGGTATGCAGGTTTCCTGACGATGTTTTCCTTCACCGTCAAAGCGAGCGATAATTCACAAAGAAGTAGTCATGCTAAGTCATAATAAGTTAAAAAAATCTTACCAAAAAGGTTTACACCCACTACACCCGGTTCGTCTCGTCAAACGAACAAACTTTGATCGACTAAACCATTGTTGATATCCATTCTCTCTTTTAAACAACAAACTTTTTTCTTTTTAACTTTACCCTTGACATTGGAAACAAATACCAATTTATCCTAACCTCTCGTCTCGTATCGCCGCTCCAATATTACGGAAGTCAATTTGTAATGGCCGTAACGATGCATAACATTTCCGAATAAAACAGAACTTGTATGCCTATGACGGTATTTGATAAAATGGGTCTTCATATATTGGTCTATTTTCGTCCGGGCGGATAAGACCCGTGGCATCCAGAGAAAATACACGGCATTTGAGCTCTAGTTGAATTGGAAATTAAAATATAGGTTTGACAGCCTGTTTAATTAGGTCTTTTGATGCAGCTAGGCAGTATGTATAAAGGTATCTAACTAGAGTGGTTGTAAGATTGCATACTCACACGTATTTCGAAACATAGGGAAGTAATTTATGTCACAATGATCTTTTGTTGTTACATTAATTATCCTGTGATTTCTACGCGTACTTACTTACCTACTTATTTTTACTTTAATGATTTTTAACAACCCGACATTCGAAAGACTGATGTCAGTTACAGAGCAAAGATTAAGTAATAAGTTACTTAATCAGTGATGATTTGAGTAAACTTAATGACCTACTTACGTTTATAAAATCCATTCATATTTTCTGATCATCGATTTGTAGACATCGTAAACCACTACCACAGGGCACATAAAATTTCCGTCCATAAAAAAAATGTTAACACGAACACGGAAGGTAATTAAATTGTTATTCACTATGATTTTTATTTTATAATTTTTGCAAAAGCGCGCGAACGCGTAGTGAGGGGAAAGCGACAATAGCGCGGACGATTTCTCCCTCGTCGCAGCCTCGACTGAGTACTGAGTTGACATGAGCCATCGGCCATCGGACGTTACACAACCCTGTCTATAGTGATGTTATAAATGGTTTTTATACATAACTCTTACACTTTCTTTTATTTCACATTACTCGCATTCATAATTTATACAGAATATTATTAATACTAAAATTATATCATAAATTGTGATATCAATCAATTTATTGTTACTGTGTTTGCTAATTACTGTCAGTGGGTTTATAGGTAAATCGATATCGATTGTAAAATTATCGATTGGTAATGATATAACGTCACTAGCGGTCGCCAAACGCATCAGTGTGTTTCGTGGTCTGGGCACGTATGTTCTATTGTGCAAAATGACACGTAGCTTGTATTTTACACAATATTCTCTCGAAAGAGTTGTATGTGACATAACTGTATGAGCGATGCGGTCTGAACTAAGTAGGGTTGTGGCACGTAGTGACGGCATTATATTAACTTTATAAATAACCTTTTAAGCAGCAAAAAAATAATTATGCTCATTCAATTTTTAGTGCATATCCTACAAATAATATTATTGAGTTTACAAATACCTATATTGACTGCAGAATATAAACACGCGTATACACACTATTAGGTACCCAACTATAAAAAAAGCCATAAATAGTATTAAAATGGAAAAGAAAGTTACGCATACCTTAAATACAAACACAAATAGACCAATAACATAGCTTTTTAACACACACACACTCACGCCTTTTATCCCCGAAGGGGTAGGCAGAGGCGCAACTGGGGCACCCACTTTTCGCCGTTATTTCGTCCCATGATGTGATAGGGGGCGAGCCTATCGCCACATCGGGCACAAATTCCAGACTCCGGGCTGATACTGAATAGAAGAACTCAATATAACTTTGCCCGACCTGAGGATCGAACCCGAGACCTCAGCGTTGCAGTCATACCGTAATACAACTACGCCACCGAGGCACCGAGATAGCTTTTTAAGCAAAAATATTTTTGTTTAAATAGATACATTTTAAATTCTATTGAAAACGAACGGTACAAGCATTTTATTAATACAATAGCTTTTGCCCGCGGCTCCGCCCGCGTGAATGAGTTTTCCCGGTATAAAAGTCCCGCTTTATATTTTCCCGGTATAAAAAGTATACATAATCTACCCGTAGCTTATATGACACGTTCGTAGATTTACCATAGCAGCGCCATCTATTGATTACTTACTCAACCCAGTCGAAAGGTATCGACATCTGTTATCATTACCATAGCAGCGCCATCTATTGATTACTTACTCAACCCAGTCGAAAGGTATCGACATCTGTTAGAATCATTTGGAGTTAAGATAATTGTGACTGTCAAATAATAACAGACAAATAATTAGCAATAAATTAAAATTGCGACTATAATTTGAGATTTAAACTATCCTATCTCTCAAGTTGGATCGAACTGCACATGGTGTGCGAATTTTATTATAATCGGTTAAGTGGTTTAGGAGTCCATTGAGGACAAACATTGTGACACGAGATTTATATATATTAAGATTTCATCCATAAGTACTACAGTATTCTGTAGTAAGTCATTAATGAAGACAATAAATAATGGTATCAAAATTGATCAATTTAAGTTCCTACACGATTTATAATAAAACTATAAAATTCCGTAATACGAAATCAAACGGCGCCTAAGCATTTAGTTCAGCAATAAATTAAAAAAAAAACAATCTAACCATTTCCTAGTTTTTTTTATCGAATGACCAAATCAGTTTAAGTTTGACAATGATTTTATTGTTAATCAAGTAATGACGCCGTTTAGCGTCTAATATTAGTATAAATAATTTTGGATTCATAAAAACATTGTCGCCTTATTGGTCTCATGACAGAATATTTTGCGAAGTCATGGTCGAATCACCACATAGACCGGGTTTTTACCCGATTGCGAAAGAAGGAGGGTTTTGTTTTTCGAGTGTAGGTATGTATGTATGTATATTTCTTAGGAACACCCTAGAGCCTAAACGGCTTGTCGTATTTTTATGTGAGTGGTGTCAATAGATTCGTCTTAGTCGTGAGAGTGACATTGGGTACATAAAAAAAAAACAAAATTAAGATTTTTTGGCGGCAAAAAGTAATCTCAACAAAAATTAATGTTTTCAAAATACATCGAGTGTGGTATCAATATAAAGAAATTTTAACGGTGATTACGAATATATATATAACGTATATGTTTTATTGGAGTTTGGAATAGGAAATGCTAATAAAGGTGCTTGAAAACTAAAAAGATGGAAATAAAAAATGATATTTAAAAGAAACAAAAAACCCGACTGCGTCAATATCTGCCATCTTAATTAAATTCATTGAAGAACTGAAAAGATAGAAACAAGATTTTAATTTGAATATTTTATTTTGGTTTTGAAAAATCTTAGTTGACAGTGTTCACAAACGCCGTCGGAGGCATAACACGCTCACTTCTCATAATTTGGTTAGTGATATAGATAGAACAACAAAATCTCGGAGTGAGCAGATGCCCCCGACAGCGTTTGTGAACACTGTCAACTAAGATTATTCAAGCAGCAGTAGACGCCATGTGGCTGATGATGATGATGATGATAAGTGTGGGTATTAAACTTCACGCAACATAATTTCGAGCCGACCCTTTCATGCTCTAGACTAGATAAATATTTCTAAAAAGTGTTTTTTATAAGGGCTTAGCAAAGTGACCACATTGCATCTGATGGCTTAGACTAGGGTCCATATAGAGTGTTAATTGATAAGAGATTAGTACCCTCACCCATCTACATAACGGCCTCTTTGTAACCGGGTATACACAGGCTGACCCCGGAACGCGTAACTTGCGCGGGCTACTAGCGCGGGTTTTAGAAAGAAAGAATTTATTGCTGGCACAATTTTAAATACTCAAAAAATATATACCTATATATTACCTTAGACTATTTTTTTTTTATGGCACTTGTGTTCACATTTTGCCAAAGTCAAGTTTGGGTTGTCTGTTTTTATTATCTGTAGTATGTCGAAGTAAAGCAGTGGTTACCTTACTTCTACCTTACTACTCCTCGATAAAGTCTTGACTTTATCGAGGAGTTTTGGTGGCAACAAAAAAAACACTTGATTAGCAAGATTATTTCAATTCACTTCATTTGAGCTCTTTAATAGAACTATATTGGATAATATACCACCATAATTATGCAATATAACACTAAGTATCACCAAAATAATTAATTAAAACAAGACCACCTCATGACACTTCCAAGTTCCCGCCAAAAACCAAAATTACAATTAAGACCAGCAAAGGAACTGCTGTCAATGATGCTGAAATGCTGTCTGAATGATAATAAAGTGAAATATTAGCTGAGATTGTAATAACCTTTGATTTATATACCTAGATAGAGTGACACGCTGCAATGAAACTAAAACAAACAGGCCAACTTTTCTTAAGCTAGTATGCGTGACAGCTGTGTCATAAGCTATCGCTGCTTGATTCTGCGTATTCTTGTGTGCGCGCATATTGATGCCAGTTATTACATGGTTTCTATTAAAACGGGAAGAAAATGATATCCATGAAAAACAACAAAAATTAATTCATTCGAACTCATTTAGTTCAACAGTTGGCCTCTATTTTTTTCGACGCGTTTGAAACGTTCAGTTTCTATAGAGAGTGAACAAAATAAACTTTGACATAATTTTCTACAAAAGAATACGCTACATCGAAACTCATATAAAGCTTTTTTTGTATGTAATGTATGATATGGAAATGGATCCGAACATAAATACACGCTTAGGTAGATATGGTAAAAGGCTCACCCCATTACTTTATGGGACGGATAAAAACTCCGCAGAATGTGAATGCACTAGTTGCGCCTTTGCCTATCCTTTTGGAATAGAGGCTTGAACGCAAAAACAAATATTTGTATGAATCAGTGAAATCTATGACAACTGACAAGCAGCACATTGCTGTCGCGAAACTTATGAAGCGAGAAGTAGATAGGTAGGTACCTATATCTAACTATTTAACGTTTATCCTTCGTACCTTACGTATCTGGAACCTTTTTTAGCTTTTAATTGTGAGGTTAAATAGGTAGGTACGTAATTTATATTTTTCAACCTTCTTTTCATGTTTTCCGTTTACTTCTCTTCTTAAAATAAGATTATAAATTACTTTTGCTTACAAAATAGCTTCATACATTGTATACATATATACATACATACACACACTCATGCCCTTTATACCCGAAGGGGTAAGCAGAGGCGAGACTAGTGCACCCAATTTTTGCCGTGCGTATTCCGTGCCATGATGTTATAGAGGGCGAGCCTATCGCCATATCGGGCACAAATTCCAGACTCCGGGGTGATACTGATTAGAAAAACCCAATATCACTTCGCCCGGCCCGCGGATCGAACCCAAGGCCTCAGCATTGAAGTCGCACCGTAACTACGCCACCGAAGCATTCATATTTTGTATATGGTAAAAAGACTATTTGTGTTAATTCGTAAGTCATTGACCGCCTTGTTTAAACAATATTTGCCGGCCATTTATTGTGAAAATGTTGTGTTTAGAAGCTATTTCCTCTGTTCAGAGAGTACGTTGTAGGAGGCCAAAAACTCTCCTTTTTTATTCCTCTTCTACCTACCCTTACTACAATCTAATGAGGGGTACAACTCACTTTTTCAAGCATATGGTAAAATATATCGGCGAAGTTTTATTACCAGTCAACTGTGGGCTGCGCGATGTTAACTTCAGGGGAATTCCAGTTCAAATCGTGTTAGAAAACCCAGATAAAGTATTGTCCGACTTGGAATTTGAGCCCAGGACCTTCCATAGCCATACGCCTCTAGGCTAAAAAGGCGACTAATTCACCTGTCTATTTGTTGTTTCTATAGGACCTTCATACAAAAGCATTGTTAGCCACGAAACGTTAAGTGAATGGGCGATGAGATTGAGAGGTTGAGAAAGCATTCATAACACGTTATAGGCACGCAAACAGCACACATATTGCGTGAAAGAAATATATTTTACTAGGTGCACGCGGCTTCGCTCGCGTGAAAAGCCTTTCTCGCTACAAAATTTCCTAAAACATAGTACGACGCCAGCGCCATCTACTTAAACTTCAAAGAATCAGATTAAACAATATCCATTAATTCCCATGGGAGCAAATTACTGGGATAAAAAGTAGCCTATGTGTTAATCCAGGACATGACCTACCCGTGTCATAAAAAAATCATCCATCTCCGTTTAGTTGTTTCTGCTTTTACTTCTAACCTTCGATCAAAATTTGATCGAAGCTTCTAACGAACGTCCAAACATACATACATTATATGAGTAAGATTATAATATTAGTAAGATTTTGTGATAGAAACTTCATCTTACCAAATTAAGGCACCAGCCTTGTGAATGGCAATATTTTTGCTATTACCTTACATAGCTGGCAAAATGAAGGTAACCTCTGCCTACCCGGGGCAGGCTACCCCTGAAAAGTGGCCCAGTGGCCGTAAACCCGGCTTTGAATTACGAGATCACGTGTTTAAACCTGGAAGAATAACCACAATCTGAGGTATAAGCCTTTAACGAAACCATAAACCATTCAATGTTTTTTATCTGGATGTTACTAAATTAACATTACACACATACATTCACGCCCTACATCCTCGAAGGGGTAGGCAGAGGCACAACTAATGCAACCGCTCTCCAAAATGGGTACAAATAAAATTAATTGTACCTCAGTAGGTATGATAGGGTTTTTACATGTTCTGTCGCATTTACAGGGCATTGTCCCCTGACACTAGTTATTTCGTTTTATAGACAGTTTTCCTTGGCAAATTGCTGATGTGTTACTGACTTTGCATTATATTGTTTTGGAACGGCAACCACGAGCGGAATATGCAGAAAGTTTTAACTTTTAAGGCATGGCTACATGTAATAGGTATATCTTTTTATTGCATTTAAATGACGAGACGAGCATGCTGCTCGCCTGATAGTAAGCGATACGATCGTTCACAAATAGAAGCAACACCATACAGAACCAAGGGCGTCGCCAAGGGGGGAAGGGAGAGGCAGTGCCCTCCCCCCCCCCCCCCCAGAGATTCTAAAAAAGTTGCCAATTATTTATAAGTTTTATTTATTGTACAGTCAAGAACTCGTGAAGCTTTATACGTTGGACTCTGTACCGTTATTATTACAATCACTGTAGATGTAAGGCTCGTACTACAAGTGAAAAGCTATTATGCTCTCGACTTTACCTACAATTCATACTTTTCTCATTCTCCATATCAACTTGCCCCAAACAACATTGACGCATTTAATTACCGTTACGTATGAGTGTTATTTAAAAAAAATAGCATGGAGTTACTTACACCAGTAAGATCCTAGAAAAAAGTATTTACATCCCATAAAAATACGGCCTAACAACGATGTGAAGTAAAAGCCGGTTAACAAACACATACAAGCACGCCCCCCGAGGCAATTCTTGTGCGTTGGGTCTTCAAACCCAATGCACGCCCATGCGCGGGGGGACATTGGTCGTGGGCCGAGGCACACAGTTCAGTGTGTATACCTCTTGGTTGAAAAACACATTGAGGCCTAAAAGGGCCCGCGAACATTTCCTGGCACCCTCTCTTTCCGCCCATCTGGGGAACCTTCCTCCCGTCCCCCACCTTCCCTTCCATATTCCTCCTCCACTCCCTACCCAGGCACCTGCAGTCGTCAAGCCGGGGGACTCCAGTATCCCATTCGCAGGTTTTCCCCCTGTGTTGACTGCAGGATCGCCAATCTAAAAAAAAACACATACAAGCATAGTCTTTTTTTGTGTAAAGAACACTTTTTTTGCTAAAATGTAAATAAGACCTTTAATTAGCTTACATTGTAGATGTCTATTGTAACAGTAACAAGTTAAGTAAATAATGAAAAATCGATTTTGAGGCTCAATGAATATTTGTTTTCACCTTGTTCCAATATTTGCACAAAATTGTGTTACAAATCAAATTATTATTTGGGGAATAATAAAACGTCTGCCTTTGTATAATTTAGATATTTTATTGTATTTTATCCCACGAATGTAAAGGATATCTTCAAAATTGAGGAGTTTTATTGTAAAATAATAACTGAAAACTCTTTTGTTATGGATCAACCATGGCGATTATTCCTATATTGAAGTACTCAGCATGGAAATGTTTTGGGAATATCCCATTGTCACGTAAAAGTTATAGATCGTAGATATAATTAGTTGCGGGGTGTAAATCAAAAATTATTGTTTTTTGTTGTGTTTTGCGCTCCTTATTTCATACGCAAAATTGAAAATGTTTGTAATTACACCCTTTTCTGCTTTCGTAATATAAAAAAAATTTCTTACTGGTTTTGTACAGACATGAGGTTTAGCTTTAAAAAGTGTTGGGTAGTAAAAACCTTTTTTAGCCACAGCTCAATTTTGAACACACACGTCGAAAGAGCGTGAAAAATGAAGTATGACCACATCAAAAAGTCATGTGCCGAGTCATTGGCTCGCCTTCCAGCACTACAGACTCATGAACTGCCCATAGGTTGGATTGATCTGTTGCAGCCACAGAAGCCATGTTTGACGAGTTAGCTGAAGATGTCTTCACACGAGAATCTGATCCCACAATTCCATTCCGTTCCATTCAAAGTTACAGGTCGGTCGTGCCCGAGAAACTTGGCGATTTTTAGCCGAAAACCGAGACAGATTTCTCAGTTGGATTTATAGCCGAGAATGCCTAGATCGAGGCCGAAATCTCGGTCGAGCCTTAATTGTGAGACAAACACGTGACTGACGTATTGATCTCTTGATCAATCACAAACATCAAAATTAAAAAACATCGACTTACGAGTAGCGTTTTTGGACACATTCTAAGCACAAGATAGTTTGGACTAGATGCAGTGCGACTTTACCTACAAGTTGTTTCACAATGTTTTTTTTTTTTTATTTCCTTTGTAGGCAAACGAGCATGCGATCCGCCTGATGGTAAGCAGATCCAATGGACTAAAGCAATGCCAGAGGCACAGCCAAGCCGTTTAAAGAAGGATACACGGATTTTGACTTTTCTCTCACGAGGGTATTGATAAGCGATGCACGTTTAGTACACACATCTTACTAGCTAGTTAGTATCCGCCACGTGTATAAATATTAGATTTACGACCTAGATTTATAGAATGTAAAACACTACGTCCTCCAGTGAACATTTTCCTTGGGTTTTACCGCACATGAGTAGGCTTTTATAATACGATTTTAACTAGGGATATAATTTTAGATAGAGTACAAGTAAGGCAGGACACTGGTCATGAAAGTCAGTACTATAAACTGCAAAAGATAATGTTGTGCCTGTCCAAGGCCGTCATAAACATATTGGAGCATAAATCAGCTTGCCCCAGCACTAGAAAAAAGTGTTCCTGTTTTACAAGCTTCGGGCCAAATGTGAGTGCACCATTTTCCAGCGACGTTTTTTTGGCCTGCGCGGCGCGGCTATCGGCTTGCGGGTCCTTGGTGCCTGCGCTCTGTGTGCCACGCACCGCTTGAAGCTCCGGGAACAAAAGGCCCTGTACGTCACTTCACATTGAGCCTCACAGAAGAAAAATTGGGCATACTCCAACAAGTTCTGTAAGGATCATAAAATTCGAGTTATTGCCGTATATAAATAATATTGGGCACAACAAACGATTATGTTACAATAAAACGCGCACAACTGTATCAAGTTAGTCACGAGTCACGACTCACGATCATAACTCAATCTACGTTTATTTTTAACTGTCGGTTAGGAACGACCACGTAGTGCTACTCGTAGTTCCGTACAGGGAATATTGCAGATCAAAGTAGCACACATCACCATAGTCAATAACCGGGAGTATTAAGGTTTGCACAAGCATAGTCATGGTTTTGGACGGAAGGCTCGCCCCCTGTCACATCAAGGAACTGAACACACATGGCGAAACGTGGGTGCCCTGGTTAGTGCCCTGGTTGCCTACCTCTTCAAAGATAAAAACGTCACGTGTGTTGATCTTGTTTTTATTAAATCATATTTTTTTTTATTTACTTTAAAAGAATACAACAAACGCTTACAATACATATATACTCGCCAAACTTTTACGTTTGATGGCGAGACGCGCTCGTTTACAGTAGTATTCGAACTTTACAAACTCACATATATACTCATATATATGCGCATTGGAAAACTCAACACGGAACCCCAAAAAATATATTATGAATAATTGAGAAAATCGTAAACGTTCGTCATAAGGAAATAATTAGTACTAAAAGCTCCACCAAGGCCACATGAATCGATTTTTTTTTTCAATCTATTACATGTCGTGCTTAGTCAGAGTGTGATTGAAAAATGTCTAAAGCCAGTCATCGTCTGCTCATAGATGCAGAACCGCACGTTGTAGCCTTCTGGAGGTGTATAATACAATACAATAGTATAAAACAAAGTCACCCGCCTTTGTACGCGATAAACTTAAAAACTACCGAACTGATTTCAATGGAATTTGGTATGGAGATAGTTTGAGATCTTGGGAAGGACACAAGATACTTTTATCCTGGAAAAACTCTTTCACGCAGGTGAAGCTAAGAGCAATTTAATTTAAGCTAGTTCCCTTATAAGTAGCAAAGGCCGGGAACTGCCCGGAGCCTCACGCTTACAGGGTTCTCGCTCGGTGCATTCCCCGCTTTACAACTACACCACCCTGATAAGAACAAAGCACCTTCCCGATTTTTTTTAAATCGTCGACTTTTTTTTTATCGATGGCTCGACAGAGTGGCTTCACTGCACCTGATGGTAAATGAAGTGAAGCCCAAAATAATATCTACCGGCAAGAGATAAACATCCCTGGTCGGTCGGCACAGTTATAATGCCTGCATAATTGCTTCTTCACGCTCCGCTTGAAGGACCCTAGGTTGTAGGAAGGAGGGAACACCTCCCTATTTGCTTCCTCCCGGGGCCTGGCGTCGGTTATGGCCGCCATTGATAAGTAGTTGATATTTATATTTCGATGCACTGTGTGGCAATTAGGTACCAATAGAGAATTGAGTCGCAACAAGCATACTTGCTTTTCATGCTGATAAATAATTGTTTCATAGGTGGTGAGAATTACGAAGAACAATTTTTAAATGGCACCGGTGATTTTGTTTTAATTCGTTAATAAGATGTAAGTACCTAACAAAAATATACCAAAAATATTATGTATCATCATCATCAGCCACACGATCATCTAGCTTTCGAGGTTCAAAACTTGTGTTATAACTGGAAATCATTATTGGTGTATTTTTATTTTATTATTTAATAGCTTTTACCCACGGTACCGCCCGCGTGAAAGGCTCACCTATCCAATAAAAGTCTGCATTCCATCTAAGAGCGGATCCAGCGGGGGTTCTTTCGGTTCATTACCCCCCCTCCCTCTTGGGCTGGGTCTAGGTCACTATTGATATTTTTTAATGACTCACATTGATATATTTTGATAAAATAAATAAATATTTTATATGCAGCTATTATAATTATATGACGCATCTTTTGGATGCATCAGATTGTTTATTGTGAATACAAATTATTCGCACGATACGTAGTGTAATGAGCCCCCCCCCCCTCCCCCCACGACTTGAAAGATGGATCCGCCCTTGTTTCCATCATAATAACATACATAACAATTTTCTTCTTCTTCGTCGTTTCCTTCATGACTGAAGGTCGTGCCCGCTTTGGTAAGCCTTGGTGGTGGCGCTGACAAGCTGCTTCTACTCCACCCTGTCTTGTGCCTGTCGCAGAGCATCCGTGACTGGGATCCCCATAACCTCTCTGATGGTGTCAGACCATCGGGTAGGTGCTCGGCCTCTAGGTCTTCTGCCATCTACACTACCCACCATAACCAGCTTTTCCAGGTTGTCTGACTGTCTTCGTGCTACATGGCCAAAGTACGAGAGCGTCCGCTGGTAGCAGATTGTGGAGAGACTATCCCGCCCTCACACCCGCCACTACAACTCCTGTAAGCCAGGATCAATAATGGCACGCATTTTATGACACCAAGCGGTGAAGCTCGGCGAGTCTCAGGGAACACTAGTCTGTCTTTATCCCGCAACGAAATTAATCAAATAGAAAGATAGGGAGGAGTTGGAAATATTAATTGTCCACTTCCCTCCATAACAAAGCGGGAGACAAAATAATGAACTAAGGAGGCATTTTAACCTCAAGTATAGGGACGTTTACAACTAGAGAAGCCAGTTGTAAAGCACCACGGATAAAAATTAAATTAAAGGGTTCTATCATTTGAGCTGTCAATTTTGATTCCAATAAAAGGCATGGCAAAAACGCCGGAAAGCACGGAAATTTCGTCTAGTCTCTACAAGGTCCATGTAGTATACAGCCCCGGATGTTATTTGCATACTATCTAACATTATCTTGCGCTCATCATGCCAGAGACTACACTCCCAAAGTACGTGATGAGCGGACTGTTCATATTCGAAAGCAGCTGTAGAGCATGGACACACAGGAGAATCAACCAGCCTAAATGAGAACAGTTTACCCCTAAAATTACCATGGCTGGTAAGGAATTGCGATACACAATGATCTATTTCTAACCAGGTTTTAGTTAGGCGATCGCGAACGCACGGAAAGTATTTATATAAATGACGCCCTTTCGAAGATGCGTCCCACCTACATTGCCATTCGCTTAACAACTCATTATGTACGTCAGTGTGCGGTTTAAATAATCTATTGATTCTTAAGAATTCACGCGACGTAAGAAACCTTTTATCCATATCCTGTCTGGTTGAGTAATACATAGCGGCGCGACGCTGTACCTCCAAATCGACTGGGAGCACACCCGCGAGGACAGGCAAAGCTTCCGTACTAACAGTTCTATACGCCTTACACAAGAATATCAACGCCAAACGTTGACTCTGTAGCAGTTTCCTGCGCACAGCACCGATAGTAGCCCTATCGGCCCATACAGGTGATCCGTATGCAATACACGCTAGATAAGTTGCTCCATAGATGACTTTGAGCGTAGTGAATGAGAGTCCCCACGTAGAAGTCGATATCCTTGTCAAGGCGTAAAAGTTCCTTTTTGATTTTTCCCCAACATTTATTATATGCTCAAGAAAAGAAAAATTTCTTTCTAAAATCAACCCTAGGTAACAAACTGATTCTTTTCTTTTGACAGTAATATTATTAAATTTAATTCGCGGTGGTGATTTTAATATTCCTTTTAATAGTAGTTGGAACGTTTTCTGAGGTGCGAACGTAAGGCGGTTTCTTTCACCCCATTCGGATATTAATTGTAAACACGTATTTGCCAAACTTTCCAGCCCCATTCTACTATTTGACTCTACAAGTAATAGGCCATCATCCGCATATCCGGTCAAAGTGCACCCTACAGGTAAGGGAATCGAAAGAAAATCATCGAAACCCAAATTCCATAAATATGGACCTACAACCGAACCTTGTGGACATCCCATAGTCAGTGACTTCGACGCGGCGTGGTGGCCAAGTTTCAGTTTGGTTGTTCCGTACGAGAAGTATGTGTAAATAAGCGAATATATATTCCTATAGCAGCCTCGTATTTTTAACTTGAGAAGTATCATCGGCCACCAAGCATTATCGAAGGCACCGGAGATATCTAGGAAGATACCGAGTACATATTTATGTTCCGATATACTCACCGTTCTTCTAACCGATATAGCCGCGTCAGTAGTCGACCTACCTATTGTAAATCCGAATTGATTTTTGTGGAATACTGGTCCACCCGGTAGCAGACGAGGGACAATAAGACGTTCTAAAAGTTTACCTAGAGACGGTAACAGCGTTATAGGTCTATATGATTTGGGGTCATCGGGAGATTGTGGAGAGTCTGGTTTTAATGTTTAACAATTTTATTATGAGATTAATCCAATGTGCTGAAGGTACTTCAGTTCTGGTCCACCTCCAACCTTCCCCCGTCCAACTTTTATCTGCACGCAGAATAAGCGGGATTTAGATTAGCAATAAAACTTGCAGAAGTTATGTTGCGCAAGCTATTTTTACCGTGTAAACAGTCACGGCAAGCTGACTTCTGCAACATTTTGAAGCATGCAGGACTTCTGGCAAGTCGCATGTGTAAACACCATTTGTGCAACTTGCGCGAGAACTTGCAGTTTATTCTGCGTGCAGATAAAAGTCTCAACTTGCTGAGCTAGTAGCTAACTTTTTTTTTATTTGTTCCAATTTGAAGCAGCTAAGGTTTCAAAGACTATACTGCCAAGTTATAAGTTTTTAGTTTGACCGATATGTCGATTTTTGCCGCCAAGCTGTAGTATACATGCACTATTGTGTTCCTGTTTTAAGGACATTGTAGTCAACGTAATTAATGGGAGTTATAAGACTTAAAATATTATGACTCAGGATGACGAGCGCATTAAAATGCCACGCAGTACTTTTTAATTCAAAACTCTGTTTCGTGTTGGTATTTTTAAGGCGATTATATTTTTTTTATATACTCGTGATCTATTTTACACTACATGAAATTAATTCAGTGAAAGCAAAAATAAAAATATTGCATCTTCTATATTCCACCTTTTTCGATGAATCAATGGTAGGTATTTTTCTGTGCTCCATCCATTAATACAGTATATTGTGTTTCGACTGTCTTTTTTTTCTTGTTTGCGAATTTGCATGTGCCAATGAAAATTTGGGTGCGAGAAGTTTACTTGTCGCACTCAAATCGACATGTGGGCAATTATAGTTCGGACAAACTAAGCTGGCCGGTATGACAATTATTATTTTTTCCCGACGCGATAACTCTGTGAGAACGTCTACTTAAAAAATTCAAAACTGTGTCATGTCATACCGGCCAGATTAGTTTGTCCCTACTATAGCGTCTTTTCGACCCCAAAAGCATGCGCAAAGATAGTTATACATGCATAAAGATACTTTCCCCGCATGAGTAATAAAAAATATATATACCAAAAATATTTATTTTTTATTTTTCTTTTAAATGAAGTGTTCTAAATATATTTTTTTATGGATCCAAGATCCATATTTTTACAACTTTTAACCAATTTCAATTAATCCATAAAGTTAGAATCTGGGTAGATTTTGAGAACCAGCTCCCATACAAAAAGCGGACATGTCCTTTGAGTAAGTATAAATAGTCACATACCACTATCCATAATTTATTATAATTCTCTTTGCACCCACCTTAGAACCAAACTTGTACTAAATCATGGAATTCTTTAGGGAATTCCAAAGGGGAAGAATTATTTTTTATATATTATTGTTTTCTATGTAGCACCAATATATTAAAAACGCCTACATTGAGTTTGCGGTACCTTTTTGTCATTCGTAAACCGTGGCTATTTAGTTACAGTAGGCGCACCGCGCAATAAGGCTTTTCCAAAATAATAAGTACGAAAGTATATAAATTAAGCTGGTATCTGCATATACAGAAAAGGTGAGATGAGGCATGACCAGTCAGCAGGTATCTTTGGTTTGTATTTCTGTGTTTTCCTTTGGGTGGAACTGCTGCAGTATTACTGGGAGTCTCTGCTAACGGTCTTCAAGCTACCACGGCTTAATAACTGCAATGGTCCAGGGGAAAAGGATGGTGTTGTATGTTGGGAAGGAAGAGTGGAGGAACGAAATAAGATTCCCATTATGGGAGATGGAAAATAGGGCGGGGAAATGTTCGTGGGGTAGTTTAGGCCTCAATGTGTTAATATGACCAAAAGGTATACCTACACACTGAACTACGGGACATAATCATAACATCTTATGTCTCAGGATGACGAGCGCAGTGGAATGCCAAATGCCACATAGTACTTTGTAACTGAAGGTGCTGGATGGTGTTGCTACTATTTATATTTTACCATCACGCGAACGGCAAGCTCGCCTCGTCATTCAATACCATAAAAAAACTGGGTGGCTCGGCCCTCGATAGTTAATATAATATGAATGGGCATACATTTGCTGTGAGGACTATACTTACTCACATTTCCGCGGGGTAGCCTATCTCTTGATAATATAATTTATTGTGGTCTTGTATGTAAATTGTTAGGCCTTTGAGAATGTAAAATTTATGTCTTGGTATTTGGTTTTTTTATTTACAAATAAAAAACACGCTTTATAGAAAATCTAACTAAAAAATAGAAAATAAATTTGAATTAAGAATAGTGTAAATAAGAAAAAAATGTATTTTATTGTAAGAAAAGCGTGGGGTGCGTGGTGGTGGTAGGATATAAAATATATATTTAAATATACCGATATAAAGGAGATGTCCGCTTTTTGTATGAGTGTTGGGCCTCAAAATCTAACAAGGCTCAAACTTTAGGGATATTAAAAGGGCAAAATATGGAACTTAGATCCATAAAAAAAATATTTTTAGACCCCTCCATTCATAACCAACTTTTTTGAAAACTTTCATATTAAGTGTAGTTTTCAAGCCAAACAAAATTACATAAATCTCAAAATCGGAGGTCTTTAAAATTAAACGATTTATTGCAAAAGGTTAGTTTTCATGAGTTCTATCCAAATATATATAAATTGTGTTGTTTAGAATTTCAGGCCCGTTTTTGGACATGTCCTTTACCTTCATAAATAAAATAGCATACTTGTCTATGATACATAAAAATAATATAATTTGTGGTAGAAATTTTATTTTTCATATAGTCACCCTAAAGCGACGTGGAGAAGAAACAAAAATAATTGTCTATTCGCCATTAAAATGGCGTCATCGAAGGAAACCTATTGTTTGTGTGGTCAACCGTATAATATTGGACAATTTATGATAGAATGTGATTGCTGCCGTGAGTGGTTCCATGGCAGGTAATGTGGAAAATGTTTAAATAAACCAGTGAAAATCGCGTTGTGTGTGAAAAATTGTGTGTTAAAGTTTGACAGGTCCACTGTGCGGCCATCACTCGCGCGATCAAATGTTTTGTTAAATTATTCCGGTGTTGGAGTTTTCTTAAGGTTTATATGGGTGTATTTGAGTTAAACGCGGCCTATAATTTTTTATCAGAACATAAAACAACGTTAAAAAGCCCTTATTGTTTGTTTACATTGATGGTCGATCAAGGGCTATACGCGCTTGTAAATTCGATCTTTGTGTTTATTTATAATTTTCATGTTCCTGATAAGTGTTAAAACAGTTATCAAAATCGTTCCATACAGCGTTAAGTGTTACAGCTATGTTAAATAATAAAAATCACTGTAAAATATCCATTTCGTACGTTGTGCAATTCATAGCTTTTTTTCTTTAGTGTTACTAAGAATTATAATTAGAGGCAAAGGGCTGACAAGAAAACGGGCAACATAAAATCAATCATTATTTTTAATACGTAATTAATTGACTCATTTTTTCTATGACCATTGTTACACTCAACTTTGTTAATTTTTTTTTATAATGTATTAATTTGTAACTTATAGATTATTATAAAAAATATTATTTTACAACTCATAATTACGATTTTATTTTAGCAAAAATTATCGTAATTGTTCGTGATTTTGTTCAATATTTTTTTTAACTAGCATCTTACACTAATGCGAAAAATTCTTTCTGAATATATTATGTATAATTATGATACATATTTAGTAATTTTTTTAATAAGGAAGAAGCTCATCTTACCTCATGTAGAATATCTTAATTGCTCTTTTTTTTTTACTGGAAAAACTTAGTACTTACCATAGTTCAGAGTTTTACGTATAGCATCACACCTTTTTCCCTTTTCAGGGGTAGGCCCCTGCCTATGTGTATCACCCCCACATTTCGCCAGCTATGTTAGGTCCCATGTATTAGGGGGTGGGCCTACTGCCATTTGCTGGGCACTTTTCCAGACTCTGAGCAGATACTGAGTAGAAAAAGCCAATTTCACTGCCCAACCTGGGAACTGAACCGGAGACCTCAGGACTGCTGTCGTACTGTAATACAACTACACCACCAAGACAGTCAATGTTTAACAGTAACATATATTATAATACAGTAGAATCCGTGCAGTGTAGTGGTCGGGTGCACCACATGTAAGATTTTTGTCATCTGCATAAAATATGGTTCACCACGGCTGATCTAGAAGAAGAAGAAGAAGAAGTATTAAATTTCCATAAATCCTGGTTTTGAATTCATGTAAGACTCATCAACAAAGTTGCTACACATTTGTCAATGCCATTGTTAACCATAGCTATAGCAACTATGGTAAAGATATATGGTCTTAAGCCTCTTTTGTGCTATTTAAGCAATCAGTGAGTAGTGAAGACATTTTATTACATATTTTTAGTTTTTACTGCCTCGATGGTGTAGTTGAATTGCGTACGCTTTACGAGTACGATTTGCGCGCTGAGGTCTTAGGTTCGAACCCCGGGTGGACCAAAAACATTTTGACTGGGTTTTTCCATCTTAAAAATTACTCAGTCGCAGCTCGAAGTCAGGAAGATGGCGGTGTGATACCTCCGTGCCTCGGAAAGCACTAAAAGCCGTTGGTCCCGATCCTGATCTCTCTCCGGTCATGTAGGATTGCCGTCTAACTAGACTATGGGAGTGAAGGAATAGCGAGTGCACCTGTGTATTGTGCACTATAATATATTCTGTGTACTTTGCTGATCTCTGTTGAGATAGGCCGCCGTGGCCGAAATCGGCTAGGAGAGGATTTATTTATTTATTTACATATTTTTAGTTTATATTGTGCTTATATTATTATCTTACATCCAGTCTTATCTTAACTCAACTAGGGATGATGCAACATAATTTTTACATGTATTAGAACTATGAGTCAATTGCCTTATTTCTATTGTGCCTTTAAGGGTTGACTATTTTTGTACCAAGATTGCTCCCATTCAAAATTTTCTTTAACTAACTTCATATATTTTGTTTACAGTTGTGTTGATGTGAAAATATTCCAATCTGACGACATAGACAAGTACCATTGTCCAAAATGTGCGCAGACATATGGGCCTTCAGTATGTGAGTATGAAATGTAGTAGTCATTTTTTAGGTCATAGTAATACTATATTTAGGAAAAAATATTTATTATATGGGAAATTTAGAAGCTTAATTTCCTTAAAATTTTACACACTGAAAGGTCCTATTCTTATCAAATGATCTTCAGTAGCACAAATCAAATTTTGACCATATTTTCTGTGCATAATTATACATTAATTGTTCTAATAAGTAACAAAATCAGTTATATCTTAGGTCAAGCCAGTGATTCCAATTGAGCTGCCACAATTAAGGCAGTCTCTATCCAAATTTAAAAAAGCCTACATGGGAATGGAATGGTCTGCTGAGACAATGTCCGCAGGTTCAAAACACAAGGTACACACCTCTGACTTTTCGAAGTTACGTGTGTATTGTTTATCAATTATCGTTCGCTTTAACGGTGATGGAAAACATCGTAAGGAAACCTACATACTTGAGAATTCTCCATAAGAATTTCGAGGGTATGTGAAGTCTGCCAACCCGCACTAGGCCAGTGTGGTGGACTAAGGCCTAACCTCTCTCAGTAGTAGTGGAGGCCTGTGCTTATGTGATAACTGGGCTATGTTCTTGTTCACATCACTTCATAATTAATTTACTTATACAAACATTGTATACATATGTATAATGTGATATACAAGCAGACTAAGGCTGGGCTGTTTCATCCATGGTCAGGTAAAGTTAGGTTCACTCACAGGCAATTGGCAAGCACAAAAATTCATAGTGAGGCGAAGGCGTTGCTCGTCCAGGGTAATAAGACCCTTAACTTTACTTGAGCAAGGATGCAACACCGGCTTAATGCAGTGGCGTAGCTTACCATAGAAGGACCCTATATCTTAATTTGTTGAGGGTCCTTCCAGCGCTAGATTTATACTTTCCTTAGGTACAGGCCACTTAGTTCGTGCCGCCTCCCATATCTCGTGTCCGGAGGCCCATTATGCGGGAGCAGAAAAAAAGGTCTCCGAACTTTTGTGTGACCGCTTAAGTTTAGCGTTTGGGCTAAGAGGGTCCCCTAGAGCTCAAGAGGCCCCGTATCATTGATAATAATATGCCCGCAGGGGCGGCTTTGTGGCGAGCCGACGGTGAGTGGCGACACCGCGTACCCCGATTCCGTGGGGGCTAAATGAGACCCCCTCACCCTTGGCTTGCCTTAACTGGCCGGCTAGGGGTGGAAATCGCAAGAGCTAAAACCTGAAGCTCCAGGGTGGAAGTGCTCAAGCTGCGTAATAGCGAGGAAACCCGCTCCGGGACGCGTTAGCAACCCGCGATGGTGAAATCGGTGCACACCTCTCGACACCCTTTAGCCACCCACACCGATGTTGCGTCCTTGGCATGCGCCGCTTTTGGGATGCCCATCTAGTGGGGGGCAAGTCACCGTCTGCCTTGAATACAAATGATTGAGACATTTTACTTGGCAGGCGTCCCGTTGTCTCAATCAATAGCCCAGCAACCAGTCCAGCTAGATCCCATCCATAGACCCAATTAATTCCCATCTACTCTGCAATAGTCCTTACACCTTGCAGGCGCTGTCTTTGGTTGTATTTCTCCCATAAATGCAGACAGAGATAGTACCTGCATGGTGTACATATCCCAACTATATTAAAGTATCTTTAAGGGGCCTCTACGTGTTGGATCTGTATCCCCACGCAAGCCTTCCAAAAGGACCGGCCTTCGTGCCGTGATATTCCACAGGAAAGATACAATAATAATAATAATAAACCCGCAGGGGCGGCTTTGTGGCGAGCCGTCGGTGAGTGGCGACACCGCGTACCCCGATTCCGTGGGGGCTAAATGAGACCCCCTGACCCTTGGCTTGCCTTAACTGGCCGGCTAGGGGTGGAAATCGCAAGAGCTAAAACCTCAAGCTCCAGGGTGGAAGTGCTCAAGCTGCGTAATAGCGAGGAAACCCGCTCCGGGACGCGTTAGCGACCCGCGATGGTGAAATCGGTGCACACCTCTCGACACCCTTTAGCCACCCACAGCGATGTTGCGTCCTTGGCATGCGCCGCTTTTGGGATGCCCATCTAGTGGGGGGCAAGTCACCGTCTGCCTTGAATACAAATGATTGAGACATTTTACTTGGCAGGCGTCCCGTTGTCTCAATCAATAGCCCAGCAACCAGTCCAGCTAGATCCCATCCATAGACCCAATTAATTCCCATCTACTCTGCAATAGTCCTTACACCTTGCAGGCGCGGTCTTTGGTTGTATTTCTTCCATAAATGCAGACAGAGATAGTAACTGCATGGTGTACATATCCCAACTATATTAAAGTATCTTTAAGGGGCCTCTACGTGTTGGATCTGTATCCCCACGCAAGCCTTCCAAAAGGACCGGCCTTCGTGCCGTGATATTCCACAGGAAAGATACAATAATAATAATAATAATCCCTTCCTAGCCGATTTCGGCCACGGCGGCCAATCTCAACGGAGATCAGCCAGGTACGCAGGATATATTATAGTGCACAAGTGTGTGCGCAATACACAGGTGCACTCACTATTCCTTCACTCTCATAGTCCGGTGAGACGGCAATCCGACATGACCGGAGAGAGATCAGGCGCAGGACCAACGGCTTTACGTGCTTTCCGAGGCACGGGGGGTATCACTCCGCCAACTTCCTGACTCCGAGCTGCGACTGAGTAATTTTTAAGATGGAAAAACCCAGTCACAATGTTTTTGGCCCGACCCAGGATTCGAACCCAGGACCTCGGCGCGCAAATCGTACTCGTAACGCGTACGCAATACAACTACGCCACCGAGGCAGTCAGGCATCATTGATACGGCTGATACAGCGGTTGCTACAAGCTCCATTCTCTCCATTCGACCGCGCCAAATGGAGACGGCCGCGTTCAGTCCTAACCGAACCAAAGGACGATATCACTCTGGCCATTCGCAGTAAGAACGAGTTCCTAAAACTACACTCCACACGACCGCAGTTCCGTCCTCGCCGCCGAGGACCTCGCCGCGTTTCCCGTCGCCCCCGACCCTCCTAACAGTTCCGGCCCGCGTGCCGACGAAATAAATGGATAGGATTAGGTTAAACACCAACCTTCCCCACTAATCGTTGGTGTCTCATCCTTTCCCAGTGACTGTCCTGAGCCGAGGTTCGTTAGTAATCCGTTAGTGGGTTGCTCTTAGCATGGTTACTTAAATCAAGGGTCGCGAGCGCCTAAAGCGTTCACCCGAAAGTCCAGTGTGGCCAGAAAAGCCGACTTGCGTCAGGCTACTGGCCGGTAGGCTCATTCAAGAAAAAAAAAGCTGGCTTAATGGCATAGGTCAAAAACCAGTCAACAATTACCATACCATTCATACCATACCAGCCCTGTATTATATACTGCCCACTGTTAATCACGGGCCTCCTCTACAACTGAGACGGTTAAGGCCTAAGTCCACCACGCTGGCCTAGTGCGGGTTGGCGGACTTCACATACCTTCGAAACAATTAGGATAGAAAGAAATGAATTTATTTGTGTATTAGTAAAAATGCCAACAAACAACCACCGCGCGGACCGGTACGAGCTGGGCGCGGAGGCGCGCGCGTCGCAGGTGGGCACGCCCGCCTGGGTGCGCGCGCTGGCGGCGCGGCCGCTGCGGCCCTCGCCGCACGCCACGCAGCGCATGCGCCCGCACCAGTTCACAGAGGAGTTCGTCAGGGATAATGGTATTATTTTTCTACTTCTTCTGCCAAGGATACGTACTAATTATGCTAAAAAGAATGTTACCTTTGAAGGAGCACAATTTTCATAAAATACCACCAGACTGAAAAAAAACAAATAGTTTAAAACAACTAAAAAACACGCTTTATTGAAAATCAACTAAAAAATAGAAAATAAATTTGAATTAAGAATAGTGTAAATAAGAAAAGGTGTATTTTATTGTAAAAAAAAAGCGAGGGATGCTTTTTAAGATATTATCAAAATGATGTATAATACTTCTACTCATATTATCTGTCAATAAAATATTTATTACTATTGTCACTATGCACCCCACGCTTTTTTGTACAATAAAATACACTTTTCTTATTTACACTATTCTCAATTCAAATTTATTTTCTATTTTTTAGTTGTATTTTCTATAAAGCGTGTTTTTTAGTTGTTTTAAACTATTATTTATTTTTAATGTTTTAGTTCTGTTCTACTATTGTCCAACAGATGTCACTAAAAACGAAAGCGCCATCTTGTGACAAGTAGGATTTTTTTACGAATAAGAGTAGCCAGTTTAGTTGTAATTCTAGTATGGTCCAACAGATGTCACTAAAAATAAATATAAATTGTCAAAAATCTCATTTTGCGAATTGAATAATGGCATAATCTTATCAAATTAGTGTATTGCCATCGGTCCTCGACAAATCTACAAAGTTTGAATAAAATCTGACCGTTTAAAGTGGGTTAAAATCGCGCCCAAAAGAGTCGGTTACAAACATACATACATACATACATACATACATACAAGTGAAGCTAATATAAAGCGTGTAAAATGTAAGCGCACTCAACATTTTTAAATCTCGGCTATCATTATCATCAATTACTTTTTGTCTAAATTGTGTGTGAGTTTCAACAATAACTAATACAAAATATGTACTTTGTTAAGTGAGTGCACGACAACCACCGTGTTTGGATTATTACTTTTGTTTTGTTATTTTATTCTCATGTAAGTGACATTCTTCGTCCTTTTTGAGAATAAATTTGTTCTTTAACGTCATAATGCAGCGAATAATTCACCTGATGGTCAGGGACACGATTAGCCATAAACAGATAGGAAGAATTAACAGATGTGAGTATAATGCCGTTGCCATTTTTATAGTGCAAAGTAGCTCGTATAGAATATAAAAGTAAAGTAATATGATATCTCTGCTGGTTAAGTCGTTTTGATTCCAAATCTGATGGAGATAGATGAGGAGGTGAATATGAAAATATGGTGCTGTACCGTACTACACTATCATGTTGTTGGTATATGGCGCTCACCATACGATCGCATATCCAATGGCGTACCTATAGGGTCATCATATGACGACAAAATGCTACGGGCCCGTGATTTCAAGAGGTCCTCGGACTACGACCCGAGCGGAAGAGGACAGTCATAACCCTAAAAAAAGGTCGCCAGGTTTTGCACTGCCGAGGGCGCCATTCCATGAAATAGTCTCGGGCCTACATTGGTGTATTTACGCCACTGCGCATATGCTTCTCTTATAAACATGTGTTGTTTCCTTCACTCAGGATTCACAAAGCCGGTGATATTCACCACCTCTGATGGTTTGGACATGAAGATACCGAGCCCTGCCACCTTCACAGTTCGCTCTGTGCTCAGATATTGCGGTGCGTCATTAGAGGTAAGGAATATCAATTTAAATTTATTTAGACGACATTTTTGTGCGAGTCTTGGGTTATGTTAAGGTTTACTTCCTACCAAAGAGTTGTTGGATGCCTGTTTGCCCCTTTATCAGGATTGCTTGATGATAAAATTACCTTTTATGACCTGGGTTGTATATGGCGACGTGTAGTACGAGAAAATAAGTTATATTCTATGAGGAAATCTCCATTTGAAATGTAAATAGTCTGTGTCTTACCTAGTCCTATTCTTTCTCGAAAGGTTGGTAATGTATCAACAATAGTCTTGGTTTCATAGTTATCATGTTCATCATCATCTTCAGCATTTGCTCCACTACTGAACATAGGCCTCCTCTAAATATTCCCTGACCAACTTGTTGGAAACGGCCTGCTTTCAGTGAGTTCCTGAGACCTTTTCCAGGTCTTCACGGTGTAATTGCTTAGATCATCTGAAATGGACGCACCGTGTGCCTAATAACGCTAACAAAAAAAAAAACATGAGAGGTGTCAGGGGACACCCGGATGGAACGAAGTTCCTTTCGATTAATTAGTGAAGGAATTGTAATAAAATTTTATTTATATAACAGAGTGTGTATATATATAAATATTTTCTTATTTCCGTTCCAATACATAAGTTTCTAGAGAAAAAAACAAATAAATACGTGTGGCACTCGGAGGCTGCCGCGGTAAAGCTATTGCATAGCATTTTTATCACAAATTTTGATTGACTAAACACAAATTCGATCTTACGCTTACCACATAAAGTAGATTTTTAAACGCGAGCAAAGCATGTTTAGTCTTGTTATTGATAAATGTCAGTAACCAAAGTAGAATAAATCAACAAAATTTGAAAAAAGAATGTTACGTTCGATTCTTTTGTACTCGTGCCGTGCCAACGCTGGGGAAACAACTTCTACGCAATGTATTTAAGGTTCATATTAGATTAGTAAGAAATGGTTTTAATGACTTTAATAAATAAAATAAATAAAAATATACTCGTTTCAAGAATTATAGCTTCTACGCATTGTATTTAAGGTTCATATTAGTAAGATAATAGCAAAAAGTGTCGTGACAACTTTTCGTCCAGCCCCCTTTCACAACGCGCGATAAGGAACTTCGTTCCAAAATCTGTCAAATTCAGCGTCACTACTACATTGAAAGCACAATACGCACTCAACCCGTATTGTGTCGATATGAACGCACACATAAATAAATCTTCAACGCTTGTCTGTACGCAAACTAATGTGATTCCATAAATGCAAATCCATCTTATACTTTTGACAAAGGGAAATTCATCCTTAATATTGTCTAAGTGTAATCGCCTGATGGTAAGCGATACGACCGCCCATAAACAGTAGCATCGTCATCCAGCACCTTGAGTTACAAAGTACTGTGTGGCATTCCACTGCGCTCGTCATCCTGAGACATAAGATGTTAAGTCTCATTATGTCCAGTAGTTACACTGGCTACAATGTCCTTCAAACCGAAACACAACAGTGCATGCACACTGCTGCTTGGCGGTAGAAATAGACATTCCGGTGGTACCCACCCAGACGGACTCTTACATATGAGAGTCCTACCACCAATACTTTATTGTTGATGGTAATTATTTAGCACCAGGTGAACTATTTATTTGTTTATTCCATAATATAATTTTGTATCCAGGTGGAAGTGATAGACGTGCGAAAACAGGCGACGGTGCGTATGACGCTCGGCGAGTTCGTGGATTACTTCGAAACACCCATAGAGCACCGCGATGACAGGGTGCTCAACGTTCTCAGCCTCGAGTTTTCTGACACGAAGTAAGTTTTTTTTTATTTAATACACATTTTTCCTTTTCAGACGTAGGTAGATGATTTATTACACTAATTCGTCAGCTACATGGATCCCAGACTCTGAGCTGATATTGATCAGAAAATACCACTACTCGACCCGGGGATCAAACTTAGGTACTGCCAATGGCGTAGTTGTATTGAGTTACGACGGCTGTGTTGATTTCCAGCCATAAGATCCCACGCGTTTCTCTAAGCTCGCGCTCAGACTTTACATTGAAATATTAAATACGTGCTTTTGTCCGCGGCCCCGTCCGCGTGAATGAGTTTTCCCGCGATAAAAGTCCCGCTTTATATTTTCCCGGGATAAAAAGTTGCCTATGTGTTAATTCAGGACATAATCTACCCGTGTGCGCAATTTCATCGAAATCTGTTTAGTAGTTTTTGCGTGAAAGAGCAACAAACATCCATACATCCATAGTTACAAACTTTCGCGTTTATAATATAAGTAGGATTTGTTGTGTTGGTCATTTTGTTAATTATACTCACATACCGACATATATTGTGGTAAAACGTCAGTATCATTTTATCTCGAACAAATGTAGTTTTTTTTTTTTTTTTTTTTATATCATGGCATTTGTGTTCACATTTTGCCAATGTCAAGTTTGGTTTATCTATTTTATTATCTGTAGTATGTCGAAGTAAAGCAGTGGCTACCTTACTAAGACTTTATCGAGGAGTTTTGGCGGCAACAAAAAAAACACTTCATTAGCACAATTATTTCAATTCACTTCATTTGAGCTCTTTAATAGAACTATATTGGGTAATATACCACCATAATTATGCAATATAACACTAAATATCACCAAAATAATGAATTAAAACAAGAGCACCTCATGACACCCAAGTTTCCAAGTTCCCGCCAAAAAACCTAAACGTAGTGAATGTTCGTGATCCCCGCAGCATGTCGCCGCTGGTCTCCGCGCCGGACGCGCTGCGGCGCCTGGACTGGGCGGAGTGCTCGTGGCCGGCGGGCGAGCGCGCGCGCCCCTCGGTGCAGAAGTACTGCCTGGTGTCGGCGGCTGGATCCTACACTGACTTCCACGTCGACTTCGGCGGCACCACCGTCTGGTACCACGTGCTGCATGGACAGAAGGTCATTTAATTCTATAATCCTGGACAAGCCCATTCTGTTTGAAATTGGAAATAAGAAAGAAACATTTATTGCCACAGATGAAAGAACATGTAAACTAATGGGTAATTAATAAAATACCAAAAAAAAAAAAACACTGTATACCCATTACCACACGCGCACCCATACCGTGGCAATTAGGAAATAATGCCCTTAATTAACTGATAGTAATGAATGATGATAATAGGCTCATTAGTTTACTCGTATTTTTTTATTATGTTTAAAATAAATTTAAGTCATTTAAAATCGAACACTAAAAGCACGATCAAAATCCGGTAAAAGTTCTACAGGGTATAATCTAAAAAGTAGCCTATAGCACTCGGGAGTAATGTAGCTTCCTACTGGTGAAAGAATTTTCAAAAACGGTCCAGTAGTTTTTGAGTTTATCCATTACAAACAAACAAACAATCAAATCTTTTATCTTTATAATATTAGTATAGAAGACTGATATTATATGTAAACACTTGATAAAATTTAAAAGGACTTCATTACCAATTTTAAAGCCATTCTTGGTTTACAACAAAAATTATGCTGAATTATCCATGGAGGATAGATATAAGATGGAGAGACAATAGCATCAATTTTGCTAAGAAAACCAGTGTCGCCAAACTCACACATGCATATTATTCACATACTATCATCTCTTCATTATGATTGGCCGAAATGAGCAATCGCAATAAAACTTATAACACAAAATAATTTGCATTAAATTAAACGTTATTCCCATTGCATAAAATTCATATTATAAAAATCAAGACGAGTTCATAGGACATTTTTTCTTCTGTGTGAAATTTTGATTTTAATTCGTTTTAATACCGCTATTCCACGCTAGATGGCGTTTATCATAAAAGCTCTTATGGTCTTTGAAATAAGAGATGTTATTGAATGACACACAGTGCGCTAGCATGTCGGTAATAGTGTTGCACCCATACGATACCTTCTTGTATACGTATCGATGGTGCTTGTTTTATAACTATAAAACTTTAATAACATTAATAAAAGAAATGGACTTACTGTTGTGGGGCTCCTTTTTCCGCACTTAGCCCGTAGACAGTCGGGCCGTTGTGCGTGAGAGAGAGAAGAAATGGACTTATCCCAAAATTATATTAATTTTATAAGCGCTGGAAAAGTTGTTGGTACTATTTTGAAAAAAAATATAATTCAGTAATTAATTTATTTAAATTTTAAGTACAGATTTCAAATTCATAATTTAGGCTTTCAATACTGTAGATATGTTAGATTACAATATCAGCTACACAGCTAATATAGCTAATATACAGGGAATCCCACTGAGGGAAACACATGGCACAATATATAGTATTTTTGAAGGAAACCTATTTAGCCTTTTCGTAGTGTTGATCATTCACTGGTGGTAGGTCTCTCATATGTAAGAGTCCGTCTGGGTGGGTACCACCGCAATGTCTATTTCTACCGCCAAGCAACAGTGTGCATGCACTGTTGTGTTTCGGTTTGAAGGACATTGTAGCCAGTGTAACTACTGGACATAATGAGACATCTTGTGTCTCAGGATGACGAGCGCAGTGGAATGCCACACAGTACTTTGTAACTCAAGGTGCTGTATGGTGTTACTACTGTTTATGGGCGGTTCGTATCGCTTACCATCAGTCGAACGGCATGCTCGTCTCATCATTCAATGACTTTAAAAAAATATCGTTTACCTATAAATGGATCTTTTGGGGAAAATGAAAATAAAAAATCTTGTACTGTTGCATAAATGAATTATAGCGACCATGGCTTTGCATCACAAGTGGATTATGCATAGACAACTGTTTTGTATTTTTCGTATTAAAACATAGCGTATCAGTGAATAATAATTATCGATAATATTTTATCGACCATGTATGCACTAATTGAGTAGCGGTGACATTATAAATGTGTAACAAATCATTCTAGAACAACTGATTTGCGTTTACGAAAATTAATCATATGTCGATAACAATAAGGAACACTTTAAATTGAAATTTTTGTGCCATATTTGACATAGAAAATCAATAGATATTATTCAATTAAATTGCAATAAACCAGAAAATATTGCTTACCGATAGTAGGAAATACATCAGTGGGACATATTCTTACTATGGCTATGATTTTTGCGATCCAGAATTGCACAATAGGGCATTTTAATATTATTAAATATTTTTTCAAATTATTTACGCTTTGACAGTGCGCAATAACGACTGAGACCGCTCCAACGGTGAGTTAGTAATGCAGTACTAACTAGGGGATAAAAGGTTACGCTCACTTACTAGTTCTACTGTTTTCTTTGTTCTGTGGAATTATCTAATTATAATATGTAAAATAATCCATGTAATGTATAACTATCTCATGCTTATTGTACTCTTTAATTCACAGATATTCTATTTAATTCCACCAACGTCTACCAACCTGGCATTGTATCAACAGTGGTGCGCCTCCAACAATCAAAACGAAAGGTTTTTCGGTGATATGGTGAGTGGACATAAATTATACCAAATGCAGGTAATAATTACTGGTCGTAGGTCTCTCATATGTAAGAGTCCGTCTGGGTGGGTACCACCTCAATGTTTGTTTCTACCGCCAAGCAGCAGTGTGCATGCACTGTTGTGTTTCGGTTTGAAGGACATTGTAGCCAGTGTAACTACTGGACATAATGAGACTTAACATCTTATGTCTCAGGATGACGAGCGCAGTGGAATGCCACACAGTACGTTGTAACTCAAGGTGCTGGATGGTGTTGCTTCTGTTTATGGGTGGTCGTATCGCTTACCATTAGGCGATCGGCATGCTCGTCTTGTCATTCAATGCAAATAAAAAATGCATCAGAAAGCCTGCTTAATGTAGATTCAGACTGTGACATAAGCCAGCCCAATATTCTCACGCTACAAGGGATATGAGGCATATATGAGGCATTTTAAGATTTAGACAGGCATTCTGCCGCAATTGGTCTGATAGGTGTTTTTAAAAATGATGTCCTATAAAAATATTAAACCAGAAAAAAAACGATTAATATTTGTCATCGTTATTATTTATTGTCTTTACTTATTATTGCCTACAGCTTTTTACTTAACAGACGTTAAAAAAAAACTCATTTTTGGCATCCTAGTTATTCCTCCATTTATAAATGGTAATCCTACCCGCGACCCACCGTTGGACCGCGTCCGATACGCATGCTCACGCCTTTTATCCCCGAAGGGGTAGGCAGAGGCGCAACTAGTGCACCACTTTTCGCCAAGCGTATTCCGTCCCATGATGTGATAGGTGGCGAGCCTATCGCCATATCGGGCACAAATTCCAGACTCCGGGCTGATACTGAATAGAAAAATCCAATATCACTGCCCGACCCGGGGATCGAACCCGAGACCTCAGCCTTGCAGTCGTACTGTAATACAACTACGCCACCGAGGCAGTCCGATAGTTTGTGATATTTTTCTCTACACGATACGTAATGTTCCTTTCCGCTACAGGTGGAGTGGTACGGCACGGCGGAGCTGTCCGCGGGCCAGACGCTGTTCATCCCGAGCGGGTGGATCCACGCGGTGCTCACGCCCTGCGACTCGCTCGTCTTCGGCGGGAATCTGCTGCACTCGTACGCTATTGAGATGCAGCTGCAGTTAGTATACATTTATAGTTATACTAGACTTCTGCTCGCGGCTCCGCCCGCGTGAAAGTTTTTCCGGGATAAAAAAAAATGCCTATAGCACTCAGGAGTAATGTAGCTTCTTATTAGTGAAAGATTTTTCAAAATCGGTCCAGTAGTTTTTGAGTTTATCCATTACAAACAAACAAACAAATCTTTCCTCTTTATAATATATACCTCTATACTAATATGGACTAGTTATTACTTTACGGGAGGTATAATGTCACCTCTGGGTCCATGAAGAGGGAATAAGGTGTAATGCTATGTGTGCATTGACATTGTATACAAAAGTGGTGTTTGATGGTATTTGGCAGTATCAGTAACTAGAGGTATGAATTTTCCAAATTATTTAGTGAATGCTCGTTAATTACTTTGTTAGCCATTTTGTATAAAAAAAATATTTTATAAAATAACCAATTGAACTATACTTTACATACTACAGAATCATGCGCAGTCACTGTGTTATGCCGCCATAGTGGTCCATATAAGTCCCGCGTTCCGATATCAACCTGTATAACGAATATCGACTGACGAAGGATAATCATTGCTCGTCAGTCAAAACTATCTTGACCTCTTAAGGTAAGCGGAGATCTTAGCATCAGGTGCAGTGGGGTAACATTGTCTTCTCCGTAGAAAAAAAACTAATTACTAACTCCAGCATAGCCACTATTGTATTGTATAAGTATCTTTCCCAGGATATACGAGATCGAGCGTCGTGTAGAGACGCCCACGATGTTCCGGTACCCCTTGTTCGAGGCGATGCACTGGTACGCGGGCGCGCATCTGCTCATCATGCTGCGGCGACACAACGAGGAGACACAGGTGATTTAATATGATATTGCTGCCTCGGTGGCGTAGTTGTATTACGGTACGGCTGTGGTGCTGAGGTCTCGGGTTCGAGCCCCGGGTCGGGCAAAGTGTCCGAATATTTCAATAGGCCCGCCCTGTATTACATGAAAACTGTGTTAACTGTCAACATAGCAACTATATCATAGAAATGGCTTGATGGTAAAATATGCCGCCATTGGCTGTCCCACAGTTCTTGACTTCTGTATCTATTGCACTTGCAGGATGAAGACTTCATAATAAGTGAAAGCTGCGTGCAGTCTGCGCCGGCGCAGCTGCCGCCGCTGCTGCTGCGCGGCATCAAGATCCTCGCCAACGCGCTCAAGGAGTGGCACGCGCTCAAGAGCGTGAGTTATATAGTATTTAGTGCATGACATTACCGGTAGATGGCGCTCTTCTATCTTATAGATTATCTTTGTTATTTATTCATCATATTTAGTTTTGAATATTTCTCATTTGTAATGGTTTTCTAACATTCGAGAATATACAGTCCATTACGACAGTAAAGTCGTGAAATGAAAACACAAAATTTTAATGATGCAAAATTTTAATAAAAAAACATCAATATCCACGGATCTGTTGTGCTATCAATTTACTTGAACATATTTTTATATCAAACAGACGGACGCGTCGAAGCGAGACAACGTACCAAAGTGTTTGAACTCCGGCCAACTTGTCCGTGAACTGTGTAAGGAATTACGGACCTTAGAGAAGAGGTCGTCAAGCGCGGCGAATAAAGACAAGGTAAAGAGATTTGACTTGTGTGTATGTATGTATGTTTTGTTACACGTTATCTGTGGCTCACGCAGGGCCGTAGCTAAGGGCGGGGCAATGCCCTACCTTAAAATACCAATTCCTTATTATTATGATGGAAAAAATATGGTTTGATGGATTGATGGATTGACAGATTTATCTATCAATAAGTCACGTATAACTAATACCGTGTTTCTTCCACCTTTTCTAGGACTTCAAAGTACGCAACAATTCATCACCAACAAAAAACGCGAAGAAACAACAGAGTTCCGCCAAAAAATCCATCAAACTCACCCTACCAAAGCCCATAATGCACATGACGCCAAACGGAGAATTCGCTGAAGAGAAAGTGTATGCAGACAAGTTTTACATAGACAACAAAGAGGTTGTATACCAAGAGAGGTTCGTTCAAAGCGTGGACTACGCGAACGGGTTGCCAGACTCGAAATACATTGTCGATAGTAAGGAGGTGGTGTTGCCAGAGAAATACGCGTATCAAACGTACGAGGAAGTGCCTTATGATAATGGGTATGTGGAGAAGATTGATAAGAAATGTGTTTTGAAGATTAAGATGAGGTGAGTTTGTTAACAGTTAAGTGTTTTTTGACTTGAAATATTGGAGGGTATAAATTTTTAACATCGATTTGTCAATGAAGATATTTTTCTCGTTTAATATAACTAAGAGTCAAGAGATACACACGCCTTCTTAGTGCACCCACTATTCGCCGTGCGTATTCCGTCCCATGATGTGATAGTGGGCGAGGCTATCGACATATCGGGCACGAATTCCACAGTCCGGACGGATACTGAATTCTAGAAAAAAACAATATCACTATGCCCGACCCGGGGATCGAACCCGAGGCCTCAGGATTGCAGTCGTACCGTAATACAACTACGCCACCGAGGCAGTCAAGTCAAGAGATGTCTATAAAACTTTATATAAAGCAGTATCTGTACTTACATAAAAGCTGGGAATTCCTTCAATTATTAAGTTCTTTTTCTATAAAGTATCTACCTATAACTTACATTGTATAGTCCTAGGAAAAATGAGACACCTCAGTTTTAATCTATACTAATAATATAAAGAGGAAAGATTTGATCGTTTGTTTGTAATAAATAAACTCAGGAACTACTGGACCGATTTTGAAAATTCTTACACTAATAGGAAGCTACATTACTCCTGAGTGCTATAGGCTACATTTTATCCCGGAAAAAAAATTACGCGGGCGGAGCCGCGAGCAGAAGTCTAGTTATTATAATTTTAAATACGAAATTTTAATACCCCAATGTTTATCCAAAATGTTTTCTCATTTTTTCCAAGTTCCGAATGCGAGACAAACTCCAGGAGGTCAGTTGTAGCCACAGAGTGTTTTCAATGTTATTTCGTATTTAGATACAGCCTAGACAATAGTCAGCATGTTAAGCAATTGTGTAGAGAAAGGCTTAGTATTTCGTGCATTGTGAGTAAAAAGTATATGACTTCGTTTCTGGGTTCAATTCTCAGTTCAATCGATTATTGTTTTCGATTTAAGTTCAAAAAACAACCCGAGTTTGGATGTTGTGTCGTGTACAATGGGTCTATAAAATCATGGTGAGAGTAATAACCTCGACGTAAGTGCATTATTTGAGTCTCTGCCTGCCTCTGGGAGGAGAGGCGTGAACTTCGCCGAGCTTATTTTCATGTCATGATGTTATAAAGGCAGTTCGCTGTATCGGGTGACTGGCGCCATTTCAAATCCTTAGCAAAAGTATTTAGTAGTATCGTGGTGAAGTGCATGAATTTATGAACAATGCAATTTGTGATTTTATCTCTATCTTTATCTGACGATCGATCTCAATAAACAATCCCAATTGCTACTTTCTGATCCATATTACGAAAGTGGACCAATCAGAATGAAGTTTGCAATTGGATTCGATTATAGAAATCAGTCGTTCATTGATGACACACATATCTATCTTTCTTTCTATCTTTCAGTAATTCACCGTCGTCGTCGCGAGAGGAAGCGCCTCCCCCCTACCCGTTACCAGAACATTCGATCCTGAAGTCCCATTTGATACGAGCTGATCCCGCCATTTTAAAACCTATACACCAATGGACCATATCTAAGAAGGACATAGGGGACTATCAAGAGGAACAGATACTGTTCACGAATGAGAATCTACAGGCTAATGTTAGGATGGAGGGACAGGATATGAACTATGGACCAGGTAAGTGACATGTGACTGTGATGGCATAGGTGATTTTTTTTTATTCTGCGATAACATGGTGGACGGATAGCCTAGTTGGGAATGGAACAGTCTGCCGAGACATTGTCCGGAGGTTCAAAACCCAAGGCAACACATCTCTGACTTTTCGAAGTTACGTGTGTATTGTTTATCAATAATCGTTCGATTTAACGGTGAAGGAAAACATTGTGAGGAAACCTACATACCTGAGAATTCTCCATAAGAATTTCGAGGGTATGTGAAGTCTGCCAACCTGCACTAGGCCAGCGTGGTGGACTAAGGCCTAACCTCTCTCAGTTGTAGAGGAGGCCCGTGCTCAGCAGTGGGCAGTATATAATACAGGGCTGGTATGGTGGTGCAGGCTATTCTCCGCACCTCGGTGCCCAATGGTTAAGAAGGCCCTGGGTCTCGTGTTCGATCGGGTCGGGTGATATTAGGTTTTTCTGCTGAGGTAATACAACCTCGGTAAATAGCAATATTTGTAACCAGTATTTCAGTTCCAGACAACGTTAATATTACATTCGTGACTATCTTCAGACTGGCTAATTTATATCAAACTTGTCAATGTTAATTGTTCAAGCAGGCATGTATTCGGCCGAGGACGTTCAGCCCGACTACCAATACTCGGAGGCGGCAAAACCGGGGTCCTACCAACCGGAATACGGCTACAGACCGCAGCAGATCGCTTATACAGTCAACAACTACCAGAGATACGTGGACGTGCCCGCGGCTACTGTTCATCAGGTTAGGCCCCAATACCCGCGTGAAAAAGTTTTTCCGGGATAAATCCCCGCTTTATATTTTCCCGGGATAAAAGGATGTTCTTTCTCGAGGCTCAAACTATCTCCATATCTAATTTCATCGAAATTCGTTCAGTAGTTTCGGAGATGTGCAGTAACAAACAAACAGAAAAACAGACAGACAGAAAAGAATTATAAAAACCGCTGATTTGGTTTCCATTACCTTTATAAAAAAGAAAGAAAAAAAAGGAAGGGGGTGATCCTTTTATAAAAAAGAAAGGGGGTGATTAACCCCCTTTCTTTTTTATCACAGTACTTTAAATGTACAGACACACCGGTTCTACTACTTTAGTATATGTATAGATAGATATGATGGTACTTGTTATACACCGCTGCCAAAGAGTGTGCTCTCCTAAAATGTGGAAGGATACATGACGCGAACGTTTGTATTCTTTGGTTGTGATTAGTAATTTATTTATACGTCCACGGCACACTGACCCTTGTCAACTTTGGCAGTTAGTAAACTTATGTAGAATCGCACATAAAATTTTTTTTTTTTCTAGTAATTGAATTATGAATTCATGCGGCCATTTTGTGTTAATCGAATTGATTATTTACAAAAAAAAAACCTGTGAACTACATAATCGATTGTTTTTTTAGCAGGAGGCGAGCTACACGAACGTACCAGTTCAGGAGCCAATCAACGGCGCGTATCATCCGAACCCGCTGCCGTCGTACGACGCCGCCATCGCTCAGCAGTACGCCACTAATAACTTTGTGAGTGAATCGCATATTTACTGGTGGTAGGTCTCTCATATGTAAGAGTCCGTCTGGGTGGGTACCACCGCAATGTCTATTTCTACCACCAAGCAGCAGTGCGCATGCACTGTTGTGTTTCGGTTTGAAGGACATTGACATCATATGTCTCAGGATGACGAGCACAGTGGAATGCCACAAAGTACTTTGTAACTCAAGGTGCTGTATGGTGTTGCTACTGTTTATGGGCGGTCGTCTCGCTTACCAGCAGGCGAACGGCATGCTCGTCTCCTCATTCAATGGAATAAAAAAGAAAAAAATGTTTTTACTACTGATAGTAGGAGCCTTTGTAGCATAGCAGAGGATTAGCAAGCTATGAAAATAGTGGTACCGGATCGTTTTCAGTAAGACAAGCCTTTCGTTTGACCCTCGAATATTTATTTAGTGGTTGTTACTAGTTTTTGATTTGTTACTAGTTCTTGCCTGCCTTGGTGGCGTAGTTGTATTACGGAAGACTGCAACGCTGAGGACTCGGGTTCGATCCTCGGGTCGGGAAAAGTGATATTGGATTTTTCTATTCAGTATCAGCCCGGAGGAATTTGTGCCCGATATGGCGATAGGCTCGCCCCCTATCACATCATGGGACGGAATACGAAAAGTGGGTGCATTAGTTGCACGTCTGCCTACCCCTTCGGTGTGTATGTATATGTATGTATGTAATGATGTATTGGCAATTACAGCCGCCGAGTACAGCAGCAACAGCCAGTCCGGGCAGCGGCGGCGCCCTCCCCGTGCGCAGGTCCGAGCGGCCCGTGCGGCGCCGCGTGTCCACCACCTACGACTACGAGGACTGCGACCTGTACATCGACGACGCGCCCGCGCCGCGCCGCCGCAAGCCGCCCAAACACCGCGCCAATCACGCGCGACCGCAGGGTGAGCCGAACGTTTTGATTGGTTGTAGTTGGACAATTTGACCCGGACGATTTGGTCATATACTGTGGACATTTTGTCCCTGACAATGTGCGACTAGTTTTTAACAATGACCAGTTTTTGCTATCGTCTAAATAATTCTCGGTAATGATATGTTACCTCAATTTTTTTTAAACCTCGGGCCTAAAATTTTATATATTTTTATAGCAGCCTCGTCTAACACGAACAGCAGCACCGCCAACACGACGTACAGACAACCTCCCAACAGGCCGGCGCCGACGAACGGTATCGAGTCGCTTATACAGGCCTCCGTGCTTGCTGAGGAGGAGCAAACTGTGGACGCGCCGTGAGTACATTACAAATGGAACTTATAATGTTCGGAAAAGAAACATTATTCCTTCACTCATATTGCCTAAACTAACAATTAAAGATTAAGATTTAAGAAATTAAATTTATTTGCAACAAACACATAATACACACGTATAAAATAAAAACGGACAAAAACACTTAAAACTATATTCAGCAGTGGACATCGATGGTATGTTACGACTGAGTCAGTGTATAACTACATTTGTTGTAGCGAGGTGTCGGCTGGTACGGGTAGCGAGGACGCCGACGCGGCGGTGGCTGGCATGCTCAGCATCAGCGAGCGGTTCAACGCGCCGCAGCGGACGTTCGGACTCGCGCACGCAGGCCGCGAGAGGGACAACAGCGCCGAGGAACATCACAGGTACTGTACAGTTCAGTTGTCCTGTACATCCACTAAGTTGTAGTTTGTTGAAGTTAAGATTAAGTTGAGGTTAAAAGTCTCCTTTCGGATGTATAAGTAGTATATTTTTAATATTACAGAGCCAAGTAGGTGATTTTCTCGTGACGTGTTTTTGGTAAAGTTGTTCGAAACACAGTGTTTTAAAATTAGTTTGGTTTGCTATAAATAATTACCGCATCAGCCAAATTTATGTCGCAGTCACTTTAAGTAATCAGTATAATATAATAAAAATGTACGTGAAACCGTACAGGTACCATGCCCGCCCATTGAGTAGTGATTTGCGTATTTTATGCTATACATACTCATAGATAATGAAGAGTAGATATATTTATCTATAACAAGGGTTGAGTAGGCCGAGATACTATTGTCTCACTTCATTTAAAAACCTACTTAACAAAGATTCAATGGACCAATGATGACAAAAAGTAAGCCCGGAGTTTCTTTCTGAATTTCTTCTTCGGTTTGTCATCGCTTAGGTAGCTAGTGAAAGGCTGGTAGGTTAGCTAGGCTAGGGCTTCTAATGTCCTCACCGGTGAAGATCGCGACGCGTTCCTCCTATTATTTTTAATAAAAATGAGCCCTTTCTTTATAACCCCTTTCCTGCCAGCCCAAGCTGGCTTTTATTTTTCATCATTGATTTTACTCCCAATAAAAATGTCGTTAGTTATATAAGTGACCTTTGGTATTAATAATAATTATTATAATCAATTTAATGTATCTTACCTTATCATAAGTGCAACTATGTTCGCCTACGTGATGAATAAAGTACTTTATTTTATTTTAATAAATTGATGATGCGTTTCGTTTAGTTAGTGAGATTTCCAGGGCCCCAAACACCCGCTTCCTTTCCTTAATCCCCGTTTTCTATAAATCCGGCAGCGCATCCCCTATCCTTCTAGTATTACGTTTGTTTACGACTAGTGGACAACAAGTGACCAACAAGCGCTTTATTATACTGCGTGTTGTTTCCAGTACGAGTACGCCAAGCAGTAGTAAGCGGTCGCGCAAACCAACGGCGGCGGTGAGCAGTGCCGACGAGGACTTTGTGGATGAGCAGGACGTTATCAAGGAGGTGCATCGGGACGAGGAGTATGGTCAGTGGCTATTTCATTAATGATGGGGTTACAATGTTTCTGGGAATGAATAAAGTCGGGTAGGTGAAAAAAAACGCGCACATGTTATAATATGGTATTTGGTATATGTACTATTCGGTATTGTGGCATCGCAAAATTAACAAAGGTGGACTAAAGGACGTGTCCAAAACGGGCTTAAAATTCTAACCAAGATACAATTTAGATAGTACTCCCAAAAACTAGGCCTTTGCAATAAATCGTATAATTTTAAAGTCTTCCGATTTTGAGATTTATCTAATTTTATTTTGCTTAAAATCTAGACTTAATATGTACGATTTTTAATAAGTTAGTTATAAATGGAGGGATTTAAAAATATTTTTTTAATAGATCCTAGTTCCATATTTTTGCCCCTTTAATATCCATAAAGTTTCAGCCTGGTTAGATTTTAAGGCCCAACACCCAACAAAAAGCGGACATCTTTGTAATAAAAATTGATTGGACTGGTGAATGAGTTGTATTGGTGTTATCGTAAACACAAAATTATACGACGACACATATATGTCTTTTAATTCATATTTTATGTACAGTCAGCCACAAAAGTAGTGAACAAATTAAAAACTTCAAAACGCTTCTACACGTTAACTCCAGTCGAAATATTCTTTTTTCTTTATTTAAAATAAAGTTAACCCCGTGAAGTTTATTTTAGTGAAGAAAAAACGATTGTTGATTCAGACACATAACTTTAAGGGCAATTTGAAATGGCAATAATTTTATCTTTTATTGTAGTGTATCCATCGTTAGACATGAGTTCGGACGAAGACGACGACTGGTCGGTGTCGCGACGGCGGCGGAACACTAGGAAAATAGACAAATCTAAGAGTGAAAAGTAAGTTTTGATTGAGCAATGTTTTGTATAATAACGTGATTTTTTTTATATTATTGAGTTTGATTTTTTTGATACAACTTCACAGAAATAGAAAAAAATATCTTTTCGTGTATAAGCTCGTATGACGTGCGTTAACGTTTTTACGCGCGTTCTAATCAGTATTAGTTATGGTTGATATTTTTTTATTTATACTTTTATACGAATATTATTAAGAGGAAAGATTTGTATGTTTGTAGCGGATAAATTCAAAAACTACTCGACCGATATAAAAAAATCTTTCACCAATATAAAGCTACATTATCAGCGAGTAACATAGGTTACTTTTTATCCAGGGGGAATATAAGGCGGTACTTTTATTCCGGAAACAGTTAATCACGCGTGCAAATATTTCATACACGCGGAATACCGCGTGTATGAAATAGAGATATAGTACTCAATAGAGTATTAGCTTTTGCCCACGGCTCCGCCCGCGTTAAAAAGCTTTTCCGGGATGAACGTCCCGCTTTTTATTTTCCCGGGATAAATAGCCTATGTGTTAATCCAGGACATAATCTACCCGTGTGCCAAATTTCATCGAAATCCGTTCAGTAGTTTCTGCGTGAAAGAGTAACAAACATCCATACTTACAAACTTTCGCGTTTATAATATTAGTAGGATGTGTATCTAGCCTTTATGTGTTGAATTCTGGCAACACAGCATTTTTTTTAAACTAGAACTTTATGCGTAGCTAATAAAAACTATTTTCGCGTTTTGACAGGTGACGTTGTGTCCCAATAAGGCCGAGCGATTGTTGAAAGGCTAGGGGTAATGACATATGATTAGTGATGTAGCTATCATTAGTGACTCATGAGTGATGTTGTGGTGTGACTTGGCAGGGACGAGTCGTGGTCGCCGCGCGCGCGCCTGGGCCGGCTCGTGCCGCGCCTGCGCGGGCCGGCGCGCGGCGTGCGGCGCGAGTGCGTGCGCGCCGCGCTCTGCGCCGCCGCCAACCGCCACCGCGCGCACGCCTCGCACGCGCCGCACGCCTCGCACGCATCGCACGCCTCGCACGCCTCGCACGCACCGCACGCCAACCACCCTACCGCACAGGTACTAAACGATACGGTATTTTACTCATTTTTGTTATATACATTAATTATTATGGAAATCCGTTAAAAACTCAACAAGTTATCAGCCTTTGAAGTTCGGTGGAAATCGTCAAGAAACAAACTGGAGGCGAAATATAGGCACGTGACGTCATCGGGAACTGCGATGCGGGCGATAGAAAGAGATAGAGAGATATCCCCACTACGCGCCCACTCCTGCACATGGCAAAATTTGGAATATGATTTACTGTCTCATTTCTTAACCAATTTCAATACTGTTTTCATAGAAGGGCTTCTTTTTCGTATTAATTGGTGTTACATCCTACTAATATTATAAACGCGATAGTTTTTAAGTATGGATGTATGGATATTTGTTACTCTTTAACGCAAAAACTACTGAACGGATTTCGATGAAATTTGGCACACGGGTAGATTATGTCCTGGATTAACACATGGGCTACTTTTAATCCCAAGAAAATATAAAGCGGGACTTTTATCCCGGGAAAACTCATTCGCGCGGGCGGAGCCGGGGTATAAAAGCTCGTATAAAATAATGCATAAAATCAAACATACGCAAATACCCTATTATCACGAATATACTGTCTGGCTTTGTTATATACAGCCTAGCAAACAAAAACATCGAAAATGATAGATGACTATAAAACTCCTCTACCTATTATTTTAGAATAGTGGTATCGTGAATTCTGTGCTCTATGAAAAATGACCGAAATGTTAGTGTATATTTTAGACGTTCGTAAAAATTAAGGTTAGCAGTACCAGCAAAAAAAAAATCACTTGCTCGAGATATCAAACTATGTTTTTTTATAGCAAAATGCAAAGAGAGCGGTTCTGGCGACGAAGAGCAGACGACCGCCGCCCCCCGTACACACTACGCCAAATAATAAAAGTAAGTTGACTCAATACAAAAAAAACATTTAAATATAACCATATCCTTTTCAAGCGGCGATAGCCTAGTTGGGAGTGGAACGGATTGCCGAGACGAATGTCCGCAGGTTCGAAACCCAAGGGCACGCACCTCTGACTTTTCTAAAAGTTATGTATGTATTTGTGAATTATCGCTCGCTTTAACTGTGAACGAAACCTGCATATTTAGGAAGTTCGCTAAATTTCGAAGGTATGTGAAGTCTGTCAAGGCCCACTAGGCTAGCGGGTCCTCTACAACTGAGAGGGTTTAGACCTTAGTCCACCCGGACTAAGGTCTAAACCCTCTCAGTTGTAGAGGAGGCCCGTGCTCAGCAGTGGGCAATATATAATACAGGGCTGGGATGGTGGTATGGTATATCCTTTTACAACTGGAAGGGGGACAGAAGACTTTATGGTCGCAGGAAGGGATGCAAGCCGATTCTAACACATATCGAAATCTTTGGGGGTTGTGTTCAACAGTCACATAACTAAGAATTATCAAATAATCAACATACAGCGGCGTTGTTTATGGTTAAAATATGGAGCTTTATTCTTGCATTTCTTTATCTGAAAAACATCATATAAATTAGGTACCCAGCGGAATACTGTTTACGGATTCCACATATTTTTTTTGTCTCGTCTCATTATGCGTAAATGTCATGGAATATAGTGAGAGAATACATATTATGCTATATCCATTAAAGTCTCTTATTTTGCCGCAACTGTAGATATTGCGTAATATATAGGTGGTCAAGCTAACATTTGAATGGGTTGTGACCCATTTTCCTTGATAATACGTAGTTATTTAGACTGCCTCGGTGGCGTAGTTGTATTACGGTACGACTGCAAGGCTGAGGTCTCGGGTTCGATCCCCGGGTTGGGCAAAGTGATATTGGATTTTTCTATTCAGTATCAGCCTGGAGTCTGGAATTTGTGCCCGGTATGGCGATAGGCTCGCCCCCTATCACATCATGGGACGGAATACGCTTGGCGAAAAGTGGGTGCACTAGTTGCGCCTCTGCCTACCCCTTCGGGGATAAAAGGCGTGAGCATGCGTATTTAGATTGTTTAAATAAAAATAATTTAATAACTTCAAATAACAGCCGTCACGCCGCTCGCGACTCTGTTCAACCCAGTAAAAAACATAAAGCAAATACATTTTTTATATGCCTTATTAACTCACTCACGTAATCTTATTTACAGATTCAAGACTGAAAAAAGGCATGAAAACTGCGAAACAACGTCTCGGTAAAATTCTCAAAATACACAAAATGATATATTAATCACACGCAAACACACCAACACACACACTATACCTTATCGTGTAGAACGTAGTACGTATGGACGGACGGTGTAGATGTATATTTTATATATATGTATTTATGACGGACCAATGTGTGATGTGGATGCGGTTATTTATTTTTTTACATAATACAATATATATGTGTTTTGTTGAATGGCGATCTACCGTTTGTTCAAAATTTACATTTTACTTTCGATAAAACAGGTTGGGTGTTTTTAAGTTCGTATAGGGAACGTGCACGAACTATAGGTGGCAGCTTTGATTAATTATATACCTAGATAGACACTGAACGTTTCAAACGCGTCGAAAAAAATAGAGTCGAACTGTTCACCACTAAATGAGTTAGAGTGAATTAATTTTTGTTGTTTTTCATGGATATAATTTTCTCCCCGTTTTAATAGAAACCAGATAATAACTGATATCATTATGCGCGCACACAAGGATACGCAGAATGATGCAGCGATAGCGTATGACACAGCTGTTACGCATACTAGCTTAAAAAAGTTGGCCTGTTTGTTGTAGTTTCATTGCAGCGCGTCACTCTGTCTAGGTATATAATTAATCAAAGGGTGGTAGCATAAAATCGACACAAGTGGATAAAAAAAAACACTTTTTAGAACAATAATTTATTTATATATTCTTTTAATATGACAAAAATGATAAAATATGGATTCCGGCCGAATATTATTAATACCCAGCGTGGCCAGAATATGCTTGTTTTTTAGCTTGGAGCTAGTTAATTTGATGTTATTGAAGCAAAATTAGGAGGTTATGTTCACTTAATTACAGATTTGTTTGTATTGAATATTATCTTCAAAACTTCTTTATATTTATAAATTACGTAATGAGACATTTCTAAATTCTGTTGGAACTCATGATGTATGTTTTATACAGCTTTAAATTATTTTTGTCTATTTTAACATAACCATGGAATGTAAGTACGTAGATAATATTCTTGGGAACGTAATAGAATTTTACATCATTTGATGTGTTAATTTTTATGTTTTGGAGCATCCAGATACACAGCACATTATCAACCAACTAAATGTTATTTTTCATCCTTTTAATATGAATATTTTACGTCAGTGCCAAGTATCGATGAGCTGAAAGTATTATATTGTGCCACCAGATGGCAGAGCTTACGACGTGCACGTTCCCTATAAGCTCGTATGATACTTGCTCGAATGCACGTGTTGAGAGAATTGCTCGTGTGAAATTGGTTAGAAACGCGTGTTATGATATTCCAGTATCCATGTAAACATATTAAATACAAGCTTATACGAGCATGCAACTATAAGAGCCTTATTCATAGTTGTAGACTTTACATGAATACAAAAAAACGCTAAATCGTCACTCAATAGAAAACTAAATTTAATTCCGTAAAAGCGATTGCCAAATACTTAGGCAATAAAGGGAGTAATAGGTATTTGTTTCTATACTGTCTCTGACCAGGTCCTTGATTTAGGAATATAGTTCCCGTGAAATTGTACCATTAGGTACTCGTTTTATGGAGTGTCATTGGAAGAATTTTGATCTGTTTGTGCCTTTAGGCATAAGAATGCTAGGTAATTAGGGGGTCACTGTCACAAATAGACATTTGTCTCTAATGGAATCATTAGATAACATAAATATGGCATGCGACTACGTGTTGCACATACATGACTTATACTAAATTCTGAGCACAAGTACAATGATTTTTATACGATATACGTGCTTTAATTTTTACATAATATTGTCTATTAGACATAAATGTCTACTTTGTGATAATTACTCTTAAGGCCTGGTGAAATTGACCCAGTGTCTGATGTAAACTTATCTTAAAATTATTGACATTTTTAATAATATTTCCCCCATAAATCCTGACAATATATGAATTAGATTCAATTTATAGATCCTTCAATTAATATATATTTTGGCTATCGTTAAAAGATCTGATTTGTAATATTAATTAAATTAGTTTGTATGAGAGTAAAGTATTGTAGGTTGAGATATTCACAAATTTCATAATAAAAAGACATATTTTCACAAGCATAAGTAACCCACCTCTGTATCGATGTATATAAGATTACTAATAAAGTGTGTCCAAATATGACCGGGTCATTTTTGGGACGGGTCAAATTTGCCCTTCGTAGACGCTGTAGAAAAAACACTTTTTATATTTCGAATGTGTCTTGTTTAGAGTGTATAAGCTGATTCGTTCCCAATCCGACCCGAATATGTCTGGATAGACACGGGAAAAATAAAAATTGCTTAAGCTACTTACAAAACACGTTTCTGTTACATTTAGTGATAGTAGATGTAAGTTATGAGTTAATAAATGTTTATATTTTTTGTTGTACTGTGTGTAAGGACGGTAAGCACTGGTTTGCAATAAAACATTATTTTTCGTTGTTTAATATTTTATTTATGAAACCATTGCTTTGACTTGTAGTGGATGATTAGTAAATGTAACCAATTATACGCCTTATAGTTTCTGTGGTAGGATTTATATTTACTTTTACTCATTAAAATAGTTTGGATCATTTTTGACACGTCGGCACAAAAATATTTTTCACGTTAAAATATATGGTAAAATATTCTCTTCACTATGGTAATTCTAATTAACTCATTTATGTTTCGTTCTACCAAAGAAATACTTATAGAAATTTCTTTTACTGTTTTGTTTCTTGTTATTTTTTTGTTTTGGTGCCTATTATACTCAATTGGCGTCATTTTTTACGCTAGCAAACCCACTAATGCATAATATACAGTATTATAAAGTACCAGAAATCGACACATTGTCCATAAATAAAACGTCATTGTCCAATACAAGTCAAACGTTTTCAAAATAAATTCTTGCCTCCGCCCCAAGTTTTACTGCAATGAAGTGCACCTTTCCGATAACCAAACAGGGTGTGTTTTCTATGTAATATATCACATTGTAAGTTTCGTGTATATTTCTGATCATTATTAATAGATTATTTTATAATTCACAAAGATTTTTTATAAGTGTGGCTATGATAATAGTGACTGTATCGCTTTATTAGGATGGACGTTCATGAATGTATTTTTTTTTTAAATATGTAAAATGATTCCTTATGTTTACGCGAATGTTACGACATTGAAATTAAACTATTATAACGGATAATCCAGATAATCGGATCCGTCATAATAGTTTAATTTCAAATATGTACATTTTTGGCATTTATTTTTATTGGGTCTATGATAAAATTTAATTGAAAAATTTTCAGTTATGTTAGTAAGCTTATGACAATAAGAGTCAGTATTTTAAATTCTTTTTCCCGTATTACCTCGTACACACACGCTCACGCCCTTTATCCCCGGAGGGGTAGGCAGTACGCAACTAGTGCACCCACTTTTCGCCGAGCATATTCCGTTCCATGATGTGATAGGGGGCAAGCCTATCGCCATATCGGGCACAAATTCCAGACTCCAGGCTGATACTGAATTTTAGAAGAATCCAATATCACTATGCCCGACCCGGGGTCGAACCCGAGATCTCAGGATTGCAGTCGTACCGTAATACAACTACGCCACCGAGGCAGTCCAGTAGGTTTTATCATTGTAATAAAAAATATAATTTGTGGACGTTCATTCTAGATTTATTAAATATATTTGTCTTAAACCATTAGCAAAGCTGCGACGGAAGAGTTTTTTTTTATGATTAAGTTAGTTATAAGTGTTTGGTGTTTTATTTTTTGTGTGGGTTCTTGGGGTTACTGAATTGAAACTTCCATGTTATCAAAACCGCATAATATTCATACAATAAAATACTTGAGTGTATTATTTATTTCCTATATTAATTAGATATTTTATTGATGATTTTTGTATATACGATGCTAGAACGAAAAATGTGTTTTGTATTTGGTTCGTTTATTTTTGTTGTTATCGAACAGAGAAAGTCCAAACACAATTTTTTTTTCGCTGTAGCAGCTGGAACTTTGAAATACAAATTACCCAATTCACTAATGACAAAAACCCTATAAAACACATAGATGTTAAAATTCTTGAATCGCCTTGGATATGTATTTAAGATTTATTTTAGCTGTGTTGATGGGAGGTCTGTTTTTCAATTTATAATTTCGACAAATAGTAGTAAATTAATTTATTAGTCTAGCAACATTTGACAAAATATTATACAGCACATATTGAAAAACAGATGTCTTTTATTAGAATTATGCGACATAGCTTAAAAATGATATTGTAAATTATGATTTATGTCGAATATAAGTCATTGTTGTGAAAGATGAGTTCTCACGTACGTTTTGTTATTTTATTTCATATAATTTGTTCCCGCGGCTCCGTCTGCGTCCAAATCCGTTTCTTGGATAGAAAGTACACTGTAGAAATCAGTATCGTGTCCTTTTGATTTCAATATGATTTCCTTTAAATATTAACAAAAAAAAGCATAAGCATAATCATATAATAATCATTTATTAACAAAATTCAGCATTAAAACATTTAACAAACAAGTTATAAAAACCATGCTAATTTGAGACAGTTCTCGCTTTCTGACCTTGCATGCTCTGAAATAAGAGTCGCTGGTTTAACTATACATCTTACGATAATACCTATGGCAGGAACCTTAAAACTAACTCAACATTTTATCAATTTCATCAAAGTCGGGTAAGCTTTGAGCCACGTCTACCTTTCCATACTGTATGCTTCCTTCGATCTCCTGTAAGGTTTTATTTTTTGTCTCTGGCAACACAAAATACAAAATCATTAATATTACCGTTTTTATCATACCTACAATGGCAAAGGCACCATATATCTTAAGGCCAGCGAGTAAGTAAGGGAATATTTTTAAAGTGGCGTCGACGCAAATACATGATAAAATTCCTGATATAAATAAACCTGTACCCTTATGTGCTAAAGGGAATATTTCTCCCAATAAAGCCAAAGGTATTACTGTACAGCCTAAATTTACTAAAAGTAAGTATAAAGTGAACATGGATGTGGGTAACCACGGGTGGTTTGGTATTAAGTTATTTGAAGACAAAAACAGGTATGTATTAACAGTTAAAAGTATAAGCGAAGAAGCTGACCCAGTAGAAAACAGTAAAGTTCGTGTTTTCATGATTTTTATAAGGATTGCTGATAAGGAAGCACTTATAGTTATAATAATATCAATCCAAAGATTTAAAGATGTGTTGGATTCATTTCCTACTTCAATGATTTTTGAGGCGTATATGGGAATTATGTGCCTTCCACTTATTTCTAATAACAAAGTACACATAAACATAACAAACACGGGCCTTAGAAAACTCCTTTTGATAAATTTTCTAAATATTTCCACATACGAAGGTTTAGCTTTGAGAGAAACCACTGTTTGAACCCGGATCAATTCTTCGAATTCTGCTTTTGTATTATGGTTCCTACCACGTAAGAAATAGAAGTTACGTTCACTTGTATCTAGTTTACCTTTCATGGCCAACCAAGATGGACTCTCTAGCCAACTGGACACTATAAGGGTTGAAGTTAGGTTAGGAATTAGTATCAACAACGCAATAGTCTTCCATTCGTAATAATAACCCATGATATGCGATATAGTGCTTCCTAAAGAGAATGCAGCAGTTTTTAAATGCAAGAACATTCCCCTGTGTTCAGGACTTGAGTATTCTCCGATGACGACGGCTGCTAATGTCACTACGCCTCCAGTACTGATTTCACTGAGCATTTTTCCTACAAGCATACTTGATGCGTCTGATGCTGTATATATTTGCAGTAAGCCGATGGATCCTGGCATCATTAGAATTACATATGCCAATTTTCTGCCGAGAATTTCCATGAGGATCGATGAAAGCAGGATTCCCAGGATGATGGCCATGCTCGGACTGTATGCTGTAAAAATTGTTGGATTTAAAGATGCGTAATTTAGGTAAAATTTACTAGAGATGATCTACCTATCTATATATTTTAACTATTGCACACACATTTGTGTTTTTAGGGCGCAAGGACAGTGGCGGCCAGGTGTGTCTAAATAAATGATAAGGTTTCTAGCTTACGCTATGCGTGTAAGATTTTGAGCCAAACTATAAATACGGTGTGTTTCGCTGACTCCAAAACACCTCGTGTAGAGGCATGCTCGTAACGCTAATATTTACACGCGTAGTCTGTGCTGCCGCCTGTGGGCGTTGGGGTAAATAATTTGTTTGCGCCGCAGTCAACCATAAAATTATCTACTTTGCATATCTGCTAAATAATACGCTCACACACACACCCTTATATCCCCGAAGGGTAGGCAGAAGTGTTTGTTGTTTATCAATTATCGTTCGCTTTTATGGTGAAGGAAAACATCTTGAGGAAACCTTACATACCTGAGAATTCTCTATAAGAATTTCGAAGGTATGTGAAGTCTAACAACCCGCACTAGGCCAGCATGGTAGACTAAGGCCTATTCCCTGTCAGTAGTAGAGGAGGCCCGTGCTCAGCAGTGGGCAATATATAATACAGGGCCGATTGCAAGAGTAGACAGAGGCGCAACTAGTGCACCAAACTTTTCGCCGCGCGTATTCCGTCCCATGGTGTGTTGGGGGCGAGCCTATCGCCATATTGGGCACTAATTCCAGATTCTGGGCTAAGTAGAAAAACCCAATATCATTGCTCGACCCGGGGTCGAACCCAAGACCACAGCACTGCAGTCGTACCTTAATACAATTACGCCACCGAGCCCCGAGGCAGTCAAAATAATGAGAATTACCTATCCAATATACATTCTGCAAGTTAGTCTTCAAGTCAGCTTCTAGTTCAGGTAATTGCCGCGTCGTGAATCCCATCATTATGCCTTGGCATACGACGCTTATCAACACACTTACGGAAGTCCATGTCTGAAAACAGGTACAACATTTTGATAAGAACATAATATTATTACCAATTACACACTCACACACACTCACGCCTTTTATCACCGAAGGGGTAGGCAGAGGCACGACTAGTGCACCCACTTTTCACCGTGCGTATTCCGTCCCATGATGTGATAGGGGGCGAGCCAATCGCCATATCGGGCACAAATTCCAGACTCCGGGCTGATATTGATTAGAAAAACCCAATATCATTCTGACTGACCCAGGGATCGAACCCGAGGCCTCAGCAATCTCAGCATTGCAGTCGTAGGTACCGTAATACAACTACGCCACTGAGGCAGTACATATTTTTTATTTCATACTCTAACCCCGAAGGGTAGCGGCCGTCGTTCGTAGGTATACTAAGGCCCCGTTTTTTCAACTGTAGTTATCTTTTTTTCAGGGTCTTTTAAACTGGACGCGCTCGCCGAACTTAGAGTGCTCCAGGTGCAGCGAGCACGTCCAGCTTATTAAGACACCGATTATTACCCTAACTACAGTTGAAAAAACCCGGTCTAAGTATGAGTAAGTGAAAAATTTGTGGATCGTTCCAACCAGTTCTAAGGCCCGCGCTATCTTATCTTAATATATATAAATCTCGTGTCACAATGTTTGTCCTCAATGGACTCCTAAACCACTTAACCGATTATAATAAAATTCGCACACCATGTGCAGTTCGATCCAACTTGAGAGATAGGATAGTTTAAATCTCAAATTATAGTCGCAATTTTAATTTATTGCTAATTATTTGTCTGTTATTATTTGACAGTCACAATTATCTTAACTCCAAATGATTCTAACAGATGTCGATACCTTTCGACTGGGTTGAGTAAGTAATCAATAGATGGCGCTGCTATGAATGATTCTAACAGATGTCGATACCTTTCGACTGGGTTGAGTAAGTAATCAATAGATGGCGCTGCTATGGTAAATCTACGAACGTGTCATATAAGCTACATTTTAAGCGGGACTTTTATACCGGGAAAACTCATTCACGCGGGCGGAGCCGCGGGCAAAAGCTAGTAGGATTATAAACCATCAAAAGAAGCAATGTCACTCATTGGTAAACATAATATCAACAATACTGTAGGTACTTAATCTTATCTAATTATAATCACAAATGCGAATATTTGTGATTTTTTTTATCTTTGTTTGGATATTTGGAAATAAACGCACAAATCGCTGAACCGATTTGAATGAAATTTGACAGACGGATAAACCATGATCTGGATTAAAATATAGGCTATTTTATTCCGGCAATTTGTTCTCGTGGGAAATATTTGTTTTTTTTTATCTTTAATTAAGAATAGATGGCGCTGACGTCGTATATTTGGTGCTATTTATCTCTAGTGATTTTCGGATTTTTGAAGCGGGAAAGGCTTATGCGCACGGCCGGAATAAGAATGTCAGGGCTCTTGCCATTGCCCTTTTCCCTATCCTGATTTCCTAAAATATATTTTTCTATCACAACCTAATTAAACGGCTGCAAAATAATTAAGTATTTTTTTATAAGTTTTTGTTCCAAAATATATTTAAATATAATGTTAAAGATGATCAAGGCAATAATATTATCCTCGGGTAACGAATATATGAAATACGAATCGTCACAATTTTTTTTTTCTCGGCACGAACAGCCGCTGGCCGATGCCGGGCCCCTAGTCGCATGCTCACGCCTTTTATCCCCGAAGGGGTAGGCAGAGGCGCAACTAGTGCACCCACTTTTCGCCAAGCGTATTCCGTCCCATGATGTGATAGGGGGCGAGCCTATCGCCATATCGGGCACAAATTCCAGACTCCGGGCTGATACTGAATAGAAAAATCCTATATCACTTTGCCCGGCCCGAGAATCGAACCCGAGACCTCAGCCTTGCAGTCGTACCGTAATACAACTACGCCACCGAGGCACTCAGTTGCCTAATTTACCTTTCGGCCCTGATCATGCGGGTGAAACTGCGAGCAACGTATAGTAGTTAATATTAGGGGCTGTAATCAAGATGTCAAACGTTAACTAATGTTAAGCTAATGTTATGTATGAATGTCTTTTTTTATTGCTTTTAAATGACGAGACGAGCCTGCCGTTCGCCTGATGGTAAGCCATACGACCGCCGATAAACAGCACAGAAATTTGAATTACAAAGTACTGAATGGCACTCCACTGCGCTCGTCACCCTGAGACATAAGATTTACACTGGCTACAATGTCCTTCAAACCGGAACACAACAGTGCATGCACACTGCTGCTTAGCGGTAGAAATAGACATTGCGATGGTACCTACCCAGACGGCCCCTCGCATACGAGAGACCCACCACCAGTGTCAATTTCTTCTGCAACTGCTACTCTCTCGTAGTAAAAAGTAGCATGATTTAACTATATTAGTCCCGCCCCCCGAAGCAATTCTTGTGCTCTGGGTCTTCACACCCAATGCACGCCCATGCGCGGGGGGACATTGGTCGCGGGCCGAGGCACACAGTTCAGTGTGTATACCTCTTGGTTGTAAAACACATTGAGGCCTAAAAGGGCCCGCGAACATTTCCTGGCACCCTCTCTTTCCGCCCATCCTGCGAACCTTCCTCCCTTCCCCCACCTTTCCTTCCATATTCCTCTCCCACGTCCCCTCCAGGCCCCTGCAGTCGTCAAGGGGGGGGACTCCAGTATCCCATTCGCAGGTTTCCCCCGGTGTTGACTGCAGGATCGCCTATCCGAAAAAAAAAAAACTATATTAGTCCTAATACGGGAATCGAAGCCATCGCTAACAATTTTTCATTCCATTTGCTTACGAATTTAATGGTCATTCGTTGAGCTATACTGATAGGTATAGGTACCTATTGACTATTTTTGGTTAAACCAAAAACATCTGGTAATATAAAAGACAAACATACTTAAATTATTATTTATTTAAAACAAAATAGAGCAATTAGTGACAAATTACGTATATTTAATACTAGCTGTTGCCCGCGGCTTCGCCCGCGTGAATGAGTTTTCCTGGGATAAAAGGCCCGCTTTATATTTTCCCGGGATAAAAAGTAGCCTAAGTTACTCCTTATTACATCAGCTATCTGCCAATAAAAGTCCCGTCAAAATCGGTCCAGCCTTTTCAGAGATTAGCCGGAACAAACTGACAGACAGACAAAAATTGTAAAAAAATGTTATTTTGGTATGTACCTTATATATATTCATATACATGTAGTAAAAAGCGGTTATTTCAATATTACACACAGACACTCCAATTTTATTTATATGTATAGATTTGTACAGTCAGAAGCATAAATATCTGTACAAAATCAATATTTCAAATCGCCTATACACGCGTTAAGTTCAACCAAAACCTTTTTTTCTTTGTTTGAAGTAAAGTAAATCTCTTTTATTTTATTTTTGTGAAGAGAAAAATAAGATTAGTATGAACAAAAAAGTATGTAGGCGATTTGAAATTTTGAATTTTTTCAGCTACTCATGCTGGTGACTGTACTTAGTACGTTTTTGAGTGTTCAGCTGTCGCAACATTAATGATATAATGTATTTTACATATTATCACATAAGATACACAACTCATGTGGTCATGTTAGGTACTTCTTAGTTACGAGTTAAGTAATTATATTATACTCAGGACTGCTTTGGTACCTGAAGTCTCAGGTTCGATCCCCGGGTCGGGCAAAGTGGTATTGAGTTTTTCTATTCAGTATCAGCTCGGAGTCAGAAATTTGTGCCCGACATGGCGATAGGCTCGTTCCCTTTCCCATCATCGGACGAAAAAACGGCGAAAAGTGGGTGCACTAGTTGCGCCTCTGCTTACCACTTCGGGATAAAAGGCGTAAGTGTGTGTGTGTGTGTGTGTATTATATATTATACTTAGGACTGATTTCACCGCTTGCTGATAAATGTTGCCTGTCACATAAATGTATAAGCCAGCCAAATAAATGATAATAAAATGAGTACAATCTACATTACATGTTTAATACTTTGAGTAATGCTCTAAGGTTTAATACGATAACTGTCAAGTAAATTGTAATTGCATCCTGTGAAACAGGCCCTAAGTAATAAGTGTACTGTATAAGTGTACTGTGTAGTGTAGTGTGTAACTGCTGGTAGGTCTCTCATTATGTAAGAGGCCGTCTGGGTGGGTACCACCGCAATGTCTATTTCTACCGCCAAGCAACAGTGTGCATGCACTGTTGTGTTTCGGGTTGAAGGACATTGTAGCCAGTATAACTACTGGACATAATGAGACTTAACATCTTATGTCTCAGGATGACGAGCGCAGTGGAATGCCACTCAGTACTTTGTCATTCAAGGTGCTGGATGGTGTTGCTACTGTTTAGGGGTGGTCGTATCGCTTACCATCAGGCGAACGGCATGCTCGTCTCGTCATTCAATGCAATAAAAAAAAAAAAAAAAAAAAGATGACTTTCACTATATTATTAAGGTCTAAAATACGTAGAACCATGGGCGTATATAAGGGGGAGGTTCAGGGGGTCCGGACCCCCCTTAGCTTACAATAAACCACGCTACGTCTCTGACCGCTGACATTTTGGGGATCCGAACCCCCGCATAGCTTCTAAATGATCTGGCCACCAGACATGTCCACACTCTAATTTATTACGTGAGGGAGGGATGGGGGGTATACGGTGTCATGCAAGGCAAGAACCCACGCTACTAAAGTTTTTATATCGTAGCTGTAGCTGTCACATGGGTGGGCCATAGTGACAGCTATAGCTACGCCCGTGCCTAGAACCTTGCACTAACTATAGAAACCTTGTATTCATAGGTCTCAAACCTATGTTTTTTTTTTATTGCATTGAATGATGAGACGAGCATGCCGTTCGCCTGATGGTAAGCGATACGACCACCCATAAACAGTAGCAACACCATCCAGCACCAAAAGTACTGTGTGGCATTCCACTGCGCTCGTCATCCTGAGACATAAGATGTTAAGTCTCATTATGTCCAGTAGTTATACTGGCTACAATGTCCTTCAAACCGAAACACATCAGTGCATGCACACTGTTGCTGGGCGGTAGAATTAGACATTGCGGTGGTACCATCCAGACGGACTCTTACACAATGAGAGACCTAAAAATATTTACTCCTATTTTTATTTTTCCATGAGAATAATTTTATTCGTTAAGTTTACCTCAATTTTAACAATCCAAGTTGCTTTTTCACCCTGGCAAAGCCGCAGGCAATACTGGTAAACGAATATTTTTATTTGAACTTAGTTTGAAATTTTTTCTCACGAAATACTCAGTTAATGATTATTACAACATTGCTATTTAATTATTTATTCAGTTAGGTGATAACGGTAGTGCGATAACATAATAAATATGAAGTTAAAGTAAATACTAATTTCGTTATCATTATTCTAATTAAAATGCATTGCTTGATTTAAATTCCTGTACCTATTGAAATACCAGTTTATCGATGATTAAGCACTGGTGGTAGGCCTCTCATATGTAAGAGTCCGTCTGGGTGGGTACCACCACAAATACCACAATGTCTATTTCTACCGCCAAGCAGCAGTGTGCATGCACTGTTGTGTTTCGGTTTGAAGCACATAGCTATTGGACGTAATGAGACTTAACATCTTTTATTTTAATTTTCGCATTTAATATCCATCTTTGAAATTGAATTTATATTGTTACTTGCAATTTGTAAAATATATATATATATAAAAAAAAGAAATATAACAATAAAATACCTACGCTGAGTTTCTTGGTGCTTCTTCTCAGGTCAGTGGGCTTTTCCGAAACACTGGTAGAAACTTTTAGACGATAAAAAACATTGTAAAAAATGACGTGTAAAAGTGCCCTTAGGGGCCTAATTACTTAATAAATGATTTGAATTTGAATATTATGTCTCAGGATGGCGAGCGCAGTGGAATGCCACACAGTACTTTGTAAGTCAAGGTGCTGGATGGTGTTGCTACTGTTTATGGGTGGTCGTATCGCTTACCATCAGCCGAACGGCATGTTCGTCTCGTCATTCAATGCAATAAAAAAAAAGAAAAACAACCGTTGTGTAAGAGGGCCGTAATAATAAATGCATCTCAGTTTCGCTCTAAAATGCGACATCAGCTGAGATGCTCTTAAATTAAGGTCAGTATCTTAAGATACTCGCTATTTAATAAACCCACTTTAACATCAGCTCCAATGACATCTCAAGATAAAATATGACTATGTATTATGACTTGTATTTACAGTCAGCAGCATAAGTAGCTGAACAAATTCAAAATTTCAAATTGTCTACATACTTTTGTGTTCTTACCAACCTTTTTTTTCTCTTCAAAAAAATAAAATAACAGAGATTTACTTTACTTCAAACGAAGAAAAAATTGATTCAGTTTAACGCCACGCGTATATAGGCGATATGAAATTTTCATTTTGTACAGATACTGCTGTTGACTGCCGACTTCGTAAATAAATAGGTACCTATTTATTTACGAGGTTTCCATATTATGAAGAGAATTCACTATTAGTATCTATTTAATTACTATTTTGATGTGTAGACCGCTAACTAAAATATCTACCTAAGTGTATCTACTATGTCTAATTACTTCATCTATGAGAGCTAAGCTGTAAGTAGGGTTGCCAAAATCTGTTTTCGCAAGACACGTAATGTGGGCTTAGAAAGTGACACAAAAACATGACACGACTCCGTTTCGTTTTATTAGGATTGGTTGAGAGACTAACGCGTGACTGAAGTATTGGTCTCTCGATCAATCACAAACATCAAAATTAAACTAAATCGACATACGAGTTGCGTCTTTTTGCCACATTCTAAGCCCATTGGTTTTTATAGTTACCTTAATAGTTTCAAGCAGTGTTCTAGGTTATTAAAATCGTCCTGATAATGTCAGGTATTTTGAAATTTCATTTCATTTAACCAAATTTCATGTAGCTACTCTATTAGGTACTGCGTTCCGTTTTTCAACTACATATTCTTGGAGTCAATCCTAGTTTTTGAATTTTGGAGTTGGGAACCCCACGCTATTATTATTTTATTAATTCTAGGTCTGCAACCAGCATTGCCTAAATTACTTAAGTATATCAAATTAAACGTTAAAATAAACGTTACGCAAATTCATACACTTATTGACCACAAATACCCCACGAAAATAAATAATTGAACCAATTTTCGCTTCATAATTTTCGTTTCAATATATTTTTTCGAAAACGTACACAAAAATCAAAATATGACATTATTTCCATATTTTACTTACATTTGCGTCTATTCAAGACACATGTTTCACAGTAGGTAAAAAGAATAATAATTGAAATAAAGTTTATGCTCGATACAAGCAGCTTGTCACATGAGTAAATTTTAATAACATTGTCTATAAATATAAAACAATCTATACTAATATTATAAAGCTGAAGAGTTTGTTTGTTTGTTTGAACGCGCTAATCACAGGAACTACTGGACCGATTTTGAAAAATCTTTCACTAATAGGAAGCTACTTTTTATCCCGGAAAACTTTTCCACGCGGGCGGAGCCGCGCGCAATGCTAGTTACATATAAAATCCCGATAAATACCTGATTTAATAAATTTTTACTCGATTGATATGACATTACGCACAACACTACACAACTCTTCACTGAACGTGTCTGCACTCTGCAACATATTGTATACACTACTTTCAAAAACGAACTCAGACCCAACAGCTGTCATAAGTAAAATATTTGTCCAAATTTACGTCGCCCGTATTTAATTATATTGTGGATTAACGTTATAATATTAACAGTTATACTTGCAGACCAAAAAATATATACCCTTGGTATATTATTAATCAAAGATATATACCTACTTAAGTGATTTATTAAAAATTGACAGCTGAGTATACAAAAAAAGTTATATCTCGTATGCAAGTTTGTGAAGATGTTTGGTTGAAATTTGGATGAAATTTAGAATGCTGATAGACCAAGTGATGGATAAATTTATGGGGTACTTTTTACCGAAGAACTAATCAGTGGGTCATTTATAATGGATTTTAATGAGACAGTGACCGTAAACAAAATGCTGTTGACTAATAAGTATTTACACGCCTCGGTGGCGTAGTTGTATTGTGTACGCGTTACGAGTACGATTTGCGCGCTGAGGTCCTGGGTTCGAATCCTGGGTCGGGCCAAAAACATTGTGACTGGGTTTTTCCATCTTAAAAATTACTCAGTCGCAGCTCGGAGTCAGGAAGTTGGCGGTGTGATACTCCCGTGCCTCGGAAAGCACGTAAAGCCGTTGGTCCTGCGCCTGATCTCTCTCCGGTCATGTCGGATTGCCGTCTCACCGGACTATGAGAGTAAAGGAATAGCGAGTGCACCTGTGTATTGCGCACACACTTGTGCACTATAATATCTCCTGCGTATCTGGCTGATCTCCGTTGAGATTGGCCGCCGTGGCCGAAATCGGCTAGGAAGGGATTATTTACACGCAAAAAATATTAAAAAAAATAACTACGTCTAATAACTACATTGTAATTAATTTTATGTTGTTTTAACTATAAAATAGCTACATAGTATAGTGCCTTTGTTCACCCAGTACTAAAGACAAGCGAACTAAAAAAGCAAAACATTAATGATAATCCTACTTATAATATAATATATATAATATAATATAATAATATTATAAACGCGAAAGTTTGTAAGTATGGATGTCTGGATGTATGGATGTATGGATGTGTGGATGTTTGTTACTCTTTCACGCAAAAACTATTGAATGGATTTCAATGAAATTTGGCGCACGGGTAGATTATGTCCTGGATTAACAGATAGGCTACTTTTTATCCCGGGAAAATATATAACGGGACTTTTATCCCGGGAAAACGTATTCACGCGGGTGGAGCCGCGGCCAAAAACTTGTACTAAATATTTCATAGTTATCCGTATTTATGGGATAATTAGAGCTATTTTCGTAAGGAAAAATCGTAGTATTTATATGTCGTGTTTTTTTTTATTCCGTGGACATTTGTCTAACATTGTAATTCCTAAGAATACAATTTTATCGACTTTTATTAGTTACTCGTTATAATGATTATTTTATATTGTCACTTATTCGAAGCGGCGACAATATAAGCCGGCATCATTTTAGCGATCATCGAAGGACGCAAAATGTAATATAATGTAAAAACGGGATACCTACCTCCCTACCAAGTTTGCAAAGTTTTTTTTCTTAGCAATCACGCCGAATACTATAAAAATAATTAAAAAGTGGGTAGTTACACAAAAATGCCTTCTTTATACATTTTTGTTCTGATACGTCAATTACAACGAAAATAGAATTCAAAACTGCGTAGATATCTATTTACATTTTTCTCTCAAATATAGCATTATTAACTTACCGATTTCTGTAAAGTCACGTCGTTTTTGGAGTAGACGAGATCGGTTTGTTCAAACGTTTGACCCAATGACTTCCACAATTTATGTTTGTAAAACACAGTTGCTCGGCTTGTCTTTGTGAATCCCATGATGGGTCTTAAGCTTACTGTGCACTATTTGCACCCCTGGCGTACCCTGTAGAGTGACGGCGTGATTATAAAAGTTCAGACACGCTTTATTCCCTCACTATTCTAACTGCGATGTAAAAGAATTGTATTCACAGAAGCCAGTGCGATGACTGAAGTATCTTAAAGTCATTGACAAACAAACTCGAATAAATGGGGATAAGGAAATAACAGAAAGTATCTAGATATAAATAAAATTTAAACGTGTCTGTTTTTTTCGAAAAGGCTTTTTACCCTGGTCGCTTCGTTGGCATCATTGTGTCGAGGTGTTGTCTCGGGTTTTATCCCCGGATCGGCTAAACTGATGTTGGATTTTTCTGTCCAGGATTAGCTTGCTCGGAATCTGTAATTTGTTCCCAACAGTATGCTCCTCTCGTAAGTGGCGGGAAGTGGGTGCATTAGTTGCGCCTCTGCCTACCTCTTCGGGGAATAAAGCGTGAATGTGTAGGATATGTTTGATGCAAATATTAGAGACCTAACACGTGTTTAGAGTCCCGGACCTCAAAAGGAAAAAAGGAACCGTTATAGGATCACTTTTTTGTCCGTCTGTCTGTCCGTCAAGGCCCTTTTATATCAAGTTGGAATTTATATCAAATACTTGGGTCTACGGTCTCTTTCACCTGTGAAAAAATCAAACTTGTAAGTCAACGCCTTTAAAAGATATGACCATTTATTTCGCATAATTTTTCATATTTTGCGATTTTGCAAGGGAATCAGAACCTATAGGGTACTTCCCGTTGACCTAGAATCATGAAATTTGGCAAGAAGCAAGGTCTTACAGCACATATAAAGGGAAAAATCTGAAAACCGCAAATATGTACTTCAATAACTGTGAGGTTTTGTTTATGGATTATGAAAAATAAATCAGTCTGTCACGCACCGCTCTTGATTTGACATTTCATTGGCGACGAGGATGGGATATAAGCATCATCAATACTTGTTTGGTCGGCGATTTACACTGCGGACCGATCATCAGCCGCTTACTCATATCTTTGGAAAAAAGGGAGGAATTCCACAAACGGCTGCAAGTCGTTTACAGAGATGGGCCGCACGCCTGGCTGCTTATGATTTCGCTATAGAGTACGTTCGTTCGATAGACAACGGTCCGGCTGATGCCTTATCGAGGTTACCTTTACCTCAGGAGGATCGCTCCGTAGAAGCTGTAGACTATATGAATTTAGTGGAAGATTGTTTACCTATTAATTGTAAAGATATAGCCAAAGAAACCGAACGTGATTCTTTCTTGTGTAAGATTAAAGGGTATATTCTTTTCGGTTGGCCATCGGTTCCGAGTTGCGAAGCGGAAAAACCTTACTTTAGTAGGAAAAATGATCTTTCGGTTAATCAGGGATGTATTATCTATAAATACCGGATTGTTATTCCTTTAGTTTTGCAAAATAGAGTTTTGCATGAGGTTCATGAAGGTCATTTAGGCATCAATAAAATGAAGAGTTTATCGCGTAGTTACATTTTTTGGGCCAATTTAGATAGTGATATCGAAGATTTATGTAAGTCGTGTGTTGCCTGTAGTTCAGTACGCGACGCGCCGCCGCGAACGCAGCTGCATCCCTGGGAGTTTCCGCTGCACCCGTGGCAACGTGTGCATGCGGATTTTGCAGATTGTAATGGTACACGGTACTTGGTTTTGGTTGATGCACACTCAAAATGGATAGAGGCGATTTCTATGCGTAGTACGAATGCAATTTCTACGATTAGGGTGTTGAGAAACATATTTGCGCGTTTTGGTTTACCTTCGCAGCTCGTAACGGACAATGGCCCACCTTTCTCTTCTCAAGAGTTTAGGTCGTTTTGTGTAAATAATTGCATTAAGCATACGACTTCGGCTCCATATAGACCGCAGGGAAACGGTGCAGCGGAAAACGCTGTACGATCGGTTAAAAAAGCATTAAAGAGGGCTTTTTTCGAAGGTGACGACGTAAACGCGGCTTTAAACAAATTTCTTTTACGATATAGAAATTGTGAACATGCGACAACAGGAGTTTCACCCGCTGTGGCACTGCAAGGACGGCGACTGCGTACTCGTTTAGACGCATTGCGACCCGATGTAGCAGCCACGGTACGGGATGAGCAATGTCAACAAAGTAATAGAGTCACGGGTTCCAATAGACAGTTTAATGTAGGGGATATGGTGCTGGCTCGTAACTATACGGTGGGAGGAGATAAGTGGTCCGAAGGAAAAATTACCAAAATAACCGGGCCAGTCTCTTACAAAGTTGATGTAGGTCGTGGTGTGGAGTGGCGAAGACATGCCGATCAAATTATATCTGCAGGTATTAATAATAGACACGCGTTATCTCGGTTGAGCCACGGATCTGATGCGGCACGCGTAAATGTAGATACTTTTGCACCCGAGGCTGGTAATGGAGTCGAGGGCGTATCTTGTAAGGATACGTCTAGTGTACGTGGCGAAGTTAAGGTGCCAGGCTCTGTACAGCTTGAACCATCAGAGATGGAGGCATCGCCTCAGGCGCGTGTTAGTCAATTGCCGGCAGAACCAACGCCACCCCCAGTGGGCGCATCGGCTCGAGCACTTCGTGCTTTCAAGAGAGCTAAGCGTTATATAAATTTTTAGTTCAGTTTTTGTTAATTTAAAGAAAAATAGTTTTTGTTAATTTAAAGAAATATGTTTTAAGTATGTTCTACTAAGTTTTCTAAGCTAGAGGGGAGAAATGTGAGGTTTTGTTTATGGATTATGAAAAATAAATCAGTCTGTCACGCACCGCTCTTGATTTGACATTTCAATAACAAAAAAAGCGAATTCACAAACTTTTTAAATTTGATTAATGTATTAATTATTAGTTTTGGCGAACTTTTGAACCTTTGATAAATTATAAACCTAGATAGAGTGACGCGCTGCAATGAAACGAAAACAAACAGGCCAACTTTTCTTAAGCTAGTATGCGTGACAGCTTTGTCATACTCTATCGCTGCGTCATTCTGCGTATCCTTGTGTGTGCGCATAATGATACCAGTTATTACATCGTTTCTGTTAAAATGGGGATAAAATTATATCCATGAAAAACAACAAAAAATAATTCACTCGAACGCATTTAGTGGACAACTGTTGGCCTCTAATTTTTTCGACGCGTTTGAAACGTTCAGTGTCTATCTAGGTATATGATTAATCAAAGTATTGAACTTATATAAGTACTTAGATACCTTATCTACAAGTTTGTTCGGAACCCGAGGGTTCCGAACAAACTTGCAAACTTGTACCGAGGTACACGAGTCCAATTCACACTTGTCCTGATTTTTCTATTTAGTGGTGGTGGTTTTGTCTAAATATTACATTCCAAAAAGGTCAGCAGCATATCCATAATTATTCTGGTACTCTTGGAGTTTATGAGTGGACATATCAATTATCACTTACCATCATGAGATCCATTTGCCCTTTTGTCAGACTCTGTCACAGAAAATAATTTTAACACCTAAAATGACTAACACATGGCAAAGCCGCGAGCATAAACTAGTTTAATATATTAAATATGTCTATTCATCCTTACATGTATGTTAATAGATTCACAACAGAGATAAAAAAATTACACGAGCACCTAATATTTGAATTACACCATGATAATATTTTTTTACAATTGTGATGTAATTTTTACTTGGCAAAGATAAGCCAAGAATAGAATCCAGTAATCGTTATTGTCAGGGCAGGTTTGGGGGAGGGGGTCAGTTTGCTTGCCCGAGCGCCATATCCCAAAGTGGGTGCCGGCTTAGAGGGGCTTCAAAAACTATGGCTAGAGTTTTGGCGGGAACTTGGAAGTGTCATGAGGTGCTCTTGTTTTAATTCATTATTTTGGTGATATTTAGTGTTATATTGCATAATTATGGTGGTATATTATCCAATATAGTTCTATTAAAGAGCTCAAATGAAGTGAATTGAAATAATTGTGCTAATCAAGTGTTTTTTCTGTTGCCGCCAAAACTCCTCGATAAAGTCTTGCTAAGGTAGCCACTGCTTTACTTCGACATACTACAGATAATAAAATACACCAAACTTGACATTGGCAAAATGTGAACACAAATGCCATTATAAAAAAAAAAAAAAAAAAACTATGGCTAGAATGTCGTCATCGACGTTATGCTCTTCTCTACAAAGATACAGTTAGGATACCTACTAAAAACGCCAGAAAGTATTTCTCCCGGGATGTGAGTAACTAGGGCCGGATGTAGAGCAGGCTACTGTTATAAGCTATACTGGTGGTAGGTCTCTCATTATGTAAGAGGCCGTCTGGGTGGGTACCACCGCAATGTCTATTTCTACCGCCAAGCAACAGTGTGCATGCACTGTTGTGTTTCGGTTTGAAGGACATTGTAGCCAGTATAACTACTGGACATAATGAGACTTAACATCTTATGTCTCAGGGTGACGAGCGCAGTGGAATGCCACACAGTACTTTGTTAGTCAAGGTGCTGGATGGTGTTGCTACTGTTTATGGGTGGTCGTATCGCTTACCATCAGGCGAACGGCATGCTCGTCTCGTCATTAAATGCAATAAAAAAAAAAAAAAAAAAAAAAAAAAAAAAAAAAAAAAAAAAAGCTAGCAGTGTACTGAGTAGCTGTGTACTCCTAAAGTTTTTTTTTATAGCATTGAATGACGAGACGAGTATGCCGTTTGCCTGATGGTAAGCGATACGACCACCCATAGACAGTAGCAACACCATCCAGCACCTTGACTTACAAAGTACTGTGTGGCATTCCACTGCGCTCGTCATCCTAAAACATAAGATGTTAAGTCTCATTATGTCTAGTAGTTATACTGGCTACAATGTCTCTCAAACCGAAACACAACAGTGCATACACACTGCTGCTTGGCGGTAGAAATAGACATTGCGGTGGTACCCACCCAGACGGCCTCTTACATAATGAGAGACCTAGCACCAGTTGGTTGTGTATCAGAATATGATCATTGTTATACAACACTTGTGTAAACTCAATGTATAATCTGCTGGAGAACCTTATAAACAAATAAATGCTTACATGATGAGTTAGTTTAATTGGTTTGTTCTTACCATTAATGCATACTTCCCGATTAGTTTAGTGTTTTATATTAAATGTAAAGGGTTGGAGCGCCTAAAGCGTTCGCCCGAAAGTCCGGTGTGGTCAGAAAAGCCGACTCGCGTCAGGCTACTGACCGTAATGTCCATAAAAAAAAAAGGGTTTTACAATCAGCGGTAAGGCGTACACTGGTGCGATGTTGTAAAAGCCGTCAAGGTGGGCTTGTTTCTGGAGATAACTAAGGATATCTTATCGTATTCTTTCTATATCGTCTGGGATAGTGCAAAACGGGTAACTAACATTGGCAAATACCGCGTAAGTGACGAAAAAAAATTATTTGAAATTGATACTTACAGTACTAAACTTATGATTGATAATGCTATACTTTTTTTCTTTCACTTACGCGGTATTTACTATTTACCAATGTTTTTTTTTTTTTGTAGGCGATCCTGCAGTCAACACCGGGGGAAACCTGCGAATGGGATACTGGAGTCCCCCGGCTTGACGACTGCAGGGGCCCGGGAAGGAAGCGGAAAGGGATGATGGCAGGAAAGGTGGGGAGTGGAGAAAGGTTCTCAGGATGGGCGGAAAGGAAAAGGGTGCCAGGAAATGTTCGCGGGCCCTTTTAGGCCTCAATGTGTTATGCAACCAAGAGGTATACACACTGACTGTGTGCCTCGGCCCGCGACTAATGTTCCCCCGCGCATGGGCGTGCATTGGGTGTGAAGACCCAAAGCACAAGAATTGCCTCGGGGGGCTATTTACCAATGTTAGTTACGCGGTATTGCACTATCCCCGACGATATGATTAGCTAGGGGTTGAGGGAAGAGGATGGATGCACACTTTCGAGTTGGGTGATTCAATCTCGGGAAATTCCTTTTGGAAAAAACCTATAAATTGAACTCGGTTACTCAGGAGCCAGGACCACCCTGTCCACTCGTACATTTCGCTTCTCGACCATAATATGATTATAATCTATACTATTATGAAGAGGAAAGATTTGTATTTTTGTATATTCTTTTATCTATATGATGGTAAATTACCAGCGAGTAACATAGGATACTTTTTATGCCAGGAAAATATGAAGCGGGACCTTCATCCTGGCAAAACGTTTCACGCAGGCGGAGCCGCAAGCAAATTTTTTTATAAAGTTTATACACATGTTATACTTACATACTGCCATCTAGTCCAAAACAATTTACATGTTAATTCCGTAAGTGGTTCATAGATGGCGCATTTTAAATTATTATTATTGCCAGCTTTGTGTGCGGTCTGTTCGTAACTGCCTACTCCGCAATGAAAGCCCCAACATGCACTTTTTCTAGGTAGAAAATAAGTAACTTAAATGTCAACCCATGTCTATACACCATTTCTGGAGTAAATAAAAAAATATATTATTTGTATCCCATTTATTTGAAATAAAAGCATTTCGTTTTCAGAAAATCTGTTTTATTTATTTTTCAAATTATCTTAAAATATTTTTTTCGATTGGTATCACCACTTACATAATATTTTCAATCACATTTCCAAGGCATTTAGTTTCATTTTACTAGCTAGGTACTTACTTATTTTTTACGCAAATGAATAATAAATGTACCTACATTATTTGCAAAATATTAATTTTGTATACTTGTGTGCGTTTGATTTTCTTACAAGTATGACTTATTAATATTTCCCTCTAAATAGAATTTTTTCGAGCCGAAAGTGAAATTCAAAAATTGAATTTATTTATTTTTCGCTGGACATATTTCTTGACTGTTGATATTGGCAAAATAACCAATGAATTTGTGGAGCCACTAAGTCTTAAAAAAGAAGCGTCATAAATTATAATAACTGCCATAATGTGAATGAATTCTAATGCGGGGTTTAGATTAGCAATAAAACTTGCAGAAGTTATGTTGCGCAAGCTATTTTTACCGTGTAAACAGTCACGGCAAGCTGACTTCTGCAACATTTTGAAGTTTGCAGGACTTCTGTCAAGTCGCATGTGTAAACACCATTTGTGCAACTTGCGCGAGAACTTGCAGTTTATTCTGCGTGCAGATAAAAGTTTCAACTTGCTGAGCTAGTAGTTAACGTTTTTTTTAATTGTTCCATTCTGAAGCAGCTAAGGTCTCAAAGACTATACTGCCAAGTTATAAGTTTGTAGTTTGACCGATATGTCTATTTTTGCCGCCCAGCAGTAGTATACATGCACTATTGTCTTCCTGTTTGAAGGACACTGTAGCCAACGTAATTACTGGGCATCATAAGACTTAACATCTTATGACTCAGGATGATAAGCACAGTGGAATGCCACGCAATGCTTTATTATTCATAATTCTGTTTCATGTTGGTACTTTTAAGACGATTCTTCTTCTTCTTTGCTCATTCCCACTTTATGTGGGGTCGGCTCTCCTAATATGTCTGCGCCAAGCTGTTCTGTCCTGGGTTGTCAGTTCGGGAATTTTATTTTTACTTAGGGTTTTGATCATACTGGTCCACCAGGTAGAGGGAGGTCTCCCTCGCCCTCTTTTGTTCTCTGGAAGGCTCATCGCTTTTTTGACGACGTGATTATCGTCTCTGCGCATAACGTGACCAAACCACCTCAGGCGTCTCTCCATAAGTTTCTCGGACACAGGGGCTACCTTGAAGCTACCGCGAATATATTCATTTCGAATCCTATCCAGCTTTGTTACCCCTCCCGACCATCGTAACATCTTCATTTCCGCCGTAAGTCTTTGTACATGCGTCTCTTTAACCGTCCAGCATTCTGCTCCATACAGCATCGCGGGTCTTACGGCCATTTTGTAAACTTTGCCTTTTGTACGAATGGGCATTTTAGGGTCACATAGCACTCCAGTTAAAGATCGCCATTTCTGCCAGGCAACACTGACTCTATGTGCGACGTCTGCTTCTACATCTGCGCTATTAGAAATACTTTTAAGGCTTTTCTAGGTACTTTTAAGACGATTATTTTATTTAAAATCATCATCTACACAACATTATACCTATTAGATTCATAAAATTTAGGCGAAAGGATTGCGTGCCGTCATTCAATTTTATGAAAAAAAAAAATATGGCAAGCAATAAATATTCCTCGAGTAATGTAAACAGTTTTGCAAGAACTTGCGCAAGTTAACTTGGTGGATGACTTGAAAAAGCGTGTTGCTAAATAAATATTGCCGCTAGTGTAAACGCTTCTGAAAGTTATTGCGCAACATATTGCTGAGAGAACTTGCTAGTCTAAACTCAGCATAATATGAAAGTCTCTTGCGGTTTAAATGTCATAAGAACTCAATTATATTTATTGTTTTGCATCTACTATTATTACTTGACATTGGCGAAATCACCGATAGATAATGGGTGGAAGCCATAATTTAAAAGACGAAGAATATGAAATATCTTAAATGTAACAATGATAACTTAAACAGTTTTTAAAGTTGACTCATCGGAGTCATATCTATACAAAAATACGTTATTTGATAAAATATTGAGCAACTATCTTGTTTGTTGTTACGTTTTACATTGGTATATTTTAGGGTCGCGCAGACACGACACAAAATGGTACCAATGGTGCAATATTTCATCAACCATTGATTAGTTGAGTAATTTAAAATATTAACAAAACATTAAAAATATAAACAGCTCGTTATCACAATATTAAGGGCGGTATTAATAAATCAATCTTAAGTTTGAGTAAAATCTCAAGTAGACATTTAATGTATCATTTATCAAACTATTTAATAAACCAAGCTTATTTAAGAGCTTGTTCTCAGCTGAGTAAGCGCCGTTATACAAACAAATTACAAAACTTACTTAAGATATCTCTTTTTTTCCTATCTGGCTCTGTCCTTTAGGACAATTTTGCCAATGTCAAGTGAGGATGAATTCTTAGTAGTACGTCGTAGTAAAGCAGTGGCTACCTTACCAAGACTTTATCGAGGAGTTTTGGCGGCAACAAAAAACACTTGATTAGCACAGTTATTTCAATTCACCTCATTTGAGCCCTTCAATAGCACTATATTGGATAATATACCACTATAATTATGCAACATAACACTAAGTATCACCAAAATAATGAATTAAACCAAGAGCACCTCATGACACTTCCAAGTACCCGCCAAAACTCCAACTTAAGATATCATTTGAGCTGATGTTAATATGGCTTTACTAAATAACGAGTATCTTAAGACGCTGACCTTAATTTGACAGCGTCTCAGCTGATATCGCACTTCAGAGCGATATTGAGATGCATTTATTAATACCGCCCTAAGAATGGGTGACGCCTAGCTCCACAAAATTATAAAAATCACAAAAATGTCGCTGGAAAGTAATGGATGAAAATAATTTGAGGGCCTTATAATTAATTTAATCCTTACATTTATACATATATATATATATATCTACTTATTATGATACCCTCAATATACCTATCTACATCTTTACTTCCCCTTCTACCTGGACTTTCCAAATTCAAATTAAATTATATTAGCCTACGTATCTTAAAAGTACAATAGTTTTAAACATAATCACATAGAATTTAAACCTATTTCTGTTCGCTTGTAAACATATTATCACAGATTACACGAAACCTTAGACAAAGCCGCCTATGTAGGTACATTAATTGTATATGAAGTGCATACACACACACTCACGCCTTTTTATCCCCGAAGGGGTAGGCAGAGGCGCAACAAGTGCACCCACATTTCGCCGTGCATATTCCTTCCTATGATGTGATAGAGGACGAGCCTATCGCCATATCTGGTACAAATTCCAGATTCCGGGCTGATATTGAGTAGAAAAACCCCGATATCACTTTGCCCGACTCGGGGATTGAACCCGAGACCTCAGCACTGTAATCGTACCTTAATACAACTATGCCACCGAGGCAGTCATAATTAAAACTTAATATTATTTACATTATCTTATCATACTAACATTATAAATGCGAAAGTTTGTGAAAATTTTAAGATTTTAGAAGTACCTAAATATAAAAACCGCTGAACAGATTTGGATGAAATTTGGCACACGGATAAACCAAGTTCTGGATTAGCATATTTCACTTTTTCTCGGTAATTTATTGCTAAAATATTTGTTTTTTTTTTTAATAATTGACGGTGGCGTCGTGCAGATGGCACTACGGATCGCTACAGTGGTTTAGAGACTTCTGTAGGTAATGGGAAAGGCTTTTTACGGGGGCTAACTCACAAGCAACACCCAGTGAAGTAATTTTTTCACTTTCACAATAATTATCTGTTCAACGATTAAAGAATCGGCTTCAATGCCTATCCACATATCCTTGACTTTTAGGCAAAAATGTTAACTGACTAGACTTCTGCTCGCGGCTCCACCCGCGTGAATAAGTTTTTCCGGGATAAAAAGTAGCCTATAGAACTCGGGAATAATGTTGCTTCCTATTAGTGAAAGAATTTCCAAAGTCAGTCGAGTAGTTTTTGAGTTTATCCATTACAAACAAACAAACAAATCTTTCCTCTTTATAATATTAGTAGATAAGTAATTGACTGCCTCGGTGGCGTAGTTGAATTGCGTACGCGCTACGAGTACGATTTGCGCGCTGAGGTCCTAGGTTCGACTCCCGGGTCGAGTCAAAAAACATTGTGACTGAGTTTTTCCATCTTAAAAAAAATACTCAGTCGCAGCTCGGAGTCAGGAAGTTGGCGGTATGATACCTCCGTGGCTCGGAAAGCACGTAAAGCCGTTGGTCCTGCGCCTGATCTCTCTCCGGTCATGTCGGATTGCCGTCTCACCCGACTATGAGAGTGAAGGAATAGCGAATGCACCTGTGTATTGCTTACACACTTGTGCACTATAATATCTCCTGCGTACTTGGCTGATCTCCGTTGAGATTGGCCGCTGTGGCCGAAACTGGCTAGGAGGATTACATTATATAGATAAGCAAGAGTTAATAAATTATAATTTGTTTTTCGTTAGTGCAAAGTTGCCAAGAGGAGTATTTGCTATGTAAAAAAATACAATGCAGAATTTTACATTATATCAAGAAAATTATGTTTTGAATGTCAATTGAATTGTATCTTCAAATTACAAAAAACTATTACTGTGTCTATTTCGCACAATTACAAAATAAAGAATCCATATTTTAGAATCACAGTTAGACGTTATAGCATCATAGGTACATTTTGCTGATACTTTCAATATCTGGTGATAATTTATTACAAACAATATTTTGAAGTGTCATGAATTAAGTTCACAAAAATATTGGCCATAATGGAACATAATGTCAATTAATACGATTATTAATAAAGAATACACACAATACCAAAGACATTTAACAGTTAACCTTGCATAATACTACTCAAAACAAATATTTAATTACTTTAGGGCTCCAACAAATATTTTGAGGCTGTCATAGAGAATACGTGCTTTATGTACCCAATTTACATGGCACATAATATTTCTTCTAGCTGCATATATTATTCCCTGAGTCAAATTTTGCCCCAGCAGTGGCCATATCCTTTTAACCAGTATATCTCTGTGACTAAATTTTTCATATAAATAACTATTTTATTGACGTGTCTTCGTTTAAAATTCGTCACCAGACACTGCAATATTTATTTGGCTGTGTCATTTAAGTATCAACTATTATAATTCATTTAAAATCTTAAACTTAAAATGTTTCTATAATTTCAAGCCTCTGTTTCAACTTGCTTCTCATTACTCTTCCATACGGTCAATGGTTCCGCTGACTTCAAGTCTTCAGGATACCTGGACTTGCCTCTGAACTCATCCTCTATATCCTGCAGGGTCCTATCCTTAGTTTCTGGTAAGAAGAACCATGCTATAACCAAACAGTACACCATTATACCTCCATATACACAATAAGACCCATGAACTCCAATAGTATTGAACAGATATGGCAAAGTTTTGATAGCAAAGAATATGTTCAATGAAGAGAATAAGGAACTAATTCCACTGGACAAACTTCTGTATTCTAGAGGGAATATTTCCCCTGCTATCGTGTATGGAATGGGTAGAGAACCAGTTGCGATTGTGAACATATGAGCGAGGATTAATATTATGCCTATTGCAGGATGATCGAAGCTGAGCATATCGTGGCTTTTAGCATAACTATATGCTGCTGTGATGAAGACCATCGCAGTATTCAAGCCAACCATGGTGAAGAGCATCGTTCGGCGTTTTATTTTCCTTATGATGTAGACTGCGATGAGACTAGAGATTATTCTTTGGATGCCTATTGCAACGATCACAGGGGCCATGTTAGTATCGGGACCGACAACGTTTTTGATGATGTCTCCTGCGTAAGGAGCTAAGACGTTGATGCCAGCCCATTGGCCTATTGTAAAAAGATGAAACATTATAAATATAGGCTTGTAAAATTCTTTCTTTGTTATCGTTTTACCCATATAGGATATAGTGCCTTTTACTTGCTTCGCCAATGACAATTTTTTGTTGTTTTCCCAAGATTCTCTGGTGAGTTTGCTAGCTGTCAACATTTTGTCAAGTTCGTTGTCTTCTTCATTACCTCGAAGCCATCGGAAGACTCTTCTGCTGTCCTCGTATCGACCCTGATTAGCCAACCAACTTGGAGATTCCGGAGAGTATATCACAATAAGCAAGTTTACAAAGGTAATACACGTGATCACCAAGGACGTTATCTGCCAAGTGAAGTATGAACCAACTGTATGGACTAATAAGGTTCCTAATCCCATGATAAGTGACATGCTCATAGAGAATGGCCCCCTGTTCTTGGGACTGGTGTATTCTCCGATAGCTATTGGTACCAGACCGGAGCTCATGCCTAGGGAGATACCCTGGAGGAGTCTAGCCAGAAGGAGCCACAGGATTCCTGTAGCTGTGACCACAGACACCCAGCCGATGAGGACTATGATGATGCTCAACAAGTTGGCCATGCGTCTTCCCAATTTTGCCATGAGTATTGGGATGATTAAATTGCCACCCATCAATGCGAAACTGGGCAATGCAGCTGAAAAGGAAATTTATATTAATTGAGTAATTATAATAGAGGGTAAAATTTGTTGCTTAGCATGGGTTCTTACCGCCCGCATTTTGCGGCCCCCCTAACCATGCTATACTTCGGGTAAATGGATTGAATAACGGATAACCAAAGAAACGAAAGATACAGAAAGATCAATCATAGACCTAAGTTATGTAATAAGCCGCCGCGCAGGCTGTTTCAACTTGTCAAGGAATACATTAATATGGAACTAACAGTTGCTTCAGTTCGTTCGTTGTTCAGCGTCTGCGCGACGCCATAAAGATTCTGTTTGTGGGAATTCGAGTCCGTTTACCGTTATCAGTTGAGCGACGCTCGTCTTATCATTGATACATACATACATTCACGCCTTTTATCTCCGAAGGGGTAGGCGGAGGCGCAACTAATGCACCCACTTTTCGCCGTGCGTATTTCGTCCCATGATGTGATGGGGGCGAGTCTATCGCCATATCGGGCACAAATTCCATACTCCGGGCTGATACTCAATAGAAAAATCCAATATCACTTTGCTCGACTCAGGAATCGAACCCAAGACCTCAGCATTGCAGTCGTATCGTAATACAGTTGTATTACGGTACACCACCGAGGCAGTCTTATCATTCAATTGTAAAAAAACATACGCACACCACGCCTTTATGAAAGGGATCGGCAAAGGTGCAAGTTGCAACCCAGGGCACCCACTTTTTGCCGTGCGTGTTCCGTCCCAAAATATGATAGGGTCGCCCACTATCGCCATATCGAGCATTTTCAGACTCAAGGTTGATATTGATCAGTAAAACCTAATATAACTTTGCCCGACCCGAGAATTAATCCCAGAGCCTCAGAGCGGTGCCGGTAAGCACGCAATACAACTATGTCACCGAGGCAGTTTTGGGATCGCTTGATGCGGGGATTGTTTGGGAGCACCGTCTTGACGCTGGTCGTAATGGAAACACCGTCTTGTGTTGCCGAGATTTTATTATCACCTTGCAATTACAATTTACATTGGGTTACAAAGTTAAAAGTTTAAAACTGTTACATAGCGTGCGTACTGTACAAAAGTTTTTTTTTTTTTTTTTTTATAATGGCATTTGTGTTCACATTTTGCCAATGTCAAGTTTGGTTTGTCCTGTGGGTTTGTCTATTTTATTATCTGTAGTATGTCGAAGTAAAGCAGTGGCTACCTTACCAAGACTTTATCGAGGAGTATTGGCAGCAACAAAAAAAACACTTGATTAGCACAATTATTTCAATTCACTTCATTTGAGCTCTATAATAGAACTATATTGGATAATATACCACCATAATTATGCAATATAACACTAAATATCACCGAAATAATGAATTAAAACAAGAGCACCTCATGACACTTCCAAGTTCCCGCCAAAACTCCTGTACAAAAGTTGTCTTGTCATAAACTATGAGTGTTGCCAGACGTATTGTCCATAGACACAATAAGTGGCGTTCGGATACGCCACACAGTATACAATAATAAGTGTATTAAAAAGATGCTGAATATTTTAATACTGATAATATGAATAAATTATCATATAACACACTCATTGATCGTTTAGTCATCGGCTTACTTCGAACATGTAAATATATTTTATCTACCTATACATACAATTATGTCTATTTTTAACCCCCGACAGAAAAAGAGGGGTGTTATAAGTTTAGGGTGTGTATCTGTGTATCTGTATGTCTGTCTGTGGCATCGTAACTCTCAAACGAATGGGCCGATTTTGACGCGGCTTTTTTGTTTGAAAGTAGATGTGATGGAGATGGTTCTTAGTTATAATTTATGAAGATCTGTTCAGGCATTTGAAGATTATCAGCTCATTTCCAACTTTCACAACTCCGATTGATTTAAAAGTTTGTGTACTGTGACTTCGTCAATGTTTTAAAGACATGTTAACCTTGAGCTGATGCTGAAGCATCAAGTTGTCTGCGGGATACCCAACTATTTAGCAATGTATAGCAGATATAGCGTGTGTGGGCTCATAAGAGTGGTCTCAATGAGTAGGTGGTGGATAGTTGATTATCAAGGCCCCATGATGTAGAATATACTAATTTAAAAAGTTTGGAATAAAAATTAAATTAAAATTTAAATAACCCCCGACACAAAAAATCTCTAAAATGTTAAAGAATATAAAAGTCTTTGTTTGTCGTTTAAGTACCAATTAATATTTTGACGCAAGCGTTTTCTGTGTCAGGGGTTCTTCTTCTTCTTCTTTTTATTATGGCTTCCACCGATTAACTATCGGTGATTTTGCCAATGTCAAGTAATAATAGCAGATACAAAACAATAATTATAAATTCTTAGAAATAAAAAGTTGTCGCCATGTCAAAAAACAAAAGACGACCCAGTGTCAGGGGTTATTTAAATTTTAATGTAATCTATGTTTAGTCAATTAGTACCTATACGCTTTGATTAATTATATACCTAGATAGACACTGAACGTTTAAAACGCATCGAAAAAAATAGAGGCGAACTGTTCCCCACTAAATGAGTTCGAGTGAATTATTTTTTGTAGTTGAAGTTATACTTCTTTTGGCGCGTTAGGGAAAATTTATGAGAGTAAATTTTTACGATGCGCGCGCATATCGTTACGAAAGACCGACACCCTGAAGTTAGCTATAGTCAACATTTTAGTTTTGAATTTTGAACGTAGAATAAGGCGAAAGATATTGAAGTTATACTTCTTTTGGCGCGTTATTTAAAAATATTTTTATCTTGTTACACCAAAGAAGTATAACTTCTAACGCGTGTACATAAGTACACACACACTTTTTTTTTCATAGCTATAATTTTCTACCCGTTTTAATAGAAATCATGTAAGAGCTGGTATCATTATGCGCGCACACAAGGATATGCAGAATGATGCAGCGATAGCGTATGACAATGCTGTCACGCATACTAGCTTAAGAAAAGTTGGCCTGTTTGTTTTAGTTTCGTTGCAGCGCGTCACTCTATCTAGGTATAATATAATTAATCAAAGCCTAATAGTTAAAGTATTACGGTTGTCATAGACAAGAGGACTAATTAAAACATCCCAAGATATCTAAAACTTTGCTACTGACTACACTTCTACTTATAATTATAGTGTATTTGTATACCTGTCTATATTGAACATATACAGAAAACAAGGACAGTGAAATCATCAGGTTTCATAATTTTACTGCAATGTTTCAAGGACAATGGTAAATAATATCACAAAATAGTACGAAACACGAAGTTCGTACTAATAAAGTTGAATGAGGCGGGAGTTACTTTTGCAAGATTTAGTTAGAAAACTAGCTTACGTAAACTGTAGTCGCGAATATTGTCAATAATATATTTTCTATTTTTGTTCTCTTGAAACCAGCTAAATCGACTAAACGACTTGTGTTTCGGTTTGAAGGATATTGTAACTACTGGACATAATCAGACTCAACATCTTATGTATCAGGATGACGAGCGCAGTGTGATGCCACACAGTACTTTGTAACTTAAGGTGATGGATGTTGTTGCTACTGTTTATGGGTGGTCGTATCGCTTACCACCAGGCGAACGGCATGATCGTCTCGTCATTCTACGCATTAATAAAAAACTCGAAATCTACTGGACCGATTTTGAAAATTCTTTCACTAATGGGAAGCTACATTACTCCTGAGTGCTAGAGGCTACTTTATATCCTGGGAAAATGTTTTATATAATATACGAAGGAAATATAAAGGCGCACTTTTATTCCGGAAAAACTCGTTCATGCGGGCGGAGCCGCGAGCAAAAGTCTAGTATATTATGAAAGGACAGGTATTGTACAGTCAGCCACATAAGTAACTGAACAAATTCAAAATTTCAAATCGCGTTTAAACTTTTGCGACAGTATCAACGATTGTTTTTTTTTCACTAAAATAAACTTCACAGGGTCAACTTAATTTTAGATAAAGAAAAAATAATATTTCTATTGGAGTGAACGTGCAGAAACGTTTTGAAGTTTTTAATTTGTTCAGCTACTTTTGTGGCTGACTGTACGTGATCCAGCGCCCATAGGGGCTATATAGTCGCTGGTATGATCTTTCTGTCAAAGTATTTAAGAACAAATACTTATGGCACATTTAAAACGGCATAGTACGCGTTTTGCACTCTATGTAGTTACATTGAAAGTGACAGATTTTTTTATACGCGGTAATATCACATAGTACTTCCTTCCTATCTAGAAACACTTCGACCGTCTGGACCATATTCTGGTCGAAGTGTTTATTATAGTCGTGTCGTATCATCAGGCGAGCAGCTTGCTCGTCTCCTCATTCGTATGTAAAAAAATAATCATACCAACCTATCCAAGATCCTGAGTCGTCGTCGATGATTATGTTGGACCCTGGACTCCGCAGCTGCGGCAGCAGGACGGTCGGGAACCCCAACACCATGCCCAACTGGGCCATGTTGAGAGACAAACCCGCCACCACGAAGCACTGGAATACATTTTATTTAATTTTTTCTTTTGTTTAATATTTAAGTAAAATTGAGGATCTTTATTTTTATTAATTACTTAATGAGACATTTCTTTATGCTTTTGGAACTCGTACTGATGTATGTTGTATATAACTTTAATTATTTTTGTCTATTTTAACATAACCATGGAATGTAAGTACTTAGATATTATATTGGGAACGTAAAATTTTACACCATTAAATGTGTTTATTTTTATGATTTGGAGCATCAAGATACACAGAAATACATTTATCAACCAATTAAATGCCATTTTTCTCAATTCTAGCGGTGTATCCGTCTTTTATAACCAAAGATATGCTCTGATATCGAGTTTGAGGGCAATTGGCCTTAAAACAAAGAATTTTAAAATGGCGTCCACTTTTCTCAATTCTAACATAATATGATCAAGATTTGCATCCAATGGAAAGCCATAAATAAGCTAAAAATAAACAACCTGTATATGTTCAGTTTTCATATATTTTGCAGAAATCGGCCCGAGCGTAGATGTACGCTCTCGGCAGTTTGGACACTTTTTTTGAGCGTACATATACGTTCCCGGCACTCGAGGGCTTAAAGTAACAACATTGTTACACAAGACACACGTTAAATGCTTTAATAATTACCCTTTTCAAATTATAATTTCATAGTTCTTACTCCTGAGCAGTTATAATTTTAGCTATTAATTAAACACGTTATTTTTTTTAGCAATTAATTAATAACCATTAATAATTTTTAACCGTTTATCACATCACTATGCACCACCCTAAGGTTGACTGGTAGAGAATGCCTACGGCATTAAGTCCGCCTATGTACATTGATTGTATATGAAGTGCATAAATAAATAAAATTAAATAAAAAAACGGTTTCTTCGTCTGTCAACAAGTCCATAATGTAAAACTGCAACGGCATTATTGTGATTGTTCGGGAGTGCCGCGTCCTGCGGAATTGCAGATTAATAGAATTTTACAGCATTTGATGTGTTTATTTTTATGTTTTGGAGCATCAAGATACACAGAAATACATTTATCAACCAATTAAATGTTATTTTTCATCCTTTTCATATGAATATTTTGCGTCAATGCCAAGTATCAATAGGCTGCTAACGACGTGCACGTTCCCTATAAGCGTTGACACTTGACAGTGTTTGTCAGTTAGCACTGACATTGCAAATATAAATTATTATCGTTTACACTATACTCCATCGGTTTAGGTATTAACTAAATGTAAACAAATCATAAAAAAGGTTTTATTTTACCTGTCTATTTCTTTTACAAAATACGTAATAACCAAAATAAACGTCTTCATAACCTACACGACACTTAGCACTGTTATTCCGTTTATTAAAGTTGTTCGGTTATTATAAAGTTAAAGCATGGCGCGCGGCTCCGCCCGCGTGGAAAAGTTTTTCCGGGATAAAAAGTAGCCTATAGCACTCAGGAGTAATGTAGCTTCCTATTAGTGAAAGAATTTTCAAAATCGGTCCAGTACTTCCTGAGGTTAGCGCGTTCAAACAAACAAACATACTCTTCAGCTTTATAATTTTAGTATTGATAGTTATTAATTAATAAGCGCGAACACAATTATTAATTGTTATAAATACAATACTTATGTAAAGGATCTCGATCTGTCAACTGTAATTGAGCTAATACGACACGCACGCTAAACATTTTTCCAATGGATCGTAATAGGTAACCCTGCAAAATTTGAGCGTATGACTTTTACGTAGCACGCCATTAAAACTGACCGCCATTAAATTTAATCGACTAACTAGAAACCAATTTTATTGTCGACACATTTCCGCATTGTAGAAATTTGATTTTGTATCATATTTTTTTCTTTTTTTCTGATAATTAGATGTTATTAGTTATTTGTTTAGTTTTTAAAACGAATTAAATAATTTTAAGTATTTGTTGTACGCCGTAGCTTCAGTGACACATGTCTTCGTAAATACTTCCGTAAAAAAATATTGACTACCCGGGAATCATACGTCATTTTTTGTTTACATTTAGTTAAATACCTAAACCGATGGAGTATAGTATCACGCTGGTTTACGTAACTATAGTCATTTATTCTCATTCCACAGGGCAATTATCGCGTAACATCTCGACACGTAACCAAGGTTTTTTTTTAATAAGAGTAACAAGTTTAAGCTGTGACTCCGTCCATATTGCCCTTTTCCGACTCCTTATCCCGCGGAATTGTTCAAACTATGCGCCTTATCCAAATCTGTTCACCGGGTTTGAAATTACATCTATCCTTTGATTAATTATATGCCTAGATAGACACTGAACGTTTCAGACGCGTCGAAAATAGAAATAGAGGCGAACTGTTCCCCACAAAATGAGTTCGAGTGAATTAATTTTTGTTGTTTTTCATGGATATCATTTTCTCCTCGTTTTAAAAGAAACCATCATATTTATTATGCGTTCACACAAGATACGCAGAATGATGCAGCGATAGCGTATGACACAACTGTCACGCATACTAGCTTAAGAAAAATTGGCCTGTTTGTTTTAGTTTCATTGCAGCGCGTCACTCTATCTAGGTATATAATTAATCAAAGCATCTATCTAATAAATCTCATCAAAATCTTTGGCGTGGATATTATTATAATCCCTTACAAGGCAATCAGTTGTTGATAAATGTTATCTTATCTTACAATAGTATTAATGCGATTTTTACACGCTTTATATTAGCTTCACTTGTATGTATGTTTGTATGTTTGTAACCGACTCCTTTGGGCGCGATTTATTTTTAGTGACATCTGTTGGACCATAGTAGAATTACAACTAAACTGGCTAATCTTATGCGTAAAAAAATCCTACTTGTCACAAGATGGCGCTTTCGTTTTTCGAGACATCTGTTGGACAATAGTAGAACAGAACTAAAAAAAATAAAAATAAATAATAGTTTAAAAAAACTAAAAAACACGCTTTATAGTAAATCCAACTAAAAAATAGAAAATAAATTTGAATTAAGAATAGTGTAAATAAGAAAAACATGTATTTTATTGTAAAAAAAAGCGTGGGGTGTGTGATTTTTAGTTGCTTTAAACTATTATTTATTTTTAATTTTTTAGTTCTGTTCTACTATTGTCCAACAGATGTCACTAAAAACGTTAGCGCCATCTTGTGACAAGTAGGATTTTTTTACGCATAAGAGTAGCCAGTTTAGTTGTAATTCTACTATGGTCCAACAGATGTCACTAAAAATAAAAATTTATAAATTGTCAAAAATCACATTTTGCAAATTGAATAATGGCATAATCTTATCAAATTAGTGTATTGCCAGCGGTCCTCGACAAATCTACAAAGTTTGAATAAAATCTGACCGTTTAAAGTGGGTCAAAATCGCGCCCAAAGGCGTCGGTTACAAACATACAAACATACATACAAGTGAAGCTAATATAAAGCGTGTAATAATTACATCGTGTTTAAGTAACACAAAATGAAGTGTGTATTTAATTTTTAATGTAACGTTTTCTTTTCCCGCGAAAAGTAATCGTGAAAGTAATATCGTTTTTTATTAAGAATACATCCCTTGCCTTAATTTGATTTAAATTATGACTAGAAATTCATTTAATCATGGGAAATTTTGAGTTGATTTATTTATTAAATTAATCTTGTAAGTTTAGTGACATGGGATTTTTATATATACGTAATATTTCCTCTTACAGATTTTTTTATTTAATTTAAATTATTAAATATTATTTTAGATTGATATTTACGAGGAACTGACTAGTAAATATCATTACTACTCTTATTAACAGTTAGATTACCCAATTTGTGTCCTAGCCAGGAGGTCAACACGTGGAAGACAGGTTGATTTGGGTTCTAGAAATACTTTTAAACCATATACGCCTCTTAAATGCTTTACAAGATTTTTTAAAGATTAATTGTTACTCCCTGAACATAAATTTTGCAACGTTGATATGGACATTGTACGGAGAATGGAGACAAATCCAAATACTGCGTTTAAGTATTAAAGAATTGAGAATTTAATCAGTAAGCCAAATCAGTGCAGTACAATGTAAAAAATATCAAACGATTCCGTTCGAAGTACAAAGTAATTGTGTTTTTTTTTTGTTGATTGCATGCCAAATCACTGCGAATATCAAACAAATTTAACACTATCACGTATTCGTGAAAAAATGTTCCAATATTAATATTCTGACAAGCGCGCATAATGTAAACAAGGTTTGCTCAGCCTCAGAGGTCAACTTGAATAATGCTTAAAACATTTTAAAAGATAAAACCAACCTGTTTCGTAAATGGTGTCACGAACCTTCCCATTTTGCACCACTCACTACACTTACGTTTTTTTTTACATAATTTGCAATCACTGGACACTATCGCTGTTGCTCATTGATTTACACTATCAAGATTTTTATTATCATAACATACGATATGTAAATAGAGACGGCTTAATATCTACGTTTGTCGATAAACGTCTGTCCACCACAAAGTCTGGCTACGGACAAAGAGAATATAACCACTACGTTAGCAACGGAGTCAAACTAATAAAGAAATGTTAATGTTGGCCTCTGGCAACCTATTAATGTAGACTTTTGTATGTGTGTTTATCTTTAATGTATATATCTGCGAGTCGGGCGCGCAAATGTTAAGTGCTTTGTCTAAACACTCAATGTGAATGCCTGAAATATTTTTTAACAGCGTGGCGCCAACTAGAAAGGAGATGTCCGCTTTTTGTATGGGTGCTGGGCATCAAAACCTAACCAGGCTCAAACTTTAGGGATATCAAAGTGGCAAAATATGAAACTATTTACTGGTGGTAGGTCTCTCATTATGTAAGAGGCCGTCTGGGTGGGTACCACCGCAATGTCTATTTCTACCGCCAAGCAACAGTGTGCATGCACTGTTGTGTTTCGGTTTGAAGGACATTGTAGCCAGTATAACTACTGGACATAATGAGACTTAACATCTTATGTCTCAGGGTGACGAGCGCAGTGGAATGCCACACAGTACTTTGTTAGTCAAGGTGCTGGATGGTGTTGCTACTGTTTATGGGTGGTCGTATCGCTTACCATCAGGCGAACGGCATGCTCGTCTCGTCATTAAATGCAAAAAAAAAAAAAAAAAAAAAAAAATAAAAAAAAAAAAAAAAAAAACTTAGATCCATTAAAAAATATTTTTAGGCCCCTCCATTCATAACTAACTTTTTTAAAACATTCATATTAAGTGTAGTTTTCAAGCCAAACAAAATTAAGTAAATATCAAAATCGGAGGTTTTTAAAATAAAACGATTTATTGCAAAAGGCTAGTTTTCAAGAGTTCTATCCAAATATACATACTCAAACTATCTTGGTTAAAATTTCAGGCCCATCTTTGGACATGTCCTTTGGCCAAAATTGCTGTTTGCTTTATTATTTTCTTTGTACTAATAATAATTTTGATATAGTTGAGTGTCTTGCGGGATTGAACAACTTTTTGAAAATGAATTTCCGAAATCCTCTCTTATTATTCATAACATTATTTTAAATATGCAAAATTACTTTGTTGTAGTCAGCAGTTTATGTTGTATGTTATCTGATAGTTAAGAATAAGAAATAGTTACAATAAATAGTTATAATAATAGATATTACATGCTCGACGATGGCCCCTTTTTTTTCTCGGGGAAAAAACGCGTTATTGCTACCACCACTGGGGGGTGAGTGGAACGGTTATGTTGGTTTCACACAGTCTTACGGCCCAATGTCTAGACTCGGGAGTATAGCATCATCCGAGCGAGCATTGGAGCGAGTCCCTAATACTATGTACACCCTACACCGGCATACCAACCAAAACCCGCGGTGGCCTTCTTCGGCGCATACGAGACGGCCCCTGAGTATCTTGTTGCACTAAGATAGCTGCACGGGACCGTCCCTGCGCGATGCCGTTACGGCCTCTCTGTATACAAGGGGGCTAAGATGCCCCGAACTCTAAAGGACGCCTTTGGCGTCTACGACAACGGGAGATCGACCACCCGCATTGTCATCCACCTCGGAGTTGCTTAAATTATACTGAGCAGCCATGACGTTCCCCTGACCTTGAGACCTCAGTTAAGTTAGTGTGAAGAATTTTAATTAGCAAATATGTATTTCATACTTACATATTAACTTTAGTTGTCCTTATAAATTTTGTTGTGTGTCGAATTTTTAATTTATATCTGTCTGAACGCGATAAATTTAAAATTTACTGAGCGGATTTCGATAAAATTTTGTATACAGATATTTTGACACCCTGGTAAGGGCATAGGTAATTTTTTTTTTTTTCGGGAAGTATATAGCGGGATTTTATCTCGCATGCGAAGCCGCGACCAAAAGCTAGTTAAACAATAAATGATATTAAGTATGATGGATGATATTAAATCAACAGAGTTATCCAATTCCCTTGACCGCCTAAAATGTTCTGGCTTGAGCCATCAAGCGCCAACCCATGAGTGCCAACTCATATCCTACAGGAATATATGAAGGCCAAAGATTTCACTGAGGTCTCAAGGTCATGGGAAGGGCATCGCGTATGTATCTAGTTGTCACTTTTTTTTATTGCTACTGAATGCCGAGACGAGCATGCCGCTCGTCTGATGGCAAGCGATATTTACTACCCATAAACAGTAAGAATGCCGCACTGAACAGTGAACTCTGAATTACAAATTATTGCGTGGCATTTCACTGCGCTCGTCACCCTGAGACATAAGATGTTAAGTCTCATTATGTCCAGTAGTGACACTGGCTACAATGTCCTTCAAACCGAAACACAACAGTGCATGCACACTGCTGCTTGGCGGTAGAAAACACTAAATAGAGACTATCCCACCACTACAACTCCTGTTTTCTTGTCACATTCTAAGCCCACTGCGTTGTGTAAAAAACGAACCCAAGTCGCATCAGATGTACATTATTTCCTCACTGGGCTATATAATTGATTTATTTAATATAATTTATTTACAATAGCATTTGACATTCCTCGAGCTAATTTCAAAGACTATCGTACTGACGAGGTGGCCGAGTGGTTAAGGCGTTGGACTGCTAATCCAATGTGCTCTGCACGCGTGGGTTCGAATCCCATCCTCGTCGGAGACTTTTTGATGTTGGAATTTATTTACTTCAACGACCTCTTCTCAATAAATTCTCTCTCAAAGTACCTTCTAAAATCTCTAGATACCCACGTCCTTTATTTCATTGTGGAATCAGCAGAACTAACCTTGGTAAACATTCGCCTGTTCCTCGACTTTCCAGTTTATATAAACCGAATTGTAGAAAAATCTGAAAGTACTGATATATTTAATGACTCGCTTCCTATCTCCAAAAAGAAAATACTGAATGCGTTTGTTGAAACCTAAATTTTGTTTTATATTCAGTTTTATTTTTAACCGACTTCCAAAAGGAGGACGTTATCAATTCGTGTGTTTGTATTTTTTTTTATTAGTACAATATGTTGCACATAATTGTGCAGAAGTTTGTTGTTGATGCTATGTTCATGCGGTGGCAGCCTGTAAGTAAAACAGCACGGCACCAATTACTTGTTGTTTCATGTAACGAATAGATATATATAATATACTTACTAGCTTTTGCCCGCAGCTCCGCCCGCGTGAAAAAGTTTTTCCGGGATAAAAGTCCCGCTTTATATTTACCGGGATAAAAAGTAGCCTATGTGTTAATTTCAGCAAAATCCGTTCAGTAGTTTTTGCGTGAAAGAGTAACAAACATACTTCCATACATTCGTACAAACTTACGCGTTTATAATATGAGTAGGATAGTGTATGTGTTGCTGGTTGTCCAAATAAATAAAATGATGCGTAGAGTTTTTTTTTAATTGCATTGAATGTCGAGACGAGCATGCCGTTCGCCTGATGGTAAGCGATACGACCACCCATAAACAGTAGCAACACCATCCAGCACCTTGAGTTACAAAGTACTCGCCAAGCAGCAGTGTGCATGCACTGTTGTGTTTCGGTTTGAAGGACATTGTAGCCAGTGTAACTACTGGACATAATGAGACTTAACATCTTATGTCTCAGGATGACGAGCGCAGTGGAATGCTACAAATTAGTTAGTAAGTCAAGGTGCTAGATGGTGTTGCTACTGTTTATGGGTGGTCGTATCGCTTCCCATCAGGCGAACGGCATGCTCGTTTCGTCATTCAATGCAATAAAAAAAACAGTTTCACAGAAAATAAGCTTTGCTATTTCTCGCAACAAGGGCCTTTGCAGATGACGCAACATATTTTAGACGCGCCACGCCGGTGAGGCGAAGAATTTTTTAGTACGGGTACGACAGAGTCACCCCACTTCACCGATGGTAAGCAAAGTGAGGTCCAGACAGAGTGTCGACTGAAGAGAGATGATCCGTCGCTAGTCGACACAATTATGCCGGCCTGTTTGAACTGGATATACATAGAGTGATCCTTTGAATGCATCGGTTGCGTAGTTGTATTACGGTACGGCTGCAATGCTGAGGTCTGGGGTTCGATTCCCGGGTCGGGCAAAGTGATATTGGATTTTTCTATTCAGTATCAGCCCGGAGTCTGGAATTTGTGTCCGGTATGGCGATAGGCTCGCCCCCATCACATCATGGGACGGAATACGCACGGCGAAAAGTGGGTGCATTAGTTGCGCCTATGCCTACCCCTTCGGGGATAAAAGGCGTGAGTGTGTGTGTGTGTGATCCTTTTTTTATCCTGTTTTTGTTTCATATCACTCTCATTGCGCAATTTTTAGTGGCGTTTGAAGCGCTACGTCAGGTCGCTTATAATCGTTGTGCCTTAAGATTTTTGCAGCATGAAATCCAGACATACAACTTGTGTCGGATTTGTCGCCGCAGACAATAGAGGAATGACAGACAGTTGGCAACCCAGTGAGGACGCCAACATGTCCCGCCAACTTGCACGTCACAACGCAGAGTTGAGAACAACGGCGCTTACTGAATTATTATTATAACTCTCTTTGATATGGTTTATGGATGTATAAAGACCAGTGGGAAACGGTATAAATCATAAGGTATCTCTAAGCCTTTGATTAATTATATACCTAGACGGACACTGAACGTTTCAACCGCGTCGATAAAAATAGAGGCGAACTGTTCCTCACTAAATGAGTTCGAGTGAATTTTTTTTTGTTGTTTTTCATGGATATAATTTTATCCCCGTTTTAATTAAAACCATGTAATAACTTATATCATTATGCGCGCACAGAAGGATACGCAGAATGATGCAGCGATAGCGTATGACACAGCTGTCACGCATACTAGCTTAAGAAAAGTTGGCCTGTTTGTTTTAGTTTCATTGCAGCGCGTCACTCTAGGTATATAATTAATCAAAGCTCTTAGAATTGTATATCAAATAGTACCTAATTGAAATAAAAGAATACCATTTACCATTCTGGCTGTTTCATTCTGGGGTCCGAACATCACACCCAAAAACTTAAGTAGGAAATAAAACATACAATTCAACGCAATAAATTATAATACATCCTTACACTAATTGTACAATTGTTTTATAAAATAATTTAATATTATGTTTAAATATTTACAAATTGTTATTAAATTCGTTTATCTAATTTAATAGACATTACACAGGTGTATCAAAGAACATTTTATATAAAGTATTTTCGTCACATCAAAAGTACTTGAAGTCGGTTAAAAAATGGCACGTCGTTAGTCTTGTGAATTTAGCCTACTTATGTTGCAATTGGAATGTCAAAGTAATTAAAAGTATATACAGGGTTATTTTGACATTGTGTTAATAAATGAAACCACATACTCGTCATTGCGTCTGCTAACATCATGCCAGAAATCATCCATGAAAAACTAATATTTTCACAAAAAAAATCAATTTTACTTTTCTGATTTTTTTATCATTTTGTAGTTTAGTGCGAATATGACGTGTGCGTGAGTGTTTTTCTGTCAGAAAGTGTGATGTAGCCGCTGCGACAAATCCTCTTAGAGTAGTAGTAGTGGCATTAGGGCGTGTAAAGTTAAAGTTACTTTTTATTGATATTTATTTTGTTCGAAACTTACACTTTTTTATTTTACATCTATGGTTAAAATAACTTAATGTAAAGTGTTATTTACAAGAATATATGGATGTGATTTCATTTAGTAACGCAATTTCAAACGCAATATATGTTCCTACAGCATATTTGTGGAAAATTAAATAATACATTTTTGGTAGACGTCCTTTGTGACTGCTTTCAACCTCACCGTATTAGGTTATTATTTAAGGTTGAGTTTCAATGGGCTGTTTTCCTGGCACTTTAATTTTTTTTCGTAATACGCCTCATTTTGATACTGGATAGAGCCAAGAACATAAAGTGATAATGAAAATGGAATAGCCCATTTTAAATCCTCATTGAGCAAAATTCTATACTGAAAAGGTATAATTCTTACATACTGAGACCAGATAACAAATAACATAAAATATTCCAATATCAAAAGGCATAAATATCAATTTAAAAATCTGCGCTGGTACTTGTACTATCGCTATGTACCTGGTCTCTCACAACAATCTTCCTATCATACTACAGGACTGCTACATCTCCTGTCTTGGCTATGTAGTTTCCACGCAGTCAGTGATTGCGTGGACTTCATCTCCTCAACAGTCAAGGGTCTACCTCTGAACTCATCCTCAATATCCTGAAGAGTCCTGTCCTTTGTCTCTGGGAGGAAGAAGTAAGAAATCACTAAACAGTACCCTACCACTATAGCATAGATGATATACGCTCCGTGGATGCCTATAGACCCAAAGAAGAACGGCACAGTTTTCACTGTGATGAATAGATTGGACGACAAGAATAAGACACTGATACCTCCAGCTAAACTCCGGTATTCCAGAGGGAACAACTCTCCAGCTATAATAAATGGTAGTGGAACAGTTCCAGTAGCTATGGTAAACATGTGGATATGAATAAGCGCTATACCAATAAAGGGATGGTCAAATGGAAGCAAGTTTTGACCTTTGCAGTAAGTATACGCTGCCGTTGCCAAGAATGCTAGCAAGTTCAGTCCAACAGTCGAAAACAGCATCGTTCTTCTATTTATCTTCTTAATAACATACACGGCTAAGCAATTAGATATGATTCTTTGAGTATCCAGCGTGATTACTAGTAGAGGTATGTTCACATCAGTTCCTATAACATGGGTGAAGATATCAATGGTGTAGGCAGCAAGGATGTTAGCTCCTGCCCACTGTCCTAGCGTGTAGATATGCATCATAATAAATATGGGCTTGTAAAACTCTTTCTTCTTAATTGTTACGTTGAAGTAAGCTATATTCCTCTTCATTTTATTACCGAAGGATTCTGATATGTCTACGTCAGCTTTCGCCTCTCTTACAACGATAGCTGATTCAATCATTCTTTGTAATTCATCCTCTTCGTCCTCACTTCGCAACCACCTGAATATCTTCCTGCATTCCTCATACCTGCCTTGGTCTGCCATCCAGCTGGGTGACTCCGGTGAGTATATAACTATCAGTAAGTCTATAAATGAAATGATTGCGCACACTAAAGCCGTTGTTTGCCAGGTCAAATAGGACCCTAAAGTATGTACCAAAAGGACTCCTGTGGCAATTGTAACTGATATGGTGGTGAGGAACGCTCCTCTGTTTTTGGGGCTGGTGTACTCCCCGATTAATACTGGGCCTAAGGAGGCGCTCATCCCCATTGAGATTCCTTGGAGGCACCTGGCGACGAGAAGTGATGGAATGCTGTTGGCGGTGATGATGCAGAACCAACCGACTATCATTGGTGTGATGCTCACGAGGTTGGCGGTTCTTCGCCCGTATTTAGCCATAATTGTTGGTACTATGAAATTACCAGAGACCAACGCGAATCCCAGGATCGAAGCTGGAATAGTAAAAAAATATATATTATTATCAATACTTTACCTCAGCGGCAGATGGAAAAAACTAAACCTAATTATTTCAGTAATATGAGTAAATATGAAAATGAAATAGTGGAAGGAAAATGAATAAAATATTATCTATATAAGGTAAAAGCTGAATGGCATGGTTCTAGGTTCCATCTTCGGAGGTAATGCCTCACTTGAGATATAGTTTAGTTATCACAAGATCAGCATCAATCTCGCAGAAGGAGAGTGCCGAGAGGGATCGGGAGCGCGAGGATCCGTCCCGCCGCCAGAGGAGACGAAGGAGGCGCCGGGTGGACGACTGACCGGCGTCTCCCGCCCTGTGGATTGGGGGCGTTTGGAGAATTCCACCACGGTATCCCCTGCCTGTCGTAAAAGGCGACTAATAGGGGCCACCGGGGGTCGCGGGCGGGCGGCAGGGGGCCGTCCGTCGTTAGTTTTGTGTTTCTTTTAGCACATTGTAGCGACCCCCGTGATGGACGGCAGCGTGGAAGGTAGGCCTCACGCTGCCGTTGACGCTGAGAGCGTCCTTCGGTGCGCGGGGGCTTCTGAGCCCCCCCCACAACAGGAGACGGGCCGCACCAGGCGGCACCGCGCAGGGGCGGTTGCGGACGACAACTTAGACATTAGTCAGAGGAAGCCCGCAGCCGTCCCTAATGCGCCGAAGATGGCCACCGCGGAGTTTTAGTTGGTATGCCGTGCGTTGTAAATAGGTTAGGGACTCGGCCCGGCGGTCGCCCGACGTTTTCCATCTCTCCGGGCGGCTCAACGCCGGGTCGTAAGGCACGGTGATCCCAACATAACCGCTCGGTCGCCCCCCACGAAGGCCGGGCGGTAGTGGTAACGCACTTTCTCCGCGAAACCAAAAAAAAAAAAAAAAGATCAGCATCAAAGCCAGAATGATAAAATACATTACGATTTACGACCTAACCTATAACAGGTTTTATTCCTTCCATAATACTTTTAGCAAATTATTACGTGGAGTGTTTATAGCATACTGGCTTTTGCCGGCGGCTCCGCCCGCGTTAAAAAGTTTTTCCGGGATAAAAGCTCCGTTTTATATTTTCCCAGAATAAAAAGTAGCCTATGTTAATCCAGGACATGATCTACCTGTGTGCCAAATTTCATCGAAATCCGTTCAGCAGTTTTCGAGTGAAAGAGTAACATACATCCATACTTACAAACCTTCGCGTTTATAATATTAGTATGATTTGCCAATAGAAATAGCAGGATCTTATTGCTTCCCTATTATAGAATTTACGAGAAACAAGAAACAAAGATTTATTTGCATACGTGCAAATTTAACTCCTTTGTGTATCGTGCAACTGGATTTCATCCAGATTTGTGATAAACAAACGTAAACTACACGCAGAATACCGTTTTGATCAACATTCCGTGTAACGTAGACGAGACGACTGCCTCCGTGGCGTAGTTGTATTGCGTACGTGTTACGAGTACGATTTGCGCGCTGAGGTCCTAGGTTCGAATGCCGAGTCGGGCCAAAAATAAAACATTGTGACTGAGTTTTTCCATCTTAAAAATTACTCAGTCGCAGCTCGGAGTCAGGAAGTTGGCGGTGTGATACCCCCGTGCCTCGGAAAGCACGTAAAAGCCGTTGGTCCTGCGCCTGATCTCTCTCCGGTCATGTCGGATTGCCGTCTCACCCGACTATGGGAGTGAAGGAATAGTGAGTGCACTTGTGTATTGCGCACACACTTGTGCACTTTAATATCTCCTGCGCACCTGGCTGATCTCCGTTGAGATTGGCCGCCGTGGCTGAAATCGGCTAGGAAGGGATTAACGTAGAGCACCATAAATTATCGGCAAATAGCAATCACACGCCCCCCTTACACACTGGTGTATGAGAAAAAAGTTAATATTTATAAAAGGTTTTAATTTAGACATTTTCCTTCCTCATTCAAAGTGCCCCCTCCCTCCGGCGCTACGCTGAAGAAGTCTGCTAAAAGTGAATTGGGTAATATTAAAAGCTCCGTAGCTCAGTGAGTGAATTAGCAGTGAGTGAATTGTGAGAGCGCGAGTTTAATCCATACATTCACACATTTTTTAAAGTTACAGAGCCACGTTGTAGACTCATCTGTCTAGAGCATAAATAATCTAAATCAGGTACACAACTGTCCCACAGAAAAGGGACGAGAAATATTGCTGTTACCTTCGACATGTTACAAGACATCATGTGACTTTACTTTCTTGGACTGTGAGAATGAAAGTCCTGTGAAGTTTGCCTATGAAAAAAAACTGAGACGAGATTTTATCATGACGTGACGTCGAGTGAAGGTATTTTAACAGGTAAATGAGACAACACTCATCATATTTACCTCCTAACCTACTTTCTTCATATAACCCGTGTGAGGCTTAAAGGACTTTCCTGTATTTTAAACACCTAGTTACTCTTAACTTATTATTTTGAATTTTCAAATACGCACCTACTATGTTCGGGTTTTTCCAAAGTACAGAAATATATGGAAATTATAGCTTATCTGATTTATCTATTGCTAGTTTATGAATGTTTGTATTGCGGGCTTATTATTATTATTATTGTTAGTCGTATTCATTTTTAATTCATTTTGTTATAAATTTAATGATAAATGTTTATCTCCTACGAATGCTGTTTCACACCTGTAATTGGTGAGTAGACTAGTCTATTGTATTGTAAATTAATGACTTTGTGTAACAAGTTTCAGTCTATTAACTGTTGGTGTGCCATTTAATAATAAATAAATAAAACATAATCACCGAAAAGTTACGTTGCTTTCCAGTGAATAAGGCACCACGCAGACGCGTTTAAGTTGCACGAGACACACGACACCAAATAGTGACAACGAGCTGTCCACATTTCAATTACATTTTCTTATTATGAAACTGATAGTTACTCTTACTAAATTAGAAATTGAATCAACAGATTAGTTGATAGTTACTAGGGGTCTTCTCTAGAATCTGCACCACGGCCGTAGCTAAAGCATTGTGGGGTAATGCCCTACCTTAATAATCAACTAATAATAAGCATAGAACTGTAAAGCAGATTATGATGGAAATTAAATATGAATTGGCGGATTTTTTTTTTTAATTTTCTGAATCACACATGTTCACAAGTCAAGAAGGACAAAAATCGATTGAGCAGAACAAAACCAGAACAGATCAAGTAACATTTTTACTTCCACCCTACCTGTAACAACAGCTGCCCTACCTTAAATTCAAGTCAAGCTACGGCCCTGATCTGGACCTTAGGCAACTTACAATGCGAAAACATATCTTTGAAATAATTTGTGTCAAGTATCATTCGCTTTAACGGTGGAGGAAAACATCGTGAGGAAACCTACATACCTAAGAATTCTCCATAAGAATTTCGAGGGTATATGAAGTCTATCAACCCGCAGTGGGCCAGTAGTAGAGGAGGCCCGTGCTCAGCAGTGGGCAGTATATAATACTGGGCTGGTGTGATATGGTATGGTGGTCAAATATAATAATTCGTGTCAAGTGGCGAAGGATAATAATCTTTCCTCAGTCGATACTCTATTTTCATCTACACTATCTGGTATCTAATCTAAGCCCGTATTAAATGTATGAAAACGAAATCTTGACAGTTTGTTGCCGCTACTATGTGTCGTGTGTCTGGTGCATCCATTTGACAGTGTCTCGTCGGCGTTTTACTACGTAGTACGCATGCTCACGCCTTTTATCCCCGAAGGGGTAGGCAGAGGCGCAACTAGTGCACTCACTTTTCGCCAAGCGTATTCCGTCCCATGATGTGATAGGGGGCGAGCCTATCGCCATATCGGGCACAAATTCTACTACTACGTAGTACTATTCAGTATTCTGTGGTTTTATTCTCTTTACTGGCCTGCTATAAAATATACATAATTTCCGCAAATGTCAATTGCCTAGATATCTGCAAGCCTTCATATCGCCTACAAGTATGCACTAGAGGTTGGCAATGTATGTTTTTTTTTTTTTTTTTTTTTGTGTCGGCGACCCTGCAGTCAACACCGGGGGAAACCTGCGAATGGGATACTGGAGTCCCCCGGCTTGACGACTGCAGGGGCCTGGGAAGGAAGTGGAATAGGATGATGGAAGGAAAGGTGGGGAAGGGAGAAAGGTTCTCAGGATGGGTGGAAAGGAAAAGGGTGCCAGGAAATGTTCGCGGGCCCTTTTAGGCCTCAATGTGTTATACAACCAAGAGGTATACACACTGACTGTGTGCCTCGGCCCGCGACTAATGTTCCCCCGGGCATGGGCGTGCATTGGGTGTGAAGACCCAAAGCACAAGAATTGCCTCGGGGGGCGGGGCAATGTATGTTGATATGTTGACAAAGATATAGATTAGACATAATTTACAAATATAAATCGGTAGAATGTCTGTGAATTCATCGCGCGTAAAGGATAAGCAAATTTCGATGCATGTTAAACGAAACCACAGTTAGTCATAAAGCCTATTATTAAAAATTAGGATAGCTTTATTAATGAAATTAATATGATTTGTAGACAGAGTGCATAAAAAAACGAGTCCTGTTTACGTGTTTTTATTTTCTCTTCTTCCACGAACCAACTATTAATATCAAAATAGTTCATGGTCTCGAGAAATACATAGCCATTTTAGCATTCTAGTAAGAACTTAAATCCAAAAAGAGATGCTCTCGCGGTCGCATCTAAGAGCAAAGGTAAGTAATAAAACATTATGCAAGTCACTAAAAGTTACTCACCAAGGTCTCACGTGTAAATTGTAAAATAATCATAGTCATGCATCTAATAACAAGCATGAAGCAAGTATCTCAGTAATTTTGCGTTCATAAAAAAGTACTTCTCATGACGCAAAAGTAGAGCCAGTATTTTTTTTATAAAAGAGGCAAATATCCTAGTCAATTTGATGGTAAGTGATCATTAGGCAGTGAGACAGGTATTATCGACGACTTGCCGACTTTTGAAGTAGGTATATGGTCTTTTCAGAAAGGTAAGTAAATCGTAATGGTTTGGAAATACTGCGAAATATGTAATACAACGCTATTGATAGGTATTAAGGTAGTTGACTTCTTTTTTTGATAAATTTATCAAAAACATATGCTATCAAAATCTATCGGAAAAAGTATTTTCAAAATTGGCGCAATAATAAGTAAGTTATAAAACGGTGAAGGAAAACATCGTGAGGAAACCTGCATACCCGAGAAGTTCTCTGAATTTCGAAGGTATGTAAAGTCTGCCAACCCGCACTAGGCCAGCGTGGTGGACTAAGGCCTAACCCCTCTCAGCAGTAGAGGAGGCCCGTGCTCAGCAGTGGGCAGTATATGATACAGGGCTGATTGCATTGCATTGCATTGCAAATATATAAAAAAGAAAAAAAATGTCCTAGGTTGGGGGAGAAACAAAACAAAATTAAGTGTACATATTGAATAACAACCAAAAAGACCTGGAGAGATTTTAAAGCGTGATACATTAGTTCACCCAACCTCAATTTGACAGAAGGAAGATCGACTAATTATAAAAATGGGAGCATCTCTTTGAGAACGCAAGCATATTATTTAAACGTAGGTCAGTACCTATCCATGATCCTGAGGAGTCGTCGATTGGTATTAGGGAGTCAGACCGCCTCAGTTGTGGCAGGAGGATAGCTGCGAATCCCATCACCAGCCCGTGTCCTGCCATGTTGAGGCAAACGCCGGCTGTTACGAAGCACTGAAAATGAAAATAGGTGACATTAACTCACATATATTTTGATTTTTCTGGGATAAAAGTCCTGCAATATATTCTACCGAGATAATAAGTAGCTAATGTGCTATTCTAGACTATAATCTATCTCTGTGTAAAATTTCATCCAGATGCGTTTTGCCGTTCTTGTGAGATTTGGAAAGAAACATTCATCCAAACATTCCAATTTATAATAGTAGTTAGTATTAAGTGACTGCTTCGGTAGCGTAGTTGTATTGCGTACGCGTTACGAGTACGATTTGCGCGCTGAGGTCCTGGGTTAGAATCCCGGTTCGAGCCAAAAGAAAACATTGTGACTGGGTTTTTCCATCTTAAAAATTAGGAGTCAGGAATACAGGATACCCCCGTGCCTCGGAAAGCACTTAAAACCGTTGGTCCTGCGCCTGATCTCTCTCCGGTCATGTAGGATTGCCGTCTCACCGGACTATGAGAGTGAAGGAATAGCGAGTGCACTTGTGTATTGCGCACACACTTGTGCACTATAATATCTGCAGCGTACCTGGCTGATCTCCGTTGAGATTGGCCGCCGTGGCCAAAACTGGCTAGGAAGAGAATTATTACTTATAATTGTAGTTAATATAGTATAGTTCATGTTCACATATATTTTAGATTTTAATACGTGACTTCAACGTCGGCTTATTAAATACAACTAAATTCATGGTAACAACAGACACGTTTGTCTCAGTGATTTCTATATTATGTAAAAAGTTATTAATATTGATTTCTACTTCTATCCATTCACACAATTTCATCCAAGTCCGAGCAGTTTCTGCATTGAATTCTGACAAACATCACACAAGCACAAACTTTCTCATTTATAATATTGGATATCTATGAGAAACAGTCAAAGCGAATGCAGAAGTATATCAGATTGCCCTCACTTCCTCTCGGTAACCCTCTCGTTATCCGCAAAGCACTCTTTGTTGTTTTTTACCGGACTCCGAGGGAGCGAGATGACTGACTTTGAATGAAAGTAATGAATGAACGTATGTTGCTCGTGGGAAAGGCGCCTGTAGGCTATTGATTCTAGATACCATACCATACCATACCAGCCCTGTATTATATACTGCCCACGGCTGAGCACGGGCCTCCTCTAAAACTGAGAAGGTTTAGACATTAGTCTACCACGCTGGCCTAGTGCAGGTTGGCAGACTTCACATACCTTCGAAATTCAGAGAACTTCTCAGGTATTTATTTATTTTATTAATAAGCATACCAACTACACTGTCACAATAAAAAAAAATTAGAATACTTAATAATAATACTAAATTATAAAGCACAATGTATTTTACAGGCATGCATGACATTGTTTAAAGTTATCCTTAATGAGAGTGTTTACAGGAATTAAACACTATAACAATAATTTCTCTATCTCGCCCCCTATCACATCATGGGACGGAATACGCTAGGCGAAAAGTGGGTGCACTATTTGCGCCTCTGCCTACCCCTTCGGGGATAAAAGGCGTGATCATACAATAATTTATGCTTAATTATACTTGTATAAACGAAATTCCTTAATTATTTACTTTGGTAACAGTTATACAAGGATTGCTTAAATGTGCTAAAGTTCATAGAAAAAACATCAATGTCATCCTCAGCGATAGATTTAACATTATATAACCTGGCCATACGAGCAAAGGGATTATTGAAAGATGTATTTAATCTAAAGAACGGGATGTCAAACACTGGATGGTTGCGCATAATACGATTGCTCAACTTAAATCCATAGTGCCATTAATAATTTTATATAATACTAAAAGTTCACTTATTTCTCGCCAATCCTTTAAACTTTTAAAATTAAAATGTTGCAATCTATCAACATAGTTAGGGATTTTCTTACGAACCCCAGTCTTAGTGCTTAAGCATCTAATAAATCGCGCTTGAACCGATTCAATCCGATCTATATGCGTAGAGTAATGCGGAGACCAAATGGTAGAACAATAATCCAGTGAGCTTCTGACAAGCGCATTGTACAACAATACAATACATTTTATGTTTCGAAACGGCTTTGACATTCGCATTATGAAGCCCAACATGTATGCAGGTTTCCTCACGATGTTTTCCTTCACCGTTAAAGCGAGCGATTCTAGATATGTTAGGTTATTTCTTATTTATTGTATTTCTTACTAAAATGCATTTATTTATTTATTATGATACACCAACAGCACATACATTACTACGTTCTAAAATACATTATCCATAATGGTAATAAATCTAATGCATATGCCTATTAAGCTACGATAGCCAAGTTGGGAATGGAACGGTCTGCCGAGACAATGTCCACAGGTTCAAAACCCAAGGCACACACCTCTGAATTTTTCGAAGTTACGTGTGTATTATTTATCAATTATCGTTCGCTTTAACGGTGAAGGAAAACATCGTGAGGAAACCTACATACCTGAGAATTCTCCATAAGAATCTCGAGGGTATGTGAAGTCTGCCAACCCGCACTAGGCCAGCGTGGTGGACTAAGGCCTAAACCCTCTCAGTTGTAACGTTGCTAGGAACGTTAACTCTCTTCGTAAACGTTATCGTTTACGTCAGTTTAACTACCAATCGAAACTGTTAATGTATCGTATTGGCTGGTTAAACTGTCACTAGTTTTGACGTACGTCTGAACGGCGCTCGTATAAATAAGCGTGCAATGTCACGCGCGCCCTTTTTCTATAATCTTCTTCGCCGTAGCAACACTACCAACTAACTGCGTGTTGCCACGCATACCGTTGTTCCCGCTGGGGTGAGTGTGCCAACGACTACTAACCGCTTCCAGGTATTCTGTGCATCTGGGCTCGTGAGCTATCACGAGTCACTGGCGCGGAATGCAAGCCTAGCTTGCATTCCGACCCGCTGGGATTCTGATTCCAGGTTTCTGCGGTGCGGCGTTGACCGCCGTGTTTCTTTTCTATGGTACGGCGTGGAGTGCTGACTCCATGCTCCGCTGGCGTCGGGAGTGCTGACCCCCGATCCCAGCCACGTGCTGACCGCCTTCTCCACGGTGCGGAGTGCTGACTCCGCCACGTGCACACCACCATCGTCGTCGCGGGTGCTGACCCCGGCCACGTGTGCACCATCGTCGCGGGTGCTGGCCCCGACCACGTGCTCACCACTACCATCGCAGTCGGGTGTGCTAACCCCGACCACCTCACCACCGCTGCGCAGACCACGTGGCGCTACCATCTGCCCGGCGAGCTGCCGCCGGAGCTAGCCACGTGCATCAGCGCCGTGCCGTTCGCCTGAATCGGAGTCTCCGCAGGCCAGTGACTCGTTTGCATACCACCAGCAAACCGTACCGAGTGTAACGCGGAGGTGCAAAATAAAGCTCGTACCACGAACCTAAAACCCTGAGTTTCTCTTCTATCTCCTAACTATCTACCTGCGGCGCCTCACGCCGCAGTGGCGCCTAACTTAGGTTTACGTGGGTTTTTGCATCTCCAAATTACTACTCGGTACTCCTCACAGTCCCGTTGCACAGTCTACACTGTGTAAGCGAACGGTAACACTAATTGCGAACAGGTGAGTCAATTTCTTTAATAAGTGAAAGTGTTAAGTGTTTAAAAAATCTAAATTATAACTGTATCGTGTTTTAGTGCATTGTTCGCAATTTTTGTCCGACTACCCTCCCATATTATTTTATCAAAAAAAATATTTAGTTATAAGTAAAATCCTGGTCTTTTCGGCGGGGTACTGTAACGTTGCTAGGAACGTTAACTCTCTTCGTAAACGTTATCGTTTACGTCAGTTTAACTACCAATCGAAACTGTTAATGTATCGTATTGGCTGGTTAAACTCACGTCACGCCGCACAGTAGTAGAGGAGGCCTGTGCTCAGCAGTGGGCAATATATAATACAGGGCTGATGATGATATGCCTATTATAGGTATGTACAGTATTTGCTGAAAATATGCTTACACGCCAAACATCAATCTCCTATGTCAAAAAACAAGAATAGAAAAAAAAGAACAAAGTATTATAGTAGGGACAAACTAATCTGTGGGCTTAGAATGTGACAAAAAAACACGTCACGTCTCCGTTTCATCTTATTGGGATTGGTTGAGAGACTGACGTATTAGTCTCTCGATCAATCACAAACATCAAAATTAAACGACATCGTTTTACGAGTTGCGTCTTTGTGTCACATTCTAAGCCCACTGGCCGGTATGACATGACACGGTTTTGATTTTTTTGAGTAGACGTTCTCACAGAGTTATCGCGTCGGGAAAAAAATTGAATTGTCATACCTGCCAGCTTAGTTTGTCTGAACTATAGTTAATAATGAGTAAAAATTGGTTTTACATGTGTCTGATGAAAAAGTTGAGGACGTCTGCGCAATGCCCTAACCCCTTAACCAATAATCATTGTATTTATATTGATATTTTATTTATATTCTACACACTATTTGTATTCATTACCCTCTTTGACCGACTTCCAAAAAAGGAGGAGGTTCTCAATTCGTGATTGTAATTTTTTTCCTTATGCAAAATAATTTGAGAGCCAGAGGTTTACTACTTAAGATAACTTTGTGTGATCTAACACGTTTGGCGCGGGACTAAAAATCTAGTGCAGGTTGGATATAACGACAAAATAAACTAAATTCCTTCTGATATAAACTTGGTGTGCCACAACTAAATTCTTTCTGATATAAACGTTTACCCCACATTAGACTAGAATAAGGGCGGGTAGAAAACTACGTGTGTAAACAAATTATGTAAGTAGATAGTAAATGTCCACAATATCAGAAAAAATCGTTGACCCATGAATAAAGAAAGGTCGGATAGCTGGGCGTTGTCCAATCTAATTAATTGAACGGAAAATAACAAAGCAGTTACAGACTAATGTAGGTTGCAGACCAAGAGCTAAGTGTTATGTATTTAAGGTGTTCATACATTAATATATGTTCTGGCTGGTGGCAACTGAGACCTCGGCCGCCGTGTCGAACTTCTCGTCCTAGTGTGCGATACCAATACGTAATAATAAATAAAAATCACTTACATGTACGGCTGGTTGTGGCGTCTTTGGGTTGCAACCCCTTTGCTGCTCCGAAGTATTGAAAATATTATTTAATTTTGCTCCCGCGAGCTGACGAACCGTCTCGTCCCGATATTTTTCACACAGTCTTTTTCTTGACGTATTTTGACGCACCGCACTTGTTATTTATTTTATTTTTATTTATGTCCACCAAAGAGGATAATATATGATAGACTAATAAACTACAAGATATATATTAGTGTTTGTATATGTATGTATGCCTAAATTTATTCGGTCTAATATGCTTCCGAACAATGCCCATAAATATTAAACATACCCCCGCCCGAGAAAGGCTGTGAAAAGCCTTTATCAATAAAACACAAACTCCTCTTTTCTTTTAAGCAAAACTATCTCTCCGGAAAACGGTTGACAATATAAATTAAATTAAAAAATTAAAATGTTCATACTATAATCTAATCCAGCGGCAACTTAGCAATTTTTACTACTGGTCTCAAAAATATTCCTGAGAGAGTTTTTAACCTCACAGTCCGGATCACTCCATCATTCCCATGCAAAAGTTCTATAACTCTCCCCCGCTTCCATTTAAGAACAGGAACATAGTCCTCTTTTATCAACACGAGGTCCCCCATTTTAGGTGGATCCTCCGGCGTTGTCCATTTGTTCCGCTTCTGGAGACAATGGAGGTACCGGTCACTCCAATGCTTCCAGAATCATTGAGTTTCAACCTGTACTAACCAAAAACGCCCTAACCGCATAGTAATGACGTTTTCCAAATTATATTCAGGTACAGATAGTAACGATTTGCCGACCAAGAAATGTGCTAGGGCCAACACTTCGAGATCCGTAGAATCATTAGATAGAGGATATAGTCGACGAGAGTTGAGTACCGCTTCAACTCTGGTAAACACCGAGTCCTCATAAGTCAAAATCTGCTCCCCAATCAACTGCTTGAATAAAGTTTTTGCAGATTTGACAGCCGCTTCAAATAATCCCCCGAAGTGATTCCTAAAAACACATTAAAAATATACCTAACCGCTAAAAAACCGCTCTTGGCCGATAAATTCGTCACATTATACTTAAATTCATGCAGTAGCTTTGGCCCAGCATGTAATCTATTAATCATTAAACCCCAGTCGTAGTCTTACAGCTAGCACCAAATACCACACGAATTTAATCCGTAAATTTTCACAATCCCGCATAAATTGCACTTTTCACGCGTATTTAACCGTGATACCGCATTTGAAATTAACCGCTTCACTATAGCCATAAACCGCTCCTTGACTATCGAGATTAAAATACCCGGATTCATAGTCTAAAAAATAACCGCACTGCAAACTCTCTATTTTCTCCCGTTGATGCGTATCACGAAACCGCCTTTCGCGACCCGCATCTTCAGGACTAACTAAATCCGATTCCGAATCCTCCACCCCCCATAATTTTTGTAAAATCTGGTCGGTGGTGATCTGAACCGCGAAATATTCCCGAAACCGATTCTGTGATCTCTTTGTAGAGCCGCATGGGATACCGGACCCATCAATACGTAACCAAACACCGTATTCATTGCGCGTGGTAAGTAATCATTTACCTTCACACAGTCACCTATCATTATTTCGCCCATAAGATCGGCACCTATTAGAATATCTACAGGTCGACTAACATTAAATTGATCATCCGCTAAATAAATACTTTTATACTTCTCCGCTAAATTTTGAGACAGTGTTTCAGACGGCAAGTTGTGAGTAATAGTACCTAATACTACTGCCGTTGTTACCAACCGAGGATGTTCCGAAAATTTAGGGCACATAATCAAGTTCACCCCTCCTCTACAATCACTCACAAGTCCTCCTCCTAAACCCGTAACCGAAATAGAGTTGGACTTAAACCGCTTTAGTCCAAGCCTCTTAACACAAGTATCAGTGATAAATGTAGTCTGACTACCCCCATCCAATAGCGCACGAACTTCATGATATTCCCCATATCTATCCTTGACACGCACTATTGCTGTTGCTAGTAGCACTGTCCGTCTACAACTATTCTTTATGTTAGTTAAAGCTGATTCATCATTCACTGCCGACGCAGTAACCCCATGATGGCCCTTAACTACTCCCCCTACTCTAGCCGTAGTACAAGTTGCCTTTTCCCCCCTTGTAAATACTCTGCATCCGCCTGCCTCATTTTGATGAGCATTTGGTGAACGTGGTCCCCCGTCCGCTAGTGGAACCACCGACACCTCCCCTGCTGCAGCCACCGGCCGTAAATCAAAGTGAATAAGGTAGTGGTGTTTGATAGAGTTGCATTTGTAACATGACCAACCCGATAGACACTGATCAATGCTGTGCTTTCCTAGACATCTAAAGCAAAGCCGTAATTCCTTTACACGGTCCTTCCGCTGCCGTGCATTCAATGCTAAGAACTGCACACATTTTGATAAATGATGACTTCCCTGCCTACAAAGCTTACAAGCCATCGGTTCACCTATAGAAGTAGCATGGTGAGCCCGTGAACTCACAGTGCCACCCTTGCCGCTGAAACCATCACTGCTGGATTCTAAGATCTTAACTTCCTTTTCCAAAAATTGAATAAAATCAGAAAAACTAGGCAATTCCTTGTCAGCTACCTTAGCTTCAAATCGTTTTCTTAAACCGGTGTCAAGTTTTTGGAAATTTATGTAAAATAAAAGGTAAGACCATGCCGACACAGGAAAATTCATTTTCTCTAAACCCCTTGTATTCACAACCAAAGTATTAAGAAATTGTTTCAAAGAAGAATAATTATTGATAACTCTAGTCGTTGCCAACAAATTATATAACAGTTTATCCGCTAATGCTCTTTTACTACCATATTGTCTTTTCAACAACTCCAAAGCTATTGAATAATTGTCACCGGTGACAGACAAATGTTTGGTGAGACTCTTTGGCTCCCCATCCAGAGACCCCAGTAAGTAGTATAGCTTCTCAGTATCCGACAATTTTGGATCTTTACCAACCAAAGACTCAAATAATTCCATAAAAGATGTAAATTCCTCTAATTTCCCGGAAAAGGTTTGTAACCGAACCTTGGGCAAAATGGCATGCTTGCTCTTTGCCCTATCTATGGAAGAAGCAGTGCCATATTCAGAAGACTGACAACTGCCCTCAGGGTATAAATCTAAAAACTTTCGTTTCACATCATAATATTTCTGGTTGTATACCATGTATTTTTTGGTAAACTCATCTATCTCAGATTCATCCTCTAAGCTAGCTAAGTATTCCATATGACTAGATGTGAATTCGGTGTAAATGTGTTCTAAATCAGAATATCGTACTTTGAATTCACTTCTTTCTCCCTCAGAACCAAGCCCTGACTGTGAAATCTCATGAAGCTTGTTTAAATTTAATAACGCTGTATCATACTTCACTTTCAAAAGTTTTAATTGAACCTTAGGAGGCATTTTTAAATATTTAATTTAATTAATATTTAAAAAAATATAATAATACTCTCTCAGGCAATTTAAGGCCTGAAATGAATATAACACAAAATGAACAAAATATAAAAAACTTAGAAGTGGATTTGAACCCGCGTTCAAGATCACACTATTGAATTGCACGGCACCAACCGCTGTGCCGTCAACCGCCTTAGAGAAAACCGCTTTTAAAATTATTTAATTTGACACACAATTGTCAAAATGCAAAGAAAATATGTCCCCATAAAATATATTATTTTGCGTTTTATAATACGTAAGTATAATCCTTATAACCGCACAAATTATACTTACACATACGCAATTATTCCGCAAAGACACGTAGGTATACAGATTAAACCAAATAAATTCCGCAGTGAATGTGTAATGTATGGTATACTATAATAAGGGAACGTGACAATAAATATGTGTAGCCCTACCGCAATATGTTGAATTTCTCTGTGAAGTGTGAGAAGAAACAATGGCCGCTATCGCACCGAAAATATGAATTTAAACAATTATATCCGCAAATTTATTATATATTATTCGTGTTTATAGTACCGCATAACCCACAAATAAATATTTCCTTAACGAAAGTACTCATACACCGCCAGAATACTTCGAGAAGGAACCGATAGTGTTTTATTTTGTGATAGAACGAGAACCCCACACAACGGCAGAAACCACTAGAAACCAACCAATCCGGCTCGATTAGGACCAAATGTTATGTATTTAAGGTGGTCATACATTAATATATGTTCTGGCTGGTGGCAACTGAGACCTCGGCCGCCGTGTCGAACTTCTCGTCCTAGTGTGCGATACCAATACGTAATAATAAATAAAAATCACTTACATGTACGGCTGGTTGTGGCGTCTTTGGGTTGCAACCCCTTTGCTGCTCCGAAGTATTGAAAATATTATTTAATTTTGCTCCCGCGAGCTGACGAACCGTCTCGTCCCGATATTTTTCACACAGTCTTTTTCTTGACGTATTTTGACGCACCGCACTTGTTATTTATTTTATTTTTATTTATGTCCACCAAAGAGGATAATATATGATAGACTAATAAACTACAAGATATATATTAGTGTTTGTATATGTATGTATGCCTAAATTTATTCGGTCTAATATGCTTCCGAACAATGCCCATAAATATTAAACACTAAGCTTTTTTTTTTTCGCGGAGAAAGTGACTTATTACTACCGCCCAGCCTTCAAGGGTATAGACTGAGCGGTTATGTTGGGTTCACCGTGCCTTACGACCCGGCGTTGAGCCGCCCGGAGAGATGTAACCATCGGGCGACCGCCGGGCCGAGTCCCTAACCTATGTACAACGCACGGCATACCAACCAAAACTCCGCGGTGGCCATCTTCGGCGCATTAGGGACGGCTGCGGGCTTCCTCTGACGGGACCGTCTAAGTTGTCGTCCGCAGCCGCCCCTGCGCGGTGCCGCCTAGTGCGGCCCGTCTCCTGTTGTGGGGGGGCTCAGAAGCCCCCGCGCAGCGGAGGACGCCCTCGGCGTCAACGGCAGCGTGAGGCCTACCAGCCACGCTGCCTTCCATCACAGGGATCGCTACAATGTGCTAATAAAACACAAAAAATTAAAGACGGACAGCCCCCTGCCGCCCTTCTGCGACTCCCGGTGGTCCCTATTAGTCGCCTTTTACGACAGGCAGGGGATACCGTGGTGGAATTCTCCAAACGCCCCCAATCCACAGGGCGGAAGACGCCGGTCAGTCGTCCACCCGGCGCCTCCTACGTCTCGTCTGGCGGCGGGAGTGATCTCCGCGCCTCCAATCCCTCTCGGCACTCACTTTCCGCGAGAGGACGACCTCACAGAAGTGTGCCACCGCACGCCAGGACCTCCGGCTGTCGACCATGGAAGCGACCACGGCTGGCAGCAAGAGGTCTCCTCCGACCAAGAGCTAAGCTAAGTTAGTTTAGCTTAGCTAGAAAAGCTGAGATATTTATTTCAATCTTGTGTGTACAACAAACTATGTAAACTGAGCTATGTACTATAATGGAGAATCTCAATTATCCGCATTCGCGAGTATCCGGATTGCCAACCCTGAGCAAATATCTTCGTAAAGAAAATATGTTCCGAACCTCAAAAAGTACTTAACCCATTTTGTTTTTTTTTTTCACTAATAGGAAGCTATTATCCTTGAGTGCTACATGCCACTTCTTATTCCGAAAATGGACGGAACCGCAGGGAAAAACTAGTTCATAGTTCAATGATCAGTTTAGTTAATCGAGTCTAAACTATATGTGTATTATTGTATTTTTCTAAGCTTACGAGCTAAGCTAAACTAACTTAAATTACTGGGCCAATTCCATTGATAGATTAACACACACTCACTTTTATCCCCGAGGGGATAGACAGAGACGCAACTAGTGCACCCACTTTTCGCCGGGCGAATTCCATTTTTTTTTTATTGCCTTAGTTGGCAAACGAGCGAGCGGTCCGCTTTATGGTAAGCATCATCCGCCGCCCATGGACTAAAGCAATGCCAGAGGCACAGCCAAACTGTTCTACAGCTTTTTTTTTTTTTTTTTTTTTTTTTTTTTTTTTTTTTTTTTTTTTTTTTTTTTTATAGCATTGAATGACGAGACGAGCATGCCGTTCGCCTGATGGTAAGCGATACGAACACCCATAAACAGTAGCAACACCATCCAGCACCTTGACTTACAAAGTACAGTGTGGCATTCCACTGCGCTCGTCATCCTGAGACATAAGATGTTAAGTCTCATTATGTCCAGTAGTTATACTGGCTACAATGTCCTTCAAACCGAAACACAACAGTGTATGCACACTGTTGCTTGGCGGTAGAAATAGACATTGCGGTGGTACCCACCCAGACGGCCTCTTACATAATGAGAGACCTACCACCAGTATGACGCAATTGAATGAATTATGACGCAAAAGAACGAACTTCCGAACCTTTAAGTTCGGGCTGATATGGAGGAGACCACGGAGCTGTGGCTGTATTCTACGCCATGTGTCTATATTCTTTGTTTGGTCATAAATATTATAAATAATAATACCAGTATTACAAATACTGCCCAATACTGCTCAGTATAGGGCTCCTCTATTATTAAGAGGGTTTAGGCCTCAGTCCACCCCGCTGGCCTAGTGCGAGTCAGACATCACATATCCTCGAAATTCTTGTGTAAATTCTCAGTTATGTAGGTTTCCTCACGATGTTTTATTTCACCGTTAAAGCGAACGATTATTATTATATTGATTATTATTACGATTAACAATACACACATGTGGTTATCTAAAGCATGGCTCTGTGTCACACAATCACTTCGTATGAGAAATTAATATATCAGTCAGAACGCCACGGTCTGACCTAATTTACTTTGATTGCCTCGCTCTCCATTGTAAACGAGTAATCGATTTGTACAGCATTTTATAACGATGCGTAAGTTGAAATAAATACTGGCTTACTAATAAAAATACATTTTTGGAGTCTCCATGCATTGTCGGCTTCAGGTACCCTGGCGCTCCAGGTAATTTTATCTGGCATTTGTGCTTGTGTCCCCTGGCGCGCCAATACATACTTTAGCTCCTAGGAAGACGACCGATCCTGCCACCCAGCCCCTCCCCTCTCCCAAAGGCGGTACTGTCTTCGGGAATCTCATTGTCACGTCAAGTGAGTGAGTCAAGTGGTGAGGGAGTAGTTGGCTTCATGCTGCCGTTCAAGCCGAGGGTATCTTTTGATACCAGGAAACTTCCTTGAATGGGAGTCAGTAGCAGTTGTCAAGAAGGTATCGTCCCTTATGAATCCTTAAGCCCTCTAGAGTCCGTCGAAGAGGACCATAGCGTTTTGTAGATTTGGCCCAGAACTCATCCTACGTTTAACATCATATTGGATGCAGAGTTCAATTACAGTCTCACGATCCAAGAGGCTAATTGTGTTGACTGGCAAGGAATAATCTTCTTTCATCAGTCGATATTCACTGGTGGTATGTCTCTCATCTCTCAGAGGATCGTCTGGGTGGGTACCACCGCAATGTCTATTTCTACCGCCAAGCAGCAGTGTGCATGCACTGTAGTGTTTCGGTTTGAAGGACATTGTAGCCAGTGTAACTACAGGACACAGTGAGACTTAACACCTTATGTCTCAGGATGACGAGCGCAGTGGAATGCCACACAGTACTTTGTAACTCAAGGTGCTGGATGGTGTTGCTTCAGTTTATGGGTGGTCGTATCGCTTGCCATCGGGTTCGTCTCGTCATTCTATGCTATAAAAAAAAAGTTGGTGCCACACAACTTTTATCAGGCGACTTCACCAAGACGCCTTTCTAAAATCATTATCGATAACAGAAAAAATAGTATGCAAATGATAAATCTAACGCTAGGATATATCATTCCCATAACGTTAGAGTTTACGATAGTAGACAGGCATTTTGGATACGGACCCAAATGAAATCAAGTTGCGATAATAGTAGGTATATTAAAAAAATAAAACTACTTGATTTACTGCTGCGTCATGGAGGCTGTATTTTAACACTTATCCTCTACCATTAATGCGTCATGATACTAGCAGATAACTCAAGACATTGATAAGTTATTGCCGATACCTTATCATTATCAATAACATTGATATGCCATTTTGCGTACGTAAAGCGTGACCTGATTATATATGTATTTTATATGACATTAATCGCAAGCATGTTGGTAAGACACGCTTGGGACTCGTTAAGATGCCTTTCTAAAATCCTTTAAAGTGATAAGAAAAACAAAGTGTATGGGAATGACATTTTAGTGATGAGCCACGGCAGAAAAGGGAACGAATCGATAATATAACTGTAGGAAGAATAGATTAGAAATTTTGCAACTATCTAAGACCCTTGAAGAAGAAGAATCTTGAAATTTTGCACACCTATTTCTTTTATTATAATATTGCCGGCGGCTCCGCCCGCGTGAATGCGTTTTTCGAGATAAAAGTCCCGCTTTATATTTCCCGGGATAAAAAGTAGCCTGTGCTACTCGCAGATAATGTAGCTTTATATTGGTGAAAGATTTTTAAAATCAGTCCAGTCGTTTTTGAGTTTATTCTTTACAAACATACAAAAACACATATTTTTCCTCTTTATAATATTAGTATAGATTGGTATGGTATGTATTTTATTAGCCTACTAGCTGTTGCCCGCGGCTCCGCCCGCGTGAATGAGTTTTCCAGGGATAAAAGTCCCGCTTTATATTTTCCCGGGATAAAAAGTAGCCTAAGTTACTCCACATTACATCAGCTACCTGCCAATAAAAGTCCCGTCAAAATCGGTCCAGCCATTTCAGAGATTAGCCGGAACAAACAGACAGACAGAAAGACAGACAGACAGACAAAAAATGTAAAAAATGTTATTTTGGTGTATGTGCCGTATAAATATTCATATACATGTAGTAAAAAACGGTTATTTCAATATTACAAACAGACACTCCAATTTTATTTATATGTATGTATAGATAATATTCCAATTTTGGCCACGGGCCTATCCAAGATCCTTTCATGATTTCAGCCTTGCGCTAAAGTGAACCACTTTTAAATGAGTCTGCTTCGTCCCGCCATCTCTTCTTTGGTCTACCTTGCCACCTACGGTGTAAGGGTTCCACAAAGCGGCAATTCTGGTCCAAAACTCGACAGGCATACGACTGACGTGACCAGTACAATTCCGTTTAAGCTTAGTGGCTTTCTGGGCCTGTAGTCAAGATAATTTTCTACAAGAGTTAACGCCAATAGAATAGTAACAAATGAATGGGAATGACATATCCTTGCGCTAGACTCGTCGATGAGATAATAGTATGTCATTCGCGTACATTATTTTCTATTCTATTGGCGTTAATGCTTGTAGAAAAGCATCTTGGGTACAGGGCCTGAGCTACATAGTATTGGTTAAAAAGGATTTGTGACATACAGACACTGTAAAGCAACAAGCGCTATAGATAATACACGCTGTTATCTAGCTAAATTGTTGTTTTAACACAGAAATTACACAGTTTGCGCTGTTTATTTGTAAATATGATTGTTTTTATAACTAGTTGCATTTGATAAAGACTGTGTTTTGTATAACGGACAATATACCTATGTATTATATTTTACTGGCTTTTGCCCGCGGCTCCGCCCGCGTGAATTAGTTTTCCTGGGATAAAAGTCCCTCTTTATATTTTCCCGGAATAAAAAGTAGCTTATGTGTTAATCATAAGGACATAATATACCCGTGTGCCAAATTTCATCGAAATCCGTTCAGTTCGTTTCTGCGTGAAAGAGTAACAAACAACCTTGCATCCAGACATCCAGACATCCATACTTAAAAACTTTCGCGTTTATAATATTAGTAGGATTTATTAGAACTTGCATCGCAACCGGCGTTGGTAGGTACTAAACCTAGCTTTGCCTATTTCAGCCGTCAAGCAGGTGTGCAAACCCTGCCATGTTCCAGTTTAAAGAATTTTACCCATAGCCACACTGCAAAGCATTATCCTTAAAAAATGCGTGGTGTTTATGGTCAATTTTAGCGTCTACATTACGCAAACGATTTGCTAATCTCTTCATTAAGTTTAAAACAAAAGTAATTGTTTAAAGTAGTCTGGTAAAAACATTTGTACGGATAAGCGTGTGTATTTAATGTTTTTGCATTTTACTGCTCGAAATAAACAAATGGATTAGACGATGGAATTTGTTTTACGACAAGTATTAAAATTATGAGATATGAATTTGCGTAATATATTTCGTTTTCTCGTATGGTTTTAAATATGGTAATAACAAACTACGATTATACTTGTGTAATTTTGCACGTGATTTAAAAATTGGTTTAAAAGATAATGTTTGAGTGAAATACTAGCTACCCGCCTCGGTTTTACATGGGCTGATAATTGTCTATAGTCAAATGTCATCAGACACGAAATCGCCAAAGAGCAAAAAAAAATATTTCGTCCGATCGCTACCAAATTCACAGGATTCGCTGGGCTAATCTAAGGATTACCACGAATGCAATGCAATGCAATCAGCCCTGTATTATATACTGCCCACGGCTGAGCACGGGCCTCCTCTACAACTAAGAGGGTTTAGGCCTTAGTCCACCACGCTGGCCTAGTGTGGGTTGGCAGACTTCACACACCCTCTTAATTCTTATAGAGAATTCTCAGGTGTGTAGGTTTCCTCATGATGTTTTCCTTCACCGTTAAAGTGAACGATAATTGATAAACAATACACTCGTAACTTTGAAAAGTCAGAGGTGTGTGGTGTGCCTTGGGTTTTGAACCTCCGAACATTGCCTCGACAGACCGTTCCATTCCCAACTAGGCTATCGTCCACGTCGGATTACAACAAAAAATCATTTAAATCCCGCCAGCCATTTTGGAGTCCATATGTATGTACAGATATCTATACTAATAATATTATAAAGCTGAAGAGTTTGTTTGTTTGTTTGCTTGAACGCGCTAATCTCAGGAACTACTGGACCGATTTCAAAAATTCTTTCACTAATAGGAAGCTACATTACTCCTGGGTGCTATAGGCTACTTTTTATCCCGGAAAAACTTTTCCACGTGGGCGAAGCCTCGCGCAAATGCTATTTTATTTATATATACAGAAGATTAATAAAGATTGATAGACATACATTACTAAATGAAATTGTTTCGTTCATTGGCTATCTTACTGTATTTTACCCGCTGTTGGGCTGTTACCTTACACAAGGCGTAAGACCGCCATAGTGGTACAAGGATATATATATATTTTATTGCTACTTTATGACGAGGCGAGCATCCCGCTCGCCTGATAGTAAGCGATCCGACCACCCATAAACAGTCGCAACACCATACAGAACTTTTAAGTACATAGTACTGCGTGGCACTCCACTGCTCGTCACCCCGAGACATTACATGCTAAGTCTCATAATGCCCAGTAATTACGCTGGCTACAATGTCCTTCAAATAATACGACAGTGCATGCACACTGCTGCTTGGCGGTATAAATAGATATTGCGTTTGTGCCTACCCAGACCCTCGTATACAAGGGACCTACCACCAGTAAAAGTGTGTCACGTTCAAGTTTCATTCTGTGTATAAACATAATTATATCGTCTGACAAAGAGTACTTCTACTATCTATCTGCCCACGATCGATAGCGAACGCCACTTCTATCGACAATAGCTGCAGTGGAGTTTACCATACCCTTATAAAAAATTAGCACAAACAGTCGAAACAAACAGCTGCGTTGCACATGTACAGTCAGAGAAAAGCCGAAGATAGGGGGAAGATATGGAGACGGCTCGTCATCGACTCCATCAAAATATTTCAGGACGGACACGACCTTCAGTGATGAAGAATACGATTAAGATGAAGACTAATCTTATTTTTCTCTTCACTAAAATAAAATAAAAGAGATTTACTTTATTTCAAACGAAGAAAAAAATGTTTCAGTTTAACTTAACGCGTATATAGGCGATTTCAAATTTTGATTTTGTACAGATATTTATGCTGCTGACTGTACAATGGTCAGTCAATCAGGTACCAAATACACAGGGTTCACACATTTTAGTTTATTCTGCAATTATGCTGGGACTGAGATGCGGGTTCAATTATAAATTCGTTATGCGATTTTCCTTTAGGTTTACCTCTTGATATTTGCCGTCACAAATTATCTTTAACTTTATATTGCAAAATTGCAACTATGTATGTCATAATTGCAACGATTGAATTAATATCCTTGTACTTGTTGCCTTCCATAATACGGTAGTAGGAAAGACTATTAATCAATATAAATTAGCTCAACAAATGTTTTTTTTAATATATTGTCCCTACTGCCAGTAGCCTGATGCGAGGCGGGTTTTCTGGCCACATCGGACTTTAGGGTGAACGCTTTAGGCGCTCGCAACCCTTTAAATTAAGTGACCATGCTGGGGGCAACCGACTAACGGGTTACGAACCTCGGCTCAGGAGACTCACTGGGAGAGGATGAGACATCAACGACTAGTGGGGAAGATTGGTGTTTAACCTAATCCTATCCATTTGTTTCGTCGGCGCGGGCCGGAACTGTTAGGGGGGTCGGGGAGGCGATGGGGAACGCGGCGAGGACGGAACTGCGGTCGTGGTGAGTGTAACAGTTTTAAAAACTCGTTCTTACTACGGATGGCAAGAGTGATGTCCTCTGGATCGGTTAAGACTGAACGCGGCCGTCTCCATTTGGCGGACTAACGTATTTGGGTGGTTTACCGCCCGATCAAAGTAGCGTCTGCTGGCCATATGCATGAAATGCCTTATGATCGGCATTTTTGGTGTCCAATTGGAGGTTGCGATTGCGCACGTACCACGGGGCACCAAGAGCGTGTCGGAGAAACTTGTTTTGTAACACCTGCATACGCTTAAGACGAGCAGGCGGTAAATGGGCGCCGCGTATATCATACATACATAAACTCACACCTTCCTCCCATTGGCGTAGGCAGAGACTATGGAGCGCCAAGTGCTACGATCCAAGCATACCTCTTTCGCTTCTTCCACAGTCATCAGTCTCTTCATACACGCTCGCCGGTTACGAGAACTCCTCATTTGGCCCTTCCTTAGGCGTATATCATAATCGGCCTAATGCACGGAGTAAAGATCCTAATCTTATTATTATAACAATGATTAATAGCGGTATGTTCTTCTTTGGCAAAAACGAAACGCAATGATAATAATCGTATTCAAGGCTCCTATAGATAGGATAAGGTATTCTTATCTAGTTTATAGAAACTCGGATAACCACCAAGAGGAAGCATTTTAACTGTTTATCTGTTAGTAAGCTACTGAGACCGGCCGTAAGGCAACAAAAAAGGGGGGATATAGTCAAGCTGCTGCCTTTTGGGCGATGAGCACTATTTTCAAGTCTCGTTTAAAGGATATTTGCTAACAGGGAATATTGATGCAGTTCCTTCCACAGTGTGCGTGTGACGAGTACCGATAAGAAATGTGTGATATAGTTAATTCTATAACAAAGCATCGTCGAATTTGTTAAATTCATGTCTGTGTGTTGTTATTTTTTCTGTACACAAAACAGCGCAACTCTAGCGCACAGCAACTAATCCATGATTTTGCGAGTTTCCTTATCATTTTATGATTATTACGTAAAAAGCTTGATACAGTTAACAGTATATTAAAAACATTAAAATATACATATTTTATACTAACTTTTGCGCGCGGCTCCGCCCGCGTTAAAAAGTTTTTTCGGGATAACAGTCCCGCTTTATATTTTCCCGGACTAAAAAGTAGCCTATGTGTTTATCCGGGACATGATCTAGCCGTGTGCCAAATTTCATTGAAATCCGTTCAGAAATTTTTGCGTGAAAGAGTAACAAACATACATCCATACATACATTCTTACAAACTTTCGCGTTTATAATATTAGTAGGAAGTAGGATTACTAGAATTTGTAATTTATGAAAACAAATCTTAAAACAGTTACAATGGCAGTTATACTCTGATAGATAGGTACACTGCGTAAGTATTTTTGAAGAATAAAAACCTGTAATCACCTATACAACGTACCTATGATCAACATATAAATAACTTTATACAAAACTATTTTTTCCCCATAGCTTCACCACCACGAAAGAGTTTTTCCTGGATAAAAGTCCCTCTATACATTTCCCGGGATAAAAGTAGCTTAAAACCTTCCCAGGGTGTCGAACTATCTCCATAGCAAATTTCATTGAAATCCGTCCGGTTATTTTTGAGTTTATTGCGTACAAACGTGGCGGCCTTTGCCACCCCTTTTTACCCCCTTAGGGGTTGAATTTCGCCAAATCCCGTCTTAGTGAGCACCTACGTCCTAAAAGGAATCCACATGCAAAATTTGAGACTCCTAGCACATGTAGTTTCTGAGATTTCGTGATGAGTGAGTGAGAGACCTTTCGCTTTTATATATATGTAGGTATAGCTACACTGGTCAATACACAGTACACACAGTATATTTTTTATGCAATCATGTCAACTTGATTTCACTAAATCATTTTAATTTGCATATGAAACGAAATTGCAATACAAAACATTCAATTTTATTCACAACGAACCGTAGTTCATATGCCGTATAATTGTTAAAGTGAGTTCTAATTCACCGACCCCTCAAAATAATATAATTATAAATTATACATAAACTTTCCCCAAGAAAACATCCAAATAATTGTGAAAATGGACTCCATCAAGTAATTTCAAATACACATGCAAAAAAAATCTGCACAGAATATTTTATTAAAGTACATTATATAGAAAAGCAGTAATCTGTCTAAAAATCACTTAAAACATCTAGACGCAAAACGGCATAGATGTCAATATTTAATTTACGTATCGCAAAACTCTACCAAAGAAATGCTACTTTTACAAGATATTTTAAAAAAGAAAAAGGGTAAATAATACGAATAAAATTCTTTTGATTAGCTAATAAAGTTTATATTCACAGAATTCATAATTATTTACATAAAACTCTTGTTATTTTTCCGGGACTTTCGACCCTAAACGTCTCACAAAATAACAGCCCCTAACAAACTTTACCTTATTAATGAGACTCATTAGATAATTACTTACTTGTTTTTTGAAAGGCGTTATCCATTTCGTCGGCTTCGACATTATGAACACATACACGACACGAGAGCGATTTTACAACTGAGTGTCGTATTCGTCCCTCTGTGACGCGTAACGTACTGCCAATTCAGTTGGAACTTGGAAGCACGCCAGTCGGTGTAGTAAGGAGTTTGCGCACCACCCGAGGTCAAGAGGCTATGGTTTCAATACATTTTTAACCGACTTCAAAAAAAGGAGGTTATGTATTCGACCCGTATTGTTGAAAGAAATTACAATATATATTTCAAAAGTATTGTTTGATGCAATATATTATGTTTAGTAAATTTTATTGCAATTATGAAGTCTTGTTACTTTATTGGCAATCGAGTATTAAAGTAAATAAATGTTGATAGCTAACTTAACCTACTTTAAGTTGAACATTGTTTACGTATATTTGTTGTGTATTTGCTTAGCTTAGCTGGCAATTTAAATTAGGCACCGACTCCAATTAGCATACGTATATAAAGTTAAATACCTTTTTAGTTTGTAGTGGTTTTGAAGTCGGTTTTATTTATTTGTTAAAAAGTTTTAATTTATTGCTTTTTTGTTAGTTAATTATGGAATGGTGTAAACAATACATCATAGATATACGATTGCAGCATTTGCGGGTCATCTGCTGTTAGTTATTGAAAAGTTCCATTGTTTATCTTCGAATATCTTCATTAGATCCTAATAAATTATATACTAAAACCTTCCCTAAAAAATATACATTTGAATAACGAAACCCCATCCAAATCGGATCAGTAATTTTTGAGAAAATCGCGGACATACAAACTTACATACATACATATTATATACGGGTCGAATACAGAACCTCCTTTTTTTGAAGTCGGTAAAAACATGAATTATCATATTTATTTTTTATATCTTAAAAATATTAGACAAAAAAACAAACACAATACAGTTAAAATAAAGAAACTATTAAAATGTCAGTTTCCTGTGACAATATAGCGTCTGTTATGCGGGACCTCGACCTCGGATGATATAAAACCTCCTTTACTGCACTTCCGTGGGACATAAGGTTGCCAGGTTCATAAAACTATATTTCCGGGAAATCAATGTAATGAGAAATTTTTTTTTTTCAAATATCGAATATTGTTGGATGCGTTCCAATTGGTCACGTGTTTTAACGTAAACGTTCAAGTTTGGCAAAACATTGTGGAAACGTAAACGAAGGTCGATTAGGAGTTGCTATCCGGAAAGTTAACCCTAAGAACCTACGCACACGACGTTTTTTGAAGTGAAAACTTCTTTAGCGGCGTTGAAAACTTTTTTGGTATGGATCAGGATCACGTGACCGAATTCTGACGAAAATGCATGCGGAGGTTCTACCAAAAAGAAACAAACAATTACAATCAAAATTTGTAATTGTTTGTTTCTTTTTAACCGACTTCCAAAAGGAGGAGGTTATTTTAGTTTGACTTATCGACGACACTTATTGATGTCTTATTTGCAAGAAACTGTGCATCTTGGGTTTTTAAATACATCAATGACGATAGAGCAATAAATAAATATTGTATTTAACCACATAAATGCTAGTACTTTTATACTGATAAATAAAGCAATTCGTGCGAAATTATTCCCTAATAATTCCAAAATATTCAAAAATGCACAACGTTAATGGGCAAGTATTCACTTCTGCCGGCGCTCCCGGAGTTCAACCCGTTCTTTTTTTTAATGAAATGACGATGCGCTATGACGACGCGTAGGTAATGAACGTAATGCAATCGGGAACTATGCACTCTATAATTATATTATACTTTACATGTATGACATGCGCTGAAAGACTCGCAGAGAACGTACATATCGTCGGGGATAGTGCAATACCGCGTAAGTGACGAAAAAAGTTTAATTGAAATTGATACTTATGGCACTAAACTTATGATTGATGAATACTATACTGTTTTTCGCTCACTTACGCGGTATTTACCAATGCTAGATACGCGCTTTTGCACTATCCTCTATCCGCTTGTTGATTTCTAACTCGCGTTCTTTGCCAAAAACTAACATATCCTCGGTAGCTTGATTCTTCTCATATGCGAGAAACAATTAAAATAGCCACATATTATTGTCACACATCGCACCTTTAGGACGAAAACGACACAATTCAAATAAATCAAAAATTGAGTTATCGTCAAAAAATTACTTAAAACTAAATTTTAAATACAACAATAGTTCAAACACCGCCATATTCAAGCGGGAAAAGGACAAAACTATAACATGGGTCCCTTTTTTATTATATTTTCATAAAAAAGGGACCAGTTTTAAGTCATTTTATGACGATAACCCCATTTTTGGTTATTTTGAATTGCGTCGTTTTCGTCCTAAAGGTGCGACATCTGAATTTACGTCGAGGTTAGGAATGGTGTTATACTGTTCAACACTAGAGGTGAATGGACGGTGTAGATCGATCGTCTAGCGGCTGGTGTCGTCCTTGGCTGAAAAATTTACTAATACGGAAGGTAATTATAAAAGTAATTTTCCCCTAACTAGGTCCAGATTTATAATTTCAGGGATCAGAATGATTTAATTCAGGGGGAAAGACAGAGGGATACGCGAATTACTTATTTATTTAATATAACATTAGGATACTTAGTGGCAAAAATAGACATACAGGTTATCTATCCAAAATCTACAAGCTTGTTAAAATTTTATTTCTTTTAAAATACTGTCTTCTTCTTCTTCTGTCTGATTCGATCCCCGGGTCGGGCAAAGTGATATTGGGTTTTTCTACTCTGTATCAGCCCGGAGTCTGGGATTTGTGCCCGATATGGCGATAGGCTCGCCCCCTATCACATCATGGGACGGAATATGCATGGCGAAAAGTGGGTGCACTAGTTGTGCCTCTGCCTACCCCTTCGTGGATAAAAGGCGTGAGTATGTGTATGTAAAATACTGTGCCTTTTTATGAAATTCAACTGACTATATCGACCATGAAATCAGTTGCTTATAGCCCACTCAGTATATCAGATAGCAAGAAGATTAGTTTGCTTATCAATTCCCTACGATACGTAGTAACTCAGTTGCAAACATTATCGAATTTGATACAGCATTCAACAGCTATTGATAAGATTAGTTGATAAAGAAACTAAAGGCGTTTTTTAATACCTTCTACTTTATGGAAGCTGTGTGAAAAAAATATTGTTAATACCAGTTATGTATACTGCTCACTGCAATGCACGGACCTTATCTACTACTGAGAGGGTTTAGGCCTTAGTCCACCACGCTGACCTAGTGCGGGTTGGCAGACTTCACATACCCGCGAAATTCTGTTTGACGAATTCTTAGGTATGTAGGTTTCCTCACGATGTTTTCCTTCGCGGTTTAAACAAACGATAATTAAGTAATTAACAATGTACACTGTTTATATTATTATTGTTATTCTTTCCTGTGGAAAATCACGGCACGAAGACCGGTCCTTTTGGAAGGCTTGCGTGGGGATATGGATCCAACACGTAGAGGCCCCTTAAAGATACATTACTCTAGTTGGGATGTGTACACCTTGCAGGTACTCTCTCTGTCTGTACTTATTGAAGAAATACGCGCCGGCAAGGTGCAAGGACTATTGCAGAGAAGATGGGAACTATACCGGGTCTATGGATAGGATCTAGCTGGACTGGTTGCTGGGCTATTGATTGAGACTACGGGACGCCTGCCAAGTAAAATGTCTCAACCTTTCATATTCAAGGCAGACGGTGACTGGCCCCCCACTAAATAGGCAGCCCAAAAGCGGCGTATGCCTAGGACGCAACATCGATGCAGGTGGCTATAGGGTATCGAGAGGTGGGCACCGATTTCAGCATTGCGGATCGTTGACGCGTCCCGGATCGGGTTTCCTCGCTATTACGCAGATTGAGGACTTCCACCTTGGAGCTCAGATTCTTAGCTCTTGCGACTTCTATCCCTAGCCAGCCAGTTTAAGCAAGCCAAAGGTCAGGGGGTCTCATTTAGCCCGCGTGGAATCGGGGTACGCGGTGTCACCACTCACCGTCGGCTCGCCACAAAGCCGCCCCTGTTTGTTATTGCTGTTATGATGTTTGCCTGGCGTGTGACTACACCGCATATGAAATTAATTCAGTCCTGTCACTCCAGCCTTTATCCTACTCCAATCTGGAGTTGGCGTAACTTGCAAGCCCATATAACTCAGTTATAATAATATATAGTAATATAGTAATATATAACTCAGTTATATATTACTAGTAATTATGATAAGATAGCTATAGAATAGGATAAATAGATTAAGATAAATACAGTAAATTGTTAAAAATAGATATCAGTAAATAGATATTAATTAGAGTAAGGATATAGCTTCCAAATGAAAAATAATAAAGGATAAGAAAATAAAACATAAAAAAAAGACCCTTGTCCTGGATAGGGGGAACGAGGGTGGGACATAAAGCCCCACCAAAAAAAAAAAAAAAAAAAAAAAAAACTTGCAAGACCTTCTATCTAGAAGGGTTTACCCGTGTAAATCGTATTAGAAAAAACAAGTGTTGCCAAACCTGGGGCTTAAACCCAGAACCTTTTATTGGTGGTAGGTCTCTCATATGTAAGAGTTCGTTTGGGTGGGTACCACCGCAATGTCTATTTGTAGCGCCAAGCAGCAGTGTGCATGCGCTGTTGTGTTTCAGTTTGAAGGCCATTGTAGCCTGTGTAACTACTGGACATAATGAGACTTAGCATATCATATCTTAGGATGACGAGCGCAGTGGAATGCCACACAGTACTTTGTAACTCAAGGTGCTGGACGGTGTTGCTACTGTTTATGGGTGGTCGTTTGGCTTACTATCAGACGAACGACATGCTCGTCTCGTCATTCAATGCAATAATAAAAAAAAAATCCTCGAACGCCGAAACCCGCTACATCGATAGGTAACGTAAATGTATGATTTACATCTTACTAATATTATAAATGTGAAACTTAGGAGTAAAAGCAGAAACAATTAAACGGCTTTGGATGAAATTTGGCATACGGGTAGATCATGTCCTGGATTACTTACATAGGCTACTTTTCATCCCGGTAATTTGCTGCCATGGGAAATAAAGGATAGTTTTAATCTGATTTTTTAAGTAGATGGCGCTGGCGTCGTACTGTGTTTTAGGGACTCTTGTAGCGGGAAAGGCTTTACACGCGGGCTAACCATCTAGCGTACGGTCGGCCCTTCGCTCTCGTACCTGGCGGGCCGTTCCTTTTTAGCGAACGTATGATCCATCTATCTTTATATTTAACTACATGGCCTGCCCACTGCCATTTTCTTTTCATCGAGAAAGACAAGGCATTTGTCACCCTTGTTCTGTTACGGATGTCGGGACCCTTTACCCTGTCTCTTAGTTTTATGCCGAAGCAGCTTCTTTCCATTTTCCTTTGGTTTGACTGGATGTTTTTCCTTGTTGTAGCGTCAAATGTCCAAGTTTGGCACCCGTATGTGAGGCAGGGAAGTATGTTTGTATCCATGACGATTTTCTTTGTCGACAGTGGGTACTATATACTCCTTGATATATATATATATTATACTCCTTGATGTACAATAAAGCGTTGATAATGAGATGTCCGCTTTTTGTCCTCGGTCTCAAAATCTAACCAGGCTACAATTTTATGGATATTAAAGGGACAAAAATATGGATCTTGGATCCACTAAAATGAATGTATAGACTCCTCCATTCATAATTACTTTTTGAAAACGTTCATTTTATAGTGATTCGCATTTTTCGTGCATATTTCATGACTTTTTTAAAATTGCAAATTAGGTTTAAAGAAATCTTTATTTTCTCGATAATGAACAATTTTAGCTCTCTTACATCGAGAAATTATTAACAATATATAATATGTATAGTATGCACTCCGTTAACCTAAGTTAAATATTTGCATTTTTTTTAGATATTTCACTAAAAAAGTTTTAAATAATTTTAAATTTTAATTTTTAAAACAAGTTCTGGTATTTTATTGTACAGTCAGCAGCACAAGTATCTGTACAAAATCAAAATTTAAAATCGTCTATATACCCGTTAAGTTAAACTGAAACATTTTTTTCTTCGTTTGAAGTAAAGTAAATCTCTCTTATTTTATTTTTGTGAAGAGAACAAAAAGATTAGTGAGAACACAAAAGCATGCAAGCAATTTGAATTTGTTCAGCTACTTATGCTGCTGACTGTACAGCTGAGCTCCTTCAAAAACTATATTTTTCTTGCCATAGTTGGTTCTAGGCGTAGGCAGATGAAGTTTGTTTCGTTGTCTTCTGTTATATATATGAGTTTTTTTGTTAAAGCTAATTTGTGAGTGTGTTTCCTTGGTCAATATTTTACAAATTTTTAAACTATTGTTAAATAAATATCTTGATGATTTCACCTAATATCATTAATAAATCCATGTATATGGAAATTCATTTTTACCTTTGCAGTTTACACCCTTTTATGATGAATAACAAAGAAGTTGTAATGTTTTTAAAAATCGTAAAGAAACGGCAATGAGAGAGTTCACGAAGGGAATGAGCTTAACGTCAAAGTGAAAGAATAAGGTTGAAAAAGCAATGAAGATAAACAAAATAAAATGGTACAATAACTATACTGTTATACAAAGATGCATATATTTAAAAAAAAAAAAAAAAATTTCAAGTCCACTGTTAAAACTAGGCCTTCCCGAATGATTTGTAGACGGACCTGTCAAAAGCGGCCTGCATTCAGTGTGTTCCTGCAACTTTTATCGAGTCGTCTGTTACTTGTTCCCATCCGGAGCTGGGCGATGTTAACTGCGACACAGTTATATTAACTAACTACTGCAGTTAGCAACTATATATTGTAAATTTTTCATCTATGTTTTGTACCAAATAAAGATTGTTATTTTTCATTTTTCTCATTTTCATCTTGCAGTTGGACGTCCTACGATGTGCTTGCCGGTACGTGGTCTCCATCTGAGAACTTCATTGCCCCATCTGCCGTCAGTTCCGTAAACTTTGTGCCTTACCACTGCCACTTTAGCTTGCAAATCAGCTGGGCTATGTCTGTAACTTTCATTCTTTTACGGATCTTCTCATTTTTGATTTGATCTCGTAGAGAGACACTGAGCATAGCCCTCTCCGTAACTCGCTGAGTAACCGTCATCCGTCTTAGACAGCCCAAAGTACGATGCCAGTCAGTGCCGTATGTCATCACTAGTAACACACATTGGTAGAATACTTTGGTCTTCAGGCACTGGGATATTTTGGATGAGAAGCCCTTGCCTAGCTTCCCGAACGTTTTTTTTTCGCGGTTAAAAATTGCGTGTCAATAATGTCTATTTCTAACGCCAAGCAACAGTGTGCATGCACTATTGTATTTCGGTTTGAATGACATTGTAGCCAGTGTAACTACGGGACATAATGAGACTTAACATCTAATGTTTCAGGACGACGAGCGCAGTGGACTGCCACACAGTACTTTGTAACTCAAGGTGCTGAATGGTGTTGCTAATATTTATGAGTGGTCGTCTCGTTTACCATCAGGCGAACGGCATGTTCGTCTCATCATCCAATGCCATAAAAAAACGGGTCTAACATGAAGCGAAGTGTAGAAACGTTGAAAAATATGGACTATTCCACCAAATTGTCATTTTGTTCTAATACTTTTCATCTAAAGGCGATACGGTGATATGCCTCTTATATATACATATTATGGGACGGAACTCAGCGAACACTAAGAGCCCTCTGCCTACACCTTCGGGAATAAAAGCGTGAGGGTGTGTATCTACTCGCTGGTGGCTGTTTTAAACCAACGTACTCTTTTAACAGATAATTTAGGACCCTCAGGCATCTTGAACGCATATCCTGTTTCATACTATCAACTGCCTTCATTTTTCTTTTTTTTATAAAAGCTCCGCATAGTAACTGCACCGCACCTGATGGTAAGCACGGGGCAGTCCAAACAGAGAATCGAATGGCATTGGACGATTATCCCGTGCCATTCGACACAATCATGCCGGCCTGACCAGCTGCTTCTTCACGCTACGGCGGAAGGACCCAGGATTGTAGGAAGGAGGGAACACGTGTGCCGGCAAACTATTCCACAGCCTAATGGTGCGACAGAAGAATGAATTATGGAACCTAATGGTTCGGTTCATATCTGCTTTCCGTGCTCGACGGATAATAGCGAAACCTCACCCCCAGTTACCCCTACAATGTAACCATTATGACCACTCTCTGTCTAAAATTAATTACAAATCGTGAGACAATAACAAAAAAATCTCAGTCGTGACGAATTTATGAAACCTCGAATGACAAAAAATACTGAACAAATCAATTTCATTACAAACTCTATGTAACATACAAAGATATGTTATTCAAATTGATGCATTAGGATAACCGTGTCAGAGATAGAGATCTCTGTCAGCCCCTTGACAAGTTATATAGGCCGTGATATCGTTATCACTTAAGAGAAATACATTCTACTACTATCTATGTAGAATTGATAAAAATCCTTCGCAGTAACGTTTTTTTATTTAGTCTTTCGGCCCAGCGCTGACCTGCCCCCTTATTCTCTGACAGTGTTAACTCGTAACGCGGTCGCGTTACGTTAACTTCGTGTAATTAGCGTTAAATGGTATTCTGTATGCCAATTTCAAATAAAGGGCTGGTCACATAATTATAAGGTGACGCAATATTACCCCATATATAAATGCATATTTACGGTAGACGTGAGTACACGTTGTGTTGATTTCATAAAGAAATTTGACGTTATTAAATGTCATTGGGCCGGACGTAAAGACATAAATTGAATAATATCTAAAAAAACGGCAGACACAGGATGAAAAACGGCAAAACCAAGATTAAAAAAAATGTATTCTATTTCATGACTGCTTCGGTGGCGTAGTTGTATTACGGTACGACTGCAATGCTGAGGTCTCGGGTTCGATCCCCGGGTCGGGTAAAGGGGTATTGGGCTTTTCTATTCAGTATCAGCCCGGAGTTTGGAATTTGTGCCTGATATAGCGATTAGCTCACTCCCTATCACATCATGGGACGGAATACGCACGGCGTAAAGTGGGTGCACTAGTTGCGCCTCTGCCTACTCCTTCGAAGATAAAAGGCGTTAGTGTGTGTGTGTGTGTGTGTATTTTATTATATTTATTAAAATGACAAATGCGTAACTAATTGGGATTGGTTGGTAACTTCAACCAAATTGGTAAAGCTTTAGTAAATTTAGTAGAGCAATTAAAAAAGATCTGTACAGGATCTACCACTTCATAAATACAAAATAAACTTGCAGAATTTATCTCCTTATACTTAGTATAGATTGTTTGTAATGACAACAAATATGTTTTATGCAAGCAGGTTTATTTCTCATTTCCTGTTCAATGTTTATAGGTACCTAGTTTCCCTTGCTCTACTCATAAAAATATAATGATTATTTAACAACTATAAGTGAACGATAGCCTAGTTGGGAATGGAACGGTCTGCCGAGACAATGTCCGGAGGTTCAAAACCTAAGGCATAGGTACACCTCTGACTTTTCGAAGTTACGTGTGTATTGTTTATCAATTATCGTTAGTTTTAACGGCGAAGAAAAACATCTTGACGAAACCTACGTACCTGAGAATTCTCTATAAGAATTTCGAAGGTATATGAAGTCTGCCAACTCGCATTAGGCCAACGTGGTGGACTAAGGCCTAAACCCTCTCATTTGTAGATGAGGCCCGTGCTCAGCAGTGGGCAGTATATAATACAGGGTTGATTGCATTGCAAATGTTAAACAAATAGACGTGTATGATATCTGTACATAATAATTATCAGATATTGACCTAGTCAGGCTACAATCGACTTGTGGGAGTATTTACTTATGAGAGTTTTTATTGTGTGTGTTAATGGAAAATCTATACTTTTGAATGTCATTGGTTACAAAACTGTTTTCATACGGATGTTTTTGATAGGTTCTACGTATTGTACGTACCCATCTGTCAACAAGTGATATGCACGAATGTACAAACATGTATTGTAGATTCGTTAGTGATTCTTACTAATAGTTCTGTTCACTATTGGTACAAACAGTCTTATTAGGAGTAGTCTGTTTTACCAAAAGATGGCACAATTCTGTCGCATATTACAAGCAATTTAATTTAACCAAAACCCAGTAGTCAATAAAGAAACACATAGTATAAGTTTATTATAATTTAAGTACAGTACTTAATATCACGGTTGTAGCTAATTATAATATAATTAATCAAAATTTTAAATGATCTATACACACAAATAGAACGTTGTTTAAAGTATATTTACATTAAGATTAATATAACTATCATCTACAACTTATTTAATATATACAGCATAAATTGAACACATCTGATCATCAGATTGATTAGAATCATCTCACAGATCTACGACTAAGCCTTTTCCATCATTTTAACTTTCGATTCCTCATCACCGTCCATTTTATCGTCCACGAATCTACCAAAATTGAAGTAATCTTCTATTTCTTGCAATGTCCTGTCTTTAGTTTCTGGCAAACTAAAGTATAAGACGACCAAACTGATCCCCGTTATAATGCCATAGATTCCAAAAGTGCCATATACTTTGTAGCTTACCAAGAAATGAGGAGTTAGTTGAAGACCAAGCATCAGGCCTATCGAAATTAATACGCCAGAAACCGCTGATCCTGCTCCTCTATGGGCTAAAGGATACAATTCTCCCAGCAGAGCTAAAGGTATGGGAGTACAGCCCAAATTTGCAAGTATGAAGTACACTACTGATAAAGATATAGGTATCCATGTATGATTGTTCGGAACCAAATCTCTAGCCATTAGAAAGAGGTATGTAGAAACTATCATTAGGACGAAGAAAGCGGCAAATCCTGTAGAAAATAAGAGCAGCCGCCGTTTCATGATTTTGACTAGAATAGAGGAGCAGACAGCACTCACGGTGATGATGACGTCAATGCACAACGTGTAGTAGAATGATTGTGATTTGCTGCCAGTGATTTCACCAATGATTTGGAGTGCGTACGCCGGGAACCAATGCCTCCCGCACGCTTCCAGCAAAGTCCCTCCAAAGGCCACGATGAACAGAGGTTTTAAGAAGTCTTTTCTGGTGAATTTCCTCAAAAACTCCATAGTTCTATCCATCAGTTTCTGTTTTCCACCCGGTTTGGACGCATTTCCCATTTGCACCCTAATCATCATTTCGATTTCCTTGTGGGATTCCTCGGTCTTTCCTCGAAGCCAGTAGAACGCATTCTCGCCCCGTTCATACTGCATTTTCGAGACCAACCATGCTGGACTCTCAGGCCATGTGCAGATCACTATTAAAGACACGACGCAAGGTATCAGTGCGCATAACGCAACAGTCCTCCAATGGCAGTAGTGACCTAGGATGTGGACAGCCATTCCTCCTAAACTGACTGAAGCTGTCTTCAAGTTGAGGAACATTCCTCTGTATTTTGGGTCTGAGTATTCTCCGATTACGATGGCGCCTAGAGTCACTGTGGCTCCAGCTGACATCCCTCCCAATATCCGTCCGATCATGAGAGCCAGGACATTATTGGCGAAGTACATCAAGATCCAACCAACCAGACCTGGAAGGATGACTAGAAAGTGAGCTACCTTCCTCCCGTACACATCCATGAGCATCGATGATAGTAACATGCCAGGTATCCCTGCTATTCCGACTGAAGAAGCTGGAAAAGAAAGAAAGAGTTGTATAACTCATCGCATACGTTTTTACATATTATAGTTAGTACTTAGCGCATCACTCCTGCGAATGCTCAAAATTAATTTAATTTAATTACTCTAAATTATAATGGAAACAAGCTGAAGTGGCAGTGGGCAGGGAACGTAGTTCGAAGAACTGACAGCAGATGGGGCAAAAAGGTTCTCGAGTGGAGACGACAGACGACTTGATAAAGGTCGCAGGAACACGCTGGATGCGGGCCGCTTTTGACAGATCCGTCTGGAAATCTTTAGGGGAGGCCTATGTTCAGCAGTGGACGTCATGTGACTGATGATGATGACGATGATAATTAAATGAGTATGGCTTTAAATTAATTTACTTATAAGTTCTTTGTTAAATTGTTTTTATATTAACAGCTTAATAATTATGTATTGGTTTGTGTATCTAGGTTTAAGTGAGGTTGAATAATTTTTACAATAACTCAACTACTTTTTGATTTTTATTTAATTATAATTAAATATTGTCAGGAAATTATATCACTTAGGTATGAGTTATGATTAGTCTGAAAACGATGTGAGCATAGCAAAGTGACCCAGTACTTAATTTAAAAATCTGCTGAAGCATTGCTATTATTTGTAGCCAGGCGTGTAAGACGGAATAACTCGTCGTAATATGATTCTCTTGCCTTAGTTATATAATTGAAACAATTATTAAAATTTATTAGTAAATGTATGTCTTACTCTTTTTATCAAAGTATTTTTGGTTTGTTCTTGAGGCGTGTAAAATAAAAGCTGTGTGTATTGTGAAAGTATCTTTTATGCAGAAAAAATATTTAGCGCCACCTGTTGCGCTCTTAGGCAGATATCAAAGTAAAATAAGTTTTAATGCATAGATGGCACTGGTACCGATTATATAAATAATTTAGTAATGGTCAAATTTTAACGTAGAGATTGGGTATGCAGAGAATCATGGAGGATAGATATAATTCTTTGTTCTGTGCAGAGAATGGACTGAGAAATACTCTTAGAACAATAACCACTCTGTTGAGAGACATAACGACTGTGCGGCCACCAACTGTATAGCGTAGATAAATTATTCCCCTTGTCTTTCCTACAGTTATTCCTCTAGTAAGTAATATTATGAATATTACAGGGCATCACCCACCGATTTGATGCCCCACTTTTACACACACACACTCACGCCTTTTTAACCCCGATGGGGTAGGCAGATGCGCATCTAAGTGCACCCAATTTTCCGTGCATATTCCGTCCCATGATGTGATAGGGGCCGATCCTATCAAAATATCGGGCACACATTCCAGACTCCGGGCGGAGACCTCGGGATTGTAGTCGTACCGTAATACAACTACGCCACCGACGCACTTTTACGTTAACTTAATTATTTAGAATTCTCTTAGTTAAGAAGTTATAACAATTGACTATTCATTAAATAATAACCTTGCATTATAATTATACTAGGAATGCCCTTATTGAAATAATTGAGTGTTTATGAGAAAATCCTTTATTGCACCTAATTTTAATATATTATTGAAGGGTAATAATTATGAACAATGGTTACTTTCAATAATTATGAGGAAACTAGTTTTTGCTCGCGGCTCTGCCCTCGTGAAAGAGTTTTACCGTGATTAAAGAATCGCTATATTTTCCCGGAATAATAAATAGCTTACCTTCCCAAGGTCTCAAATTATCTCCATACCAAATTTAATAGGTTCTCGAAACGGTTCAGCCGTGCAAGCGTAACAGACAGACTGACAGAGTTACTTTCGCATTTATCAGCGTGTCAAGCTATAATTATCTCATTTAACTTAGTAATATTAGCATTATCCTATTATATCATAACGTTAAATAAAAAATGTTTATTACTTTTGAGTTTTTTCGGTGGTTTAATTTTTTTGTTAAAAAGTTTTTATTTTATAATTTTTTGTGGCTATAAACTACATGCTTGATTTTTATACACAACTCAGCATTAAAATCTGTGAGTAAACAATAAATCACCCCTTTTTACCACCCTTAGGGTAGATTTTTTTTCTAAATTCACATGGGACCAATTTCAAGGTATATCCTATCCAATAAAAAAGAATTATTAAAATCGGGCTACTCTGTAAAAAGTTATGCGTGGTTATACATAAAAAAATATACACGTCGACTTGAGGACCTCCTCAGTTTTTTTTCTTCGGTTAAAACCAAATCTGTCTAGCATTGTTTAAGCGAATTAAGACAACATTCATAAAGATTTTTGAATACGGTGTGCGCTTATCTTTATTAGGCCAGTATTGTAAAAGTAAACTGTGTTATCAAATTATGAGTATGTGCTGTCGGATAATCATATTTATATCATCACTACCATCATCATCATCACGCTTATCGTCTTTTGGAGTAGACACCCAGTGTGACTGCCTCGGTGGCGTAGTTGTATTGCGTACGGTACGGCTAACGCGCCAAGGCCCCGGGTTCGAATCCCAGGTCAGACGAAAAACAATTATGACTGGATTTTCTGTCGTGTTAATAACTTAGTCGCAGCTTGGAGACAGGAATAGACATACTAATCATGGATATCGTATATCGAGTATAATGTAGATACAGCTATAAAATCTCGCATCCATAAATCTATCTATACTAATATAAAAAGCTGAAGAGTTTGTTTGTTTGTTTGTTTGAACGCGCTAATCTCAGGAACGACTGGACCGATTTTGATAATTCTTTCACTAATAGGAAGCTACTTTACTCCTGAGTGCTATAGGCTACTTTATATCCCGGAAAAACTTTACCACGCGGGCGGAGCCGCGCGCAATGCTAGTATTAAATATACAGGGAGCGTTTTTTTAACCGCTGAAGGTACAAGAAAATTTTCTTATGGAATGTCCATCATTTTTGAAGACATTAAGATCTGCATTCACAGTTTTTTAAAAATATGGTGCATTCAGCAAGAAAATGGGAAATTTATGTAAAAAAAATTATGCTGATCGATCCTGTTGCTTATTTGATTAAAAGATTTATGGGGTCATCAGAGCTTTGTACTTTTTAGACTACGCTTTAAACTGTGAAGGAAAATCATCGAGAGAAAACCTGCATACCTGAAAAGTTCCCTATAAGCATTTAGAAGGTATGTGAAGACTGACAACCTACGTCAGCGTGATGGACTAAGGCCTAAACTCTCTCAGTAGTATGCAGTATGCAGTTCCTCGCGATGTTTTCATTTACCGTTAAAGCCAGAATCACAAAGAATTCCCTTATCACTTTAGAAAAGTCAGAGGTGCGTGCCCTTGGGTTTTGCGGAATTCGTCTCGGCAGTCCATTCCACTCCCAACTATACTACATCGATTTATGTATTTAACTAAATGTAAACAATAAATTACATATGATTCCCGAGTAGTAGTAGTGATGAAATCATTTTCAAATATTAAATCAAATGATTAACATAGCTATAAAATGTAATGCCGTTTTCTGGAAACTAGAATTCTGCCCGTTTTTACAAAGTTTTGTGCAAGGAGCCATTATAATAATTATTTATTAAATCGCTAATGTGGAAGTGTTTACGATTCACAGTTGTGATCGCAACTGACTTGAAGATATTGAAAGATAAGCTACATTTGATCTATTATTCAGATGTGCGCGAAAACAGAGACGGCGTCCAAAGCCTCGGTGAAAGTAAAACAATAATAACCTCAAAACAACTTATTGTCAGAATGTTACACGGATTATTACAGAGATAAAACAACAGATTATTATCTACTACGTTATATCTTCAGTTTATTATGCAAATAACTGATATTTTGCCGCGAACCATAATGTGTAGATAGTATAGATAAAACAAAACCGATCAAATAACATCTAATTTCTTTATTGCTTTCTGTTTACTAAATAAAGATAAACACGTTGACAATTGGCAAATATTTATTTTAATAGTATTGTATATTAGTTGTGCGGTAGTGAGACAGCAGGTCTCAGGTTTTCAGGGGCGGCTGCGGACGACAACTTACACACCTCCGTCAGAGGAAGCCCGCAGCCGTCCCTAATGCGCCGAAGATGGCCACCGCGGAGTTTTGGTTGGTATGCCGTGCGTTGTACATAGGTAGGGACTCGGCCCGGCGGTCGCCCGATGGTTACATCTCTCCGGGCGGCCCAACGCCGGGTCGTAAGGCACGGTGAACCCAACATAACCGCTCAGTCGCCCCCCTTGAAGGCTGGGCGGTAGTAATAAGTCACTTTCTCCGCGAAAACAAAAAAAAAAGGTCTCAGGTTTTAGTTGGTATGCCGGTGTAGGGTGTGCCTACAGGGACTCGATTCAATGCTCGCTCGGATGACGCTATACTCCCGAGTGTCGACATTGGGCCTTCAGACCGGTGAAACCACCATAACCATTCCACTTATCCCCCAGTGGTGGAAGTGACTAGCGATAACGCATTTTTCCCCGCGAAAAAGTTCTCATGTTCACTTTATCGAAACGACCCGCTTTTCGTCGTGGGTTGACACCCCTGCGTACCCCAAAAAGAAGAAAAAGCGTGATGCTACTTACATAACCAAGATGCGGTGTGCAAGTCAGTCTTTATGGGAGAGTCAGGAGCTTGTAGCGCCGGCAGGAGGCAGGTGGCGTAGCTGAGCAGCATGCCTTGTCCCAACATGTTGATCAGCACCGCTGAGACCGTCCAGGACTGAAAACCGAAAAAACACACTATTTAAATAAATTAAAGCTAGCCACTTTAAATTTCCCTGCATATCTCTATCGGAGAGCTATGTTCAGTAGTCGATACTAAACAATAATGATGATGAACTCTCAGGTTCATAGTAAATAAATACATTTCTCGTTTATATTCCATCCCATTTCCTCTTCAAAACAATTATATGCGAAATTGCAAGAGTTCTTTGACGGCATTTTGCGTCTTCTACATGGTCATTTTGACATTGTGTTACTTACTAAATGAAACCACACACTTATCTCCTTGAAAATAATACTTTCTATTAAGTTATTTTAACTATAAATGTAAAATAAAAAAGTGTAAGTTTCGAACAAAATAAATATTAATATAAAGTAACTTTAAGTTTACACGCCCTAATGCTACTACTACTTTAGAAGGATTAGCAACATCACACTTTCAGTCAGAAAAACACTCACCAACACGCCATGTTCGCACTAAACTACAAAATGATAAAAAAATCAGGAAAGTAAAATTGAGATTTTTGGTGAAATTATTCGATTCTCTTGGATGATTTTTGGTACAATGTTAGCAGAGGTAAAGACGAGTAGGTATGTGGTTTCATTTGTTAACTCAATGTCAAAATAAGCCTGTATACTCCTCATTGCTGAGCACGGGCCTATTTTAACATTTATATACTATGTATATAATAATACCAGCCCTATATTATATACTGCCCACTGCTGAGCACGGGCCTCCTCTACTACTGAGAGGGTTTAGGCCTTAGTCCACCACGCTGGCCTAGTGCGGATTGGCAGACTTCACATACCCTCGAAATTCTTATCGAGAATTCTCAGGTATGTAGGTTTCCTCACGATGTTTTCATTCACCGTTATAGCGAACGATAATTGATAAACAATACACACATAACTTCGAAAAGTCAGAGGTGTGTGCCTTAGGTTTCGAACCTCCAGAGATTGTCTCCATTCCCAACTAGGCTATCGTCCACTATTTTAACATTTACACAAAACAAATTATACACGTGTATTATTATTGTATACTAGCTTTTGCGCGCGGCTCCGCCCGCGTGGAAAAGTTTTCCGGAATAAAAAGTAGCCTATAGCACTCAGGAGTAATGTAGCTTCCTATTAGTGAAAGAATTTTCAAAATCGGTCCAGTAGTTCCTGAGATTAGCGCGTTCAAACAAACAAGCTCTTCAGCTTTATAATATTAGTATAGATTTGCTCAAAATTCCGAACTAAATTCATAACGCAAACATTCATCCTATGCCCAAACAGGTAGACAGAAGAGTAACTATGTCGCCCACTTTGTCATGTGTGTTCCGTCCCATGAGGTGATAGGGGGAGAGCCTATCGCCATATCGGTCACAAAGACCAGACTTTAGGCTGATACTGAGAAGAAAAACCCAGTATCACTTTGCCCAAGTTTTGAGACCCGAAACCTCAGCGCGCAACTTGTCCCATCAGACACAAAATGACAACAATTGACAACCAGCTTCAACCAAATTGATTTATAATTAATTAAAAATCCTTGTTAAAAGCAGCGAAATTTGTTGAAAATGGGACAATAATTGAAACCGTCTATTGCTTAAGCAACATCAGCAAAGTTTCCTCATAATGTAATATTTTCTAGCGACAACTTGATGACGTCCGCGCCGCGCCTTATACTAATAAAATTAGCTACAATTCAACAGTGATAGTACACTACTGCTTGGCGGTAGAAATAGACAAACAAAAGTATTACCTACCTTACCTACTCATCGTTATATTACTTTCTTTAACGTTAGATGTCTTTGGATTTAGTCTATTTTATTACTTTACAAGGATAATACTTATATGTTCATAACACGTTTATCATTTGATTCTTTTAATGATACGAATTATGTTAGGAATTAGATCTCGGTAACCTTAAGGTTAAATGAATATAATAAAATTGACATTACACCATAAACAAATTAAACAATAAAGAAGCGAATAAATGGGGCTTAGAGGGATTCGGGGGGTGAGTAGTGGGGGCTGCTCGTTCTACACTCCCAATTAAACAACTACGAGGTCGACGACAACACGAGAGTATTTTCCAGCTGTCCTAGACTCTAAAGACGCCGATTAGAGCTCTGTGTTCCTTAGCTTCTCGAAGGGAGGAGCCTCAATGCGACGTCGCGCAAGGATGGTGCCGCGCAGCTATCTTAGTGCAACAAGATACCCTCGGGCCGTACGCGCCGAAGAAGGCCAACGTATGGCTGGTATGTATAGGGTGTACATAGGGTTAGAGACTCGTCTCAATTTTCGCTCAGATGATGCTATACTCCCGAGTGTCGACATTGGGCCGTAAGACCGATGAAGCCGTTTCACTTGCCCCTAGTCGTTAACGCGTTCTTCTCCTCTCCTCGCGAAGATCAAAAGGCTTTGAAAGATGTTAAAAACAATAACAACAAAAAATACTTTTTTTATTAATACCGAACTATCCTTTAATAAATGAATAATGAGTTCTTTATCCATATGACCAGTAAGAAAGGTTTTTTGGAATTCAATCTCTAAGTCATGCCAACGGACGAGCAACTTGCTCCCAAGACAAATAATACACGACGTTTTATATAAAAATGCTGTTTATTTTCGTTATTTTAGTATTATTTTGCAGCTGTATCACCATTTCATCACCGTAGATTATTTACAAATCATTTTATCTTCATAATAATCCATAAGTAGCAATTATTGGTAAGATTAAGTATAAGCCTGCCTCGGTGGCGTTGTTGTATTACGGTACGACTGCAATGCTGAGGTCTCGGGTTCGATCCCCGGGTCGGGCAAAGTGATATTGAGTTTTTCTACTCAGTATCAGCCCGGAGTATGGAATTTAGTGCCCGATATGGCGATAAGCTCGCCCCCTATCACATCATGGGACGGAATACGCACGGCGAAAAGTGGGTGCACTAGTTGCGCCTCTGCCTATCCCTTCGGGAATAAAGGGCGTGAGTGTGTGTGTGTATTAAGTATAAGATTATTTTTCCGCTAAGGTGTATAAAACACTATGTAGTAACAATCACCCATTTTACGCAAAACAACTGGGCATTCGACTGAGAAATGATTAAACGAGTTTTAATACAGCAGTTTGTTGTTTTTGTTATTGAAAATTGTTTTACACCAAACTAGACTTTTGCTCACGGCTCCGCCGCGTGAATGAGTCTGTCCAGATAAAAGTCCCGCTTTATATTTTCCGGGATAAAAGCTTATATTACTTGCTGATAATGTAGCTTTATATTGATAAAATAAATTTTGAAATCGGTTCAGTAGTTTTTGAGTTTATTCGTTACAAACATGCAAACTACAAATCTTATTTGTTTGTAACATCAATATAGATTGATCTCTGGAGTAACCGATTACCTCATTGGCGAAATTGAAATGCGCGGTAGGACACTTGCGCTGAGGTCTCTGGTTCGAATCCCGGGTTGGGTTAAGTGATAGTAGGTTTTTCTACTCAGTATTAACCTTTGAATTATGCCGGAATTTGTGCGTGATATGGCGATGAATAGTACATGGCAATAGACCCCCCCCCCCACACTATTACATGAGACCTAACATAGCTGGTGAAATGTGGGTGTCATACCTCTGCCTTCCCCTGAAGAGGGAAAAAGCAGTGGTACTATTTATGTATGTAAGTGAATCTCACGGCTACGCCTTCGTGAAAGTCGATTAAAGCCGGAAATAAAGCCTCATTGTATTAATTTCTAGTGTAATAGAAAACTCGGGTGAAAAAAATAATAAAATGGTAGACTTAAGCGTAATTTTTGTGCGATATGTAGTTTCATCCATACCAGCCCTGTATTATATACTGCCCACTGCTGAGCACGGACCTCCTCTACAACTGAGAGGGTTAAGGCCTTAGTCCACCACGCTGGCCTAGTGCGGGTTGGCAGACTTCACATACCTACGAAATTCGGAGAACTTCTCAGGTATGGTATTCCTCGGGATTTTTTCCTTCACCTTTAAAGCGAGCGATAATTCACAAAGAATACACACATAACTTTTTTAGAAAAGTCAGAGGTGTGTGCCCTTGGATTTTGAACCTCCGAACATTGTCTCGACAGTCCGTTCCACTCCCAACTAGGCTATCACCGCTTTCTCGTGTAGTTTCATACATATTTAGAATCAGCAAAGTAGGTGTTTCTTTGGCCTAGTTAAATAAGTCAGATAAAATGTCGCTTAAGTCAATCCATCGATATGATATATCCGAGTGCTACATTTCACGTAAATCCGTTCAGCCGTTTTTGCGTTCTACAAATTTAATCGCAGAAAAGTCCAAAGTTCATTTCTTTCGTAGAGTTTAAAGTTCTATGAAAAATATGTGTGTAATATTTTGTTACCGTTAAACTAGTATTTCCTGCGATCTTTATCAAGTTACGCAGGAGCACGCTGGATGCAGACCGCTTTTGACAGGTCCATTTGGAGATCTTTGGGGGATGCCTATGTTCAGCAGTGGACGTCATGTGAGTAGTAAGGGATTCACCGATACTGGAGCAGGTTCAACGGCCGGTCCGCGGCGCTCCGGCGGCTAATGGCCGACGTTTTTGATTGCTCCAGATTCGGCCCGCGGAACCCGCGAATAAATCCGCGAATTGATTTGATACCTACCGCGGATTAATTTGATACCTACCGCGGATTAATTTGATACCTACCGCGGATTAATTTGATACCTACCGCGGATTAATTTGATACCTACCGCGGATTAACTTGATACCTACCGCGGATTAATTTGATATCGACCGCGGTTGTGTTATTGACTTTCTACTTTCTATCGGCGACCCTTTTTTATTTGAAGGATGCAAAGGTCTTTGTCTCGTATTTCTATTAACTCGTGTTTCTACGTAAAAGCCGTTTAAAATTACTTAATAGTCACCCTTTACGCATTACGGGCATTGTTTATTATAGATAAAGCAATCGTTACAATACACCATACCTTTCTCAAATTCTAGGTAAAACCCTTTGGGTCTTCTCATTGTCATAATAATTACGGTTCCCATTATTCACATTACCTGATATTACGTATTCAACGGAACATTTAAGGTGAAAGTCGAAACATGTTGGATCTTGTCTGCAAGGAAACAATACTCCCTCTCCATATAAAAGACCGACGCAAAATCACATGGTATCGTATTCCACTCTGTGCTCTGCTCGAAGTGTGATCTCCAGTTGTTTGTAACAGTGAAGTGATAGTAAAATTGTGAAATAGTTAAAGTGTTATAAAAATGAATGTAAGTACCTTTATATACTTTGATCTAAAAGTGTTGTAACCAGATGTTTCATTAATTGTTTATGCCATGTGTTGTCCACCAGGTTAATACATTTTAGCTATCTTTGATGTCTTATTAATTTATCATTGTTACTAATGTGTACATGTATACTTCGCATACCTATAAGTATTTATCATACAGTACTTACTTAACCGATAATTAAAACAGTTTCATTTCATTTTGTTACAGTTTTCTGAAAATACTTTCAAAAACTACTATTATGCTGAAGAAATCGACGAACCTAGTGATGAAGAAGGTACACTCGCCTTTAAAGTAAAAAAAGCGATTATAGCAAATAAAAGACCGATCGAATGCAACAGCATTGATGAGTTTTTCGAAAAACCAAAAAAGAAGAAGACAACAACAAGAAAGTCATCCAGTGTTGGTCGATCGACGAGCGGTGGTGTTTCATACATCCGATCGAACAGCGATGACAACAGTTCTGCATCACATCTCATAAAAATTGAGGTGTATGAAGTGAATAAAATAAAAAACATCGCACCGACGGAACATTGGAAACACGCTGATGTGCGAGTTAAATATTACGCGGAAAACGACAGTGATAAGAACTTGCAAAGTGTCAAGGACACTATATATAATATAACTAAACAGTTGGCTAGTAAGGACGATTGTGTGAAATATTTTATAGACACAGACAAATGAACAAAAGTGCCAGTGCGTGTCAATGTTTTAATATCATAACTTTAATCATATGCTTTGTACTACTATTATTGAAATAAGAAACTATTATTGTATTAACTGTACTTAAGAATCTACCTGTTTAAATTTAACTTACATTGTATTGTATTTAAACTTTGTACTCTTTTAAGTTACATACTTAATAGATTAATTTGTTTTTGATTCTAGAACTCTTTGTGAATTGTGTTATTGCTAAGTATTATTGTAAATAGTTATAAGTCTTTTTAGTGTTTTTTCATGCTCATGCTTACGATTGTAAAGTTATTGGGAACATTCATAAATTGTTTGGAAAAAAGTGGATAGCTTAGAATGTAATTACATTGTTTTGGGTAGTATATAAGCGTTGAAATAACTTTTAAAAATACTGAGACATTCCTTACCATGGATACAAGCTGTGATTTATACAACATGGAACTCGTCGCACTTCTCGAAAACATCGAATCAATGGATCTGATGTCATCGCAATACGACAAAGAACTGTACGAGCTCTGTGATAAAATGGAACAAACACAAGTTGAAACGTGAGTAAAATATTTTCTATTATGTTAAGACTAGTTGCAACATGTTTTGGGAATCCATGAAGAGGGGATACATTTCAAGTATTTATAATGGTTCGGACATCTTGCACGATCATTCAACTTGTTTCTTCCGTTTATATTTTTAACTTTGGAGTGCAACCAAAATGTACCAATCACTTGATATTTCTAGTTTATCTCAGAGTGAGATTGCGAGTTTCGATAAAAAGATAATTTTACATAAATATCATCGTTTCATACGGTTTTGGTATATATTAAATGTTTTGCCAGAATCAATGTTGGGAGATCCTGATATTTCTCCTTATTATACACCATGTAGTGGACATAAAATCTCAAAACAAACTCATTCCGATGAGGATGATATTGATGGTGTATTATCAATGAAAGCATATTGTTTGCAGTGTAAATAACAAATAATGTTAGTATCTATTTAAATAATAGAAACATAGTAGCATATTTATTTCGTGAGATAACATTTTTTTAACAGTTTTCTTATCCATCAGATCTATGCAGAATGGAGAAGGCAGCAGGAAAAGATTAGCGCCAACTGAATTGTTTGAAGAGGATCCATTAAAGAGAAGAAAAAATATTCATCTTGAAGCTCCTTCGACATCTACATCGTCGCTGGATAACATTTTAAATGTAAGTACAGAACAGCATAATGATAAAATTGAATGTCCTGAGTGTCACATATATGTATCAAAAAAATATATGACCAGTCACTATAAGAGCAATAAACATAAAAATAATTTAATTAGAAGAGATAATAATCTACCTAATGTTCAATTCATTGATAGTGCTTTCGGTAATAGAATTATTACATATCGAGTGAAATCTAGTTTAGTTTCTGATACACAGCTTGAATCACCTGAATTATTTTTACAAAATATTAAAAAAATAATTTATACATTACTAGAACGATCTATCTTAGAATATTCTGTTGTAAAAGTTAATTTTATTCTCAATGCGGATTTCACACAAGAAACAAAAAATCTACACAATGTTTTTGATTTTCAAATTTCAAACTATCTTGTTTGTCAAGGTGATGACAAAGATATTATTTTCTCATCTATAATTACCGAAATAACAAACAAAATGACCAATTTCCAAAAAAAAGGTAGTGGATGGAGTTTAGTTAAAATAAATCACTTGGATATGAATGTCAATAAATTTAACCCATTGCGTGGATCTTCATACATAGACCTACCGTTAGATATAAAACATAAGAAAGCTGTAATCAATGTTCAAAATAACGATCACGAATGCTTTCGTTGGGCAGTTTTGTCAGGATTATTTCCAGCTACTCATAGTTCCAATAGGGTATCATCTTATATAATACACAAAAACAAACTAAAATTTGATAACCTATCGTTTCCTATAAAAATTAATGACATCCATAAGTTTGAAAAATTAAATAGTATAAGTATTAATGTTTTTGGATTACAATATGATTCAATAAGCAAATCAAATAAAGTTGTGGGTCCATTACACTTTACGAAACACCGTAAAAATACTCACTTAAACTTATTGTATATATCTCAAGGTTCTAAAGGTCGATCTCTTACGAGGCAGCCTCCCTTCTGGCTGGTTTTCCTCCCTGGGATTTGGAGGCGAAGACCCTTGCGTCATTGTATCAGTGGCGCAAGGAGGCGTTGGCACGAAACGTTCAACCAGCGCCCCGAGAGTTAGCTGCTGAAAGAACCCGGCTCCAACAAACCCTGGAGGCGGAATGGGAGCAACGCCTAGAGTGTCCCAGTTTTGGCGCCGTGACAATTGAAGCCATTCGGCCAACATTTGCGGAATGGCTTCGGAGACGGCATGGCATCCTGACCTTTAGAATGACACAGATACTTTCGGGTCACGGCTGCTTCGGGAAGTATCTGTGTCGGATTCGTCGAAAGCCAACATCAGGATGTCATCATTGTGAGTGCGCCGAAGACTCGGCCCAGCACACTTTGGCTGTTTGTCCCGCATGGAACGCATCGCGCCAAAACTTAATCTCGACCATAGGCAGCAACTTGTCCCTTGCGACAGTTGTGGCAGCCATGGTTGAGAATGAAGGTGGGTGGAACTCCGTTGCCTCGTTTTGCGAACAAGTCATGTCCGCAAAAGAGGCAGCGGAGAGAGAGAGGGAACGGTCCATTGGACTCCCCCCCCGTAGCAGACGTCGGAGAGACGACCTCCGACCTCCCTAAGCAGGCCGGCGGGTGGCGGGCAGGCATCCGGCTAACGAGGAAAAAAATAATGCCCAAGAGGCTGGCGTGCAGAATTACATGCACGCCTATGATATTACCGAGGTTTTGTTCCTCGGACTACGAGAGGCTCTGGTCAAGAGCTAACTCCTGCGAGGGTTGCGGTTGCATGCTCATGCGCACCCCGCGACTTTCGATATAAGGGAGAGAGAGTAGAATGGCGGGGTTTTAGTCGGTAGGACGGTTTCGACCGGTGAGTCCGGCAGAAATCCGTAAATGGATTTCCCCGTGTTAAAAAAAAAAAAAAAAAAAAAAAAGGTTCTAAAGGTCATTTCTGTTGTATTAAAAACCTCTCGAGATTATTATCTAAACAGTTATCGACTTCTGAACATGCAGTTCATATTTGTGATGGGTGTTTATTAAATTTCACGTCAGTAGATAATTTAAAACGACACCAAGAAAATGACTGTTTCAATGTGTGCACAAATTTACCATCGGAAAACGATAGAAAAAGAAACTGGTTTAATGAATTAATACCATCAAACCACATTTCATTTAACAACTATGAACGTAAATTAAGAGTTCCATTCGTTGTGTATGCTGACTTTGAAGCATTTTTAAAACCAATAGAGAGTTGTTCTAACAATCCAAATCAATCATCAACTGTTAATATTCAAAAACATGAAACGTATAGTTTTGGGTATTATGTTAAATGTTCTTATGATGATAATCTTTCAGTATATAGGTCTTATACAGGGCAAGATTGTGCGCTAAAATTTATGCAATTCATTTACGCAGATTTAGAAAATATTTGTAAAAATAATTCTTTTGTCAAATCACCATTACCGTTAACTGAAGAAAATAAAATAAATATCAATCAAAGTGAGTCTTGTTACATTTGTGCTACTAAATTAAACGTGGATAGAACAATATCTTATAATTGGCATACTGGTGCATATGAAGGTGTAGCTCATAGAGTATGCTCTCAGAAATACAAAGCTCCTAATTTTGTGCCAGTGTTTTTACATAATTTAAGCAATTATGACGCTCATTTCATAGTGCATGGTCTTGATTTCGAGAAAGGTGACATTGAACTTATTCCTGAGAACAAGGAAAAATATATTTCTTTTTCTAAAGTTTTACAAATCAATAACAGAGTTATAAAATTACGATTTCTTGATTCTTTTAAATTTATGTCAAGTAGCCTTAACAAATTAGCTCAGAACTTATTACTTGAACAATTTCGTGAACTCAAATTAAAATATCCATGTGAAGAAGATTTTAAACGTTTAATAAGAAAAGGTGTTTATCCATACGAATACATGACGACATTTGATTCTTTAAAAATAACTTCTCTTCCCACTCGCGATCAATTTTATAGTTCTTTAAATGATAGTCACATTACAGAAAGTGAATACCATCATGCTCAAGACGTGTGGAATCATTTTAATTGTAAAAACATGGGTGAATATTCAGATCTGTATTTAAAAACAGATGTATTGTTGTTAGCAGATATATTTGAAAACTTTAGGGATGTCTGTCTTAAAACATACGGTTTAGATCCTGCCCACTATTATACAGCACCTGGTTTAAGTTGGGATGCTATGTTAAATTTTACCAAAATAAATTTGGAACTTTTAACAGATATCGACAAGGTTACGTTTATAGCGAATAATATTCGGGGGGGTATATCACAATGCAGCAATAGACATGCAGTGGCAAATAACATGTTTATGTCGGAATACGATTCAGATAAACCATCTTCATTTTTGATGTACTTAGACGCAAATAACCTTTATGGTTGGGCTATGTCCCAATGTCTCCCAACAGGCAAATTTGAATGGGTCGATATAAATACAGATTTTAATATAGCCGATGATGCCAAACATGGTTTAATTTTGGAAGTAGATTTAGAATATTCAAAAAATTTACATGATTTTCATTCAGATTTTCCATTTTGTCCAGAAAACGTATGTTTAGGAAACAGCAAAGACAGGAAACTGATCCCAAATTTAAAAAATAAAAAAAATTACGTCATTCATTATAGAAACCTTAAGCAATGTTTAAAAAATGGTCTCCGATTGGTTAAAGTACATAGAATTTTAAAATTTGAACAATCCGCGTGGTTGAAAAGTTACATAGACTTGAATACTCATATGCGTTCATTAGCCACTTCAGATTTTGAGAAAGATTTTTTTAAACTTATGAATAATTCTGTTTTTGGTAAAACAATGGAAAATGTAAGAAAACGAGTTAATGTCAAATTAATTAATCATTGGTTAAATCGTGGCAAAACTCAAGGTGCTCAATCTTTGATAGCAAGACCAGAATTCCATAGTTTATCTATATTCTCAGAGAGCTTAGTTGCAATACAATTAAATAAAACTAACGTTTTATATAATAAACCAATTTACCTCGGTTTTTGTATTTTAGATATATCTAAAACATTACTATACGATTTCCATTACGATTATATGAAAATGAAATATCAAGATAATATTAAGTTACTATATACTGATACCGATAGCTTAATATATCAAATATTTACGCAAAATTATTATGCTGATATAAAACTTGATTTAGTCAACTACTTTGATACGTCCGACTATCCACCAAATAATCAATATGGTTTACCATTATTGAATAAAAAACGGTTAGGTTTTTTTAAAGACGAAAATAACGGTAAAATTCTTAAAGAGTTTGTAGGTCTTCGCTCTAAAATGTATGCAATGGATGTGCAGAATAAATGTATATGTAAAGCAAAAGGGATTAACAAAAGTGTAACAAAAAAATTTTGTCTTACCGATTATAAATCATGTTTATATGAAAAGAAAACGCAATACAGTGAAATGATAAGATTTAAATCAATTAAACATGCTATATATACACAAAAAATTAATAAAATATCTTTATCACACAATGACACAAAACGTTATTTAATAGAAAATTCAACAGATACTCTTGCATGGGGTCATTATAAAATAAAGGACATTTGATTTTATCAACGATTTCTGTACAACGAAAATATGTATGTTAATGTGTGTGTGTGTGTTTTAATTGTGGTTTTTAATAACTTAAAGTTCTGTCTTTATTATGTACTATCTTTTTTTTTTATTTTTTTACTATGACAACTGTTTTGTATAATATCATGAAAAATTAGATGTAAATTTTAATGTATGTAGTTAGTTATTTGTTATACCTGATTTAACTTTATTTTATAATAATTTTCTTACTGTAATATTTTTCAAAACAGCTATGAACTGTATGTGATCATTTTTCAAAGTATTTGTGTATGTAATCTTTGTATATAAAACAAAATCAAATATAATACATTCAATCGTAACTTCTAGTTTTATTCATTCCGAAACGCTTTTCGAGATCACACGTGCATTTAAAAATGTTTCATTTTTATCATCCTTTTACTGCCATAGTTGCAGGTCCAAGTGGATGTGGAAAGTCTAATTTTGTAACAAACTTTATTAAACATATTAATGAGGTGTGCAACACAAATTTTCATCAAATTACTTGGTGTTTTGATGAAATGCAGCCTTTATATAATTTACCAAATGTAAACTATTATCAGGGTATACCAGATTTGAATATGTTTGATGGAAAGGAAGCTAACCTTATTATTATCGATGATCTCATGAGGGAATCTGATGGTCGCATTGTTGACATATTTACCAAAGGTAGTCATCATAGGAACTTGAGTGTATTTTACATTACTCAAAATTTATTTCATCAAGGTAAAGGACAAAGAGACATTTCTTTGAATTCAAACTACATAATTTATTTTAAAAACCCACGTGATAAAACTCAAATACGTTACTTAGCACGACAAGTATCACCAGAAAATAGCAAATTCATAGAAGATGCTTACAGAGATGCTACAAAAGAAGCACATGGCTATTTGATGATAGATCTAAAACAAGACACTTTTGACATGTGTCGAATTAAATCAAAGATATTTCCATCTGATGGTCATTCTACAGTGTACATTCCCACAAAAGAGTTTAAATATGTCAAGAACCAACCAATACCCGTCATTTACAAATGATGGATCGACGCTTAAAGACGCATGAACACTTATTAAATGCTCTTTATAAACTTAAACCAAAACATCAACAAGCTCTTTTAAAAGTCTGTAACGAAAACGAAATTAATTTTATATGTGAATGTATTCATAACGTTTTACAAGGAAATATAAAACTTGAAGAAAAATCAAAGAGTAAACTAAAAAAGTATAAAAATCTACTACGAAAATTGGTACGTAAAAGTACAAATAAAATAAGAAAGAATATTATAGTTCAAAAAGGTGGTGCATTTCTTCCGATTATATTGGGTTCTATTTTGAGTGGATTGATAAGTGGACTAGTTTAAAAATGGAACACGCCAAAAAAATGCTGTTAGTTGATCCAAGCTTAATAGATAAGTTAAATCAAAAAAGAAATGAAAATCCTACCTCTCGTTTAGATAGTGAAATGGAAAAAATACTCGACAGTAATATGGATGATCGAAAAAAGTGTAAATTATACTTACAAATTTTACAAAGATATCTTCACTTTATGGAAGAAGATCGTCGTCCCATTGAACTCCCTATAATAACTTCAAATGACGATAACATTAAACCCACATCTGAAAGCTGGAAATTTTTTAATATAAATAATGATATCAAGAATAAAGATGTAGTTGTCAGTCAGACACTGAGTGATGAAGAGAAGCAACAAGAAAGTTTTACACTCGAAAAAAAAACCTTCCTACTCAACAAAACAAATTTTAAATTTAATACCAAAAACATATGTAAAAAAAGGTGAGTTGTTATTGAATTCGGTGTCACTAAATAAAAACAAAATTTATTGGAATGATGCTGGCACAGTGATTGTAGATAATGAAGTAATTCCTAACAGTAACATTATCGATTTAGTAAGCGATACACTGCGACCATTAAAAAACAACGACCCACCTGGTTGGGAAAAATTTGCTAAAGCGTTAAAGGATTTAAAAGTACCTTTAACATATATTGGCAATCCAAAAAGACGTGAGTACATAGCTCGACTTCAAAACGCCATCGAAGAACAACCGCCACAAAACACAGAGGTATATTTGACGCCAACGAGCGAAGATAAACACGCAAATAAAATTAAGAAAAAGATTGATTGGGAAAAATGGACCCCTTATTAGAATTAGATCAAATTTATTATGATGTATCACACCCAGCTGGATATAGCAATATCGACAAATTATCAAAAGCTATGAAAGGTAAAATGAAAAAGGAAGAAGTTAAAAACTGGTTGCAATCCCAATCTACGTATACACTCCACAAACCAGTACATAGAAAATTCGCTCGGAACAAATACGTTCTCTCTAATCTCAATGAACTTTGGCAAGCTGACTTAAGCGACATGCGGACTTATTCTAAAGATAATAAAGGTTTCAACTACATTCTTTGTGTTATTGATGTTTTTAGTAAATATGCATATGCTAGACCCTTGAAAAAGAAAAATTCAGAAACCGTAAAAAAGTGTTTCGACAGTATATTTAATGAAGCTAATACTACACCCACTCACATTCAATCTGATAAAGGCACTGAATTTGTATCGAAAGATGTTCAAAGATACTTTAAAACAAAAAACATAAATTACTATACGACAAATAATCCAGACATCAAAGCAAGCATTGTAGAAAGATTTCAAAGAACGCTAAAAATGAAGATGTGGCGCTATTTTACACACAAGAATACACATAAATATATTGATATTTTGCAGAATTTGATACACTCTTACAATCATAGTTTCCATTCTAGTATTAAAATGTGTCCTTCAGATGTTAATTCTAATAATATAATGACAGTTTGGAGTAATTTATATGAAAAATCTGAAAAATCATCAAAAACTATACTACCTATGTTTCATGTCGGTGACCATGTCAGAATAACTAAATATAAACATGTATTCCAAAAAGGTTATGAATCTAATTGGAGCGATGAAATATTTGTGATTTCTTCTATAATAGAACGTACTCCGTGGCCCGTTTATACTATAAAAGATTTAGATGGTGAGGAGATAGTAGGAACGTTTTATGAACGAGAATTACAAAAGGTCATTTATGACCCCACCATTGAACACAAGATTGATAAAATAATTCGCTCTCGTTACTCTGGCAGCAGACAACAAGTGTTAGTTAAGTGGAAAGGTTATCCAAACAAATTTAATAGTTGGATTTTAGCTTCCAGTTTAAAAAAAATATGATTAAAGATTTTTATTTAACTTTACTTAGCAATAGTTCAATGGAATATTTTCCTGAGAACAAAACATCAATTTTTTCAACAAAATTACCCAAACCCATAATATTGGAAGGAGAATGGTGTGTAGGAATCGTTGAATTCCAATATCCATGCACCATGTTTACTGTTCAAGATCATGAGAATGTTATTTACATAACAAAAATCATGAAAATGCCCAATGAAGACAAACTATCTACAGTTTATTATAAGACCCACATACCTGCCACAAACTATGATAATATTAACCATATTTTATCAGCATTAAATAATATAAGAGAAAAAATCAAATTCCGCTACGATAATATATCTAAATTCGTTTCTGTTTCTGTGTTAGACGAATCAATAAAATCTGTAACATTATCTCCTAAACTAGGCTTACAGTTGGGATTTGAACCAAACAGAAACCTCGTTGAAAAGAATTTAGCTAAATGTCCAGCTAATTTACATTTAGGGTTACCATCTCAACTATTCGTTTACTGTGATATAGTTGAACCTCAAATTGTAGGTGATGTAATGACACCTCTTCTGAGAGTAATACCATTAGATCCTTCAAAATACATCTATGGTGCCAATAAAATGCATGTATTTTCACCTCCTCATTACTTATCGGTAATGCGAAGAGAATTCGATACCATTGAAATAGATATAAGGTCAAGCACCGGACAAAAGATACCATTTCAATTTGGAACGGTGTGTGTTAAACTACATTTAAAAAAATTATAATGCATTTTGAACGCTCCAACATGATATGTCCTTATCAACGCTATTATTCTCATCAGGCTGGTTCAGGTATAGGGGTGGTATATAAAGGGGCGCCTTATCAAAAAGGACATGGAATTGGTAGTTTTCTTGGGGGATTGTTTAGGTCAGTTTTACCATTATTATCTAGCGGTGTTCGAGCTGTTGGTAAAGAGGCATTGAGCGCTGGTGTTGGTCTATTGACAGATATGGTTAGTGCGCGACCAATGGAAGATTCAATAAAAGCACGTCTTAAAGAAGTTGGTTCCAACTTGAAACGCAAGGCTGATGAAAAAATAGATAAAATCAATATGTCTGGATCCGGATATATAACAAAACGAAAACGTCTACCTGGAGTCAGTCCGTCGTTGACCGCGAAAGTGAAAGCTCTAAAAAAATCAAAAATTACTCAAAAACAAATCAAGGACATATTTTCTAACAATTAATCAAAATGTCTTTTTTACATAGTCATTCCTGTGAATGTATAAAGTCCGAATTGGATTTGTTTGCATTGCCGTCAACTCAAACTAGCATTGAAAGTGGAATTTGGATCCATTATAAACCAATTTCATCTCTTGCCGATGATGGTCCTATAGAATTTCAAATTCCTGGAGCAGGAGATGACTACATAGATTTATCTCATACGTTACTTCACTTGAAAGCGAAAATAGTAAATCAAGATAACACCAAACTAACCGCATCTACAGTCGTTGCTCCGGTGAATAATTGGTTGCACTCACTCTTCAGTCAACTTGATGTCTACTTAAATCAAAAACTTGTATCACCACCCAATAACACATATGCTTATCGTGCGTATATAGAAAACTTATTGAACTATGCTCCTGCAGCAAAAAAATCTCACCTCACCTGTGGTTTATGGTATGAAGATACAGCTGGAAAAATGGATTCCACCGATGATACTAATAAAGGATTTACTAAGAGGCAAGAATTAGCTAGTGAAAGTAAAGAAATGGAAATGATTGGTCACTTACATGGTGATTTATTCAATCAAGAAAAATTTTTAATCAATGGTGTTGATATATGTGTTAAGTTAATTCGTTCTAGAGAAAATTTCAATCTCATGGCCTCTACAGGTGACCTTAAATTAAAGGTATCTATTACGGATGCATCTTTGATTATTCGTAGAGCACGAATCAATCCCAGCGTGTTACTTGCTCATCAAAAGGTCTTAGCTTCTACCACAGCTAAATACCCCATTACTCGAGCTGAAGTTAAAGTTTTAACAATACCATCAGGTGTTCAAGGAAAAACTCTAGATAACATTTTTTTAGGACAATTACCTAAAAGGTGTATAGTGGGATTTGTAAATAACGCTGCTTTCAATGGAAACCTCACTAAGAACCCATTTAACTTTCAAAATTATGACATCAATACTTTTAGTTTATATATAGACGGTCAACAAATACCATCAAAGGCTTTACAACCCTCATTTGAGAACAAAATTTTTACTTCAGTATATCATACATTGTTTTCTGGAACAGGTATACACTTTCTCAATGAAGGTAATGGGATATCCCGAGAACAATACGCTGAAGGGTATTGTATGTTAGCGTTTGATTTGACACCTGATTTATCAGCAAACTCTGCAAGTCATTGGAATCTTGTAAAGCATGGTAGTGTGAGATTAGAAGTGCGTTTTGAAACAGCTTTATCACAAACTATTAATTGCATTGTTTATGCGGAGTTTGATAATGTTATTGAAATAGATAAAAACCGCAATATTTCAGTAGATTATAGTAGTTAAGAACACAAAATTAACTGTTTAAGATTAGATTAAGCGTGAATAATGTAATTCAGATTTGTTGTTAGATTTAAGTTACCAATAAAACGAATTCATAAAATATTAAGTTCTTTGTTTTACTATAATCCTTGCAACCCCACAACAAGAGTCAACTTGGCTGATAAGTACCATAATAGTGTCTTGTTAACCTTATATAAGACATTACCACTTTATCATTCGACCTGATAAGATTCTGCAGCGATACGGTGAATAAAAATGAATACAATAGAAATACAGAATTACTTAAAGAAAATTGATCCAAGTATTGAATATAATGTATATGCAGCCAATCGTCTACCAATATATGTGGTAACTCCTACATACGTAGTTAGCAACTTAGACTCTGATAACAAACCAGGTTCTCACTGGGTCGCCATACACATAGATAAGAATGGTTTTGGACAGTACTTTGATTCATACGGTCGACCACCTCAAGGATACCACCGAATGTTTTTAGCGAGAAATTCTAGAATGTGGAATTACAATACAAGTCGAATTCAAAATGACTTTACTATAGTTTGTGGAGAGTACTGTTTAATGTATCTGTATTATAAATACTATGGTAAGAGTCTCAAAGATTTTCAAGTATTATTTAGTGATAATACAATATGCAATGATGTGTTTTTAAATGGTTTATTTAAATCATGTTTTGAGGTGAATAAATGAAATATGAAAATGAATGAATGATTTTTCTTTATTGAAGATTAATAACCCCATACAATACTTATAATTCTTCCAAACAATTTATGAATGTTCCCAATAACTTTACAATCGTAAGCATGAGCATGAAAAAACACTAAAAAGACTTATAACTATTTACAATAATACTTAGCAATAACACAATTCACAAAGAGTTCTAGAATTAATCTATTAAGTATGTAACTTAAAAGAGTACAAAGTTTAAATACAATACAATGTAAGTTAAATTTAAACAGGTAGATTCTTAAGTACAGTTAATACAATAATAGTTTCTTATTTCAATAATAGTAGTACAAAGCATATGATTAAAGTTATGATATTAAAACATTGACACGCACTGGCACTTTTGTTCATTTGTCTGTGTCTATAAAATATTTCACACAATCGTCCTTACTAGCCAACTGTTTAGTTATATTATATATAGTGTCCTTGACACTTTGCAAGTTCTTATCACTGTCGTTTTCCGCGTAATATTTAACTCGCACATCAGCGTGTTTCCAATGTTCCGTCGGTGCGATGTTTTTTATTTTATTCACTTCATACACCTCAATTTTTATGAGATGTGATGCAGAACTGTTGTCATCGCTGTTCGATCGGATGTATGAAACACCACCGCTCGTCGATCGACCAACACTGGATGACTTTCTTGTTGTTGTCTTCTTCTTTTTTGGTTTTTCGAAAAACTCATCAATGCTGTTGCATTCGATCGGTCTTTTATTTGCTATAATCGCTTTTTTTACTTTAAAGGCGAGTGTACCTTCTTCATCACTAGGTTCGTCGATTTCTTCAGCATAATAGTAGTTTTTGAAAGTATTTTCAGAAAACTGTAACAAAATGAAATGAAACTGTTTTAATTATCGGTTAAGTAAGTACTGTATGATAAATACTTATAGGTATGCGAAGTATACATGTACACATTAGTAACAATGATAAATTAATAAGACATCAAAGATAGCTAAAATGTATTAACCTGGTGGACAACACATGGCATAAACAATTAATGAAACATCTGGTTACAACACTTTTAGATCAAAGTATATAAAGGTACTTACATTCATTTTTATAACACTTTCACTACTTAACTATTTCACAATTTTACTATCACTTCACTGTTACACACAACTGGAGATCACACTTCGAGCAGAGCACAGAGTGGAATACGATACCATGTGATTTTGAGTCGGTCTTTTATATGGAGAGGGAGTATTGTTTCCTTGCAGACAAGATCCAACATGTTTCGACTTTCACCTTAAATGTTCCGTTGAATACGTAATATCAGGTAATGTGAATAATGGGAACCGTAATTATTATGACAATGAGAAGACCCAAAGGGTTTTACCTAGAATTTGAGAAAGGTATGGTGTATTGTAACGATTGCTTTATCTATAATAAACAATGCCCGTAATGCGTAAAGGGCGACTATTAAGTAATTTTAAACGGCTTTTAAGTAGAAACACGAGTTAATAGAAATACGAGACAAAGACCTTTGCATCCTTCAAATAAAAAAGGGTCGCCGATAGAAAGTAGAAAGTCAATAACACAACGAAACAGGGAAAATGTTGCTTTATCTACCATAAACAATGCTCGTAATGCGTAAAGGGTAACTATTAAGTAATTTTAAACGGCTTTTGCGTAGAAACACGAGTTAATAGAAATACGCGACAAAGACCTTTGCATGCTTCAAATAAAAAAAAGGATCGCCGATAGAAAGTAGAAAGTTAAAAGCACAACGAACAGGGAAAAGGTACAAGCTTAAGGGAACCGTAGACCATGAACAAATTCGTGGTTCATACCTACCTCGCGGGTGATATGAAACGGATTCCGCGGACGATATAATTTTTATTCGCGGGTGTTATCAAAGTAATCCGCGGTCGATATCAAATTAATCCGCGGTAGGTATCAAGTTAATCCGCGGTAGGTATCAAATTAATCCGCGGTAGGTATCAAATTAATCCGCGGTAGGTATCAAATTAATCCGCGGTAGGTATCAAATTAATCCGCGGTAGGTATCAAATCAATTCGCGGATTTATTCGCGGGTTCCGCGGGCCGAATCTGGAGCAATCAAAAACGTCGGCCATTAGCCGCCGGAGCGCCGCGGACCGGCCGTTGAACCTGCTCCAGTATCGGTGAATCCCTTACTACTCATGTGGCTGATGATGATGATGAAACTAGTATTTACTCCGATTTTAAAAATTCTTTCACTAATAGGAAACTACATTACTCCTGAGTGCTATATGCTACTTTTTATCCCGGAAAAACTTTTCCCACGCGGGCGGAGCCGCGCGCAATGCTAGTTTTTAATAATAGAATTTTCACAAAGGACATGTCCGCTTTTTGTCATATTTTTTTTATTTTTATAATTTACAAATTGCAAGTAACAATATAAATTCAATTTCAAAGATGGATATTAAATGCGAAAATTAACGGAGAGTACCTAAGTTAAATAACCAGCTACATGTTTAATTTTAAGTAAACAATAGAGTCAACCATCAAACAGAGCAGACCAGTCCACGCAAGCAGCACCCGTTCACGAATATGACGCATGTGCCAGCCATCGGCCTCCTCAACCATGTTGCAGGGAAGTGACCGACCCGGCACACGACGGATAGGATGTAGGATGCTGGGCCTCTAAATCTAACTGGGCTCAAACTTATGGATATTAAAAAAGAGCAAATATATGGATCTTGGATCCATTAAAAATATTTTGAGACCCATCCATTTATAGATAACTAACTTTTTTAAAACGTTAATAAGTTAAGTGTAGTTTTTAAGCAAAATAAAATTAAATAAATGTCAATATCCTGTCTAAGGCCTAGTTTTTGGAAGTACTATCCAAATATATATATAAAGTACAATGATAAAGTAACTTGCTTATAATTTTAAGCCCGTCTTTAGACATGTCCTTTTTGAAAAATAAAAAAATACATATTAATAAAGGCAACCAAAAAGAATTTATCTTAAAATAAAAGAACAATACCTGTTTTAAAAAAGGCGAAACCATGATTCCGATGGCACTACCGCCCGCACATTATACCGACACAGAAATGATCCGTCTCTGTGTTCTATTCGTCAGTAATTTATAACCGGCAATAAGGCTCCGAGATAATCGTTTTTCGTCCCGGTAAGAGAAATAACTCGTGACTTCATAGATGTTAGGTGAAAGAGTTTGTATATTAGGTAATTTGGTGATAAAAAAAGGTTTGATGTAATTTATAACTAAAGTAAATAAAAATGAAATTTTAAAAATAGAACTTAAGAAATAAATATTACGTCATAGCATAAATGCCGCATAATTTGTTTAAATGCAGATTCTTTAGTAGTCGTACAATGACTGTCATAAAAGTAAATATCAAGGAATAACATATCTGATATCATACAGAAAATATCGTAAATGTAATAAAAGGCGTCGGAAACCGTTTATTTTCCGGGATACACTTACCCATATTATTTTGCGGCGTATAAAATGTCTTTATGATCGAAAACATGTCGATTGGTTGTCCCGTCACTGATTAAAGGAAGGACAAAATAATAAACGCTTTTCGCATTTATAATATAAAGTAATTATTAGTATAATAAGGTCAAGATAAGTATTTTACAACGTTCATGACGCAGCTCTTGAGAATTTGGCTATAAAGGGAGAGACGAAATCTGAGTATTATATGATTTACGTAAAAACTCCGCTACGAACTATAATTTATCTAGAGCTAAACGCAGACGCTGTGGGAATTTGGACACAGACACACGCACAATACTTGTAAAATCTTATACAATGACTGTTGCGTCAAATACATTTTGATTAAACAATAATGCAATGCAATTCAATCAGCCCTGTATTATATACTGCCCACTGCTGAGCACGGGCCACCTCTACTACTGAGAAGGTTTTAGGCCTTAGTCCACCACGCTGGCCTAGTGCGGGTTGGCGGACTTCACATACCTTCGAAATTCAGAGAACTTCTCAGGTATGCAGGTTTCCTCACGATGTTTTCCTTCACCGTTAAAGCGAGTGATAATTCACAAAGAATGCACACATAACTATATATATACATAATAGCATTGCGCGCGGCTCCGCCCGCGTGGACAAGTTTTTCCGGGATAAAAGCCTATAGCACTGTGGAGTAATGTAGCTTTCTATTAGTAAAAGAATTTTCAAAATCGGTCCAGTAGTTCCTGAGATTAGCGCGTTCAAACAAACAAACAAACAAACAAACTCTTCAGCTTTATAATATTTGTTTTTTTTTGTTACGTAGGCGATCCTGCAGTCAACACCGGGGGAAACCTGCTAATGGGATACTGGAGTCCCCCGGCTTGACGACTGCAGGGGCCTAGGAAGGAAGTGGAATACGGAGACCGGAGGGAATGTGGGGGAAGGGAGGAAGGTTCTCAGGATGGGCGGAAAGAGAAGGGGGTGCCAGGAAATGTTCGCGGGCCCTTTTAGGCGTCAATGTGATTTACAACCAAGAGGTATACACACTGACTGTGTGCCTCGGCCCGCGACTAATGTCCCCCCGCGCATGGGCGCGCATTGGGTGTGAAGACCCAAAGCACAAGAATTGCCTCGGGGGGCAACTTTATAATATTAGTATAGATAATTCCACAGTAGAGCATTCAATATAATTACTAATTACTGTTGTGTTTCGGTTTGAAGGACATTGTAGCCGGTATAACTACTGGACATAATGAGTTATGAGACTTAACATCTTATGTCTCAGGATGACGAGCGCAGTGGAATGCCACACAGTACTATGTAAGTCAAGGTGCTGGATGGTGTTGCTACTGTTTATGGGTGGTCGTATCGCTTACCGTCAGGCGAACGGCATGCTCGTTTCGTCATTCAAAACCATAAATAAAACTGAGACTAACAAGTTTGGCTGCTTGCAATACTTTAAATCTATAGTTATAATGAATTAATATACAGGACCCACCGTTTCTTTTACTACGGCAAAAGGCTGTAGCTAGTCTATAATTTGGGATAGTCAAGAGTTTTGAGTCTTCATCTGTCATATTATGTTCAGTTATGCATAACACATCTAATTTCATGTTGTCATTTTTAGTTGATATTAGAAGATCTTCTGATTTTGCCATAAGTCCATCTATATTTTGATGTAGTATATGTATTTAATTATATACGAAATAAGGTATTTTTCGTTACATCTTTATATTCACTACTATTATTTTTATCTACAGTTACGTTTAGTTCAACTTTATTTTCCTTTACATTACTATCGGTTTGCGTGGCCTCATTACACGTATTAGTTGTCAAATTGGCTTTCCTTACCTTTTCCCTAGTATATCTAATATATTTACAAGAGTAACCTGGTTTCATATGTCTTTTAAAATAGATCTGCATTTATATAAAGTCATGTATTTTCTTGATAAAGGTCGCAGGAACACGTTTGATGCGGGCCGCTTTTGACAGGTCCGTTTGGAAATCTTTGGGGGAGGCCTATGTTCACCAGTGGACGTCATGATGATGATGTACTTTCCAACCAAACCCAACATCACTGCCCGACCCGGGGATCGAAACCGAGTCGTCAGCATTGCAGTCGTACCGTAATACAACTACGCCACCGAGGCAGTCATTGAATATCATATGGGATTTTATCATTTGTTCCGGCTAATAATATAATATAGTCTTCACATGTAATGTTTTTAATTTCATCTTCTGATAAGAACGCTAGGACATTTTGAAAATTCGCACCTGGTTTCCATAGGGATGTTACGTTATTTTGTTCACCAATTAGGTTCTGTAGTGTATTTTGTATGTCTCTGCCTTGTTTGTTCGCTAAAAAAGAGCGTATTCCCACCTAAAAGGCCGGCAACGCATCCCTATGCCCCTTGATATGGCAGATGTCCATGGGCGGCGGTGATCACATACGATCAGGTGAACCATTTGCTCGTTTGCCACCTATACCATAAAAAAAAAATATTTTATGTAAGTTCTCGTAGATTTTTTTATTTTTACTGTGTTCGTTTCTTTTATTTGCAATCGCCTGTCCAGTACTAGTGTCATTCTTCTGTGTTGATTTGATAATTGAGTTCAATGATCTATCTAAGGTTTTTGCTGGTGTGCTTGTGATGTTTGTCACTAGAGTGTCAATATTATTGTTACCAACAATAGATTGTCTGTTCTTTTTATTTTTGTTTCCAGATCCATGTGTACTATAATTGCTGTTATCGAGGCTAAGTTTTTTTATATAGTTGCAACGTGTTATTTTTCTTCTCTAATTATCATTCTAGCTCTTTATTTTGTGTATTAAGTATTTCATTCGCTAGGTGAGCTGTTTCTAATTCTCTATGTAGCATGTAATTTTTTTATAAAAGTTCTTTTGTGTATTGATTGTCTTCGACTGAGGTGTTTGGTAGGCTCAAAATTGTGTGTTCATAAATTGACGAGTTGTTTGATGTTAAATCATTTAAAGAATAAGTTCTATGTTGTAGTTTTTTATCAGTAACGTTTTCAGTATCACTTTTATCCATATTTGAATTTTTACCATGGGCTAATTTTCCAGTAGCCTGACAAGGGTCGTCGGCTTTTCTGGCCACACCGGACTTTTGGGTGAGCGCTTTAGGTGCTCGCAGACCTTTAATTTAAGTGACCATGTTGAGGGCAACCCACTAACGAGCTATGAACCTTGGCATAGGACGGTCACTAGGAGAGGATGAGACGTCAGCGATTGGTGAGAAGATTGATGTTTAACCTAATCCTATCCATTGCTTTCGTCGGCACGCGGGTTGGAACTATCGGGGTCCTTATTTGAAGAAAAGGAAAGAAAATAAATAGTAGTAATAATGTATTTTAATACACTAAAAAGTGGAAAAGTGGACGATAGCCTAGTTGGGAATGGAACGGTCTGCCGAGACAATGTCCGGAGGTTAAAACCCAATGCACACACCTCTGACTCTCGAAGTTACGTGTGTATTGTTTATCAATTATCGTTCGCTTTGACGGTGAAGGACAACATCGTGAGGAAACCAACATACCTAAGAATTCTCCATAAGAATTTCGAGGGTATGTGAAGTCTGCCAACCCGCACTAGGCCAGCGTGGTGGACTAAGGCCTAAACCCTCTCACTTGTAGAGGAGGCCCGTGCTCAGCATTGGGCAGTATATAATATATGGCTGATTGCATTGCATTGCATTGCAAACCACTAGTCGTGTCTGGGTATCGAAGCATAAGCAGGAGGCGACCTCACGTAACACGTAGTCTCGCGACAAGCTTTTATTTCTACGTAATATTAAACGAAGTTTGATTTAATTTAATGTTTTCTTTTTTTTAGAACATTTAAATAAAAGCTTGTTTTTAAAATATATTTTTTTCTTTTAATTTATTTTTTATTCTAGTTATATTATTCTATACACAAAAATGCTAAGATCTGTCTTATGTAAGATAACGTTCGATAATTGCGACCATATTCTTAAACTAACAAAATATAAAGTTGCAAATACCCGTGTTCGTTCGGTAGATTAATTAAAATTATGTAATACGTAGGTACATTCTGCGAAGAAGTCAATTTAATTCCAAAAACAAACGAAACAAAATGTGGAAAGTTGCAGCAATATGCTATGCGTTTGTGAAGATCATATCCGTCAATAAAGCCAGTTTATAAGTTTACCATAGATTACGTAATACCAGCCCTCTATTATATACTGCCCAATGCTGAGCATGGCCTCCTCTATTACTGAGAAGCTTTATGCCTCAGTCCATCACGCTGGCCTGATGCATGGCAGACTTCACATATTCGAAATTCAAAGGTTGGTTTCCTCACGATGTTGCACCGTTAAAGAAAATGATAATTGACAAACAATAAGTAACTTCGGAGTCAGAGGTATGCCTTGCGTTTTGAAAATGCGCACCTTCATCTCCTCCGTTCTATCCTCAACTAGGCTATCGTCCACCTATCGAGTAGTATCTTCCTGTATTCTACCCGGCGCGGCGCCACAGTCTTTCCCTATATTGAAAAAACAATATGGTCCAATGTTTACGTTCGACCGTCAGCCTGACATTGATCGCCTTTAAATTAAGCCCGACTTGAGCCTCAAACACAAGACTGGCCAAGCCCTCTCTCTCCCCCTTTAAATAAATGAAATAGATGAATCTGCTGACGTTTTAAAAATAGACGGTAAGGTAGAACAGCCAAGTAGAGTTTTGTTAATCAAAATTAGTTAAGCTAGAAGAAAGAAACTTTTTATCAGAGAAGACAGTTATTAGCAATTTCTGACCTCAAAAGTACTCAAATTTCGGATGGCCCTATATTCTCGCCCTTATTAGCAAGCGGATCGATTGGAAAAAAGTTTTTGCGTAAATTGCCCATTTTCAAGTAGCTTGGCATTTTTTTTTATATCTGTGACTGCAAATCAAAAATGGAAGTCACTCTGCGAAAGAAAAATCTTGTTATAACGATTAAGGTAGCTGCCCTTACTGCCCCATCTCAATAATCCACCTGTGTACAGATTTATCATTTAATGAAGGGCCCCATTATGTTATTGCAAATCAAAAATGAAAGTCACTCTGCGAAAGAAAAATCTTGTAACGATAAAGGTAGCTGCCCTTGCTCGCCTATCCCAATAATCCACCTATGTACAGATTTATCATTTAATGAAGGGCCCCATTATATTAAATTGCCACGAGCGTTTACAGTGCAGAGCCTGTAGACAAGATGCTTGACTACAAGCATTAACGCCAACAGAATAGAAACAAATGTATGGGAATGACGTATCCTTGCGCTACACTCGTCGATAAGATATGTCATTCGCATACATTATTCTCCGTTCTATTGGCGTTAATGCTTGTAGAAAAGCATCTTGGCTACAGGTCCAGTCATGCTTCTGACTGGAACACAACAGTGCATGCACATTCTTGCCTAGTGGCAGAAATGGACATTGCGGTAGAACCAGCTGAACCTTTGCATACGAGAGACCACCAGTAAAATATATTTCAGTGGAATAATAGCAGATGCATGAAGATTCAGAATAATTAAACATTTATCTAGAAAGCCAATTTAAACAAACTTATTTATTTTTACACTTTGTACAAAGTAAAGTACAGGCGGACTTAGTGCCTAAGGGCATTTTCTCCCAGTCGACCTTATGGTGGTGCAGAGAGACGGAGGCGTATATTATATAGGTGTATATTATAAATTATAAAAAAAAATACAAAAATTATAAATATGAGAATAAATATACAATGATAAATATTAAACATAACTTACATATTGCTACATATATAACTGTGTACATAAATTGTTATTTAAAATATATATATAAACAATTACATACATAAATAAATACGTATACGAATAAGCTAATGAGGAGAACCTGCTACTTCGGCGAGGAATAATTGCCGAACTCTCATTTTAGGCCCTGTTTCAGGACTTCTGAGTAAATACTCGTCACATAAATGTATAAGCCGACAAAATACAAAAGCCACTCTCTAATCCATGCTCACAAATAAATTGTAATCAAATGAGTACTATCTACATTAGGCGTTTAATGCGATAACAGTCGAACAAAAACTTGATCATTGTGAAGCTGATCCTAAAATTAATTACATGTTAACAATAACCTAGAAAATGAATATCGACGCTTGAAAGGCAATAATATCTAAGCGACATTTAGCAAATTTTTCAGTAGAGCGTTTTAAAGTTTTGATTTTGACAAAAAAAATCATAACTAATTAACCATCTGCTGCATAAAAATAATTGTAACTGTTTTGGGAACCTCTTAATTTTTGACGTTTTTTGAGTAAAATTAACAGCCGTGAAGATTATAAATTGAAAAGTTAACGTCGCTTAGTAAAAAAATACCTAAATTTACAAACAGGTAAAATCATCTAAATGAATCATCTTATGAATACCGTAACAAGTAAATTTAATGAAATACAAATATTTGAAAATGCGCAGTTGGTAAAAATCATATAAGGATATCTAAACATATTAATAAAATCAAGTAAAAATATCTATAGCTAAATTATTGGGTCACACGATCGTGGAGAAACATAAATACGTGCATAATATTGTAAATCTTGTTATTCCTACAAACATTGAACTATTTAATAATCAGTCAATTTTAATAATAATCAACATTTTATTGTTAGATAAACATACTTACATCCAAAATATAGCAAAAATTATATAGAATTTGTTAATAGCCAACACTTATTTCTTTGGAGGGAGTTTCTCGCCTCAAATATACGATGAGCGGAAGGACATACAAAATTGCCTTATCTGAACATTTACAACGGCTTGCTTAAATATCTCTGTGTAAGCATAACTCGAAAGCAATAAAATTATGATTTATTCATTGTGTTGGAAACTCGTAATTTTCTCTCTAGATTTATTTTTGCTGAAAGCACATACATACGTACACACCCACGCCCTTAACCCATAGGGGTAGAAAAAGACTATTGAGTACCACATTCTACGATCTTGACATAAGTCTTCCACAAAGGTTTTTCATAGTACTTCACAAAGACAAGTAGTGTGTATAGTGTATACCAAAATGAAAAAGAGAGTTCAGGAAATAGTTGAGCAAAAGAAAGAAAAAGGAACTAGACCACAAACCTTCTCGTGAATCCAAAGCGAACCTTTCACTATTCTGGAAACAAATATGGTTGATCAGGGGAGAGTCGGGGACTTCAAAGATAGGAGTCATCAGAAATGAAGATGGAAGACTGTTTAGAGATAAAAGGGAAGTATTGCTTGGAAGTCCTACTTCAAAAGACTTTTTAAATGAGGCGATGGGGATGTAGCAGGTGGTTAAGAGGCTATAGCCCTGGCTTACTCTCAAAACGAGAACTAATAATGAGATTACGGAAAATGGAATAGTGAATGCGATAAAACGTATGAGGTTAGGCAAGGCTACTGGGTGTAACCGTTAAAATGCTGAGATACAGCAAAGACGTAGTAGCAAAATTGTTATGGCTACTTTTTAATATATGGTGCAAAACCATTATTATATCCATTTTCAAGAAGAAATTTTCACAGCAATAATATAAAAACTACCGCAGAATAAGCCTTCCCTGTGCTGCCAGTAAATTGTATGCCAAGGTCCTCATTAAGAGAGTGATTAATGAGACTGAAAAAAAAGTGTGGAATGTCCAAGCAGGTTTTAAAAGAGGAATGGGTTACACACATCAAGTCTTTTACATAAGGTGTATAGCGAAAGAACATTTGGCTAAGTCCAAAAAAGTCTTTTATACCTTCGTAAACTTGGCAAAGGCTTATAATCGTATGCTGAGGAATGAACTGTTGTTAACATTGTCTTTAATATATCGGATTGAGAGTCACCTGGTGAGGACTTTGAAGTCTCTGTACGAGAACATCGACGGGAGAGCTGCAAGGCACGAAAAATTATGTGAATGATGTCTTTAAAGAGAAGGGAGTGAAAATTAATGTGAGCAAGATAAAAGTGGTTGTGATAGAAAGAGGTCTGGGCACGTGGAGAGGATGAATTCAAGACAGGTCACGAAAGGTTAAATACCTTTCGTAAGCTTTCCAGCTAATGTAGATGGTACGGCTGGAAGAGGGCACCCAACGAGAGCGTGCATTTATCAAATAAATTATCTCCAAAAAGGGTAGGTCAGGATTAGCCTCAACCGGCAAAAAAGTATACGGAGAGAATAGGTAAAATTGGAATTAAATTATTATTAACATATTGTAATACACAATAATGCAACATAAATATATTTATTACAAAAATAAATGTTATTAAAATTATAAAAGTCTATTTACTTGTAAAAAAAACTCACCATATCTACGTAAAATTGAGGCAAAATCATAAAAACTTCGGACGGCTGTCCTCTCTTAGCGACAACCAATACGCGCTGTACACGATCGCGCGCATATACAAATGACAATTTCAAAACACTAGGTGGTTCGCAAGTGGGTGTATTTACTTTATTATGAACAGGTAAATATCTCTTAGCAATAAGTATAACCACCTGAACATACCCGGTAAAATTATCTATGCGACATGACTGACGTTAAAGGTTTTCAAGTAAAAATATCTAAGTATAAAGAATAGAACTTATATTATTCAGGTAAAATTATCTAACCGACTAATAATTACTTATTTTATTTTAGGTAAAATTGTATAAATGTACTATTAACAAAATATTTTATTAAGCTGAAAATATCTAAGCACATAAATATGGAGAGTCTGGATCCAGGTAAAATTATATCTATGCCAAAGTTATAATTTTTTGTGTAGGCAATAAACAACTAATTAAAGAGCGAGCAGTTTTTTATTTCAAGTAAACATATATTAATGCAAAACAGTAATATCATGATTTCATGTAAAACACACTAAGTTCAAAATCTATTTCCTTAAGCGTACCAACTACTGTAAATCCAAAAAGTCGTAAAAATTTTGGCGGTAGGTGAGAAAACGGACGATAGCCTAGTTGGGAATGGAACGGTCTGCCGAGACAATGTCCGGCGGTTCAAAACCCAAGGCACACACCTCTGATTTTTCGAAGTTATGTGTGTATTGTTTATCAATTATCGTTCGCTTTAACGGTGAAGGAAAACATCGTGAGGAAACCTACATACCTGAGAGTTCTCGATAAGAATTTCGAGGGTATGTGAAGTCTGCCAATCCGCACTAGGCCAGCGTGGTGGACTAAGGCCTAAACCCTCTCAGTAGTAGAGGAGGCCCGTGCTCAGCAGTGGGCAGTATTTAATACAGGGCTGGTATTATTATATATATTATTATATTATTATAGGTGAGAAAAAAAAAGTGAAATTTACCGGAATCATCTAGTATCTAACCGCCAAAAAAGTTGTCCTAGAGCTACGAAACCCGGATCAATCGACGCAGAAAAATCTGGCGATTCCAAATATGTATATAACTCATTTTAGGTATTTTTGTCGCTTAGATATTATTGCCTTTCAAGCGTCGATATTAATGGCTAACTAGATTACAATTTTATTAATAAGTATTCATTTGATGGAATAAGGCGTCGCGTAGACGCTGTCACATTGTTGACGGGAAACTCTACACTACTTGCTACGAAACTGGGATTTGCTGAAGCATTTGACAATTTAATAGTAGTGCGCCTACAGCGTCGACAAAGGGCGCGCACCGAGTCGAATAGAATCGAGTCTCATAAATTTACCATAGTACTATCATGTATAGGGTCATTTTGGCATTGCGTTAATAAATAAAACCATATACTCCTCTCTCTTTCTGCTAAAATTACGCCAATCCACGAATATCGAATATTTTCACCATAAATCTGAGTTTTACTTTCCTGATTTTGATCCTTTTGTAGTTTAGTGCAAATATGGCGTGTGGGTTTCTTATTGAAAGTGTGAGGTTGCCGCTGCGATTTATGACAGGTCATTCTAAAACGGGAATATTTTTAGAGGATTGCCTTGGTGGCGTAGTTTATTTGTATTGCGATGCGACTGCAGAGCTGAGGTTTCGGGTTCGATTCGATATTGGTATTTTCAGTTCAGTAACAGTCTAGTATTTGTGCCCGATATGGTGATAGGCTCGTCTCCTATCACATTGTGGGTCGGAAGATACTGGCCAAACGTGATTGACCTGATTGCACTTCTGGCTACCCTTTCGAGGATAAAGGCGAGATGTGTGCGTGCGTGTGCGTGTGCTAGAGAGCATAATGTCGTATTTCAAATGTATCGGGTCATAGACGTAAAGGAGTCTTGCTGTTTCATTACTAACTATATCCCGACTAAGTTTATTATCAATGCTATAAAATTAATTAGAAAAGGAGTAATAAAAAAACTAGCTGCGGCACTATTTTTTCAAATCAATTATTTCTTACCTTTTTTTCGCGGTCAAATCGCTTTAAGTTCCCGCGTCAGTCCGAGAAACCGAAACGGGAATGTCGGGATCTCCGACATGCAATGTATACCTACTAAAACCTGGCCTTCGTCAACACATTGAAGGCGGCTTCGGGGTACCATATGTCAGATATTTATGGCATGGTATGGCATGAGACACAAGATGATATTTAGTTTAATTTATTCTATGTACAGTCAGCCACATAAGTAGCTGAACAAATTCAAAATTTCAAATGGCCTCAACGCGTTAAGATTAATTGATTTTTTTTTTCTTTTTGAAGTAAAGTAAATGCCTTTTATTCTATTTTTGTGGAGATAAAACTAAAATTAGTAAGAACACAAAATCATAGGGGTGTTTTAAAGTTTTGAATTTGTTCCGCTACTTATGTGCCCGACTGTACATACCAATGGTGCTTATATCCTAATGTGGTAAGGGTGGACGATAGCCTAGTTGGGAATGGAACGCTCTGCCGAGACAATGTTCGCAGGTTCAAAACCCAAGGCACACACCTCTGACTTTTCGAAGTTATGTATTATGTGTATTGTTTATCAATTATCTTTCGCTTTAACGGTGAAGGGAAACATCGTGAGGAAATCTACATACCTGAGAATTCTTCATAAGAATTTGGAGGGTATGTGAAGTCTGCCAACCCGCACTAGGCCAGCGTGGTGGACTAAGGCCTAACCCCTATCAGTAGTAGAGGAGGCCCATGCTCAGCAGTGGGCAGTATATAATACAGGGCTGATTGCATTGCATTGCAAGGGTGAAATAGTTCCAATGAGGCGAACTGATCACCCGTCTGTGCGAATGCATACGTCCCCACAAAACATACATACTAATGTGGTACCTGACGTACGTGACGTTATCTATGTGAAACTATGTGCTACGTTGTCGCTACATATGGCATTACCTTAGAATTTAGATCACTACCAGTACAGCGTTTTTGCCATGTCTATTATTGGAATCAAATTTGACAGCTCATATGATAGGACCCTTTCATTCAAATTTTATCCGTGCTTTACAACTGGCTTTTCTAGTTGTAAGCGTCTGTAAACTTGAGGTTAAAATACGTCCTTATTTCATTATTTTTGTCGTCCGTTTTGCTATGGAGGGAAGTGGACAATTAATGTTTCCAACTCCTCCCTATCCTTCTATTTGATTAATTTCGTTGCGGGTTTAAGACAGATTAGTGTTCCCTGAGACTCGCCGAGCTTCACCGCTCGGTGTCATAAAACGCGTGCCACTGCTGATCCTGGCTTACAAGAATTACAGAGGCAGGTGTGAGGGCGGGATAGTCTCAGTACCAGTACAGCGTCTAGGATAAACTGCGTACACAGTCCGTCGGTGAGTGGGGCGCAACTGGCATCCGCGAACAGCGCCGAGGTCTGCACACCAGCCCAGTCCAATTCAGGGTCAAGTTTGGCAAATATACAGCCCCGAGTGTATGTCCAATGACCCTGATAGATCCCAATAATTGCCTATTACGACATGCAGGGAGCTATTCTATTACGCCCCAATCCCACAGGGACGATTACTTCTGTACTACCTCTAGGCTAAGCGATTATGCCAGAGTCACCAGTTTTAAGTACGACTTAGCCTTAAGCCACCTTGAGGAATAAAGGGATCGGGTGACCGCTGAGCGTAGATAATAACTAACACCATCAAATATCTAACAGTGGCCGTCTGCAATCATTTGTTTGTATTTATAATCGTAATCCAAATTACATTTTGTACTCGTAATCGTTAATATGTTGTTTTTACCCAACAATGAAATCCGTGAATGCAAGCATGATAGACTTTTACGCGGTTGTAGTCGCCAGTAGAAACTAGAAAAAATATACTGGGTTGCAGTCATGGAATGCAATTAATGCCATTTATCTTACGTTGTGGGTAGCTACTAACTTTCTTAGACCGAGTAAGGGCTCATACACATAAACACGATACGGCGTCGCGTCGTGGGACGGCGCAACGTCGTGTCGTGGTTATGTGTATGAGCCCTAAAGCCACTATTTTAAAGCAAGTTTGAAAGCGTTAAGCCACATCTAAGTATTTTCTAAATTGTATTTTATTCTGTTGCAATAAACTGATGTCAACGTATATATCCATATATAAAATTCTCATGTCGCGGTGTTTGTTGCCAAACTCCTCCGAAATGGCTCGACTGATTTTCATGAAATTTATGTGTGCATATTCGGGTAGGTCTGAGAATCGGTCAACATCCATTTTTCATACCCCTAATTTTTTTTCAGTTTTTAGAAAAAAAAAATGTTTTTATTTTTTTATGATACAGCGTTCAAAAATACATACGCCCAAATTTTTTACCTTTCTACGATCAACCCCTATTTTTTAATAACTTTTAACCCCAGTCGGTAACTGATGGCAAAACAACGTTTACGGGGATAGCTAGTAGTCATATAAAATAATCATAGTATGATGAAACAATAATAAATAGAATATTCACCCAACAATCATACAATTTTCTAATCATATTAGGGTGGTAGGGAGAAACTGTCTGATTAAAAGCATCAACTCTTCATTCAAAATAATTATGACCTGTTAGGTGATTCTCGCGGCTCCGCCCGCGTGCAAAAGGTTTTCCGTGATAAAAATATTTTCCCGGGATAAAAAGTATACTCAGGAGTAATGTGGCTTCCTATTGGTGAAAGATTTTCAAAATTGGTTCAATAGTTCCTGAGATTAGCGCATTCAACCAACCAAACAAACAAACTCTTCAGCTTTATAATATTAAGTCTAGATAATATTATATAAAAATACGACATTGTATAATAGAGTGCCTTGGCCAATGCTGCAAGCATCAAGACTTTTCTTTACAGCGCGTCTTTGGTACTATAATTATTGCAGGCACTTGTTTCAATCAAAATATAGATAAGTGCCTACAAGAATAATAATAACTAAATGCAGTAATTGTAACATTACAAATATTCCAACTCAACCGAAGAAAGTTAAGCATGACAACTAAGCATTAAGTTACTTATAAGAACTTGCTATCCTGCTGGTACTGGCTAAACAGCCGATATCTTGCAAATTATTGTGTTAATCAATTCGCCTTGTACACTTTGTTTGGTATAATATATTGTCTATGGTCCTAAAAACCTTTATTTTGATGTCGATAAAACTGATTATAATAAGTATCTAGTAGAAAAAGCACGGCATTTTAAAATTCACAATATAACTGGCTGAAAATATAGGAATTCTGATGCCATAAAGAAAAAAATAAATGTTTCATGGCTCATTCTTTATTAACAAAGCTAGATAAAGTTTTTTCCGTTAAAAGAAGTATACGAATTTTCCGTAGTGTATAATATTATAAATACTCTTTGATACGCATAATAATATATTCTGGGAATACATTTATAACACAGGTAGGTGTCTATTTATTATTTTACTAACTAAACTATTATATAAAAGGAATACAGATTATTGGAATCGCTTATAGTGCCATCTTACGGTTCATCAATTAATTTGCTTATAATTTTTAAAATACGTTTATTTCACCTTTTTTACCGACTGCAAAATAGGAGGTTGTGTATTCGACCTGTGTGTGTATGTTTATTGTTTATTTGTAAGTATGTATTTGTGTTTGTATGTTCGCAATTTTCTCAAATACTACTGATATCATTTGGATGGGGTTTTCCTTATTATTTTTTAGTTTTGAAAACATCGTCATCACTTTGTAATCGACTTCGAAAAAGGAGCTTCTGTATTCAACCCGTATTTATGTTTTTATGTCCTCGATTTCCTCAAGAACTACTGAACCTATTTGGATGGGGTTTTCGTATTTAAATGTATATTTTCGAGGGAAAATAAACATAGAAATAACGAAAATAAAACAGACTTCAAAAATCACTACAAACGAAGATAAATAATTTAACTTTATTGCATTAACTTTATATTTGGAGTCGGTGCCTAATTTAAATTACCAGCTAAGCAAAATAAATGCACGGACAAAAATACAAAAAGAATTTTCAATTTAATTAAGACACCGACTCCAAATATAAAGTTAATATACGTACCTATATGAACTTAGATTATTTTTGGTTTGTATTTTTATTTACAAAGCACTGCGTTGCATTACACTGCACTCGTCACCCTGAGACATTGCATGTTAAGCTTTTTTTAAGCTACTGCATAGCTTCTATCGCGGGCCTTGAGCGTGGAGACCGAATCCAGAAATTCCGTAACGAAAATAACCTCACATCTTTTTTATCTTACTAATATGAACCTTAAATACAATGCGTAGAAGCTATAATTCTTGAAACGAGTATATTTTTATTTATTTTATTTATTAAAATCATTAAAACCATTTCTTACTAATCTAATATGAACCTTAAATACATTGCGTAGAAGCTATTTCCCCAGCGTTGGCACGGCACGAGTACAAAAGAATCGAACGTAACATTCTTTTTTCAAATTTTGTTGATTTATTCTACTTTGGTTGTGATGACCATTGCATTTCTGACATTTATCAATAACAAGACTAAACGTGCGTTGCTCGCGTTTAAAAATCTACTTTATGTGGTAAGCGTAAGATCGAATTTGTGTTTAGTCAATCAAAATTTGTGATAAAAAAATGCTATGCAATAGCTTTACCGCGGCAGTCTCCGAGTGCCACACGTATATTTTTTTTTTATTGTATTGAATGAGGAGACGAGCATGCCGTTCGCCTGATGGTAAGCGATACGACCACCCATAAACAGAAGCAACACCATCCAGCACCTTTACTTACAAAGTACTGTGTGGCATTCCAATGCGCTCGTCATCCTAAGACATAAGATGTTAAGTCTCACTATGTCCAGTAGTTACACTGGCTACAATGTCCTTCAAACCGAAACACAACAGTGCATGCACACTGTTGCTTGGCGGTAGAAATAGCCATTGCGGTGGTACCCACCCAGACGGCCTCTTACATAAGAGAGACCTACCACCAGTATCAGTCAGTCTCAAAATGCCCAGTAATCACCACCACCACCATACCAGCCCTATATTATATACTGCCCACTGCTGAGCACGGGTCTTCTCTACAACTGAGAAGGTTTAGGCCTTAGTCCACACTCTGGCCTAGTGCGGGTTGGCAGACTATACATACCTTCGAAATTTTTATAGAGAACTTCTCAGATATGAAGGTTTCCTCACGATGTTTTCCTTCACCGTTAAAGCGAGCGATTAATTCACAAAGAGTACATGCATTACTTTTTAGAAAAGTCAAAATTGCCCTTGGGTTTTGAGCCCACGGTCATTCGTCTCGGCAGTCCATTCCATTCCCAACTAGACAAACGCTGCCACAAATCACACTGGCTATAATTTCCTTCAAACCGGAACACAACAGTGCATGCACTGCAGCTTGGCGGCAGAAATAAAAATCGCCGTGGTAACTTCCCAGACGGTCACTGGCACACGAGAGACCTACGAGTAAATTTGTGCTACAAATATATATTAATATCTAATGAGCAATCACTATGGGTTGATTGACTCTTTATCTTTCTGACTCATTGTACAGAGCTTACATACAGATTCGCCGGTACCCGAGCAATTGCATAATGTGGGATTCGGGCGTAATGCCAATAAACACAATTAAACGTGGAAAGTTTATGGTACAGTAATACCGTGAAATTCCGTTATGAACCTACTAATTTTAAAGTGGTAGACATGGGCGTATTTAGAGTCATTTTCCAGGCGGGGCCTTTTTTTTTTTTTTTTTTATCGCGGGGAAAAACGCGTTATCGCTACCACCACTGTGGGGTGAGTGGAATGGTTATGTTGGTTTCACCGATCTTACGGCACAATGTCGACACTCGGGAGTATAACATCATCCGAGCGAGCATTGGACCGAGTTCATAACACTATGTACACCCTACACCGGCATACCATCCAAAACCCGCGGTGGCCTCCTTCGGCGCATACGGGACGGCCCCGGGGTGTCTTGTTGCACTAAGATACCTGCACGGCACCGCCCCTGCGCAATGCCGCATTGCGGCTCCTCTCTAAATGAGGGGGCTAAGAAGCCCCCGAATTCTATAGCACACCTTTGGCGTCTACGACTGCAGGAGACCGACCACCCGCAATGTCGTCCAACTCGGAGTCGCACAAACTGGAGTAACAGAGCAGTGGGACTGGGACGCAACTCTCTCAATGCCCATTTAGTCGTCTCTTACGACAGGCAGGGGATGCCGTGGCGGAATTCTCTAGATGCCCCCAGACCACAGGGCACGGGGCCTGTATGACAAAATTTGGTTGTTTAACAAAAAAAAAAAAAGGACATGTTCAAAAAAAACGGAAATGAAATTCTAACCAAGATACTTTATATATATTTGGATAGTACCCGCAAATAATAGGCCTTTGCAATAAATCGTATAATTTTAAAGTCCTCGGATTTTGACTTAAAAATTACACTTAAAATGAACGCTTTTAAAGAAATTACTTATTAATGGAGGGGTCTAACAATATATTTTTTAATGGATCCAAGGTCCATATTTTTGCTCCTTTAATACCCATATATTTTGAGCCTGGTTAGATATTGAGGGCCAACACCCATACAAAAAGCGGACATTTCCTTCATAGATTCATGATTGTAGGAAGTCATCAAGGTTTTTTTTTTTTTAGGTAGGCGTTCCTGCAGTCAACACCGGGGGAAACCTGCGAATGGGATACTGGAGTCCCCCGGCTTAACGATTGCAGGGGCCTGGGAGGGGAGTGGAAGAGGAATATGGAAGGGATGGTGGGGGGAAGGGAGGAAGGTTCCCAGGATGGGCGGAATGAGAGGATGCCAGGAAATGTTCGCGGGCTCTTTTAGGCCTCAATGTGATTTACAACCAAGAGGTATACACACTGACTGTGTGCCTCGGCCCGCGACTAATGTCCCCCCGCGCATGGGCGTGCATTGGGTGTGAAGACCCAGCGCAAAGAATTGCCTCGGGGGGGAGTCATCAAGGTTTGCGCCCCCTGGTGTCAAGGTGACAAGCCTTGTGCAGTGCTTTACAATTCGAATTTCTTGGTAGGGTTTTCTCTTGATATTGGGCTAAAAAAGTGATACTGTATTTATTCAGTATCAGCCCGGAGTTTGGAATTTGTGCCCGATATGGCGATAGGCTCGCCCCCTATCACGTGACGCGGAATACGCACGGTGAAAAATGTATGCACTATTTGCGCCTCTGTCTAACCCTTCGGGGATAAAAGGCGAAAGTGTGTGTGTGTGTGTGTTTCTTCTACTTTTTGGCAGTCGTGATATTTAAAATCAGGCAAGGTTAATTCCCCCAATTTAGAATGATGATAGGTCCTTGGGTGGCGGGCGCCGCTTATTATCAGGCGGACCGTTTGCTCGTTTGCCTACTAAGGCAAAAAAACAATGTTCTCGGTAAGAAATGCTTAAAGGAGGCCCGTACCCATTTCTAATACAGGGCTGGTATTATTTAGCAATATTATTTCGACAAAAAAGGAATAATAGCAAATGCGCAACTCAAGGTACCGAACGACGGAACTTTTTGCTCTCATATTTTATAGATAAAATTGCTTTTTTGTATTGGTTTTTTGCGAATAATACTCTTGAGGCGAGAAGGAAAACAGAGCATTTCTGTTAAATATATGGATTTGGAAGGTTTTAATCTTATTTAAAGAATTCGGAATGAAAGTCAGTTAACAATCGAGGTTAGGGCCTGTTCCACAGGTTTCAAATAAATTTTACATGACATCATATTATTAAACAGCTATTGTCTGTTTCTACCGCCAAGTAACAGTGTGCATGCACTGTTGTGTTTCGGTTTGAAGGACATTGTAGCCAGTATAACTACTGGACATAATGAGACTTAACATCTTATGCCTCAGGATGACGAGCGCAGCGGAATGCCACACAGTACTTTGTAACTCAAGGTGCTGGATGGTGTTGCTACTGTTTATGGGTGGTCGTATCGCTCACCATCAGGCGAACGGCATGCTCGTCTCGTCATACAATGCAATAAAAAAAAATGCTAATGTAAATAGTAGACATTTTGTTACTATTTATTTGGGAGCATAGATTAGTGTGTGCTTTGTATTTGGTCGGCTTATACACCTATGTGACGGGTAGTATTTATTAGCAAACGGTGAAATTGGCCCTAAGTTTGTTGTAAATAATATACTGCCGTCCTAAGCTCGAAACCCGTATCTCAAAAAACATAGTAAACTTTATTTTTATGGAATCAGATAGCTTAAGAAATGCACATCCAATGAACAATATAGCCAAATAGCGGTAAATATTTTAAAACATATAAAACCCTTGAGAAAAAGATCCCTATCTCAGTTTTACCTCAAATCACAAATAGTCAAAAGAAAACTATATTTACAAAACTCTAATTTTCTCAAAACTAGCGTTCCTTGAAATACCGCTTTTGCGCGTAGCACGGCAGTATGGGGTATATTAAAATTTTACCAATATTACTCAGTATCAGCCCGGAGTCTGGAAATGTACCCGGTAACTGGCAATAGGCTGGTAATATCACATGGGACTTAACATAGCAGGCAAAAGTGGGTGTGCTCTACATCTGCCTACCCGTCAAAAGGAAAAAGGCGTGATACTATATACATAGCCTATAGTGCATAGTATATGTGTACGACGTATGTTGACAGTATATAACAAATATTGCAAACATGCATTAAGACTAGATAAACGGCAAATGGATGCAGGCATAGAATAATAACGCCAAGAATGATAGTTTCATATCAAAAAACTGTCAAGTGTGAAGCATAAAACTCATTGATGTAGGCGTAGGCCACACGTATTGACGTTCTGCCACACGCACACAAGGGTGCAAATAATGTTGCTAGTGGTATCGGATGTTCCCCAAAACCTTAAGTCATTATTTAATTAGGATTATTTAATTATGGAATTATTATTATTGTTCACAGTAAGGGATTACTTTATCCTTAATTATAATGATAAAAATCTGAAATAAAAAATAATAAAATAAATCCCTTAGAATGACGAAAACAGTACCAAATTAAAAACAAATTACGTTGATGACGTGAATTAAACGGTTGAATGCGGTATTTACCTTTGCCTCCATTCTAGTTTTATGATGATGATATGAATGAATGCCTTTATTTATGTCAATAATATCAAATGTATCTGGTTCTATTTTATTACGGTTTTTTTTTGCGAATCATAGTAAAAAAGGCAGCATCACCATTCACCATTCAACCGTATAATTGACGTCATTTGAAGCTTAGTGCTAACGTCTGCTGAAAAAAAGAAAAAAAAGTTAAAATTATAAATGATAACTTTTTAATTTCTAAAAAAGAAAAGATACAGGTGTCCTTATTTTAGAACTATTTTCATTTAAAATAATAATATAAGCTTGTTAAAATTTGAAATGTCAATTAAAATCAACTCAACAGAAAAATATTATTTTCATAATACTGGCAACACAATTCCAAAGCATGCAAAGGTACCAATTAAATAAGTTAATTTTAGAAATATATTAATTTTAGAATATGAACATCAACATTTGGGGTATCAATTTTCTTTTTTTTGGCAACATTTTGATATAATGGCGTCTATAAAATTTTTGAATTATTGTTTTTGCTTTAGCTATTATTTTATGTCAAAATATTAGATAAATCGTAATAATTGCATGTGAAATGTTATGTTACAATGTTTCTTAAAATTATCCGAGATACTGTGACATCGGTTTATTGCACAAACCATCATTTTAAAATAAAATATCGAGAGCTGATAGCGCTACGATTCGGCCTTGAGCACTGACGCGGGATGTTTGGTTACTAGGCTAATTTAGCCTAGTTTTACTTGCCTCACTAAGCGTGTATGTTCACGGTTTCTATGTGTTATTATTCTAAGGATGCAGGCCGCTTTTGATAGGTCCGTCTGGAAATCTTTGGGGGAGGACTATGTTCAGCAGTGGACGTCATGTGGCTGATCATGATGATGATGATGAAACGGCAAATACAAATACATATATGCATTAGATATAGCATTAATTAACATGACAAAATAATTTACAATAATACATTTAAGGTTTAAAAATTCATACTAAACTGATAAGCCATTAGTTTTAAATATAAAAACACAGGAAATAATAAAGCGTTGAACAAGGAATTGCCAAGAAGTTAATTGGCTCCTTTCTGGTTTGTAAGTTGTGACTTTCAATTATGACCAATTGGCACAAATCGCGCTCAATTGTTTCCAAACATCTTGTTCATGACAAGAGTCTGTACAGACTAGGCGTAAATGTATTTTTTTTTTTTCTCTTTGGCAAGGCGTGGTTTGCGCATCTGCCAGTGTCAAAGTTTTTGGAAGTTACATATATAATATTGTTTCTTTGTTATCCTCAGTAGTAGTAGTACTATGTCGAAGTAAAGCAGTGGCTACCTTACCAAGACTTTATCGAGGAGTTTTGGCGGCAACAAAACAAACACTTGACTAGCACAGTTATTTCAATTCACTTCATTTGAGCCCTTTAATAGAACTATATTGGATAATATACCACCATAATTATGCAATATAACACTAAGTATCACCAAAATAATGAATTAAAACAAGAGCACCTCATGACACTACCAAGTTCCCGCCAAAACTCGTAAATGTATTTTCTCAAAAAGTTCTAAGATGATATAGAGTAGTGGTGTAACGAATATTCGCATTCGCATTCGCAATAAATTATGCGAATATTTTGCGAATATTTTTGGCTATGACATGTGTCAATAATTTATAAAATAACACTGCAACATATTATTTTTAAAATGTATAAATAATAATTTTGTTAGTATTTATAGTAGGTACTCTTACATAATAAAAATTATATATTTTTATAACAATAAACTTCCATCTTTCTATACGCACTTAAGTACTTTAAATTATTTTTTTAGCGAGATCACAACGTGATAGGATTTACGTTGTTATTTACACGAGATTTATCTTTACTTAATCTATTATTAGTTTATAAAATGATTGGAAAATATTATGAGAATATAACAAACACATTAAAATATTATAAATTATTGATGATTTTCCTTCAATGTCAATATACCTTTTAAATCCTTTAGTTGCACTGATGACTCACTATTTATTTAACCCGAATGGACGACTTATATTTTTTTACCACAATTAGTGTTTTTTTCTTAAATTGAAATGATTAAGTTACCAACGTCGATATATGGCGTTGCAGTCTTCGGAGGACGCTGACGCATATTGGAAACTCGGTTGACAGTCACGACGTCCGTGCTTACAATGTTGAAAATATCAAGAAGACGATCGAGCGGAACAAAGGCTCCAAAGTGTTGAAGGCCACATTGACTCTTGGTACATTATAGTGCTGAGGTGCTTGTACAACAACGCCACCATGTTAGTCCAAGTACAAGAGCACTACCCAGGCGTGAGACAGAGATGTTATTTCACCGAAATTAGTCACTGCCGCGTTGGACGACATCTTCAAGCTTTTTGATAAGAAAGGATTTGGAATTAGCTTCAATGACGAGTACATTACTCACCTTTGATTTGCCGCAATATTTTCGTCTTGTCAAAATTATTTGAGGACCATATAGCATTATGCTCATTTGCTCAAAGACCACAACAGAGTTTCCCACCTGGTAGGCCTTAAAATGAACAAGACCAAAATCTTGTCCAATGCTCATATTGTGCATATGCCAATTAGTGTTCAGAACGCAACTCTTGAAGTTGTCGATGAATCGTCAAGATAGACGTCAAAACCAGCTCGATTGAGCAGCGTTCGGGAAACTAGGCAAAGTCCTCTCATCTAAAATACGCATGCGCATGCTCACACCTTTTATCCCCGAAGGGGTAGGCAGAGGCGCAACTAGTGCACCCACTTTTCGCCAAGCGTATTCCATCCCATGATGTGATAGGGGGCGAGCCTATCGCCTTTTCGGGCACAAATCTAAAATACCTCAGTGCTTAAAGACAAAAATCTTCAATTAATGAGTGTTACCAGTGATGACGTACGGTTATGAGACGTGGCCTCTGACTATGGGCCACCCAAGACGGATCACGGTCCCTCAGCGAGCTATGAAGATGCTCGGTGTTTCTCTGCGCAATCAAATTGGAAATGAGGAGATTCGTAAGAGCACGAATATCGCTGACATATTTCAAACAGGACGCTCTATCTGGACTTCACAACGCTTAATATCAGGTTCAGTAGTGGCCTTTGCACGATAAAATCTTTTGGTGCCAAATAAAAATCCAATATTTGCATTCACATTAGCGAATATTGGAGTCAAATATTCGCATTCGCATTCGCGAATATTGGAAATTGGACATTCGTTACATCACTAATATAGAGCGGACATTGGGAAAATTGACATTAAAATTTTTTGAGCCTGTTCGTCAGTAACTCAATCTACCGTGAAATAAGAAAATACCTATGTAAAATTCATTAGAACATACTTTGACATGGTCGTAATTCGTATATTCGCATATTTTCTTCCAAAATCTTGTTTTCTTTACAAAATTTAACCATACCGAAACGTCTTGCTACACGTGTCAGATAAGACAGCGACTTATTACCAATTGGTAAATAACTTTTGGACGAAATTTGGTCCTGATGTCCGGTCTATAATTATAATGTTTAATGTCTTTGTATTTTCCCTAGAAGCAGTGACGCTTTAGCCAGCGCGAGGCTCCGGGCGACAGATGTTTCCATACCAGCCCTGTATTATATACTGCCCACTGCTGAGCACGGTCCTTCTCTACTACTGAGAGGGTTTTAGGCCTTAGTCCACCACGCCGGCCTAGTGCGGGTTGGCAGACTTCACATACCTTCGAAATTATTATAGAGAGCTTCTCAGATATGCAAGTTTCCTCACGCTGTTTTCCTTCACCGTTAAAGCGAGCGATAATTCACAAAGAATACACACATAACTTTTTAAAAAATCAGAGGTGTGTGCCCTTGGGTTTGAACCTGCGGACATTCGTCTCGGAAGTCCGTTCCACTCCCAACTAGGCTATCGCCGCTTTTAAAAAAGTTGTTTATAACTGGAGGGGTCCAATATTTGTGCCCCTTTAATATCCATAAGGTTTGAGCCTGGTTAGATTTTAATTTGAGGCATAGAAAAAGAGGACATCTACTTTAGCTGTCTACTTTGGCCGTCAATTCCCTTGTACCTCTAAGTGATACGGGCCAAAGACCTAGAAAACTTTGCCCCGATCAACGCTCAAGCAATAATATATCGAAGTACACAGCTGTAACAGAGATTGTGATACGCCTCGAATTCATATGGTACAGTCGCGTACATTATTATATTAACCTCATATTTTAAATATGTGTAATTGTTTGTCGTCGAAAATTTTTAATACGTCTGCTAAATAGATTTAGGTATATGAAATTTGGCACACAGATAAGCGAAGTTCGAATTTAACAAATCGTGGGCTATTTTAGAGTTCCGTACCTCAAAAGGAACCCTTATAGGATCACTTTGTTGTCCGTTTGTCTGTCAAGACCCTTTTTATCAAGAACGCGTAGAGTTGAAATTTGTTTGTCGCGGAGGAGAGTTTGAACTTTAGCTTTATCTTTGCAGTCACAATTATCAACATTATTTCTGCGGCTGTGCAGCAATGAGCATTTTTTTTTATCGGAGCACAACAAAGTGGCTCTACACCTGATGTTAAGTGAAGCGAATTTACTAAGTTATGAGTGGCATTCAAAATTGCTAAATGTTAACAATCAATTAGTGCTGAAACAAAATTCACTGTGACGTCACAAATTCATTAATTACCTAGATACAATAAGAATAATTACGTTTGAACGTGGTACTCGAATTGTTATGGATAGAGAAACCATAGTGTTTAAATATTTCACATTTTAATTATATTTGATAGAAACAACGCAAAAAGTGCTGAACAGATTTGGATGTTTGGCACATACACTATGTCCTGAAACAACACACAGACAAATTATGTCGAAAAATTACACAGTGGGAATTTTACTCCGGGAAAGATCTTTCGCAGTCGGAGTCGCAATCTACATCAAATATTTTATAATTTGCAATGTATCCACAAAAAGATGAAATTAGACAACGAAATGCTCTAAATAGATGCAATAATAATAATAATAATAAGCCCGCAGGGGCGGCTTTGTGGCGAGCCGACGGTGAGTGGCGACACCGCGTACCCCGATTCCGTGGGGGCTAAATGAGACCCCCTGACCCTTGGCTTGCCTTAACTGGCCAGCTAGGGGTGGAAATCGCAAGAGCTAAAACCTCAAGCTCCAGGGTGGAAGTGCTCAAGCTGCGTAATAGCGAGGAAACCCGCTCCGGGACGCGTTAGCGACCCGCGATGGTGAAATCGGTGCACACCTCTCGACACCCTTTAGCCACCCACACCGATGTTGCGTCCTTGTCATGCGCCGCTTTTGGGATGCCCATCTAGTGGGGGGCAAGTCACCGTCTGCCTTGAATACAAATGATTGAGACATTTTACTTGGCAGGCGTCCCGTTGTCTCAATCAATAGCCCAGCAACCAGTCCAGCTAGATCCCATCCATAGACCCAATTAATTCCCATCTACTCTGCAATAGTCCTTACACCTTGCAGGCGCGGTCTTTGGTTGTATTTCTTCCATAAATGCAGACAGAGATAGTACCTGCATGGTGTACATATCCCAACTATATTAAAGTATCTTTAAGGGGCCTCTACGTGTTGGATCTGTATCCCCACGCAAGCCTTCCAAAAGGACCGGCCTTCGTGCCGTGATATTCCACAGGAAAGATACAATAATAATAATAATGCGCATGTGAAATGGAAATATTTGACATATTGAACTTAACAATAATGTTGGAAGTTTACAAAACTTCGAGGGCAGTGAATGCCGCGTAAGTCAGTAAAAAAATATAGTATATAAATTTTATGTTTAGTATAGTATCAATTTAAATTTGACTTTATCGTCATTTACGTTATTGCAGTATCACCAATGAAATGTACGACAATTGTCGCTACACTAGGCATGCTGGTATGGTGGGGCTCAGTGGGTGTCCATATGAAGCCTACTCCAAAACAAAAAAATATAGCTATGACCACATACATAGGCTTCGACATATATATCGAAGAGGAACTCACAGGGGACCAATAAAACATAGCGAATACTTTGCAATAGTCATAATTGAATTATATTTATTCAACCCATGGTTCGTTTATCATTTATCACTTTTTCAGGACTAGCATAGTGATCACGTAACAGTCAACTGAACACGTTAGCATAGTGACACTTTGATATCTTGTTGAACACAGAACGACGACCAAATTAAGTCTCCCCTCCTCTCAAAAAAATGTGTAAGACGACTAAATACAAATGTCACACTCTAATCTACAGTCCCTAATAAATAGTTTATACTAATATTATAAAGGGGAAAGATTTGATTGTTTGTTTGTTTGTAATGGATAAACTCAAAAACTACTGGACCGATTTTGAAAATTCTTTCACTAATAGGAAACTACATTACTCCTGAGTGCTATAGGCTACTTTTTATCCCGGGAAAATATTTTTATTGCAACGTCTATTGTGTATATACGAATTACACAACAATATTACTACACATTAATAATTATTATTAGTCAAATAAAATATATATGACAACAGCTGCAGATAATCAATATATATCTCAAGAAAATGGTATAGAAGCAAAGAGTTCTAGATTATATTGAGCGGACATTGCGAAAATTGTCATACAAAAATTTTGAGCCTGTTCGTCAGTAACTTAATATACCGTGAAATAACAAAATACCTATGTAAAATTCAGTAGAACATACTTTGATATGATCGTAATGCGTATATTGGGCATATTTCCTTCCAAAATATTGTTTTCTTTCCAAAATATATGCATACCGAGACGTCTTGTTATACGGACATGTCAGATAAGACAGCGACTTATTTGGTAATAAGTTTTGGACGAAAAATTTGGTCCTGATGTCCGATCTATAACTATACTGTTTAATGTCTAAGTATAGAAGTATGTTTCAGTACGCACAAGTATTATATGCAGTTTAATTAGAGTATCTCAGCATTTCAACTCTGTATCGGTACTAAATATATTTTCCGCATTTGTTTACTTCGAAAATTAATAACCTTGAAATTCAAATAAAACATTATTTCCTAGTGCAATATAATAGAGATTTTTCGTCCCGAATGTACCTTCCAGCCTTGCTTTGTCCGAATGAGTTAGACTGCCTACTGACGCTGAAAGCGTAGCACGTGTACGTAATTATGTTGTGATTGTGTTTGTGTAATTGTTAACATGGGGAAGATCGCTGAAGAATGGGTTACGCCATTCACGAAGCAGGTTGGTGTTATTGGAGGTTGGTTTTGGAACGTTTGAAAAACATTGGTGTTCTAAATTTAAAATTTGAATTTCTGGATTCGATTCAAAATGAGTTTCAGTTTAAATTTATATTCTCGTATCGTTTTGGAATGAATTTTAAATAATATGAACTAGTAATTTGTGTTCAAATAAAGATTTTTTTTGTAATTCTCAAGCAGGCAGATGTTATTGGACGTATTTTAGTGATGTATTCCAATTGGTATGACCCGCTATGGCGATAGGCACGCCCCCTATCGCACAATGAGACTGAATACACAGTGCGAAAAGCGGGTGCACTAGGTGCACTAGGTAACACTGGTGCCTTTGCCTACCCTTCGGCAATAAAAGCGTGAGTGTGTGCGTATACTCCAATTAAAATTACTGCAACAAGCAAGTCAGATCCTAATGAATATAATTAGTGATCTGAATCGCTCATACGAGGAGAACCAAGGATGCGCTGGCAGCCTTAAACAAAGGAATAAAGATAAAAAAGGGGAAGATAATCTTTGGGCATTCCGAAATCTCACCCGCCGTACTAAACGCAACAAGTTGTTGACATTGGTTTTCTTGTCCTCCAGTAGAGCTGGTCCATTCGTTCTGTAGACATTTTTTCTACGGCGTGACTCTACCAATTTAGAAAAAAGACTACAATTCTCGTTACTCAAAATTTCATTAGCATTATCTAGTTTGCTAGACAACAAGTAAAAATGCAATTCAAAAAAGAGAATTCGATAGAGAAAATAGTTTCAAACGAATTGTAACAAATTCATTTGATAATATTATCGTTTTTACTTTTCTCATTTTAAATTAAGACTAAGAGATTGGTGAACACTCAATTTATAGTTTGAATCCTGAATGTATTATTCAGCAGCCCTGTTTTCTTTGATACAATATAATGTTTACTTATACAATGAATAACTTAAATCTAAATATATTATGATTGGTTATTATTATATCATCAAAATGTTCGTATCAAAGTTAACAAATTTAAAATACTACTGTTTACTTTATAATACCACCATACCAGCCCTGTATTATATACTCCCACTGCTGAGCATGGACGTCCTTTACAACTGAGAGGGTTTAGGCCTTAGTCCACCACGCTGGCCTAGTGCGGGTTGGCGGACTTCACATACCTTCGAAATCCAGACAACTTCTCAGGTATGCAGGTTTTCTCACTTTATAATAAATCCTCTAATATTAAAGCTACTTCAATGGTATTATCCAATATTTGTTTATTTTTAATTCTGCCCTCTGTGATTCCCTTTAAGAACTGTAGGACACGAAATTATATATTATCTTTAATGCCTAATTTTCATTCTGTGGCAGGCTTAACTTACAAGCAATAGAAGATAACATAAGGTCTACATTAAGAGCAGTAAATATCGTTAGTGCCCCTTCAAAGTAACTGAATGACGTCCATCAGGATGAGAATATTTTCCCATCAAATATAGATACAAACATACAATGCAAATAAAATATCTGGTGGTAATTCCCGTGCCTATAAACTGTATCTAAAATTTCAAAATTACAAAGTTTTTTTTTATGATATAGGGGGCAAACGAGCATACGGTTCACCTGATGGTAAGTGATCACCGCCGCCCATGAACATCTGCAATACCAGGGGGCACAGAGATGCGTTGCCGGCCTTTTAGGTGGGAACACGCTCTTTTTTTGAAGGTCGCCAGGTCGTATCTGTCCGGAAATGCTGCTGGCGGCAATTGGTTCCATAATATTCCGTAATTCTGCTGATGAACGTAATGTTCATCACAAGGTTTTGAATCTGAATGTATTGGACTTCATTACCCTTAAACCGGAACTACGTAACGAAGGCAGAAATCTACAATTAATCGGTCTACTAACTAGTATTATATTTATACCTAGACTAATTTACGGCTCCTTGATTTGGTACTAGGCTGTGAACTGGAAGGTCCTGAGTTCAATTTCCAAGGCCAATAACGTTTTGCACGGGTCCTTGCTTGATTTATCCGGGATTGGATTTCTTAGAAGTTACAAGAGGTTGTCATCGGGTTGGACTCTAAATTACGTGAAAACGTGTGTTGTGGCGACTCTACGTTGGAGATAAGGGCATATGGATGATTTATATTCAGATTGCTTCTTCCTGGTGCGTTAATTCTGTTGCAAAAAACTATAACAAAATTATAATGAAACATCGTGAGTTACAGTCAATTAAAATAAAACTTACGGTCATAAAAGTGAATGTACATTGTACAGTTTTATAATGTCTGAACATTTAGTTGAATTTTGAAGCACCAATTAAGATAATAATTAAATACTATGTTGGACTTTTTTATACAACTTAATGACTAACTAGCAAGCTACTCGGCTTATGGTAATGCAAGGCTTATGGTAGACCAATAAATAGTAGCAGCACTAGAACTTTTCAAATAAAAAAGCATTTCGTGGTACTGTACTGCGCTCGTCTCTATGAGACATTAATACTATTAAACCTCATGTCCAGTAATATGGCAGATTCCTATGTTTGGTTTTGTACATTATTTTATATGTAACAGAAAATAATACGAAAATCTGTGAAATCAGCATCAAAATTGGTTGAAAAATAAAGCAGTTAATCATATTTGAAATATAGTTCTGAGTAAAAATGGGGGCGTGGTAAGGATATCGCGCTATCTCTTTCGTACGCACGCAGTGTTATGGCCGGTGACGCTTAGTGACGTCTAAGTTTGATATTACTGTTATTTGACAACTTCCCCTTCCACCAAATTTCAAAGCTTTATAACTTACTTATTATTTCGCTAATTTTGAAAATTATTTTTCCGTTATATTAAAGATAGCCTACATTTGTTATAAGTGGCGATAGCCTAGTTGGGAGTGGAACGGACTGCCGAGACGAATGTCCGCAGGTTCAAAACCCAAGGGCACACACATTGACTTTTATAAAAAGTTATGTGTGTATTCTTTGCGAATTATCGCTCGCTTTAACGGTGAAGGAAAACATCGTGAGGAGACCTGAGAAGTTCTCTGAATTTCGAGGGTATGTGAAGTCTGCCAACCCGCACTAGGCCAGCGTGGTGGACTAAGGCCTTAACTCTCTCAGTTGTAGAGAAGGCCCCTGCTCAGCAGTGGGCAGTATATAATACAGGGCTGGTATGGTATATTTTTTTTTAAATGTATTTAAATAATAGTAGTCAACCACCCTATTACACTGGAAATATTGAAAAGCAGAAATAGGCATTGCGGTGGAATCTGACATACGAGAGAGGAGTAAAAGTTAGTGAATTGAAATCAAAACATTGGCTGTTAATCATTCTAACTAAAATGTAATGAATGAAGTATCGAACACAAAGCAGACGCTTGAAATAGATATTGTAATGTATAAAAATAAACGCAGTGGGGCGCGACATGATACTCGGAGTTTAGACAAATACGCAGGCAAACAACGCAAATGCGGTAAACAAAAATATAAGGAATTTAAAATATTTTAATGTAAACACGTACGCTGACGTCACGGAAGATTGAGTGTCACTGGCCTTAGCCGAGGATGATGACATTAAAACCAATTCGATCGGTGGAATTCAATGTACATTTTATACTGTAATGAAACAAATAGCTACCTTACATATTTATAAAGGATTCTCGGTATAAATAGTAGCCTATAGCACTCAGGAGTAATGTAGCTTTCTATTAGTGAAAGAATTTTCAAAATCACTCCTTTAGTTTTTGAGTTTATCCATTACAAACAAACAATCAAATCTTTCCTCTATATAATATTAGCATAGAAAACCAAATCAATCAGTAGGATTCTAGATATCTTTTGTACCTGATTTCATAACAGCGCATATAACAATAAATTCGCCACAGTAGCCTGTTTAAAAAAAACTGATTCTTTGTCGACTGTTTGGTCTGCAGCAGCGTATACACGGTGTTGATTGGGAGATCCTGAGTTCAAATCCCAGGTCGAGAAACATTTTTTTTTATGGCATTGAATGACGAGACGAGCATGCCGTTCCCCTGATCACTTTGAGTTACAAAGAACTGTGTGGCATTCCACTGCGCTCGTCATCCTGAGACACAAGATGTTAAGTCTCACTATGTCCTGTAGTTACACTGGCTACAATGTCCTTCAAACCGAAACACAACAGTGTATGCACACTGCTGCTTGGCGGTAGAAATAGACATTGCGGTGGTACCCACCCAGACGGTCTCTTACATATGAGAGACCTACCACCAGTAAAAAGAAGTACATAAAGTAAGTTTTTTAAATGATAAGTGTAGTTGGTGTTCAGAGAAACGAATAACCTTCGCCATTATACACAATCATGTCGTCCTGTTCGATACCAGATATACACAGGCTGATCCCGGAACGCGTATCGCGGATCTTGCTGCATTACTTTACTACAAGCAGGATATACATTAAGCAGGCGATCGGTGAGAAACTTAGCCAAAAATCTTCTACAACATACTTGTAAATCTGTGTTATGCCAACTCCTCATTGGTGTGTAAAAGGAGGTAAAAGAGGTCGAGCTGTGCCTTGAAAACAAGTTTTCGTTTGATATTTAGATCTATAATATTAGATCTCAAAATCAAGTTAGGTTTTAAACAGTAAAAGAAACGGTGTCTACCTTTTAAAAAGAGCGTACCACGGAAACGAATGCCGTAGACAATATGATAACGGTTATTTGAGCTAATTTCACTCGATACTAAATTATTGTGGAGTGTGGATAAATGGTTTGGAATATTAAAAGAGTCCGTTATTCAGCTTGATAAACGCAATTCATACGTAGAACTATGCAATTCTAAATTCTATGTGAATCTGCTGCACTCACTGCTCAAAGAGTAGTTGAGGAGCTTACAATCAAATGCGTTGATACATATCTTTATTTTTTTAAAACAGTATCTCGACACACAAAACTAAACAACAGTAAACTTCCCAGTTTGAAATCACTGAACTTCGACTTTCAATTTCAGAAAAGTAACACAATGTCCTACAACATTAATTTCTTTTACAGCGCATTATCTAATGATGATCCTTATCAATTCCAGTGCTTCGTGACGGCAGGAGTATCACTGAACATGGCTGCAGCTGGCTTGGTGATGGGGTTCACAACAGGACTCTTGGAGCAGCTGAAAGCCCCTGACTCTACTATACCCATTGATGATTCTTCAGGATCTTGGATTGGTACGGATTCTCTTGAATTAAAATAACTTAGAAACAGCTGATAAGTAAATATCTTGGCGGTCAAAATTCCAATCTTAATTTTTCCTGCCTCGATGGCGTAGTTGTATTGCGGTACGATTGTACGATTGCAATGTACAGGTCTCGGGTTCGGTCCCAGGGTCGGGCAAAATGATATTGGGTTTTCTAATAATTATCAGCCCGGAACATTGATATATAACAAAACCCTTTATATATCAATTGCCCGGAGTCTGGAATTTGTGCCCGATATGGCGATAAGCTCGCCCCCTATCACAACATGGGACGGAACACGCACGGCGAAAAGTGGGTGCACTAGTTGCACCTCTGCCTACCCCTTCGGGGATAAAAAGTGTGAGTGTATATCTTAATTGTTACAAAGTTTCATCCAATTAAATTCAGTGAGGTATTGAATTAAATAAGGTATTCTTAAATAAGGCCTAACCCCTCTCAGTAATAAAGAAGGCCCGTGCTCAGCAGTGGGCATTATATATTACAGGGCTGATTGCATTACATTGCATAGCAAGGAATTCTTTGGACTGTTATTTTTGGAAAGGTTGTTGCACGCGAACGTGCTACGAGCAATAGGTATTATAATAGTAATAGCTCTAGAAGATACCCAACAATATTTTCTTTCGTACTAGACCGTGATTAAATGAATGCAGTTTCCGCTTCACGCTCAAGTTAATGCTACGTTTTTTATTATTTTGAAATGGTTAAATTTTTTCACATCTTACTTGGAATATTAAAGAGGCCATGGGTGGTAATTTTAAAAGTCACTCTAACTGAAAATCGGTATTGACTTTGAAGATAGTTACTTTAACTAAACTGCTGACCAATTTAGTTGCTATTGGTTATGATTAGCCTCACGCTATTTTGAACACAAATTCCAATTCCAGGACCGATCCTTTTTTCAAATCAAAAAGAAACATAAATTTTTGCTTGCCAGGTCTAGGAATTGAACCAATGATCTCACGATCTACAGCCCCGATGAGTTGGGAATGTACTTTGTAATTCAAACTTCTTGGTGGCGTAGATGTCTTTGGGCAAGCTAGTCGTAATATTATAGACTAGCTGTTGCCCGCGGCTCCGCCCGCGTGAATGAGTTTTCCCGGGCTAAAAGTCCCGCTTTGTATTTTCCCGGGATAAAAAGTAGCCTAAGTTACTCCTTATTACATCAGCTACCTGCCAATAAAAGTCCCGTCAAAATCGGTCCAGCCATTCCAGAGATTAGCCGGAACAAACAGACAGACAGAACAAAATTGTAAAAAATGTTATTTTGGTGTATGTACCGTATATATTCATATACATGTAGTAAAAAACGGTTATTTCAACATTACAAACAGACACTCCAATTTTATTTATATGTATAGAAGAAGATAGATTATCAGCAAGCAAACAAGCAGTTCGTTGTGTCACTGAGTTACATAAAAACCACATCCTAAACTGCACGCAGTCAAAAACTAAAGTGAAAGTAAACCTCAGTTAACAATGAACCTGTGGCAGACAGGTATTATGCAATACTTTAACACGTTTTATTACCAACATACATTCAGCAAAGGTAACCACAAAAAACGCATTACGCATTGATCTCTTAAACCCTCGATTTTTTGTCATAACTTCACTTGTGTTACGTTATAGCAATTTATTTTTGACACATGTAATTACTGAAACAATACTTGCTCTCTTTTGAACCGATGATGCTGTTTTCAGAGATGACATACTATATTTTTATCTTTCCTACCGATCCGTCTAATATTATAAAGAGGTGCAGTTTGCTTTGTGAGTTTCTTTGTAGGAAGTAATCTCTGGATGTACTAAACCGATTTCGATTAAATTTTATATTGTAATAGTTTGAGATACTGGAAAGAACATAGGCTACTTTTGCTCTCGGGATAATATAAAGCCGAACTTAAAGAACGAAAAAATAGTAATTTAATAAATAAAATTACTGTCCCATTATTTGTGACATCTAATCTCCGTTTGGCATAGTCCTAACCTCCATAAATTTCTGAAACCTGTGTTAACAATAATACTGTATTTTCAATTGCGAATACATTTTTTGATAATTTTTCGAATCGACCTGTCAGTGTATCATTACTTGATAGTCATTTATCATCACGACCGGGTTCAAGGAGGTGTGAACCCTGATAACGTGCTTTGTGAGAGGGGGCGTGATTGTTCGCCATTGTGACGCTGAATTAACATATACATTAATATTATAAACGCTAATGAATTTATCTATCTTCAATGGAATTCTCCAAAGCCCAATAGTGAAGATGACAATGCTTGGCGGCAGAAATAGACTGAAGTTCTGATAGATCCACCACTTAGTAGATCTTTTACCTTACCCTTTCTTATTATCTCTTATCAATCATTCTCATTTAAAATGTCCGTATTAAAGTAATTTACTTCTTCTCTAATTCCAGCTGCCATCCCTGGCTTCTCTCTCGTTGTTGGGAACTTCTTGGTACCCTCCATCATGTCGAGATACGGCCGAAAAATGGCGAACCTCATCAGCATTATCCCTCTGATCATCGGTTGGGTCGGCATCATGTTCGCGCAAGACGTCCTCACCTTGATGATAGCCAGGGTCTTCCAAGGTCTATGCATGGGCATGGCGACTTACCTCGGCTCCGTGCTCATCGGAGAGTACTGCAGCCCGAAGAACAGAGGCGCTTTCCTGATGACCATATCGATTTCTATAGCGGTGGCTGTTCTTGCCGTCCACACCATGGGTTCATATATCAGCTGGCAGGTTTCGGCGCTAGTGTGTGGGTTAATTGCTCTCTTGGATTTATTCATCGTAATGTGCTCGCCGGAATCTCCAAGCTGGCTTGCCGATCAAGGCAGATACGATGAATGTAGACGAGTCTTTAGATGGCTAAGAGGTAATCGTGAAGAGGAAGAACTAAAAAGGATGATAGAAGCCAGTATCATCATCAGGGAGTCTAAAGCAGAAGCCGATATTTCAAAATTCTTTATCAAGAAGTTAAGAAGCAATATCGTCTACTTCAAAACGACGATACAAAAGAAGGAGTTCTTCAAACCTATTTTTATAATGATCCATATTTATACTATCGCCCAGTGGAGTGGCGTGAACATAGTTGTAACATATGCTATAGATTTATTCCAAAAAGTTGTTGGTTCTGATTGTAACATACCATTATTGGTGATCACGTTGGACGCCCATCGCATCATAGCCAATATCTTTGCAATATACATTATCAAGAAGGTAAAAAGACGCGTCATGCTGTTTACTACAGTCGGTATTAACTTATTCGCCTTATTAGGAATAGCTGCGTACACTTATTCCAAAGAAAACAACCTACTACCTTTCGACCATCCTATGATAGGCATCCTGTTAATTCACTCGTTAATGTTCGCGGTAGCTTCTGGTACATTATCATTATGTTTTATAATAGCTGGAGAGATATTTCCATTGGAATATAGAAGTTTAGCTGGAGGTCTAAGCGTGCTATTTTATTCAGCTAATATGTTCATAACAGTAAAAACACTACCTCATTTCTTCAAAGTTTTAGGAGTTTATGGAACTTGCTGCGTGAATGCTGTTGTGGTGGCATACTGTTTGTTTGTGGCTTGGTGTTACCTTCCAGAGACCAAAGACAGGACTCTTCAGGACATTGAAGACGAGTTCAGAGGTAGACCTTTGACGGTTGAGGAGTTAAAGTCGGTGCAGTCACTGGCTTCGTGGAAGGCGTATAACACAGACAGACGGTGTAGCACCCCAGTCGTTTTGTGATAGTGAGATTGTGATAATGCTAATTTGCCTCAATTTTTTAAATGTGATCATTTTTACACGCCGCCTTATGAAAAGACGATAATGAAGTACATCATCAAAGTCAATGAGGCTTGATTTATGTAAAGGAAATGAATTAATACCAAAATAAAAAATGTCTTTCATTGTGATGTTATAGGTATATAACTGCGATATTTTTCGTCTATTTGTATTTTATTTGTAAGTATATTTTGGACTGTCTCGGCGGCGTAGTTGTATTACGGTATGACTGCAATGCTGAGGTCTCGGGTTCGATTCCCGGGTCGGTTTGATTTGATTTGATATTGGGTTTTAATTCAGTATCAGCCCGGAGTCTGGTATTTGTGCCCGATATGGCGATAGGCTCGCCCCCTATCACATCTTGAGACGGAATACGCACGGCGAAAAGTGGGTGCACTAGTTGCGCCTCTGCCTACCCCTTCAGGGATAAAGGACGTGAGTGTGTGTGTGTGTATATTTTGAACCGAAGCTACGAAATACATTGTTTTTAAAGTTTTATTGTATTTTTATCAAAGACCTCTTGAACGGAACAATAGCACTATTGGGGTTACAGAGATAAGAAAGCCAATGGTCTAATAAATTCTTTATACATATTGAAATAGTTTTATTTAAAATTTTCATAAATTCTTTCCTTGTCGTTTTATAAGTATTTAAATGCCATTCTCTTAAATTGCCAGTGGACTTTGAATGTGACACGAAGACGCAACTCGTAAAACGATGTCGTTTAATTTTGATGTTTGTGATTGATCGGGAGACCAATACGTCAGTCTCTCAACCAATCCCAATAAGACGAAACGGAGACGTGACGTGTTTTTTTGTCACATTCTAAGCCCACAGCGTTGTTTTCATATTCTGAACTCTGACAACTGATGCGATCAATTATGAGAGAGTGGTGATTCAAACTTTATCAACTAGTCGTTGTAATGGTTACACCACTATGTCGATAGATGGCATTATTATCAAATATTAAATTACGGATAAATTCGTAAACTGTGCTCTATAATAATAATTCTGTTCTAATAATTTTAATGAATAGGTCGGGCAAAACTTTTAGGGTTTTTTAACACAACTTGCCCAAGACTGGATCCTTGGGTTTCTATAACATTTATTGTAAACATTATGTCAAATTCTTCTGCAAATATTTGGTAGTGTTTTACCGACCCCACGTTAGAGTGTTATCATAGATCAAAGGTACCATTTTCAGATAGGAACAATAGGACGCGTAGAGTGTGGGTGATGTACTAAACTTTAGGCCGGCTTAGATGATGGATGCGGTAGGTATCCAGTTTAATCATCATCATCAACCACATGAAGTCCACTGCCGAAGATAGGCTTCCTCTAAAAATTTCCAGATGGACCTGTCAAAAGCTGCCTGCATCCAGAGTGTTCCTGCGACCTTTATCAACTCTGTCCACTTTGCAGGGGACGTCCAACGCAACGCTTGCTGGTACGTGGTCTCCACTCGAGAACTTTTCTAGTATAGTAAAGTAGTATTAGAGGAGAATAATTGTTAGTGACGCATTGACATCGGATTAATTGATGGATTTATAAAAGATTTTTTACCATTCCTCACTAATATTATAAATGCGAAAGTAACTTTGTCTGTCGCACTTATACGCCAAAACTACTGAACCGATTTAAATGAAATTTGGTACATAGATAGTCTAGACTCTAGAGCCTGAGAAAGGATAAGTAATAGGTAAGGTAAGTAGGATAAGTAATTTTATGACGATAACTCAAATTTCGATCATTTTGAATTGTGTCGTTTTCGTTCTAAAGGTGCGACATGTCAATTGCTACCGCCAAGCAGCAGTGTGCATGCACTGTTGTCTTTCGGTTTGAAGGACATTGTAGCCAGCGTAACTTCTGGACATACTGAGACTTAATATCTTATGTCTCAGGATGACGAGTGCAGTGGAATGCCACACAGAACTTCGTAACTCAAGTTGCTGGATGGTGATGCTACTGTTTATGGGTGGCCGTATCGTTTACCATCAGGCGAACGGCATGCTCATCTCATAAATAAAAAATAAATAAAACAAACTATCTGTGATTTCAAAATAAATAGTTTTTAATGAACTCATCCACATGAGTTCCTTTTTTTGCAGATCCCTAGAACCGATAATATGAATACCATCAAATTGATTCATCCTTTTCAGTCTCTACACAGAAATCGAACTGCGTATTGCGATTCTGATGGGAATCATGTTATCTGTTAAAGGGAGCTCCAAAGAATAGCGTATGCAAGGTTTACATATATTTAAGTTTTATGCAAGGAAAGAACTTTTAGCAGATACAGTCGAACAAAAATACAATAATAAAACTACAAACTTTGATAAATACCTAATATGTGACATATTAATTATTAGTAAAAAACTACAAGTAATAAGTTTTAAGAAATCCAACTTATGAATATTAATGAGACATTTAATAAAATATATAATGTTAATAAATTATACAACAGATGTAATCAGGGGATTATATCCTGATTTTAGTGTTTTTTTTATTGCAGTTAAATGAAGTTCTGCGTGGCACTCCACTGCGCTCGTCACCCTGAGATATATAATGTTAAGGCCTAATTTCACCATGCTCTGTTAGTTACTTTAAAATAAATAAATTATATAAAATCATTTATTGATCAAGTAGGCTTATAAAAAAGCACTTAGACAAGTCATGACAAGGTAGAGACAATAACAAAGGTACATATACCAATTAAATAATTTAAAGTACCTAGATTAAATAATGAACAACCAGCACGGGCTGATAGGTACAGAGGACACGGACATTGGGGACGGGAATAGGGCTAGGTAAGGAGAAGTGGAGCTGATATAAAAGAAAGGGAAGGAGTATCTTTACATTACGAGGAAAGGAAACGCCACGGTCCTCGCCGGCGAGGATAAAAAGGTCCTAGCCTAGCTAACCTACCAGCCTTTCACTAGCTACCTAAGCGATGACGACCCGAAGAAGAAAGGCAGAAAGAAACTCCGGGCTTAATTTTTTCGTCATCAATTGTCATGATTTTCTTCATTGTTTTTCAAATGTATATTTGACAGTATTATTATTACACAGGTTAATGTATGCATGGATGTAGCCCTAAGATATAAATAAAATACTATTTGGAAGCAACCAAATAAAAATATATTGGCGTTCATGATGCATTAACCCACGTTTACAAATCATTAATTGTAATAGATACCTATAGATCGGTCGTCACTATAATTAAACAATGTCAAAATGTCTAAAAAAATTGAACTTAAATGTCAAAAAAAAATAAAGTTAAAATATAATATTATGGACATAGCCATATAAATGTCATATTATGATATATTTTTTTTCATAGGCGTTCAATGTGAATGCTCAGTGCCTTGGTGCTGTGCCGGCAGGACTGATTCCAAATATCCTTATCATTTAAATAGTCTGTCACTTTATAGTAGCCTCTAGAAATCAATACACGTTTAACGTAAGGCTTAAATTGGATTTCAGGCAGATTTATTACTTCAGAAGGAAGCTTATTATAGAATTTAATGCAGTTGCCCATAAACGAATTACTTGTTTTACTCAGTCTAAACTTTGGAACTGCAAGTTTGTTTTTGTTCCTTGTATTTATAGCGACGCTTGTAAAAGCGACGATAGCCAAGTTGGGAATGGAACGGTCTGCCGAGACAATGTCCGCAGGTTCAAAACCCAAGGCACACACCTCTGAATTTTCGAAGTTATGTGTGTATTGTTTATCAATTATCGTTCGCTCTAACGGTGAAGGAAAACATCGTGAGGAAACCTACATACCTGAGAATTCTCCATTAGAATCTCGAGGGTATGTGAAGTCTGCCAACCCGCACTAGGCCAGCGTGGTGGACTAAAGCCTAACCCCTCTCATTAGTAGAGGAGGCCTGTGCTCAGCAGTGGGCAATATATAATACAGGGCTGATGATGATGATTTATACAAAGTATGTCACTGATTTTTATAAAGCTATCTAGATTTTTGCGGACATACATAATGTTTTGGAATATGTATTCAGCTGGCAAGGTTAGTATATTAATATCTTTAAAAAGGTCTCGAAGAGAATCGCGAGATTGCAAATCATAAATAGCGCGAACAGCTCTTTTCTGTAATATGAAAATAGTCTGCAGATCAGCTGCAGAACCCCATAGCAAAACACAGTACGACATAATACTATGAAAGTAAGCAAAATACACTAACCTGGCCGTCGCCACGTCTGTCAGTTGCCTAATCTTTCTAATGGCGAATACAGCGGAGCTTAATTTACCAGCTATTCTATGTATATGCGAACTCCACTGTAGCTTAGCATCAACTGTTATTCCAAGAAAGACAGTAGAAGGAACAAGATCTAAGACATTTCTATCTAATACAATATTAGAAACTTGTTCAGTATTGTTCAGTAGGGAGAATTTAATACATTTGGTTTTCGCCGCGTTCAAAAGTAGATTATTTGTGGAAAACCAGTCTGAAATGAAACCAAGTGTTTCATTAGGCTCTACAAAAGCCTCATCTTTCCTATTGATCTTAAAAATAAGTGACGTATCATCAGCAAATAAAACTACATCTGCTTTTTTATTTATCATGTAAGGTAAGTCATTTATATACACTAGGAATAAGAACGGTCCTAATATGGAACCCTGAGGTACCCCTATGCTAACTGGAGATCCTATAGAATTAATATTATCGATGTATACTTTTTGATGCCGGTCTGAAAGATATGATGATACCAATTGAAGTGCTCGACCCCGAATACCATAGAAATTAAGTTTCAAAATGAGTGTTCTGTGGTCAACGCAGTCGAATGCCTTGGAGAGATCACAAAAGACCCCCAAGGCATCCTGTGATCCCTCCCAGGACTCGAATACAGCTCTAACTAAAGCATGACCGGCATCTTGTGTAGACCGGCCCTGGGTAAAACCAAACTGCCTATTATGTAAAATCTCATTTTGATTAAAGTGCGACAGCATTTGTAGTAACATTAGTTTTTCAAAAATTTTGCTTTATGCTGGTAGTATGGATATCGGTCTGTAATTAGAAGGATTGTTTAAGCACCCTGATTTGAAAATTGGTACAACTTTACTTATTTTCATGAGGTCCGGAAATATGCCGTCTTTAATACAAAAATTGAAGATTTCCGCTAATATTGGGGCAATCCTAACTATCACCGACTCTAAAGCTTTAACTGATAACCCCCAAACGTTTTCAGTGGTCTTTAGTTTTATGCTTCTAAACGCTTTGACAACATCGTAATTACTAACTACTTTAAATTCGAAATTGTGTTGCGAGCAATTGACATTACGCCTGAGCAGAAGTTCAGCGGCTTCAGGTGACGATGATAGACCTTTTGTAGTTTCAAAGGGAATGTTAGTGAAGTAGTTATCGAAAAAATTGGCAACGGTATTTTTATCAGAAACCAGTACGTCATTTATATTAAGAACGATTTCTTTGTCAGTCCTAATTTGGCCAGTTTCAGAATTAATTATTTTCCACGTTGTTTTTATTTTATTATCCGATTTTTTTATATTTTCACTAACGTAAGAAGCTTTTGCCAGTTTACACACTATTTTAAAAATTTTTGAGTATGTTCTTACATAATTAGCAAATTTGACATCCGGTGTAAAGGACCTTTTGTCATATAATTCGTAAAGAACATCTCTACTACGCCTTATGCCTTTAGTTGCCCAGGCACTAAATATCACAAGTTTTATTAAATTCACTTGTTATAGCATTAAGCAGGTTTTTAAACATATCGTTTGGATTTTCCGTTTTGTGTGTCAATAAAGGTAAAATTGAATTTAACCTAGTACTAAATTTCTCTAGTCTATACTTTGACAGTGGTCTAAATTGATTTTATGAGTTTTAGAACTATAATAATTTAATTTGACCATCTGATATTTGTGATCAGATCGAACACCAGTTATTACCTCTTTATGATCTATATTAAAATTTGTGATGACATTATCTATACATGTAGCTGATGCAGTGGTTATTCGCGTAGGCTCGAAAAATTTACATTTAAGATTAAAAGATTTAAATAATGATAAGAAATTACTTTTGTCTGTTGAATCTGTAAGCAAATCAATATTAAAATCACCGCAAACTAATATTTTCCTGTTCTTCTTGAGCTTACAAAGAATATCCTCCATTTTAGAAAGAAAGCTCAGAATATTTGATGATGGAGGTCTATACACACATAAAACTATATATTCATCAATCTCTGCGCACGCGACCTCACAGACTCGCTCAACAGAAAGATCGGATATGTCTTGTCTCTCCTTACAAGTAACACTATCCTTAATTAATATCAGAGTACCCCCACCTTCTGCTGACACTCTGTTGAACGAGCTGGCGACCCCGAAACCATTCACCCTGAACGCCATTCTATCTGGTCTTAAACAGCCTGTTAACTTTCTTAACGGACTGTTAAGGTTTTTGAGAGTCCCACCATGCCCTAACAGGTGATTAGCTTCCTTAACTAGGCGTCCCATGAAAGAAAGCCTAGTTAGATTAAAGTTAACACGAATATTAAAGTATCGCGAATACTTCAACATTCGTGTTAATTTTAATGTCCGATTAACTAACGCATGTTAAATAATAAATTAGACCTTAGTCTCATAATGCCCAGTAATTCAGACACGACGACGCTTGAGTCAAAATATTACTAGGTACTAAAACGACACATTTATTATTTCACTTTTTAGAGATTTTTGTGTCGGGGGTTATTTTAATTTAAATTTAATTTTTATTTCAAACTTTTATATTACTTCATTCTCCATCACGGGGCCTTGATAATTAACTATCTAACACCTAGTCGATGAGACCATCCTTATGAACTCAAACACGCTATATCTGCTATAAGTTGCCAAGGAGTTGGGTATCACGCAGACTACTTGGTGCTGCAGCATCAGCTTATGTTTAAAAATATTGCCGAAGTCACGGTACCAAATTTAAATTCAATCGGGCTTTTTAAATTGGAAATGAGCTGATAATCTTCAAACGCCTGAACAGATCTTCATGAATTATAGCTAAGAACCATCGCAATCATATCAGCTTTCAAACAAAAGAAACCGCGTCAAGATTGGTACATTCGTTTGAGAGCTACGATGCCACAGACAGACGTACAGATACACAGATACACACCCTAAACTTATAACACCCCACTTTTTTTGTTGGGGGTTAAAAATAAAATGTGGCACTGTAAATTAAATATTTTCTTTTGATGTACATAAGTATATATAGTTATATGATAGCCATTAAGATAAGCTATTTAAGTTAAATATTGCCAAATTGGATATAGAATATAAACCTACAGAATTGTTATATACAGAAAATAAAACAACTAAAATATAATATATTATTTTATTATAATGAAACGTTAAATTTTTCTCCATATGAACTAGAATGCCTCGGTGGCGTAGTTGTATTACGGTACGACTGCAATGCTGAGTTCTCGGGTTCGATCACCAGGTCGGGCAAAGTGATATTGGGTTTTTGTACTCAGTATCAGCCCGGGGTCTGGAATTTGTGCCCGAAATAGCGATAGGCCCGCCCCCTGTTACATCATGGGACGGAATACGCACGACGAAAAGTGGGTGCATTAGTTGCGCCTCTGCCTACCCCATCGAGGATAAAAGGCGTGAGTATGCGTATGCGTATGTATTAGAATCATCACTTAAATCCTCAGTTAGGTACATTCATTATTAATTCTTGGGTCCACAAATTGTCATACGCAGCATTAGGATCCCCATCAGAAAGAATCAACTTTGGGAGTAAAATCAATGAAAAATAAACAAAGAAATAAATGTAGTATCAATATTACTATTAAAGCACGATTATCGTGAATCTTAGGTTGTAACTATTTAATAATAAGATTTACCATCATGGGTTAGTAAATATAAGGATTTTATAAATAGGAGATATTTTGTCTAACATCTACCCTTAAAGTTTGGTTTATGCTATGTTTTCACAATAATAGTTGGTAAATGTTAATTTTGGAAGTGAGACAATGTATTTATTTATATTTCTTTCAATTACTCTATCAGTCAAGCTCCCATGATGCTCCTAAGTACTTGTTTCGACAAAACTAAAACAAAAAATTCCACCTCTAAAATGTACCTACTTAAGTAAATATTTCCTAGGCTTTCGTCGACCGTTCACAACAACATGTCTTAAAGTTCTTCTCTCACATATCTAGAAACGAAGACTCTATGGAAAGACTGGTGGTCCAAGGACAGGTAGAAGGACAAAGAGCTAGAGGCAGATCCCCCATTCGCTGGACTGACTTGATTAAAACGGCAACACAGTCCTCCATGACAGAGTGTACACGCAGCGCTACTAACCGACAAAAATGGGTAGACCTACGAACATCGCCGAGAAGACTGACAATGCTGACATCTTTCCATGTATTACCATCGCGACAAACACGACCACTCTGCCAAGAGTGTCCGACTGAAAAGAAGTGAATATTTATTTCTGACTCTCGCCAGCCCCTCCACTCGTCATACCGTCATACAACTACGCCACCGAGGCAGTCATTCCCTCACATTATTTTCCGTTATATTCTAACTATAGTAGAGATAAGATTATAATTTGACTCTATGCTACATTAATACATTCCTTAGAAAAGCCGGCTTACAAGCCCATAATCATGCGTGACCATGAAAATCCACAGCAGATTTCTGGATGGGCTGTCGACCTTCATTCATAGGCCTACAGCAATTAAGCCTATATAGTATAGGCGTAGCAAGTATAGAAACAAAAACTCTGTGTTGTTCAACACGCCGTAATCAATTCATCCAAAAATTCAAGAAAAAACTCGTAAAAATATGTTTATTTTCATCTAGTTTATAACGGGTCTTTGTGGTAAAACGAGTTCTGTGCATGGGTTCGATTCCGTGATCAATGTTTTTTATACTGCTTTATAAAATATTTTTTCTATGAAAAATAACTAAAAATTTTGATTTATAATATAGCTCTTGCTAAGTCAAGATTTGAAACGAATAAAGTTTTTGAAATATTGCTTTTTGAAACAGCGGGAGATACCCGTTATCTAGTCCCATTGAAATTATTAGTAGCAGATCATAATTGCCTACAGCAGGAATCTACTCTATGACCTCTTAATTCAGAGGCTTATCGCCTGCTATAATACGAACAATAAAAAAACTTTTTAACAAAAAATAGCACCGACTTCAAAACCCACTATAAGGAAAAAAATAACTTGTGCTTTGCTTATGGGTTATAAGGAAATTTTAATAATACCAATATTATATACACTGCCATTCGCGTGATTATATTAATGTACAATGAATAAATCTTAAGATTTGAAATTAAATATAGATACTAGTGTGTACATGAATTAAAGGAGGTATACTTGACAGGTTCGTCTGGAAATCTTTCGGGGAGGCCCATGTTCAGCAGTGGAAATTATTCATACAGGTTCTCTCTTCTGTTTCTCTGCTGATAATGATAATTATGAAGATGAAGACAAATAACTTAAGGATACACTAACCAAAAAATTGTACCAATCCCTTTGAAAAATAATAAAAGCTTTCATTTTTATTTCAGAAAATTATATTTAAGCATCAAACGGAAAATTTAGTTATTATGTAACACGGAATTCTACAGAAAAGGTGCTAGAAAAATTGTCATGGTTTGTATCTATGTAATCCTAGTCATTCTACGTATTTGAAAATAAAATATTTTTTGATAGAAGTGTTTCATTTATTCTTACCGCATACCGAGAGTATGAGCGGAGCGATCATAGGCTTAGAATGGTCTAATGACTCTGAACGTAAACCTATAGGATCGTTGGGGTAGTATCACGCTAGGACAACAGCTCTGGTCTATATTATAATATAAATAAAAGACTCCCATCATTTGGTTAGAGCAGCCTGATGGTCATTGTTGAGCGGTTAATCTGATTTCTAGAAAATCATTACACAGTTCCATTAGATTTTGGTTTGGGGTATACATTCACCGAGTCTGTAGTAGATCCTGAAATCAGGTGGAAATTTGAATGCTCCCTTATGTGGCAATGATTAATGATTTATTAAATCAGGAATTAAACATCCTTTCCTTTAGTAGAATCACAAACTTGCATGGACGTTTTGCGTCACATATATATTACGGTAATATACGTACCTATTAAAAGCATCCTGCTCGTCATCCTAATATATTCGTTCTCAAGACTAAACAGCTCATATTTATCATACTTTGAGGTCCATTAGACGACTATAGATATTATAGCGAGATACTAACCACATTTTATCGAATTTGTCGAAAAGCACCTACTCATTTTATGATAGCAATATGACAAATCTACGTTTTTTGCTATTTATTACTTTTTTTATAAATATATGGTTTCATATACCTATTTATCCCTTACCATCTAGTGGGAGTCCCAGTTATTCGTATAACGGGTCGCCATGCATATGTATTATCTTTTATTATGCTTATATTCAATAAAAAATAGCTCAAATTTATGCGTTGCTAATAGACTTTCGTAAGGGCACTTTTAAGTCGTCGAATGAAACTCGTATGATTCAGGTCTATTCAGTCTGTTCCATAAAATGATGAACCCTATACCAAGATATATTGAAATGGGACCACTTCGCGACCTTTATTTACTAAATAAAGAAGGAATCAAGGAAATACGCTCCCAATTTTCAGAGAAATCAGTGTACATACATAAAAAAAAAATACAAACACACGAATTGATAACCTCCTCCTTTTGGAAGTCGGTTAAAAATGGTCGACTATCACCCTTTGAAGGAAATCCGTACCTGCGTAAACAAACACCCGTTTAATATTCTCAAGATAATTCGTTTAATAACAAAACCGGTTAAATCAAGTAGCACCTTAGAAGTCATTATCTTAATCGCTATACCGAGTGTAATAAATCATTACATCAAATTCGATAGAATTAAATGATTTTATTTTACTTAAGCAAAAATCCATTTGCAAAACAATTAAATTGTCAAGGGCGACCGGGATTTGCGCTAAGATTCCGTTCACTGTAAAATATATACCTAATGATATTTCAAAAAAGTAATTAATAAAAACGGTTTCTAGTTTAAAATACTTTAAAGTATACTTAATAGAGTTGCACAAAAAAAGAATCTAAAATCGACCTATTTATCAATCTTACATATTATTTAACCTTATACCATACCATACCATATCAGCCCTGTATTATATACTGCCCACTGCTGAGCACGGGCCTCCTCTACTACTGAGGGGGGTGAGGCCTTAGTCCACCACGCTGGCCTAGTGCGGGTTGGCAGACTTCACATACCTTCGAAATTCACAGAACTTCTCAGGTATGCAGGTTTCCTCACGATGTTTTCCTTCACTGTTAAAGCGATTAAAAGCGAGCGTTATAAATTATTATATTTACTTATTTGTTGGTAAATATATATTTACTTAGTTCTACTTGCGATATTTTTATTATTTTAACTTTTTAGTTGTGTTCTAATTTGGTAAGCATATTTTTTTTTATTACATAGTCTTGTATTACGAATGGTGGATGTTGTGACTACTTTAAACAAGTGGTACATTTACATTTTGTAAGATGTCTCTTAATCGTTAGTATAGGTTTTATTGTAACCACTTTTTTTTTTTTTCGCGGAGAAAGTGACTTATTACTACCGCCCAGCCTTCAAGGGGGGCGACTGAGCGGTTATGTTGGGTTCACCGTGCCTTACGACCCGGCGTTGAGCCGCCCCTGCGCGGTGCCGCCTAGTGCGGCCCGTCTCCTGTTTGGGGGGGGCTCAGAAGCCCCCGCACACCGAAGGACGCTCTCAGCATCAACGGCAACGTGAGGCCTACCAGCCACGCTGTCGTCCATCACAGGGATTGCAACAATGTGCCACTAAGAACACAAAATTAAAGACGGACAGCCCCCTGCCGCCCGCCTGCGACCCCCGGTGGCCCCTATTAGTCGCCTTTTACGACAGGCAGGGGATACCGTGGTGGAATTCTCCAAACGCCCCCAATCCACAGGGCGGATTATTGTAACCACTACTGGTTGTGATTCAAAATAAATAAATAAATTATTCGTCTAAATATAAAAGTAAAAATAAATCCAATTTTATTAACACCACAGCTATTTTTGATTTATTTGTGTTAAGATCTTATGAATAATTTCACCGGAAGAATGGGCCCTTGCAATTCTAATTATGTGACAACCATAGCCTTATATAATTATAATCCTGTTTCAAAATGATAATATTGCTACATGCGTACGTATTGTGACTGCCTTGGTGGCGTAGTTGTATTACAGTAAGACTACAATGCCGAGGTCTCGGGTTCGATCCCCAGGTCGGCCAAAGTGATATTAGATTTTTCTACTCAGTATCAGCTCGGAGTCTGGAAGTTGTGGTTGATATGGCGATTGATATGGCTATCACATCATGGGACAGAATACACACGGCGAAAAGTGGGTGCAATAGTTGCGCCTCTGTCTACCCCTTCGGGGATAAAAGGCGTGAGTGTGTGTGTGTATAATATTGTTATGACACATACTAAAAAATAAAAGATGGTTTTAATTTACACGAAAAATAATACTGAATTTATTTTACGTGTAAAATTAAATATAGTCTCTGCATGTTCTTGCAAATTTATGTGATCCTATAAAGCCATGAACAGTGATTAGATTAGAGATATTTTCGTTATTTCTCTTATCTCCATCCAATGGTTGTCTGTAAGAGATTGCCTCGACCGATAAGACCGTCAATTGTATCACCGCTGCCTTTATTATTTTCATAATATTACTTGTATATGATATATTTGTTATTTCTGTTGGTGTACAATAAAGATGTAAAATAAAATAAATATATTATTATATTGTGGGAGTTAGGTGATAGGCAAATACGATGGGAATGTATGTATTGAATTACACCATCAAGAAGATAAATATTACATACAATATCTTAGGAGAGCAAAAAATACAAGAGCAATACCAAAGCAAACCTATTTCTAAATTAGTTAGATATTACGTTTCCTTTTTTCTTACATTTAATGGTTACACTTTACAGTATATAGACTTCTGCTCGCGGCTTCGCCCGCGTCTTAAAGCTTTTCCGGGTTAAAAATATTTTCCCGGGATAAAAAGTTAGTCTATGTATTAATCCAGGACATGATCTACCCGTGTGCCAAATTTCATCGAAATCCGTTCAGTAGTTTTTGAGTTTATTGGTTACAAACATACTTACATACAAATCTTTCCTCTTTATTATATTAATATAGATACCCGTGCGCGACCTTCGCAATTTGTGGTTAGAAACGACTGATAAAAATAAAAAGGTTCAACGACCAATTTGTTACCATTTACCAATGCCTTGCAAGCTATCCGTCACAGTAACTGTACAACTAATGGTTAACACACAGCAGTTTAAGAAAATAGTCGGCCAGTGAAAGACGTATTTCTCGGTCGCAGCAAATATTCCGGTTTGCTTCAATTCTGAAATTGTCAGTGACGGGTTTTTGCGAAGTTTAGTCGTAGTTTATAAATTAATAAAAATACTAAAGCACCACGTGTAAATGAATTAGAATTCCGATGTCTTACAAGATAATAATAGTGCGATTATTAGTACGCACGCAGTGGCCAAAATTTGATAAAACGTAAATGTGATTGCGTGTGTTCCGTAGTATAATTTTGATATACAGAGTCATCAGTGAGACCTTGCTCCATTAAGCAACTTTATTACATTGCACTTGTATAAACAAGAAACTAAAAGAAACAAAAAAGTTGTCAAACAGAAAAAATATTTCGTAAAATATAAACTCGTAAAACCTTTGTAAACACAACCTCTGTGCAAAGTTTACTTTACTTGTTTTTAAATTTAAAATTTGTAGTGGGCCTAATGTTCTTTCTTTTTTTTTTTAAATATAAATCGAATTCGTCTTTTGGAGTCCTTTAATTTAAAACTGGCCAGTAAGGTCTAGCCTTCGTATGTGAAACGGCGTGTTTGGTTTTAAAATTATTAAATATGAAATAAATAAAGGAAAATGGACCGAGGAATCATAACACCTTTTATGAAACAGGTAACTACGCATTTTTAAAAGCTTTTATTTAACTTGCAATGTATGTATGTTTGTTCGGGTGTCAATTTGCAAGTCAATTTTGAAGCAGTTACCCTCAACCGATTGTGTTGAAATTTTGCATACACGTTTAGTTTGGGTGACAATGCATTGTTAGCTAAGTGACATCATTCTGAATCTAATATAGCGGACGGCCCAAGATGATGGACTAGTTATTTTTTGTGCACGTCCATAATATGGGTATCAAATGAGAGGGTTTGGTACGAAGAATACAAAAAGTAAAATGACCTCTCTAAACCCAATATGGCGGACGACCCAAGCCCAAGATAGCGGACTAGTTATTTTTTACGCACTCCTATAATATGGGATCAAATGAAAGGGCTTGCTGAGAATAACTCGAAAAATAACTAAAAAATAAATAAAAAGTAAAAAAAATGATTAAAAACAAGCTTTTATTTAAATGCTCTAAAAAAAACTTTAAATTGAATCAAACTTTGTTTAATACTATGTAGAGATAAAACCATATCGCGAGATTTACTTGTGTAGATAATACAATAATTATGTAACTTGATCGTGACAAAATGTACTTAGGTACTATTCTTGGGAACGTAATAGAATTTTACACCATTTGATGTGTTTTTATGTTTTGGAGCATCCAGATACACAGCAATACATTATTAACAAATTAAATGTTTTTTTTTAATCCTTTTAATATGAATATTTTACATCGTAGAAACTATATGATATATGTGTCACACTGATAAAAATGTTATTTAACAAAATAAACGTGTGTGAAAAATTTCATCTTAATCGGTTGAGAATAACTGCTATTAAATTAATTTGCAAGATTTGACCCTAACATACATACATATATACATACAAACATTGCAAGTTAAATGAAACCTTGTAAAAAAACATTAACTTCACTCTACAAGAAAATACGAGCTTGATAAAATCTTATCGATTCGTAATCCGCATTAAACATACATGAAATTCTTTAAATGTTTCTCAAATGCCACTGAAGACCAAACCTCATCTTGTCTGCTGGGTAGAACGCACTATCCTAATATGGCGTTATTCTTGTCGTTTTGTGTTTCTAAAGTCATATTGGGTTTTTCTATTCAGTATCAGCCTGGAGTCTGGAATTTGTGCTCGATATGGTGATAGGCTCGCCCCTTATCACATCATGGGACGTAATACACGATGAAAAGTAGGTGCACTAGATGCGCCCCTACCTACCCCTTCGGGGATAAAAGACGTGAGTGTGTGTGTTTGTGTTTCGAAATATGTAATGATCGACAATTCTCCTCCTAGGGCATCTAAACCACAATTCTAAAATGTGAAGTTTGCCAACCAACACTAGGCCAGGGAGGCGGACTAAGGCTTAAAACCTCTCAGTATTAGAGCACTGAGCAGGCCTGTTCCCTACTGTAAGATAGTATACTGGCCTGGTAATGTGATCCACCGGCATTCCTGTAATAAGCGGCGATAGCCTAGTTGGGGGTGGAACGGTCTGCCGAGACGAATGTCCGCAGGTTCAAAACCCAAGGACACGCACCTCTGACTTTTCTAAAGTTATGTGTGCATTCTTTGTGAATTATCGCTAGCTTTAACCGTGCATGAGGAAACCTGCATACCTGAGAAGTTCCCTACAAGAATTGCGAAGGTATCTAGTCTCCACCCGCACTAGGCCAGCGTGATGGAGTAAGGCTTAACCCTCTCAGTAGTAAAAGAGGCCCGTGCCCACTAGTGGGACAGTATATAATAGAGGCTTGGTATTATGATATTCCTGTAATATTCAAATGATGTGATTAATGACGAAACTGGTATTTAAGGATCGTCTATATTGTTATTTAATGTTTGATTAATGCAGTATTTTGCAGGAAAAATATCAATTAAATAATATGAATACAGTGATGGTATCTGTGTGATTCATCATTGCCTTAGAGCTGAGGCAATCTGCAATAAAATTGTCAATTTTAATCATTTTAAAGACAACTAACATTAAATTGGACGGACCAAAAATGTAAAACGTCAAAATTATTTGATGAAAAAAACCATAAGGCTTCTAATAAAGTACACAAAGTTCCCAAGGCAGAGTCTGTGTATTCCTTATGGTTTATGATTTCTCTTCTAAAATATGTTGATAGAAAAACCTTGCATATTAATTATTTTTTAATCCATACATTCTTTATTCTAACGGGTATACATTTATCTGAGGCTGACTGTACATACAATCTTTACAGCCATTTTAACGGAGCTATTTAATGGATTCAAATGTCAACAAGCTTATAACGTTAAATAACTGAATGACATAAAGCAATAGACTGCCCGAACGCATAGGAACCAGTTATATGTGACTAAAACTTGACCCGAATTTGAAATGAGCGTTAGAAAATCCATTCAATTTAGTTATAATATTCAAAGATATAAAAATAAAATAATAAAAATTTGGTCTCACGCTTTTTATCTCAGAATGGCCTTGGCTGCTTAGAAGTATATTGAAATAAAACTATTTTGCGGATTTTATCGCGGTTTTTTAATTATTATTTTCTCTATTTTATTTTTTAGTTTTATTTCAACGTCTAACATTCGCGTAAATATAAGAAGTCATTATAGAAGTATATTTTTATATTAATGCAATGCAATGCAATAAGCCCTGTATTATATACTGCCCACTGCTGAGCACGGGCCTCCTCTACTGCTGAGAGGGGTTAGGCCTTAGCCCACCACGCTGGACTAGTGCGGGTTGGCAGACTTCACATACCCTCGAAATTCTTATGAAGAGTTCTCATGTATGTAGGTTCCTCACGATGTTTTTCCTTCACCGTCAAATCGAACGATAATTGAAATACAATACACACATAACTCCGAAAAGTTAAAGGTGCGTGCCTTGGATTTTGAACCTGCGGACATTGTCTCGGCAGACCGTCCCATACATAATATCATAATTTTATAAGAAGGCGATAAAAAAACAAGTGAGTCATAATATTATTACAATTTGTTTTAAATTTTCAATTCCTCTATGCTAAAACTCATTCACACTCTAATCTAGTTAAAAAAATCTTGTCCTTGACTAAAGTTAGATAGTGCTGCTTAAACCTTGAGCTCTAGAAGCTTAATTTTTTTACACGAGCTCCCTTACAACTTGGTTGAGCCACTACAAAAATATGTTCCGATGATTAATGTCCTCTGGAAGTCAAATGCCACTGAATGCGTAACGTAATGAGAGGCAGACTTCTTCACCTTCGAATATGTGAAGTCTGCCAACCCACAGTTAGTAAGCATCGAATAAGGCCTAAACCTTTTTAGTTTTAGAGGTAGCCCGTATCCAGCAGTGGGCAGTATTATAAACGGCTGGAGATCATCTTTTAACATGAGATGACAGTGTGCATGCACTGTTGTGTTCCGGTTTGAAGGACATTGTAGGCTGTAGCCAGCGTAATTTCTGGGCATTATGAGACTTAACATCTTATATCTCAGGGTAACGAGCGCAGGAGTGCCAAGCAGTATTTTGTATTACTGTTTATGGGCGGTCGTATCGCATACCATCAGGCGAGCGGTATGCTGATGCCGTCATTCCAATGCAAATAAAATGTTTGTACTTAACCCCGTCTAGATTTCATATTAATATTACCAAAAAAAAGTGTGTGTATGTGTATTAATGTACACACGTATGATGTGAAACTTTTTCAATCAATCAATTCATTTTTTCACTGTTCCCATTATAATTATTGTATTCATTAATACGGTCAAATTGTTATTTAAATATATGTAAATATTATTGTCTGCTAAATTGACAGTCATAGTATTAAATGATGGTTAATTTCAATAAATTAATATACATTTACTAATACTTACAATCAAAAGTGAGGTTAACATAAAAATAATACCAAAATCACAATCACGTGATGATTTTTCAAAACAATAAAAAAGTAATCTCTCACTTTCACTATTTATTTAAATGAATTTCAATAAGTGTAGCAAACCATAATATTTAAACTGTTTACGTTTGTCGACAATAGATGGCTCTGTACAGTTTCACCTAATTACTACATCGCGATGTCACGATTCTCTTCGAAATAATGACGCTATAAGACGGCGCCGTGTCGGTTCAAAGTGACAGCAAATGTGACGATTTTGTTTAACATAGATTTCTCCCGTACGTACATTGAAGAACTTTCAGAAGAAGTTTCACTTCAAAAACATGTTTGGCAATCTTTAAAATATTATCGTTCTTCTGACCATTGATTAGATAAGAACCATTGTTTATTCTCTGCTAAGTGCTATGTATTCGTTTTTTGTGATATTTGTATATACTTGAATCAGCTGTTTTGTGGTAGGAAATCCGTCATCTGTTCACCCTACTTTTTATAAGAATATTTATTATAGGTATTTAAGGCCTGTTTCACAACTCCTTAGTAAGTGCTGCTCGTCATATAAATGTATAAGCTGACCAAATACAAAAGTCACACTGTAATGTACAGTCAGCAGCATAAGTAGCTGAACAAATTCAAAATTTCATATTGCCTACATGCTTTTGTCTTCTTACTAATCTTTTTTTCTCTTCACAAAAATAGTATAGAAGAGATTTACTTTACTTCAAGCGAAGAAAAAAAATGTTTCAGTTTAACTTAACGCATATATAGCGATATGAATTTTTGATTTTGTACAGATATTTATGCTGCTGACTGTACGCTCCCAAATAAATGGTAATAAAATTAGTAAGTTATCTACATTAGCTGTTTAATGCGATAACTGTCAAATGAAAATTTGAAACTTGTGAAACAGGACCCTAGTATATGAATATAAAATATGTATTACTTATTTCCTTAATAAAACACCATGCAGTGAAGCTATGAACAACGTTTCTACAATTATAATAATTTTACCATTACTAAAAACTTATAATTTTGGAAAAATTTACATTTTATGTACATGGCAAAATTAACACATAACCATATTAATGAACCTCACTATTTATTGTCATTAGCCTATATACATTTTCGATATATATTTTACTTGTTTGAAATTTTTATAGAAATGGACGCAGTAACATCTAAAGAAATTGTGCAGGAATTCGAACTCTATATTTTAAAATATTTTTCATCTACAGACACACAAAAAATATACCAACAAAAAATTGTATGCCGGATCGCCATTGTTCTTTGGCATAGAGATAAGCCGTGTCCTAAATTAACAGGATTTCCCGAAAAAGTACGAATTGGGACTTCTATTCCCCGTAATGTTTATCTTGTGGGTGAAACCGCATGCAACACCTAGTTGTCAATAATTTCATTTCATCATCGCCCACTTGAAATCAATTGCTGAACATAGCCTTGCTAGAGATTTCAGACCAACCTGTAAGAATTTCATTTACAAAAAACTTTTTACAGCATTTCGATGTTTTATTTACAGTGTTTCGTGACAGCCGGTGTTGCCATTAATCTGGCACAGTTTGGACTGGCCTTGGGGTTCACCGCAATTCTTCTGCCGCAACTGAGAGCTGACTCCAGGTTTAATATCGACGATACTTCAGAATCATGGATAGGTAGCATCCATTTCAATAAGTTAAAGCTTAGCATAAAGTCTCTTTTTAACCCCCGACAGAAAAAGAGGGGTGTTATGAGTTTAGGGTGTGTATCTGTGTACCTGTGTATCTGTATGTCTGTCTGTGGCATCGTAGCTCTCAAACAAATGGACTGATTTTGAGGCGGTTTTTTGTTTTGTTTGAAAGCTGTTGTGATCGAGATGGTCTTTAGCTATAATTTATGACGATCTGTTCAGGTGTTTGAAGATTATCAGCTCATTTCCAACTTACACTACATCGATTGATTTAAAATTTGGTATACTGTGACAGCGCCAATATTTTTAAGACATGTTGACCTTGAGCTGATTCTGCAGCATCAAGTAGTCTGCGGGATACCCAACTCTTTGAGCCTTTAGCAATTTATAGCAGATATAGCGTGTGTGGGCTCATAATAATGGTCTCAACAAGTAGGTGTTAGATATTTGATTATCAAGTCTTCATGATGAAGAATATAGTAATTTAAAAGTTTGTAGCATAAAAATAATAATTTACATAGCCCCCGACGATACGGTACAATATATAGAACATTTAAACTATCTCTTTACCAAGAAATTTACTTAAATACTTCTTTGTTACAGCTGCGATTCCAGGTTTCGCTTTGATCGTCGGAAATTTTGCAGTGCCCTCAATAATGGGAAAGTTTGGACGAAAAATCGCAAGCATCATCAGCATTATCATCATCATCATCGGCTGGGTCTGCATCACATTGGCCAACAGCGTTCCACTGATCCTCACAGCAAGGTTCCTCCAAGGCATTTCCATGGGAATGATTGCCTCTCTAGGCGCAATTTTGGTTGGAGAGTACACGAGCCCTAAAAACCGTGGTGCGTTTTTGTCTATTCTGTCATTAGTCATGGCTGTTGGTACTACCACAGTTCATTCAGTTGGTTCATACCTGAGCTGGAAGCAAACAGCGATGCTGTGTACTGCCATCACAATAGCAGACCTTGCGATAGCGGTTTTCTCGCCAGAATCACCGAGCTGGCTCGCTGATCAAGGAAGGTATGAAGAATGCCGAAAAGTCTTCCACTGGCTCCGAGGATACGAAGAAGATGACGAACTAAATAAAATGATTGAAGCTGACAGAGTAGCAAGAGCAGCCAAGGTTGAAGTTCCTAAACCAGTTTGGAAAGATGTTAAAACTAAATTTGCGCAAACTACTATAATTATGAGTAAGAAAGAGTTTTACAAACCAATTTTACTTATGATCCACATTTACACCTTAAGTGAATGGGCGGGGATTAATATCCTTTCTCCATACATAATAGACGTAGCCAATTCCCTAGTAGATAAAGATACTATGAACGTACCTGCTTTAGTAATATCAGTAGACATTGAAAGAATAGTAATGGGTATAGTCACAGTATATTTAATGAAGAAGATCAGACGACGGACCATATTAATATCAACCACGATTTTATGTATAGTAGTTTTATTATGCACTGCAGGATACAGTTACGCTAAAACTTCGAAGGTGTTACCATTTGATCACCCATCGATTCCTGCTGCATTATTACATTTACACATGCTTACTATAGCAGTTGGTTCTGTTCCTGTACCAATGGTGGTTTCTGGTGAAATATTTCCTTTAGAATACAGAAGTTTAGCAGGCGCCATCAGTGCACTGTTTTTATCTCTTCATTTTTTTATTGTAGTCAAAACATTTCCTTACTTCGTCGGCCATATTGGATTACATGGCGCTTATTTGATATATACAGGTGTCGTAACTTACTGTCTGTTTATATCTTGGTTGTATTTACCAGAAACTAAGGATAGAACTTTGCAAGAAATAGAAGAGGAATTTAGAGGAAAATCACTAAGAGCCGAGGATATCAAGGCATCTGAGTCTTTGATGAGTTGACTTAATTAGTAGAAATTTGATGATCTCGTTTTAATTTAAGTGTCAACCGTGAATAAAATGTAATAATAATATGATGATTACACTAAAATTTATAATGAGTGATAAGTGTATACGTGTCATTTTGGTTTCCTAGAACGGGGGTTATGTGAAAGCTATAGCTACGCCCGTAAACGTGACAATTTTTACTGGGGCCCCATCCAAAGAATTTGCCACGAGCCTCAGATGATATAGTTACGCCACTGAACAGGTCGACATAATTGTGTCAGCTGGCGAAGGAATAATCGTCTTTCGTCAGTCGACACTCTATCTGGACCTCTCTCTGGTAACGATCAGGTGCAGTGGGGTCACTACAACGTGCCAACAAAAAAAAAATGTGAAAATCATAAACTGACATTTTATATTGACATTTTATATTCAATTGATTCAAAGTTATATGAATATTTATTACAATAAATTATTACTCACTTGATTAACAATTTTAATCGAACCATAAATCTTCTAACGAATTCCCACACAGATAAATATTGTATTCACAAAACAATATATCTTCTACCAAATTGTAACTTGAATAGCTTTTAACATTTATTCAACTTTGATACTGATCACAATTCATAATAACATAACCTATAAAAAAGGCGAAGTAAATAAAAATAAATAAAATACAACCAGCTGATTGTATATGTTGAAATGTTAAAGTGAATTATTGCTAGGGTCTATAATTCTTTGGGGGAGGCCTATGTTCAGCAGTGGACATCCAAAGACTTAAGAAGAAGCAGAAGAATTGTCAGGGAAGGGTTGAAATTGGAAGGACTGTTCCAATCAATATAATGTAGTGTGCAAGACCAATGGAAAGAACGTAATAATAGCGACTACTTTTTTCCTTCCTCCTTCCTCGAGTAATAATTTTAATAAGACCAGCCCGGTATATGCTGCCCACTGCTGATCACCGGCCTTCAGTACTGTTCAGAAGGTTTTAGGCCTTAGTACGCTTGCCCAGTGCGGGTTGGCAGCCTTCACACACCTTCAAAATTATTTTTGGGAGAATTTTTAGGTATGTAGATTTACTCCCGATGTTTTCCCTCACCATTAATCCCCAAGAGAGCAATACAATCTGCCAATCTTAGCCTATGAACATTTAGACGATATAAAATGAAGAATTTTTCAATCGGTGTCTAAACTCAACGTTAACTATGTACCATAATACATTATATCTTTTAGAGTTTTTTTTTCTATCGAAACAAGTAAATGGGTATCAACAAAAACTTTTCGTAAAATTTCCTATTATTTTTTACATGTTGTGTATTAAATGGTGTATTATGGTAATTAAATGTTGATAAAGGTCGCAGGAACACGCTGGATGCAGGCCGCTTTTGACAGGTCCGTCTGGAAATCTGAAGAGGAGGCCTATGTTCAGCAGTGGACGTCATGTGGCTGATGATGATGATGTGTATTATGAATGATAACTAACTATTTTTTTTTTTTTCTCTTTATTTAGGACAACAAACAATTGTGTAATAAAAAATAAAGTATACAAAACAGAAATCGAACAATGAAGTTTAACTAACTACACAACCAACACCGTTATCCACTAAGAATGTTATAAACATAACAATATTATATTATTACAGTGTCATCACAGAGTAGATAGGTACTTTTATATAAATGCAAACGTAATGGAAAATTACATAATAGTTTTTAATTTTAACAGTAATACTTATGATTTACATCCTATAAACATAATGATAAACATAATGATATCATATTATTACAGTTTCATCACAGAGTAGGTAGGTACTTGTAGGTATATAAATGCAAAAGTAATGGCAAATTACATAATAGTTTTTATTTTTAATACTAATACTTATGATTTACATCCTATAAACATAATGATATTATATTATTACAGTTCCATCACAGAGTAGGTAGGTACTTGTATATAAATGCAAAAGTAATGGCAAATTACATAACAGTTTTTTAATTTTAACAATAATAATTTTGATTTACATTTAGACCAAGTAAGTTCAGCATATTCAATATAGGTAACTAATAATATTATTCTAAATGAATTTCGTTATAGTAAACAGTTACAGTAGGGCCTAGGCCATCTATGGTACTATGTGAGAAAGGATTGTCATTTCATTATGTTTAGCACTCAAACACAGACTCAAAACTTTTACTCCCAAATAAAATAAAAGATCATAATAATACAAAATTATCATAATATCGAAAACAATTTACTCAAGTTAAATTAAGTTAAGTTAAGTTAGCCTGAATATCCCTTAGTTTGTCTAAGACTGATTTCCTAAATTGGCTCATGGATAATACAAATAGATCAATTTCAGAAAAAAATTCATTGTGGGAATTCATGATACGCCGAATCGGAGCGCGTTTACCTGCATTGGTTCTAGAGTGTTTAGGAGCAAACAAGTGGTGTACATAATTGTGTCGAATACGTTGAGAGCGACTGGGGATGCGTAGGTATATTTGATTTATGAGCTCAGTACAATCGAAGACATTATGGCAAAGTTTATATAAAAACATTTGGTCGAGGAGCAGCCGTCTCGTGTGCAAAGTGGGTAAATTAAACTTGCTCAGTAGGTGACGATAAGAAGCCTGCGTAAGGGTACACCTGTAATTCATAGTGTTGAGATATTTTCTTTGTACTGATTCTATTTGCTCACTATACTTTTGATAATGTGGATTCCAGATCTGTGAGGCATATTCAAGTTGAGGTAATATAAGTGATTTTAGCAACAGTAAATAGGTAGTGGGCTTCCTAAATGGAGCACAGGTACGCATTATAAAACCAAACAATTGATAGGCTTTATTTGTTATGTGATTAATGTGAGCATCAAAATGTAATTTAGAGTCAATAAATAGGCCTAAGTCTTTAATAATAGTTACTTTTTCGAGAGTCGAATTACATAGAGTATAGTAAGCATTGAAGGGTTTGTTTTTGGTAAAACTAATGGCTTTACATTTAGATAGACTCAATTGTAGTTTGTTATACCGACAATAGGAAGAAAATCGATCAAGATCTTCTTGGAACTTAAGATGATCCTCATGGGTTTTTATACAGCGGTATATTTTTAAATCGTCGGCGTATAGAAGAAATTTAGTATTTTTGAAACATTTACCTATATCATTTACAAATAAAACAAAGAGTAGAGGACCCAAAAATGGACCCCTGAGGTACACCAGAAGAAACACAAATGCAACCAGATGAAAACCCATTAATCACCACCCTTTGAGACCTATTCGTAATGTATGATTTAAACCACCTAAGTAAGTTGCCACGGATACCATTATAAGCAATTTTTTGTAGCAGTAATGCATGGTCAACCTTGTCAAATGCCTTACAGAAATCGGTGTATACTGCATCCACCTGAACGCGATTGTCCATACTTTCAAATATATAATTTGTAAATAAGGTGAGGTTGCTGACAGTGGAACGATGTTTAACAAACCCATGCTGTTCTGGGATGATTATTTTATGCAGACTTGGGTAAATATAGCTATGTACCAAACGTTCCAAGACCTTAGACAATGTAGACAGTAAGGATATCGGACGATAATTGGTGACGTCGCTTTTAGGGCCACTTTTGTAGATCGGTGAGATATTTGCTGATTTCCAACACTGGGGTATGCAACCTTCGTTTAAGCTGCGATTAAAAAGTAGGAAAAGTGGTGTACTTATGGCGGATGCAATATGCTTAAGGAAGAATGGTGGTATTCCATCAGGTCCAGGTCCCTTGGATACGTCCAATGCTTTAAGAGCATTGGTTATAGACTTTTTTGAGAGGTGTATATCTGATAAGTTTATATCAGAAATATGTGTATCAGAACTATACTGTTTAATGTCTTTGGTTGATGATCCTTTTTAATGTTTGTTGCCAAAATGGTTCACCGTTAGGTGCTTTACTTGATATGTTTATGGATCAGTTAAATTACGGTGATCGGATATGAATAATTTATTTAAATTATTGTTACATACAGTATAAATGAATAAAATATGTGGAATTTATTAATATTAGCTAATTTATTAATCTATACTAATAATAATAATAATAATAAAATAATAATACGTGCCGTGATTTCCCGCAGGAAAGATACAACATAATAATAATAAACCCGCAGGGGCGGCTTTGTGGCGAGCCGTCGGTGAGTGGCGACACCGCGTACCCCGATTCCGTGGGGGCTAAATGAGACCCCCTGACCCTTGGCTTGCCTTAACTGGCTGGCTAGGGGTGGAAATCGCAAGAGCTAAAACCTGAAGCTCCAGGGTGGAAGTGCTCAAGCTGCGTAATAGCGAGGAAACCCGCTCCGGGGCGCGTTAGCGACCCGCGATGGTGAAATCGGTGCACACCTCTCGACACCCTTTAGCCACCCACACCGATGTTGCGTCCTTGGCATGCGCCGCTTTTGGGATGCCCATCTAGTGGGGGGCAAGTCACCGTCTGCCTTGATTACAAATGATTGAGACATTTTACTTGGCAGGCGTCCCGTTGTCTCAATCAATAGCCCAGCAACCAGTCCAGCTAGATCCCATCCATAGACCCGGTATAATTCCCATCTTCTCCGCAATAGTCCTTGCACCTTGCGGGCGCTGTCTTTGGCTGTATTTCCATAAGTACAGACAGAGAGAGTACCTACAAGGTGTACACACCCCAACTAGAGTAACGTATCTTAAAGGGGCCTCTACGTGTTGGATCCATATCCCCACGCAAGCCTTCCAAAAGGACCGGCCTTCGTGCCGTGATTTCCCGCAGGAAAGATACAACATAATAATAATAAATCTTTATTGACAAAAAATTTAGATACAAAATGGTTGGTGGCGCTGGCTCCTGTGCTAGTACAAACTGTATTACAGGAGCCAGTGTCTTCTTAAAAGTAGTACATTCATATAAAATTTTGTCAACCGAGTAGCTAAATTACATGCTTTCCAAACAAATTAAAATAAACAAAAACTATTACAATTTAATATGTGTGTGTGTGTGTGTAGGTTTGTGAGTGTGTGTGTGTGTGTAGATGTGTGCGGGTGCGTGGGTGTGGGTGTGTGTGTGTGGGTGTGTGTGAATGTGAGTGTGCAATGGTTTTACTTTAATAGGTCCTCTGTATCCTGATAAGATAGATTCTGAAGCCAAGTTTTGAGTAATTTTTTACATTGATTTCGTGTCTGTGAGTAGATAAACTTTAATTTATTTACTTTATTGTAAACTCGAGAAGCATTAATAAAATATTGTCGCCGTGCTATTGTAGTGCGATGTATGTCGATGTTACAAACGGCGGCAGCCCTTCTGTTCGAGGTAAGTTTTTTAAAGTGTAGAGATGAATGTTTCTTTAGTATAATCTGTAGGATATAAATTTGTCTCACTGTCAATACCTTGCATTCCTGATACAGTGGAGCCGTAGAATATCTTGGAGGCTTTTTGAGCATAACTTTTAATACCGCTCTTTGCGCTCGTTCTAAACGAATCATGGACGATGTACCAGCCCCTCCCCATGCCGCTTTGCAATATTGGAGAAGTGATTGAGCCAAAGCAAAATATATAGTGGTTAGGGTTTTTATATCTGCACAATGACGTAGTTTTTTAAAGATTGGCATTAGTTTTCTAACTCGTGCGCGTAAGTTATTAATATGCGTATGCCACGTAAAAGTACTGTCAATAACCACTCCCAAGTATGTAGTCTCATTGGTACGGCTCAGATGTAGACAATTACATTCGCGTGTTTGTGAGTAACAGTTGTGCGCTATAATTTCGAATGCGTTATCACTTGGTTGTGTGTGGATTCTGGGTGAAAAGGTTATATATTTGGTTTTTTCAACATTTAACGTAAGAAGGTTGCGCTTAAGCCAGTATGTTACCTCTCTCAACGCAGTCTCAGCATTTTGGCGGGCTAAATTCCAGTTTTTGCCTTGGACTATGAGTACTGTGTCATCTGCATATGAAATTATATTGCAGTGAGCTATTTGTTTTAGGCATAAATTATTGATATATATAAGGAAAAGTGTTGGGCCTAGTACACTCCCTTGAGGCACTCCAAAAGTGGGAGTCGCGCTACCGCTAGTGACGTCACCTATTTTTACAGATTGAGTTCGGTTTGTCATGTAGCTGCGGAACAAATCCAACACGACACCTCTGATACCTAAATATTCCATCTTATTGAGCAAACGGGAGACAGATACAGTGTCAAATGCCTTAGTAAGATCTAGGAATATACCTATTACACTAGCCTTGTTATCCATGGGTTTAACTATTCTCTCAGTTAGCTCAAGAACTGCATCCTCTGTTGACCTAGATTTTCTAAACCCATATTGATTTTTTGCAATAAAATTATTATTTTCTAAATACTGCATTAGTCTACAGTTCATAATTTTTTCAAGGATTTTTGAAAGTGCTGTTAGGATAAATATTGGTCTATAGTTGTTGACACTGTATCTGTCACCATTTTTATAAACGGGAACTATTAAGGCTCTTTTAAAGATATCAGGAAATACGCCTGTACTCAAACAAAGATTACACAGAACAGTTATGGGGGGCCCCAGAATATGCCGTGCTTTTTTTATGAGCTCAGCTGGTATGTTGTCAGCACCAGTAGCACAGTCATCTCTGAGGTTTAGGATAATATTTTCTACCTCTGTTTCATCTGTATACAGTAGGCCCATAGAGTGAATAGACGGGTCTGTGTTATTTTCCAAAATACAGTTTGTGTCCTCTGTAACTATGTTGGATGCAAGATTGGCTCCAATACTAGCGAAATAACTGTTTACTTGGTCAATAGAATCTGATTCATTTTCATGTAATTGCAAGAGTTCTTTCGGAGTTGACGAATTATTACTTGAATTTATTATATGTTTTACTGTTTTCCACATGCGTTTTGTGTTATTTTTATTTTTTGAGATTTCGCTCGTATCGTATTCTGCTTTGAGTTTTTTTAATAAATTATTGCAAAAGTTCCTATATCTAGAGTAGATCACTTGTGCAACGTCGTCATTATCCGACAACTTAGCTTTTTTGTGCAACTTATCTCTGTGCTTTATGCACCTAAGAAGACCATGTGTGATCCATGGCTTTATACATCGCTTTCGGCTAGGGATTCTCTTTATTTTAGTGTGTGTCAATATCACTGCAGTGATGTCATATACAAATTTAGAAGCCGCAATGTTAGCATCAGAAATGTTAAGAATATAAGTGAAGTCAGATTTGTAAAGCTCATTGATTACAGCTGGGATGTCAATATAAATTCTAAAGCTCAGCTAATCTAATATTATAAAGCTGAAGAGTTTATTGTTTGTTTGAACGCGCTAATCTCAGGAACTACTGGACCGATTTTGAAAATTCTTTCACTAATAGGAAGCTACATTACTCCTGAGTGCTACTTTTTATCCCGGAAAAACTTTTCCACGCGGGCGGAGCCGCGGCCAAAAGCTAGTATAATGTATACTCAAACTGAGTCAAACCCCGAACGTACATTACCCGAGATGATAAACTGATCGCATTGTGACTATACGAATGCGGTCTCTGGAGTCGGGACTTTAATTAATGCCTACACGCTACCTTGTATCAACCCTTTGGAGCAGGAGATGGACAGACTTTCAAGCTAAGAATGAGGGAGTTCTACAATTTGTCTGTTTAGAGACGGTATACGAATCGGTCGGTTTTTTTATTGCATTGAATGACAGGACGAGCATGCCGTTCGCCTGATGGTAAGCGATACGACCACCCATAAATAGTAGTAACACCATCCAGCACCTTGAGTTACAAAGTACTGTGTGGCATTCCACTGCGCTCGTCATCCTGAGACATAAGATGTTAAGTCTCATTATGTCCAGTAGTTACACTGGCTACAATGTCCTTCAAACCGAAACACAACAGTGCATGCACACTGCTGCTTGGCGGTAGTGTCTGTTTCTTTTTTTTTTTAGTGTCGCCTGACGATGATGATCATCGCTCGTCAGGTGACACTCTACCTGGAGTCTGAGCCTGAGTCTGGACCTCTCTCCGCTTGCCACCAGGTGCAGTGGGATCACTTGCCGTACCCGTCTAAAAAATTGTCCGTAGCAAATTCATGGGATGAAGCCCCTAGCCAGTACATAATCCGGTGACGTTTCTTTAAAATTCACCTAAACGGTTCTGTTTATGCCGGCATTCGAACATGAAGTATACATTATGAAGAATATATTTATATATTTTACTTTTTATCATAAACTTCTTAAGCATTAAACAATATGGAAGTTGTGTGTATCGTATAAACAGACATAAAAAGTTGGCGCCAAAAAATGGAACAAAATAAAGAATTATACTTTAACTTGTGTTTTATTTATACGTCTAATGACCTTTCATTAATTATATATATTATTATGTATATATAGGTCTATAATTAATCAAAGCTAATGACATTGCACGCCCAATTGTGTTTGAGGTCATCACCGTGTTTAAATGTCCATCTTGTAAATAACCTTTATGGAAAACGAGCTTTTGCCCGGGGCTCCGCCCGCGTGAATAGGTTTTCCCGGGATAAAAAGTAGCCTATGTGTTAATCCAGGACATAATCTACCCGTGTGCCAAATTTCATCGAAATCCGTAAACATACATAAGTCATATTATTCTACGGAGATATTGTTTGGTATTAGATAACAGCCTTGTATCGTAGTAGTGACTAGATGTGAAAGTGTAGTAAGGTATATGGTAAGGCAGCGTATATGGCATGTGGTCCTGAATTCAATTCTCAAGTGAAGCAATATTTTAGGTAGGTTTTTCGTCCATAATTTGCTCTGCATTAGATCCCTCCGGAAGGATTGGGATCAGTCAGACGATGAAATGTTCTAAATGAGGTTAGGGGGTCCTATCCTTACTAATATTATAAATGCCAAAGTAACTCTGTCTGTCTGTCGCGCTTTCACGCCAAAATTACTGAACCGATTTAAATAAGTGTTTCCCGAGCGCTATTACTTGTCCTTCTTTAAACGAGGCTTAAAAAGAGTGCTCTCCTCCCGGTAGGCAACGGCTTGGCTGTGCCTCTGGCATTGCTTTAGTCCATGGGCGGCGGATCTGCTTACCATCAGGCGGACCGCATGCTCGTTTGCCTACTAAGGCAATAAAAAAAAATAAAAAAAATGCTACACAGATAGGGTAGAGCCTGAGAAAGGAAATAGGCTACTTTTTATACCAGGAAAATATAAAGCGGCACTTTTATCCCGGAAAAACATTTCACGCGGGCGGAGCCGCGAGCAAAAGCTAGTTCCGTATAAAGATGGGCCCCCGTAGACGGAATAGAGTCCCCTCACCTTACTACCTTTAATCATTTCTGCAGCATGCTTTAAAATGTCTGGTGTAGCATGTCTCTACCTTTTGAGCCTTGTGGATACAACCAAATTCTTGGGTATCACATTGGACTCTAAACTTCAGTGGGGTCCTCATATATCTGTACTAGCTAAAAAGCTGAGCGCCGCAGTTTTTGCAGTGAGCAGGATACGCCAATTAACTGACATTGAAACAGCGAAATTGGTCTATTTTGCTTACTTTCATAGTTTGATGAGTTATGGAATTTTGCTGTGGGGTGGTGCTGCTGACATTAATACTATATTTGTTCTTCAAAAGCGAGCTATAAGATCTATCTACTCCCTAAGCTCTAGATGTTCTCTAAGAGAAAAATTCAAAGAAACAAATATAATGACAGTAGCATCACAATTTATATTCGCATTAATGTACGTACATAAGAATATAGAAAACTTTCCAAAAGTTTGCGATATCCATGGCTTAAATACTAGAAGCAAAAATAATCTAGTTAATCACAAAACAAGGCTCAAAAAAATCAGCAAATCTTTTAAGGGTTACTGTATACACTTTTATAATAAAGTTCCCACTGAAATTAAGTGTTTAAACATTGGTAAATTCCAAACAACTATTAAGCGAAAGTTATGTAATAAAGCTTATTACAAGATTTCAGAATACATAGAGGATAAAAAAGCCTGGGATTAATTTTTTTTCATATGATTTTCTTTGGAATCATGTTTTTCGTTTCAATAAAGTTTCTTTGTTTCCATCTGTGAGCGGCTTGGGTATGACATACTCCTTAACTGTCTGTGCCTGCGGCGGCGTCGTGTGCCGGGTCGGCCACTTCCCTGTAATATGGTTGAGGAGGCCGATGGCTGGCACATGCGTCATACTCGTGAACGGGTGCTGCTTGTGTGGACTGGTCTGCCCTTTTCGCTTACTATATATATATAAGTATTGGGGGTATATCTTAAACTTAGATTAATAACGACATCTTGAAGATTTCAGATCAAATTATTACATGATTCCTGAGATAGTTATGCACTCGTGTTGGAATTTAAATTTTTATTATCTATTTTGCGAGTATATAAATGAACTGCTCTAAACATAAGTAAACAAATACTGAATTGTATATATTTTTTTCTCTACATAATGCAATGTATTTTATACCTTGAACTGATTTTGAAAAGAGCAACACTAGAGTTTCTTGCCCGTTCTTCTCTAGTGAGAACTGCTTTCCGAACTGGTGGTAGAGTTAATATTGACGGAATCTAAATAATGTATAACATTTTATGGGTTCGAATAAATTATTTCATTTCATTTCATTTGAAAGTTCGATTTTACTGTAAGCAAAGTAATAAGGAGGTCGGCTAAGGTCCGCATACAAATAAACCCGCCACGGTGGCCATCTACGGACGGGTTCGTGAAAGCGCACAAATTTGTGAGCGTACATGTCCTAGCGAACGAAACTGCGCCAGTAATTATTAACTACAAGCAATTACTTCATTATACAAAGATAGATGGCGTACTTGAAGCAAGAACAAAAAAACGATACTGGTAAATAGTTTCATATGTGTTTAATAGATGGCGGTGTAACAGGAAAAATCTTTTGGTCAATATTAATGGTACACTCTTAAAAAACTTTAAAATGAAATTTAAATAACCCTCGCCACAAAAAACCTCTAAAAATTAAAAAATAAAAGTGTCTTTGTTTGTCGTTTATGTACCTAGTAATATTTTGAGATTTTTTGTGTCGGGGGTTATTTAAATAATAATTTAATTTTTATTTCAAACTTTTTAAATTAATATATTCTCCATCATGGGCCTTGATAATAATTATCTAGCACCTACTTATTGAGGCCATTCCTATGAGCCCACACACGCTATATCTACTATAAATTACTAAAGAGTTAGTTATCCCGCAGACTACTTGTGGTTGCAGCATCAGCTCAAGGTTAATATGTCTTAAAATATTGCCAAAATCACAGAACACCAAATTTTCAATCAATCGGAGTTGTGAAAGTTGGAAATGTGCTGATAATCTTCAAACGCCTGAATAGATTTTCATAAATTATAGCTTATAACCGTCTCGATCACATCAGCTTTCAAATAAAAAAACCGCATCAAAATCGGTCCATTCGTTTTAGAGCTACGATGCCACAGACAGATTACAGATACACAGATACAGACTCTAAACTTATAACATTCCTTTTTTTCTGTCGGAGCTTAATAAGCGTTTATGCGACATTTATTTCATTTATTTTATACAATTCCGTTCTACCGTCTGTGAAAAAGATTAAATAGTGATAAACACAATTATCACTCGATTTACCTAAACAATGGCCCAATTTCCATGAAATCAACAATGTCTTGCATCTAAATGCTGACTATACATTTACCTTGTAGTTGACACAAAACCAAAAATTGCTGACTCTACAAAATTGAAAATAAAATCCAAATCTCAGTTTTATTAGAGTTGCAAATATTATACCAGTGTATAAAGTTATTAATCATGTATTTAATATTTATTTTAATTGAAATAACTTTAATATCATGTTTAAACATAACTGAAACTACAAATAATATTAAGGACATGTTAATAAAATATAAAAATAAGAGAATTTCAAGATGTACGAATAAAATGGAAGGTTTTGTTGGAAAAACTTTGAATTTTCTCGACCGAACTGAGAGGTTCAATGATTTCTTTAAATATTTGAATGTAAGTGAGTGTTCTGTGAAAAACGATTTGGCTTACGTGAGAAAACATATTTTAAATGGTTTGATTATTAATGAAGATTTACCAGAGTCTCATTGGCACGAATATAAGGTATGTTAATCATAGTTTTGCAATTTCATTGTCTCAATGACTTAACAGTCAATAAATGATTATTTTAAGGGTAGAGGTAGCATGTACTTAGACATATTGGTTTACAAAATGAATGTGCTAATTAAGACAACGCTATGTAAGAGTGTCTCATAAAAAGTCAACTCGTAGTTGCTGTTATGTTTGCCCTACCCTAGACGTTATTCAAATCTTTTGAGCCCGGCATAGCTAGGTCTTACTTATGGGCTGGCACTTGCTGGATTACTTTTACAGCAGTGTCAATATTTAACTACATTGAAATTATACAAATAAAATAATTTACTTCCTACACAACATAAAAATACAGATAACACAACGTCCCTAAACACATATACAATTTCTTTCAGACAATTCACACAAAGGTTTATCACACACCACATCACGAGATGGCAGCACTTTCAAAATGGAGAGACAACATATTACGAGTCGCGGAACACAATAGAGATTATTTGGCGGGGAAAATATCCTATTCCCTACATTTGAACCACTTTGCTGATATGGTATGTAAATTAATTTATTTTTGTATTTAGATGTCGTATTCCTCCTAATTTTGCTTAATTAACTAGCTCCCATGTAAAAAAAAGCATATTCTGGACATGCTAGGTATCAATAATACTCGGCCGTACCCCATATTTTATCATAATTGGCATATTAAAAGAATATAAATAAATTCGATTTGAAAAGATTTTTTTTTATCCACGTTTGGATCTTGGGTCTCTTTTATGCTGTCATCTATAGTTCGTGCATGTTCCCTGTTAATGTTACTGACAAATAATTCCAAAGCTTTCTTATAGATGGCGGTATACTTTAATGTTTTTTATTTGTCGTTTTTAATGAATATGCCTTTTTCGGAAGCTAATTAATAGTAGCATTAAAACCTACACCACTTGGTCCAAAATCTATAACTCTGGCGTATCTCAGGACTATAAACATAGCTTTAGGTATAATAATAAATAATAAAGCCATGTATTCCATATCTTCAGTTTCATTTTACATTTCTGTATTTGTTAGTAGGTTATAGCTTAAAACTACAAAGAAAAGAAAATACTTATAATTAATGTTAGTATTGTTTATGAGATATGGACCCCTATTTGGGTATAGGCCTCCTCCATCCTTTTCCATGACTCCCTGTCTTTGCCTAACTTTATCCAGTCGTTTCCTGCGACGTGTATTATATCATCAGCCCACCGTCTTAATTGTCGACCGACATTCCTTTTCCCCTTTGGTCCTTTCCATCGTGTGGCTTCAATGGTCCATCTTCTGTCTGGGTATCGTGAGATATGACCGGCCCATCTCCACTTTAATGAAAGTGCGTGCTTGAGAGCATCGGTAAGTTTAGTTTTTTGACGAATGTCTTGGTTCTTAATTTTATGGATTCTTCTAATTTTCAACATGCTTCTTTCCATTGCTGTCTGACTGCATTTGATTTTTTGTTTTATTTTGTTTGTGAATACCCAAGTTTGGCAACCATACAGCAAGCAGGGTAGTAGGCATGTGTCAAATATTGTCCTTTTCATGTGCAAGTTGTAGCTCCCTTTGAGGATTTCTCTTAGTGCCCAAAATTTCTTCCAAGTTGTGTTAATTCTTCTTGTGACTTCTTCTTCATTGCTTGACGTTTTAAAAGAAATTTGTTTTCCCAAGTAGATGTAGTCACTGACATATTCTATATTGTTACCTTTTATCTCTATTGGGCGTTCACGATTGTTGGTTATTATCTTCGTTTTATCTGCATTCATTTCCAGGCCGATTTTGGAGCTTTCGCGGTCAAGTGATGTCAACATTTCCTCTAGGTCCTTGGCAGTTTCAGCTATTACAACAATATCATCAGCGAACCTCAGATGGCTTAAATAGTGTCCATTCATGTACACTCCCCTGTTTTTCCACTCCAGTTTTTGAAAAATATTTTCAAGTACTGCTATAAACAGTTTTGGGGATAGAGGATCTCCTTGCCTGACGCCTCGTTCTATGTTTATTTCGTCTCCTCTTTTTTCTAATTTTATTCTGCTCGTGCTTTTTGTATAAATATATTTCAAGATATTGATGTATTTAGAATTAATGTTTGATTGTTGTAGTGCGTTCCAGATTGAACTGTGACTAATACTGTCAAAAGCTTTGCTGTAGTCAATGAAGGCCACATACAGAGGTCTATTGTATTCTCTGTATTTTCCTATAACTTGTTCTAATGTCTGTATGTGGTCCATTGTACTAAAGCCTGATCTGAATCCCGCTTGTTCCTTTGGTTGCTGTTTATCAATGTCGTCGGATATTCTCTTTAGTATTACAGATGAAAATAATTTGTATATACTTGCCAACAGACTTATGGGTCTATAGTTCCCTACGTCTAAGGGGTTCCCTTTTTTGAAGAGCAAAATTATATCTGATGTACACCATTGTGTTGGTACTTTTTCTTCGTCTAGTATCATATTAAATAATTGCGTTAAGTGGCGAGTTATAATAGGTGCTCCTATTTTAAGGGCTTCATTGCATATTCCATCTGGTCCGGGGCTCTTCTCGGCCTTCAGCTTTTTTATATGTTCGTAAACTTCGGAGTCAACAATTGGTCTGATGCAGTCACTCGTCTTTATGTGACTTGTTTGCGCTTCCATTTCAGTGTTATTTTGTTTCCTGTATAGATTTTTGTAAAAGTTTGTTGCATGGCTTATTACATCTCTTCTAGATTTTGTTTCTTGTGAGTTGTACTCGAGTTTTTGAATCCATGATTTGTGTGTAGTTAATTCTTTAAAGCCTTTTTTGGCACTTCTAAAATTCTCAATGTTTCTTGAAATAATTTCATATCTGTGATTTTTGTAGTCTTTGCGTATTGATCTATTGGCCTTTTTGTATGTTCTACTGAGTTCTTCTTTCATATCTTTAGTTTTATTCTTTATATGTAGTAGTTCCGTGCCCCTTTTTATAAGTTGGACTGTGTCTTCAGAGAAAATATTGTGTTGATGAGGATTTGTAGTGTTTTTACATTTTAAGCTCACTGTTATACCTCTTTCCAGGATATTGTAATATTTTTGGATGTCAATACACTCTGTTTCTATATGTTCTGTGTGCGCTCGTAATTTTTCGATGTAACTTTTAATTTCTGTTTCTGTCTTGGGGATTTTAGATGGTGTTGTGTAGGTTTTTCTACTTTTTATTGGACGGCTTAATCGTAGTGTTGCTCTCACTAATCTGTGATCAGAAGAGAAATTAAATTTGCTTAGTACTTCAATATTAATTATAAGTTTATGGTGGTTTATCATTATAAAATCTATTTCATTTTTAGTTTTTTGGTCGGGCGATAGCCACGTCCATCTACGGTTCTCCTTCTTTTTAAAAAATGAGTTCATTATTGACAATTTGTGTTGGTATGCATAACTTAAGAGACGTTCACCTCTTTCATTGCACACTCCGTAGCCATGTTTTCCCATTATTGGATAATAGTTTGCTTGTGGACAACCGATTTTAGCATTGAAATCTCCCATGACTATGACCTTTCCTTCGGTCTTGGTGTGAGCATAATCAATGTCTTTGTAGAATTTTTCAATTTCTTCTTCCGTTGATCTCTCTGTCGGTGAATATGCTTGAATTATTGATAAGGAGAAGCATTGAAATTTTACTTGTAAAAGTGCTACTCTTTCTGAGATTCCTATAAAGTTGGTAATGTTGTTTTTATATTTCTTCTTGATCAGAAATCCTACTCCATGTAGTCCTTTAGTTTCGCCGATGTAGCAAAAAATAAGGTCGTTGTATTCTTCTATCCTACATCCCATTTTTCGGATTTCTGCGATACCTAAGATATCCCAATTGATACATTTTAGAGCATTAGTTAATTCAAGGAATCGTTCTGTTGATGCGAGTGATCTTACATTATAAGAGCAAATTTTGAGGGTTGGTTTTATTTCTTGGTCTGTTTCTGTATTTGGTGGAGGGTTGCAGTCTAATTCCCCACGAGGACAAGTCGGGTTGGGGAATGTTTTGTTTCTATTATCTTTAAGTTCTTGTTTGTTTAGTGTTTTGTTCCGGTGGCTGATGGCAATGTCCTATGCGTTTTGATCAGTTGGTAAGTTGGCAGAGGGCAGGGAGTTGCTTCTATTCCTCATTATATCAAAAGCATTTTGACGATGTGTTTTAATTGACGGTTGTTGTTTACGGGGCTGCTCTTTCGCATTAGGCGAGGTTGACGGTTCCCTTTTGCGTTTCTCGTTTCCTGGTTTCCCCTGTTTGATAACTAACTTATCATAATTTATGTATGCATAGTTGCCTTTCTTCCTTTCTTCTTCCAATTTTGGCTGTAGTTTCCTTCTCATGTCGAGAATTTCTTTCGGGTAGTCTTCAGACACATACGCATTTTTCAGTTTCTTTTTATTTGCCATTATTGAGTTTTTCTTCCAGAAGTTTACAAATGCTAGGAGGATTGGCCTATCCTTTCCATTTTCTATGTTGTTTTTGCCAATTCTGTAGATCGTATTTATGTCTCTGTCTTCTAAGGTGATATTTAAGTCGTCTTTAAATTTCTTTATAATGATTTCGATGAGATTTTCGGTCGATTTTTCAGCTTCTTTAACTCCATATAAAATTAGGTTGTTTAATCTTTTATGTTTTTCTAGATTTTTTATCTTTTCCTTTAATTCTTCATTTTCTGACCTTAGTTCCTGCATTTCTACTTTGAAAGGTGCTAATTTTTCATCAATTCGTGTCATGATGACATCGGTTTGTTTTGACATTTCTATTTTCATTTGGTCGAAAAAAGATTGAAGGTTATCCATTTTTGCTGCTGTCCCTTGCGTGGAATGGATCGTTATATTTAGAATCTTGGAGGGATTCTTCTAAGTTGTGAACGCAGCTTAGCGAATGAGGTTGTTATGTTGGTAGCAATGAACTAACGTCGTCAATGTCTGTGTCTATACTCAGTTTTTTTTTATGTTGGCTGCACTGCCGATGTGTCAAATTTTTATGTTGGCTGCACTGCCGATGTAGCAAGTTTTTATGTTGGCTGCACTGCGATTTGACAATTTTGTTGTTGTTGTTGTGGTAGCACTGGGTTCTTTAGTTTTGTTGGTAGTATGCAGGTTTACCTATGGTTTGTTGCTATTTCGTAATTTAACTGATTGTTAATGAGGTTATGTTTAGTGTCTGCACTATTTTCTTGATTTAATCTTCACTTTTCACACTGAGTTTATAACTTAAACTTGCTTTTAGTGTCTTCCTGACTAATATTTCCACTTTTTAATTGGTTTTGTTTCTTTTGTAATGAATTTATTGATATTTCTTTCGGAGAGAACTGATAAACGTATTCACTGTTCGAGTACCGGAACCGGAAAACTTAACTTAAACCGGAAAACCGGAAAACCGCTTTAGGTATACCAGACCATAAAACTTCGGATATTTGGAATAGCACCTGCGCTTTAATTACATGTCATACATGCATATTGATTTAATAACAATGATATGCTATAAAAGTATATGCTGAATTCCGAAGGTATGTGAAGTCTGCCAACCCGCACTAGGCCAGCGTGGTGGACTAAGGCCTAACCCCTCTCAGTAGTAGAGGAGGCCCGTGCTCAGCAGTGGGCAGTATATAATACAGGACTGGTATGGTATGGTAAGTGGACGATAGCCTAAGTGGACGATAGCCTAGTTGGGAATGGAACGGTCTGCCGAGACAATATCCGGAGGTTCAAAACCCAAGGCATACACCTCTGACTTTTCGAAGTTACGTGTGTATTGTTTATCAATTATCGTTCGCTTTAACGGTGAAGGAAAACATCGTGAGGAAACCTGCATACTTGAGAATTCTCCATAAGAATTTCGAGGGTATGTGAAGTCTGCCAACCCGCACTAGGCCAGCGTGGTGGACTAAGGCCTTAACCCCTCTCAGCAGTAGAGGAGGCCCGTGCTCAGCAGTGGGCAGTATATAATACAGGGCTGATTGCATTGCATGGTATGGTATGGTATGGTATGGTATGGATATGCTATACGAAGACAATTAACCGAGGGATTACTTACTCTATACATACAACATGTTCAATGAATAGACAATCAATACACTGTTATTACTAACTGCAACTGTAATTGGAAGCAGAGGCGGATTAAGTTTATGTTCATTGTGGGATCTTTCCTCTAAGTAACGTTTTAGTTATGTTGAAATAAGTAAATGCTTAAATATTGACTTGTCAAGAATTGGGCACTGATTCTACAATAGTCGTTAAAAAAGTGGTTCCACCTATGACATCATGGGGTGGAACATACATGGCGAAAAGTGGGTGCACCCTGGTTGAACCACTGCCTACCCCTTCGGGGATATCGGCTTGATGTGTTTGTTAAAAAAATACTTAGTAGATAACTATCGCACTCTTAATAAAACAATGACTTGTGGGAATCGTCACAAAAACTAACTGTATACGACATTTTTTTTAAGTTGGGCGGGGAACGAACATAAATTCAAACGATTTTGACCCTATTCCCAATGTTGAAAAGACGCATTTTTTTCCTGTACCTATTTACCTATCTAAATCTAAATTATAATGAGTTGTCAGTTTAGCGATGAGAGCGAATGTTATTGAGGAAACTTAATTGAGCCATGTACTACCTAATATGTTCTATGTTATGTTTTTCTTTATTTGCTTGTTTGTTTCCCTTAAAAACCAATAAATATATAAATATTTTGCTAAAACTTATCTAGCCACAATTTTGGATTAGGTCATTGTTTTATTAAGAGTGCGCTATAATATACTTACCTATGTCTGATGTAACTTAAAAATGGGGTCAATATCCTAAAAACATTATGTTTAACTCAGTTTCACATATTAACTGAAATTAATTTCAGCACCCATCAGAATACTTCAGGAAAATCCTGAAACTGGTAAAAACTATTCCCTTGTACGATCCAGCAGAAGATCGACGGAAGACTGCGTACAGGAGAAGCCTTAGATGCAAAGTTCCTAAAAAGGTAATTTATCTTTAACCAGGTTATAGACATTGCGAGAACTATACTACATTACATGACTGATTTGATGGCGCAGTTGTATTGCATGCCCTGTACGACACCTCTCTGAGGTCCTGGGTTCGAATCCCTGGTCAGGTAACGTGATAGTGATTTTTTTGCTCAGTATCAGCCCAAATAGTGGACGATAGCCTAATTGGGGATGGAATGGTCTGCCGAGGCAAAGTACGGAGGTTCAAAACCCAAGGCACACACCTCCGACTTTTCGAAGTTACGTGTGTATTGTTTATCAACTATCGTTCACTTTAACGGTGAAGGAAAACATCGTGAGGAAAACTACATACCTGAGAATTCTCCATAAAAATTTCGAGGGTGTGTGCAGTCTGCCAACCCGCACTAGGCCAGCGTGGTGGACTAAGGCCTAACCCCTCTCAGTAGTAGAGGAGGCCCGTGCTCAGCAGTGGGCAGTACATAATACAGGGCTCATTGCATTACATCAGCCCAGAGTCTGAAATTTGTGCCCGATATAACTATACGCTCGGCTCCTTTTACATCATAGGACGGAATGAAACAAATGGCGAAAAGCGGTGCACTAGATGTATCTCTGCTTACTCCATTCGAGATAAAGCCGTGAGAATGTGTGTATTTATTTATTTATTTAACTACATAACTACCAATTTCTACAATATGGTCATTTAACTGTCCTTATCACTTGAATGTAGATTGGCTCCTTTCAGCGCAATTTTGCAGAAACGTTTTGGCTTAGACTTTGAGACGCCGCGCTGTGACGTTAAACCTTTACGCATAAATTATAGTCAAACGTTATAAAAGACCCACACGAAATATGATATGAAAGACTAACGATGCTTGCCATTTCTATGAAAGAATCCCTACTGTTTCCATCAAACACTTCCTTAACTCTTCTTCAGGTAGACTGGCGTAGCAAGGGATTCAAGCCCAGAAGAGAAGAGCAGTGGCATTGCGGCGCTTGCTACGCATTCGCTGTCACCCACGCCATGCAGGCTCAGCTGTACAAGATCCATGGAAACGTTGGGGAACTGAGGTAGTTATCAGATTTGCTTCTGGGTTTATCTTGCATATAATCTTTGGTCTGGTGTTTCAATGACTGCGCCATTGGTGAGGTCTTAACTTTCCTCAGTTTTATTTTTATAATATGCATTATAGACTTATCTGCCTATGTCAGATTAGCCAATCAAGTTGTGTGCGTTGATATAAAATATTATGTAAGTTTGTCATAGGTTGGGTATTTGTTTTTACTCGGTTTCTCAGTACACGTAATTATTTATCTGCCTTACTGTTGAGAGCACCTTTTACTTCATAAACAAAAGTGAATATCTACTTAACTCACTGGCTTCTCACAAAATATGCAGCCTAGGAACTTGCAATGGATAATGAAATGATATTGTGAAATAATACTTAGTGTCTCTATAAAGTACTCTACGCTAGAGTCCGCCAGACGATGCCTGAAAAAACTGAACAGCTAGATAGTTCGTTACAATAAAGCTTTCAGACCCTTTGTGCACAGAACGGGAGTAAAAAGTAATTAATCGTTTGTGACATACTTTTTACTTATTTGTTAGTCGCAGTTGCTATGTTGAAGTGAAAAACTACACCTTACAAATTGCTTGCAAATCAAGGTATTTGTTATTGCAGTAAGATTTCTCCAAAAAATAAATCTTAAGTTTTGGTTACGAGTGTAAACAGCTATTGGGCATTAAATTTCAAATTCTGCGGGACAACACAATTCTTACAATCATCTAGATAAATATCGCATGCTGGTAATATAGCATACGTGGTCTCTCCTACAACCTGGGGTCCTTCAAGCAGAGCGTGAAGAAGCTATTAGACAGGCCGGCATCACTGTGCCGACCGTCCGGGGATGATTTTATCTTTTGCCGACACTTTCTTTGGGCTTCACTTCACTTGACATCAGGTGCAGTGGAGCCAATTTGCCGTGCTCCGATAAAAAAAGGACTGTAAACAATTACATCTTCCATTGCTACGAATTTTCCCTCATCCAAAAAAAAACCGGTCGAGTGCGAGTTGGACTCCCATACCGACGCGAGTATCTAAGTTCAATAGTTCGCCAAAATTAATTAATAAATTAATCAAATTTAAAAATGTTGCTTCCTGCAATAGTTCATGATTCTAGGTCAACGGGAAGTACCGTATTATTTCACAGCTGATAGAGACACGATTATTTGATTTGAATTTTAACTTGATATCTCTACGCGTTCCTGAGAACAGGATCTTTACAGACAGACAGACAGACGGACAAAAAAAATATCTTATAAGGTTTCCTTTTTTCCTTTCGAGGTCCGGAACCCTAAAAAGCTACCTATTAAAACAATATCTTTATTTCAGTCCTCAACAGATCGTAGACTGCAGCTTCAAAGATGGTAACATGGGATGTGACGGAGGTTCTCTGAGAGGGGCACTGCGCTACGCGGCCAGAGAGGGACTCATCATGGAAAAACAGTACCCTTATGTTGGAAAGGTAAAAAGAAACCTAGTTATAAGTTTCAGAAAATGTAGATTGGGTTGAAAACTTTGTCAGATAATATGGCGACTCCACAGAATTAATGTTGGTTAATTTTTTATGCGACCACGGCAATGTTACTCTACTGCACCTGTTGGAAACTGGAGACGCATTCAAAAAGAGCATCGACTGACGAGAAATGATTACTATAATTGACGAGACGAGTATGGTGAACGCCTGATGGTAAGCGTTACGACCACCCGTTAATAGCAGAAATAGACTTAACATACAGAATTTGAAATTTCAGAGATCTTCGTTGCACTCCACTGCGTTCATCCCCCTAAGATATAAGGTGTTAAGTCTAACTAATGTCCAGTAACTACGCTGGCTACAGTCCTTCAACCCGGAACAAATCAGTGCATGAACATGCATACTGCTCGCGATGGAAAGAAATAAATTTATTTAATTGCAGTCCATTAACGCTATACGAAGCAGAACCTATGATCGGGTCACGTTATAGCTTTTACAGCCAACTGATACCGACCTTCTAGAAACTCCATATGTATCGTTTGTGCTGAATGTACAATTCTGCACGCTGCTTAGCATAGTGTAGTATCGTGTTAAGATAAAGATATAATTGTGCCTACCTCACTAAATGAAAGAGCCTCTACTTTGAGATTTTTACCATCAATTTCCAATTCCAGAAAGGCTCTTGCAAGTACAGACGGGATCTAGTCCGCATTCGACCAAGAAGATGGGCCACCATTCCACCAGGCGACGAAAGAGCTATGGAGAGAGTCCTTGCTGCGATTGGACCGGTGGCTGTTGGGATCAACGCGTCTCCCTACACCTTCCAACTTTATAGGTAGCTTATAGTTTCTATTGTTAATTAGTCTATTGGACTTTTAAAGCAATAATGAGACTAGCAGTTCGACTAATTTATCATCAGAAATTCAGTGCGGTATAACTCAAAACGTACAAAGTACACAATGTGTCTTTTCTTCCGGGAAGGTTTTATAAAATAATTAAATAGGTAACTTCAAGTCAAAATTTCAACGATAAGCATCTTACACATACATCACGCCTTTATCCTCGAAGGGGTAGACAGAGTGAGAGGTACAATCAAGGCACCCACTTTTCGCCATGCATGTTCCTTCCCATGATGTGATAGCCTATCACAATATCGGGTACAAATTCCAGACCCCACGCTGATACTGAGCAAAATACCCAATATAACTTTGCCAGACCCACGATTCGCACCCGGGACCTCAGGGCGCTGTCGTACAAAGCACGCAAATTAACTACTCCACTGAGGTCGACATATAAGTCCATAATTAATTTTATAAATTTATTTAAGTATCTTCTTTAGAGCACTTCGCAGGTACCAACCCACTCACTCTCACACACATACACACACACACACACAGACACACACTAATGCTGTTTTCTTTTAAGTTTTTATCTTTTAATACAGATACGTGATGGATTTTATTTATTTGTTAAAGATATTTTTAATGAATGTTATTAGAAACTAAGTAAAAATTAATGGAGGAGCAGTTAGTCCTAACTTCTAAATACTCCGTCTAATACCTAAGGGGCCAGGGGTGCCTGAAAATCAGCGCTGGATGAGTTTTATATCTTAGACAGCAGAACTAAGCTGAGCCACTTCCTTTTGTCATTATCTTTTTATATGTTGTAAGTTTTTTTGTGCTTATTTCAAATTTTGTAACAATATTATTGATTTTGCCAATATTATTATAATTTTGCTACGTAATGTTAAAACACTTCTCAGAAATGGAATTTACGATGACCCTCTCTGCACACCCTGGCAGCTAAACCATGCCATGTTGCTCGTCGGGTACACTCCTGAATACTGGATATTGCTCAACTGGTGGGGGGAAAAATGGGGTGAAGATGGGTATATGAGGTGAGTAAGACGTTTAGTAAGACGTGGCCTCTGACTATGGGCCGCTAAAGACGGCTCACGGTCAGTCAGCGAGCTATGAAGAGGGCTATGCTAGGTGTTTCTCTACGTGATCGAATCATAAATGAGGAGATCCGTAGAAGAGCGAAAGACACTGACATAGCCCTGCGGATTAGCAAGCTGAAGTGGCAGTGGGCAGGGCACATAGCTCAAAGAACTGACGGCAGATGGGGCAAAAAGGTTCTCGAGTGGAGGCCACATACTGGCAAGCGCAGCGTCGGCCGTCCACAGACGACTAGATAAGGGTCGCAGGAACACGCTGGATGCAGGCCGCTTTTGACAGGTCCGTCTGGAAATCTTTAGGGGAGGCCTATATTCAGCAGTGGACGTCGTGTGGCTGATGATGATGATGATGATGAAGATGTTTCTGCATTGAGCAAATTGCGGCAAAAGAGGATAAATAAGATTAATGACTGAGTTCAGCATCTGAATTTGCAGTTTCCTCGACGATGTGGAGATTATGGTAAAGGACTGGATAAATAGGAATAATAAAGGATAGCATGCTAATTGCTACATAGTTTTAAGCTTGTCAGGTAAAGCTAAGGCTCTTAACACACTGGCGAATTGCAAGCGAATTCACAGCGAGACGATAGTGCTGCGCTCGTCCTGTGTAATAAGACCCTTAACTATACTTGACCACGGATGAAACATAAGCTCAGGGTCGATTACACTGCTTGCTGATAAATACTTCTCGTGGCATAAATGTATAAGTCGACCAAATACAGATTTCACACTCTAATCTATGCTTAAAATCTAAAATGAGTAGTATTTACATTAGTTGTTTAGTACGATAACTGCAAATATTTATTTGAAACCTGAGAAACTGACCCTAAATATCTTAGGGCGCAATGCAATTGGCAATTGATAGTTCGGCTGGTTTCTCTACTGTTTATTGTTGCTAGCCTGTATAATTTACTTGTGGGAATGTAAAATATCATGCAATTATACCCACTGGCTTAAACTGCACGTTATCAGTCAGAGTCTTCATATTCTTTCATCATACCAGCCCTGTATTATATACTGCCCACTGCTGAGCACGGGCCTCCTCTACAACTGAGAGGGGGTCAGGCCTTAGTCCACCACGCTGGCCTAGTGCGGGTTGGCAGACTTCACATACCTTCGAAATTCAGAGAACTTCTCAGGTATGCAGGTTTCCTCACGATGTTTTCCTTCACAGTTAAAGCGAGGATAATTCACAAAGAATACACACATAACTTTTTAGAAAAGTCAGAGGTGTGAGCCCTTGGGTTTTGAACCTGCGGACATTCGTTTCCGCAGTCCGTTCCACTCCCAACTAGGCTATCGCCGTCATATTCTTTAGTTTGACCTTATAAAGGTATCCAGTGGAATTAAAGGTTGAGTCGTCGGCAAAAATAGCGACATATCACAAGACGAAGGGGAAGGGTGTAGTGATTAATCCCGTGTATTTATTTTTTATCTTAGTCTTCATAAGGGGGGGTTGCATGCAGGCCGCTTTTGTCAGGTCCGTCTGGAAATCTTTGGGGGAGGCCTATGTTCAGTAGTGGACGTCATTTGGCTGATGATCATGATTTATTTTTTACACTAAAATTTTAAGATAATTTTACTAAATAAATGGTAGTCTAAAACCTACATATCACCAGGTGGGAGGGGGTAAAAAAGTTCTAAAAAACGTCACGATTAACGGACGACCCCTTTGTTATTTTTTAGGATCCGTCGAGGGTTCAACATTTGCGGAGTCGCAAACATGGCCACGTACGTGCAGTTGTGAACAAACAGGACAACAATACGCATAATTTGTTTGTTTAGGTGCATCTTCATTAAGGATTTTCAACAAAATGTTGCCAACTCAACTGTATAAATTAATTAAATGGTGTATTTAAAAAATGCGTTTTAATATCGACTAGATTTTGTTCGGGATTGTGTGTGTTTTTTATGGACGTTGACCCCAGTCGTCACTGCACTTGATACGTGTCCACTTACCGCCAAGTGGAGGTTCTATTCGCGGTTAGGTTTTTTTAGAAATAAAATTCCGACAAAACACTTTTATGGGATGAAAGTAATCTATATATTAATCATGTTGAAACTGATAAGATTCTTAGTGATTGGTCTCACGTATGCGAAAGACCCTGAGTAAGTACCGTTCATTGTCTATTTCTGTCGTCAAGCAGCGACTGTTTTGATAGGTTTTAAAGGATATTGTGGTTAATAACTGGGTATTATGAGAGTTGAGACTTAGCCAATGTTGATCCATCCATGGTAAAGTCGGTCTTATTACACTGGACGAGCGCAGCGCCTTTGCCTCGCTGTGATTTCTCTTACAATTCGTCAGTGTGATCCCTCAACTTTACTTGACCACGGATGAAACAATGTGACCTTAATATCTTAGGTTAGCGAGCGCACTGCATCCGTCCTTACATGGTATAAGACAAAATCGCCCGCCGCCTTTATACCTAATTCAAAAACTACTGAACGGATTCTGATGAAATTAGATATGGAGATAGTTTGAGACCTTGGGAAGGTTTATGCTACTTTTTAACCCGGGAAGACATATAGCAAGACTTTTATCCCGGAAAATCTCTAAACGAAACCGCGAGCAAAAGTTTGTATGTTATAATTTAAAATCATGGTTGGTGTTATAGCTATTTGAAGGCAATTATGTCACATGACGTCAATAAGTTGTGTATAAAAATAACTAAATCAAAAGCTAGCCACACTCCTAATTTATCCCATTGTCTTCACTAAAAGGTATATAATACAGGTGTTGTTGAATAATTGCAGTTGTTTTTCAAAATCGCATAATCGCTTTCCACTTTCGAGACTTGCATTCTCACACAACTTTAGTACGTATTGTTTATGAGTAATATCTATTTGTGTCTTGTGGGGTAGCAGTATCTTCGCTACATTTCATGGTAAGTACGCTAAAGGCAGTATAAATCGTTTAAGAATAGAGAACTAGGCCAGCATGGTGAACTAAGGCCTAAACTCTCTCAATTGTGAGGCCTGTGCCTAGTGGGATAGTGAATATATATATATAATGACATATTTTACATATATCTGTCATATTTGTCGATAATAGTCACACTATATACAGAAATGTGTATTGATTCTTAAGTAATTTTGTTACTTAATATATGTATTTTTAATTTGAATAAGCTGTTCCTAAAATGTAGTTCGTAAGTAATTGTCTTTATTTTTATTGATATATTTTGTTTGTTTTGTTTTGTTTGTATGTAGATTTTTTCACTCAAACGTCGCGGTGTATTCCCACTGTAAGCTTGTGTGATACTTAATTGATAAATAAATAAATACACTGACACAGAGGTCTAATGTCCAAGGTGCTTATAACTTTTCGTTGGGTAAAAAAAATTACACACACACGCAAATTTATTTTTTTATTGGCTCCGAAGGCAAACGAGATAACAGGCCACCACATGGTAAGTGGTAACCATCGTCCATGGAGGTTGCAAAAGCCAGGGGCACAGCCAAGCCGCTGCATATAAAAAAAATTAAACCTCGTTTAAAGATAAGTCATGGCGCTGATGAAACACTGTGGAAGGAAGTACACATAAACTGAGTCACGGCATTTAATTTTTCACCGTGTATGCCGTCCCATAGTGTGATTAGGGGGAGAGCCTAAAGCCATATTCTCGGGTATAAATTCCAGACTCCAGGTTGATAATGAGCAAAAAAACTTTTACATTACCTGGAGATCGTGCCCAAAAACCTCAGCTGTCGCTCCACAATACAAATGAGGCATTACAAAAACGTCATTGAAAAATATGACCTCTATATTATTATGTGTTACAACAGATGATTACACAAAGAACACATAATTTATATTAATCTATTATAATTGTTTATTTTTCCTGTTTTATTGTTTGTGGTCTATAAATATATAATTTGTGTAATAATATTTAAACAGGTTTGTGATAAAATTCCGTTTCTAGCAAACAGTAATCGATAACCATCGTTAGGTTTTGGTGATTTAAACTGCGCAGTGTTGAATATCAGGAAAATAAAATATCCGTGAAAGAAGAAGAAAAAATAGGCGCAACGGGTGAACTTACATATATCAAATTAATGGAGTCAGTCAAGAACGTGATATAGACACGAACATTTTTTAATCCGCGATCCTTAAATTGAATATAATTATATGTGGTAAATAATTATAATTATTACAATATTAAGACCGGGTTTTTTCAACTGTAGTTAGGGTAATCCTCGGTGTTATTATGCTGGACGCGCTCGCAGAGCTTCGAGTGCTCCGCCTCGGCGTGAGGCGTGAGACGTGACGCGTGAGACATGACGCGTGAGGTGCTGCGAGCGCGTCCAGCTTGATAATAGACTGACAAAAAGATAACTAAAGTTGAAAAAACGGGGCCTAAATACCTATTATGAATGCAGGCCCTTAAGAATTTGAAACTGGCCACTTGCGTTAAAGATATTTAAAATGTAATTCCAAAATTAAAAAGAAAGACGGTTAATTAGATGAGCTCTGCCTGTATACGCTTTGTTTTTATGACAGTCATTTGTTTTTTCTTTATGCCATAAATTACTGCCTCGGTGGCGTAGTTGTATTACGGTACGATTGCAATGCTGAGGTCTCGGGCTCGTTCCCCGGATCGGGCAAACTGATACTGGGTTTTTCTACTCAGTATCAGCCCGGAGTCTGGAATTTGTGCCCGATGTGACGATAGGCTCGCCCCCTATTACATCATAGGACGAAATAAGCACGGTAGAAAAGTGCACACAAAAGTAGGTGCACTAGTTGCGCCTCTGCCTACCCGTTCAGGGATAAAGGGGTGACATAAATTAATAAACTTAAATTCATGTTTGTACATGAAGTTTCTAAAGCCTCATTTAAACGGGTCAATTATATCTTGCAACGATCGTGTGTAATTAATCGCAAACAGTTTTATATAAAAAAAATACCGCACCTTTAGGACGAAAACGACGTAATTCAAAAAAACAATAATTGGGTTATCGTCATAAAATGACTTAAAACTGGTCCCTTTTTTATGAAAATATAATAAAAAAGGAACCGATATAATAGTTTTGTTCTTTTCCCGCCTGAATATGGCGGTGTTTGAACTATTATTGTATTGAAAAATTCGTTTTAAGTAATTTTATGACGATCATTCAATTTTCGATTTTTTTGAATTGTGTCGTTTTCGTCCTAAAGGTGCGATATATGTAGATCAAATTCTCAGAATTGTACAAAATCATTCTTCATCAGATGTATGAACAACTCCTGCTAATGATTCTGGGGCTGACCGCGATGGCGGCGTGGCCCGTTGACAACACACGCAACTGGGCCGTCACCATCCCCCCAGCCTGCCGCTACGAGATCGAAGCCATGAACCACCAAACTATCAAGCTGCCTGGAATACCCGACCCTGTCTCCGTTCTATACGAATTGAGCAAGAAATTCGACTTTATCAAATGTCAAAATATTTTGATAAGAATTAAGATACGTTAGTACTTAATTATGATTTTGATTTAACCGCGTTCTTTATACATCATGTTTAATTTAATTTTAATTACTTTCCTTTGTACCCACATAATATAATGATTAAAAAAATATTACAATCAGCTATACATTACTATTACAATAAATGCAGTTATAATCTAACCTTTATTCGGAAAACAATTGATAAAAAGTATAGGCAGGAAATGTAAATTACCCAGTAATTATTGATGCTGTGTGAACATGTTTTTTTAGAAGTGTCATACATCTATATTAATATTATAAAGCTGAAGAGTTTGTTTGTTTGAACGCGCTAATCTCAGGAACTACTGGACCGATTTTGAAAATTCTTTCACTATTAGGAAGCTACATTACTCCTGAGTGCTATAGGCTATTTTTATCCCGGTAAAACTTTTCCACGCGGGCGGAGTAGCGCGCAATGCTAGTACAGTATAAGATGAGTTACAAACCGACTTATGTTTAAAAACATAGACCATCTAAAAAGGACACGTTATTACTTATTGCCGTAAACAAAAAAATCTGTCACTTTCAATATAAAAACTACATAGAAAGTGCAACACAGATACTATTCCGTTTTGTGTCGTTATGAACGCACACATATATAAATCTTAAACACTTGTCTGTTTTACGCACACTACAACAGTTTTTATAAATGTGTGCATGGGCATTTGCTCTTATACTTTGGCTGAAAGGAAAGGTTGTACGAAGCGCGTCCTTTATTTTATGTATATTGTCTAAGATTAAAAATTGTAATATACTTACTTAAAGGTATTAAATTTTACATTTAACAACAATTAAAAAAAATATAACTCCTTACCAATTTTGAAACTAAGCACTTGATTATTAGATAATAATTCTAGCCTTTTTGGATATGCTTCAAGCCGAACGTGTCGTTCTGGAGTTTCTATTGGTATTCAATCAGCATACAATTTATTATCGTTAAATTATTATAAACAGAACTCAGTGATGATCATCACCATCATTACATTCTTGTCTATCTTTAACAATATACGTTTTGCAGAGCAACCCTGGAGCAGACCACAATTTGGACAGCCCTCGACAGACGAAAGTCGACCCAAATAACCACTGGCAGATCTGCTAAAAAGCTGAATATGAAGTATTAAAATTACGCCAAAAATAATATCCATTAGGACTCATTTGTTTAAAAATTAAATTATTCCGTAAAATTATTTGTTTTTTTCAATATTCTTCACACTTGAATAACAAGACCTGATTAGCTGCAAGGAGATTTGGTCATAAATAATAGAAACCAGAAAATAGCATTTTGAATAACAAAGGAAGCTGCGTCGTATGTTGCATACGTTATCTTTTAGTTAGGTTTATACAATACACCGTACCCCTGATCTAGATACTCGCCGAGTACAGACGAATAGTCACGAATACTAGTGTATAAACAGCTTATTCGAGTGTATTCACATACATACACACACTCACGCCTTTTTATCCCCGAAGGGGTAGGCAGAGGCGCAACTAGTGCACCCACTTTTCGCCGTGCATATTCCGTCCCATGATGTGTTAGGGGGCGAGCCTATCGCCATATCGAGCACAAATTCCAGACCCCGGGCTGATACTGAATAGAAAAACCCAATATCACTTTGCCCGACCCGGGGATCGAACCCGAGACCTCGGCATTGCAGTCGTACCGTAATACAACTACGCCACCGAGGCAGTCGAGTGTATTCGTTACTCATAGTTCATAGTAAATTTCGAGGACGAATTATTCGCCAAGTTATTCGGCGAATTATGAGCCGATAGTCTAAATGAGGCGATTACCTCAGCGAATACACCGAGTGTCTATGTTTCAATACGGCTTTCTAAGGCCTGTGTTCACAAACGTTACTTAGCTAAGTATGAAGCAATGCTATAATAGTCTATTTCTCAGGCTTCATTGTGCACAGACATAGGGGCGCTGTGACTGGTCAATTGAGATTCAACTTTACTTCAATTAGCTGTTACGTAACCAAAGCGAACAAAGCTGAAGAAATCTATGAAATTGCTGACACTAAGCATGGATGCAGACCACATTTGACAGGTCCGTCTGGAAATCTTTAGGGGAGGCCTGTGTTCAGCAGTGGACGTCGTGTGACTGATGATGATGATGACGCGTTCGAGCACGAGTCACGTCGTAGTATTGTTTGTAAATACGGTTAACGGGTGTAAATTTCACAATAATAGACACCGATTCATATATAGACACTGTATGTGCACTGAGTGATCTACTGACGATCTATTGGTTCGCAGTCTAAACCACCCGCGAAAAAAAAAAGTCTTGAGAAATATTACATATGAAATATTGTAATGACCAGCTCACTTATCCCTTAATCCAGGATGAAATATAACTTGGCCTCAGATGTAGACAATAAGATGGTACTTACGAAGTCACACTTCCGAACATGAAATTAACTGAAAAATATTTCAATTTAAATTGAAATATTTTCGATAAATCCGGTATCCCGGATATTGGTTTTGAGCGGAAGTCAGAATCACATTAAGTGACTCGTCTAGACTGAATATTGGCAATCTGAAGTTCATAATCAATATGATTTTCTGTGTGCATTAGGTAAGTACTTTATAAGCATCGGTTATGTAAGGGGTTTTACAATTTTTTCCTTCATATTTTACATAGTATCTCGTGTCTATCCCATAGGGGTAGGCAGAGACTATGGATTGCCAATTTGCTTGATTCTCGCATAAGTACTTCTCTCGCTTACTCCACCTTCATGAAGCTTTTCATGCATATGCATTCATATTTTATTTGTAAGTAAAAAGTAAACTCTTTCAATAAAACAATATATTTTTATAAACTCATTTATTTCAATTCTCAAACAACTCATTCAATAGAATGTTTAATATACTTAAGTTTGGGGCTTAAATTGTTTCATACGTAATAAATCTAAAATTATGTATTCAATCCGAATACGTTCAAGGTACTAGCTGCCTTATTACTAAACAAATTATTTGATATTGAATTTAATGAAGATCTGAGTATCTGTTATATTAATTTACCATGAAAACTAATTTAGTCTAAAACTGTGAACTTTTGAATGTCGCAGCGTGAAGCTAAAATAAATTTCATATTTATAGAGAACAAAAATCTAATGTCACCTTTATATAAGGTGTCGTGAAGCTTCTATTACTGCCTCGGTGGCGTAGTTATATTGCGTATGCGTTAGGAGTACGATTTGCGCGCTAAGGTCCTGGGTTCGAATCCCGGGTCGAGCCAAAAACATTGTGACTGGGTTTTACCATCTTCATTTTCTTTCTATTATGGTAATGACTATAGGATACAAAACGGCAGCAATATGTCTAGTACAATAATCATTTATTTAAGAGATCACTATAAACTACAAATTCTCAGAACTCCAGCAAAATCCTATGTTACAAACAGGGGCGTAGCTACTGCTGTATCAGCCGTATCAATGATACGAGGCCCCCGAGCCCTAGGGGCCCTTCTTAGCCTATATGCTAAACTTAGCGGTTTTTTTTGCTCCCTCATAATAGGCCTGCGGACGCGGGATATGCGGGGCGGCACAAACTAAGTGGCATGTAGTTAAGGAAAGCATAAATCTGGCGTTGGAAGGGCCCCCAACAAAATTTTGATATAGGGCCCCTATATGGCAAGCTACGCCACTACAACAAACCTTCCAGCTCTTGAAATCCTGCCAATGTGAGTTTTCCACGTAATGTTAAATCTATCAATTAACGCCAGTTTTCTATTAGACAGTTATAAAACCACTTGGCATTTACGCTAGATATGAAACTAGTTAGTTATAACTATATGGTTATCACACGACACTGTCAGAGGAAGTAATATTTTAATTTATTAATAACTTTAAGATTACTATAAAATTCTTACAAATCAATTTATCATCAACAAAGTTGCAAACTAGTATTATATCATAATTAATATTCATAATTTATGATACAATGAATAATAAACTCATTACATTCAATTAAGACACATAAATTATTTATACTGACACCCTGTCCATGATTCTATTATTTTGTTCTGTAGTATCATTATTTACAAACTTTCCATAAGTGAAATAATCTTCTATTTGCTGTAAAGTCCTGTCTTTTGTCTCTGGCAATAAAAAGTACAGTACCACCATCATCAGCCCCATGATTACTGCCATGACTCCAAACACACCGTAAACCTTAATAATCAGTAGCAGATACGGGGTTACTTTCAAACTCAACATGATAAAAATCGATATGACTAAGCTAGCCACAAAAATCCCACTTCCTCGATACTCTAAAGGAAATATTTCACCAATTAAAACATAAGGTATTAATGTGCAACCCATATTTGATATTGCAACGAATGTTGCTAAGCCTGCAAATGCTACCCAAGAGTTATATGCAATTGTGTCATTCGATATCAAGAAGATGTAGAGACTGAGAGCTAGCAAGATTAATAGAGCTGGAACTCCACTATAGAACAAAACAGTACGTCGATTCATCATCTTAATAAATATCGTTGATAAAGTTGTGCACACGATTATAATGGTATCTATAATCAAAATATAATAGAAACTTTCAGTTTCACTTGTTGCTAAACCACCAATAATGTCTTTAGCATAAGTAGGAAATATATGTCTTCCGCACGCCTCAAATAATATCGCTCCACATGTGCCTATAATTACCGGGATCACAAAATTCCTCCGACCGAAACATTTGAAGAAATCTACCATTTTTCCAAAGAAACCAAGTTGAACGTGTACAGAATTCTTTTCTTTTTGTGCTACTATCAATTCTTCGAATTCTCTCTTCGTCTCCTCGCTAATTCCTCGTATCCAGAAGTAATCTTCTTCGCTTCTTTCAAATTGTTTCACTGATGCCAACCAAGCAGGACTTTCCACCCACGTCCAAGTTATAATAAGGCCAGAAATATGTGGTACTAACGCCAACAATGCCACAGTTCTCCAACCACAATAGTCTCCAATAATGTGCACGACCATACTTCCTAGGCAAAAGGCTGTAGTCTTCAAATTTAGGAGGATTCCTCTGATCTTAGGACTTGTGTATTCTCCTATGACTATAGCTCCTAGGACAGTTGTGGCACCTCCCGAAACCCCTCCTAATATTCTGGCTACGATAATAGTGGGAACGTTAGTGGCGAAGTAAATAAGTATCCATCCAATGGTAGCCGGAATTATATCGATGAAGAAAGTGACTCGTCTTCCAAGTCGATCCATAAGAACTGAGGAGAGTAGGATGCCTATTGCGTTGGCGAAACCATTTACCGAGGCTGTAATATAAAACCAATGGGTTGATAAGGTAATATGAGGAATATATAATTATGGTAAAGTGAGAAAATACTGACTACATTTTCATATAATTTTAAATAAAATTACGAGCAATATTTTTCAATCAGATCGAAAACCTTTTATTTTTCATGAAATAGGGAGTTCAAATTTGTATAGATTTTCTTTAAAGGTGCTCTAAACCTATGAAGCTAAAAGTTAATCTACGTTCTTATATTATGTGAATACGTAAATTATAGAATCCTGGTTTGAGGTTAAACTCTATAACTGACAAATTACATAAAATATCTTTCCATACTGACCTATCCATGAAGTTGAATTGATATCAGTTTTGATTGGAGAGCCAGGTGCCTTCAATGCTGGGAGTAAGCATGATGTATAGCCCAGGACCATGCCCTGACCAACCATGCTCAACAATACAGCCGATGATGTCCATATCTAGAAACAAGTAAATAAAGCCTTACTTTAAATGAGGAATTGAGGGTTTTTTTTCATGCAGCAACGGATTGATGGTATTTTTATAAATACAAATAGTTAGAGTATGAAAGGGGCTCCTTTTTATTTGGAAAAACGGACGATTCTTCTAGGACTATCAACCGGAATAATTTTATACGCGGTTCGAACAAGCAAATAATCATAAATCATAATTAATACGCCAAGAGACCCAACGGCTCTTCGCAAGCACAACGGTTCAATACCGTCCGTGAGCTTGGGATCGTCTACGATTCGAGTGACACGCCTCTAAGGAATCAAATGGAAGTAATTGGTACATGGGTACCTAGAGGTGCGAACAGTAATCCACGACAGGCCGGATTTGTGCTTTGTAAAGCAATAGTCTTTGCTCTGGTGTGAAATATCGCTTAGCTCTGATGAGGACACCCAGTTTCAACACATATGCTAAGTCGTTGTTCAAGCCAGCCTTAATCATTAGTTATTTCCCCAAGGACTAATTCCTGCTCCACCAGTTTGTACCCTTTCAGATAATTAATCATTGGTTGTCGATTAAATTACTTTCAATGATTGCTCTTTCAAGTATGGAATTTTCTTGTCAAATTGCTGTGGTTTTGCAAGTCGCTTTAGTCTTGCAAGTTGTTCATGGACTGCTGTGATCACATCATCATCAAGCAATCCACTTACCCGTTTATCTCTTCTATAGAAAATATTATAATTAATTCTGAAATCGTTTCCTCTCTAAGAATTTTTTATGACTCGTTTATTTGCATTCTAGTAGTAATTGCAATGACTGCTAATGTTTATTTCATGGATTAATACAAAAAATAGCTATTATATTATTGCTATTATTATAGCCATAGATTTATGTATGGATCGATAACAAATGGGTGCTTAATAAGCAAGAATTTAATAAAGTATGCTGTTGGATGTTATGTGTGAACTACTTAGTTTATACTTCAGAATATAGTTAGTTTTATGTGCAAGCAAGAGTTTATTAACCGACTTCAAATAAAGAAGGAGGCTGTCAATTCGATGTGTATTTTTTAATTACCTCAGACCTCCGTCATTTCTTGAACGATGTGGAAAAAGCCTTTTTTTATTAGAAAGAATATATTTCCTGTTGTTCCTATAGAATTATTATCAAAATCGATTGAATAGTTGGTTTTTAAACCAAAATAACTGGGAAAAGTATATCGTTCGACTAAATTAAATTGCGAATTTTACTTTTTATTGATTTTTTACCTTTTGTGTTTTTGCATTGGGAGTCGTTCGGTATTTTTCATACAAACATTTTATATTCATACATCACGCCTTTTAACGTTGGGGTAGGCAGAGGTATAGCACCTCACCGCGATAGTCGTACCGCGTGCGCAATACAACTACGCCATCGACGCAGTGTAATTCTAACTAACACAAAAAATCAAATATTAAAACTATTACATTTCCTTCAAAACCACTAAAATCAAAAAATATTTTAACATTACATATATACTGTTACCAATTTTGATGCTGAAAATATACGAAAAAATTGATAGCCAGTATATAGATAATATTAAATTAATTCTTGGTTTTTAGTAATTTTTGAAGGTGGTTCGATTTTTTTAACAACACGTTAAAATATTTTTAAATCATTATAAAACACACAGACACTTTTATCTGTTTTAAAAACAACCGCCAGAATTACTATTATGTAATCTAAACTCTTACAAATTATTTATTTATTGCTCTATAACCACTCCTGCGTAATACTAACTGATTTTACCTGTCTTTATTCCACGCTAGTGGGCTTAGTGCAAAAGCAAAACACATCATCACGCATTTGAAAAATCACTTGTCTTAGATTTTAGACCGGCTCTATGCCTGAAGACAACATTATTTATAAGAGTTCTCTAAACATCAAAATATTTCATACTGATCACTTTAACCTAAAATTAAAATTGGCAATGATATTACCTGCTTCGCGTAAGGAGTAACGATTGAATCCATCTGAAGCGTGTTTCTTATACTAATGTATATGAACAAATGGATTGCGGACATATCGATCGATGTATATCAAACCTGTTCTGATCTGAAATTAATTATCTTAGGATACAATGGGATTATATAACCCCCGATGCAAAAAAGGGTGTTATAAGTTTAACATCTGTGACTGAGTATCTGCGTGTCCGTCTGTGGTGTCATAGCTCCCAAACGAATGGACCGATTTTGATGCTTTTGTGTTTGGAAACGAATGTGCTTGAGATCGTTCTTAGCTATGATTTATGAAGATCCGTTTAGGAGTTTAAAGGTCGACAGGTCACTTTTTACTTTCACAGGATTTATTGAAATTTGGTGTACTGTTAATACAGTGATATTCTCGAGACTTTGACTACGTCGGTGGCGTAGTTGTTCGTACGCGTTACGAGTACGATTTGCGCGCTGAGGTCCTGGATTCGAATCCCGGGTCGAGCCAAAAACATTGTGACTGGGTTTTTCCATCTTAAAAATTACTCAGTCGCAGCTCGGAGTCAGGAAGTTGGCAGGGTGATACCCCCGTGCCTCGGAAAGCACGTAAAGCCGTTGGGCCTGCGCCTATTCTCTCTCCGGTCATGTCGGATTGCCGTCTCACCGGACTATGAGAGTGAAGGAATAGCGAGTGCATCTGTGTATTGTGCACACACTTGTGTGCGCACTTCTCCTGCGTACCTGGCTGATCTGAAAGGGTAGGTAGAGGCGCAACTAATGCACCCACTTTTCACCGTGCGTATTCCGTCCCATGACGTGATAGGGGGATCCTATCGCCATATCGGGCAAAAATTCCAGACTACGGGCTGATACTAAATAGAAAAATGCAATATCACTTTGCCCGATCCGGGGATCAAACTCGAGACCTCAGCATTGCAGTCGTACCGTAATACAACTACGCCACCGAGGTTGTCTTTATACTTTTTATAAAGAGGGATTTTAATCCCGGAAAATTTATTCATGCGGGCGGAGCCGCGAGCAAACGCATGTATATAATAAAACTACGGCGAAACGATAGTACGATTCTACAAAACCCCTTAACAGCGTCATGGACGGTCAAGTAATTTTATTTTTTTATATGTTTTATTGTTGTCAACCTTTCCGGACAATTATAAATAATATTACAATGTAACTTATAAGTTATATCATGTTGTAATTATGTTTTGTTGTAATTTTGGCGATAAATGTCTGTTGGGGTGCTCGTGAGACCGACTGGTACTCACAAGCTTGCTGGGCGTGATCCCGAGTTGAGAAACTCAGGCGCCGGTACCCAGCCCGTTGTTCTTCCCACGTACCAAGACGCCTCGAGAGAGACGGTTGTAACAAGGCGCCTCGAGAGAGGCGGTTGTATATCTGTGCGTTGTCTGTATCGGTGAGTGTATACGACGTACCCGAACAGCGGCGGGTACGAAGTGTGTGAGGTAGAGTGTAGGGGATGGCAAGTAAGAAACAAATTTGTATAACGACGTGCCGATGTGCCGAATTGCCAACCCTACGTCCCTAAGCACCCCCGAGTACCGAATCGAAGCCACCGTACGTCGTGGGCCTTCGATTGCTGCGAGTCTTCCGTCTCGCTCTTCTGTCTTCAATATTCTTCTGTCTCGTTCTTCCAGTTTTCAGGCTTCAGGTTTCTTCAGATTTCTTCGAGTATTTTCTTCGGTAGGACCCATGTCGGTACGCCGGCGCGAGTTAGCTTAGGTACCGCGCGGCTATCCCGTAACGAGAGCCTCGACCCATTAACCCAATTTCTCAATCGATTTTTACTATGGCAATCGGCTATTTCGGCGTTTTATTTATTAAATAAAAACCACACGTACACATACATGGTATCAAATTGTAGCTCTTAACTAGCTCTATATAAATAAACAAAAATGAACACTACACATTAAAACTACAAAAAGTTATTAGCAAAATACAGACAAAAATTTACCTTAAACACTAAACTCTAGCACATATCACTTTTGCTATTCACACGGTATAATGTCTATATTGTTCGTATAATGTTCCTAACGTCACTGAGGGGTCGGCACATCACTTAAACACTTTGTCTGAAATATTTTCACGGCACTTATTGTTCGTGTGAGGGGGTCGGCACGCGGCTAATGGGAGCCGGCGCGTCGCCAACATCCTCCCCCTCGTGCGCAGCACCCGGGTCCTGTCCTGGTGACGCTGCCGGGACCAGCAGCACCGCCTTGGAGCTCGGCCGTCGCAGCACGCCGTTCGCCGTGCGCACCTCGACGACTCTGGTTCGGCCGTCGGGTCCGGGATGCGCGCCGATGACCTGGCCCCTCGGCCAGACGCAGCGTGGCAGACTGGAGTCCACGATGAGGACGACGTCACCGCACCGTAGGTCGCGGTCGCTCGCCCGACCGTCGATTTTCCGTGGCAGGAGCGTGGGGAGGTACTCCTTCACCCACCGGCTCCAGAAGTGGTCGGCGAGCCGTTGCGCCGTCCGCCATGACCGCCTCCCGGACAAATCATTGTCTGTGAAGGCACCGATGCGCCGAGCACCGCAGGATCTACCTATTAGGAAATGGTTAGGGGTTAGAGCTTCTTCCGCCGGATTCTCTTCCTCGGTGATGAGTGGGCGCGAGTTCACCACGTGCTCCGCCTCCGTGATGAGTGTGTGGAGAACTTCTTCATGGGGATGCCTTTCTCGGAGCGTCGCCGCCAGGGCCGTCTTCACTGAGCGGACCAGGCGCTCCCACGCACCGCCCATGTTAGGCGCGCCGGGCGGAATGAATTTCCACCGCACGCCTAACTCGTCGGCTGCCCCCGCCAGCTCTTCGTTCTTCAGCTCTTTTGCCGCCTCTTGCAACTCCTTGCTCGCGCCGACGAAATTCGTCCCGTTGTCGCTGAACAGGGTTTTCGGCATACCTCTTCTCGCCGCCATCCTCCTCAGCGCCAGGATCATGGAGTCGGTCGAAAGTGACGGCGCGAGCTCGACGTGGACCGCCCTTGTTGTCAGGCATGTGAAGAGCACTCCCCACCTCTTCTCGTGTCTTCGTCCGACGGTGACTGTCATGGGGCCGAAGTAGTCGACCCCCGAGTGAGCGAACGGTGGCTCGCCATGACGCAGCCTCTCGTTCGGTAGATCACCCACCGGAGGTTGTTGTGGCGCGCTGCGGTACACTTTGCACCACTGGCACCGACGCACGATGTGTCGTACCGCCGACCGCAGGCCCACCACCCAGTACTTCTGCCGCAGCTCGTTCATGACCGTCGCGTGGTTACCATGATTGAATTGTTCATGGTAATGTTGCATGATGAGTCTTGTGATATGGTGACGGCTATCCAGGACCACCGGCCTCTTGTAATGCGCTGCGATGTTCGTTGCCGCGTCGATCCGCCCGTGCACCTTTACCAATTCGTTTTCAAACAAGACTGCCAATTTTCTTAGTTTGCTGCTCTTCTCAAGGGGCTTCTGTTGCTTCAGCAGGCCGATTTCCCGCCCGAAGTTTTCTGCTTGACACCTTTTCAGCAGTAGGTGCTCCGCCGCCTCGACGAGCTCTGGATCCAAGGGCTGGAAGCTTCTCGCGGGTTGACGCGGAATGATTTGCTTCCCGCCGTTGTTGCATTTTTTCTTATTTCGCCTCCAAGTGGCGTCTTGTGCTTCGGTTTTGCGGCTGATGTTGACTGGCCGCCCTCTTCGACACAACTGGACGAACTGCAGTACTCTCGCGGTCGCCCTCACCAACCGTGTCCACTTGGAGAACTTCTCTGGCGCGGGTGTGACGAATTCACCCGTCGCGGTGACTGTGGCGATGATGCGGCACTCCTTCTCTTCGCCCGTGTGTTCCGCCTTGAAGTCGCGCGCTCGCGGCCACGCGTCCTCTTCGTTTCGTAGGAACTCGGGACCTGTGAACCAACGATGGTTGTTGTCGAAGTCCTTCGGCACAGCTCTCGTCGCGTCGTCCGCCGGGTTTTGCTTCGTAGGTACCCAGCGCCATTGTTGCGGTTTTGATGTGTCTTCGATTTCCGCCAACCTGTGTGCGACGAAGGGCTTAAATGTTCTGGGGTCCGTCTTGATCCAGGAGAGCACGGTGCTGGAGTCCGTCCAATATGTCACCCCGCTGATGGCCATGTCCAACTCTTCTCGTACCGCCTGCGCCATCCGCGTCGCTAGCAGAGCCGCCTGAAGTTCTAGCCTCGGGATTGAGACGGGCTTCAGCGGAGTCACCCTGGCTTTGCCCGCCAGAAGTGCGACTTCGTAACTTCCGTCGTCGCGCCGCTGCCTCCAATACGCGGCGCATGCGTACGCCGTCTCGCTTGCGTCGCAGAACACGTGCAGCTCCCCCTCGTGGCAGCTGCGGGCGACGCATCTCGGCAGTCGGAGTTCTCTGAGAAGTGCTAAATGAGTGAGGTAAGCGTCCCAGGCTCGTTCCTCTTCCGGCTTGATGTCTTCGTCCCATCCGACGCCGCTCTTCCATATGTCTTGAATGAGCCGCTTCCCCTGGATCAGCACCGGGGCGGCCAACCCCAGCGGGTCGAATGTCGACATCACAGCGCTCGTGACCTCCCTCTTCGTGGGAGTCTTCCCTTGACTCGAGACCTCTTCGCTCACGTTTCGCATATTCGTCCGGAACCCCATTTCATCTTCAGCGGTGAACCAGCGCAGGCCCAGGGTCTTCTCCTCCTTGGATCCCAGCTCGACTTCGTTGCGCTCGGGTTGCTGTCCGAGCGCTGTCAGCACCTTCTGGTCGTTGGAGACCCATCCGCGTAGCTCGAACTTGGCGGCGCGGTGGATGACGTCGACCTCCCTTGCAACTTTGATCGCCTCGCTGTTGGTTCTGAAACTGTGTAGATAATCATCCATATAATGATTACGCACCACCGCGCGCGCCGCTTCGGGATATTGCTCTTCGAATCGCGCCGCATTCTTGTTCTTCACGTAGATCGCGGCACTCGGTGAGCAGGCGGCGCCGAAGATCAGGGACGACATCCGGTACTCTTGTGGCGGTCCCGTTCGCTTGTCACCTCTCCACAGGAAACGTAGGCTGTCACGATCTTCTTCCTTCATTTTCACCTGCAGGAACATCTCCTTGATGTCCGCCGCCACAGCAATGGGCCACTGCCGGAACCTCAGTAGCACTCCGAAGAGTGACTGGAGCAGATCTGGCCCGGACAGCAGCGCGTCGTTCAAGCTCTTCCCGTTGAACTTCGCTGCGGCGTCGAACACCAATCGACGCTTCTTCTTGGTCGGATGCGTGACGGTGAAATGTGGCAGGTACCATTTTCTTGCGGATTGCGAGCTGGGACTCGCCTCTTCCGCGTAGCCGCTGTCGATGAGATTCTTGATTTGTTTCCCGTAATCTTCTTTCAGGTCGGGGTCTCGGTCAAGCTTCTTCTCTATCGACTTCAAGCGCGTTTCTGCGGACTTGAAGTTGTTCGGCAGCTTCTCTTCGGCGCTCTTCCACACGAGCCCGACTTCGTATCGACCGCTCGGCAGCTGGCGACTTGTTTCTTCAAGCATCTTCAGCGCCTGTCCGTCCGCGTCGGTTGTAGGCCGCCGCGGCATCACCCCGAGCGATTCCACTGCAAAATGGTTCTTAATTAATGCGTCCAATTCTTCCTCGCGAGCCGAGACATGAGCGCACGTTAAATTGTGCACCGGTCTCGAGCTCCCTCCGTCGAACCCGTGCAGAACCCATCCGAGAAGAGTGAACGATGCCACCGGCTGACCCCTCGGACCCTTCTTGGTACTCTTCGAGACGACCAGCTCCCAATTATCTTGCCCGATCAGCATCTTCGGAGGTTCATCTTCATATAACAATTGCTTCGTTAGGTTGCGGAGGTGGGCGCACTTCTTCACGCGTTCTTCATCTATCTTCTGAGGTGCGAGGTGGATGTCATCTATCGTCCTCGCACCCTTCACCGCTCGACTCTTCTGCTGATGAACGCCTCTTATCTCGAAGTCGAGCTTCATCGAGTCCGCCTTCGTGACTCTTTTCCCGCCCACCGTTTCAAAGGTGAGCTTTTCTTGCGGCCCCCGGAGTCCGACTGCTTCAGCCACCGTGGAGTCCAGCAGAGTCACCGTTGACCCCTCGTCGAGCAACGCCAGGATCTTCTGGGTCCCCTTGGGTCCATACACCTCCACTGGAGCGATCTTGAGGTAGGCTCTTCTGTCGGCAGCGAAGTTGACAGCGGAGCGCACGTTGCTGGTCACCTCCTTCTTTTCAGGCTCTTCTCGATCTTCATGAAGCAGCGGGTGATGCCAGCGTTTGCACTTCTTGCACGCAGGCGCTTTGCAGGTCTCCTTGCGATGCCGGCCCTGAAGACATTTGAAACAAAGTCTGCTTCGCTTCACGGACTCCCAGCGTTCCTTGATGGGGGCTTGAGCAAACTTCGAACATTCGGCCATCCGATGTTCCCCTTCACAGTGGGCGCACTCGGTTTTTCGAATCTTCTGTGTTTCCTCGGGTTCTGTTGCGGCGTGGGCCGCCTGCCTCACCGGAACTTGTCTTCTCGTGGGCCCCACTTCTTGTACAGCATATGGTCCGCATCGGTCCGCTTCCCTGTTGAGAAACTTCATCATCATCAGCAGGTCAGGATCTTCCGGCTCCTTGTCGGCCGCGAAGTCGAACCACCGATAGCGGATGACGGCTGGCATCTTGTCCACGATGTGCTTCAACATTTCCGGTGACTGCAAATATTGTGGCTTCTTCAAGCCCCTTATGGCGGCGACGGTGTTGTTCACGTGGCTGGCGAATACACACACGTCGCGGGCATTTTCATTCAACTTTGGCAGGTTCTTCAGCTTTTCTAGCTCTGCCAATACCAGTGCATCTGGTCTCCCGAAGCGGCGGCGCAGTGCTTCCAAGACATCTTCCGGCTTGCAATCGGAGTACAGCGCGCTCTTGACTGCGTCCCTGGCTAATCCCTTGATCGCTTTTCTCAGCCGGGCCATATTCTGTGTGCAGGTGAAGAGCGGTGCCGTATCTTCATAAACTGTCTTGAAGGCGATCCACTCCCCGCAGTTCCCGTCGAATGCAGGCAGGTCGTGCAGGAAAGATGGCGTCGTCGTTCCGGGTCTCGCGGTCGCAATCGCCTTGATGATTGCGTCAGCCAAATGTTGCGTGTCACTCTTGTCTTCCTTCAGGGGTGCGGCTTCGGTCGTTGGCGGCGCCATATCCAGTTGCCCCTTCCCGGGCGTCTTCACCGTAGCCTCCACCCATTGTGACACGACCTCTTCATTGTTGATGGGTTCCTCACCGACGAGCGAGTCCTCGTCATCTTCCAGCTGCAGAAGTTCCAGCTGTGCTCTTGCCTGTGCCGCTGCTGCTTGCGCCGCCTGAAGTTCAACTCTTGCCAGTTCCGCTTTTGCTTCCAGTTCCCGCTTCCTCCTGCTGTATGATCGCGCCATACTCCCAGCCCTTATGGACATGGCCCGAGGGGTTACCCCCTGCCCCGGTGCCCGTTGAGTCTCGGTCGCGGTCGTTGCAGTCGTCGTGGTCCCGTGCGTCCAGGTCGTGGTTGCCGACGAACCCGATGGTGTGTCGGTCGTGGACGCCGTGGTGACTGGTGCTGTGGCTTCTGGCTGCGCAGCGCTCTTGTTGCTTCTGGTTGTTGGCATCTTGATACGCGAAGATAGATCCGGCTCGAAGGACCAGCTGTTGGGGTGCTCGTGAGACCGACTGGTACTCACAAGCTTGCTGGGCGTGATCCCGAGTTGAGAAACTCAGGCGCCGGTACCCAGCCCGTTGTTCTTCCCACGTACCAAGACGCCTCGAGAGAGACGGTTGTAACAAGGCGCCTCGAGAGAGGCGGTTGTATATCTGTGCGTTGTCTGTATCGGTGAGTGTATACGACGTACCCGAACAGCGGCGGGTACGAAGTGTGTGAGGTAGAGTGTAGGGGATGGCAAGTAAGAAACAAATTTGTATAACGACGTGCCGATGTGCCGAATTGCCAACCCTACGTCCCTAAGCACCCCCGAGTACCGAATCGAAGCCACCGTACGTCGTGGGCCTTCGATTGCTGCGAGTCTTCCGTCTCGCTCTTCTGTCTTCAATATTCTTCTGTCTCGTTCTTCCAGTTTTCAGGCTTCAGGTTTCTTCAGATTTCTTCGAGTATTTTCTTCGGTAGGACCCATGTCGGTACGCCGGCGCGAGTTAGCTTAGGTACCGCGCGGCTATCCCGTAACGAGAGCCTCGACCCATTAACCCAATTTCTCAATCGATTTTTACTATGGCAATCGGCTATTTCGGCGTTTTATTTATTAAATAAAAACCACACGTACACATACATGGTATCAAATTGTAGCTCTTAACTAGCTCTATATAAATAAACAAAAATGAACACTACACATTAAAACTACAAAAAGTTATTAGCAAAATACAGACAAAAATTTACCTTAAACACTAAACTCTAGCACATATCACTTTTGCTATTCACACGGTATAATGTCTATATTGTTCGTATAATGTTCCTAACGTCACTGAGGGGTCGGCACATCACTTAAACACTTTGTCTGAAATATTTTCACGGCACTTATTGTTCGTGTGAGGGGGTCGGCACGCGGCTAATGGGAGCCGGCGCGTCGCCAACAATGTCAATTTTTTAAAGAAAAATTAATGACTTTCTGCAGTCCTCCTAATAATTTATTATAGTTTGTATTAGAATTTTAATTTATTTTTGTTTTTTCTTTTTTCACTGAAACATGTAATTTTTATACAATAGATGCGTATACCTGTAATGGGCATATATATCGGCCTGTGATATTATAATGATAGAATGTTCTTTTCATGATTTTTTAATATATATGCTGTTGGTGTACCATTACAAATAAATAAATAAAATGCCAATGAAACAAAACCAAAAACGCGACACACATAATGCCTCTATGCCCACGGGATAGGCAGATAGTTGCAACCAGGGCACCCACTTTTCGCCAATTCTGTTCGGTCCCATGATGTGACAGGGAGCGAGCAGATCGACATATCGAGCACAAATTCCAGACTCCAAGCTGATGCTGCACAGAAAAACTCAGAATCACTTTACCCGACTCCGCATTCGATCCCGGGACCTGGCACTAGAGTCGTACAGATGGCGCTTTGGATGACGAAGCCGCGAGCAACACCCAGGCTTATCGTACCTTACTTCTTTTCTTTTGAATGTTTTGATGTTTGTTAGAAGTAAACGCAGAAACAAAGTGAAATGGATTTGGATGAAATTTGGCACACGGGTAGGTTATGACCTGGATTAACACATAGGCTACTTTTTATCCCGGTAATTTGCTCCCATGGGAAATAATGTTTTTTTTTAATCTAATTCTTTAAGTAGATGGCGCTGGCGTCGTACTGTGTTTTAGGGACTTTCGTAGTAGGAAAGGTTTTTAACGCGGATAAAGCCGCGATCAACACTTAGTATATAATAAAAAGGAGTAATGATGAAGGAATCTCATTTATAAGAGTGGTGGCGCGCGTCGAGTTAAAATCTTAATTCGTTTATACCACTTTTCTCCATTCGCCCGCGCCGAATGGGGAACTATTTTCCCGCGTTCATTTTAACTTCTCCTGTGGTGTAAGTGATGAAATATTACATACTTAGTGGAAAATGTTTCAGGTAAATCCTTGATGAACTTTGAGTGCTCCTAACCGTGATATAGCAGGTAGATGTTACGGTACACCAGACTTGTAATTCTAGAAGCCTAGCAGCACCTTAGAGATTACCGATAATCTATCGCTAAAACATCAACAGAAAAGTAACTTAGAATACTTTAAGCATTAGTTTAGTTGAAAACCCGTATGCAGTCTAATCCAGAGTCACTTTCTACAGCACACATAACCTAGTAGGCGCTCAATTAATCTGGTAGACTTACCCGCCTCAAGCCGCCTGGATAACAAGCACTCATTTACCAAAACCAGAGTAATGTATTTTCATTCATATTTAGGGCCGATTTCACTGCATGCTGATAAATGCTACTCTTCACTTAAATGTATAAGTCGAACAAATAAAAAAGCCACACTAATTTATGCTCCCAAATAAATAGTAATAAAATCATTAGCTGTTTAATTTAATTTGCGATTATCTGGAGGATACAAATGCTTGGGATTAAGTTGCTCGGATTCACTCATGTTTTATAATTTGATTGTTTATATGTTATATATTGTTTTTTTTTTTGACATAAGTAATAATTGAATTTATATTGTTACTTGCAATTTATATATAACAATAAAAGTATATAAATATATAACAATAAAAGACCTACGCTGAGTTTCTTGGTGCTTCTTCTCAGGTCAGTGGGCTTTTCCGAAGCACTGGTAGAATCTTTTAGATGATAAAAATATTGTAAAAAATGACGTGTAAAAGTGCCCTTAGGGACCTAATTACTGAATAAATGATTTGAATTTGAATACAATGACTGACAAATAAAATTTATTTGAAGCCTGTGAAACAGGCCACACAAATCCCAAAAAAAAAAAAAATTTTATCTCTCGCACAACCAACTAACACTATAAGCGATAAGCATATTTTAGTCTAAATATTGAAGAACTAGAGAACATAAGAGTTAGAAGTGGTAGACCCACACCGTGCACAAGTTCTCTCTTCTCTTTTTCAGCCTTTGGAAATTCACTGCCGAACAGAGGCTTCCTCCAATGGTTTCCAGATCAACCTGTTAGAAGCAGCCTACAACCAGCTGGTTCCTGCGACCTTTACGAGGTCGTCTGTATGCATGCTCATCTAAAACTAATACAGTGGCAAACATATGTGGTATATAAAAAATAGCACTTCTGCTATGTCGGCTTAAACATCTTTATTTATTTATTTATTTGACTAGCCAACAATTGTTTACACCAATACAATTTATAAAGGAAAGATACAATACAACTAATAAGTGCAACAATTTCTTACAGGCTAGTTCCACATGCTGCATGACTGCCTCGGTGGCGTAGTTGTATTACGGTACGACTGCAAGGCTGAGGTCTCGGGTTCGATCCCCGGGTCGGGCAAAGTGATATTGGATTTTTCTATTCAGTATCAGCCCGGAGTCTGGAATTTGTGCCCGGTATGGCGATAGGCTCACCCCCTATCACATCATGGGACGGAATACGCTTGGCGAAAAGTGGGTGCACTAGTTGCGCCTCTGCCTACCCCTTCGGGGATAAAAGGCGTGAGCATGCGTAGTTCCACATGCACAGAAATGATGATCAAGACAAATAAATGTAATAATTAACGATAATCGAATAAACATCACATATAAAACAACTAATCGGAAAACTAGATTTATAAATATAGTATAACTTTCAAATTAAAACATAGATTATGCACATAAATTTCCAAATGAACACAGATTCTGAATTTCCTTATTATTTTGAGAAATGTTCGATAATATTTTTACAAAATTTGCCAACACTGTCATCATGGAAGTCTGTTATATCACTACAGCTGTTTAAGATTTTGCAGAGTCTTGGTATTGGTGAATTTGCACCTAGAACCGTCCTGCGTAGAGGAGGATAGAGGGGTGTAATTTTATTTCGAGGATATCGGGAAGGCGCAAAAAACCTTATTTGAGCCAATAAGTTAGGGCAATCGATTTTATTTCTGATCAGTTTATAGAGAAAGAGCGCATCAGCCAGGTTATTTCGACAAGTAAGTCTGTGCATCTTGAAATACTGCAGGCGGCTGTTGTAAGTGGGGAGTTACATACATTGACCATTAGAATACGTTAGATGCCACAAAAATCGCTTCTGAACTCTTTCCAGTCGTAGCGTATGTGCAGCATAATGTGGCCTCCATACAACACTGCAGTATTCCAGGATACTCCGCAGTAAACAGTAGGATTACCCCGTGATCCGTTATTACCCCAACACAGGCTATTATAATTGTTGTTTACCCGCCATAAGCTCGTCCCACAATCTCGCAGCTAATGCAATTGGGCGTGCAGTTGAGAAAGCGGTCAGGCAGGCACAAATGAGATTTATCTGTTCGCGAGTCACTCAGCACTGTACTGTTCTGTATTCACGGCTTAGCTGGCTAGACTTTATCCCGTAGACACATTTTAATTAACTTTCCTTTTTGTTGTGGACTTGCTTTTATATTTGGGATACGTAGAATAGTATTTATATTATAATAGGAGGTGTTGCTTACGGCTTCGCACGAGTGTAAGATATTTCGTGATAAGTCTCATTATGTACTTTTCTTTTACATTTGGTACTAGATTTTGCCCGCGGCTCCACCCGCGTGAATGAGTTTTCCCGGGATAAAAGTGCTGCTTTATATTTTTCCGGGATAAAAAGTACCCTATGTGTTAATCCAGGACATAATCTACCCGTGCGTCAAATTTCATCGAAATCCGTTCAGTAGTTTTTGCGTCAAAGAGTAATAAACATCCATACATCCAGACATCCATACTTACAAACTTTCGCGTTTATAATATTAGTAGGATTATATAATTATACACTTTTCTATAGTTAAATTCATAAACCAAATTAAAATGCAAGCCAAATCAAATGACTACGCCATCTATTTAAAAAACCATATATTAATAATATTAAAATGTTGCCTGTAAAGGTATAATAATCTGAATGATCGTCTACTCATGTGCCAAATTTCACCACAATCCGTTTAGCAGTTTCTGCTTTTGCTTCCGATGTATTAAACCTAGATAGTTTTTATTAAGTTTCGCATTTACAGTAAGGTATCTTCTAAGACTACCTCTAGGCAGGGGCGTAGCTATCGCTGTATTAGCCGTATCAATTATAGGGGGCCCCCGAGCTCTAGGGGCCCTTCTTAGCCTATACGCTAAACTTAGCGGTTTTTATACTCCCACATAATAGCCCTACGGACGCGGTACATGCGAGGTGGAACAAACTAAGTGACCTGTACTTAAGGAAAGCATAAATCTGGCGTTGGAAGGACCCCAACAAAATTTTGATATAGGGCCTCTATATGGCAAGCTGCGCCTCCACCTCTAGTAAGACAATAACTTCATTTAATTATAGTTTAAGAAATTTAACTATTTCCTTACATTCGTATTTATTTCAGAACCGAGACTGAGACTCAAGAATACAAGAAAATGCAATTATTAAAACTCACCCAAAGGCATTAATAGATGCCGAGTTTGCGTTCGTTTTACAGCTGAGATTTTATACAATAACTAAAATAATCTATGTTTAGCATACTTTAGGATTTCTGTTTTCTAGTTAATTTTCTGTTAACGAATGTCTGTTGTTTAACATTTAACAATTATCATTATTAATGACTAGCTTTTGCCCGCGGCTCCGCCCGCGTTAAAAGTTTTTCCGGGATAAAAGTCCCGCTTTGTATTTTCCCGGGATAATAAGTAGCCCATGTGTTAATCCAGGACATGATCTACCTGTGTGCCAAAATTTCATCGAAATCCGTACAGTAGTTTTTGCGTGAAAGAGTAACAAACATCTATACATCCATACATACAAACTTTCGCGTTTATAATATTAGTAGGATTATACTCTCCGGAGTACAATGACATGGTCAGCAGAAGACTTTTCAGAGTAAGACAACCTACTGCAACTACCGCCTTTGCGAGACTTTTCTAACCCTTCATATTTCCATACACATTATAACATCGTTTTTTTTCCTATCTGGAACAACATCGTGAAATTGTGTGGCTTCAGCTCAGTGACAGAGTCTACTTAAAATATTGGTTTGTAGTACATGCTATGTATCAGAGATGGCGCTGTATGTGAAAAAAGATTTTCCCGCTTTTCTGTTGAAATCTTTCCTGAATTTTCTTTGCTATAAACCTCACGGAGCCCGAGACCTTTCCAACGAATGCAAAACCGTGGAAATCGGTTAGTGCGTTCTGGAGTTATAGCGTCAGGAAGGAAAACCCGACTTATTTTTATATAGTAGAAAATATAAAAATAAATTTGAAGTGTTCTTAATTCAATTTTATAAAAAACAAAATATCGTCTGGCAAAAACAACAAAAAAATATTTAAATCCTTTGTTCCATGAAAAAAGTTGCTTCGGTCAAAACCAGCCGGGATTTCGAGCACAGGAGAGAACTAAATGCGTCCAAAAATTCTCGCGGAAATCGCAGCATGTGTTTTTATTTAAAATTCGAACGAAAAATCCCGGAAAGTTTGACAGCGGCCGGGTATACGGACGAATACCCTTTTTGCGACATTTTGGCGCCATTGAAATATTTCCATTTATGGACGCAGTCTGATCCGAAAACTGAATATTTGTCTTTGAATAAACGAGGTATTCCGTTTTTTTAATAACTTGATTGCATTTATACTGCATTGAGTTTAATAGTTAACAGTTTTTATAAGCCGGCAAATGACCTAATCACATGACATTAAGGAATTTTAACATATACAATACGTAATTTAAACAGTAAAGAATTGGAATAGGAAATTTAGGAGACAAGGGGACTTACCCACTCACCAAACGAAGTCAATAGCAATATGTAATTTCACACCAGTTTTCTGTACAGTGGTACAACCCCGGTCGAGCTGGTTATTTTATGCTGTATACAATATCCTACCAGTTTAATTTTGGAAGCATTTTTATTAAAGAATATCATCAAGGTTTTATCTTTACGGAGCAATATTAAGAAATATATAGTTTGCTCGCGGCTCCGCTAGCGTGAAAAAGTTTTTCCGGGTTAAATATTTTCCTGAGATAAAAAATCGCCTTTAGCACTCAGGAGCAATGCAGATTCCTATTAGTGAACAAAATCAGTTCACCAGCTCCAGAGATTAGCCCCTACAAATATTTTCTCTTTAAAATATTAGTATAGATTTAAATGAAGGCTAGGTATAAAAATAAATCATACTTCGTATTGCTTAGATCACTAAGAAGGGAAATAAAGATGATGATATAAATCAAGACCATTAAAAGCATTTTTTTTTTCACCAGAACAGTAACAGAGATTTAAAAAATTGAATATCGATCCCAACTGCACGGTTCACAGCCAATATTATACCATAGCAGGGTTTTTAATGCTACCTTTTTTTCAAGTAAAATCAACTGTATAATATATTAGCTTTTGCCCGTGGCTCCACCCGCATGAACGTGTATTTCCGGCGTAAAAGTAGCCTATATGTTAATCCAAGACATGATCTACCCGTGTGCCAATTTTCATCGAAATCCGTTCAATAGTTTTTGCGTGAAAGAGTAACAAACATCCATCATCCATACATTCTTACAAACTTTTGCGTTTATAATATTAGTAGGATATTTCGTATAAAACGCGCGATACGTAAATCCCTGTATAACGTGCACTAATGAATTTATTCCATCTCCGTGGATATAGCGTTATAACAAATTCGGTATTTATAATAAAGATTTTTTTTTAAAAGGACTCGATGAACTCGGCAATGTCCACCTCTCTGCACCTGATGGTAAGTGCAGTAGAGTCCAATAGAGTTCATACATTTATAAAAAGTCATTTTCATAGCGTCAGACGCCGTAAGGAAAGATACATGTTATATTTTCATAAACTATCGTGTACCTTAGTCATACTTATTTCTAACGCCAAGCTATACTCTGTAGCTTGAAAGCATTGTTGTATTCCGATTTACAAATCACTAGTTCACGTGGCTAGGCTCAAGTGAAAGACCTCTTCTGTCACAAAAGATCCACTTTGATTTTTTCCCGGAGAAAAAACCTGATAATGTATTTAATTATGTATATATCCCCTACCTTCATTAATCTTTTCATGCACTCCCACCGGATCAGGATATTTTTGACCTGACCTTTACGAAGAATGTCAGATATCTGACATTCGAAAGTGAAGGAAGCGAAAGAAGTGTGCCAGAATCGAGCAAAGTAACAATCCATAGTCTCTACCTGATTTGAGATAGAGGCGTGACACTATGTTTGTTTGAATATCTACATCTATAGCTATCCATCAGACAAACCAAAAACTCTTTATTCAATTACAAAATCACCAGGGAAACCGCATTTACTTAAACGAAAATTATTATGATTAATGGTTATATTCAAATCACAAAATCTAGACGCGAAACCGCAGCGCGGAAACTTTTCAAGTCGTAAAACTTGGAGTTCGGCAACAACTTATTTTAATGGACTATTCCTTACTTTTATGTGGACATCTTAATTCTCACATTAAAGTACGCCGTGGACACTTCACCTAACGACTGTTTTATATAAAAACTTATTTATTGCACAAATTTTTGGGTTATCGATTTAAGTACGTCATTTGGTTGGGATTTCATTTGTGTTCGTCACTTTAGTCTTTGTAAATACAGAGGTAGTTCATTAATTGTTGTAGTTATTTGGAAAATCAGTATACTAGAAATATAGGTCTGCAAATAGGTATTCGATAACAACTCTTAATGGACGCCGACAGTACCCAATAAGAGGAGAGATGGTAATTATTGGGGAAGGGTTTTGTCGGAATTGTCGGGCTTTCGGCAATAAATACCAATCACGTGGTAAATTTTCCCACAGCTGGATAGCAACCTCTTTTACAAAAGAGCTTGGTTTGATCAAAGTGGATAGAGCAAAACTGTAGATATATTTTCTCGATGTCTACAGCATGAAAGGGCTGGTCGACCTTAGTATAACCACTGTCTTCCAGAAAACGAACTTGCAATTATTGCTTGCTCTATGTTGAAAACTTCAGACATTCGTTAAAATGAAATAAATCGAAATCTCTGTTTCAATCCAAATTGCCTCAAAGAATCAGAAATTAACAGCTCATAAGCAACACCTGAAGGAATTAATCATACAGTATCACAATGGAATTCGGACTATAAATAACGATGTTCAAATTAGATTTTCGCTCGACAAATGCCGTCAATTACTCTGAGATGAATAGGTTGGGCCTTTCCGATAGTATTTTGCTGATTTTCTCCGAGCAATATGTTTCCTTTCAATACAAATAAATGAAATTAGACCTGTGTTCTTTCTAGAAACATTTATTTAGGAAATATTTTTGTTATTACACTGTTACATTGCCTTAGTTAGGTATTGTTTTTTTTTATAAATGGATAACAATCTGCTGTGATTTTTTTAATATCAGCCTACATCAAAAAATATATTGTTACTCGAAAATTAAACCTAGATTTTCATAGGATAAGATGTCCACTTTGGGCATGTAATTCATGTGATTTATGAAAACTGGCCCAGATTATGAGTCTGGGGTCAGAGGCCCAGACCTAAATCTCACCTTGTATGTAATTTTGGGACGCACCACTAAATTGGCATTATTGTAGAAAAATATAACGTCGAGGCACGAAGCCCCTGTAGGCTTAGAAAATTATATTTATTGGGGATTACATTTATCTTTTTGCATTTGGTATCATATTTTCTTTGGAGATATTATATTAGGCGTGCGGTTAATGCATTTCACTTGCAAAATCATTTTACTTGTTGTTGGTTAAAAAAACCCTAATTTTTTATTAAAATAAAATTTGTAATGTTAAAGCATCTTTTTCTGAATAACATTAATTTCCAATCGTTGTTTTTTGATAAACTTTCATATCATACTAAAAATTCATACATTCAAACACACTCACGCCTTTATCACCGAAGGGGTAGTCGGAGGCGCAACTAGTGCTCCCACTTTTCGCCGTGTGTATTCCGTCCCATGATGTGATAGGGGGGGAGCCTGTCGTCATATCGGGCACAAATTGCTCTGGACTGATACTGAGTAGAAAAACCCAATATCACTTTTCCTGACCCGGCGATCGAACCCGAGACCTCAGCAATGCAGTCGTACATTAATACAACTACACCACCATACTACATATTTTCTACTTCAATATAAATCCCACCGAATTTACAATAACAATCAATAGGTACTCTGAGCTTTAAATGGCATCGCAGCCGTTAACGTTAGGGTAGCTAACTCAAAATACATAAAGCTTTAGTTATTACTAGCTTTTGCGCGCGGCTCCGCCCGCGTGGAAAAGTTTTCCGGAATAAAAAGTAGCCTATAGCACTCAGGAGTAATGTAGCTTCCTATTAGTGAAAGAATTTTCAAAATCGGTACAGTAGATCCTGAGATAAGCGCGTTCAAACAAACAAACAAACAAAACAAACTCTTCAGCTTTATATAATAGTATGCGCGCGGCTCCGCCCGCGTGGAAAAGTTTTTTCGGTCATCACTGTCTACATACCGTTTGTCATTAATAGCTATATATACCAATCCATCCGTCTGTCTATTAGTAGCAGAAGTTTTGACAGCTCAGTTCATACACGAGAATGCACTTAGACCAGCCGCCGGCTAATTATTTCCAGACTGGCTATAATTGTCTCATTAAGGGGCTGGAATTGTTCAAAACGCTTATTCTCTTCTGGATAAATATCCAAATGTATCCCGCATAGCCACCTTAGGCAAAAGTTCCGGGATCAGCCTGAGTATATCCAGTTTCAAACCATACCATACCATACCAGCCCTATATTATATACTGCCCACTGCTGAGCACGGGCCTCCTCTACAACTGAGAGGGTTTAGGCCTTAGTCCACCACGCTGGCCTAGTGCGGGTTGGCGGACTTCACATACCTTCGAAATTCAGAGTGCTTCTCAGGTATGCAGGTTTCCTCACGATGTTTTCCTTCACCGTTAAAGCGAGCGATAATTCACAAAGCATCCACACATAAGTTTTTAGAAAAGTCGGAGGTGTGTACGGGTTTTGAACCTGCGGACATTGGTCTCGGCAGTCCGTTCCACTCCCAACTAGGCTATCGCCGCTTTTTGTTCAGTTTCAAACACGTGTTCATAATTGTTTAGACTTACGAAGGGTAATCATCTTCCGGCAGTCAAGACTCTATCTTGCTCTCTATCCCTCCTCCATTTACCATCAGGTGCAGTGGGGTGACTTTGTCGTGTCTGTATGAAATAAAACTAGAGGACAACAAGGTGAACTCCTACAAGCTGGAAAGATGACCTCGTAAAGGTAGCAGGAACCCGCTGGATGCAGGCCGCTTCTAAAGAAGGCTTATGTTCTGCAGTCGACGTCCAACGGCTGAATAAGAAGAAAACTAGTTCTCCAACAAAATAATGTTAAATCAGAAATTTCTCGACTTCCAGCTCTTAACACTTGGTTAAATTTTAATCGACTATTCACCTTCAGTGCCTGATATCTAATTATAACTGACATTGGCAGCGATATGACCTTAAATCTGTTTAGAAATATTTATCATGTCTGGATCCGTAGCTACAATATAACTTAACGATTCTAAAGTCCTCCCGATGCGATGGTACCGAAATTAACTAAATCAATATTTAAATCGAATTTATAACACATCGCTAAAAATTTTGGATCTTTAACTTAGCTATATGAAACCTACCGCCCTTGATTTGGTAATCTCTCTGTAGTAAATCTTACGTATACATACATAGCACCACGCCTTTTTTCAGGGGTAGGCAAAGATGTAACACACATTTCACAAGAATGACTGCCTGACCCGAGTATTGAACCCAGGACCTCAGCGCGAACTTGTGCCTGTCACGCAATGCCACTACGCCATCGAGGCAGACCTTTCTGTAATATATGTAAAAAAGTATGTCTCCACATAAAAGTGGGAACAGGACTGATAGATGTTGTAGGTTACTATAAAAACAAATCGTATCTAATACTGCACAATCTCCAAAGCCTGAACGTTTCTGTCAACCCAAAGAAGCCACTGGCAGCCATAGCTTAAAATTTTACGAGAGGATGTTGCGTCAATTTCCGGTGCATTTCCGGCGGAGTTCGGCAAACGCTTTCAATTATTCGTTATCCCCCATCGACATTTAGAGTGGAGGATGGAGATAAAATTATATGGCCTTATTTGAGTTGATATTGAATTATTTTACCTAGACATTGAAGTGCACCGATTTGAGATAAATGAGACATTGTTGGTCCATGTTTCTAGGGATTTTAAAAATGTATAACATAATATAATAATAAGTAATATGCTCGTCCATAGGTTTGCTCGATGTACGAACGCAGTGAAGGTGACGCTTTTTAAAGCCTATTGCCAATCCTTCTACTCGAGTAGCCTATGGGTGAGTTATACGAAACGGGCTTACAGAGCTCTGCGCACTCAATACAACAATACGTTTAGGGTGTTGTTGCGTCTGCCGTGGCGATGCAGTGCGTCTCGTATGTTTGCGGAAGCGCGAACAGATGGCAAGCCATAATTCGCAAAAAATCGTCTTCCATGCTGCAGCGCCTAGGAAAGTAGTAACGCCATGCTAAACGTGATTGCTGAGCGGTTTGACTGTCGTTTCCAAAATTATTGGATGAAAGTAGTTCTGGGAAATGTGACATAAACAATTAATTAATGTAGTAGCTAATAAGTTGTTGATATCTTGTTAATTTTTAATATATATGGATTATGTAATCTGAATTAAATATATAAAATAAATAAATAAATAAAATAACAGTGTCAAAAACATATAAATGGGTAACTTAGTGTTAACTCAAATCAATGGCTAACCCATTGTTTCAGATGGATCATAGTTACTTACCGATCTTGAAGGAAAGGAATAAGATGAAAGGGATGAGGTTATTTTGGTCAAAGTTAGTTTAGCTTTTTGTTGGTCTTTTGCTAGACCAAGCCTAAGAAAGTTGTCACAACACCTCAGTTTTCTATGAGACACAATCATACTTAAAATCATAAGCAATAACTGCCCCAGTCAGAGATGTCACTTAGGTAACTATAATGATTAGCCAGTTTTTGTAATTCGGTAATTTTTACATCAAGGGCGAATAACGCCTAATATGTTTACTAAATAAAGGAAAAATTTCATACAAGGTAATATGAAAATGTGGTTGATGAAAATTTTAAAATTCACAAACTTTTTAGCAATGATCAAATTCTTAAAAATGGCTGAATCTAATTATAATTAAGTGAATTCTCAAGTACGGCATTAACTTCATAATGCGTTATAGCGTAGACAAATTCAGTAACGTACCACTCACATCAACTTTAACACGAATAGAAACTATCGATAAATATAATTTGACATCTAATTATCATGGTAATGAGTAGCGCACATTAACTGGATTATGGCGTTGAGTTAGTTAATAACACACGAGCGCTTGCGATGGCTTGCGACAGTATAGGATACTATAAATGTATGGATTTTGGAAACTTAAATGATCATGGATGTATGGGAAATATATGAAAATTATAAGTGGTAGAGCTAGTCATGAACCAAAAATAAAATGATTTGTATATATTTTTGTATTAAACAATTAGGAATATATTATCGTAACACGATGCAGAATATAGTTGATGGTAAGCGATACGACCACCCATAAACAGTAGCAACACCATCCAGCACCTTGAGTTACAAAGTACTGTGTGGCATTCCACTGCGCTCGTCATCCTGAGACATAAGATGTTAAGTCTCATTATGTCCTGTAGTTACACTGGCTACAATGTCCTTTAAACCGAAATACAACAATGCATGCACACTGCTACTTGGCAGTAGAAATAGACATTGCGGTGGTACCCACCCAGACGGACTCTTACATATGAGAGACCTACCACCAGTAAAGTTTTGTATTATATTTTACTATATCACAAACTAGTGCATATCAATATAGCTGGACTTAGCGCTGCATCATGAAATTCAATGAAATATCTACGTTATATGTATCACAATAAATACTATTTGTATAAAACCGTCGATGTCAAACTATCATTTGTACCTCTTAAAGCTCTTGAAATTCCACTAGAATTGTGCTTTATACAAATTATATATTTGGCGCGCAAATTATCGGTGTCATTCTCAGGTAGGGTGAAGGTACGTCACTCCGCTCGGCAGACTGATAAATGACCTCTCGAAGGGCGAAAAAATAACATCAGTTATCCCTCTCAAACCCTGCCAGCCTTACGGAGAAGAGCCACAACAAAATGTCTAGAGAGATCAACAGTTTTTTAGAGCAATTGGTTCGTGGATATTTGTGGATATATCTACTATTTTTTTTAAAGGCTCCGTGTTAAGAAATATTTTATATTATTATTAAAATGTATAGTGCAATAATATCTGGTGAAAATTGCAATACATTTTATTCTATTAGGAATCGTAGGTTGATGTTAAGACACAATAATAACACACGCAGGCTCACGGTTACTGATATAAAAACATGGGCTAAAGAATATTTATGTAATCCATTTGTGTTCTAATCGGGATCGAATTTTTTAGACTGCGGCTTTTGTACAATTATTTTTTGTGTTGTGACCTCTCTCACCTGTCTTCAAGATTGGCCAAAATTCAGCGCACAATTTGTTCGTATTTATAGCAAATTATGTTACATTAGTAGCCGTCAGTTTCAAGACAATAAACAGCTTCATAGTTATTAGTTGTAATTGAAAACTTTACATCTAATTTAAGTAAGTCATTTAAAATAGAAATTATCCAAAGATACCCTTACATGGTAAAATTAATTTCAATAACTTAAACAGATTTTTATAGCTATTGTAATGTTGTTGCTGTTAGGTACTTATAACAATAGCATTTTCATTTTGCTTTGATTAATTGAAAAATAAAATAACACCCAATTTTAATTTTTAATAATTCAATGGCTGTGGTTGGGGCATATAAATGAGATACAAACACATATAAACAACAATAATAACAATAAAAAACACACTGTTAATTATATTTGCAAAATTGGTCCACTGTTCTGCAAATTCGTTGACACCCACCTCTGATTCCCATTTAGGCCAAACCAGCACCCTCCCTCGGCCCTTAAACACGGTATCATTTATCGAAGAGACCCAAAGGGGAGGCACCTTCTCTCTCTTACACATAACACTCAACATATGCGTCAAGAGAATAAGGAATATGTTGGTCAACATTGAACCGCGGTAGAAGAACAACACACTAGGCGAGTTAAAACTATGGCCAGGAATATACTCCTGCAACTCCATCAAGAACGAAAAATGATTCGCTATATTAAAACATAGGAGTCCGAAACGTGTCATTCTTCTCACATCCATAAAAAAAGACACTATTGATAACGTAGACAACGCTATAGACGGATAAATGAGCATAGCAGCTATAGTCTCTCCGTGTCGCTCTATGACAAAAATCATTTTTAGTTGCGTCTCCGCTCCTTGGTTCTCCTCTTGCTTGTAATCTGTTATATCCCATTCCACGCCGTAATCAGCACCAATCATAGTGATAACTCGTCCAGTCGTTTTAAGTCTTATCGTGTTATTCTTATTTCGCCATACTCCAAAGTTAACACTGCAGGATTGAGTGTCGTAAGGCCATTTGGTCAAGTCGCTAGCACAAATTACTCTGTCTACCATTCTGTAGGTGCAGAAAACTTTTCCATTGCTGCTGATCTCACATGGTTCTAAGAAGAAATGCGCCGGCTCCTCTGAATATATGGCGTTCATCAATCTTAATCGAGGGTACCACATGTATGAGTTGGACATCAGGGTTTCATTCAGTCCGCTGTAATCTGCAGGGTTCCAAGTAAGTTTGTTGTTGTTCCATGATAACATCACCCAACTGTAAATGGCGAACATTCCTTGACTGCTGTCGAAATTAAACCATTTTAAAGTGAGCCGCACTTTTACCTCTACAGTGTTGTGGTCGCAAGGTACGTTCAACAGTTCAGGTTTCAACTTAAGGTCTTTCTGCAGGCTTTGCTCCCAGATGTTCACTGGTGTTCTATTGTCGATGATGCAGTCTTGCAGGGAATGTTTTAGCGAAACTAATATAATGAGTATACACAGCATCATGTTAGCAGTTATAATTTGAACTGATCTGAATCGCTCTTGTTACAACATACGCCCCCCTTGATAAAGGTAATTGATATAAGCTGTGATTTATTTTGCGCAATATGTTGATTAGTTATGCCCGCAACTTTATCTACGTGGACTATATCTATCTCAGGCTGTATTTGTTAGAATTTTAACTAAAAAAAACTTTTTTGATGTAACAAATACTAAATGTTACTCAGAATAACGCTTTAAATTTCTCAGGGATTAGATTTTGAATCCATGTGTGAATTTTGCGCGATACGTGCGAACACGGAAGGTCTACAATATTATTATATAATAGAGTACGTCAAATGAAACGTAAATGTAGTTACGACTATAGACTGTATTATTGACTGACATTTGTTTTATTACTTGTAGGGAATTATAATTGTCGACGACGATGACGACAATAATATTAAAGACTTGATAAAGATCGCAGGAACACGCTAGATCCGAGCCGCTTTTGACAGCTCCGTCTGGAAATCTTTAGGGGAGGCCTATGTTCAGCAGTGGACGCCATGTGACTGATGATGATGATGAATTATAATTGTAAAATTTCATATTTTTTTCTACACATGACAAAGCATTGGAATACAGAGTACTTGTAAGGTATTAAGTTTAACTCGGTGCCGCGGGCAAAAGTTAGTATATTCACTTAACCGCAAATAATATTGCTATCAGCGTAAACAAGGCCAGTTAACCCAAGGGCTCTCGGCCCGTCAAGAGCGAAGTCCTCTAAAAAATATACCAAAATATTTAAAATCATAAATGCAAATGAACAAAACCCATGGTGTTAATGACCCATAAAATTTGAATTTTACAATCTCTGGCAACACTTACCGTAAATTTTGCTTATCAGCATTAGAATTTGGACTTTATTTGTATACTGTAGAGCTGAAAATTGAATGAATGAATATATAACTTATTTCTATTATGGTGAGGTATGTAGTTATGTTTTTATTTTTCATCTAGAATTAAAATATAGCTTAAATTATTCGGGTTTATCGTGTAATGATGACTTTATTATGCAGACGAATAAAAATAAAGTACGTACGTATATTTGAATTATAAAAAAGGATGAAATGCAATAACAAACGAAAATAGGTGATGGTCGGTAAAAAGTTTATGTGAACTTGAAAAAGGAATTTAATAATCATAAGCTCACGCCTTTTACCTTCAGGTGTGTGGATAGAAGCGAGACTAGGACTTATGATCCGTTAGAAAAACAGCTGTACCGTGAAAATGGTTTTCCGCGATAAAAGTCTCGCTTTATATTTTACCGGGATAAAAAGTACCCTATGTGTAAATCTAGGACGTGATCTATGCGTTTGCCAAATTTCATCGAAATCCGTTCAGTAATTTTGGAGATTAGCAGTAACAAACAAACAGAAAAACAGACAGACAGAAAAGAATTACAAAAATCGCTGATTTGTGTTCCATTACTCTTCGTTAGTCACCCCCTTTCTTTTTTATCACATTTCTTTAAATGTACAGACACACCGGATCTACAGCTTTATTATATGTATAGATAACAATTCCAGTCGAAATACTAAAACTATTTGCTTCTCTTGGTATCCCTATCATTGTCTCTAACAATACTATAAAGTGTGTAGTGGAGAGAGTTTGTTAGCAACGGAGTAATCTCTAGAACTATTGAACCAATAACTAAATAAACCCATAGAAGGTTAGACTGGCCCCTTATAAACACACAAATCACGCCTTTATCCCCAAGAGGTAGGCAGAGGTGCAACCAGGGCACCCACTTTTCTCCAAGTATGTTCCGTCCCATGATGTGATAGGCGGCGAGCCTATGCCCATATCAGGCACAAATTCCAGACTCCGGGTTGATACTGGGAGAAAATCCCAATATTACTTTGCCCGACCCGAGATTCGAACCCTAGATCTCAGAGTGTAAATCGTATCTCGCACGCAATATCACCTCACCACTGAGGTAGTCCCTTAGTGACACTTTATTTTTATTATTTATGTGATTACTTTCATACCTAGAAAACTCGTAAACAAAAGCTTACATAAGTACGAAACTCAATAAAATTAGCAAAGCGAAACGATTTAAGCCGGAGCTGACAATGTTTGATACAAAATTCCAACTGCTGGCAAAATTCCATTCAAAACTCGACAATCACAATAATACCATTTTCCGAAGCAATATTCGCGTTCAAGGACGTATTTGAAGGGAAAATGAAAATTTATGTAGAGCTGAACGAACGGCGGGCAGATATTTTACAATCTGACAAATAGCACCGCAAACTGCTTTCCATGGGGCAGTTAAAAATAAGGAAATTTGTACGCACTGTACGTTGGAATCGCGGCGGGTTTGTTATTCATAATACTTAATAATAGTTTATTATATATTTATAATAATTTAGCACTAACATTGTTTGTAGTTTTAATTGCTTAAACATTTTCGAAGATTTTGTCATAATATGTTTATATGATTCCCACACTAAGCAAGCTTCTATCGTAGCCAATCAGGTTTGGACATTTGAATAGTATATAAACGTAAGAATGCTATGTTATGTTTCTTTATTTAATTAAGAGACAGCAATTGCTCATTAACAATTATTTATAAACTATTTGAATACAGAATACACAGCGTTGTACTGGTTATCCTGTGAAATCTTATAATGTTTAGTAATTACACTGACTGTATATTTTAAAGCGAAAAATGCATCTACTTGTAGAAATTACTAATAGACAAAGCGATGGAACTTACGCAGACTATTGTAGGTACCTATATTAGAACCAAGAACGGTACCTACCATTCCATAATCGACATTGGTTGTAAATTAAATTTAAGTTACAACTAAAATTTATTAATATACCTATTAAGTAGAAAGTAAATTTTTCAATATTTTATAGCATTCGAGATGGGGCAAGAACTTCTCGTACATTTCTATGAGATGACGTAGGTATTCTCAGACAATTAAGAAGCAAAAGCTACAATCTAATTATATCCACTGACTGCCTCAGTGGCTTAGTTGTATCACGGTACGACTGCAATGCTGAGTTCTTGGGTTCGATCCCCAGGTCCCCAGTTTTTTTGGTACAGTGCGAACGCCTGACCTCTCAAGGAACTGCACAGAATAATGGACCATCATTAATTACGGCTTGTTTGCGAGGAAAAACATCTCCCAGGTGAGAGCGAAGCTCTTCGGAGGGTAGAAGGAATTATGGCCGCTAATAGATAGCAAGGAGTTATTGTCCACTTTGGTGCTTGAGAATGAGTTGAATTTTATTATCTGTGGTGGAGTGATGAAAACCTCAGACCAATAACTAAAGCAATAGACGTAGGGCTAAAATAGCTACTTAATATATATATATATATATATATATATATATTGATACTATTTTATCTTATGGCTTGGATAATGTGACAGAAAAAGATGCATACTCATTCTTGCATTCGAAATTTGCAAGGTTGTCACTAGTTTTCACGTAACTTTTTTATGCTAGAGATGAGATAGAGTCGATTAAGTAATATCGAAAAATGACGATGATGTTCAGAAACAACTCATAGTTTATTAAATGACGATTTACAACAATAATTAAGAATTAAACAACAATAATTAACAAGACAGTTCTTAACAGTGATGTAACGAATGTCCAATTTCCAATATTCGCGAATGCGAATATGGGATTTTTGTATGGCACCAAAAGATTTTATCGTAAGTTACGTGAAATTATAATAATTGCAAAGTGACCCCACTGCAGCTGATAGTAAGCGTCGTGAAGTCTCTGGACTAAGATAGAGTGGCCTGTTTGAAATATGTCAGCGATACTCGTTCTCTTACGAATCTCCTCATTTCCAATTTGATTGCGCAGAGAAACACCGAGCATCTTCATGGCTCGCTTAAGGACTGTGATCAGTCTCGGGTGTCCCATAGTCGTTGATTGAAGATTTTTGTCTTTAAGCTCTGAGGTATTTTAGATGACAAGACCTTGCCTAGTTTCCCGAACGCTGCTCAACCGAGCTGGTTTTGACGTCTATCTTGAAGTTAGACTTGCCTAACTGGACCACTTTTCTTAGATAGACCGATTCGTCGACAACTTCGAGAGTTGTGTTCTCAACACTAATTGTCATATGCACAAAATGAGCAAGACTTTGGTCTTGTTTATTTTAAGGCCTACCAGGTGGGAAACTCGGTTGAGGTCTTTGAGCAAATGAGCATAATGCTATGCTCCTCAAATGATTCTGACAAGACGACAATATTGCGGAAAATCAAAGGTGAGTAATGTCATTGAAGCTAATTCCAAATCCTTTCTAAACAAAAAGGTTGAAGATGTCGTCTAACGCGGCATTGACTAATTTCGAAGAAATAACATCTCCCTGTCTCACGCCTCTGTGTAGTGGAATAGCTTTCATGCTCTGCTTTTGTACTTGGACTGATATATTGGCGTTGTTGTACAAGCACCTCAGCCCTTTAATGTACCAATAGTCAATGTGGCCCTCAACACTTTGGAGCCTTTGTTCCACTCGAACGTCTTCTAGATGCTTTCAACATTGTAAACACGAACGTCGTGTCAGGAGAACTTCCCGAGCTTCCGATATGCTTCAGCGTCCTCCGAAGACTGCAACGCCATATATCGACGTTGGTAACCTAATTATTTCAATTTAAGAAAAAAACACTAATTGTTGTAAAAATATAACTAGTCCATTCAGGATAAGCAAATAGTGAGTTATCAGTGCAACTGAAGGATTTAAAAGGTATACTGACATTAAAGGAAAAACATCAATCATTTATAATATTTTAAAAGATTTTAATGTGTTAGTTATATTCTTATAATATTATCCAATAATTTTATAAACTAATAATAGAGAAATCTCGTATAAATAAGTAACAACATAAATCCTATCTACCAACATAAATCATATTCTGAACATCTACTTATTTTATATTTAAAGAAAAATACAAATTTTGCAAGAAAACTCACCTATGAAAAGTCACCAGCTCCTTCGTATTTTTTTTTCGCCTTGTATGTGATTTACAACCAACTACCGCACACGCCATGCTTAAAACTAATTTCGACATAGTATCGACACATAAATTATATAATATTTTTGTTAAATTATTAATGTAATTAAATATTTAAATCAATTTTACGTTTACCGTCCACAATGCATCAGACACATTAGCAATCCAACTAAATTCATGTGACATGACATTTCGAAAAATGACCTATAAAGAACGCATATTTTTTATTTAGACGCATAATTTTAACCAATGTATCCAAATTGACATTTCTTTCTGACTTTTTAGAAATAAATAAAAACCATGGAGTATTCACTGGTTCACTCACTCTCGTGTAAAAGCTGTATTATCAGAGATGAAGAAGATTGATGTTTCGCAAGTGTTATTTTAGCCCGGTTTCTACTGCTTGTTATATTTCTGTGATGAAAACCATGGATAAATGTCAAGCGTGAAGCCTTGAGTTCAGTTCCCAATTTCTTCTAAAACGTTCTCAGGGTCTCAAAGTATCTCCATACTAAATTTTGAATACAGACTAAGTAACCAACAACAAACCAGACAGAACATCGAATACCGTTCGGGAGTTGTTGAGTTTATCGCGTACAGACGCGACTTTGTTTTATATTATTTAAGGAAGGATAAGAATTAAGTGGACGATAGCCTAGTTGAGAATGGAAAGTTAAGCCGAGACTAACGTCCTCAAGTTCAAAACCCAAGGCCAATCTCTGATTTTTCGAAGTTAAGTACGAGTGTATTGTTTATCGATTACGGTGAAGCAATATATCATCAGAATACCTCTTATATATACATACATACCTGATGATATTAAATATAAATATCTGAAAATTCTTCAAAAACTAAATTTTGAGAGTATGTGAAGTCTGCCAACCCGCACTAGTCCAGCGTGGTGGAATAAGGCCTAAGCCCCAAAACCGTCTCAGTAGTAGAGGAGGCCCGTGCTTAGCAGTGGGCAGTATATAATACAGAGCTGGTATTATTATTTTACATTATTTACACATTTATCTACATTATTCACACACTTTCCCAGTTATAATGATAAAATAAGATACCTGTGAATTTACACTGCACTCGCATTTAAATATTCTTAAATGGTAATATAATTTTTCGTATCACATTCGATGAAAGGTGTTAATGGCTGTTACAGCGTATCTGCAACACCTCATGTGGTAGATAATGCAAATTATTACGTTTATGAAACAAGTGATGGGGACCTAGGGTTGTCACTTGTGATATATTTATTTATTCATTTTTTTACAACTCATGCATGGTTTATAGGAAAGAAAAAAAATTTCAATGACAAAGGCATTTTTACCAATTTACCTAAGATAAAGAATAGACAAGAACCCATAAATAATTGGATATTAAGAAAAAAGTACAATATACCTACTTACGAATAAAAATATAGAAAAGATATATAGTTGTTGAAACCGAGTTTAATTATGATGGATTACTCAGCGGGGAGCGACGTAAATTTGATTCTCAGATATCTTTAGTTTGATAGTAAAGGGCAAATCAAGATTATTAAAAACTAGTGGAAAGGCATGAAAAGATTGATAAATAAGAAAAAGCAAACCATAATTTCTGCTTAACTCTCTGGAATATAAGTGTGGTATTTATAATTTTAGCTGAAGAAACACTGCGAAATAATCTATAGTTCTTTTAGAAGGTGCAACATGGATAATAGTGTTGGTGCAATTTAGACAACGTAATAATTTATAGTCCATCCTTGCAACGCGACCAGCAATTACTCTGATATATTTTCACCTCACATTCGCCAGCCCTAGAAGTTGCAAGCATCTGCCGTAACAACTTGTAAGTGTTTTTAAATTGTCATCTCCAACATCGAGAGTGCAATTAGTACAGATTGTTTTCTATTTGTTGTGAAGATATCTTGGAATTAAAAATATGTATTTATTATTGGGATGGAGGAATCCTCGGTACATTACCGACGTTCAGTTACATATAGAAAGAAGATGGTTGGATGTTTTTAATAGTAAATCTGTGGGATGGTTTGGATGAAATCTGGCATACAGATAGACTATATCCTTTTTTTTTTTTTTTTGGTTTCGCGGAGAAAGTGCGTTACCACTACCGCCCGGCCTTCGTGGGGGGCGACCGAGCGGTTATGTTGGGATCACCGTGCCTTACGACCCGGCGTTGAGCCGCCCGGAGAGATGGAAAACGTCGGGCGACCGCCGGGCCGAGTCCCTAACCTATTTACAACGCACGGCATACCAACTAAAACTCCGCGGTGGCCATCTTCGGCGCATTAGGGACGGCTGCGGGCTTCCTCTGACTAATGTCTAAGTTGTCGTCCGCAACCGCCCCTGCGCGGTGCCGCCTGGTGCGGCCCGTCTCCTGTTGTGGGGGGGGCTCAGAAGCCCCCGCGCACCGAAGGACGCTCTCAGCGTCAACGGCAGCGTGAGGCCTACCTTCCACGCTGCCGTCCATCACGGGGGTCGCTACAATGTGCTAAAAGAAACACAAAACTAACGACGGACGGCCCCCTGCCGCCCGCCCGCGACCCCCGGTGGCCCCTATTAGTCGCCTTTTACGACAGGCAGGGGATACCGTGGTGGAATTCTCCAAACGCCCCCAATCCACAGGGCGGAGATAGACTATATCCTGGATTAACTTATGCTACTTTCTATCTCTGAAAGTTCATGTTGGAACACTTATTCAGAGAAAGGATAAGAACACAGGCGAAACTGCAACGTCTAGAAACAATAAAAGACTTTAATCGTAAAATACTTAACGTAATATAAATATCTAATTCTCTCTACCAAAATTTACGGATTTCTAAAAATTATATACTACAAAGAATACTTATAAAAATATCTGCTCATAATAATTAACGAAATGAGAATGTCTGGACAGATGTCACAACAAGTAATCCAAAACTTAACAAAACGGAGGTACTAAGTGGTAATAATTTGAAAGGGAAATTTCACAGACCTCGGAACAATTGAAAATCTCATTTTCGCCAAGAACAAGTAAAAAAAACTGCCAGGAACAATTAATCGCAACATAAGATGGTTCTATTACGGACCATATTGTTATTTTGTAGGCATTCGCTTAAAATAGCTATGATTATGAAGTGAATTATTTACTAAATTTAATATTCCTTCACTCAATGTAAAATGAAATAAAAATCAAACAAATTCACATCACGCCTTTGTCCCTAAGAGGTAGGCAGAGAGGCAACCATGACGATATATTTAAACACCAATTTAAAGCAAAGGACGTACAGATAAACAGACAAAAATTTCGACAACCTAATAAAAAAATACAATGCCATTTTTCAAGTAATATTGGTCCTGTATTTGCAATGAGTTCTGAGGTACGGAACCCTAATACCCTAAAAGATATCAAGTGATATCTTAAAAAGTAATGTCTATTGAAAATTGTGACCGTTCCAAGTTGTTCAGGGGATTTTTTCGAAGGAAAAACCGAGTAACTTCGTTAGCAACCAATTTAATTGGGTTAATTAGAATTATGCTTTAACGATTCTTGCTTCTTTTCGTGTGGAATAAAAAAATTCGCTCTATTGAATTCGGTTTTATTACATCGGCCGGCAAATGAGCAAGTGGTTCTAAACTTAAATATTCCGTTGAATATTTAAATTTAGAACCACTATAGACGTTGTCCATTAATACAAATAATTCTATTATAGAAAAGTTATCGATGTTCTTTGGACCTATAAAAATAAAAATAGCAAGTGATAAGGAAACTCAGCAAAGGCACGCTACAGACATTATTCATGTGGCACGTGCATTGATGTATATGTAAATGTATCAATGGGCACGTGGCATTATTTTTGGTCTGGCTAGTTTATTATACTGTTAGGATGAAATATTTTGTGAGGGTATTTGTAAAGTACTGACCAGTTATGAAAATCAGTCGAGATATCAAACTAGTAGTGGAAGGGACAGGTAGGTGTATAAAAAGGGTGCCGTATCGATATGTACGCTCTGTCAGTCTCAGTAAGCCCCACTCGGTCTTAATCGTAGTCTTAGTGGCAGTTGAGCTAGTTGTGCATATACTCTCGTACCGGCCAGTCGGATGGCAATATCTTTGTGAAAGTATTTCTGTCTGTTGTGAAAGTATCAGTGGTTGATCTTTTTTTAGTGAAATCAAAATCGCTTCTGTTTCTAACAATACATTTATTGGGTCATAGCTAAGTAAAGATTACATAATTATAGTATAAAATAACGAGTAGGTTGCGGCGTGTTTAGCCGCTGATGCACTTGGCTAGCTTCGGCGGCAATTCGCCGGGCAGATGGTGAGGCACGTGGTCTGCGCAGCGGTGGTGAGGTGGCCGGGGCAGCACGACGTACCGTAGAACCTGAAATTAGAATCCACCAGGTCAGAATGCAAGCTAGGCTTACATGCCGCGCCAGCGACTCGTGATAGCTCACGAGCTCAGGTACACAGAATACACTGGAAGCGGTTAGTTATTATTGGCACACTCACCCCGGTGGGAATAACGGTGTACGTGGTAACACGCAGTTAGTTATGTAGTGGTGCTACGGCGAAGACGATTACAAAGAGAGGGCGGGCGTGACATTGCACGCTTATTTATGCAGGCGCCATTCAATCGTACGTCAAAACGAATGACAATCTATCAGCCAATACGAGACAAAGGTGGTTTTGATTGGCAGTTAAAGCTACATAAACGCTACTCATTCAATTCAACAATAAACCGTTTATGAAGAGCGTTGACGTTCTCAGCAACGTTACACGGTACTAGGTAGGTAAGTTGTAGATGACGGTGTACTTTGCCTTGATAAACCTTCAATAATAATTCAAACCAACTCATTTTAACTTAAGAAAACATAGGCAATGTAACGCATTATAACAATGCCAACAGATTGCCTAATTGGACATATAGAATCCAATTTTCCTTTTTGAACGAAAAGTTTCAGCTTTACTTGCCGGAAGTGTTCTATTTCCCTCAAAAAACACACTATTTGGCAAACAAGCATATAATTAAGAATGTTTCAGTGTGGGTGGGCAAAGTTGGCAGGTTGGAGACGTAACAGTTTGGAAATTTGACTCAAATATCTTATTATACTACAAGAATATTATTAAAATTTTATCGCCCTTTCAAGTTTTCATTAATCGTGCATACGCACCATACACAAGGCTTAAACTCCTGTGTAGTGGCCCAGGTAAACAGTTGTCGCGTTCCGAAATCACCTGTGTAAATCCGATTTCAAAGTTCGAACAGGCCGGCATAATAGGGTAGTTTCCTATGTTATTTTGTAAAATATTTTATATGTAACAGAAAATAATACGAAAAAGAAATTCTTCTGTGATATCAGCATCAAAATTGGTTGAAAAATAAAGCAGTTACACATAATATTTGAAATATTATTGTGAGCAAAAGTGGGACGTGGAGGGGATATTGCGCTATCTCTTTCCACGCACCAAGCGTTATGGCCGGTGACTCTCGGTGACGTCACAGTGTAATATTACTGTTATTTGAGAATTATCCCTTCCGCCAAATTTCAAAGTTTTATAACTTACTAATTATTGCCCCAAGTTTGAAAATTATTTTTCCGTTAGATTTTGGATGGCATACATTTTTGATAAATGTATTAAAAAAAAGTAGTCAACTACCCTGTTGCATCGACTGATAATGGATCAGTTTCAAACAAGCCGGCATAGTTCTATCAACTAGTAACGAAATTACCATCTGTCGTCTATCGGTACCCACAACACTCCACTTGCAGTGCAGTGGAGTAACTTGCCGTATATAATATAATAATATGTGCTAGCCCAGTATTATATATTGTCTACTGCCTCGGTGGCGTAGTTCTATTGCGTACGCGTTACGAGTACGATTTGCGCACTGAGGTCCTGGGTTCGAATCCTGGGTCGGGCCAAAAACATTGTGACTGGGTTTTTCCATCTTAAAAATTACTCAGTCGCAGCTCGGAGTCAGGAAGTTGGCGGTGTGATACCCCCGTGCCTCGGAAAGCACGTAAAGCCGTTGGTCCTGCGCCTGATCTCTCTCCGGTCATGTCGGATTGCCGGCTCACCGGACTATGAGAGTGAAGGAATAGTGAGTGCACTTGTGTATTGCGCACACACCTGTGCACTATAATATCTCCTGCGCACCTGGCTGATCTCCGTTGAGATTGGCCGCCGTAGCCGAAATCGGCTAGGAAGGGGATTATTATTATATATTGTCCCAGCTGGGCACGAGCCTCCTCTACTACTGATATAAGGCCTTAGTCCACCACGCTGTCATGGTGCGGGTTGGCCACTTCATATAAATTCCACTTTCTTTTTACCTTGTCGTGCTCGTCTCAACAAATCAAAATGAAATAAACAAAAGCAATCAGAATAAGTCGTCCGCGTCACAAAACTGATGACGCCGACTTCCTTTACATTCCCAAACAATTACACTTCAGTTTCCCAAGCACTTAATTTTCACAATTGCGATGAAATATCCTTATTATCGTCTCTTTTGTCTTAAAAGGGAATTCCTGCTTTGAAATACACGCTTTTGTCATTCTTTTTTGGGATATTATATTGGAATTGTATTTAAGGAAGGCTGAACAAGTGGCAATTGAAATGTGGGTCGCGTATTCAATATCGAGAACGGAAAATTATATAATACTTGGTATGGCAAAGAAGTGATCGCGTGATCACTTGATGAGACATCATTGCCCATGAATGGAAAGAAACGTGTTTAAATTGTCAAGCTTTAAAAAAAGGATTTTTATAGCCTGGACAAATAAACAAAAAGGGCATCTGATGTTAATTTCCATCTGTTATTGGTAGAGTCATAGATAATTTATTTATTTATTTATTTATTTATTTGACACTTTATATACAATGAGTATAAAGGCGGACTTAATGCCGAAGGCATTTTCTACCAGTCAACCTTTGGGTGGTGCAGAGACAAAACAAGGTAGGTGTACACAACGAGAGAAGGGAGTGGACAAAACATAAATATAATAACGACTAATAATATTTATAAATATAAGACTAACATGATACTATAAAATAACAAATATAGAAGAAAAAAGCAACAAAACATAATGGTACCAAGCATAAATATAGATATTATATATACATACATACATACATACATATATTAAATATATGAGATTAACTGACATGTTGAGAAGATTCTGCCAAGCTATCAAGGAGCAGTCTCCGAACCCTTGTTTTAAAACCAGCGCGTGTAGTGATGGATCTTATTTCGGAAGGGAGCGCGTTCCACAGAAGAATGGACTGAACGTGGAAAGAAGAGTGGATGAAGTCAGAGGTATGTGGAGGACATTTGAGAAGAAGATTATTTGAGGAGCGAAGATTTTTAGTGTGGTTACCACCGAGGTACTGGAAGTGGAGAGATAGATAGGAAGGTTGAGAAGGAGATTTGAGAAGCGAAAATAGTGTGGAGAGTGCACGCCATTTTCGTCGCTCACGAATTGGTAACCACTTCAGTTGAGAGCGATACATAGATAACATGCCGGTCAGACTTTACTCCTTGTGCCATTCTTCATGATTACATTGCTATAGCTTTTGCCCGCGGCTCCACCCGTGTGAATAATTTTTTCCGGGATAAAAGTCCCGCTTTATATTTTCCCGGGATAAAAGTAATGTTAATCCAGGACATGATCTACCCGTGTGTCAAATTTCATCGACATCCGTTCAGTAGTTTTTGCGTGAAAGAGTAACAAACATACATACATCCATACATTCTTACAAACTTTCGCGTTTATAATATTAGTAGGATTATCAAGTGTCTGATCAAATTTACCGAATTATTTCAAAATCAAAAGATCCACTCCTAAATAAGGTATTTTTGGAATTCATAAAATGATTATAGCCTCGTGTGTTCGAACTGAACATCGCAAGAATGCGCTGCAATGACACTATATTATTAAAAAGATTAAGTAAGATGATTTGAGAACTCCTTGATATTGTGTTTTCTGTTTCAGACCGGAGTCTGGAATGGTGCCCCGTAAATGGCAATAAGCTCGTACCCCATTATATGAAACCTAGCTTGCTAAATTTGGATGTGATGCAGTTCACCTATTTTTATACTCTTTAAAAAAAATTACGCTAGATCGCAACCAAAACTCAATAAGGTATGACAGAAACACCACGTGAGAAATAAAGTCACATCCAACTCTGGCTTATTACCTCGAGAGCACAATAAATAACGTATTATACACAAAGCTGATAATAATGGCTCCTGCGCTGGCGGAGTTCATCAAAATTTCCATATAAATACGGCGAGAGGTCTCCGTGCTGACGTGGAGTTAAACCGCTGGATACGACTTGTGGGTGTGGTGGTGATGTTTTGTCTTATGATGTCCGCCTCTTCACAATTTCATTATTTTAATAACATCCCCAAAATATCAATTATGCGTTTGCGTTGATATTTTATTTAGCGTTTGTTTGCTAAGAGTAATATTTTTCATAAATCATGCATAATCATTTTATTTTATTGATATACTCATCACCTAGGACTTCAGCATTAAGTTCAAATCAGCAACCAAATAAAACGCATAAATTAACAATTTTAAAGCTTAAGAATTACTTAATTAAAGCTTTAAAAAATTAGTTTTAATAATTAAAGGTTATATTTTAGATTTGTGAGATAACATAAATTTATTTGCTGAATATAATACAGCAGAGAAATTATATTAAGTTTAAAATAGTTAACAATTCTTTCACTTTTACATTCAGTAATTTATTTAATAAAAAAATAAACTGTAATTGGAAATTAAAATAAAAAATGTTAACATATTTTGAGGTATACTTACCAACTTAACCCTAAACTTTAAAAATCGAATTTCCAAAATCCACCTGGCGTCACCGCGGCTGTTTGGCGCGTTTTTGCCGAACGCTAACTTTTTAATTGAAAATTACTCGCGTGTCCGCGGATGCCGACTATTTCGCCACATGTCACGGAGTTTTGTGTTTGGTTACAATGTAGCCATAGACAACTTTGGATTGTACATTGTGATCGATGCATTGTTTACAAGCCGTCGGGGATAAAACAGAAGTTATAAAATAAAAATAATGTATCTGGTGTATGGTCTGGTGAAACGTCTAGCAATACGGCATAATTCGAAACCAAAAAGTTTATAAGTAAATCACTCTCTAAACACCAATTTCGGCAATAATTTGAAATGACTGCTCAGTGGGCTTAGAATGTGGCAAAAAAACGCAAGTCGTAAGACAACGTCGTTTACTTTTGATGTTTGTGATTGATTGAGAGACCAATACGTCAGTCACGTGTTAATCTCTCAACCAATTCCAATAAAACGAAACGGAGTCGTGTCGTGTTTTTTGCCACATTCTAAGCACACTGGGCTCTGAGATGTTCATCTCTTTATGCTCAATTAGCAAGAGAATTATCGGTTGGAAAATAACTACCGACGTGCGACGTAGCATAGTCGATGGCGGGCAGCGAAGCGAGCGGTCGGGAGTTCGATAGATAAATATTAAATATTAGCTCATAATCTGTTTCTTCCCAATCTGGATGGAGTGAGACTGAAATTCGGAAAAAATAGAGTAAATTAGTACTTAAAGCTATGTATTTGGTTTTCTTTATATTATACACACGTATCCTACTAATATTATAAACGCGAAAGTTTATAAGAATGTATGGATGTATATTGTATGTATGTTTGTTACTCTTTCACGCAAAAACTACCTACTGAACGGATTTCGAGGAAATTTGGCACACGGTTAGATCATGTCCTAGATTAACACATAGGCTACTTTTATCCCGGGAAAACTTATTCACGCGGGCGGAGCCGCGGTCAAAATTTAGTACAAAATAATAAAGGAAAACATAATATTGATGGTTAGTGATCCTGCTAACTGGAACTAACTATTGCTTAGTGACAATCAAGACGATGGTGTAAACCCAGAAGAACTGATATTCAGAGCATTTCATTTATTTATTTGCAAAATAATAAACGTTAATTTTCCTATAGGAGTTAACAACCCTGTCAGGAAACACGAAATAAATTGTTCTAAAAGTTATTAACTACGCTACATACAGAAAAGATACAGGTTATGGCAGTTTTAATATCCTTATACAGAGTGATCCATTTTTATTGTGCTTCTCACTTTATTTTATTTCTATAGGATTACAAAATGTTTCAGACAAATATTATATTGCATTGCATTTACTGGTAGGTCTCTCATATGCAAGAACCCGTCTGTGTGGGTACCACCGCAATGTCTATTTCTACCGCCAAGCAGCAGTGTGCATGCACTGTTGTGTTTCGGTTTGAAGGACATTGTAGCCAGTGTAACTACTGGACATAATGATACTTAACATCTTATGTCTCAGGATGACGAGCGCAGTGGAATGCCACACAGTACTTTGTAACTCAAGGATGGTGTTGCTACTGTTTATGGGTGGTCGTATCGCTTACCATCAGGCGAACGGCAAGCTTGTCTCGTCATTCAATGCCATAACAAAAAAGGATTTTAAATGCGACTAACTATAAATAACACTCCGCTTTTTGTCGGGGGTTAAAAATACTAGATTTAAGGTCTGCTTACACATTTCAAGTAAGTTTTATTTGACAGTTATCGTATTAAACAGCTAATGTAGATAAGACTCATTTTATTACCATTTATTTGGGAGCTTAGATTAGAGTGTCACTTTTCTATTTGGTTGGCTTATACATTTAGCGTAAGGTTTATTTTCTGAAAAATATTACATTACACGGATTTTAAAATATGCATAAACTATTACAAATGCAACACTAAACTTTAAATAAACATATCAATGAAGAGTGGAACATCACCTTAGTCCCATTAAGTCCCATTTAAAGGAAGCCCTGTTAAATCCTCTTACCTTCCATTTACCGGCCCTTTTATCCCTTACAAGACAAATTCCTTTAATGTATGGGTGAGTCTAAATATATCATATTACAAAAGAGGTGATTAGTGTGGACATTTTAAGGGTAATTTACATTGAAATTAAACTACTATTCCAAATTAGGGTCCACCAAACTTCTGACTCTCGACTTAGGTACAACAAACTAAAGATTTAACACATGCCTTTTTATCCCAGGTAGATGTGCAATTAGTGCACCCACTTTTCGCCTTGCGTATGCCGTCCCTTGATGTGATAGGGGGCGAACCTATCGCTACAACGGGCACAATCCCAGACTCCGGGCTGATACTGAGTAGAAAAACCCAATATCACTTTGCCCGACCCGGGTATCGAATCCGAGACCTCAGCACTGCAGTCGTACCTGAATACAACTAAGCCACCAAGGCAGTCACAATGCCACCAAGGCAGTCAAATGAAATAAAATTCTAATAAAAAAATTCATAAATGGTATTTTACATCTATATAGATAAGTAGCTTTTGCGCGCGGCTCCGCCCGCGTGGAAAAGTATTTCCGGGATAAAAAGTAGCCTATAGCACTCAGGAGTAATGTAGCTTCCTATTAGTGAAAGAATTTTCAAAATCGGTCCAGTAGTTCCTGAGATTAGCGCGTTCAAACAAACAAACTCTTAAGCTTTATAATATTAGTATAGATTTTTTGAACATGCGCTATATTCACTGGCACTGATATTTCTTTAGCCATCAAAAGACAGATCAAAGTTGTCAAAGTTGAAATCGAATGTGAATAACAGAATACACGCAAATCTAAATCCAAGCGAATAAATATTAAACAAGAAACTTGTGCAACTCCCGTATACATATTTACGCTGTTTCATTAGATATGAAAATGTTATTTACCAACTAGAATTCTGCGAAATCATTTTGTTGAACTTTATGAGTATCTAAATGTATTTCTAATATTAATGAGGATCGTGTTTTAGCTCTTAATTCTACCAAAATGTTCCATACCATATTTGTATTTTGACTGGCATTTTCTTGCTGATATTAACATTCCGCTTTTATACTGGTGGTTGGTCTGGTTGGTTGGTTGGTTTTATTATGTTGGTTGTGGTCTCTCATATGTAAGAGTCCGTCTGGGTGGGTACCACCGCAATGTCTATTTCTACCGCCAAGCAGCAGTGTGCATGCGCTGTTGTATGTCGGTTTGAAGGACATTGTAGCCAGTGTAACTACTGGACATAATGAGGCTTAACATCTTATGTCTCAGGATGACGAGCGCAGTGGAATGCCACACAGTACTTTGTAACTCAAAGTTCAGGATGGTGTTCGTACTGTTTATGGGTGGTCGTATCGCTTACCATCAGGCGAACGGCATGCTCATCTCGTCATTCAATGCAATAAAAAAACACCAATTATAATCTTATCTTACTTAATATAATTTAATATTATAAATGCGAAAGTTTGGGAAAATAAACACACACACTCATGCTTTTTATCTCCGAAGGGGTAGGCAGAGGCGCAACTAGTGCACCCACTTTTCGCCGTGCGTATCCCGTTCCATGATGTGATAGGGGGCGGGCCTATCGCCATATCGGGCACAAATTCCAGACTTCGGGCTGATACTAAATTTAAAACCCAATATCACTTTGCCCGACCCGGGAATCGAACCCAAGTCCTCAGCATTGCAGTCATACCGTAATACAACTACGCCACCGCAGTTTGTAAAAATGTTTGGATGTTTGTTTGTGTCGTCCCAACATCAAGACTGTAAGACAATAATGAAAGGCATTTTTCTATCTTTGCTATAGATTTTTTTTAAGAATAAAGCAAGTGCGATTACCTTTAGATTTAATCATAATCTATACTAATATATAAAGCTGAAGAGTTTGTTTGTTTGAACGCGCTAATCTCAGGAACTACTGGACCGATTTTGAAAATTCTTTCACTAATAGGAAGCTACATTACTCCTGAGTGCTATAGGCTACTTTTTATCCCGGAAATACTTTTCCACGTGGGCGGAGCCGCGCGCAAATGCTAGTACCTGTATAATTTAACCGTTAACGCATTACATATTTTAATGAATGCTGAGTACTCCTTTAAGTTAATTGTGCATCAGAATATGACCATTGTTATAAATCACCTGTGTAAATTTAATGTACAATCTGCTGGAGAACCTTATAAAATAAATAAATCTTTGGAGCCTCAGACTTTTTTTTTTTTTTTTATAATGGCATTTGTGTTCACATTTTGCCAATGTCAAGTTTGGTTCGTCTATTTTATTATCTGTAGTATGTCGAAGTAAAGCAGTGGCTACCTTACCAAGACTTTATCGAGGAGTTTTGGCGGCAACAGAAAAAACACTTGATTAGCACAATTATTTCAATTCACTTCATTTGAGCTCTTTAATAGAACTATATTGGATAATATACCACCATAATTATGCAATATAACACTAAATATCACCAAAATAATGAATTAAAACAAGAGCACCTCATGACACTTCCAAGTTCCCGCCAAAACCAACTCCAGCCTCAGAATTTCTATGATTAAATTCAAAGATAATTCTTTATTCATCATTAATACAACAAAAATGTATCTTTTGTTTGCCTTTACCGGACTTAGGCACTTTTCTCTATAGATTACTCACTTCACACAGGAAACCTACGAAAATAAATACATTTCGAATTACATATTTATTTATTGTATACAGAACATATTATAAAATTCTAATACAGTATAACAATAAGGTACAAAATCTGATATGTGTGTTACTTCTAGGTATGTGTGTATTCACTACAGACAACATGCGTAAATTAAATATCTGAGTAGACATGAATTCATTGATATCTATTGGTGCTTCAATGAACGTCTGTATATTGAACTTAAATGAAAACAAAAACGTACAAAAGAAAATCACTTTGAATCTAAAAACAAACAAAAATATTGGTAATCAAATGCCAAAATTTAACTCTCTTCGAATCGTATTGGAACATTGTAGATGATAAATTCCTCGTAACGTCCCACAAACACAACATTACCATAAACTCAGAGTACCCGACTAATACGCCGCTCCAAGAATCCAAATTGTTTTAGTTGTAAACTGCCAACGACACTTACGCGGCTCTTGAACGTCCCAAATTATTGTCAACATAAACTAACACGTTTACGAATCTTTAACTTTTATTACTAAACTTTCCAAAAGCTAGAAAAATTTTGTAATCGAATTGAATATCAGTCTATAACAAATGGATACAAAATAACAATTAGACAATTGTGATTGCTGATCCGAAATTATCTAAGTGGGCGTAAATATATCACGTTACTTTACGTACAAAATCACTTGTCGGATGTCATTACAAATTCAGCAATGATACTGAGTATTTACATTATATTACTCTTCGTAAGTTCTATGAGAAGTGAGTGCCCCATCGACCACCACAGCGATGAAAACATCTGGGAAATAAAGCTACACACAGACCTTCTACGTTGGCATCGCTATACGGAATCTCCAAAACCAAACGAAACTGTGGATGTTGGTGTTTCTTTTGTTATCAAATCCTACACCTTCGACAGTAATGAAGAAGTATTTATGTTAAATGTAAGGACGGATTTTGAGTGGCAAGATGATAGGCTTAAGTGGAATCCATCCGATTACGGCGGGGTAAATGATACGGTTCTTTCAAGCATGAATATTTGGGCACCAAGCATGAGACTTCTCAATGTTGCTGACGAGGATGATAGTGAAGAATACTACTATACGTACTGCCTAATCAAAAGTGGTGGACAGGTTATATGTAGTCCCAGAATCTATTTGAAAACCTGGTGTACGCTGAAACTGGCCAAATGGCCGTTAGATACACAAACATGCGTGGTAGATTTTGGTAATTGGCATACAAATGGTAATATTAGGTTCAAATTAAATAACCCTTTAGTGGACTACGTCGATGGGAATGTACAATGGCAAGCTGTCAAGATAAAGCAGGAAAATATGACCCGCTCTGAGATTCAAATACGATTAACCTTCACTGTGAAACGTAATGGATTTTCTCTTGTACTTGCTGTCATACATCCTTGTATAATTCTTTCTGTGTTGACTACAGTCTGTTTGTTATTGGATGTGCGGAATAGCTTACGTTTGCAAATAATCTGCTTTAGTCTTGCGTGTCACGTGTATCTTTTGTCGGTGATTGATGAATTTGTACCAATACACGGAGCTGAACCTCCTACAGTACTTCTCTTCTACAGAGGATCGATAGCAATAACTACGATTGGTATTATTTTAACATTTGTACTACAACCGATATGTAAAAAAGGGACATCGCCTCCCGTTTGGATTTTTTCAATGAATGCAATGGTGTTCACAGTTTTACAGAAACTCGCAGTGTGGCCGAGCTGGAAATGTAAGGAGGGAAAACACTCGCAAGAGTGGGCGGATTTTGCAAATTTAGTAAATATCGTATACTTTTTTGTAACTATTGTTGCTTACATAAGTATGTATTTTAAATTTATACCCTAACATAAATAAATATTGTTGAAATAAAATAAATTCACAAACATCCACAAAGTCTTGAGTATACTTTTGTTGAAACTGCTGAGGTATTATCACTTATTATCCTTGAAAACACATAGCATGTAGTTAAAACAGTGTAAGTATATTATGAACACCTCTTGACTTAAACCAAACAAGACATAAAACTTGCGGCACCGAGCTGCCAGTATTTCATTTTCACTTACCATGGAAATGATAATCGCTTCAAATTAATTGCTAAACTAATCTACCTACTTAAATAATTTCATGTGTGGCGTATTTACTATGTGACGGATGTTAGCGTTATTATAACGTGACGTGGCACGAGCAAAATAATTATTTCATTAAAAAATACATCATAAAATGATTTGTCTTATTTTTTTTTGTTTCCTATTTGCTTAACGCATGCTCACGCCTTTTATCCCCGAAGGGGTAGGCAGAGGCGCAACTAGTGCACCCACTTTTCGCCAAGCGTATTCCGTCCCATGATATGATAGGGGGCGAGCCTATCGCCATACCGGGCACAAATTCCAGACTCCGGGCTGATACTGAATAGAAAATTCCAATATCACTTTGCCCGACCCGGGGATCGAACCCGAGACCTCAGCCTTGCAGTCGTACCGTAATACAACTACGCCACCGAGGCAGTCTTATTCAATTTACTTTCAAACACCAAAATTCACTAAATGCTAAGTATCTAATATTTGAGAGATCGCAAGCTTAATTTAAAACTGCCATAGAGCAGCGGTATGTACTTGTGCATGCACTGCTGTTCACGTTTGAAGATCATTACAGCTTTTTTGATTACTGTATTTTTTAAAACACTAGCTTCTGCTTACGATGCCGTACTAGTAAAAGTCCATTCCGGGTATAAAAAATAGTTTAGGAAACGTGTAACTTCCCATTAATAAAATATATTTTACATATCGTAGCAATATTTTCCGTAATCAGAGCGTTGAAACTAATTATTCAGCTCAATACTGTAGGTACCAGGAGAGCAGTAGATCAAGGAGGTACTTAGAGAGACTTCCCCGTAGAAGATAGTGTAAATTTATGAAACTTATTTCATAAGTAACGATGTTTAATGGCTGATAACATATTATAATAACTTGTCACACAAGAAATCACGCATGGTTTAAATAGTAGGTTAACATAATTTTCATACTTTCCTTAAAATATAAAATGTTGTTGAATAATAAAGCGACATTATAAATATTTTATTTTACCGTCTGAATGGGTTTTACTTCATTACCTGATAGTTTGATCAACGGCGTCGCTTTGCTACAATGTCTAAAATTACTCAAAAGAAGTTGGTTGGAAGTGTAATTCGCACCTTTAGAACGAAAACGACACAATTTAAAAAAATCTAAAATTGAGTTAAGTTTAAAAAATGACTTAATACAACAATAGCTCAAACACATCTATATTCAAGCGGGAAAAGGACCAAACTGTTATATCGGGCCTTTTTTATTATATTTTTATAAAAAATAGACAAGTTTTAAGTCATTTTATGACGATAACTCAATTTCCGATTTTTTTGTATTGTGTCCTTTTCGTTCTAAAAGTGCGAATTGTTATTAGTGGTTCGCTTTATTCGCGACATTGAAAGTTATTGAAATCGTGTCGGTATTCAGACATAGGGGAGCAATATACCGGCCAAGGCAGCCTATGATATATTGGGTGTAAAGTGATACTCCTAAGTAAACACATCGTGAAATTCGTCTGGACTCCACAGTGATTGATCGAACACACAAATGTAACACTTAATAATTAAATAACATATGGATCGTATTTATTTTCGAATAGAACAGCAATCTCTAAGACTTAAAATCAATATAACTATCAGTCAATTCCGAATATATAATGATGCGAAATTATCTAAGTGGGCGTACATATATAACGTTACTCAACTCACACAAATATTTGTCTGATACCAGTACAAATTCAACAATGGAACTGAGCGTTTACTTTATATTGCTCTTCGTACATTCTCTAATAAGTGAGTGCATCATTGACAACAGAAGCCATGACAACTTCTGGGAACTGCAACTGCAGAAAGACCATCTAAGTTGTTACCATAAAGAAGGGCCTCCTAAACCAAACAATACAGTCGAAATTGGCGTTGGCTTCAATATAATGTCCTTCACCTTCGACAACGATAAAGAAGTATTTACAGCAAAGGCTAATATAGATCTTTTCTGGCAAGATGATAGGCTTAAATGGAACCAAGATATAAGTTTTATCAAATACATATATTTGGACACCTAGCTTGAGACTTCTTAATATAGCTGACAAATATGATACCGAAGTATTATACTTCTATACCAACTGCCGAGTCAGAAGCGATAGGCAAGTTCACCAGACAAGACAAAAGATCGCCGTGTACGGCCAAGCTAGGTAAATAGCCGTCAGATTCACAAAAATCAAATGAAATGATGAACTTTATCATCAGTCTAGGGACCCATTAGGGCCTGCTTATTTCTACCTTAAAATAGCAAAAAAAGAAGAAAGAAAATTAAAATATTCCTTATATAATTTCTGAGAAAAAAAAATATTTATGTACCAGGAGAGCAGTAAATAATGGAAGCACCTGGAGACACTCCCCCATACAACATAATACAACCTTATGAAACTAATATGTGACTAATGTAACGATGTTACGGATGTGAATACCCGATAACGCCTGATAATGACTTGTCACGCGAGAATTTGCGTGTGGTTCGAGTGATAAGCTTACGAACAATGTACTTAATCGGTCTTAAATCTAATCCCTGTTTTAAAACTTATTATGTAATATAGGCCTTCAAAGAGGGGGGTCACCTGATTTTAAGTGATCTTTGCCGTCCATAACGCTCGCATTGTCGGAAGAACCATGGATGCTAAACACGTTCGGCCCAACAACGTTTAATAACGTATTTTTTTTAACCCCTGACGGAAATAAGAGGTGTGTTATATGTTTGAGGTGTGTATCTGTGTATCTGTAGACTGCCTCGGTGGCTTAGTTGTATTACGGTACGACTGCAATGCTGAGGTCTCGGGTTCAATCCCCGGGTCGGGCAAAATGATATTGGATTTTTCTAATCAGTATCATATAGGAAAATACAGAAAGTTTTCTCTATTTTCCTATATGCATCCGAGTCCTGGACGATTCGCGCTATGGACAGGAGAAGGATCGACGCTTTCAAGATGTGGTGCTGGAGGAGAATGTTGCGCATACCGTGGACAGCAAAAAGAACCAATATATCCATACTCAGCCAGCTTAACATTAGAACCAGACTCTCCACAATCTGCTACCAGCGGATCCTCTCGTACTTTGGCCATGTAGCACGAAGGCAGTCAGACAACCTGGATAAGCTGGTTATGGTGGGTAGTGTAGATGGCAGAAGACCTAGAGGCCGAGCACCTACCCGATTGTCTGACACCATCAGAGAGGTTATGGGGATCCCAGTCACGGATGCTCTGCGACAGGCACAGGACAGGGTGGAGTGGAAGCAGCTTGTCAGCGCCACCACCAAGGCTTACCAAAGCGGGCACGACCTTCAGTCATGAAGGAAACGACGAAAGAAGAAGAAGAAGAAATCAGTATCAGCTCGCTCCCTATCACATCATGGGACGGAAAACGCACGGCGAAAAGTGGGTGCACTAGTAGCGCCTCTGCCTACCCCTCCGGGGACAAAAGGCGTGAGTATGCGTAATCTGTGTATCCGTATGTCTGTCTGTGGCATCGTAGCTCCGAAACGAATGGACCGATTTCGATGCGGTTTTTTTTGTTTGAAAGCTGTATGTGATCGAGATGGTTCTTAGCTGTAATTTGATAGGATCTATTCAGGCGTTTGAAGAAAATCAGCTCATTTTCTACTTTCATAATTCTGACTATTTGATATTTGGTGTAGTGTACTTCGGTGGTATTTGGTGTCGGAGGTTATTAAAACTTTTGATTTAATTTTTATATCACAGATTTTTTTCTGGCGTCTAATCACAACTACCGTTAACCTACATTTTGTGTGTGGGTAAGTAGGTATTGTGTCATATTATGAGTACCTAGCTGACTAGGACGGCGCAGTGCTAATAGTGTTAAACGAATGAGTTAAAGAGAGGAAGTAGTTTGGGCCTCTGCAATCTACCTATGCAAAACGCATCATCGGTCACTTGTCTATAAGAAAAGCGATTACACACTGTTCCGTCAGTTGACAGTGATAGTACGACGCTTGAGGTTGTAAATGTAGACCAATATGGCTACAAAGTGGCTCTTGGCTCTATCACTTTTCCCTGACGTCGAAGAATTACACAGCTAGAGACTAAATCCGGTTTAAAATCACTTTTTAATAATCGTTATCAATAAGGCCCTAAATACGTGAATAATTCTGGCAATTAGAAACCACAACACCAACACAGGCCCAATGTGGTTTGCTCTTATGTCAGTTTCGCTGTACTTAAAATTTCACTTCTATGACACAGACCACCGTAAGATCTCAAGTTTCTTTATTGAAACAAATGAGTGTGTTCGAAGCAGGCTCATTTCCCCTATCAGCATTGACAAATGTCTATTTGTACGTCACCAACAAAGGTTATTGTCGTTATTCAATAACACAATGAAAGGAAAATGTGATGTTCACCAATAATGATTGTTTGTGACATTATTGGGATCGGCGAAATTCGAAATTTTTGTTTCACATTTCGTCAGTATTTTGAATTGACAAATGTGTCAATGGATAACAGAACGTTCTGACTGAACTACTGAACTGAATCAACATAGGAAACCCGTTACCCAATATTAGCTTAAATTATTCTGGACCTCTGACATTGGTAGATATTTTCCTACCAACTGGCTGATTGAATACTATAAATATGTCAGTAGATCAAACATAACCGGATAATTAAACAACGAACGGCTTCACCCACTGACCCCATTCTGGAGCCAAGATTCTCGACATAAAATCACAAAACCATACTCCGCATCAAGGCGTATGCCATCAATTCAGTTATTTGGCCACCGGCCAGCGTTGTCAATAAAATCTATTACAAGTTTCCTGTTTTGCAGCGCACAATCCAATTGTTTATATGACAGCAGTTACCGGACCATTTGTTTGCGGGCTAACGAACGCAAAATATTCTGTTTATTTACCATTGGCGTATTGCTAATCACGCGGGTTTGTTTAACAATGAATGAAATACCAAATTGTATCGTTTCTAGGAATTTTGAGTCAACTAAATATAAAGTTGCCAACCGTCCTGTTTTCCCAGGACATATACTTGTTTGTGTAGTGTCCTGGGATGTCCTGGTAAGTTTTCAGGCAGCCTCCTGGGTTAGCGCTCTGATAAGGTCAAGTATTTTAAAACTTTATCTGCAATCAGCTCTGTATTATATACTGCCCACTGCTGAGCACAGGCCTCCTGTACAGTAGTACAGGAGGCCTGTGCTCTGAGCCTAACCCCTCTCTCAGTAGAGAGGGGTTAGGCTGGCAGACGTCACATACTCTCACGATTCTTATGGAGAATTCTCAGGTATGTAGGTTTCCTCACGATGTTTTCCTTCACCGTTAAAGCGAACTATAATTAATAAACAATACACACGTAACATCGAAAAGTCAGAGGTGTGTGTCTTGGGTCAATTTTTTATTTTTATTTATTGTATTGAATGCCGAGACGAGCATGCCGTTCGCCTGATGGTAAGCGATACGACCACCCATAAACAGTAGCAACACCATCCAGCACCTTGAGTTACAGAGTACTGTGTGGCATTCCACTGCGCTCGTCATCCTGAGACATAAAATGTTAAGTCTCATTATGTCCAGTAGTTACACTGGCAACAATGTATGTCCTTCAAACCGAAACACAACAGTCCACGCACACTGCTGCTTGGCGGTAGAAATAGACATTGCGGTGATACCCACCCAGACGGGCTCTTACATATGAGAGACCTACCACTAGTAAATTAAAATTTTATGTAATTTAACCTATTTCGTCTACGTATTAATGTCACTATTGCTACTTTTTTTTTGCGCCCTGTTCTTAAACTAAATTATCCAGGCCTATTTCCAACTTCAAAGCCTAGTTTTTGTAATTTGGGGATTTAATCGCAGACAGAACTTGACGTAAGAACGTTAAATAATTTTCCTGAAACTAAATCCTACAGGATTTGTACTTTTTGGAATTGTAGGGAGGTGGCTTAATTTTTTTGTGTTATATAAAGCCTATACTAAATGGATATACAAATTATATGGAAAATAAAAGTTATAATATAAAATACATTGTTTCCAAAAAACTCTAGCCATCAATTTTGTACATTAGTCATTTATTTTCTCTGAATAAGCGAATAAAACATTTAGGCTTAGGGATAGCAATAAAATTCCTTCTTTCCTGCAATAAATTTACCCATTTGGTACGAAACATAACTCAAATGTTTAGGGAGCTAGTGAGATTATCTTGTGACCGCGAAAACTAGAATGTTGCCAGAATTGTTGAGATATTTGGGTGGCATATTTGGAGGCAACATTTTTATAATATTGTTAGAAACAGAAGCCATTTTGATTTAAATAAAAACGATTTATTACTGTTTTTACATAAGCACATTTATCACTGGTTTTACATAAACACATTTAATAGAAACACTTTTACAAAGATATCAGCACTTAACTGACCAGCATGAAAGTCAATGATCAACTTACTGAACTGTCACTAAGACTACGACTGAGATCGACTACGAGACTCAGCACGAATAAGCAGAATGAGCGGGAATGAGAGTGCACATCGATACGGCAGCCTTTTTATACACCCAACTGACACTTCCACTATTAGTTTGACATTTCGACTGATTTTCATATCTGGTTAGCACGCTACAAATACCGTTACAAAACTTTTATCCTAATACGGCCTCTCCTGACTGGAGGACGTCCTCGTTCTCCCGTGTTTCGATCTCTTCTGCAGATCTGAAAGTGCCAGGTACAGGCTCCGTCATCCTCTCTTCAGAAGGCTCTCCGCTGGGCACGGCGGATCGCTCAGGCGTGGACTCCAAATTATCATCATTGCTATCTGCGCCTGAGAACATAAACAACATCTTAATTAGAAACACTGAAAATAAATCTTCAGCGCTTTATATCATCTTACAAAGTGAACCATAAGTACTATAGTTCACACAAACACCGGAGAGGAAGCGCTACGTTAGCTATCTCCGTTAACGAGAAACATAGGCACTACGTTAGCTTATTTCTCACACACACCAGAGAGGAAGCACTACGTTAGCTATCTCCATTAACGAGAAACATAGGCACTACGTTAGCTTATTTCTCACACACATGTCATAGGCACGACGTTAGCGTAACATGAAAAATCTACATATGTATGACATAGGCACGACGTTAGCTTATCATACACATGCATGTTCACCACACACCAGAGAGGAAGCACTACGTTAGCTATCTCCGTTAATCGAGAAACATAGGCACTACGTTAGCTTATTTCTCACACACATGTCATAGGCACGACGTTAGCGTAACATGAAAAATCTACATATGTATGACATAGGCACGACGTTAGCTTATCATACACATGCATGTTCACCCTCGAAGTATACAGCGCACGTCTCAGGAGTCCACTCCCCGCGCCACGGTACCATGAACTCGGCCGCAGCTTGCGTTGATTTGCCATAGGAGCCTGCCAGCAGTTTTAGCTCATATCGGCCATGGGAAAGCGCTTTGACCACACGATAAGGCCCGCGCATGCCGGAGTCGAGCTTGCCAGTCGCCTGTGCCTGATATCCGTGCCACTGTAAGCATAGTGGAGCGAGTCATTCCGCACCGCGCCGCAGCGCCAGGAGCGCGCAGTTCAGCAGCGCACCGCATCACGTACAACCTACCGGACCGAAGTCCACACGCACACAGTGCGTCTACCGGACCAAGGTCTGCACGCCTAACCACTTTGCGTCTGCCGGACAGAGTCCGTGTACGTTTACAAAGCAACGCCATAATCAGACCAAGGTCCGTGAGCACATTAAAAATGTGCCAGCCGGACAGAGTCCGTGAAGGCCTCGGGCCCAAAACCAGACTAAGGTCTGCACACATTAGAAAATGTGTCAGCTGGATCAAGGTCTGCACACATAACCACTTTGTGTCTGCCAGACAGAGTCCGTGTACGTTTTACAAAGAAACGCTCTAATCAGACCAAGATCCGCCACGCCCTAAAAAGTGCCAGCCGGACAGAGTCCGTGGAGGCCTCGGGCCCAAAACTAGACTAAAGTTATCACACATTACAAAATGTGTCAGCTGGATCAAGGTCTGCACGCATAACCACTTTGTGTCTGCCGGACAGAGTCCGTGTACGTTTACAAAGAAACTCTCGGATCAGACCAAGATCCGCTACTCCGCAAGGACCAGAGCGCGCTGATCCGCAGCGCATAGAGCGTACCGTTCCGCAGCGCACAGACCGCATCGTCCGCAGCGCACAGAGCGCATCGTCCGCAGCGCACAGAGCGCATCGTCCGCAGCGCATAGAGCGCACCGTTCTGAAGCGCATAGGGCGCACCGTCCGCAGCGCATAGGGCGCACCGTTCTGAAACGCATAGGGCCCACCGTTCTGAAGCGCATATGGCGCACCGTTCCGCAGCGCATAGAGCGCACCGTACCGTTGCATGCCGCCTGGAGCATGCCTCCGCACGCCTAACATGTACCCTGAAGTAACATTCAGGCAAAAGCTTATGACTCACGAAAGCAAGCGTGCACTCGAGCTTTCACGAGCAACCACCTAATCAAAAATAATTTTGAACAAATTCATTTTAACAAAAATTAACAAAAGGTGTATTCCGACTGCTTGAATTGCGGACTTCAATCATCCACAATACACCGATCATGTTTTGTAGTCCGTATAGCAAAAGGTCAAGAGGACTGGTCCAGAGTCACTTACAAAGGTTACACATGGCCTTCGCTACTTACAATAATTTACACATGACTTTCACCACGCATAGACTTCAAAACAGTTTACATACCACGGCTAGAGTGTCTGCCAGGCCATAGCCTGATATGCATTAAAAATGCATCTGCCAGGCCAACGCCTGTTAACCGCTACTCCGCAAGGACCAGAGCGCGCCGATCCGCACTCGTGCAGCCACGAGCGTGACATTCCGCACTCGTACAGCCTGGAGCGCGTCGTTGCGCGCTGCTCCGCATTGCGAAGATAGGGCACATACACTGCATGAATATCCAATTCCTGCAAACATAAGAACCACAACAGCAAAAACACCGTTCGGCCTTTTCTGACCTTAAATAAAATCTGGCGCTTAAACTTTCTGAACAGCCATCTCATTGCTACAACAAGCAAATCCACCTGCGAAGTGGTTTGGGCAGAATCTCCAGTCACCACCACGTGGTAAAACGAGATCCCAACATTTACGAAGATTATGGAGAAATAAAGGAAACCATAACCCTCAAGCAGGGATTACGGGTAATACGATACCAAATATCCTCTATCATTGCAGCAATCGTCAAATCCACCAAAGGATCCCACAGAGGCTCCTCAGTAGTCACTCTTTACGGGGTCTTCTAACGCTGAAAACATTGAGTAAGTACCCCCCCCCGCAAGGATCTTCAGTCCCTGCAATCAAAAATATCACAGCGGCATCAATCATTCACTCTATCCTGGCCTTCAATCAAATGTCACATCAAACTTTGACCAGGAGTTCAGTAGTCATCTTAATATGAGGACAACCTAAAAAGTATCGCATAACACGCTCTTAATCCAAAATTGTAAACAGTGCAGTCCTACGATCCGATACTTTGACCTAGGAAGGCCAGCAATCCTTCGGACCGAACACTATACACTTAGATCGCTTTTATTAACCAAGGCCATGTACAATCATAGTTTACCACAACGGGTATTTTTCTCCAAGTCCTTAAGTTTAGGGACGACTCTGTTCCAATAATAACCACGAATTGCTCGTTAATCAATGTCTGTACATGCCCTGTTAAACAAGATCTCAATATTTGTAAAGGTTACCAAGAAATAAAAGAAACCAGAACCCTCAAACAAGGGTTATGGGTCATACGATACCAGACTTCGTCTACCGCTGCAGTAAGCATCATATCTGTCGTCACAGATAGCTACACGTGATATGTGATGCAGCAGTTAGCATCAACCGGTACTACACAACCGTGCAGTCACGTTGCCCGGGACACCAACTACGACGCACCATACGGCATCACATCTACCGGAACGCTTGAGCACCAACAGGAACGTTTGAACACCAATAGGAGCGTTTGAACACCAACAAGAACGTTTGAACGCCAACAGGAACGTTTGCACACCAATAGGAACATTTGCACACCAACAGGAACGTTTGAACGCCAACAGGAACGTTTGCACGCCAATAGGAACGTTTGCACACCAACAGGAACGTTTGAACACCAACAGTTTGATCGCGGTACACAAACAGTTTGATCACGGTACAAACAGTTTGATCACGGTACACACGCAGATCCTTGTTCATTTGAAGCGGTATGCACATGACTTCAGAAATGAACATGCTATGGCTATGTTTCACACTTGTCCACTTTTATTCACGTTGTAGTCTAATCCTTATTCCAACATTACTCAGCGCAATTTCTTTTTTCACGTAAATTGCGGGTAGTCAAATATCTCCATCGTACGATGTATTCCACATAGCGTACATATGTAGTGAGCACAATCTATTTCTGTGGGCATTGATTGTTTATCCCACTTCTGATGTTAGAAACAGAAGCCATTTTGATTTAAATAAAAACGATTTATTACTGTTTTTACATAAGCACATTTATCACTGGTTTTACATAAACACATTTAATAGAAACACTTTTACAAAGATATCAGCACTTAACTGACCAGCATGAAAGTCAATGATCAACTTACTGAACTGTCACTAAGACTACGACTGAGATCGACTACGAGACTCAGCACGAATAAGCAGAATGAGCGGGAATGAGAGTGCACATCGATACGGCAGCCTTTTTATACACCCAACTGACACTTCCACTATTAGTTTGACATTTCGACTGATTTTCATATCTGGTTAGCACGCTACAAATACCGTTACAAAACTTTTATCCTAATAATATATAAACACACACATACACACACACGCTCACGCCTTTGATTCCCGAAGGGGTAGGCAAAAGCGCAACTAGTGCACCCACTTTTCGCCGTGCATATTCCGTCCCATGATGTGATAGGGGGCGAGCCTATCGCCATATCAGGCACAAATTCCAGACTCCGGGCTGATTATCGCCATATCAGGCACAAATTCCAGACTCCGGGCTGATTTGGCCGGATTTCTGCCCTGGGATCTGGACGCCAAATCCCTCTCCGATGTCTTTCATTGGCGGGAGGAGGCGTCCAGTCGCGGGCAACATCCGGCCCTGAAGGAGGTGGAGGCCATGAGGGCCTCCCTACGGCGAGCCGCCGTGGAGGAGTGGCGTCTCAGGCTGGAGGCCCCGTCAGCGGGGCTCAGGGTCGTCGCGGCAGTGCGTCCTGTCTTTGCCGAATGGCTGGACAGGCGCCACGGTGCGGCATCGTTTCGCCTGACGCAGGTGCTCACCGGGCATGGTTGCTTCGGTGAGTTCTTGTGGCGGGTAGTGCGGAAGGAGGTGTCGGCCGTGTGTCACCACTGTGACAACTGCCCGCTGGATACGGCCCAGCATACGTTAGAGTTTTGCCCAGCCTGGGATGAGGAGCGCAGCGCTCTCAGAGCAGTCGTCGGAGGAGACCTCTCGCTGCCGGCCGTGGTCGCTTCCATGGTCGACAGCCGGAGGTCCTGGCGTGCGGTGGCACACTTCTGTGAGGTGGTCCTCTCGCGGAAGGAGAGTGCCGAGAGGGATCGGAGGCGCGGAGATCCCTCCCGCCGCCAGACAAGACGTAGGAGGAGCCGGGTGGACGACTGACCGGCGTCTTCCGCCCTGTGGATTGGGGGCGTTTGGAGAATTCCACCACGGTATCCCCTGCCTGTCGTAAAAAGCGACTAATAGGGGCCACCGGGGGTCGCAGGCGGGCGGCAGGGGGCTGTCCGTCTTTAATCTTTGTGTTTTATTAGCACATTGTAGCGATCCCTGTGATGGACGGCAGCGTGGCTGGTAGGCCTCACGCTGCCATTGACGCCGAGGGCGTCCTTCGGTGCGTGGGGGCTCCTGAGCCCCCCCACAACAGGAGACGGGCCGCACTAGGCGGCAACGCGCAGAGGCGGCTGCGGACGACAACTTAGACACTCCCGTCAGAGGAAGCCCGCAGCCGTCCCTAATGCGCCGAAGATGGCCACCGCGGAGTTTTAGTTGGTATGCCGTGCGTTGTACATAGGTTAGGGACTCGGCCCGGCGGTCGCCCGACGTTTTCCATCTCGCCGGGCGGCTCAACGCCGGGTCGTAAGGCACGGTGAACCCAACATAACCGCTCGGTCGCCCCCCATGAAGGCTGGGCGGTAGTAATAAGTCACTTTCTCCGCGAAAACAAAAAAAAAAAAAAAAAAAAAAAAAAGACTCCGGGCTGATACTGAATACAAAAACCCAATATCACTTTACCCGACCCGGGGATCGAACCAGAGACCTCAGCTTTGCCGTACAGTTTCAGTCGTACCGTTTTATAATATAAAAGGATAATTATTATTTTTTTGCTTTGCGCACACAGCTCTATGAACTGGACAAAAATACTACACACGGGCCTTAGCCAAGTGTGCAGTATTGTATTATTTAATTATGCTTAATTAATGCTCTTAGTTTGTCTGTCCACTAACGTCGGTCGATTATTATTACCTATTATTATAGAACATGGTAGAGCAGGGCTGAGTTGAGAATGTCGGGGCCCCTAGGCATTGCCCCCTTGGGGCCCGTTTTCCCTTTCCTGACTTTCTAAAATATATTTTTCTATTACAACCAAATCAACCAACTTCAAAAAAAAAAGTTTTTTTTTATAACTTAAATTTGATACAAATTGTATATAAATATAATGTAATAGATAATCAAGGCAATAATATTGTCCTCGGGTAATGGGTTTATTAAATATAGACTTTTGCTCGCGGTTCCGCCCGCGTGAATGAGTTTTTTCGGGATAAAAAGTAGCCTATACTACTCGCTGATAATGTAGCTTTTTATTGGTGAAAGATTTTTTTAAATCAGTCCAGTAGTTTTTGAATTTATTCGTTACAAACATACATAAATACAAAAATACAAATGTTTCCTCTTTATAATATTATTATAGAGTTGTTACGTGTTTTTTTTCTCGGGACGAAGGGCCCCCCGGTCGATGCCGGCCCCTAGGCAGTTGCCTAATTTGCCTTTAGGCTAATCCGGCCCTGTGGTAGCAAACTATAGACATATTTATCTACAATATTATGAATGTGTCGGCTTGAACAGAGTAGCGTTTCATAAAAACCAACGTGCAATGAGCAGGAATTAAAATAACCTTTAAAGGGTTATCCTGGGTTATTTTGTCGGGATTAAAAACCTCACAATAAGCGTTAACCAGTTTGCAATGGAGTTGTTCCACAAGGTCGATTTATGCCTCAAATATATTAGTATTCTTTTATTCATTTGGATTACAGCAATATGTAACGTGCAAGCAAAGAGGTTAACTAGTGGCGTAGCGTGGGTTTCCGCCGTCCGGGGCGGACCCAATGTGTTTGCGGCCCCAAAAAACCGGGCAAGAAGCAAACAAAAATTCGCGCCCCATTTTTCCAGTGGCCTTTTTTTTGAGCTATTAAGTGTATGCCAATTCCCAGCCCACCTGCTTACGCCTACAATCTTCACAAATATACGAAGAGATAGTTTGTAAATGTGGGTGTACCGGCTGATCTCTGAAATTAGATCAGATTCTGAAAATTCTTTCATTAATAGGCAGCTACATTATTTCTAAGTGCTATAAACTTATTGTAGGCTTTGAACAGACTTTTTCCAGGAACGCCGACGAGTAAAACCTCTAAAACACAAATATAATAATCCAAGTTTAATTTCAATAATTATAATTAAGTCTTCGTTTATGCAAAAGAAATTATCAAAATTGTTACATGAAAAAAGCATCCCAAAGGCGAAGTTATAACAAGGTGGAGTTAATAAATTTTTCTGTCAACCCCCAGCGGTATCCAGAAAAGTTTAAATTAGATTTGTCGTATTAATCTTCTTGGAACTTGGTATGGGATACGCCATTTTGTTTTCTTTACTTAATCTTTAAATACTAACATAATAATATGCAATGTAAAGCATCAGCCCTGTATTATACTTCCCACTGCTGAGCACGAGCCTCCTCTACTACTAAGAGGGGATAGGCCTTAGTCCACCACGCTGGCCTAGTGCGGGTTGGCAGACTTCAAATACCTTCGAAATTCTTAAGAAGAATTCTCAGGTATGTAGGTTTCCTCACGATGTTTTCCTTCACCGTTAAAGTGAACGATAATTGATGAACAATACACACGTAACTTCGAAAAGTCAGAGGTGTGTGCTTTTGAACCGCCGGACATTGTCTCGGTAGACCGTTCCATTCTCAACTAGGCTATCGTCCACTATAATACCTACCAGCATATATTTATGTTAATTACTAGCATTGCGCGCGACTCCGCCCGCGTGGATAAGTTTTTCTGGGATAAAAAGTAGTCTATAGCACTCAGGTAATGTAGCTTCCTATTAGTGAAAGAATTTTCAAAATCGGTCCAGTAGTTCCTGAGATTAGCGCGTTCAAACAAAAAAACAAACTCTTCAGCTTTATAATATTAGTATAGATTAAAGTCGGATGAATTTCTCCACGCGGTATTTCCTCAGCGCCATGTCCTTCAAACAATAAAGAAATACGCGGTAGGCAGCGGCTTAGCTGTGCTCATGGGTGACTTTGACCACTTACCATCACTTATCGTCAGATCGTCTGCCTTGGTAGGCTAGAAGAACATACCTACATAAAGTCTTTACTATAATATGGGTGATAAAGTGTTTTGCGTTGACCCCATATTTGATTGTGATAAATTAGAAGGATCAAAGTTTATGTTAATCACTAGACTGTAAAAAAAAAAGCGAGTATTACTTTGCCTTATCTATTTTGAAAAGCCGATTTACAATAAAAATCAATTATGCTATTATTGTTTGTCAGGCGTTTCAAATTAAAGTTCTAAAATTATATACGAAATTAATATTTCTTCTAATATAACAGATAAAGGATCAACAGTTATAATGATTCTGAGTAGTTGTTATATATATATACGAAAATAGTGCGACAATTACAAGACTACCTTTTAAAGATTACTTACAGGATTTTGTACAATTTATTTTAGCATAGGCCAAACGAGTAAATGGAATAAATGCTAAAGGATGTCGGTACCTAAACACCAAGAAGAAGAAAGAAAGATCTATTGCTGGTACAATTTTAAACTTGTTTATACTAATATTATAAAGCTGAAGAGTTTGTTTGTTTGAACGCGCTAATCTCAAGAACTACTGGACCGATTTTGAATATTCTTTCACTAATAGGAAGCTACATTACTCCTGAGTGCTATAGGCTACTTTTCATCCCGGAAAAACTTTTCCACGCGGGCGGAGCCGCGCGCATAAGCTAGTTTCTAATATACCGAAATGAGTCATGGGTGCGGTGCCGGCCTTCATAGAAAGGAACAGGCACAAGTGAAGAGTGTGTTTGGGCCTCCAGACTTCACTTACTCCCAGGGATCTATTAATCATGTTAAAAAGTTAACTAGTTTTCTTAGTATCCTTTTCATTAATTTAACGTCCCATATAAAACAATATTGCTTATACTGTGACTGCGCAATCTATTCCTACTTATTACAAACTTAAATCGTCATCATCATCATCATCATCAGCCACATGACGTCCACTGCTGAACATAGGCGTCCCCTAAAGATTTCCCGACGGACCTGTCAAAAGCGGCCTTCATCCAGCGTGTTCCTGCGACCTTCATGGTGGTGGGACATATACCGTCCACATGTGGTGATTCAATTTGTTTTTTTTTTATTTTGTCTTCTTATATATATATATATTATTATTAAGTATTAGTAACTGTCACCACCCAATTGTTGCCAATTTACTGGTGGTAGGACTCTCATTATGTAAGAGGCCGTCTGGGTGGGTACCACCGCAATGTCTATTTCTACCGCCAAGCAACAGTGTGCATGCACTGTTGTGTTTCGGTTTGAAGGACATTGTAGCCAGTATAACTACTGGACATAATGAGACTTAACATCTTATGTCTCAGGATGACGAGCGCAGTGGAATTCCACACAGTACTTTGTAAGTCAAGGTGCTGGATGGTGTTGCTACTGTTTATGGGTGGTCGTATCGCTTACCATCAGGCGAACGACATGCTCGTCTCGTCGTTCAAGGCAATAAAAAATAAAAATAAAATCTTTCTTCTTTCTTTCTTTCTTTCTTTATTTAGTCGTCTGTCCACCTTGCAGGTCGTAAATTATCAGTAATAATTATTTGAAAAATCAAACATCAAACTTTGCAATCTAAACTTCGTAACATTTCCTGCAAAACACATTTCCCGTACAATTTCAACACCTAATTGTGAACGAAATGCGACAACTTGCGTCCGAAAATACCGCATCAAAATCGCATACCCGCATACAAAAAGGAGGTATAATGTATTTAGCAAGCTGGAGAAGTTGTTAACGCGACTAATTGAAATGCGGAGGCGGGTGGGCGTAACGTTGAATTTTTTAACTCGTTTACGACTCGAAGCGTACGGTTTGAATCCACGAATGTCACGAGGTAACTTTCGCGACGGTACCGCGATTTATTTTTATTTTTGCGTGTCCTGTGGAACGGTCCAAACATCTCTTTTGCCTTCACGGCAGTCTCTTCCTGTAATAAACAAACTAGAGGCCGTGATTATTTCGGGAGTACAAAGTTGTGTTAGTTACTCTTTAGTCTGTGTCGTATTTCTATCCTAAAATTCATGTATATGCCGTGTACAGTCAGCAGCATAAGTAGCTGAACAAATTCAAAATTTCAAATTGCCTACATACTTGTTTGTTCTTACTAATCTTTTTTTTTCTCTTCACAAAAATAAAATAAAAGAGATTTACTTTACTTCAAACGAAGAAAAAAATGTTTCAGTTTAACTTGCAATCAGCCCTGTATTATATACTGCCCACTGCTGAGCACGGGCCTCCTCTACAACTGAGAGGAGTTAGGCCTTAGTCCACCACGCTGACCTAGTGCGGGTTGGCAGACTTCACACACCCTCGAAATTCAGAGAACTTCTCTGGTATGTAGGTTTGCTCACGATGGTTTCCTTCGTCGTTAAAGCGAACGATAATTGATAAACAATACACACGTAACTTCGAAAAGTCAGAGGTGTGCGCCTTGGGCTTCGAACCTGCGGACATTGCCTTGGCAAACCGTTCCATGATACATTCCTGACTATGCTATCATCCACACCAATAAAACAGTAAAACTTAATAATTCGTGGATGATGCAAATACGGTTGAATAGATTTCTCTGGAATTTAACTACTAGTAAACCTTCAATAGATAGGCTATACCAAATCAAGATGATACAGAAAGGGAATGTTGTGCAAATAAAGATATACGATAAGGGAGTTACTGGTACTTTCAATAAAAAATAATTTAAATATCTATGGCCTACGTCGCACAGTTGGCGCCGACATTTTAGTATATAAGTAAATTACAATTGAAAAATAAATAAATAAGTAAAACACACTTGAGTAGGGCCAGTGAACAGTAATCATAAAATTAATAACATAAATAAAATAACATAAGTCGTAAATTAATGAAAACCGTTTTTATATTCTTTTTAAATACTACTTTTATATTATTCCGCGTCTTATTCTGTCTAATGAAATCAACCCGCGTATAAAGTAGAAAGAAGCGAACATCCAAAACTGAAGAAGCAAAAAATATATTTTGAAATAAGAAGAGTCGTTACAACACGATTCGACATTGTTAAGAACTCACTGATTCGAATAAAATCAGATCAATCAAATTCCATGCAAACAAACCGTCCCTCAATTAGGATGAAAAAATATTTCCAAATTACTGAACCGCTGGGACGTACTAAGGTTTGGTATGGGGGCGTTACGACCATTAAATTCACAAATTAAGTAGTTCATTCTCCAATTAAAAACTGACATTGCTACCTTCCTAACTGGAGTATCATAGGTAGATATAACTAGCTTTAGTTATTATTCTGAGGGTATAACATAGCCGGTATATGTCCGCGGTGCAATAGGGAACTTGACTACTTTTTTTAAAATACATCTGTCAAAAATATATGTCTTCTAAAATCTACACGAAAAAGATTTTTTAAAATACAAGCAATAATAAATGTGTTATAAAGCTTTAAAGTTCGGTGTAAGGGGCATCTGTCAGATAACGGAGCCAGCAGAATGTGACGTCACCGAGTGTCGCCAGGCATAATGCTGCCTGCGTGCGAAAGAGATAACGCGACATCCCCACTATGCCGCCACTTTTGCTCACAACAATATTTCAAATATGAATAACTGCTTTAGTTGGCAACCAATTTTGATACTGATTTTACAGAAGAATTAATTTTTCGTATTATTTTCTGTTACATATAAAATAATGTACAAAATGAAACATAGGAAACTACCCTATTCTGTACACAGCGTGAAGTGAGATGACTTCGATATCTAGGATGAGATTATAACACAAAGCTATGGGCGTATATAAGGGGGTGCTTTACTAGGGGGTCCGGACCCCCCCCTTAGCTTCTAAATGATCGGGCTACCAAACATGTCCACACTCTAATATATTACGTGACGGGGGGGGTTATACGGTGCCATGCAAGGCAAGAACTATCGTAGGACCCCCGCCCCCCCTCCATTTGAAAGCTATAGACGATCGAAATCTTTAATTACAGATTCCGATAAGGGTAATAAAAAAAATATTTAAATCTCACTTATTAGTAAGTGAGTGTAGTTCGCTTCACCGACATTCTCACCTTAAGGCGCTAGTGTAGATTACACTGCGGATTGAAGTGAGCTTGATACTGAGTTCTTAAAGAATTGCATAGCAGTTCTTAAATAGGTTTTATACTGGTAAACTCCTTTCGAGCCACTGGGATACGTTTGTGTTACGTAAAAATTAAATATAGTAGTTAGTTAAAAGGGCTACATTTATTTTATTTTTTATTTTATTACACTTTGTACACATTGTATACAGGCGTACTTAATGCCATGGGCATTCTCTCCCAGTCAACCTTGGGGTGGTGTAGAGAGGGACGGAAGCAGGTGATTTAAATGAATTAAAGGTACATAGTCGGATGGTAGCATAAAAACGCGAATATTATCCTTACATAATATAAAGCAAAGTCGCGCGCAGCCTGTGTACGCGATAAACTCAAAATTCACTGAACGGATTTCGATGACATTTGGTACGTAGATAGCTTGAGACCCTGGGAAGGTTTAGGCTACTTTTTATCCCGGAAAAACTCTTTCCTGTGGGCAAAGCTGCGAGCGAAGCTAGTGTAACAATAAAAACACTATGCATACGATACCATTAAAAATAACATAAAGTAATGACCCCCCAACATAAATCCATTACCGAACATTAATTTTTCCTTTCGCCGGATGTCGTCAAATTAATTCAGCGACTGCTTTCCCGCTGTTCATTGCAGTTTTTTCATAGCACTAATTTCGTATTCGTGTTTTGAATATTAAACGTCTTATTTTTCAGATTCACTTGAATGCGTTCGACCTCAACTTAATTTTCGGCTTGGTCAACTGTGAAATAAATGAAGAGTTTTCAAATACGAATTACGATTTGTTAAATATGATTTCTAAATGATTTACTTCAATTTAGACGAGTAAAAAAGATTTTATGTTATTTATTGCATAACTAAATAAATACCTATTGCGAACACTGGACTCGGTGGTATACAAAGTTAAAAATCAATAAAGAGGCATCATCACCATTACCTCGTAGGTACTATATTATTGTAGTAACCTAAAAAACTTAGGTTGGATTCTAATCGCATTCTGACAAAAAGGTAGGTAGGTATAGAGCATCTGTGGCATCACCAAACACTTGGAATCAGCACCGTCTCGGAAGCAACCCTACGTGACAAGATTGGGATGCTCAGAGAAACCCACCATACGTTTCGCTTAAGTAGGTACAGACGTCACACATCCATTAGAGAACAATAAGGGAGGCAGTTAAATTAGAGGTAGACAAAACCTTCAGTTCCACTCCTTCATATGTACTGAAATAAACCGTGCAGTTCCTAATCGATCTCAATCCTCACCAATGTGAAAGTCTCTCTCGGTGGACAATTAATATTATTATTCTGCGGCTAGATATCAAACATATGATAATTACTAGCTTTTGCCCGCGGCTCCGCCCGCGTGAATGAGTTTTCCCGGTATAAAAGTCCCGCTTAAAATGTAGCTTATATGACACGTTCGTAGATTTACCATAGCAGCGCCATCTATTGATTACTTACTCAACCCAGTCGAAAGGTATCGACATCTGTTAGAATCATTCATAGCAGCGCCATCTATTGATTACTTACTCAACCCAGTCGAAAGGTATCGACATCTGTTAGAATCATTTGGAGTTAAGATAATTGTGACTGTCAAATAATAACAGACAAATAATTAGCAATAAATTAAAATTGCGACTATAATTTGAGATTTAAACTATCCTATCTCTCAAGTTGGATCGAACTGCACATGGTGTGCGAATTTTATTATAATCGGTTAAGTGGTTTAGGAGTCCATTGAGGACAAACATTGTGACACGAGATTTATATATATTAAGATAATGCCAGATTGAATTAAGATCACAATTAATAATTAAATTAAATTAACGGATATTATACTTAACGCTCAATATCCTAAGAAAGTATGATGAAATTGTGTCGAGTAGGTACTTTGTAATGCAAACTTCTCAATGACGAAGCTGTTTACCGAGATATTTGCTCGTCCAATCACTCCGTTGCATAAAAAAGCTACATTCCAAATCAGCATAGAAAGAATTACATTGTAACGTTCAAATCAATATTTATAAAGTCTACGCAATTCAATTATTCGAATATTTTAATTTAATTTAATTAATTTGAGCCAAAATAACACACTGTGCGTTGTAACGTTCAAATCAATATTTATAAAGTCTACGCAATTCAATAATTCGAATATTTTAATTTACCAGTCGTATAATGTAAAGTTGATTCGATATCTCGCCTTCATACATAAATATTCTGATTAATATCTGTACAGATTGACAGCAGGATGTTTCATTTCCTATAAATAACATTTATGGACGGACAATGAGTATTGTATTGATTTTTTGCTGTGGCAAACCGTGTAGGCTATACTTGGTAATTTAAAGTCTGGTTTGTGCCGTCGCGTCTGCATATTTTATAATGTGTAACTATAATTAAAATTAAAATAATATACACATATTGAACTGATAAGTTGTGTGTAAGATGTTTGACTCATTCCCCACTCGCAACATAGGCACACATTAACTTCTCATTATTCCGTAAGTTCTCCCCCTATCAGAAAATTTTATGGAAACTACAGCAACCAATAGATGCACTTATTAACTTTTATTACCCTGGATCCATCCAGTGTTGGATGCTTTCCGGATCCTGCTGCTCCCTGCAACCATGTCTCTGAGTTCTTTAGGTCAACGGTCCCTAGTGAACAAATACGCCCTAGCTGCTATTGGAAATATATGAACATCCTAAAGACCCATACTCTTTAACATAAGTATAAGCCGCTTGAAACCTTCATTCCATATTCCATGTTCAAACTTAATATTTAAAAAAATACTGGCAACACAAGCGTAACAAATTCAAATTCGTTGGCACATGGTTTGGAATGATGTTTTAATAGCGTGAATATCGCTTTATCACCTAATGACCGGGTCGAAAGCAATCTCTTGTTTTACATCCGAACCCTCTGGATATTCATCATTTTTTTTCAACATGGACGAGACGGAAAAATAATGAATAAATTTTGAACGTGTCAACCGTCCAAATTAAGGGCACGGAGGGTTTTCCTGACTTTGAGCCATGATTTAACAATAAGGAGTTTTATAATGTAATAAATTCAGTACCTATTCTAGAATCAAATGATTCAACGTATTTAGTTAAGTAAATTAAGTAAGTTTACTGGTGGTAGGTCCACCGCAATTTCTATTTCTACCGCCAAGCAGCAGTGTGCATGCACTGTTGTGTTTCGGTTTGAAGGACATTGTAGCCAGTGTAACTACTGGACATAATGAGTCTTAATATCTTATATCTCAGGATGACGAGCGCAGTGGAAGGCCACACAGTACTTTGTAAGTCAAGGTGCTGGAAGGTGTTGCTACTGTTTATGGGTGGTCGTATCGCTTACCATCAGGCGAATGGCATGCTCGTCTCGTAATTCTATGCAATAAAAAAAAATGCTGACATTTCTGGACAAACTGTTGAAAATTAAAACCACATCTAGAATTATTCCATGATAAGGGTCTGCGTCTATCAAACTTTAATTAAAGAGAAGAATAAAGCTCAACGTTAAAGGATAAACAACATTTAGTTCATAAACAAAACTCAAGTTAATGCAAAGAAAGTTGTACAGCGTTTATAAATATTTTAATAACTCCTATCAAACTATGCTCTTCTGCGCGTGGCATGAATATAATTACACATAAGAACACACAGTTCGTCGCATGAGCAATTAACTGAGCGGGTGTTATTACTTATTATAGTGAACTAGTTTCCTTGCGGCAACACCCGCGTGAATGTTCAATTAAACTTCTTTTCTGTAAGAACTTTAGCCTAGATTATTCAATGAAAGTTACTACCTCGGTAGCGGAGTTGTGTTGCGGTACGATGATGTGTTCTCATGTTCGATCACGGGTCGCGCAATGATATTGGGTTTTTCTGCTCAATATAAGCCCAAAGATTGGCATTGTGTCCGGTAAAACGTAATAGGCTAGTTCTCTATTAAATAGGACCTAGCATAGCTGGCGCAATGTGGGTCATGGGTGTGATAAAATCTATGCCTGTCCCTAAAAAGTGGAATGATATGTAGGTGTATATATGTAATTCAATGAAAAATTCTCAGAATCTTATTTATTTATTTATTTAAGACCATCAACAGAGATTACAATAAACAAATTACATTAATTAATATCCTATTATGGTTACATTATCATTGTTAGTCTAATAACAGATGGACACAACATGAGTTATACAATCATATTTTAATAAGTGTCAAAAGTGAAACAAAATTATGAATCGTGACAAGGCCTAAAATTAAAAATAAAATAACAAAGTTTATAATTTGAATAATAAAAACATCAATACAACAGACATTATAGTTATAAAATATTTCAAAACTATCATAATATTAAATTATTTTATTAAGGTGTTTAGAGAATGTGCGAGAACTATTAGTTATTTAGTCCAAGTCTACCAATTTACTCGCATACTTATTATATAATTTACCTATGCGTGCGATAGGAATATTTCTACCTAAGTTTGTTCTAAATTTTGTGATACTAAATACTGGAGCCGGATGACGTGGAGGTCTGCGAGGTACATTAAAGTTAAATTTATTTAAACTAGCATTACGCGCGGCTCCGCCCGCGTGGAAAAGATTTTCTGGGATAAAAAGTAACCTATAGCAGGACTCACATGCTCATCACAATATCGAATATCATCACAATAGGAAGCTACATTACTCCTGACTGCATTAGCACTCAGGAGTAATGTAGCTTCCTATTAGTGAAAGAATTTTCAAAATCGGTCCAGTAGTTCCTGAGATTAGCGCGTTCAAACAAACAAACTCTTCAGCTTTATATATTAAGTATAGATATGTGGGCTATCAATATAAAATTAATATCCTACATTGATAATTAAATATAAATATATTAAATTAAATCTAAAAACATGACATAACAAAATAAGTCCATTCTCTAGTGCATAAATCTCGGAAAGCATTGATCCAACATAGTTCAATGAGAACGGAAAGTTCCAGAGAATATGAGGCGCGAAGCCGCCCACAAATCCCACAATAGACAGTACCTTAGATACATAAAAATAGTTTAGTTATTACTCCAAGCGAAGTTACAGACGAAATAACAATCTGAATTCAAAGAATCGGAGTACAAAAGAAATTGTACCTTGGCAGAACTTGGAGTCGTCGGTCGTTACAAGTTTCGCGCGCAAACTGTTTCTTGCGAAGTTTTATTGAACGAATCATTATATATTGGGAACGAATTCTTGGCTTCTAATATCCGCTTCCTGTACATTTTTTTAGCTTAAAGGCTTCGCAATTTAACGATTTATAGTTTATTCCTATTGATGAAGTGACATTCAATTTTAAACTCGATTTTAAGTCTAGGGAGATGAATCATCATCATCATCATCATCATCATCAGCCCGCTGCAGTCCACTGCTGGACATAGGCCTCTCCCAAGATACGCCACAGAGCCCGGTCTGCTGCTTTATGCATCCAGTCGCTGCCGGCCCTCTTGTGCAAGTCGTCCCGCCATCTGGCCAGAGGGCGTCCCACGCTAAATGAATAATATCAACAAATCAAATTCATGGAAATATTTGTTTATAATTTAAATCAGGACCATTATGTTACATGCCAATAAAATAATTACTAACAACAAACCTGCCAATGAAGTAATTTATATAAAAATAATATAGACCAAAGGATTTACTAGTATAAAAAAATACTTACTACCTACCTACTTACTTTATTATGATTGTATAATGTATTACGAATACCTAATATAAGAAGTTGGCCCCCCGAGGCAATTCTTGTGCTTTGGGTCTTCACACCCAATGCACGCCCATGCGCGGGGGGACATTAGTCGCGGGCCGAGGCACACAGTTCAGTGTGTATACCTCTTGGTTGCATAACACATTGAGGCCTAAAAGGGCCCGCGAACATTTCCTGGCACCCTCCCTTTCCACCCATCCTGCGAACCTTTCTCCCTTCCCCCACCTTCCCATCCATACTCCTCTCCACTTCCTTCCCAGGCCCCTGCAGTCGTCAAGCCGGGGGACTCCAGTATCCCATTCGCAGGTTTCCCCCGGTGTTGACTGCAGGATCGCCTAAAAAAAAAATATAAGAAGTTGTGGCTAAACCACTTTCTTATCACCAGCTCATTTGATCCTCCTTTCAGGATATAAAAGTACTCAAATTCCGTCCTTTTCGACATACACAATAGGGTATTTTACCTTTTTTTTAAAATATATAGTTATTACTAGATTTTTTTTTCTAATAAGAATAGAAAAAGTCTGATTCGATAATTTAAAAGCGACAAGCGGCCTAGTTGGGTGTAGAACGGACTGCCGAGACGAATGTCCGCAGGTTCAAAACCCAAGGGCACCTCTTACTTTTCTAAAACGTTATGTGTCTAGTCTTTGTGAATAGGAAAACATCGTGAGGAAATCTGCATACCTGAGAAGTTCTCCACAGGAATTTCAAAAGTATGTAAGTCTGCCAACCCGCACGAGGCCAGCGTGGTGGATTAAGGCCTAAACCCTCTCAGTTGTAGAGGAGGCCCGTGCTCAGCAGTGGGCAGTATATAATACAGGGCTGGTACGGTATGGTATGGAGTACTCTCAAAAACTAGGCCTTTGCAATAAATTGTATAATTTTAAAGTCCTCCGATGTTGAGATTTATGTAATTTTATTTTGCTTAAAAAGTACACTTAATATGAACGCTTTTAAAAAATTTTGTTATAAATGAAAAAAAAAATTAATTGTTCCAGGATCCATATTTTTTACATTCTGAATTTTGAGGCCCAGCTCCCATACAAGAAGCGGACATCGCCTTTGGGTATATGTACCGACCTACAGCAAGAATATTGCTTTACAGAGACAATTATTAGTATTTGGAGGTTTTTTTTTTTTTTTTTTTATGGATGGCAATTTGTGCCGTTGTCGACAATTCTGCCAATGTCGAAAGTGCGGTGAGTACTCGTGTTTTTCGGTAGCAAAGAGTTGGTAGTCACAGTTAAAACAACTATCAACTAGAGTTCGTTTGTTTACTCGATGTGTGTTGAATCGACAATGAATTAAACGTATTAGATAGCGGCAACGTCGTTAGTAGTTAGTACTCTGGTTAGTACACTGAAACAAATAGACACATAAAATATTAAATAAATGTTAAACGTAACATGTATTCCACACCAAAACATTTCTGACTTTTACAGTTTAATGGAATTGGAGCTATTTAGAGGTTACATTTCCAAAACTTTACCATAGGTAGATGATTTCGTTACCTATCTGTTACCGACTAAGATTAATAATTGAATAGTTTCATCCAAGGAGACTGTAATCAATACGTTTCCATCTAAAATCAGTAATCAAACATTCTAATCACATTTATTTCTCATTAAACTTCAAATATTCATAACAATAACTTATCGCTACTTCCTTCTTATCACTGTAATAATATTTATCACTCACGGACGCAAGCAAAACAATTGAATAAACATAAACAAAACAAACCTCGAAAGCTTTCAAGTTCACAGTGAGTGACGTTAAGGCTTGTGTTGCCACTGTAAATAAACATTTTCCTAAAATAATTACAGGAAAACTTTTGGCAGACTAAATTACAGAAAGCACTTTCATCCTTTACTTGTATTTATGCAATTTATTGGAACCAGCCTTAAGCATGTTACTATAATTTATCGTGTAATTTATTTTGCTTGCGGCTTCGCCCACGTGTAACTTATTTTCTGGCATAAATGTCCCGTTATACTATTTCTCGGAATAAAATGTAGCTTAAGTCCAAGTCCAGAGTTTCAAAATATGTTCATATATCGTACATAATATCAAATTTCATCAATATTGGTCCACGAATTTTTAATTTATCGCCAGACAGACAGATAAACGGGCTTGGGGACTTTGTTGTATAATAATATATGAATACTACGCATACTCACGCCTTTTATCCCCGAAGGGGTAAGGAAAGGCGCAGCTAGTGCACCCACATGTCTCCGTGCGTATTCCGTCCCATGATGTGATAAGGGGCGAGCCTATCGCCATATCGGGCACAAATTTTAGACTCCAGCTTGATTACTGATTAGAAAAATCCAAATGGCTGACCTGGGGATCGAGCCCGAAACCTCAACATTGCAGTCGTATCGTAACGCAATTACGCCACCGAGGTTATGATATTATATAGGTATTTATGTGTATGTAAGTAATAGTAAATTATAATAATTCCCATAATTTTATAATAAGACCGCAAAAGTATTAAAAACTAAAACAGAACTCAGTTTAATAAATAATAAATGTAACTAAATATTGATAGAAGATAACTTTGTGTAATTATAATTGTCCATGAAATTTTATGCAATCTGTTATAAACATAAAGTTAAGCTATTTTTCAAAGGAATATAAGATTCCGAAAACACAAGAATGACCCATTAGGGGTTGGTCCCTGAATGTTCAATGCGTCGCTCTACTGCGCAAGCCGCAGCGTTTAGTGGCGCAGTGACTCATCAGGGGCTACCGCACAGTCTCCCACGAGGCGGCCTGTGTCTTGGCCGGTATTCTGCCATGGAATTTGGATGCCAAATACCTCTCGTCTGTATTCTTCTGGCGTGAGGAGGCATCCCATCTCGGGCGGAGACTGGCCCCTAGGGAGGTCACGGCCCAATGGGCCTCCATCCGCAGCGCCGCCATGGTGGAATGGCATATCAGGCTGGAGAGCCTGAGTGCGGGCATGAGGACCGTCACGGCAGTGCGACCTGTCTTTTTAATCTGCCTTGACAGGTGCCACGGTGCGCCGACATTCCGTCTACGTCAGCTCGTTTTTGTGTCGGATCGGAAAGGAGGAGGTCGCCGTGTGCCACCATTGTGGCAGCGGCCGCGAGGACATGATCCAACACACTCTCGAGGAGTGCCCAGCCTGGAATCTACATCGCAGCGCTCTTAGAGCAGTCGTCGGAGGAGACCTCTCGCTACCAGCCGTGGTTTCCGCCATGGTCGGCGGCTGGAGGTCATGGCGAGCGATGGCTTGCTTCAGCGAGTGCGTCATCTCGCGGAAGGAAAACGCCGAGTGGGATCGTGAGCAGAACGATCCCGCCCGCAGCCAGAGGAGACGAAGAAGGCGCCGGGTTGACGACTGACCGGCGCCTCGTGCCCTGTGGTCTGGGGGCATCTAGAGAATTCCGCCACGGCATCCCCTGCCTGTCGTAAGAGGCAACTAAATGGGGTTTGAGAGAGTCGCGGGGCGAGCCGTGGGGGACTGCTACTCCAATTTATGCGACTCCGAGGTGGACGACATTGTGGGTGGTCGGTCTCCTGCAGACGTAGACGCCAAAGGTGTGCTTTGGAGGTCGGGGGCGTCTTAGCCCCCTCATTTAGAGAGGGGCCGTAATGCGGTATTGCGCAGGGACGGTCCCGTGCAGCTATCTTCGTGCAACAAGATACCCTGGGGCCGTCCCGTATGCGCCGAAGAAGGCTACCGCGGGTTTTGGTTGGTATGCCGATGTAGGGTGTACATAGTGTTAGGGACTCGGTTCAATGCTCGCTCGGATGATGTTATACTCCCGAGTGTCGACATTGGGCCGTAAGATCGGTGAAACCAACATAACCATTCTACTCACCCCACAGTGGTGGTAGCGATAACGCGTTTTTCCCTGCGATAAAAAGGGGTTGAAAAATTAAAACTAATAATTAAACAACACAACGTCGTTTTCTTTTCGTTTACTTCTGATTAGATTTAATAAGTAAGCACGAATTTCCGGTGAACTTTGTTTCTGGTACGGTAACACTTTTTAACAATAAATGTTGCTACTTGCAAATCTTACTTTCGTATGAACTTTTTATTTAAAACTTATTTGAGTGCTAATAAAATAAACAAAGCAAAGTCAATTTGATTTTGATAACAACTTACAAATCTTTTGTTTGACATAGAGCGACAATGAACTTATACCGATCCTGTCAAATTATCTACCTATGACTCCCTCTCGCGGAAATAACCTCAAACTTCGCGTTGGCGGAAGATGGCCGTCGCGTGCCGTGTGTTGCTCTGATTGTTTACGGCGTTTAAATAAGTTTTTATGTATCAAATCGTGACCATTGACTGAAAACTAAGCAAAAAAGTATTAAACTTGTGTATAATAGTGTTGTTTTGTGTGTTTTCACTGTGGTTTATGTAGATTTTCACTTAAAAAGTGTTGCGGCGAGTGTGCGTGAAGCAACTAGTTTTGAGCCAGTGTTTTTAGGAATGTTGTGAATCCGAGTGGATAGTGTCTTTATAACCGGAGTCTGTGCTTGAGACGGCTGCATTAGACTTTCAAGGTTGGTATTTGTATGAGTTTAGAAAAGTTTTGAAAAGTTACAAGATTGTTTACTTCGGAAACCGCCACCGCGCATGTTCAGTTACAAAGTTTTCTTATAAATGTGAGCTCGCGGTTGTGGTGTATAAGCATTCAATTAGACAATAATTTGAAAAGGAGACAATTTTGTTAAGTATACTTTATTTCCTTTCGGAATCTGTTTCAGTGGAATTTAATCTCAATTCACTACAATAGATATTGTATAACATCGTTAAAAAAGAATATTTCTAAGTAGGTACCTATCGTATAAGTTAATAAAAGCTCTATCGGATACAATTATACTCATAATGCAAATAATTTTCATATTTCAAAAACAATTGTATTCGCTTGACATAACTATTGAAGTCAATAACATAATAGGCTGTAGTAAAAATATTTGTCATAATAATAAAACTGTAATGTTTAGATGACCGAATAAATACATACGAAAAGCGTAAACTGGTATATTTGAAGGTCATTAGACAGTTTCTATATCTCAGTAGTTAGGTAAGTTAGTTAATAATATTAAGGCATACAATAGTCTTTACATTATAGATACCGAAGTTTGGCCATTACGTATTATGTGCCTTCATACCACCCTCTCAGTAGTAGTCTGTGCTCAGCCGTGGGCAGTATAATTATAATACAGGGCTGGTATGGTGGATAACATATATATATATATATTATACCATATGCCTAACTGGGAAGAAAATTGGACTGCATGTATGTCCTATGAGTTAGTTATTTATGATTAGTTGGAAATGTATTAACATATAATTTATATCATGTTTGTATTGTGATTCTGAATTACTTCAAAGATGTTACTTGATTTTTAGGGGAGGCCTATGTTTAGCAGTGGACTTCACATGGCTAATGATGATGATACACCAATAACCTACACTATATTTGATAATACATTAAATAATAGTGCATAATCCTTTGAAGTCACTGCATTCTAATACAAAAGATTCATGAACTATTCATTTGCTTATATTTAAGTGAATTATTATGGCATTTGAATTTTATTAATGTCAAAAATTAGACAAAATATTCTCCAATTGTTTGTAAAAATAGAAAGATTAGAAGAATATTTTATTAGTTATACACTGTGTTGCAATGTAGCTACCTACTCCCAATATTTTCTTTACAACTTGCAATGAGTAATCTGCTTCATTGGCTTTATTATCTTGGTTTTATGTTTAACTAGCATTGCGCGCGGCTCCGCCCGCGTGGAAAAGTTTTTCCAGGATAAAAAGTAGTCTATAGCACTCAAGAGTAATGTAACTTCCTATTAGTGAAAGAATTTTCAAAATCGGTCCAGTAGTTCCTGAGATTAGTGCGTTCAAACAAACAAACTCTTCAGCTTTATATATTAGTATAGATGATAAAACATATCAGTACTAATAGTATTTAACTTCATGTACCTATTTATTTTACTATGAAATCTCCTGATCATATACTTTGTACAATTAATTATTTTCATAGTTTATTTTATTTTACAAACATAAATAATTATATTACTAAGTATTGACCTTGATCTAGACTTTTCATGTGTTTATTTCTTTAAAAAGAACCATAAACACAATATTGTTCACATTACTCTGTCAAGAATATTGGTATTTAAATATAGGTATGTGACATAGAACCTTTAAATTCTGCTTTTAATGCACCAATGTTTACAAATAACTTTGCTTCCTTTTAGCTTTTAACTGATAACCATAATAAATATTGAACATAGTTCATAGATAGTGTGCCGGGTTTTTAAAAGATAAGTTCTGCGGTTACTATGGTATATTACTATACTAACTAGGTTTTTAAAACAAAAGATAAAATATGTTTCTTATGCATTAGGCCACTAGTACTTTACCCTCTTCCAATATTCATTTTAGAACATTTGTTGTACGGATAATTGCATTTTGTTTGTAGCAAGTGTACATTTTGGGTTAATTAAAGCATTTGTTTTTTTTATATAGCATTGAATGACGAGACGAGCATGCCGTTCGCTTGAATTTTTTTTTTTTTTTCGTTTTTTCGTATCGTCGTCTTTCAGAATGCAATAATCAAACTTCAATATTATTTAATACTAGCTTTTGCTAGCAGCTTCTCCCGCATGAAAGAGTTTTTCCGGGATTTAAGTCCCGTTATATATTTTCCCGGAATTTGCCTATGGTCTTCCCAGGGTCTCAAATCTCCATACCAAATTGCAAGGAAATCCGTTCGGTAATTTTTGAGTTTTTGTCGTACAGGTGCGGCGTGTGACTTTGTTTTATACTATGTAATGATTTCTTGGAACATTATGTACCAATACACACGAACTTAATTGTATATAAACCTATTTAAAATTCCGCACAAATGCATATACGCGTGAAGTAAATACGACTTCAATACGAATGCCCAATGAACGGTACAATGCGGCTTAATTGGTGAATATTTATAATAATGCGCAAAACATGGCTGCCGGTGTTGTTCCTGATTTAATATATCAAAACGACGGACACATGAAATATTATTATGCATCGTTAGGTACACTTACCAAAGTCAAAGCCAAAAGTGGTAGATTAGGTGCTCGTAATAATTTCGAGTTTCAGGTTAAAAAAAAACATACAGACTTTTTAAAATAACATTGTATTATTGCTTTCACGTGAATCAAACATTGACCTGTTCTGCACTAGAATAAGTAAAGCAAAACGGCTTTTAGCCAAACAATTTATCGAAAATGATTATTGCGTATTATATTCATATCTGTAATACTGTATTTTACTATTCCTAATAGGGCTAGTGTAATACTGTTACCTCTTGTTTTATTATCGATAATATTTTTATATTTAAGTGTGGAGGCTTGTTGTAAGCCACCTGATTATACACTTATGTAAACAAACTTAAAGTCATCCTTTAAGACTACTATAAAAAAAAATTTACGACCACGGCAAATTCTTTAACAGATTGGTCGGAAGTCTTTGGCTAGGCCTATGTTAAGCAGTCGACAGGCTAATCGCTATAGTCGGTGATGACTATAGCGATTAGCCTACTTCTGATCTTATTAAACTCAGAAAATGGTGGATGAACTGGTTACGCCTTTGCCTACCCCGAAAAAGTTATGTATAAATCGAGAACTAAGTATTTTGTACGTACTCATGTATTATCCTACTTCCTACTAATATTATAAACGCGAAATTTTGTAAGTATGGATGTCTGGATGTATGGATGTTTGTTACTCTTTCACGCAAAAACTGCTGTACGGATTTCGATGAAATTTGGCACACGGGTAGATTATGTCCTGGATTAACACATAGGCTACTTATTATCCCGGGAAAATATAAAGCGGGACTTTTATCCCGGGAAAACTCATTCACGCGGGCAAAGGCTAGTATATTATAAAACAAATCCCCCCCCCCCCCCCCGCTTCTGTCTGTATGTCTGTCTGAACGTGAGAAAGTAAAAAACTATTGAACGGACGTCGATGATATGGTGTGGAGATATTTTGACACCCTATAGGATATAGGCTATTTTTTATTCCGGAAAATGTATAGCGGGACTTTAAGAAACCCTGAGCCAAGTTACTATTAAAATTTAAAGTATTGGGAAGACTTGTAACGAAATCAAACCCGACGCTCAAGACCGATCGACATGGAGAGCCACTATGGAAACCCCTTGCCCCATCCAGGGGACATAGGACCCTAAAGAATGATGAATTATGAAAAGTTAGTATTCGATAAGCATAAACTAATAGTATATTTGCCATCAGGAAATATGGATCTGTAATAAATCTTCCGGGAAAGTAGTCTCTAATACAGATAAGTCTTTATTTACCCACAATCGTCGGATTATCGTATATCATATTGGTTTTCTTTATGGCTTGGTCGGTACTTAATTGTGATTACTTATGTATGCAGTAGCCAAATCATTCGAAATAAACTAACGCAGTCGGGTAAAAAAGAAAACCAATATGTTTTATAAGTATAACCTCGAAATATGTCTTGAAATCCGTGTTTGGCGCCGACCCAAAATTACGTAGGTATGTTTTTATTAAATTACAAAATATCTAAAAAAATGAATGCCTTAAATGTTATAAAAAAAGTTATCTTGTTTAACGCTTATACTAACCTTTCAATAATAACTTAACCTCTTTATTCTGAATTTCAGCGCTAAATGACCAAAACCGGACAAAATAATGGCTTATTGTTGACAAACAGATTGTCTGGTTACTGAAAAAAAAAAACTCTACAATAGTAATATAAGTCCATTATTTTAAATTGTCGATTCTGTGAGCATTTCGGAACTTATTATGCTTACACTCTGACAAGTACGCTCGTAAATAAAATATTCAAGCCTCAACCAAACACATCCTAATTGACAATGTACACAATAGACGTTTTCTAGGACACTGTCACTATCGTACGTATAATAAAATGATAAACGTTTCCGTCTGTACGCTCATCGGTATTCAGTATGGATCAAATATAATTCATTCTGTACATGCTGCGCGTTGATTGGTCGATATTCATGCAAACTTCACAGCGACATCTGCCTTTGTTTTGTTAAAAATGGTAAGTGAGCATGTAGGGAATTTTGATGAGAAGTGAGTTTTATGCAATTGCAGACCTCATTAAAAGGGCCAAGGTCGCTGGGTAATGTGACAAGCGTATGAGTCGAAGGTGTCGTTCTGTCTAACGTGATTAAAACAGTGTTCTTAGATGAAGTAGTTTTATTTCTAAGAATGTAATGAGATGGCGTAGAAACCAGAACTTACACCATCCATAACAATTTATCGTGGCGATATGACGATTGCAGGACCTAATACGGGCCTGATTCCAAGATTCATCTAAGTTTTCATTGTCTTGACAATAACGCGTGAAAAAAAAACAAACGCTGCGTATCTTTCATTCCGTAACGCTGGTCACGTAAATTCACACAAAAAGGACATTTCCACCTGAATTTGAAAACAGAATTCCGTTGACGTAATTTCTGTACGTCGAGACCCAATACAATCAGGCAGAATGTTCACTGGCGTTGTTTATTGTAAAGTTCCAATCACAGCGCATTACAAATCGTGATTAATCGGCGATTAAACAATTAGTTGGCGCTCGTAATGAATGAGCCCTTAGCCGTTCACACGCACAGCCGTTTAGTTAATTTCGTTAAGTGTGACGCCTACCTAATATGTGATTTCTTTTTTGGTGCGATCCTTTATGATTGAATGATCGTTTACGGTTTTATGACAAAATTAATTATTGTTTCGTGATGCGGGTTCTATTTTTAAGTTTCATTTTTTGTGTTTATTGTTTACTATTTTTAAGTGGTCGGAATAAGGTATCTAATAAGCCACTTTTTTAAGATAACAAAAGCGCTATTACAGACGCACAAAGGACGCGCATTTATAAAATGCAGTTAGCATAAACCCCTACACTTTTCCGATTTATGTACCCACCATATAAGATTAATGGGTATATAAACAAGCTTTTCTATTAAAAACGACTATCAAAATAATTATATAATATAATAATAATACCAGCCCTGTATTAAATACTGCCCACTGCTGAGCACGGGCCTCCTCTACAACTGAGAGGGGTTAGGCCTTAGTCCACCACGCTGGCCTAGTGCGGATTGGCAGACTTCACATACCCTCGAAATTCTTATCGAGAATTCTCAGGTATGTAGGTTTCCTCACGATGTTTTCCTTCACCGTTAAAGCGAACGATAATTGATAAACAATACACACATAACTTCGAAAAATCAGAGGTGTGTGCCTTGGGTTTTGAACCGCCGGACATTGTCTCGGCAGACCGTTCCATTCCCAACTAGGCTATCGTCCACTTTAAAAATAATTATTAAAACAAAAATAGATATCAAGAAAAATGTCACCAGAAGTGTTAAAATTAATAATGACTATGTTAATATGTAATACGCTCATTACGAAGTGATATATGGCATGCGATAAGAAAGTCATGTATCACGCTAAATTTACATAAATTATCTATTTAATTGCAGTACAGTAATAGAAATGTTATAATTTACGAGCAATAGATACCGTTGTGATAATAACTGACCCAATAATGGGTCTGTTTATAAAACAAGGAAACACCTATATTATTGATGTCTGTATATTTCTTGCTAACAACGCTATCTTTCCTTGCCCACTCGATTGAGGCACTCCAATGTGTTTCTTCTTCTTCAGCCTTTGTAAGTCCACTGCTGAACGTGCTCGACGTCTTCCTACAAGGTGGAGACGACCTTGTAAAGGTCGCAGGAACCCGCTGGATGTAGGCCGCTTCTAACAGGATTGGTCTGGAAATCTTTGAGGCAGCCCTATGTTCAGCAATGTGGTTTACTGCAATACACTTCAAGTCATGGTTCCAGCAGGATTTTAAACTTGTGGTTGTTGCTCTGTGGTCATTTCAGCTCGATAATCTCAACATAAGTAAACAGCGGATTTTAAGCGCGCTAACAACGCGCGTTTTAGTCGATTTTTCGTTTCGCAATATAAAATATCATGCCGTCTGCTTAGGCCTTTAGAGATACTTACGCTCATGTCCATATTTAAGTAAATTAGCAGAGAAAATGATAAAAAAATATGTACCATAAATAAGTACATCGTCATGCAGTAAACATTACGCCATTTAACATTGTCTCCTCACTTTGTGATTTTTTTGGTAACCTCAACCGATCTTGTTTTTGTTACTGCGCCTTGTTTACACGGGTCTGAGTGATTCTCAACTTTGTTTACCGTATTTAACATAAATCAACGATATATTGACTCCCTTAAGGTCTGGAATATATTTAAAGGGACTGCGGGGCTTGGAATATTCCAATGGTGTAAATATACTTAACAGAAAACGTTGGAAAACAACAGCATGTAATCCAATATTGGTTTAAGATTTTGTTACATGATGTACATCGTGTGATGTAGGTATAAAAAATAAATAAAAATTTAATTAAAAATTAGACATTGAAATGAAACTATTTTGCGGATCTTATCGCAGTTTTTTAATTTTGTATTTTCTCCCAATAAAATACAAAATTAAAAAAATCGCGATACAATCCGCAAAATAGTTTCATTTCAATGTCTAATTTTTAATTAAATGTAACAAAATCAACGAACCCACATATTTCATATTCTCGTGGGTATTGAGATCAGAGTTCAAACTCTGGCCCAAATGCGTCAATACTATTCTGTACCGCAAGACACAGGTGATGACCGTACCTGTTTACTACTTCAGCCGTCCGTCAGTGTGTTAACGGAGCCTGAAGATGTCCATCAAACACTGTAGACAAATGTTTACGTAAAGGCGTCTGCAAACAAGGTGATGCTTCCCGGCGCCGGTGACCGCACGAGGCTAGTGAGATTTAGTATACAAACTCATTTCATAGTAATTTATATGAATAGTTGATTTGATATTGTTAGGGCCAGTTTCACAGTTTTCAAGTAAATTTTATTTGTCTGTTGTAATAAACAGCTAATGTAAATAGTACTTATTTTACGTCAATTCATTTGGGAACATAGATTAGAGTGTGACTTTTGTATTTGATCGGCTTATGCCTGGTTTCTGAATTTCTCAGTTAAACTTTTAATAACTTATGATCCATTAAAGCTAAACTTAAGATAAACGTCGGTTAACTTCCACTGTGTTTCTGAGCACATAAAAGCATTCGATAACTATGGAACCAATACCCAGTTCCTTATTTTGCTACTAGGTGGCTCTTTTTAGCAGTCGACTTTAAAATGGATTTTATTACTAAAATTCTTAACTAATAAGTATTTTATATACAAAAATAACTTATTTTAACATTGTTTTATTTTGTGGTAATTTGTTAGACCCTAACAAAGATATAACCACAGTTGAAAAAACGGGGCCTTAATATCTTATGTCTCATGGTACTCTGTAATTAAGAGTTCTGTATGGTGTTGCTACTGTTCATCAGTAGTCGTATCGTTTACCATCAGGCGAGCGGCATGCTCGTCCCGTCATTCAAAACTATTATTGCGATTATGTGTGTAATGCATTACCTTGCTTCGTAATACGAAGTCTGTGTTAAGTTGCGACTGGTAGTTTTATTGTATGAAACGTCGAAACAGGTTTTTCCCCACTTTTTTATTTCATCCTTTTTATGAAAATTCTTTATGTTTTCACAATTTATGTAAAGTAGTCCTGTGTTACATAAAAAACATCGTCCAAGATGTGCGCAAACCAGTTTATTTCACTCGGAATGTATTACTAAACCTCAACCAACGGATCGACTTAAATAAATACGCCAACCCTTCGCCAGACGAAGCATTAGTCCGCAACAAAAAAGAAAAAGTAACGCAGAGGAAATATCCCGAATAATAAATATAATATTAGTGTTACTAGACATTCGTTCATGAAAAATCCAATACATATGACGTGACCAGATATCGAGATGTTATGAATATCTGATGTGCCTATGGAAGGCTTGTTTAACACGCGCTGATGCGCAAACGCTATGCAGCCGAAATCGTAGAAAAGTGAAATCTGTAAAAATCTGTACTGTGAAAGTCCGAATTCGGTAGGAGCAATGACCTAAGTCTATCTTTGTAAGCAACAAAAATATTTTAAAATTAAAATTATCTAGTGTTTTGAAAGAATTATTAATGTATTAATTTTATTACTGGAACATCTTGTTAGTGATTTTGAATGGCGCACTTGTCGTTAATTACATCTGAATTCATTATTTTAGAGTACACATTTATTACAAAAGCTATTGGCTAATTAAGTCTCTAAAGCATTTTTTTTTATTCCATAGAATGACGAGACGAGCATGCCGTTTGCCTGATGGTAAGCAATACGACCACCCATAAACAGTAGCAACACCATTTAGTACCTTGAGTTACAAAGTACTGTGTGGCATTCCACTGCGCTCGTCATCCTGAGACAAGATGTTAAGTCTCATAATGTCCAGTACTTACACTGGCTACAATGTCCTTCAAACTGAAACACAACAGTGCATGCACACAGCTGCTTGGCGGTAGAAATAGACATTGCGGTGGTACCCACCCAGACGGACTCTTACATATGAAAGACCTACCATCAGTATAAATGGCAGTTAGTAGGACGCATAGATATAATAAAGGGACTGTGCTTTGCTATGCTTTTTTTCGCGAGGAACAACTCGTTATCTCTACCACCATTGGGGGTGAGTGGAATGGTTATGTTTCCTCGGTTACGACACAATGTCGAAACAGGGTAGTATAGCATCATGCGAGCAAGTATTGGGCCGAGTCCCTACACTATATAGTATATATACCATATATCGACATACGGAACAAAATCCGCGGTGGCTATCTACAACGCATACGAGTCGGCCCAGAGATATCCTATTGTGCTAGCTGTCATGCTGTTTAGTGTCGAAGTATGGGAGAGATAAACGTGCGGCATATACACCAGTCCATTCTCAATTTTTTGGTGACTTCGTGAGTATGTAATCATATTGCATCTAATTGATACCTGAAGATTTAGACCTAATACATTCATACACCAAACACATTTAAAACTAGTCAATACTCATATTCAAACGTATTATAAAACTGAAAACTCCACCAATCCGTATATAATATACGGCACTCCAAACATAGATTCCAACTATAATTACCCAAAACTTACAAAAAGTCGTTTTTACCCATTCCAATTCCAACTCGGCCGCTATCATTGTGGATTCATATATCCCTTATCCTCATAACTCTAAACTCTCAAGTGGCACACAATCTAACTTAACTTACCCCCAGTTTAAGTTATCGCATGCCTTTCGAGTTGGTTACGAGTTTTTAAAGTACACAGTTACAAGTTGAGCTGTTGGTAACATCTGTTCCTTGTCAACTGTCGATAAGTCCCGGCTTCCTTTGCATGACGCATTGTACTAGACGTACTATTTTTGTGTATCGGCATGTTGTTGGCAACATTGGATTTATATGTCAAGTGGCGAAAATGGCGCTTCAAGTCAAATTTTGAATTTGGAACGCATCCGTCATTTCTGTAATGAGATTTTGCAAAAGAGTTTTGTTTTTAATAAATATCATTTTATTATGTCGTGTTAGATGTTGATTGAAGGACTGACTACTACTTAAAACGATTCAATGACCCCCGAAGCGATAAATATGTGTTCATTATAAGATGTCAAATTAATTGACATCACGATTGTTAAAGATTTGGTTCGTGCATACTAAACGCACCACTATGAATAGAAATAGAGTTAATGTGTGAAATTCAATGAATCCTATTGACAAACAAAATAACTCTTCATTATTAAACCTTTGAAACTAACGAATGCGCAAACGTGTGCTGCTATTCAGAAAATTCTCTCACGTCGTATTAAAAGTAAAAAGTTGGAAATAAAGTCTGCAAAGTTGTCATGATAACGTTTTCGCTAAGCTCTCCGACAATAATTTTGAACTATTCACCTGTAGGAACTTTGAGTTTTTTCCGCAGTTCTTGGGTTGGAAATCTCATCGTTTCATCTCAGTTTAAATACGGATTATGTAGTGCCAATTGGGGTGGATACTTTTGTAATTTAGGTTTTGGGTGGTGGCTTGGAAGTAATTTGTGTTTTTTGGTATATGAATGTGTTTGATACCGGTTCGTTGAATTTTTTTTATGTTAGTACTGAAAATGATTTATAATTTTTTAAATAACTTCACAGTAAATTAGCTAAGAATTTGTTTCGCATCTTTGTTTTGGACTATTATAAAACCGGTGTGGAATGAAGAAAATAGAAGAATCCTAACTTACGAATAACTTAAAACATCTCTAATTTATATCTTCATACAACACACACCCAAATACAGTTAATAATAACGCATGTGCGCACTATTTATAACGGATTCCACAATGTATCATAATCTACCCCCCAAATATAGTGTAATAAATATTGTAAGCAATATCTCCACATGTTATTTGCTCACCGGATCCCCTAATGCTCTCAACACTAAGGGCTTCCATATAAAAACATGCAAACAAATAGCAACTCTATCATTAATTTTTAGGGTACATTTTTAGTAAAACTATCCACCCTTTCTACTTATTATATTTTTAAAGCGTGAAATGAACACGTGTGAGGAAAAATGCAATTTCGCTTGTATGATGTTGAAGTTTTGTATACATTCGTTAATAGGGTTGCCATTTGATCGGGTTTTTAGGATTATTCCTGGATAATGAGGCTTCTGAATGCGCGGTGAGAGGTAACGAAAAACCGTCTGTATGTTACCATTACGTTAGACTTATATTCAAAGTCATAGATACAAGAGACAGCGTAAACGTTTTTGTATGCTTTTTATAGTTGAAACTTGAGAGCAAATTGTCAAGCGACTCACATTATCGTAAACTGCATCATTACTTGTAAACGACAATGCCAGTTGAATAGTTGAATTTCGATAAAAAAAAAAAAATTTTGTACAATTGCTGACTGTGTGACATTTATTATATACTAGGTGTTGCTCGCGTCTTCGCCCGCGTGAAAAGCCGTTCCCATTACAAAAGTCACTACAACAGTACGACGCCAGCGCCATCTACTTAAAGTATCAAATTAAATATATCCATTATTTCCCATGCGAGCAAATTACTGGGTTAAAAAGTACCTTATTCGTTAATCCAGGACATAACCTACCCGTGTGCCAAATTTCATCTAAATCCGTTCAGTAGTTTCTGCGTTTACTTCTAACAAACTTCCATTATAACTAAGAAGATAGATACTGATACATAATATCATTATCATCATTATCAGCCACATAAAGTCCACTACTAAACATAGCGCCTCCCCTAAAGATTTCCGATTTGAAGTCTGCCAACCCGCACTAGGCCAGCGTGGTGGACTAAGGCCTTACCCCTCTCAGTTGTAGAGGAGGCCCGTGCTCATCAGTGGGCAGTATATAATACAAGGCTGATTGCATTGCAAAGATTTCCAGACGGACCTGTCAAAAGCGGCCTGCATCCAGCGAGCTCCTAAGATCTTTATCAAGTCGTCTGTCATCTCTACACTATACATAAGATAGAGTATTTTTCACCCTGTTGGGTGTTTTGTCCGTACATAATCGAACTGATGGTACGCCTACGTGTGCATAAAGGGTTCTAGTTTGTCGACAAGCTCGTACATTATCCACTTTTGGCGATAAATTGCTTTTTATTACCCACTCGAACGGTTAAAGATGTGTACGGTTGTTTACTTTGTTACGTGAAATATGGCCACGTAACAATGGATTAATGCTTTGCTTTTTATGGAATTTGTTATTGTTTAAACAGGTGTCCGGGGATTATATTTTTGTAGGAAAAAATGGGTCGTAGTTTGTATAATTAATTATATGGACAATGAATTGGACAATTTCAAATTATTTTAATGAAAATATTGAAACATTCTACAACCTATAATACACGAAATCTTTATAAACAACTAGCAATGTAAGTCAATGCAATTTACCAAGTAAAGTAATTTTAATACTAAGTAATGTTACAATGTATTATAACTAGCTTTTTCCCGCGGCTCTGCCCGCGTGAATATGTTTTCCTGGGATAAAAGTCCCGCTTCATGATTTCCCGGGATAAAAAGTACATCTACCCGTGTGCCAAATTTCATCGAAATCCGTTCAGTGGTGTTTGCGTGAAAGAGTAACAAACATCCATACATCTATACATCCATACTTACAAACTTTCGCGTTTATAATATTAGTATTATAATATGGGTGTCACAAACTGATAAAAACTAACTCGGACCTCGTGTGTCTCTTGGAGAAAAGTACAAGGAGATAAACATTCTTACCGTAACATCGCAATACATATTTGCAAATCTTACGTATGTTCGGAAAAATATTGCAAATTCAGACCGAATATGCGATATTCATAATAAAAAAACTAGGAATAAAATTAAACTTGTAGTACATGCTACTCGTCTCCATAAAATAAGCAATTCTTTTGTTGGTCTATGCGTACGCTTCTTCAATAAACCTCCTATGCATATTGTTAATCTTCCAATAAAAAAAAAAAAACTACTGTCATAGAACGTCTTTACAAAAAAGGTTATTACAGTATAAGAGACTATCTTGAAGATACAAATGCTTGGGATTAGGTTGCTCAGATTCACACGTTCTATAATTAAATTGTGTCTATTATGGTATTTATTTATAGTGTTTGTTGTTACATGATATAAAAAAATGAGGTACTATGACATTGTTGGAAAAAATATATATCATATTGACAGATCGTGTTGTGTTAAGGGAGTTTCTTGCGCCGCTTCTTCTTCACAGCGATAACACGTTCCGAAGCGATGGTAGATTCATAACGATTCAAAAGAGCTTGTTAAAGACTATTTGAATAAAGAAAATTTTGAGTTTGAGTTTTAACCAAATTAAATATCTTTCAAATACTATTATTGAAACTAAAATGCCGATTTTATCCGTACTATCTTTATCTAAGCCATCGGACGTAACGAACAGCGCGGATGCTTTCCGAGCACTCGCCTAATCTACTCGCTTACTATCTCGGGTCATAGGCCAACCGATACCGTAAGCCTCTGGGCCTGTATGCACAAAGGATTTTCGTTAACACGCAATTCGAGACCTTATGTATAACCTGCACAGTTTTATTTACTTTAAAAATAATTTTAAAAGAAGCCGGCTCTCAACTCTTTCCATTTTTAAATGTGATGGATGGTGCCAACCCTTATGATTACGGTGATTGATTTTGAGTCTTGTGTGTTTTGGTTTAAGGTGTGTTCTAATTACAACGTTTATGTTAAAAGCAGGGCTGTTCGGTTTGACAAGCTGCGACTGTTTTGGGGTAGGTTAGGAAAGAAGGGTTATCTCATAAACTAGGTATAGGTTTGATTTTACATCTATATAAGAGACAATTTAGGTTCAGTACAAGAAGGGAAAAGCATTTTTAATCTTACTGATATTGTAGAAGCGGATGTTTGTTCGAAGTAAACGCATGAACCGCTGAACGGGTTTGCATGTAATTTGGCACACGGATGGACCATGTCCTGGATTAAAATATAATTTGCTGCCGTGGGAAATGTTTCAATTTTTATCGAATTTTTTTAAATGGAGCTGGCGCGGCGTGATATTGAGGACGTTATGCTGCTAGAGTGATTTGGGGTCTTTGGAAGCGGAGCTTTACATGCGAGCGAAGCCACGAAGAACGCCTAGTTAATAAATACAGAGATCAAGTGACAAAAATTTCTATCGACATTCGGCATTTCTACCGATTATAAAATCAGTGGAAATGCTAAGTGCAAACATTTTTGGTAAGTAAGTTGATATTAGAGAATCAATGCCTAATTTAATGCATTCCGCATACCTGTATATTCTGCATAATACGACAGATAGGGTGAAAAGTTCTCAGGTGAAGACCACGTACCAGCAAGCGCAGCGTTGTACGTCTACCTGCAAGGTGGTTGACTTGATAAAGGTCGCAGGAGCACGCTGGATACAGACCGCTTTTGACAGCTCCGTCTGGAAATCTTTAGGGGAGGCCTATGATCAGCAGTGGCTGATAACATTGATCAATTTGGGACTATGGGTGTTTATGTGCAGTCATAAATTGAACCTTTATCTGATGTTTAAAATCAGTCCTAATATATTGTTTAACTTGTTCTATAAAAAAACAGTGATATTGATACCTGTCTATATTTCAGCGATATGTAATTAATTTGACTACAAAATACGCCAAGATTTAATAAAAAAATTACATTCCAGGAAAATATGACTAACCTGATTTTATTTTTAATGACCGTTGTAAATTTACATTCGTTCATATTTTTTTTATAATTATTCCGGAGTAATTAAACATGGCGCTTGAATAGTTGACGAGGAAAATAAACGTTATTAACAGTGATTAACTTTTAAATCTAAGTTGTGTTTCTCTGAGGCTTCTCTCGTTATTGTGTAACGCCCATAAACTATAAGTATAGCAAATAATACTGTGAATTGCGATGTATCGCAATTCGGAAAGTAGGCTACAATGAAGACTTTTAACCGCCTTTATCCGCTTTTCGCCATGAGGTGATAGGAGGTGAATCTATCGCCATATCGGCCCCAAATCCTAGACTTCAGGCTGATACTAAGCATAAACACCCAATATCACTGCCCGACCTGGGATTGGAACTCGGGATCTCAGAGCGGTGTCGTAACTAGGGGTCGCAATACCGGACCACTTTTTCAATACCGGTATTTTCGGTACTGACCTCGTATGAATCCCGGTATACCGGTATTTTCGGTATTTCCGGTATTTGAAGAAATTGTAGGTACTATACATTTAAATTAGTAATTAAATAGCGACAAGCTTGTTTAAAACGGATTCAGGAAAGAACACATGGTTAGACTGGTTCCCGGTAACCCTTGCCGAGGTTTATACGCTGTCCCGTCCGGGCCGATCCGTAACAGGGGCCTTACCACCATCTCTTATAGCAGTATTATTATAACCTTACTTAGAAATTTCATACCATGACGAGCTTAAAAGGTATAGCAGGTAAAAGGTATAAAAAGTATAGCAGGAGTAAAACAATATTGTTTTATAAGGTCGTAGTACGAATCTGAGTAATATTACTTTAATCTTGAAATAAAACGTTCCTGCAATATGATGGTTTTGTAAAAGATGATGGTAGGCCCCCTGCTCGATGCGACGCTCTTCTGCTTAAGACGCAGCGTTTCTTAGCTCAGCGACTTATCAGTGATTACCGCACAGTCTCCCACGAGGCAGTCTGTGTCTTTGCCAGTATTCTGCCATGAGAATTGGATGCCAAACATCTCTCGTTAGTATTCTTCTGGCGTGAAAAAGCATCCCGTCTCGGGCGGAGACTGGCCCCGAGGGAGGTAACAGCCCAATCGGTCTCCATCGGCAGTACCTGCGTGGAGGAGTGGCATACCAGGCTGGAGAGCACGAGTGCAGGCTTAAGGACTGTCGTGACAGTGCGATTTGCAATCTTTCTTCTTAAACTGGCTTGACGGGCGCCACGGTACACCGACATTCTGTCTGATACAGATGCTGACGGGCCACGGCGGGTCATTCCTGTGGTGGGTCAGAAAAGAAGAGTCCACCGTATGCTATCATTGCGGTAATGGTCGCGAGGTCTAAAACTTTCGAGGAGTGCCCAGCATGGGATCTATAACGCAGTGCTCTTAGAATAAATGCTGCCGGCCGTGATGTTTGCCATAGTCGGCCGATGGAAGTTATGCCGAATGATAGCATCCTTCTTTTTTTTTGTTTTCGCGAAGAAAGTGACTTATTACTACCACCTAGCCTTCAAGGGGGGGACTGAGCGGTTATAATGGGTTCACCGGGCCTTAAGACCCGACGTTGAGCCGCCCGGAGAGATGGAACCATCGGGCGACCGCCAGACCTAGTCCCTAACCTATGTACAACTCACAGCATACCAACTAAAACTCCGTGGTGGCCATCTTCGACGCAATAGGAAAGGCTGCAGGCTTCCTCTGACGGAAGTGTCTAAGTTGTCATCCGCAACCGCCCCTGCGCGGTGCCGCCTAGTGCGGCTGCCACGTTGCCGTCCATCACAGGGATCGCAACAATGTGCCACTAAGAACACAAAATTAAAGACAGACATCCCCCTGCCGCCCGTCTGTGACCCCCGGTGGCCTCTATTAGTCGCCTTTTACGATAGGCAGGGGATACCGTGGTGGAATTTTGCAAATGCCCCCAACCCACAATCCAATCTCTGCGAGTGCGTTATCTCGCAGAAGGAAGCGATGTGCACAGCTTGGCATGTTCAACCCTGCCGCACGCGTATTAGCGGGAATCATCACGCCCAGCTAAGCATGGCAGTTTCTATGTGGCGTCTCTCATACATGGTCATAGTAATTGGCACGGCAAGACAACGCGACGTGAATGCTACGTCCAGCTCCGCTCCCTGTGTGGTGAAGCATTTAGAAAAGGCTATGATAGGATGATAAGGGGTGAACTGTGGTCAGCTTAACTCATTTTTGAGAATTAAGGTGTTTAAAAGGGACCAAAGTATGACAGAGTGCAATGTCATGATAGGTTACAGAGAGTAGAAATTTATGGTATAATATGAAAGTGACATTGATTGCCAAGTGAGTGCAGGTTAATGGGGCATTACACACCTTTATAGATAGTGGGAAGGTGCCCAAAAATGTACTAGTGCCAGATAGATTTATTGTCGATTCTTGTATATGGGAGAAGGAGCATAAAAGTTAAAGCTCTGCAAATAAGAGCGTTAAGAGGCATGTGTGGGTGATGGAGTGCGGAATAGGTATTGTAGTGATGGATCTGTATGAACTATGAAGTCAAAGGGGATGTAATGACTAAAATAAAAAACAAGTGTTGTCGTGGTTTGGTAATTTGGAGAGAATGGATGATGGAAGGCTGACGAATTAGATAGTACCTATATAAGGCGAGTATGGATAGTACCCTAAAGTGGCAAGAATACATAAGGCGATTCATAAATATAGATGAAAACAAAGAAGTCTGCCAGAATCGTGCAAAGTAGCAATCCTTAGCCTCTGCCTAACGCATTTAGAGGCAATATTATGTATGAATATATATATATTCATAATTTAATTTATCAAATTCCGAAAATACCGAAAATCCCGGTTGTTGTAAAATCAATACCGGTATTTATAAGTCCTTTTTTTGGTCCGGTATCCCGGTATTTTCGAGATCCGGGATCCCGGTTTGCGACCCCTAGTCGTAACACAGACGCAAGTCGCAACACAACTACGCAACCGAGGCAGTTCGTACCAAATTACCTCCATAAGTCGTGGCGACTGTCTACGTCTACGCTTCTTCCCCAAAATATGACATTAGTCCAGGTTTAAAATCTAAGAGACCTTTATTTCACCCCAGTACGACTGAAATAATTATTTTAATCACAATAAAAACACGGACAAATGTTCATCGGAAGTCGTCAGTGTAACACGCGGCCACTACGCCAATGAGATTATTTGAATTCCGACCTCGGTGGCATCCTCTTGTCCAAACAATTAGCCGACGCCTCTCTTGAGCCTTTTTGACTTTTTCTTTGCATAATAGCTCCGCGGTACATGACTTAATTTATTTTCTGTACAAATATTGTTTTTTTTTTCCTCATACAAAATTAAAACCTCTCCCCTCTGTTGGTCTTGTTAATCTTGATGTGCAAATTGAATTTCTCTTTTCGGTTTTACAGCTTGAGTGCTGTTTTAATATGCTGTTTATGAAGTAGGTTTTTCAAGTTCGTGCACTAGATCGGTTCGCGGCTCAGATCGCGTTGAAATCCGTTTCCGGAATGAAAGTATGTAGCCTGTAGGATTAAGGGATAATGTAGCTCCCTATTAGTGAAAGAATTTCCAGAATTGGAGCAGTTGTTCAAGTGATTAAATTGCTGGCAAAATGGATTATATATTGATCGAGTAGTCTTGAAACAATACATGTACATAATATTATTGTTCCAAGTTTGATTTTCTATCAACTCCATGTGTTTAGAATAGTGTAAAATGAACAAAGAAAATATTATAATGATGATGCAAATCAAACCACGATAACTAGTTTTGTATCATAAATGAAATTCAAAAGTTATTTCCAAATCACCCCTAAATATAAAAGAAATATTAACAATATAACAATAAAATGAATTTGATTTGTGGCAACACAATTATTTTCGGTTTAGCATCTGTGGTCTGGCAACACGGTCGTTGCAAAATATGTTTAATACGAGCGAATGCATGCGAACAAAAGGAGATTCTGATAGCTGTCAATGAAAAGGAAAATGAATAATGTATTTTAGAATTGTATGCCTTAATGCGCCAAAGAGGCACTACAGGATTTGTTTGGTGTAACTATATACCTAGAATACCCTAGTAGTCCAGTAAATTGAGCGATTAACCTCGGAATGAGAGAACATAACCTCAATTTTCGTGTATACCTTCATTTTAGCATTTTAAAAATTGTCTCAAAGGTCTCATAAAATCTCGTGTCTGCGTCGTAAGCTATTCAAGTTCATAAGTGCCAATGTCTCGCTTCCTATGGGTTTAATGCTATTTGCATTTATCATGAATATTGTGGAAATTAAAAGTATCTACAACCTTTGTCTTTAACATTTTTTTATACGTTTCACCGTTTTCATTAACATCACTTCTAACTTCTCAACTAGCTTGCTTAGATTTTAAACTCTTAAATTAAATATTCTTTGATCATGTCTTACGACTTCCTATAACACTTTAGTATTGATATTCTCAGGTTATCCTACACTTTGCATAGGTTATTTATATGTGTTGAATTAGAATGCAATGTTCTATAGTTCCCAATGACTTCTGGAAGTATTAGGACGTGGTCAATATGGAATGCGGTTTTGTATTCGTGCATTATGTTTCAATTATGTTTATTTATTTATTTATTTACAGCATGGAAAACTTACAGCTAATAATTATACTAGGAATAGCAACAATTTAGGTGTCAAAAAACCAATAACAAGTTCTCACTTGTAGAATTATAATAAATACCGTTACTATTATATATATATTTTATATGTTGGCGAAGTGCTGTTTTTTGCAACTGATGGTAAGTGAAATGGGATCCAGATAAAGTGCCAACTGACGAGTGATAATTATTATTATATTATTGTTTTTATTGGTGGTAGGTCTCTCATATGTCAGAGTCCGTCTGGGTCACCGCCAAGCAGCAGTGTGCATGCACTGTTGTGTTTCATCTTATGTCTCAGGATGACGAGCGCAGTGGAATCTCACACAGTACTTTGTAACTCAAGGTGCTGGATGGTGTTGCTACTGTTTATAGGTGGTCGTATCGCTTATCATCAGGCGAACGGCATGCTCGTCTCGTCATCCAATGCAATAAAACAAATCCCTTGACAGTCGACACATATGCCGGCCAGTGTGAATCGGATATAAACAGGCTGATCCCGGAAAGCGGAACGCGGCGCACTTACGTGGGCCACTATGGCGGGTTTTAACACCTTGTCGGTGTACGATGGTCGCCATCCGGGCGGGTTCAAAATATATCCTGCTACCACCGAATATATCATTACCTTACCTTTGGCTGTTAATGTAATGGATGAGTTTGCTATTTCTGAATGTATAACATTGCCATAATGTATTCTCTTTGACCCTTACGTTATTTGATGTCAATAACAACTTAGAAAGTGATTTAATATTGTAATACTTGCTTTTGCCCGCGGCTCCGCCCGCGTGGATGAGTTTTCCCGGGATAAAAGTCCCGTTTTAAATTTTCCCGGGATCAAAGTAGCCTATGTGTTAATCCAGGACATGATCTACCCGTGTGCCAAATTTCATCGAAAACCGTTTAGTAGTTTTTGCGTGAAAGAGTAACAAAGATCCATACATCCATACTTACAAACTTTCGCGTTTATAATATTAGTAGGATTAGTGCTTAAACTAATTTATGCGTTGATTGGTATGTTGCTTTGTCTGAATATTTATGTCATCCGAAATTGGGGAATTCTGAATTAATAACATTCAGCAAATGCAAGTATAGTGTGGAAAAAATATGTACTTCGAAATTTGGCATGTTATGAAATTTGGGAATAACGCCGTTTATTATTTTAGAGGTAGAGTCAACCCGTCCTGTTTGTCATGGTTCGGACTATCTAATGTAATATTCTTAAATGCCAGTAAGCATCTCTGGATGAAATAGATACAAAACTGGCGATCAGCTACCAAGTAGAGATAGCCTCAATTTCATCGCTCCTAGACAAACTACTACCATAAACGGAGCAATACAAAATTATTCATAAACAATATTGTTTCACAGGCAAACGGCGTTTTAATTTAAAACAAGTGTATTTAAACAAAACTCACTTGAAATCTGCAATTATTAAGCTAAAAACCTCCTTGAGACTGGCGAAATTAAAAATGGATTTCGCTTGGAACGACTGAGAAACTCGTCTAAAAGCACAATGGGCCGAGATGAAAGAAAACTTCGTAACGGGCCAGTTCATTAAACAAACCATTAAGTCCCGTGAAGAAATACCGGGAGTTAATATCTGATACAAGGCCCCTTTTTTATTCGTTCCCGGCGTTTGTACAGGTTGGGCGTCAGATTTTAAAACTTGCTCATTGGAAAATTTGGCTATGTTTTGCGGAGAATACAAAGGAATTAATAGGTTATTGAGCTTTTCTACTCAGTATGAGCTCAGTCTGGAAGTATCAATAGGAATTACCAAAAACAAAGCAGGTTTAAATGATTGTTGATACAAGAAGACTCATTCCTGAACTGTGGACGATGTTTGTTATTTGTCATTAATTCGTGTGTCTTAGGCTCTGAACGGGGTTTTTTACATATAAATGTGTGAACGAGATGCTTTGTCTGCCAATCGAATATTTTTGTAGACAAGATTAAGCGAAGGCATCTTAAGATTGATTCGAAAAATCTATGCAGATGAAATAAAATCAGACCGAGATCCTATCAACATTTTCAAATAACTCGGTTCAATCTAGTTCTTGCGTTATGATTATGCGTTAATTTTTTCAAGCCATTTGAAGCAATGGTTTTTGGTCCATTAAAAGGGAGTTTCAGTCGCCCCTTAACTTCTAAATATAAAAATACATATCCGTGACATCTGTTTATTTATGGAATTTTTTGTTTGAAACGTCACTTTTTGTGCGTTTTGGTCTATGTTTAACGTGTTTGACAAAAATGTCTATCACATATTTGACTCGGATTGCTTTTATATTAAACCACGTTTAACTTTTAAAAGGGTTTTAATATGTTCAGTTTCATGTTTGAAACGTCCGAGTGACATTGATACGATTTTGATTCTAAGTCTATTGTCTTAGTCCTCGATCTATAATGCTACAGCACGCACACACACATCTGGTAAAAGTTTCGCTTAACTCGGGTCAAAATAACAGCTGTTCATTTTGTTTATATTTTCTGTAAGGCGTATTAAAAATGCACTCTCCAACGTCATTACAAATTCAAACATAACATTGTAAAGCGTCCAACATTTATAATAGTGTCCTGCGTAAACAAAGTCCATTATATCTATTTCGAAAGCATTTCAACTAAAATTACGTCTAAATAAAGGTGTCCGTAGGTGTTACCCTTGAAGTTATATTTAGACCGCTCCAAAGATAACCCTCCGACACGGGGCCTAAAGAATTCCTATGAGTCAATGTTTATTAGTTCAGTCACGAATTCTATGTGCAACGCTATCTCGCTTGCATTGGTTATCTATTTGCTTTGCGTTTGTGCGGGTCGGAGTGACCGAGAAATATTTGTACAGTATCAGAATGTAATTGATTATTGAATTCGATTCAGAAATGTGAGAGTTGAGTGGTGACTCAATTGTGTTGGTTAATTTGATGTAGTTATTGACAGACTATCTTCTGTGAAAGGGAGTTTGGAGCTACGTTCAGGAAGAATTGCATTAGCAAGGAAATATGTTGAAGCAAAATAAGAATAATTGCGTGTCAAGTATCAAACCACTATTATTTATAGGATGAAGTGGCTATATTCTGTCTGCTGAATAAATTATTTTACAAGTACCAAAAACTCGCAACTGACAGAAACAAAAGCTCTACGTAGTTCTTAATCTACACCTTACTAACTTATTGGGCAAGGAATTTATTTTTTACTTCATAAAATGTCTGTCGTGCCTCGTCCGTCGTGTCAGCGTTGTTAACGAGTCGTCAAAAAACTGGCAACAAGTACATAATATCTATCATATCTCCATAACTCCGGATTACGTGCTCCCACCGTGCGTAATCCAGCCGACACTGCGGTCAACACTTATGGATTTGTTGTCAAACAAGTTTGGCAACGGCTTAAAGATGGTCAGATGGAGATTTTTCTTGGAAATGTCTGGTTTGAATCTTTTAAATTGTTGTGTATGCAGTTAATCCTGTCTCCCGGTGCATAAATTATATCAGATGTGCAAGGAAGTACAAAAATATTTGTCATATTTTTCTTTATATCATTCACGACTTAACCAAGTAAACTAGTCAAGAACTGTAAACAGAAAGGCATTAATTGTTAAAGTAAAATAACTAATACGAATCTAAGCAACAAAACCTGGTACAAACTAAAAAATATCAAAGATAAATGCAGCTTTCTGTATTTGTGTACCGTCCGTCTCGTTTGTGCGCAAAGCTTGCAGCAACATAAAATCTACGCTGAAATCCCTCTTGAAAAAATCTGCCACGGCCAGATATAGGCGGTTTACCTCTGCGACCGGTTTATTCGCAGTTAGTCCATCACTTAAATTGCCAACGGCGGACGGATTTCTAAAAACTCCGATTTTTGGGTGGAATTGTATAGAGGCTTCAATTCATTTACGTCACAAAATATTGAATGTTTAGGTCATACAGATAAAAAGAGCGACTGGTTTACTTCGATATTGGGTTCGGAGAACATTAAAAAGTTCGGGTTTCAAACACTTTTCCAAATCTTTGCTCTGACTTCTAATTAGGACACGAAGGAAAATTCATATTTAGTAATATTGTAGTACCAGGCAATCATAATAACTTAAACACGAAATGTAGCGAGATGAAAGCAATAATCCTACCGTCTAGTGTTAGTTTTTGGATACTCGTTTTATGAATAGGACCTTCTGACGGAAAGTTTTCATATTTTTTTTTTTTTTTTTTTTTTTTATTGCATTTAATGACGAGACGAGCATGCCGTTCGCCTGATGGTAAGCGATACGACCACCCATAAACAGTAGCAACACCATCCAGCACCTTGACTAACAAAGTACTGTGTGGCATTCCACTGCGCTCGTCACCCTGAGACATAAGATGTTAAGTCTCATTATGTCCAGTAGTTATACTGGCTACAATGTCCTTCAAACCGAAACACAACAGTGCATGCACACTGTTGCTTGGCGGTAGAAATAGACATTGCGGTGGTACCCACCCAGACGGCCTCTTACATAATGAGAGACCTACCACCATATTTCCCATAAGCTTGGTTATAGATTATGGCGCTTGAGTTTGGTAATTTTATGCCTATTCATTGGTTGTGGGCTCCTTTTCCCGCACTTAGCCCGTAAAGTGTCAGGCCATTGTGCGTGACATGCATGCCAGCTATAGGTCAAGCCAGCCTAACTCCGACCAGAAGCGCAGGATCTTCCTGGTTTCTCTACAGGCTTCACGGAGTGACCTCGGTGAGTCGAGGATTTCTGCCCGTTGTGCAGCTACACCTTCGCATTCCAAGATGACGTGAGCAGCTGTTTCATCGACCAACAGACGTCCCCTACATAGGGGGCTGTCAGTCATACCTAAAACATACAAATGTTCGTTTAGTGGGCAATGTCCAGTAATGGTGCCTACAACTATGCCTATTCGTTTTGAAGCTAATAATTCTTTGGGATTTGAATAGTTCACTTGTATTCACTGTTTTTCTTTAAGGCAAAACCACTGCAGCTGATTTTCATCACCGTGTAGTCTAATTAAAATATTCAGCGATGAAAACCATTGCGATTAGTTTAAATCCAGAAGATGCTGGTAGAATCTCATATATCACTGTTTTACTGGAAAACAAAATTTCTTCTACGAAAGGTTGAATCCCAAAAACGTTAAAAATTAACCGTATGTCACGTTCGTAGTCGTATGTCTCTTCGATCAAACGTCTTCTTTCTTATAAACTTCACATCTAAAACAAGTCGTGTAATATGATTCGCATAAGCAATTTCAGCAAAATCTTTGAACCAATTTCTGTCCGAAACGTCTGATCTGCGTAAAAACCGTTTTATTCTCTTTGTACTCATCGCGTCTTTGACTTCGAAGATATTATTACTGTCTAAGTACACGCTTATATTCATAACTCCAATTGGAGTTGGGCTTCCTTTTTACGTTTATTTTTAAGCTATGTTCGTTCACCAAGGTTAATCTTCAATGATTTTCTTAAGCTGAATAATATTGTTTCCTTTCTTAAAATGTTTCGTTCAATTGGAACACCTGCTGATATGTTTTACTTTGATGTTTCCTTGGGGATGCTTTTTGATGTTTTGTTTACTGAATAGGATTTTTTGTTTTTTTGTGTTTGAATTTGAATGGTAAGGCTGAGTTAGTTAATAACACTAATTGATTTTATGTGTGATTAAGCTACATTGTCGCTACTTTTGTCGTTTTTGAAAGGTCGGCTCAATAACAAGGCCTTTCTTTTCTCTGTATTCACGTTCCGTAAAAGTAATGGTGAACCCTTACCATCTTGGCATACTTTGAGCCAACTTATTGTATAATGGTGCAAACCGATACGAGGTGAAAATCGCACGAGTCGAAATGATGTATTAATTGCATTTCTATTTCAAATACATTTATGTTATTCAAATATTATATACTAGACTTCTGCTCGCGGCTCCGCCCGCGTGAATGAGTTTTCCGTGATAAAAGTCCCGCTTTATATTTCCCCGGGATAAAAAGTAGCCTATGTGACTCGCTGATAATGTGGCTTTATATTGGTGATTTTTTTTTTCAAATTGGTCCTGTAGTTTCGGAGCCTATTCAATACAAACAAACAAACAATCAAATCTTTCCTCTTTATAATATTAGTGCTTATAGAAAAAACATTAGCTGAATTTTTTATCCTTTTGTGACTACCTCCATTAAAAACATTTCATTATATCACGCAACTGTTCAAATCGAATAGCAAAGAACCGACAATAAATCTTCTACTTCAAAGAATGAAGAAAGTGTTGCCAATAAGTATAATGTACGAAAGTGTAAAATGAACGTCATAATGAGTGTATCGGGTAGAAAATTACAAGGCTTCGAACACATGCTGCTTAATAATAGAGGATGGATGGGGTCGGCAGGTACTGAAGGTTTTTGTGCCACGTTAATTGTAGGGGTTTCACGTGGGCAATAATTTGCTGTCGATATTGGATATCTGGATATTGGGATTAAAGGTTCGTGATCCTGAATTTTGGTTTATTATGTCTTATCTTGTTTAAATTTAAGTGCTATGTTCTTTATATTTTTTTTAAGGATCTTAGGTTAGTGGCATTACGAAAATTCTTTATTCTACAAAAATGTTCGCATCATTATTGTTGACTGAAATTTGCACATAATTCGAAGTATGTTTTCAGATGGTACAATTTAAAATGCAAGGCAAAATTTACATATTCATATCAATTTCCCGCTAAGTGGCCACGCTCGTACTAGACCACGTGAAGGCCGATGTATTACAATAATAAATTCGATGTTGGTAACGCAATTTGCATGTCAAAGTGTTATGAAACGAGCTCGTTTCACTTACGCGTTATCATCGAGATCTGAGGTTCAATGACACGGCAACGTGGTGGGATTTTTGATGGTTGCTATGTGGGTAGGCTGAATTAGAAAATTATGAATTGCGTTATTACACAAAGCAATACACATGATATTAAACGATCTGAGTTGAAGAAACCTTTTACCACGCAAGGGCTAGTAGGGCTAGGGCCAATAAGATGCTACTAAAAATTAAAAAACAATTTATGATTCGTGAATCAATACTGGGCTTTACATCCATAACATCGAAGACTGCGTTATTCATACCACAATTATAGCATGCACCTGCACTGAAATGAAAACCAGAACACGACTAAATTATTACCACACTCAAAGCTAACACAAGATAAATTAATAAGTTGAGAATCCATTGATAGAACGGCATGGTGCTGTGTAAATTTCTCTATTTTCACTTGGGAGTTCGCCAACGGAACCGCTCCAATAAGGAGTGAAGCGTTAACCGCTTTACGAGACGCTTTTTTTAAGTTTTATTTCTTAGAACTCTGTTTTCATTGACGAACTGAACTGCGGTAGTTAAGGAAGTGGGTTTTTACGCTGCATTAAAAGTTCGCCGTGTTGGAGAATTTGTGGTATAAGTGTTTGAATTATCGCTGATGTGTTGATGGACTTTAATGTAGTTTAAATGGGAGTTGCGTAAGCAATTATAGATTTCTAGCAAAGTCTAGTTTGAATTTAGAATTTAATTGGTATCTAGATAGAAAATGAAAACATTCCTAATTCAGTCTTTTGAGTCGTTTACAATTTAGATATTTTATGTTTAGAATGATACTTTAAGTTTTAAAATGCGCCATTTGGTCAGAAATAGAAAAAGTAAAATGAATGAAAAATAAATAAATTGATCTTTAGATTTAATACAATTCTTGTCAATTCAGAATTTAGAATTGGAGTATTTTAGAAAGGGAATGCCTCACAATCTCTAGAAATTATAGAGATGTACTTAAGAACTTAGTATTTGTACCAGAAATGTGAATATGGAGTGGTACAAATGCAGTCTTATCTTGAGGTTAGGAGTTTAGTAATTAATGTTTGGTGTCACTTTTTCCTTTGTGTCCGTGAAATAACACAGTGGGTAAGTTTAAACGGAGAACTTTTGATCTTTGTCACAAGATCCCTTTGTTATGAACTTGACGTGCTAAAAAAACAATAACTTCACTACAGCGAAATATAAACTAACTGGGTCAGAAATGTTGTTTTAAAAACCCTTTCTTTTGACTAACTTCAAACGATTCTCAACATAACTGTGTACTTAGTTATAAGTAGTCATATCCGGTGTACTTTACCTGTTCTAATTTGCATAAAACAGGCACGGATGACACAGTACACGTCGTGTAACGTAATCAGACGTTCTATGACGTATCAGTGACGTCTCGCGACGTCACGCCACGTTCAGTGATTATGCGAAACGTAATCGAGTTAGAGGCCTCGCGGCGACAATTACTCGCTTAAAATACGATTGACGGCTAATTCAATTATTTTATTGTATTCCTTAATTGAATTAGTGCTCTCCGTGTTTCGGCGTCAATTAGATAGGCCGCTTTTTTGTTGACGTCGGCCGGCGGGACCAGTTTTTTAGAGACGTTAATACACGTTTTATTTGCCTCTAATAGCTTGATTTGAGTTTTATGTGTAAATTAGAGGTTGATCATTGATTTATGTGTTTTTCCCGGTACGACTACGTGTTTTATGAAGATGTATCTGTTTCGTACTGTATTATTAAATTGTTTTATTGGCTTGGTATGATGTTCAACGGTATTTATGGCTGTGTTGTAGGTATTTATCATTGAAAAATATATATGCTCCCGAGTGTAGATGAAGGCGGCAGTACAACTATTGCACCCATAGTTTAGCAATATGTCGCCTTATGTATTTTTTTTTATAGCCCAAATATTATGCTGTTAAGATTTTTACCAATAATGAAGTTCACAGCTAATGTCACTAATCCGACCGAAATACGACTTCGATTGTGAAAATTATTTCACTAAAATGAACCTACATTGTTCCTGAATGCTATAAACTTTTTATCCCGGGAATGATGTTTCAGTCGCCTGAAACCGTACAGTATACTAGGACATAACCCTATAATCCTAGCATATTTCTAACGTAAACTAGTACAGTCAGCCACATAAGTAGCTGAACAAATTCAAAATTTCAAATCGCCTCTACGCGTTAAGTTTAATTGAGTAAATTTTTTTTCTTTGCTCGAAGTAAAGTAAATGCCGTTTATTCTATTTTCGTGGAGGTAAAACTAAAATTCGTAAGAACACAAAATTATAGGGGTGTTTTAAAGTTTTGAATTTGTTCAGCTACTTATGTGGCTAACTGTACATGCTAAACCCGATATTTTTATTTTCCGAACATCGCCAACCCACTAAACAGCGCATTAGTTGGCTACAATTCCGCTGAGCAAGCTAACCCGCAGCCGCAGAGGGCATTATGTTAATGGCGCTCGACTACACGGCCTCCGCGGCCCGTTTGCAAATCCGCTTCGATCACTTCAACTGTACTGAGGAGTTTTCAGGCCTTATCGGCATAATCTGTATGTAGGTTAATGGTTATTGATGACGTTTGGGTAATGTGAATGAATTTTTTTGAAGATGATTATGGGGTTTGTTTCATTTGATTGGTGGTGTGCTAGTGTTTTTGATATTGATAGATGTAAGAAAGTGTCAACTGTTATAATATTCATTGGTTTATGAAGAACATGCAGTCCAACCAAAGTTGGAATTATATTGGAAATTGCGAATCTAAACATTTTTGTTTTGGGTACGAATACCCGCTGTCTCATTTTACCGGTTTAACATATATTGTGCCACAGAAGCTGTCAGTTAAACGATTAATAAAATTATTAACCCTACACAGCGAAGTTGCTAATAATGTTATCGTCGAGCCAATTCAACGAAGCACCCCAAAACCCTTCGCGTGCCGTCCAAATATAACACAAGACCGGACCGGCACAAAGTCCCGGGCACGTAGTGTCAAGTCGTCGTCACACACAAGAGTCGCAGCCCGTGCTCCAATTATTCCGCACTCCAGACATGTCCAGAGCCCTCTGCGAATGTCGAGGGACTCAAGCCTCGCTTAGGGTTAAGACGACGAGTGATTTAGTTACCCGCTACTGGGGTATTTGCGGCCCGGTCGGAATGGATGCCGTATGTGCATGAGAGGGTTAGTTGTCATCGAAGATTATTGTTCTCTGTTTGAAAATGGAATGCGTTCAGAGTTATGTTATCATTAAGATGCCGCTGATTTGCTCCTCTTTCAATTGTGTTTTTGTTGCAGGTACATAATGTTTTGCAATATGGATTGAAGTATCACGCTGGCCCCGTAAGAGTTGGCAGGCAACAAACGTTTCTTTATTAGGTTGTGAGCTGCTTAAATGCAAGTAAATAGCTGATTACTATATGACACCAAAGCTATAAGCTCTTAATGATTCCTTATGTTTACGCGAATGTTAGACATTGAAATTAAACTATTATAACGAATTTTATCGCGGTTTTTTACTTAATTTTTCTCCCGACGTTATATAAGCTTTTACTGTTGGTCTAATTACTTCTATACGCCATAAACTTTAAAGATCTTATAACGATTATAGATTTATCATACATGAATTAATTGTTCACACAATGATTAACCTGATTCAAATTGCTAGTTAGTGTTGCTGTTTCCTACGTGACATTCATCAAGTGAGTGACATGCTTGTCCTTTCCTTTCTTTTCCTTACCATACCATCCCAGCCCTGTATTATATACTGCCCACTGCTGAGCACGGGCCTCCTCTACAACTGAGAGGGTTTAGGCATTAGTCCACCACGCTGGCCTAGTGCGGGTTGGCGGACTTCACATACCTTCGAAATTCAGAGAACTTCTCAGGTATGCCAGGTTTCCCCACGATGTTTTCCTTCACCGTTAAAGCGAGCGATAATTCACAAAGAATACACACATAAGTTTTTAGAAAAGTCAGAGGTGTGTGCCCTTGGGTTTTGAATCTGCGGACATTCGTCTCGGCGCGGCGGTCCGTTCCACTCCCAACGAGGCTATCGCCGCTATATCCTATCTTATCTTATCCTTTCCTTAATTTGGAATAAATTTGGTTTTTCGAACAAGCCCTACTTAACGCGAATTTCCACGAAAATTAACCCAATTTATCATATAGCCGCGTACACATGACATCTTATGCTCGAGATATCTGGCTCCGTTTTCACATGGCTGAATGGAGCTAAATGCGTCTAATTAGGTCATTCCCCGCTCTCTTGTCATCGTCGAGTCGTGTACTCGGTTCGTTTTAATTTTATCATGTTATGTTGGTGTTTTCTATATTTGCAGATTAGTCGGTAATACCAGTTCTGTACTATTTCCTTTTTTTTGGGCATGGGTCCTTTCTGCGTTTGTGCTGGCCACTATGCCAGAATTGTAGGTTGTGTAGTTCGTCGATGCTGCGTTCGAAATAGATCTAGGTTTGTTTTGTTTAGCCTGAAGTATGTTAGCAATGTCAACGCAAATTTGTTTTGTATTGGATGTTTATTAGCGGCGATCACTAGATATTTAACGAGTTTATTTTTATTAAAATTGGGTTCAGTTAAGTTGAACGTATACAAATTCACAGGGCGATATCCTCTTAATACAGAGGTATTACTGTGCGTCCAAAGTTCTCTAATACTGTTTTTATTAGAGTATATAATTCCGCTAAACTCAAACTTGTTTTCTATCTAAATAATTAATCAAAATACAATGCTGCAATGAGTAATACCTACTATGGCAAAAAGGATCTTACTATATACAGCAATAAATTACACATTCCCGTAATGCACTCAGAATTATCACTAAGTACATCAATAACTCAATTCTAGATTTCTAACACGGCAGTACATTAAAGTCGGGTAGCGGGTACATTAAGACCGCGTCAAGTTAAAGTGACACGTCGTTACGGCGGCGTGACGTGACGCTATCGCCAGAAGTCGACGTGGCGTGTACACGTCGCGTGAATTAACACGCCACGTGATTGTCACGCGTGATTATGATGTCGGGTTAAATAGTTGGCTTAATCATCGTTTCGGGTTTTGAGGGGACGTGCGCTGTGACGGGTTATTTGTTGTAGTTGAAATGTAAGTTGTTTTGATCTGTTATTATTGTCCACGGTTATTATGATTTAAGTTGTAAGTTTTCGATTTTCATTTTATAGATTTACTAGACTTCTGCTCGCGGCTCCGCCCGCGTGAAAACGTTTTTCCGGGATAAAAAGTAGCCTTTAGCACTCAGGAGTAATGTACCTTCCTATTAGTGAAAGAATTTTCAAAATCAGTCCAGTATTTTTAGAATTTATCCATTACAAACAAACAATCAAATCTTTCCTCTTTATTATATTAGTATAAATTATAGCGAAAACTACTTCTCTTTTTGGAACTACCTGAAAGCCTATCAGTTTTAGTTTTTATTACAAGACTAACAACTTTATGAAAAATACATTCTCATTGTGTATTTTTTAACACTTCACCGATAAATTACGTCTACCGTCCTTCCCTTTACCTCTTTCAGTGTAACAAGCTTAAACATTTTTCATAAAAAAAGAAACCTCAGACCAATAAAGTACCGGGACATCATAAACCGCGATACTTATCTCACTCATCGTCGATATATCAGAAGCGACTAGCGTGGCGCTAAATCTTGGGTTGGTCGTCGCGGCGCTTCTGTCATCGACTGGCGCGCGACCGTGTAATACTAGCGACTGTTTCGGTGTGTCACGCGTGATCGCGTGACTCATGCTAGGGCTGTGGGTATCTTAATCTTACTCAAAGCATTGTTTGGTCAAACGTACAGAAGAAAAGAAATCAAAGTTTTTCTAAGATTGAGAGAGATTTTATAGTATTTTAATGACGAGCTGGATATAGTGCCTACTTACTATTAATGTCACGGTCTTTTTTTTTGTTTTAGCTAAATCTTCGATGGATAATCAGTTGATAGTAATGTAACATGAGCTTTAAGAGATAAATTCAGTCAATGAATGCTTCGACAATTTCATTTCTGACAAAACAACCTACTTGGATTAAGTCGTGAAAAGCAAAAAAGCAACTTAACAAATTATTTTGTTTGATTGTTTTTTTTTCCGAACGTATAACATTTTCTTGGTAAATAAGTTTCGAATTTGAAAAAAGAACGTGGAATAAATACTATTTTGCAATTGTTTTTTAGTTCAATGTTACATAAAGATGATGCTTTTAGATTATTTTCTTTGAGCTTTCAGGCGTAGACCTTAGACGTAGGTCAAAGGGTAGAAATTAAAAGCACACAGCCCAAATTAAAAGCTTTTCAAAAACACTTCTATTGAAAATTGAGTATACAAAACACCATCAACTGCACCATCCTGCCGACCCTATGAAATTAACGATTCTATTAAAAGCTCGCGTTTTCCCCGTCAATTAAGGGTGTGTAGGATTTTGTACATGCAAGCCTTTTGTGTTGTGGTAGGTTAGTGTTTTTATATCTATTACACCATTAGGCTTATTGTTTGAGCATGGTGAAGCCATTTTTCGTGTTATACGGCTTTTTGTGTCAAATAAATGGATTAGATTTCTATGGTCGACAGTGCTTTTTACTTTGGGAAAGTGTTCCGGTTGTAATAGGTTTTTTTTAGGTTGTTACTTACATTTCGCTCACTGCTATGACCGCGTTTATATGCCGGGTAAGTACGTTCTAAAGATAAAAATAAAGCGCGTAAGAATAATATGACTTCCTTTAATTAATGCAAGTATTATCAGAATCGGAGAAGTAATTCCAAAGTCAGAGTAGTTGTTCAACGATATTATAATTGGACTGTATTCAACATACATAAGTGTTTACAATTTAAACCGAGGTTCACGATAACTGTGCAGTAACTTTTAAAATGACAATACACAGTCGACGTTTCCCGAGGTTTTGGGGTAAAACCTAAGATTTACCAAATGGAGAAAGTTAGAAATCACACATGATCTCCTTCGGACTTCCACAATTTGAGCTGGTAAATCTTAAGTTATAATGGAAAAAACATAAGATTTGCCGTAGGTCGGGGTTTTAGAATAACATATACATAACCAACAGGTGACTATAGTAAAAAAAACACTCCTGCATATATAGTTGTCACAGCGTTCACACGGAAGACAACCATTAAAATTCAAAACAACGATAATCACGTTTTTATACATTGTCTATGAAACATGACACGACACGATCGTTTATCTCACCCCGTATTCGACTCACGCTTACGTTTTTGATGTACGGATGTCGGGTAAGATTTATTATTTACGTTTCTGAGATATGTACATTAATTAGTATGAGAGGTGTGTGTGTTTATTTAATTGCTTGGAAAATACGGTCCGGTGATGTAGGTTTATGAAGGGATGTAGGGTTGCGGTTGATTTTGTAATTAGGTAAGGTCTGCACTCTGCTTTGACTAGACTGGGTTTATGTATGATTTGGGATTGAGTAATTTTCTTATTAAAGAAGCTACATTAGCGTTTAGCTATTTGAAAAGTCACATTATCAGTATTATCGAATATCGAAGGTATGTGAAGTCTGCCTACCCGCACTAGGCCAGCGTGGTGGACTAAGGCCTTAACCCTCTCAGATGTAAAGGAGGCCCGTGCTCAGCAGTGGTCAGTATACAATACAGGGCTAGTATGGTATTATCAGGACTATATAGTTAAACACACACACACTCACGCCTTTTATCCTCGAAGGGGTAGACAGAGGCGCAACTAGTGCATCCACTTTTCGCCGTGCATATTCCGTCCCATGATGATTTGATAGGCCAAATCGGGCACAAATTCCAGACTCCAGGCTGATACTGAATAGAAAACCCTATATCACTGCCCGACCCGGGGATCAAACCCGAGACTTCAGCACTGCAGTCCTATCGTAATACAATTACGCCACCAAGGCAGTCGAGATAATAGTTAGAGTTAAAAAAGTTTTGCTCGTGAAGATGAGATAAATCTAGTATAGCCCAATTATGTTTGCGTTTTCAAAGTTATTAAAGAGGTCGTTAGCATGACTGTTAACAAGAGGGCTATGTGCACTCATCAAAGCGTTGAAGTGAAGGATGTCAGGTCACAATGAAGATCCACAGCAGGGTCGACGTGGGCAAACTAGTTGCACCAGCTCCATTGAGATTTGTATGTAAACCGGATTAATTGTGGACCACTCGTTCAGGTTCTCGGTATCCTTGCATATTATTAAACAAAGTCCCCCGCCGCGTCTGTCTGTCTGAACGCGATAAATTGAAAAACTACCGAACGGATTTCTATGAAATTTTGTATGAAGATAGTTTGAGATCTTGGGAAGATATACAGCGGTATTATTATCACGGAAAAACTCTTTCACGTGAGCAAAAGCTAGTGTTTTATATAATAGGGTAAAAGAGTAAATAGGTCAGATGATCAGTATTCACTGCTTCCCAAAAACATACTAATTTTAGTACACGATTACCCACCATACCATCAGTACTGAAATGGCATTGGGCCTAACTGCCTACTGTAGGTCGACAAAAAATCGTGTCAAAACTGTCTATAACATAAAACGACAACGTCTAAATCAGGCCTCTCTATACAATCAATTTAAAATTCATAGCTCAATAATTAGTTTGTATAGGGGAACTCCCCCGCCGTCGCGGGTTCATTATTCACGCCACCCATTTGATATTCCGTGTTCAATAGAGAAAATTGTCGCAATCAACATGTCAATTGACACTCGAGACATGTCAATATGCCGTAGACGGACACTTGTTTCATTGAATCAAGTGCTTTTGATGACTGGTGTTTTGATTTAGGTTGTGTTGTTTGAATTATGATACGTATTATTATTTGTTTAGTTTATATATTCCCTTGTGGCAGACCTACATAAGGATGAATTGTCCTCAGTCTCATCAGTTAGGAAATTAGTGACAGGTTGTAGAAAATCGACGCATAATAATGTTGCTGCTCCGTTTTCTAAAGTCAAGCAATGTTTTCTCAATTTTTGGTTCTATCACATATAAAGCAGTTGGTCACATATACTGCACTATTTGTATGCATAGTTTTGTCCGATATAAGCTAATGGGATTTGCTGCGTCACTATCATCGATCTGTCTTCTTAGAGATAGAAAATGGACTTATTACGGTGCGTGAGACCGCGTAACGAGTCACTAATTTTACCATTGCAAGGATGCGTTATCCGATACTAGCTCAATGCATAGTTAAACTCAATCTCGCAATGAACATCAGTGCCACAACATATCAAACTGGACCGTCTACTGCAGTTAATAATTTCCTTTGCATGAGACGGGTTTGGCACAAAGCGGTCGCCATACCAATGTTTCAATGAACGTTTGCGCTGTGCGTGCCGTAAGCAATTCAGTACTTTGAACGCCTTCTGTGTTTGCTTTGACAATATATGCTTTAGGCGACGCGCAGACGTTAATTTGTTGCATGATTTACATGAAATGTTGACAACAAGCTATCAATATCTAGCTTTCATACAAATTTAGTCAAGTCGACAGTTGGTTTAACATTTTCAGGTATTATCGAGAAAATATCTTTTGTCGTCAGGTCTAATACCAGAAATTTATGTGAGGGGAGATGATGGCCAAAACAAACCCTAAACAGAAAATTACTAGCAATTTCACGCTGAAAATTGGTACTTTAACTCCCGAATTCACTTGTTTAAATATTCATCAAAATAGACACTCATTTCGAATATATACGCAAATGGACTACGAAATGTACATGTAGCAGTGAAATGGAATTTAATTTCTGCGAAGAAATCGTAAGAACGAATATGCAATACAATATGTTATCAGTTTTATTATTAAAAGGCTTCCAATTTACGATTCATTTTTGTGCCCACCCTCTGGCAAATATTATGCCGTAGCTGTGGTTTCGTAAGCCAGCACGCGTGGTCTGTTTAGGAAAGGAGAGGATGGGATAAGGTTAAACTCTTCTTCAGAACACTCACCGTGATACAGACAGTAGAACAAACTGAGTGAGGTGATGTCTCAGCGTAGTATGTATATTTCATTAATATAATAGGCAATCTCGTGATTTATGTTCTAAAAACATCTTACCTTTTTTTTATTGCATTGACGAGACGAGCATGCCGTTCGCCTGATGGTAAGCGATACGCCTACCCATAAACAGTAGCAACACCATCCAGCACCTTAAGTTACAAAGTAGGTACTGTGTGGCATTCCACTGCGCTCGTCATCCTGAGACATAAGATGTTAAGTCTCATTATGTCCAGTAGTTACAATGGCTACTGGCTCTTTCAAACCGAAACACAACAGTGCATGCACATAGCGATGCACACTGCTTGGCGGTAGAAATAGACATTGCGGTTGTACCCACCAAGACGAAACTCTTACATATGAAAGACCTACCACCAGTAAATGGTACTGTACCACTTGTACTACGCATACACGCGTCTTTTAAATACGTGATGAATTTTCAATCGCCAAAACCGTTGTGTGCGAACGCCCTTATGTAAACAAACAATAACATAAAATATCGAAAGAACTGGAATCTTTAACCCACCTTTTTACGATGAGTAAGAGCTCATCAAACCATGTAACGGGTGTAACCATGTAACGGGCGGATGCCAGCGCCGCCCGCTCATTAAACCCTTGATTAAATCTTGTACGTAATGGAATGTTAACCTTGCTCGCAAATTAAATTCCCAGTTTGGCCCCCCCACCCCACGTTTTTCATGATCGATTTCAATTATTGAAAATTCGCGCGGGTTCGTGAATGTTTTCGCTCCGAGCGAGGCGTTTTTTTGTGAATCGGATTTTGATTAGTGTGGTTAGGTTTTGTTAGGTTGTTTTCTATTATGACAATTTTTTTATTTTAAAAGGGATAAAGTTACCTAGTGAAGCTGTTAAAATTCTGCCATCAAGAGAACGACAGTTTCGCAAGATAAAGGGGAAAAATTACTTTATCAAAATATTGTCCAATACTGCTTCATTGCTAGGCCAGCGTGGAGAACTAAGGCCTAAACCCTCTCAGTGGTAGAGGAGGCCCGTGCCCAGCAGTGGGCAGTATATAATACAGGGCTGGTATGGTATGGTGGTATGGACTGCTTCATGTAGCATGAAATAAATAAGCATGAATAGTACCTAATCATAATTATGCTATTTTCAATACACGATTTTAACTAATCTGCAATATCAAATAAATGATTAAAATCACTAATGTTACGATAATTTTTTCTGTATTTTGTGATTATACATACTAAATATCGCATTCTGGGATTGGCGTCACGATGCAATTACTAAAAGTGTTGGTAAACAGGCCAGGGTTCAACCCCTCAGCAGTAAAAAACATATTATCTAAATGAAAAGCGATTACAACTAAACGCTATGTTTGCGGATTGACTTGTAACGAATTTGTATGTAGTTTTTGAAGTGAAAACTTCTTTGCCGGCCTTTTTGTGATGGGTATTAAATGTTAAACTCGCGTCAGGATCACGTGACCCTGATCCAAAATGCGTAGGAGGTTTTACCATCCCTTAAAAATATGAACCTTAAATACAATGCGTAGAAGCTATAATTTTTAAACGAGTACATTTTTATTCATTTCCTCAGCGTTGGTACGACACAAGTACAAAAGAGCGTAACATTCTTTTTCCAAATTTTGATTTATAAGCAATGAATTGTGTATCGGTTAGTGAAGTATCGATGTCGCAATATAACAGCCGCTCATTCAGTTTTGTTTTTTCAAATGGGCAAAGGAAATCGTTTTTTTTTTGTTTTTTTTGGAACGAAGTTCCTTATCGCGCGTTGTGAAAGGGGGCTGGACGGAAAGTTGTCACGACACTTTTTTCTATTATCTTACTAATATGAACCTTAAATACAATGCGTAGAAGCTATAATTCTTGAAACGAGTATATTTTTATTTATTTTATTTATTAAAGTCATTAAAACAATTTCTTACTAATCTAATATGAACCTTAAATACATTGCGTAGAAGCTATTTCCCCAGCGTTGGCACGGCACGAGTACAATAGAATTGAACGTAACATTCTTTTTTCAAATTTTGTTGATTTATTCTACTTTACTACTACTGACATTTATCAATAACAAGACTAAACGTGCTTTGCTCGCGTTTAAAAATCTACTTTATGTGGTAAGCGTAAGATCGAATTTGTGTTTAGTCAATCAAAATTTGTGATAAAAATGCTATGCAATAGCTTTACCGCGGTAGTCTCCGAGTGCCACACGTATTTATTTGTTTTTTTCTCTAGAAACTTATGTATTGGAACGGAAATAGGAAAATATTTATATATTTATATATATACACACTCTGTTATATAAATAAAATTTTATTACAATTCCTTCACTAATTAATCGAAAGGAACTTCGTTCCATCCGGGTGTCCCTTGACACCTCTCATTGTTTTTTTTTTAACGTGACGATTAAATAGTGAAATTGTCATTTTTGTGCACGATAGCGCAATAAATAAATATTGTATTTAACTTCATAAATGCTAGTACTTTTATACTGATAAATAAAGCAATTCGTGCGAAATTATTCCCTAACCATTCCAAAATATTCAAAAATACACAACGTATGTTCAAGTTTTCACTTCTGCCGGCACTCCAGGAGTGCAACCCGTTCTTTTTTTTATGAAATGAATTGTTGAGCGAAAAATTTTGCTTGCAGGTAAGATTACTCATTAACAGTAGCAACATCTACTAGAACTTTGAAAAACAAAGCTAATTCGTCAACTGACTTAAATTAACACTAGACATTTTTTTTTAATTACCTCTACTTTGCTCTGAGCAATCTTAATTCTGATATGTAATAAAGTCTTATAGTAATCATTATACGTAGCTTCTAAGATATACTCACAATGTATGCTAGATTGCCAACCTATGTTGACACACCTCTTTTACTTGGTTAATATTGAAATTTAAGCTAGGCACCGTAAAGCGAAGATATGTTACTAATTAATGCTGATTTGACAGCCTCGGTGGCGTAGTTGTATTGCATGCGCGGTACGACACCGCTCTGAGGTCCCGGGTTCGAATCCCGGGCAGTGATATTGGGTTTCTCTGCTCAGTATCAGCTCGGAGTCTGCAATTTCGGCTCGTTATACGATAGGCTCGCCCCCTATTATACTATGAGACGAAATACAAACAGCCAATTGTGGGTGCACTAGTTTTGCCTCAGCCTACCTCTTCGGGGATAAAAGACTTGAGTGTATGCGTGTCTGTGTATTAATGCTAATTTAAAATTTGGAGTCAGGTTATTGCCTTTTACGGCGCAGTTGATCGATGACCACAATAATTAGCGTTTAACTTAATTTACTTTAGCATTCATTTATCAAAGACTAATTTTGACTCCTGTCGAACAAGGATCCCCCGAAGGAGTTTTTGTCTTTCTTCATTAATATCCAATCATCCAAATCTTTCCGTTGTTTGTAGCTTGTTGTTTTAGTTATAGATGGTAGAAATTACCTATGAAATATTAGTTCATGACATTTATAGTCAAGGCTGGAATTGCATTTGTAAGTTTTACTTAAGCAAGTTATTTACGAAAAAATTCTAATAATAACGTAGGTGAATAACTTCGTAAATTAGTTGGAATAAAATATGTAATGAATTTTCCCGATTTGCTGTAAAACTTAGCTTAACTTGTGTAGTAAATTTTTTCCTATAGTTATTCCGGTATTACTAGGTGGTAGGTCTCTCATATGTTAGAGTCCGTCTGAGTGGGTACCATCGCAATGTCTATTTCTACCGCCAAGCAGCAGTGTACATGCACTGATGTGTTTCGGTTTGAAGGACATAGCAGCCAGTTAACTACTGGACATAATGAGACTTAACATCTTATGTCTCAGGATGACGAGCGCAGGGGAATGCCACACAGTACTTTGTAACTCAAGGTGCTCGATGGTGTGGCTACTGTTTATGGATGGTCGTATCGCTTACCATCAGGCGAATGGCACGCTCGTCTCGTCATTCAAAGCAATAAAAAAAATTAATACGTGTCACTTGCTGTACTTTGTGGCTTGCTACCATTTCGTAAACTTCCTACGAACGTTTACAAATGACTCAAAGCAACCGCGTCCTCTACTCCCTTAACTTACTCTGGCTAATTTAAAAGCAAACCAAAAACCGTTATATTCGAATCCGCCACCTTTCAGTTAGCTATCCATTTTTCGAGCAATCAATCACTAACCGATCATGTGTGCCACCATTTTGTTCTAACTCGGTTAATTAATCACCCTTGTTACTATATTTTATGGTGGGAGGAGACTAGACACATCTTGTTCCCGACTGGAAAGCGACCACAATATACATGTTGTAAATTTCAACATTAAAATCCCAGTTTCCTCGGTGGCGTAGTTGTATTACGGTATGACTGCAGTGCTGAGGTCTCGGGTTCGATCGCCGGGTCGGGCAAAGTGGTATTGGGTTTTATACTCAGTATCTACCCGGAGTCTGAAATTTAGGCCGGATATGGCGATAGGCTCGCCCCCATCAAATCGTGGGACGGAATTCGTACGGCGAGAAGTGCGTGCACTAGTTGCGCCTCTGTCTACCCCTTCGGGGATAAAAGGCGTGAGAGAGACATATTGCGCATTATACCTGACTGGTGGTAGGTCTCGTATGCGAGGGGTCGCCTTTGTAGGTACCATCGCAATGTATATTTCTTTAGCCAAACAGCAGTGTTATGTTTTGGTTTTCACAAATTTCTGGGAGGCATTATCGCTGTTTGCAGGCGTATGCAGTTACGCATACTTTCAGGCAAGTGACTCCATGTCATTCAGTTTTATAAAAAATAAAGTTACAGGTATGATGGAGGAAATAACGCCAATGGAAGCCGGTAATAATCTTAAAATTTGCTCATTTCGGTACACATATCCCCAGCATTTTAATATCTATGAATGTTAATGTGAATCTTGAATTTCGCATGAATTCGTTGAATGCATTTCGCTCGTTTATGTACTGAATGGATGGGAATGAAACTAAACGTAGAGCCCAAATAAATGGCATACCAGCTGGTTTAATATTGCCTTCTCGGGTTATGCCTACATAATTTTGTAAGGAATAATTTCCCCCTAATTAAGGGGTTTGCGGCGGATGTCCACTTCCTTGGACGCCGGAATTTGGATTTGTAGCGGGCGCCATTTTGTATTCTCCTGGCGATCCTTTTTTATGAATAAAAATGTCAGTATTCAATTTTGTATCCAAAATGTAATCTACATTAATACGTAAAGAAAAAAGCTATTAAGAACATTTCGCGCACGGAGGAGTGTGCGATTTAGCATACCATACCATACCAGCCCTGTATTATATACTGCCCACTGCTGAGCACGGGCCTCCTCTACAACTGAGAGGGTTTAGACCTTAGTCCACCACGCTGGCCTAGTGCGGGTTGGCAGACTTCACATACCTTCGAAATTCATATAACTTCTCAGATATGCAGGTTTCCTCACGATGTTTTCCTTCACCGTTAAAGCGAGCGATAATTCACAAAGAATACACACATAACTTAAGATAGATAATTAAAGAATAAAAAAATAATCTTTAATTATGCTATAGATTTAGCATAATTGAAGATAATATAGAGGAGTGCAGAAAGACAAAATGTATGTATAACTAGGTGTTGCTCGCAGTTTCGCTCGCATGAAAAGCCTTTCCCGCTACAAAAGTCTCTAAAACAGTACGACGCCAGCGCCATCTACTTAAAAAAATCTGATTAAAAATATAAATAGTTTCCATAGGAGCAAATTACCGGGATAAAAAGTAAGTACGTGTTAATCCAGGAGACCAGGACATGATCTACCCGTGTGCCAAATTTCACCCAAATCCGTTTAGTTTTTTCTGCGTTTACTTTTAATAAACATAAAAACATTTTCACAAACTATCGCATTTATAATATTAGTAAGATATGGGTTACAAATATAAATAAGTATGTTTAAGAAATATAGTATTTTACAGTAAATCGATTTCTCTACCAAATAAACATTTTTCCGTTGAAATAGATCATTTTTATTTTTGCAACCGCTGTTTCGGTTAGTTACTTTATAAATTTTCCACGCGGCTCTATTCCCAGTAAGTTATTTCTGAATGCCCCCGACCGATAGCACTTCAAATCGTAAATCTATATTAAGAATTCATAACTTAGTGACGATATCCAATACATTGTATAATTCCGACAAGCCGAGCAGTAATAGTAGAATATTGCAACGTCGCGTAAAATTGCCGCAGTAAATACGTATTTATGCCAATGAATTAAAAGTAATAAATACTTGTTAATCTACAATAAACTTGAAAGGTTTAGGTAAGGTTGTAATTTATGGAAGTCAGAGTAAGCTGGATGTAGGAGTCGTAGGGCTAGACGTAATCCAGCGAACTAGATGTAATCTATCGCTCATAACTACTCCAATGCCGGGTGAGGCCCGGAGACTGGAACTGTCCGATATGGCGTTAGGCTCGGCCCCTCGACGGAAAAGTCATGGTGAATAGTAGGTGAACTAGTTGTACCTCTGGATACCCATTCGAGGATGAAAGGCTTGAGTGTCTGGGTGTATAACTACACCAAAACATAATATTAAGGTTTAGGTTTTTGGTTTCAAATTGTTTCTGAACGTGCAAGTGTTTCTAGAAAGCAACGATTCGTGTAACCTATTTTTCCGTGAAATTTATTTGATTACAATATGCGAAAATGTCTTTGTTCCGTGTTTGGTGGTTTTATGTTTGTTATGATTTTTAAATAGTTCATGGAAATTGAAACTCATATGCGTGGTAAAGTGGCTGATCTGAGCTTGGAAATTATAACGTGACATAACATTTCTGTGTACCACAATGTCTATTTTTGTCGATAAACTTGCAAGCACTGTTTTCTGTTTTGAAGGTCATGGTAGCCAGTGTAATTGCTAGATATTATGATACTTAACCTCCTATACTATCTAGGATAACGGGGTCAGTAGCATGAAATAATTTGTTAAATTAAAGCTCTGCCGTCATTGATATTTTAAAAAAACGCAAGATACACAATCAACTTCTCGAAAACATCCGCGAAATAAGAGCAAAATGTGCGCTCATTACAAACAAGTCTTGTACGATAGCCTCGTTGGGAATGGAACGGTCTGCCGAAACAATGTCCGCAGGTTCAAAAACCCAAGGCACACACCTCTGACTTTTCGAAGTTACATGTGTATTGTTTATCAATTATCGTTCGCTTTAAGGGTAAAGGAAAACATCGTGAGGAAACCTACATTCCTGAGAATTCTCCATATGAATCTCGAGGGTATGTGAAGTCTGCCAACCCGCACTAGGCCAGCGTGGTGGACTAAGGCTTGACCCATCTCTGTAGTAGAGGAGGCCCGTGCTCAGCAGTGGGCAGTATATAATACAGGGCTGATGGCATTGCATTGCATACGTGGTAAAGAGGATTAGGCTGATCGCTCGTTTTTCTTGGAAATTATAACGTGACTATAACATTTCTGGGTACCACGATGTCTATTTCTGTCGCTAAACTGGCAAGCACTGTTGTGAAGGTCTGTTTTGGTAGCCAGTTTAATTGCTAGACATTATGATACTTAACCGCCGATACTAGTGGTAGGTCTCTCATATGTAAGAGTCCGTCTGGGTGGGTACCACCGCAATGTCTATTTCTACCGCCAAGCAGCAGTGTGCATGCACTGTTGTGTTTCGGTTTGAAGGACATTGTAGCCAGTGTAACTACAGGACATAGTGAGACTTAACATCTTATGTCTCAGGATGACGAGCGCAGTGGAATGCCACACAGTACTTTGTAACTCAAGGTGCTGGATGGTGTTGCTACTGTTTATGGGTGGTCGTATCGTTTACCATCAGGCGAACGGCATGCTCGTCTCGTCATTCAATGCCATAAAAAAAAATACTATCTAGTATAACGGGCGCAGTAGCATGAAATAATTTGCAAATTAAAGCTCTGCGGTATTATGGTTTAGCAAGGCATTTACCGTCAGTTTACTACCCACGGTATTTGCAATTTGATATATAATATTTATATATTTGTTTTATATTAGCCAATAGCCACTATATGTTTTACAATTAGATGGCTTTAGCGATGGGAATTTCGACACGATGGTTACTATGCCGCGAACTTCAAGCAGATATTTCTAAATGCTCATACGAAGCAAGTCAAATACTTTAGTAAGCTTCAGATCCCTTCGCTTATTCTGAGTTGTTCCAAAAGCTGGTGTCCCAAAAGATTTTTTTATGTTATGTTTTATTCATAAAATGATTTTAACGAATTACAGCCTCAAGCTTTTTGCTGTAACGCAAATAATAAATGACGTCACGTCAGGCCAGAAGAGCAATTTTAAAAACGTCACGTTACTTTCAAATTACATTACAAGGGTAAGGCTTTTTTGCCATTTTTTCTACGCAATTTTTGTTATTTGTTTCGTCTGTTTGTAAAGAAGTTAATTAAAATAATAATATATGAGTCGGAATTCTAATTTTATTTTTAAAAATAAAATTTTCCTAAGTATAGGGACTCTTGTAAAACATCTTCGGAGCGCAAGATAACTGCACTATCACGTGCTGCATAAGGCGGAGAAGTTGTGTTGTAGATTGACTGTACTGAATACACAATCAAGTTCAGCTTATAATTCCCTTCCGAAAAAACTGGTGGTAGGTCTCTCATATTATGTAAGAGTCCGTCTGGGTGGGTACCACCGCAATGTCTATTTCTACCGCCAATCAGCAGTGTGCCTGCACTGTTGTGTTTAGTTTTGAAGGACATTGTAGCCAGTGTATCTACTGGACATAATGAGGCTTAACATCTTATGACTCAGGATGACGAGCGCAGTGGAATGCCACACAGTACTTTGTAACTCAAGGTGCTGGATGGTATTGGTGCTGTTTATGGGTGGTCGTGTCGCTTACCATCAGGCGAACGGCATGCTCGTCTCGTCATTCAATGGAATAAAAAAAAAACTACACCAATGACGTCGGCGAAAAAAATAGATAATTTATTTGTCATAGTCAATTGCTCTATTGTCAAGTACTGACCCACTTACTGGCGGCCGATATGCCTGCCCTTTAATATTACAAAGACACCTTTTTTCCATAGTTCACGACGGTAAATAGAGCGCGCAAATGTTAGAGGTCTCATCGATTTTATGCGCTCTTCGCCCTTGTCTATTACAATACATACATATACATACACACTCACGCCTTTTATCCCCGAAGGGGAAGGCAGAGGCGCAACTAGTGCACCCACTTTTCTCGTTACGTATTCCGTCCCATGATGTGATAGGGGGCGAGCCTATCGCCATTTCGGGCACAAATTCCAGACTACGGGCTGATACTGAATAGAAAAATCCAATACCACTGTGCCCGACCGGAGGATCGAACCCGAGACCTCAGCATTGCAGTCGTACCATAATACAACTACGCCACCGAGGCAGTCAGTTGTCTATTAGAACAAACATGAAAACATTGAAATTGATATTTCGAAGGACTATAAGAGCGGTTACATAAACTTAGTGAAAACATACTTTACGTATTAAAGTTAAGGATGATATTTTATTGGTAGAAATAAGCTTCTCTCTTAACGCGTCATTCCCTAAACAAGCTCAATATTGTCTTTAGTGCTTGCATTTACCACTAGCAGATCGTTTACACAATCCATTTCAGAACTACGCTAAATGTTATGCTAACTTTGACGAGCTGTCTCAAACTAATTCGATATTACTGATGAAATATTCCATTAAATACTCCTCGACCACTTTATTCTGCAAGTTGATCTCGGAATTGAGGGCTATCAAATTTGAATTGCGCCTTCAGAGCGGGGCCTAAAATTTGATTAACCTCAAATTCGGTTAACTCTCTTGCCGCATCATTTTTAGGAGACCAGACATTGGCGACGTTTCAAATTTCAGCTCTCAAACCTCCGTTTTAATCTGCTATCGGAGTTTTTGTGTTGACAAAATATTTTTGGTATAAAATTATGTTTCGGTGAAAGTTACTTTTAATTTGTTGGTGTTATTAATTTTTAAACATAATTTAATATTTGAGAGTTATTCAAGCTAATAACTATCAATTCAAAACTATGAAAGTGACTCTGTGATTGAAGTAACTGAACTAAGTTAAAAACTTAGTTCGAGCATCACATACACCTAATTTAATTTTGTTATAACTTTCCAAGATATTGACACGAGTAATGCAAGCTTCAAGTTAAATTACTACGATATATTAAGTACCTAATAGGCTTAGTCTTAGACTGTTAAATAAGTTTTAAGTTCTAACTGTGCTGAACTTAATATGTGAATAACTATTTTTTTCTCGTTATAAAAAAAAAACTATTCATCACGTAGGCGAACATAGTTGCACTTATGATAAGTCAAGATACATTAAATTTATTTTAATAATTATTATTAATACCAAAGGTCACTTATATAACTACAGACATTTTTATTAGGAGTAATGAAGCATGAAGGTTTCGTCATGATTTGCTTTGACTCATGCTAGGTATAGTCTACTGGTTCGTCATAAAAACCTGTAATGAGATATCTCCAAAAACATTAGCGACCTTAGAGGGTGGACGAATAGGACAACCGTCCGGGGCCTTGCCGCTACCCTGATACTTACAAGAAAGCATCATCACCTACTCAGCCTACACCTCTTAGCCTCGCTTCGGTTAAAGCCACCACTGTCCAAAAATTATAAAAGACTAGCTTTTGCCCGCGGCTCCGCCCGCGTGAATGAGTTTTCCCGGCATAAAAGTCCCGCTTTATATTTTCCCGGGATAAAAAGTAGCCTATGTGTTAATCTAGGACATGATCTACGAAATCTGTTCAGTAGTTTTTGCGTGAAAGAGTAACAAACATCCATACATCCATACTTACAACTTTCGCGTTTATAATATTAGTAGGATATTTCATATAACTCCCAATCAAACTAGAAGACAATCACTAGTGGAAATCTGAAAAGACTCCACAGCACATTTTTTAAGATAATACAGCTTTATAGATCGCATATGGTTATGTTTTTGAATCTTTCTAGTTTTACGAGGGTCAGCGGCGTCGAGCGTAACCAATGGTTATTCCAACCATTCAAGTTAAAGTTAAGGCCTTAAGAATGGATGACTGGGGTTCGTTTAGTGTTTTTTTGCTAAGGGACTTGCTGACTGGCGATTAACTGTGTAGGAGTTTGTTGTAGAATTGAGTCTTGATTGTTTTTGGTTTAGTAGATTTGTTGTTGATTTGGTTGCTAAAAATAATTCTTCGTTTTTTTTATTGGTTAGGGCCAGTTACACAGAATCAAGTAAATTTGATTTAACAGTTATCGTATTAAACATCTAATGTAGATAGCACTTATTATATTATTACTACTTTGTTGGGAGCATAGTTTAGTGTGACTTTTCTATTTGGTCGGCTTATACATTTATGTGACGAGTAGTATTCATCAGCAAGCGGTGACATCGACCCAATTCTAATGACTAATCAGCCCATATCCACTCACTGCTGGGTATAGCCCTCCTGTCTCACGCCACTCTTTCAATTCCTATATGAGCTTCATCTACTGCTTGCCGTTATGGCTCGAAATTTCATCTGACCATTAGGCTGGTGGTGTGCTGGAAATGTTTACCATATCATACCAGCCCTGTATTATATACTGCCGACTGCTGAGCATAGGCTTCCTCTACAACTGAGAAGGTTTAGCCCTTAGTCCACCTCGCTGGCCTATTGGTAGATTTCACGTACGTTTGGAATTCTTTTAGAGAACTTCTCAGGCATGCAGGTTTCCTCACAATGTTTTTCCTTCACCGTTATAGCGAGTGATAATTAACAAAAAATACACACATAACTTTTTAGAAAAGTCAGAGGTGCATGCCCTTGGGTTTTGAACCTGCGGACATTCGTCTCGGCAGTCCGTTCCACTGCCAACTAGTCTATCACCGCTTTAATTGTTTAGTGATGGAATTGATCTGACTGCAGTAATTGTGTTTTGTATCTATATATTTTTGTATGACAAAGTTGTACAGCAGGAAGACGTACACGATTGTTTCACAATGATTCGCAGGAACTTCACGCGTTTTGACGATATTAATTTAATAAAAAGATAAGCAAAAAATAGCAAGATCCATCTAATATCCGCCGCCTTTGTCCATTAAGCACTAATCCATCACAATTAAACTTATTTCATGAATCATATGGCCAGAACAATACAAAAAATCTCATTAGCGCAATTGCCAGTCACGTTGAAAAATATAAAACTCAAGTTTTGTTTCATATCAAAAGAACTGAGCGAATCTATCATTGTCATCTCACGGGCAACTATTGTTGTTCTTATGAAAACGTGCTAAGTGAATTTCAACCTTATTCCGTTGACATAAGGGTCATCACGGTATGTAACGCATATGAATTTAGTTTTTGATATACAAATAGGGGCAAATTGTGGGAAACAAAGTATTAAGGTGTCCGAATAATTACGTGGTGTTGTTTAACAAATTACTTATTCCGTGTGTCGGGCAGCGGGCTACCGTGAAAAATGCATAACCACCTTGTGGATCGGTTTATGCGATATGCAACGGACTTTTAAAAGACTATTCTAAATAAATTTTGCAACGTAGGTTTTTCATCATTTATTTTTACGTCAATACTCACACTAAAACTTCAACTAAAGGGACTCATGATTCATATCCATTCAATAAATAGTTATTTTATTTTGTTACTAGTCTTTAAGATATAAATTATAAAAAAAATTCGAGAACAATATACATTTGTAATTCTTGAAATCCTTAGCAATGTTTTATGTACCTTATTCCAGCATACAGCAAATTTTATAATGAAACGCGTATTTTATTTCTTAATAAAAAATAACATCAAATTAGCTACAAGCAACTTGTTAGTTGAAAGACGATAATCCACAAACTCGGTTTCATCAATTTTAATTAATGCTAATTACACAAATTATAGTTATTAGGTTAATTACAGTTATCGTGAAAAGGGCAATAAAACGCTTCATCAATCTACGTCAATTTAAACAGCATATTCACGCGAAACAATTATTATCTTTATTTTCTACTATCTCTTGCTCGTGCGTCCGCCTGCGTGCGAAAGTGTTTCCAGGATAAAAGCACCGCTATATATATTTTTTCGGGATAAAAAGTAGCCTTAGATGTCCTTCTCAAGGTTTGAAACTATCTTCATGCCTAACTCCATCGAAATCGGTTCAGTGCTTTAGTCAAACATACAGACAGACGAACAAACAGGGCTACTTTCGCATTTATAAGTATGATTCTAGAAAATCACTTTTATTAAGCTAGGTATATCAATTACAATTATCTTGTTTAAACGTAACTTAGTTACAAAGGTAGGTTATTAGATCTAGCGAGATAAGATAGATGTGTAACATTACGAGAGTGATGATGTATTAGGAAGGGAAAATCTAATTACGACCTAAGAAAGGCGAGATTGATCTGTTGCTCATTATTGTTCACTTCTATGTAACATATACGAATGTAATTGTGTTATGGAGGAACTAGAAAGCGGTAGCTGAGATGAAACATAAGAGATTTTCAAAGAAACTTAAGATGGAGTGTTAGAGTTTCTAGTACTTTTTATTGTCTAAAAATGTTGGTCTTTAAATTACATTTTCATTATTAGATTCGTCGAAACGAGTATGTGCGCGGTAGTCTCGGAGTACGAAATATCGCAGACAAGTTGCAAGAAAACAGGCTGAGGTTCCGTTCGCAACCAGGCACTGGAACTGTCCATTCCAGGAGAAAGACCCAGAAGGAGACCAAAAACTAAATGGACAAATGTGCTGCAACGAAAGTGTGAACGAAGTGGAAGAGAAAGGTGGAGAAGGCTGACCCCACCATCATGTGGGAAGAATAGTCAGGAAGAGAGAGAGAATATTAGATCTGTCATGACATATTTACGAAGTATACAGTTCACAAGGCTTTTTAAGTAGCTTTTGAAAAGTTACAAAATTGACAATTCTGAATCTTATACATGGTTTAATATATGCGCCCTCTTGCATAACCCGGCCCTGTCGTAATGTATTCCGACGAATCTAGCTTGAATATGACGCTAATAACCCTGAGTCCGAGCCGCGACTAATTCAAAGCCTGATGATGCCATTAGTGTGGTGCGGGCACATCTTTTTAACAGCTCCGGTTATGTGTGTTTTTAGAAGGCAGCGGAAGCACGTAATGATTCCAAGTATGCAAGGATGTTCACACTTTGGTGACTTGGGTTAGAGTGCCCTAATGTTGAATTAATGATGGTGTTATTAGGTTCATAAGTCTTCCATTTTGCAGAGGATTAAATTGTTGGACTCCTTTATTAATAAAATAAATAAAAATAAAATAACTTGTTTTTTATTTCAGGCAATAAACCCATAATATATACAAAATGTATACAAATTAACCTTAAAATATGCAATAATCTTAATATATATAAATCTCGTGTCACAATGTTTGTCCTCAATGGACTCCTAAACCACTTAACCGATTATAATAAAATTCGCACACCATGTGCAGTTCGATCCAACTTGAGAGATAGGATAGTTTAAATCTCAAACTATAGTCGCAATTTTAATTTATTGCTAATTATTTGTCTGTTATTATTTGACAGTCACAATTATCTTAACTCCAAATGATTCTAACAGATGTCGATACCTTTCGACTGGGTTGAGTAAGTAATCAATAGATGGCGCTGCTATGAATGATTCTAACAGATGTCGATACCTTTCGACTGGGTTGAGTAAGTAATCAATAGATGGCGCTGCTATGGTAAATCTACGAACGTGTCATATAAGCTACATTTTAAGCGGGACTTTTATACCGGGAAAACTCATTCACGCGGGCGGAGCCGCGGGCAAAAGCTAGTACATTATATTATACAACCATGATTGTATAATTGCGTCACATTATTATAAAGTTTTTTTTATTTTTTTTTATTATGTAATAATAATCCCTTCCTAGCCGATTTCGGCCACGGCGGCCAATCTCAACGGAGATCAGCCAGGTGCGCAGGAGATATTATAGTGCACAAGTGTGTGCGCAATACACAAGTGCACTCACTATTCCTTCACTCTCATGGTCCGGTGAGACGGTAATCCGACATGACCGGAGAGAGATCAGGCGCAGGACCAACGGTTTTACGTGCTTTCCGAGGCACGGGGGTATCACACCGCCAACTTCCTGACTCCGAGCTGCGACTGAGTAATTTTTAAGATGGAAAAACCCAGTCACAATGTTTTTTTGGCCCGACCAAGGATTCGAACCCAGGACCTCGGAGCGCAAATCGTACTCGTAACGCGTACGCAATACAACTACGCCACCGAGGCAGTCAAAAAAGTTTATTATGTAGGGGGCAAACGAGCATACGGTTCACCTGATGGTAAGTGATCACCGCCGCCCATGAACATCTGCAATACCAGGGGGCACACAGATGCGTTGCCGGCCTTTTAGGTGGGAATACGCTCTTTTTTTGAAGGTCGCCAGGTCGTATCTGTCCGGAAATGCTGCTGGCGGCAATTGATCCATAGTTTAGTAGTACGTGGCAAAAAATTACGGCTAAAACGTACAGTGGTGGATTGCCAACCTCCGAGGTGATGTGGATGGAATTTGGAGTTCTGCCGCGAAGTACAGTGATGGAACTCAGCAGCAGGGATAAGTCCGAACAATTCGTCAGAGCACTCCCCGTGGTAAATGCGATAGAGAATGCAGAGCGATGCTACATCTCTACACAAAGCCAAAGGATCAAGCCGATCGGAAAGAATACGGTTGTCGACGATACGAGCTGCCCGACGTTGAATACGGTCAAGAGGGAGAAGCTGGTACTGGGGAGCCCCTGCCCAAAGATGGGAACAATATTCCATGTGGGGCCGAACCTGCGCCTTATAAAGTTGCAGGCGATGGCCCGACGTGAAATATCGCCTCGATCTGTTGAGCACACCAAGCTTCTTTGAGGCCAATTTGGCCTTACCCTCAAGGTGACCGCGGAACTGAACGTCAGATGATTAGTACTAGTAATATACTACTTCCTGTTCCTGTCCCTGTACACCGAGAGCCAGAATCTGTATATGGGGCATATTAATGGTAGTTTAGAGCTCTCATCGATACTCCGTGGTTTAGAGTACCTGCTTATTACATTAAAAAGTATTGTGCCATAGTCTTAAGATGGCTACTAGTCTTAGCACCTGTTTCACAAGTTTCAGGTTTTTGTTTGACAGTTATCGTATTAAACAGCTAATGATTTTTTATTGGACTGAATGACGAGACGAGCATGCCGTTCGCCTGATGGTAAGCGCTACGACCACCCATAAACAGTAGCAACACCATCCAGCACCTTGAGTTACAAAGTACTGTGTGGCATTCCACTGCGCTCGTCATCCTGAGACATACGATGTTAAGTCTCATTATGTCCAGTAGTTACACTGGCTACAATGTCCTTCAAACTGAAACAACAGTGCATGTACACTGCTGCTTGGCGGTAGAAATAGACATTGCGGTGGTACCCACCCAGACGTACTCTCTCATCTGAGAGACCTACCACCAGTGAATGTAGATAGTACTTGTGATAGTACTCATTTGATTTATTTGGGACCTTAGATTAGAGTGACTTTTCTATTTGGTCAGCTTATTCATTTATGTGACGAGTAGCATTTATTTACTTTTATAAAAAATCTCAAAAGCTCTGATATGGCGAAATGAAACATCATGAAACAGGACATACTTGGAGAATAGTGAGTGCCCTGGTTGCACTTCTGCTTACCCCCTCGGGGATGGTTTGATGTGTTTGTAAAAGAAACCTGTTTTTGCAATGATATCCGAGTAAAAAAGTAAAAATAAATAAACAATTTGGATTTGTTAATTTTCGTTTTTATTTTAGTCAACGACAACAGGGTGAAAGATGTCGACCGGAAGTTTAAGGGTCGCGAAATTTGATATCTCGGCTCCCAAACTAAATTCATACAAGCGTACAACCAAATTATTCGCAACAGCGACTGCAAAGTTTAAAACGACTAGTTGGTTGAATTCCTAATATGGCATTTCATGTATGAAAACTATTAACAACTTAGTTATTTGAACGAAGTTCAAAATTTGCTGGGTCGTGTACTTGATTAGGAATTAGGTGTGGTCATTCAAACATCTTACTTTTCATTAGAGGGTTATACACGCTGGATGCGGGCCGCTTTTGACAGATCCGTCTAGAAATCGTTAGGGGAAGCCTATGTAGCAGTGGACGTCATGTGGCTGATGATGATCATGATGATTCAAACATACTTCTTTTCTTTTATTTGCTGGTAGTAGGAAATATTTTATATCCGCTCGGATAGTGACTACCGTACATAAGGCGTTGAAACCGGCCATAGTGGCCCACGAAGTTTGCCACATTTCGAGATCAGCCTGTGTGTGTCCGGTTCAAATACGCACGCATACTCACGCCTTTTATCCCCGGAGGGGTAGGCAGATTCGCAACTAGTGCACCCACTTTTCGCCGTGCGTATTCCGGTCTATGATGTGATAGGGGGCGAGCCTATCGCCATATCGGGTACAAATTCCAGACTCCGGGCTGAATACTGAGTAGAAAAACCCAATATCACTTGTTCAAATAGGCCGGCATAATATTATAATTATCAGTAAAACAGCAGAATCACGGTCACAGACTAAGGCAGAGACAAGAATTTTTATTTCTTTTCAACATATTTACAGTTACTAAGTATAACAACAATAGATGGCGCTACATATTATTTTGTTACATTTAACACCCCCACTTAACAAAATAAATAAAATGTTTTATTTTTTATCACATAAACCAAACATTGTCAAAAAATTATTGTGTTTAGTTTTACATAACCCTTTAGTTAATAAATCTGCGGGCATTTCTGCAGTAGGTAAATATTTAATTTTAACAATTTCACTGGAGACTTTTTCTCTACAAAAATGATAGCGCACATCAATGTGTTTGGATCTCTTATGATATACAGGATTTGCAGCAAGTTTATGAGCAGACTGATTGTCATTAAAAATGGGTATAGTATACCTTAAATTAGTTATTTCATATATTAAATTACTCAAATATACAGCCTCTTTGCAACACTCTGATATCCCCATAAACTCCGCTTCTGTGCTCGAGAGAGCCACAGTCGCCTGTTTCTTTGTTTCCCACGAGATTGCACAGTCAGACAATTTAAAGAAATATCCAGTATATGACCTCCGGTCAATGATATTACTTGCCCAGTCTGCATCAACATAGGCTTCTAACTTACTATTTCCATTTGCAGAGAACCTAAGACAATAGGACTTAGTCCTTTTTAAATATTTTAAGATACGTTTAGCATAGGCCCAGTGCTCATCATTATAGCAGTTATTAAACTGGCTTAAGAAATTTACCGAAAAAACAATATCTGGCCTAGTAAGAACAGCTATATACATGAGACAACCAATCAGTGTTTGATAGGGCAACCTAGTATCACAAACTTCACTTTTTGTTAAATTAATTTTAGGTTCAATTGGTGTATCAGCAAACTTACAATTTGCAATATTAAATTTTAACAACAATTCTTCAATATAACTTTCCTGATCTATAGTTATTGTATTTTCTTTCTTGTCAACAATTACCCTCATACCTAAGCAATTTTTAATACAACCTAAATCCTTAAGTTTAAACTTTGATGACAAATTTTTCTTTAATTTATTAGTTTCCTCTTCGCTACTCGAAAAAACAAAAAAATCATCTACGTACAATGCAATGATGATTGTTGTATCTTTAGTAATCTTTGTAAACAAACAAGGTTCTAATTTTGACTTTTTATAACCTAAAGATTGTAACAAGTCATCAACTCGTTGATACCATGCTCGTGAAGACTGTTTCAAGCCATATATAGCACGTTTCAATCGCAAAACTTTGTTTACATCTTTATTATTACATTCTAAACCTGGTGGTTTCATCATATAAACAGTCTGATTCAAAAAACCATTTAAAAATGCAGTATTAACATCTAGGTGACTTACATCTAACTTAAGCTGAACTGCTAAAGCGAATAACAATCTCAATGTTGAATGTCTTAAAACAGGTGAAAAAGTTTCATCAAAGTCAATGCCTGGCCTTTGGGTGAAGCCCTTGGCTACCAATCTAGCTCTATATCTGACCTTATTTTCACTATCAAATTTTTTTTTAAAAACCCATTTACATTGCACAATTGTGCCACTAGTCGGAATGTCAACTAATTCCCATGCATCATTGTCTTTAAATGATCTTAGTTCACTTTGCATAGCTAGTTTCCATTGTTCACTATCGGGTCCATTCAACGCTTCTTCAAGAGATATTTCACTTGCACTTCTTTCATTTGCTACACACACATTACTAAATCCAAACCGATCAGGTTGCTTACGCACACGCTTTGAAGTCACTTCCGTAGGTGCTGCAGCCCGCACAGCCTTGGAGCTATGTACTGGCTCAACCATTGTTGCAGGCTCAGCCGCTGTGACAGGCTCAGCTACTGCCGCAGGCTCAGCCTTCACTAAGGGTTCAGCCTCAGGCATTTCTGAAGCATCCTTAAAATGATCCTCCTCAGAGCTTGTGTTTTCTTCATCTATGTTCGGGGCTTCCGACTTTAGTCCCTGATCATCTGGTCTTCTTGTGTTATTTATGCCCCCCACTTCTTGGGTATTGTCTTCTTCTTTTATTCCATTTATTGTGGAAGCTTCACTTGTTTTTTCACTAAGATTGATGTGTACCTTGCTGTGTTCAATCCCCTCCTCAATCACAACAATATCTCTTGTCACTGTGATGCTGTTATTGTTGGGATTGTAAACACGATACCCTTTCACATAATCTTCATATCCAACTAAAATGCCCTGACTTGCCTTTTTGTCCCATTTTAATCTCTTTTCTTTTGGAATGTGAACCATTGTTTTGCTTCCGAATACACGAAGGTTACTGACATCTGGCTTATCTCCGGTCCAAACTTCATAAGGTGTTCGGTTATTCAGTCCTGATGCTATTGACCTGTTTCGCAGATAAACTGCAGTATTTACTGCTTCTGCCCAGAAACGTTTTTGCAATCCTGCATCATATAACATACACCTGGCTTTCTCAACCACTGTTCGGTTGAGACGTTCACAGAGACCATTTTGTTCCGGTGTGTATGGACAAGTTTTTTGATGAATTATCCCTGCCTCCTGTAAGTACTTTTCAAATTCCCCACTGCAGAACTCCAATCCATTGTCTGATCTGAGCACTTTCAATTTTCTGCCCGTCTGGTTTTCAGTTAAAGCTTTGAAGGCTTTAAAGCAAGAAAATACTTCGCTTTTCATCTTCATGAAATAGACAAAGGCCATTCGACTATAGTCATCTACAAAGAGTAAAAAATACTTCTTTTTGCCAATAGACAAATTCTCCATAGGCCCACATACATCTGCATGAACGACATCTAACAGCTCCTGGCCTCTGTTACCTACATGAGTGAATGGTAACCTGGCCTGCTTGCCTTCACAACAGACTGTGCAGTTTTCTTTGCCTACCTGAGCTTTATCTTTGTACACCATTCCCTGAACAGCACCATCTCTCATGATGTTGAGATCTCTACTATTTATGTGACCAAATCTTCGATGCCACAACTCACCAGATGATGTCAACAAACAATCAATTTGTTTGATCCTAAGTTTGTACACACCTCCTGATAAATCTGCAGTGGCCACGAGTTCACCTTTCTTGTTTTTAATATAACAGTATTTGTTTTCAAATGCAACTTTGTTTCCGTTTTTCATTAATTGGCTGACAGACAATAAGTTTGTCGCCAAGTTCGGAACATACAACACTCCTTTAACGGGAATTTCGTACTCAGTATTTCCAACAACTGTAGTTATTTGCACATCTCCACAATCTTCGACGGGAACTGTTGATTTATCAGCTATAACAATTTCGTTCACAGGTCGATTTGTGTTGTTCAATAACCAGTCATTTCTGGATGTCAAATGACAACTAGCTCCACTATCCACATACCAGTCGGTTTGACTAAATCTTCCACTCAGAAATACAGCACTAAATGCATTATATTCTTTCTTTTTTGGATTATATTCACATTTATTCATAAAATGTCCCATTTGTTTGCATTTATAGCATCTGACGTTGACATTTGGTTTGACATGTGGTTTGACATTTGGCAATGACGTTTGTTTGTATTTTTTGTGTTGCCAACTTTTCACGGCGAATGCTTTTTGAGTGGCGCCCCCTTCACTTCCGTCATCAATATCCAGCAACTTCGACTTAATAGCGTCTGCGGTCAACTCGATGCCTGAATGTTCCACCGCCATGATCATTGGCTCATATTTTTCAGGCAGTCCCGCTAACAATAAGGAACCAATCCACTCGTCACTGATTTTGAAACCTGTATTGTTTAATCTCTGACTTGTTTCTAATAATGAAGTTACATATTGAGACATACTCTCACAATTTTCTCGTCGAATAGATATGAGGTTACGGAGCAATCCGATGCGCCGGGTAAATCCGTTGTCGTCAAAAAGTTTTTTCAATTATGTCCACAGTCCACATGCAGTCACTTCACTTCTAATATGCACATATAAACTAGGGTCGACAGTTAATATTATTTTAGCCTTCGCTTTTGCGTCATTTGGGTCTTTACTGCCTTCCTTGATGCATTGTTCCATTCCCTCTAAAACCAGGAAGTTTTCCACGGCGAATGCCCAATCTTCATAGTTTTCTCTTCCTTTTAGCTTCGCGATGCTTGATATTAAATTTGTAGACATTTTCACTGTTATTTCCAATAAAAACTCGAATTAACGTGCGCGGCACATAACCTATCAGTAAAACAGCAGAATCACGGTCACAGACTAAGGCAGAGACAAGAATTTTTATTTCTTTTCAACATATTTACAGTTACTAAGTATAACAACAATAGATGGCGCTACATATTATTTTGTTACATTTAACAATAATTATATAATATTGTTCAAATACTTGTGTCGACTGACGAGATATAATCATCATCGGTCGCCAGTCGACACTATCTGGACCTCAACGCTTACCAGCAGGTGCTGTGAGGTCAATTTGCCGTGACCGTATGAAAAAAACCCGTTGTGGGCTTGTTTTATATATTTGAGCGATATTCAATTTCGAATTCGCGTGGAAACCGCGCAGTCTGTCATTAAGCATTACCGTAATGGATTTTCCGTGCACAATGTTACCTTATTATATAGCTAGAGTATACCATGTGTCCTTGAAAAGGAAAGTATTAATAACTAGCTTTTACCCGCGACTCCACCCGCGTTCAATAGTTTTTCCGGGATAAAAGTCCCGCTTTATATTTTCCCGGGATAAAAAGTAGCCTTTGTGTTAATCCAGGACATGATCTACCCGTGTGCCAAATTTCATGGAAATCCGTTCAGTAGTTTTTGCGTGAAAGAGTAACAAACATACATACATTCATACTTACAAACTTTCGCGTTTATAATATTAGTAGGATTTATGTTGGAAAAATACTTAAAACGTCACGTAAGGAATGATATGAAATTCTTGGTAATTATATCAACATTATGGTAATAAGTACTACACGGTGCCTTATATTTACACTAGATTTCAAACTGCAACAAATCACTGTTTAACCTCCTGGGAAAAATACAACTGTCATACAGATAACCAAACTAAATCTCGCTTCATCAGCCACATGTGGCCTTCTGAACATAGGCCTCCCCTGAGGATCTCCAGACGGACCTGTCAAAAGCGGGCTGCATCCAGCGTGTTTCTGCGACCTTTATCAAGTCGTCTGTCCACCTTGCAGGTGGACGGCCAACGCTGTACTTAATTTCGCATAAGTAAAGAAGGTACTAAAAAGCTTGAAAAACCCATTTTTATGACATTAAATCTGAAGCCTGACATGAATTAGGTTTCAATCAAAATTCGCAATGTGTTACGACTCATGCATACGTAATTTGTTCTCAGAATACGGTTTTCTGGGGCACGTTTTGATTGTTACTCATTCTAATAACACAGTATGTTTCTATTGTCTCAAAATATGACATTGAATGTGTAATTAGACTATTCAAATTCATGGCTATTCGGGGAACTGTATTGTCATGATCGAAAGAGGCTTTAGATAAAAGGACAGCGTAGAAAAAAATTACTAAATGTATTTATTTTCGTAAAAGAAAAAACCTTTAAATATACACTATGGTAAACTATGCTACATAGGCTCCAAAAGGTCATACTCTGTCGCCTATAAATGGTTCAAGGTGAACTATTGAAAACGCCATTAAAGGAACTGCCGCAATAGTTGCAGCTATTATGGTCAGGTACACGCACATGTAATTTATCATATTGAGATAAATGTGTAGTAAATAGTATAGTAACTTTAAAGTTATGGTCATTTTTCTATGACGTATACAGGAAAACAAGTAAATAAGTAATCCATGTGAAGTTCTAGAGAAGAACATCTACAATACATGAAGAATCTTAAATGCTGCTCTGCCGACATTAGATGATGGTAATGTCTGTATAGTATTTTGCATTCACGTTATTACTAAAGTAATTGATGTTTTTGATGCCATTTTACTCATAATTATAAAAGGTGTTCCTCGCGGCTTAGCCCGCGCAGAAAGCCTTTCCCGCTACAAAGTCCCTAAAACGCAGTACGACGCCAGCGCCATCTATTTGACGAATCAGATTAAAAATATCCATTATTTCCCATGGAAGCAAATTACCGGGATAAAAAGTCTACATGTTAATCCAGGACATGACCTACCCGTGTGCTAAATTTCATCCAAATCAGTTTAGTTGTGTCTGCGTTTACTTCTAACAGACATCCAGATAATTTCACAAACTTTCGCATTCATAATATTAGTAATATTCTCATATAGTGATAATCATAAAGATACATCTCAAGAAATGAAAATTAGTAAAGAGGTACAATCGTTATTAACATGGTTAAAAGTAAACAAATTAAAAGTAAATCTGTCTAAAACAAAATTCATAAAATTTGGTGCATAAAAGTAAAGACTCAGATAATGACATTAACAGAAAGATAGAAAATGACAGTATAGACGAAGCTCACAATATAAAATTCTTAGGTATAACCCTGGATAGATTCTGTAACTGGAAACAAAATATAAATGATGTTGGAAAACTAAGTAGATTTGTATATGCCCTTAGAAAGCTTCGGACCGTGACAGATGAAAAGACTGCATGTACCTATAGCATATAAAGGTATGTTGAGTCAATACTTAGATATGGGTTAATATTTAATAATATTTGGGAACTCGAATGACGCTGGTCAAGCATTCATTGCACAAAAGAAATGCTCAAGAGCTATTTGTGCAGTAAGTCCACTTGACTCTCTTAAACCCTTATTTTAAAACCTCTATTTGCTTACATTGACCTGCATATATGTTCTTGAAGTATCGGTCTTTGTAAGGAAATATAAAGTTCTTTTCAAATTTAAAGGGGATCATATTACTAAATACAGACCAAGAGATCCTAGTAAAATAGTGAATCCGTTTTGTAGAACAGCCTTAAAGAAAAATAATGCTTAGCCTATGTGCATATCAGTTTTTAATACCCTAAAAATGTAAGGGAACTTCCGTTTAAATATTTTAAAATTAAGTTATGAAAATGGCTCGTAGATAAGTGTTTTTATACTATAGAAGAGTTCATGCAATATAAAAATAATGAAGTTGATTATTTGTAAAATTTAATATAATATAATTAAGAATATAATAAACATGCTGAATAATAATATAGACTGACATTTTGTTATAAAAAAATAATATTATTTGAATTGTTTTATACAATTATAAATATTTGCATACCTAAGCAGAGTATCGCTCGAATTATGCACCACTGTTAAATCTGGTACCACCTGTATTCTATGCAAATAAATATTTGTTTCTTTGTTTCTATAATTTTCTAACTCTAACACATAATTATGATTACCGTGAGAACTTCATAGTATATATTGTACAAGAGCATTAGCATTTATCGAACATAGATAAAACAACAAATATCTGATATTAAAACTATTATAATATTCCCTTACATCATTTGAATTTCTTTCGGAAGTTTCTTATCAGAAAGTTTTAGTATAATGATCGATACGTTTATTTTAGGGTCGTAACATACACGGTACTTTTAGCTAGTTTTAGTTATATTTGGCGACATCTTACAATGTCGGTATCGAAATAGAGAATTATAGCGATGCTTTGATGCTAAATCGCATTTTGCAAACTCTTAGTACCTAGTTTGGAAAAAGGTGTGGATAAAGTGAAAAGACTTTCTTATCTGGTCAAAATACTTGTGTGAGATCTCCGCCTTAGTTGTTGCCTTAAAAGTTTGCGACGCGATTCTAATTATGAATTCGTAATCTAAGATGTGTTCACTCTTAGACATTAATTAATTCAATAAAATGACGTGGCAGAATGCTTTCATGTAATATTTAAGGTTGAAGACCGAGACGAGCCGCAGGCTGCAAGCAACATTACTGGTTTCTATAAATTTCTATACTTGTTATTTTGCAACGCGCTCACACTATCCATAGCATCCATCCTTACTAATATTATAAATGCGAAAGTAACTCTGTCTGTCTGCCGCCCTTTCACGCCAAAACTACTGAACCGATTTAAATGAAATTTGGTACACAGATAGTCTAGAGCCTGAGAAAGGACATAGGCTACTTTTTATCCCGGAAAAACTTTTTCAAGCGGGCGGAGCCGCGAGCAAAAGCTAGTACTAAAATAAAAGTAGCGAAACATCAATCTTATTCATATCGAATAATACAGCAACTACACGAGAGTGAGTGAAACAATGTATACTTTATAGCTTTAATTTATTTCAAAGTCATCAAATGAAACATCAGTTTGAAGATGTTTAAAAAATGCGCCTAAATTAAAATGACGTTATCTTTAAATGTCATTTTTCGAAATGTCAAATCAACTAAGTTTTGTTAGATTGCTATTGTATCTGACGTAATGGGAAAAATCTATGGAAACGACCGAGACCTGCAGCAGCCTGCCGTGGCATGTGCGGCTTTAAATCTATCTCGGGAGTAAAAACTGTCATGACTGCAGACGACCGCAGCCGCAAGTTACAGTGCGGCTGCGGTCTGCGACTCGTCTCGGACTTGTACCTTAATACTTCGTAACTTTATTGCAAGAAAATTATGTTTTAACAGCTCAAGATGGAAGAAGTTATACCGGCTGTATTCTGATATCTTTGATACTGTAAAATTTATGCTGCCCATAACAATAACATTTTCATTCAGTTTGATTACTATAATGGAAACATGAGGCATTAGCACCCTAAGTAAGTAGCACTCTTGACATAGAAGACCGTTTGGCACACGGGTTAGTGACACGCAATCGACTTTTCATCTGATTTTTTTCACCCCTTTTTCCGATATTTACCTTTATTGGATGGGTAGGCACAAATGTCTAAAGTCAGCCATAAATCATACAAAAAAAAATATATACCCTTTATAATTAAACCACTCAAACACGGAAGTGAACTAATTATGTAATAAAACAATAATTACACATCTAATTTAACGCCAACAATGGTAGCAATAAGAAGCGTTACGAAAATATTATTTATTAAAAATAATTACCCGTTCGCTAAACTTTAATCAATAAATAACTGTTATTCTAACGGCTGCCTTATCGCTCGAGTTTATCAAGTTATAGAAGCGTTTTTCTATACCGTTTTTTGCCGTACCCACTGAGTTGCTTATCTTTCGGAATCATCTTTTTGTTAATAAGCCTCCAGTCCATAATCTATATATAATGGGCTTGCATGTATAGCTTGTAATTACCACGGGATATGGTTTCCGACTGCAGACGACCGCAGCCGCAAGTTACAGTGCGGCTGCGGTCTGCGACTCGTCTCGGACTTGTACCTTAATACTTCGTAACTTTATTGCAAGAAAATTATGTTTTAACAGCTCAAGATGGAAGAAGTTATACCGGCTGTATTCTGATATCTTTGATACTGTAAAATTTATGCTGCCCATAACAATAACATTTTCATTCAGTTTGATTACTATAATGGAAACATGAGGCATTAGCACCCTAAGTAAGTAGCACTCTTGACATAGAAGACCGTTTGGCACACGGGTTAGTGACACGCAATCGACTTTTCATCTGATTTTTTTCACCCCTTTTTCCGATATTTACCTTTATTGGATGGGTAGGCACAAATGTCTAAAGTCAGCCATAAATCATACAAAAAAAAATATATACCCTTTATAATTAAACCACTCAAACACGGAAGTGAACTAATTATGTAATAAAACAATAATTACACATCTAATTTAACGCCAACAATGGTAGCAATAAGAAGCGTTACGAAAATATTATTTATTAAAAATAATTACCCGTTCGCTAAACTTTAATCAATAAATAACTGTTATTCTAACGGCTGCCTTATCGCTCGAGTTTATCAAGTTATAGAAGCGTTTTTCTATACCGTTTTTTGCCGTACCCACTGAGTTGCTTATCTTTCGGAATCATCTTTTTGTTAATAAGCCTCCAGTCCATAATCTATATATAATGGGCTTGCATGTATAGCTTGTAATTACCACGGGATATGGTTTCCGAAGATATTTTATGGTACAGTGGGTTGTTTGGTGCAAGTTTATGGGAATTGCGGGCTGACAGACCGATTAACGCGACTTTATTATACGTAATAAAGTTATTGTATTAGGATAAAATAGGTAATTTGTGAAGGCGGAGAATAATTAAACTGTAAAAGTTGAATAAAACTTTAGCACAACTTAGGGCGCCTTCAAATTTGCCGCTAATTAAAGCACAGCCCTAGCGCCCTGTGAATTGCTTTTAAGAATCAAACTTATACTTATACGGTTTCTCAACTTATATACATTGTAAGTGGATCTTTGTATAATATTCCGATAAAGTAAAACAATATTCACAATACATTAAAATATTTCTGCCTCGGTGGCGTAGTTGTATTACGGTACGAAGGCAAGGCTGAGGTCTCGGGTTCGATTCCCGGGTCGGGCAAAGTGATATTGGATTTTTCTATTCAGTATCAGCCCGGAGTCTGGAATTTGTGCCCGATATGGCGATAGGCTCGCCCCCTATCACATCATGGGACGGAATACGCTTGGCGAAAAGTGGGTGCACTAGTTGTGCCTCTGCCTACCCCTTCGGGGATAAAAGGCGTGAGCATGCGTTATTATAATATTTCAAACTGACGAACTATTTTAAATCGAAAAAAAATATCCCACCCGCTACAGCTTCTGTCTTGTCCAGCGCGTGTACGCGGGCAAAGCAACTGTAGAGGGCGTACATCATAATGCTGATTCTGATTAGATTCAAACAAATTAGTTTCTCTTAATTGTATTTCGTGTTATTAAATTCTCCAAACGCATTCCAGGTAGCAACGGAATCCGTTATTGTGAAGCATTTCGCTCGGACGACTTTTAAAATTATATGTTAATTGAGTTCTTTAATGAAAATGATGATTTAGATACGTTCATAATTATTTTTCCCACATGTTCTCGTAGGAAAGTTCATTCTCACAAGCTAGAAATGCCTATGCCTACTGCCCGCATTATGCGTTTCTAGGAATCATTTTTACCGCAAACTTGTGCGCTCTGTACTGATGAATTTCCTTCCACGGTATTTCTTCAGCGTTTACTTGTCTTTCTTCAAACGAGGTTTAAAAAACTTCTGCACGTTAGAAAACACTTGGCTACGTCCAGGCATTGCTGACGTTCATGGGAGACGGTGACCACATACCATCAGGGAGGCCTTTAGCTCGTCGCCTTCAGAGGCAATAATTTTTTGAAGTTATACTTCTTTTGGCGCGTTCGGGAAAAATGATGAGAGTAAATTTTTACGATGCGCGCGCACACCGTCACGAAAAACCGACACCCTGAAATTAGCTATAGTCAACATTTTAGTTTTGAATTTTGAACGTAGAATAAGGCGAAAGATATTGAAGTTATACTTCTTTTGGCGCGTTATTTAAAAAGATCTTTATCTTGTTACGCCAAAGAAGTATAACTTCTAACGCGTGTACATAAGTACACACACATTTTTTTTTGTTATTTAAAGAGAAAATAATAATACCAGCCTGTTAATAATGTAATAAGTTCTGACCTACTAGCACAGTCCTCTACTGCGGCAAAGATTTGAATACACAGGAAACTAAGGGCCGTGTTAATAGATGCAACTCAATATCGCTCTCAAGTGCGATATCAGCTGAGACGCTGTCAAATTAAGGTCGGCATCTTAAGATAGTCGGTATTTAATAAATCCATGTTAACATCGGCTCAAATGACATCTTAAGTTACAACATGTGATGATGTGACGGATTTTAACAGCTAAGTTTTGTTAACAGCGTAACAGCGCTTACTCACTTAAGATGTTAAGTCTCACTTCCTGTAGTTACACTAGCTACAATGTCCTTCAAACCGAAACACAACAGTGCATGCACACTGCTGCTTGGCGGTAGAAATAGCCATTGCGGTGGTACCCACCCAGACGGACTCTTACATATGAGAGACCTACCACCAGTAAATTTGTGGTCGAATCTACGAGCGTCTCAGCGGTTCGTTTCATTCCCCGCTAGGCTATCGTTACGTTAATATCAAACATAAAAAAAAAAAAAAAAAAAAGATCCATTTATGGTATTTGCAAGATACAACGATAACGCTAACCAGTTAAGGCGTAAGTTCTAGTTGTTCGGCGTAGTCATTAAGCCCTATTAGAAGCCCTATGAATGGACTTGAGCACTAAATAAGCAGTCTAAATTAGTAAATTGTGTTTTATCTATGTGGTAGAATGTTTCTGTGTTTATAGATTACATGTTGATGACTGCCTCGGTGGCGTAGTTGTATTACGGTACGACTGCAAGGCTGAGGTCTCGGGTTCGATCCCCGGGTCGAGCAAAGTGATATTGGATTTTTCTATTCAGTATCAGCCCGGAGTCTGGAATTTGTGCCCGGTATGGCGATAGGCTCGCCCCCTATCACATCATGGGACGGAATACGCTTGGCGAAAAGTGGGTGCACTAGTTGCGCCTCTGCCTACCCCTTCGGGGATAAAAGGTGTGAGCATGCGTTTAGATTACATGTTAATTGGTGATATACATGAGCTACGTTCAAATCCCGAACGTTTTGATTAATTTTGATGGGAGCTCTATTTAAATATGCTTAAGAACTATAGAAATGATTTAGTTCGTTCGTTTCCCGAATGGAGTAGGTACTATTCGATATGAGACTAAAGTATGTTGACTTTTTTCTCAAATACTCCGTAATTCATCTCATAAATGTCCAAGTATTGGTATATAAAAAAGTGTTTAAAGGCAGAACCTACGTAGACTCTCATATCTGAAATCTCGTATACTTTGATTAATTATATACCTAGATAGACACTGAACGTTGCAAACTCGTCGAAAAAAATAGAGGCCAACTGTTACCCACTAAATGAGTTCGAGTGAACTATTTTTTGTTGTTTTTCATGGATATCATTTTCTCCCCGTTTTAATAGAAACCATATAATAACTGATATCATTATGCGCGCACACAAGGATACGCAGGATGATGCAGCGATAGCGTATGACACAGCTGGAACGCATAATAGCTTAAGAAAAGTTGGCCTGTTTGATTTAGTTTCATTGCGGCGCGTCACTCTGTCTAGGTATATAATTAATCAAAGCTCGTATACTAGAAAAGTATAGACGTACTATCTTCTATCACTTATCACAAAGCAGCATCGGACAAAAAGAAAAAATGCTTTACGTCATTATTTACCAGGCACCTTTCATAAAATATTACACATACAAAAATCAAGTCGCAATAGTTCCCAACTCTAAAAAGAGCGTATAATTCAGTGGTTAAGGCCGGTAATAAATTTCGCGTCTTCATTATATGTACGGTCTTAAGCACAATAAGCACCAGCGCTTTGGTAAGGGCCTTTTGTTATTTTGTAATGAACCTTTATTTAATATTCATTTCATTGTTGCAGGTACACGCTCGTATAAGGAGTTCAGTGTGAGTTTAGATTGTCTGAAGATTCAAGACTGACACATTTAAGTAATATAAAGAGTTATAAGTTGGAGGAATATATAATCATACTGGCCTTGTATTATATACTGCGCACTGCTGAGCACAGGCCTCCTCTACTACTGAGAGAGGTCTACCACGCAGGGATAGTGCGGGTTGGCAGACTTCACATACTCTCGAAATTCCAACAGAATCTATAATGTAATAATGTAAATATTTTTCTTTTATATTTATCCTAAGTAAGTGCAAAAAATCTTATTTTTTAAATATTTTGTGGTAGATGGCTGATCGTGCGAAAATATAAGAATTCTAGAGAAAATGTTGAGCATTCTTGTTTCTTATCAACCTGTTGAAGGCAATGTGTTTTACTTTACAATTCTTTGCCCTTTTTAAAGAATGAAAACTTCAAATCGAAACACGAATTCGACAGCGCAAGAAAAAGAAATATTTCATCAAAAATGAGCTCAGTCATCATAGTTTTTACGCCATATTTACAAATAAAGTCTCTACGTCTCAAATGGCCGTTCAAGTATTGTGTAAGCACCAGGGAGTGGGAGGGGGGGGTCCCATGCTTTGCTTAATTTAATAACATAAAGGAAAGGGGGGGTCTCAACCGTGAATACGTGAGCAATGTTTTTTTTTCTTATAATTAAATAAGAATGAAGACATTTGGTCAGATTTTTCAAAAATATCTATGCTTACCTAAGCATACGAGAGGGGAGTATAAGAGCTTTACTTAATATTGCTAACAAGGAGGGACGGGCGGGTTAAAAAAAACACTAAAATTCTGCTTACTTAATACTTGAACGGCCGCAAACTAGCGGTAGTGGTCGCATAAAAGTTTGGAACTACAATCGGTTGAGGTCAACTGCTGGGTCCGTAACGGCCCCGGGTCCATGTAACTGCCGATACATTAAGGTAATAAGGGTCCGCCGGCCAAAATCCGCGGCGACATCACACATTGATTGCTTTCGAATTCAGCGGTGTTATGAAGAAAGTTCGTCTTTGGTTCGTTTGGGGGTCTAATTTGGGAGATGAAGCGATTTGTGTAATGGAATAAAAAATATTCTATGATTTACTTATAGCGTTAAAATTATGATTTGTTTAGGAAAGAATATAATTTTGAAAGTCTAGTAGTTTTTATAGTGAAGTAGAAATAAATGGGGAATAGTTTAGGGATTCCGGTAATCTTGTTTCACCAGATTGGATAGCCAATATTAATTATAGCTGTAGAGTATAGATAATACAATATATTACAATAATATTATTGTTGTATAGGGACTTTTTTAATTTACTAAATATTGCGAGTATATTCTACTACACCATATTCAATTGAAAAGGGTGTAAACATGATAAAAAATAAACCATAATGTGAGTTTTGATTTTTCTGATGAAGTCAACTAACTAGACAATTTTATAGCCAAATGTATCGTGGGAACAAACGAAAATAGGTTTTGTAATGGATATTTTAAATTATAAAACAGAGATTAATAAATTGTTTTAACAAATTATTAAATGACCATTATGAGTAGTATCCAAAACTTTGTAGGTACGTTATTTATTACGACTTATAAGTGAATCATGTTATTGAGAGGCCCCAAGTTTTACTTTGGATAGTCACAAACTATGGTTACGATAACATGCAACCAACCCTGTATTATATACTGCCCACTGCTGAACACGGGCCTCCTCTACTACTCAGAGGGGTTAAGGCCTTAGTCCACCACGCTGGCCTAGTGCGGGTTGGCAGACTTCACATACCCTCGAAATTCTTATGGAAAATTCTCAGGTATGTAGGTTTGCTCACGAGGTTTTCCTTCACCGTTAAAGCAAACGATAATTGATAAACAATACACACGTTACTTCGGAAAGTCAGAGGTGTGTGCCTTGGGTTTTGAACCTCCGGACATTGTCTCAGCAGACCGTTCCATTCCCAACGAGGTTATCGTCCACTACGTCGTCGGTTACGATAACAGTGTAGTCTAAAATACGCCTAGGAGAGCCTTTACTGGTTGATGTAGGTACTCTGACTAATCTTAGAACGCCAAAACTGATGATGATAATTATGTATGATTTTAGTCGTCGCGGTGAGTGTAGTGTCTTATACAATCCAAGCCCAGAAAAAAATAATTAAACAACGCTTCTAACTTGCACCATCCTAACACCCTTGTCTGAATTGCGGGGGCGTGGTTACTGCGCGGCCGACGGACTACGGTTTATTGGGAATTTGAGATGTGGACCCTACATGCGGTCAAACGGTATTACCCGCCCGGCCGCACTCAGACCTGTTGAGTATTTTTACAAGTCTGATTTGTAATAGAATTCCGATTTTAAAATTCGAAGAATATATTTTCTAAATGTTGTATGTAGGTACATTTAAATAGCTATTGTACATTTGACATTACATTGAGTCAAACGTTATTAACCTCCTGGCCGCACTCAGACCTATTGAGTATTTCACAAGTGCCGCTTGATTTGCAGAAGAATTACGATTTTAAAATTGGAATCTTGGTAAATTAACTGTAATTTTAAATATCGAATCATATCTTTTTAAATATTTGAATTTAGAAACATTAAAATATTGCTCAGATTATGATTTTTTGGGAATTTGAGTGGTTCTTAGTTGCAGTCAAGTGATATTTTATCCGCGCCACATTGTCAGATCTGTTGTAAAGTTGTTGCAATATTTTTCTTTTTCATAATTTTATTGGATTGAAATAATGTTCAAATTGAAAATCGTAAATTACTGCAATTTTGCTTGATCTATAAATCAGTAAAAGTAAGTAAAATCACAAGGATAGCCATATAATCAAATTCTGTATATCATACTTGTCATAGTAACTATTTTGACTATTAAAGTTTTCAATTAACCCCTTATTTCTCACAAAACACTTAATCGAAAAACTAAATCGTTTTCCATTCAACGAAACTATAACAAGTAAATGTGCTTTCCAAGTTTTACCAATTTTGTCTTGAAATTTTCTTTGAAATCAGTTTAATTTATATTCTAATAGATACAAGCTGTAGGTTATTAGATTTTAGTTGGGAATATTAAATCCGATCGTTTGCTTCTCAAGGGGTTTCAATAAATTGCAATCATTCCGGGACGAGTTTGTCTCGTTTAAATTGGTTTCAGTAATCTGTGTTTTAAAAGAAATTTACATTAGGTTGGTACGATTGGAATTAATGGGATGTTTTGCAATTAATATATTATTATAATTGGACATTTATTTCTAGGAGACAATAGGAAAAAATAATACCAAAATGAGATAAATCAGTTAACAAATTAAAGTATTATTTATAAAGTAGTTAATTGTGAAAGTAGAAACAGAACATTCTATTAGAAGATTTATGATATCATCATGATTTGTAATGTTTATATTCTCAACAAAAACCTATAGAACTGCGTAGATCATGTATACAATTGCAACGTTGCAATGCAATGTAAATGTCTGCATTAATCTATGATTTTCAGAGGAGCAAATTAAATCAAAAGAAAAATGAATTAATTAAAATTAAATATCTAGTTACTGTTATAAACCATTAAAGAAAGGATCTGCAAGCCAGTATTACTATATGATATTAAATATTCTACTTCAAGAATTATACTCTTTCGATCACAAAACGTAACGTTTTGCTGTTGGATATATTTTTTATCCCCCCGGATAGCGACCCCCGTGCCTAAGGTGTTAAAACCTGCCATAGTGGCCCTCGTAAGTGTGCCGCGTTCCGGGATCAGCCTGTGTATATCCGGTTCAAACAGGCCGGCATAATTGTGTCGACTGATCTATACTATAATATTATAAAGCTGAAGAGTTTGTTTGTTTGAACGCGCTAATCTCAGGAACTACTGGACCGATTTTGAAAATTCTTTCACTAATAGGAAGCTACATTGCTCCTGAGTGGTATAGGCTACTTTTTATCCCGGAAAAACTTTTCCACGCGGGCGGAGCCGCGCGCAAAAGCTAGTGAGAGATAAAAATCGCTCGTCGGTCGACACTCTGTCTGGACCTCTCTCTTACCATTAGGTGCAGTGAAGTCACTGCCGTGACAGTATAAAAAAAAGTAACACATTTGAACCCAAATTATTTATATCGAACGCTAACAATGTATACGTTTTGAACGCATTTCATGCATACCTAAGCCGACAGTTTTAACGCTCCGGCTTCAAGGATCCAATGTAAATAACGATCCGCCAGCGAGGGTTTTGGAACAAAACAATCATGACGCCCGTGTTGTGGAGGGTTTGTTTCGCTTGGGTCTGGAGTTTGAATCCTAGTTGGATATTAATTCTTTGATCGATTGTTGAGTGGTAGCTTTGATGTATTTTCAATGTGGAAGTTCCCGTTCAATCTATGACAGACTAAAACTTATCAGTTTTTAAACATGGTATTAATTGCAAGGAGATAGGCAGAGGCTCATCTAGATCACCCCGATATTTTCTGAATTTTTGGTTGCTTAAATCCTTATAATCCCGCACCAGGCCAGCGTGGTGGACTAAGACCTGAACCCTTCTGTAGTAGAGGAGGCCCGTGCTCAGCAGTGGAAAGTATATAATACAGGGATGATTGCATCCCTATAATGTTCTCCACCATTACGGAGGAGTTACCTGGATTTATAATACTAATGATGATAATTGTTACAAAACACTTTTTGCTTAATTTTATTTTTGGCTTAAGTATAAAAAAATTGAATGTATTTCTCATGCGGCTCATTATTCAAATTGCAATCTCTATTATGGCAACCCAAAATACAAGTATATTTTGGGTGCGACTTCCAACTTTTGTGTACACATTATGTATTTTACTTGAAATAAATACTTAAAGACCCTAAAGACGGGTCTAGTTTCGGAACAAACTATTAGGTACGCTAGGAACTATATTAGGATGTTCAGGTAGCGAGTAATGTAAAGCTTTGCTTTGCAATTGCAATTGTATTCAGGCTTTAAAAGGCTTGCGTATCAAAATTCAAAATCATAGAATCACGCCTTTAATTTTTTTTTGGTTTAGGCAAAGGTGTGTAAAATCAGAATTGATTTTAAAGAAATTCCATGAATTTATAACTGTTATAATGTCAAGACATTATAACAGTTATAAATTCGAATTCGAATTTCTATTAGTCAAGACTAATAGAAATTCTTATTATTTGTACTGGTTAGAGTCTCAAATAATTTCCCCGTCTAAGGTTAAGAAGGTGAATCCGTATAACAATTTCTAAGATAATTTTCATGGTAGCCGGTAAATAACTTGAGCACACTACAGCGTGGTGGGTGATTCTATGTTTGTAAGTGCAGTTACACTAATTTACCAATAAAAATAAATGAAAATCTACGATAAAATCCGGAAAATAGTTTTATTTTAATAACATTAGCGTCAACATAATAAATCAACAGAAGAAAATCCTCTATTAGACTGTGTGCTCAAGTTAATTTCATAGCAATTATTTGAAAGAATTTTCCAAGAAACTCTCGCAATCTCAAGACATTTTACATTTCCAACTAATTAACAAGCTAGTAACGTTTAATCTGAAGATGCCGGTAACTAGATTATTCGCCTTAGTTATAGTAACGTCTAAAGCCTGGAAAACAACGCGAACCGAAGCCTCCTGATTTTCGACGGTTATTCCATGTCAAATGGATTATACAGCGCCTGTGTTAACAAACCCCTCATAATCCTGGATCGGGATTGATGTTCTTGACTGAATATAAGCTCTCCTAGGCAAACAGTAGTTTGTAGAGCTGGTTTGGTTATAGTATTCTTGGTTTTCCTTGGATTTTGTTAAGACTATTTATATGTTTTGTAGGGTGCATAGAAAGTCCAGAAACCCAAACTCTAATTCCCTTATTACCGCATACATCCATCTATGTAGAGTGCTTTGAAATAAAAAAATATCTAACGTATTTTTACGAAACCTTGGCTTCATCAAAGCTTTTGTGCTGAAATGACACAAAATCAACAAATACAGTATTCAATTTCGAAAATTTTGAGCCAATATTTCGCTCTGTGTGGAACGTATCATTTCAGAGCACCGTCTACGGTTCTAAATCCATTATACTTCACGTGTCTTGTAAATAAACAGACAACGTGTACGCTATGACACGCTGCATTCGTGCCCGCTTCGTAAACGCTCGGCGTGTTTCGGCTAAATTCGAATTTCGAACGTAATTTACGAATGGCCGCAAACATTGGACGCAAATGGAGCAAAACAGTTGGAAAAGAATGAAAAATGTAAGGAACGATTAGCATTCGCGGGTCGGGAGTTTTGTTGGTTTCCGAGGAGATTCCGTTTCGTTTTGTACCTTCACGTAAGTGTAAGTAGGAATGGGTTTGAATAAGGAACACTATTTTTCATTCGCTGTACGAAATGCGGATTATGAAATTGCACATATCTGAAGAAATAAAAACTCTTTGTAATCGCTTTGTAGTTATTTTGATATTTAAAATTACCATAGTGCTTTTACGACAAAAAATTCGCTAGTAAAGGCTTAAAATATCTGCAGTTACATAATGCAATTGAGACTGATAACTGCTGACGTTGAATTTGCCAAACGTATAGTAAATTTATCGAAGAAAAACTAATTAAAAAAATCAAATGTATTTCTAAAGCACTGGACTCAAAAGCAAAGCACTAATGGGATAGTCATGAAAATCACATAAAGCCGTGAACCGTGGACGGAGCGTCCATTTAGCAGAGCTAAGAGGCTGGATAAAGATGTATAGAATCTTCGCTTCGTATTCCCCTGGCCGTTCTTGGTTTCCGTTGTTTTTTACGTTTGCTATCTCTCCATCCTTTCTAATACCAGGTCGTTTCGTATGGTCCAAGTTGTAGGTGATTTAGGGGTTTGTTACTCGTCTAGACTTTGTGATTGTAATTTTTTTTTTATAAGGTTCATAATGCTTGTTAATGACACTAATTACAGTGTCCAGCTAACCGCAAAATAACAGCTTTTGCTCGCGGTTCCGCCCAAAAAAAGTTTTTCCGGGACAAAAGTCTCGATATACAGGGTAAGTTTTTCAAGTGGGCGTGGATGGCGAAATTCGAAACTATTAATAATAGCGAAAAATTATCGAAAGAGGTATTTGGTCGATTTTGATAAAAACTAAATATGCGACATTGGTTTTTTGAAAAATCAATATTCCTAGAGGAACCGAAGCCGTTAATTCCGATAGAAAAAAAACCAGTATCGTTACATCATTCGATAGTGTCGCTAATTAGAATCAAATTAAATAATAAAATAGCTCATTTTTAACTTTTTATTTTTCCAATGTTCCATACCTGAGTATTAAACCTGAACTTTTTAATTTTTGGTAATGATAGTCATTGTTTTCAATACATGGCTGGATTCGACGTTTCCAACAATGTACTGCATTCAGCATACAATATTATTGATTCCGTTTATAATATTCCTCCAAGACAGTCTTCAAAGCAATTCTTGATGAAGATTGTTAACCATTTCTTGGTGAATTTGTTTAAAATGAGCTCTTTCCTTTAGTTTTCGGTACATCGTTACTTTCCAGAATTTGTATGTGTAACGTGAGTTTATTTTTTTGTCAAACTCAACAGGGTCGATTGTTGGCTAGGAATATTGACTTTTAAAAAATCCAATGATGCAGTTTTAGTTATCATCAAAATCGGCCCGAGACTCCTTTGAACGTTTTTCGTTCTTCTATAGTTTCGGATTTCGCCCTCCACGCCCACGTGGAAATGTCCTTTCCAGGGTCTCAAAGAATCTCCGTTTCAAATATCAAAGTGGGTTCAGTGGTGCAGCAGTTAAAGCGTAACAGACAGAGTAGCTCTCGCATTAATAAATAATAAAGAAAAAATAATTAATAAATAATGGATATTTCATAGAATCCTTAATTCTTAAAATTGACCAATCGCCTGTAACTTGTACACGGGAAGACGCCGCCGTCGGTCAGTGTTTATAAAGTAGAGACCTACTCGGAACAACGGCCGTCGCACGGTAAATAAGGTGCCGCGAATGCGAATTGCATTTCCCTGTCCGTAAACATTGTGGGGCACGGAGAATTGTGACCCCCGCGACCCCCGCCAGACCCCCGCACGGGCCGGACGAAATCAATTTCAAATATCGTTGTTGACTGAGTTTGAAAGTATTGACTTTAGTGTGGTTATGAATGTGTTGGATACAATCACATATTTTATGTTCTCCCACTAACCAATGTCTCCAGCGTAAAGACATTCAACTAAAGTACCCTAGAATTCTGCTGTTTGCACCAACGTGACATTGGTGGAATAGCTTTATAATTAAGCTCGTCGCCATCAATCACAGAAGACCTCATATTATACTTCTTTCAAAATACGCTGAGTAGGGCCAGGGAAAAGTTACTTTATTCGATTTAAAATTATGACTTACGCGGTTTTATTAACTAAGCAACGATATGCAACATAGAAAATCTTTATAGGTAGGATAAATTCATGTATGACGGGGTAGGCAGAAATAGTGCACTAAGTTTCTTATTGCATACATTTGTACATGATCCGAGGAATATTAGGAGAATTTTCACGTCGAATGAATTTTGGTATTAAATGTTCGTTTTGTATTTATTATCTACTCGAAAATAGAACCCAGGTTTCAACTTTTGTTGTTATAAGTCAGTAGTCACACTGTTACTGAACTGATGAAGAGATGAGATGCTTCAAAATTTACCAAATTTGAAAATATTATTGTTTAAGTTTAAAAAACAAAATATTTTAAACATCCAAGTTCCAGTAAATACTATAACTTATTCATATTTAGCGAGCTTAAATTAAATACAACACCAAGTTGTTTTGTGGAAAATCTAAAAACATAACAAAGTTAAAACTCGGCTTTGTTTGAAATCTTTCAACGAACTTTAGAAGTTATAGCGAAGTTTGTTAAAAGAGGTTGGCTGCACTATTAGTCAACAGTTTACGAGAAATCTGACAGAATATTAATCTGTACAGCTTTTTTTGCTTGTTTGAACATTTTAATTTCTATTGAAGTAATGTTACGATTTTGAAAATTATTTCACTAATAAGAAACTACTTAATCGCTGAGTATTATACGTGAAACTGCGAAAAGACATTGGGTGATGGGTCCCTTTGCGTACTCTGTCGGCTCTTCCCCATGAACTGCTGCGAGGAACTGATCGGACCACCGGACTACCCGTTCTCGGAGTAAAGTTCGCCCATTCCACCTGGAAACGCCCACTGCCAGCACTATGCTTTTTCAGATATAATTTTTACCACGAACGCATGCACTCCGGAATGAACTTCTTCCCACGGTGATTTCTCAGCAGTATGACTTGTCGTTCGTCAAACTAGACTTTAAATAAAAGATTTTAACGGTAGGCGGCGGCTTGGCTGTGCCCGTGACATTGCTAATGTCCATGGGCGACAGTAAGCACTATCAGATGGGTTTCTGCCTTCGGAAGTAATAAAAAATATATATCAAGAAGATATTTTTCTAGTAAAAATAATAACAGCACTAACTGATACATAATCTAATATATGTATTCCAAACTTATACTTACACAGTTTCCTCTTATACAAATAACAATCACCCTTGAGAGTTCAAGGGCGTGGGGAGGAAAATGTGGGAAACAGAATGCGTGTGCTTTATTATCTTAATAAATAAACCGTTCTTACCACTAAGGTGATTTCTGGTGAGATTTTTGCTAAGTAATGTCTTGTAGGTGAATGTTTTTAGGTATACTGGTGGTAGGTCTCTTATACGTAAGAGTCCGTCTGGGTGGGTACCACCGCAATGTCTATTTCTACCGCCAAGCAGCAGTGTGCATGCACTGTTCTTTTTCGGTTTGCAGGACATTCTAGCCAGTGTAACTACTGGACATTATGAGACTTAACATCTTATGTCTTAGGATGGCGAGCGCAGTGGAATGCCACACAGTAGGTACTTTGTAAGTCAAGGTGCCGGATGGTGTTGCTACTGTATATGGGTGGTTGTATCGCTTACCATCTTAGACATTGCGGTGGTACCCACCCAGACGGGCTCTTAAATATGAGAGACCCTATTCTATTTATAAATGTGGAGGCTTGTAGGTTTTTAGGTATAAGTACGAATGAATTCCAATGAAATTTGGAACACAAACAACACAAATCCTGGAAGCTTAAGCGAATTTTCCTGGTACAATCCACAATGGGATTTTGATTACCGGGAAACCACTCACGCGGGTGAATTTGCGAGAAAATAACAGAACTTGTTACACTAATAATGTTTTGATATATTTAAATGTAGCGTTGGACGTCCACCTGCAATATGGACAGACGACTTGATAAAGGTCGTAAGAACACGTTGGAATTAGCTGATGATGATATGCAATCATGCACTACGTTGGCTTTATGCTATTCTATCTAAATCAGGCCACATTTTTCGATGTACCTACTGGCGTCATATCTCTAGACAATCTCGCCGCACGCCAACCGCCAGCGAATGTTCGCTCGCTATCTTGAATCGCGCGTCGAACGCTACGTGCCGCCGCGCCAACTGAATTAGAATCACTATGGACGATTGATTTAATACGTACTTAAGCGAATATGTAAAATAGTAACTTAAGACTTAAGTAACATCTCGACTATTTAATTTCATATAAATCACCCATTTTTCGTACTTATTTGTGACAATATCGACGCAAACCGCGCGCTATTGTTCGGTATCTCAAATCGCGCGTCGAACACTGCATGATTGATTCACTACGTACTTAGGCGAACATTAAAAAATGCTTCAAAACGATTAAGGGCGGCATTTTCCATACGTGGTCAGGCAAAGTTAAGGCTCTTGTCAGTCTGGCGATCTGCAAACGAATTCAAGGCGAGGCGCTAGCGCTGCGCGATCGTCCAGTGTAATAAGACCGTTAACTTTACTTGACCACGGATGAAACAATACGGTCGAAGGCCGTGTTTCTCAATCTTGATAATACGCCAGTTTACGTAGCAACGAATGTACACAATACTGCCTTCTACTATAGAAAGCTTTGTTCAAACTCGTTTAATATGCAAATATCATTCACTGTTAACTATTCCATCCTAATTATTCAAAATCTAAATTTGGTTTATTATTACAATGATACCACAATCATTTTGAATCACAAGAAATTTTGTTTGAATATCCAAATATGGTTTAAATTATTCAATTGCGAATGGATCTAACAAATTACGTATTTGAAGCGTTTCGAATGGACAGCAACAATAATGATCAAAAATTCATATGTTTGTGTATATACATATCTCAATTTTGCATATTGCTAGATATATTAATGATTCAGCCAGCCGTCATGGTTAAATATTTGAAATGGTATCTGTGTCAAAGAGCGTATTGTATGATTCTAATAATGCTAATACATGGTTATGTGAAATCAAATATTCGTAGAGTAGTTTTCATATAATCGTGATGCATGGCTCACTTGCCTAATGCAGAAGTACAATATAAATCTCGATACGTGATTAGTCCTGGATGGGTCAGAAAAATTCAATATAAAACAATAAAATTTTCGTCGTAACCATTGATTGTGAAGACGTAACCGTTCGTGGCAAGTCAGTCAATGTTAAAAAAATGCTCGTATCTGTTAAAGCCTAACAAGTGCGAGGGTATATAGAACTCGTCTCACGTAAACGCGAGCGTTTCGTTATCAAACAACCGCAATCGATCTAAGCAGATAAATGGCTGAGGAATTTTTATACGCTGTAAAAATATTTTACTGGCACTTCCGAACGCACCGTTCGAAGTTCAAACGTGGCTGTATGTGCGCCTTCTGTGCTCTATTGTGAATTTTTAATATTGTAGTGTGTTGGAAGAGAAATTATGAGCATGCAGGAGCGATAAAACTAAGCGTCAAGTGTGGCTGTGTATGAGTGTCCTTTGCATTTTTATAGTTTTAAATTCTTAAGTTGTTTAGAGTAGTATTAGGAGGGAAAGATAATAGAACTTCTTACATCGCTCACTGACGCTGCTTTATCATTTTACAGTTGAAAAATACGATAATAAGTATGTGTTTAAAATATATTTCGTAAACACTTTCGATAAATACATTTCAATACCGATCGTTCAGAATAAGGACCTATTTCCCTCCATACTCCCCAAAAAATTGCCTAAAAAGCTACAATCTGAAAAGAAAAACAAAAACTCCGTCTCTATTTACTATTTGTGTCCGCGATTTCCTCTACGCTGACTTTAGAGAGATCCTTCGGGATGTAACGTGATAAATCGTGTCCTAAATGTTAAACCGGGATTTATGTTTGCACCGAGTATGTATCAATGTAATCCTATCGATACTTTTACGGGAATAGGGAATAGTGCGTGAAATAATGGGGTATTTTTACCCTCTCGCCGCGTAGTGAATACATTATATCTGATGTATGTATTCGCGAAATATGTATGAAAGCAAACACACATCACGCCTTTATCTCCGAAAGGGCGGCACAAGTGCAACCAGGGCAACCACTTTTCGCCATGTGTGTTACGTCCCATGATGGGATAGGGGGCGAGCCTATCGCCATATCGGGGACAAATTCAGACTTCGTGCTGATACTGACTAGGAGAACCTAATATAGCTTTGTCTGACCTAGGAGTGGGTACATCACTCCACGCCACACAAATAGGCCAACGAGCGGATCACAAAATATAATACTAAAATTCTTCACTATAGTTTTTTGAAAGATATTTATATTATTCTAAGCAAACCGGCCAATTCATACTACAAAGCAACAGATTCCTGTGCCCCAATACAATCTCTTTGCTAAAATTTTCAAGACCGTTCCGAAACCTTTTTCATCTCCTGTTATATTTAAAAAAAATGAAAACCATTATTTTATCTAGTTGTTTGCAAAATAAATATTATATTAGATCTGGGAATAGGGTCGAATTTTTTATACTTTAATAACAGACCAGCACGTGCTAGAAATTTACAATTCCGACGCCCACTAGGATTCCAATTGTATCCTTAATTCTCATTATAATTAGAAAGAAATTTAGCGAAACAATTTACCTTATTTTTCTTTTGTGTTTAATAATACGGGAAGAATGCGTAGCGTTTCTTTAGTTTAAATATTGTTTTCTGTAAGATAATTGAATTTATAATTTAGTTCTTTGGTCCTAAGTGTAATGTAAGTAAATAAAATATGTATGACTATAGTTTAACTGTGAAAGTGTATGTAGATACTCATCTACATACACTTTCACAGTGCAATTATTTAAGATTTCTGATCAAAATAACTCGAGTTTGATCAGAAATCTTGAATAATTCCATTGCGTATTGAGCATTAGCATGCTTCAAAGTGTTAACGACTTTAAAATTTGAATTGCTTATTTTGACATTTTCCAACTATAAAATACTTTGTTTCATATTAAATATTATAAAAATGTTTTGAGATGACTCAAACAATTTCGTTCCTGTACTAAACGCTTAATGGATCCTTTTATATTCGCCAGATGCTTAAAAGGTTGCCCAAATTATTTTATACCTTTGGGCTATATTCAAAAAAGGTTTTAAAGGCGATGGTCAACCCTCACAAGCTGTCGTTTACATAAGAATGTGAACAAACAATTTGCACATCAAAGCGGTCGGTCGATTGTACCACAGCTAATTAATTCGAGCCAGAATAACTTTGTAAGGTGGACTAAGAGTATGGATATTCTGTAACCACTCGCTGAAGATATAATGGAAATAGCTTTACAAGTGTTGTTACAAACAACGTCTGAGTGTAGTACTTGTATGAGCTGACAGCGGTGGGAATAACATGGTCATTATTTTTTATTTTTTTATGGCTTGGAATGACGAGACGAGCATGCCGTTCGCCTGATGGTAAGCGATACGACCATCCATAAACAGTAGTAACACCTTCCAGCACTGACTTACAAAGTACTGTGTGGCATCCCACTGCGCTCGTCATCCTGAGACATGAGATGTTAAGTCTCATTATATCCAGTAGGTATTTTTGTTTAAGGGATGATATTTTTATCATAAACACTTTGTAAAGAATGTTTCAAAAATAATTTGGCTTCACTTTTATGACCGGTCGCCTGTCTGACATACTTCCTTCTAGGACATCCAGTATAAGTCAGGGTTGTGTAACAACCCCGGGACTATCCCGTATGCGCCGAAGAAGCTACCGCGGGTTTTGGTTGATATGACGGTGTAGAGTGTACATACGATTAGGGATTCGGTTCCGATGTTGGCTTGGATGATGCTATATTCCTGAGTTTCAACATTGGGCCGTAAGACCGGTGAAACCAACGTAAACGTTGCACTGGTGGTACCCCCCAGTGGTGGTAGCGATAACGCTATTTTGCCCCTCAAAAAAAAGGTTGTGTGACGTGAATATTGAATCCAGGAGCTCTTAGTCCACAGTACATAATGGATAAACGCGACCACGAGATGATAAATATTTATCTAATAATAATTTTCAATAATCTGACCACCACAATTTGACACTCGACCGATTCCTACAACTCTTCTGTAGACAAGTTCCAACTTCCTCACTACCAAAAAACCATGCAAATTATTAAACAGCTAACGCTCGTAATTTAACCCACCAACGCCCGGAGGCAGGCGACCGTGCCGGCGTGTAATTCGATTTGGATAGATGTTACAAAGACTGTAGCTAACTTAGTTGGGTCGCAAAGGCCACCTAACTAGTTTACTGGCGAGTTTCGAGCGAAAAATGAATAGGTAAAGTTTACTGCCCACCGGAAATGTGGAGGCTATGAACTCTATTAGTGGCATTTTTCTGGGTGAGATGTTTCGTGTTAAATGTTGGTTTGGGGGTGTATTATGGGTAATTAGTTGGTTGTGGGACTGTGTGTTCAGTTCTCGTTTGTTGTCTACAAATACTTTTCTTAGATTATAATCTGTAACATCGTCGTTTTTTGTTTTGGTTGATGATTAGATTCGGGTACTGTATAATTTCGCTGTTTATTGATTTGTAAGACACCCAAATTCCGCTGTTTCTTGCATGCATGTAAGATTGAACAATACAAGAAATGGAATATCTATTAAAGACCTAAATCCATATTCCAAGTCAAACAAACATGTTCTCAATCAAATTAATGTCTCAAAAATAATCTGTACTGAAAAAATAGTCATTTAACTTACCAACAGCTTACATGTTTCCTCATTCCACATGCCGGTGTAACAACTACACACATCAGTCATTGCGGGCGCATTGGTGACCTGTTTTTTATTGCAATCCATCTACGTTCGTCTGATCAGGGACTCAGTTGGGTGCCTGAATCCACGTGGAATTCACCTGGCTTTGAAGGAAGGAATTGGTAATATAAATCTCAAGGGATTTAGGTAGGATTTCATTTAATTAACTGCTTAGTTTTTGATATAACTAACAAGTTAATTTAATGAAACCCTACCTATTAACAATTACTTTATTATTTTATAAGAAGTAAATTAGTGGGTTTGAACTTTGAAAGTAGGAGGGTTTGATTAATTATATACCAAGATAGAGTGACGCGCTGCAATGCAATTAAAGCAAACAGGCCAACTTTTCTTAAGCTGGTATGCGTGACAGCTGTGTCATACGCTATTGCTGCATCATTCTGCGTATCCTTGTGTGCGCGCATAATGATACCAGTTATTACATGATTTCTATTAAAACGGGGAGAAAATTATATCCATGAAAAACAAAAACTAATTCACTCTAACTCATATAGTGGGGAACGGTTCGCTTCTATTTTTTTCGACGCCTTTGAAACGTTCAGTGTCGTATATAATTAATCAAAGGTAGGAGGTTATTCTAGACTTGAAAATCATTTCTACAAATAGCTACATTACCCCTAGTTGGCTAGTTTTTAACAAAGACGAATCTACAAACTAAAGATATAATATATTACGCCTTGGTTTACGCAGCGTACACCTGATTTGTCACACAGAATCAAGTCCCAGAGTGTACTCAAAGTCTCGTTCAGAACTCCGAAGATATTAAACTGTTATGCGCAACCTCGTATCGATAACTCGTTTGCAACTCTGTATTCTACGGAATGGCCGGTAGTAAATTTTTGTTTTATGAGTTATGGGGATATGATATTACGGGCTGCCTAGTATATCGAGTCTGTGTGACAGTTTCTAAGTGTACGAAACTTTGTACGTTTCGGGTTTGTTTTGCGAAGTTTGTTATGAAAGGAATATTTGGGTTTTTATATATTTGAAAACTTTGGTGTTCTGGTTTGGTATTGGGTGGTTACAGAGTTTATTTAATATACGGATAAATATGATGCTTATTTGTTAGGAGTACAGCGTGGTGGACTTTTTTATCCCTATCATTATAAATAAATAAAATAAAATAAAAAAGCCTTTTATTTATCCATGCATAAAACAATTCATAATTTTTCCGTACATGTTTACCAGTATAAGTTATAAATAAATAATAAATATGATTTTTTTTATTAATTACACTGCATACGCTTCTCTAATAGAATAATTTAAAATAATTTTGAACTAGACTTAATATAAATATTTAATATGCTTATTCAGTAATTATTATAATTTCCAGAAATATAATATTTACTTCTTCAACATTTATTCCACTTATTATTATTATATATATTTTTTCGTTAAATTCTTAGTTGCCTATATATTTTGTGTAGAGTTTGATGCATTGATTTTATTATTTATTTATGTTTTTTTTTTTACAAATTTTAATTCAATCTAGTGATATTTATCTGTTACAATATCTGCCATTTACAATAAGTTTATAAGAAAATATTTCATTTTAATTTGTAGATATAATTGTGTATGTACAATTTTAATATAATTAGAATAAAATTAGAACATACTTTTTAATTTCATAATTATTATAGGTAGGTACAATTTTATTTAGCATGGACCCCTCTCAGGTAAAGGCCTCCTCCAAGGATTTCCATTTAGACAAATTTTTTGTTGTATATTGGTAGAGGTTATTATATTCCTTGGAGGGTGGTGGTCAGAATCTTCCACGGTGACCAACCGGGTTGGAAGATGTTTAAAGACTTCTTTTTCTTTCCTTGCTAGTAGTTCTATGTTTTTGAGAGGGGGGCCTAATTGCTAATTGATTATATTTTTATCTTGATTTTCTTGATTTGCTGGGGTTTTATTTACTAAATAATTTAGCAGTCCTGTCTTCACTATTCCTTCAGAGCGATTGGAAAGTGATGAGGTTATTTTATTCTTTTTATTAACTTGTGTTCTAAAGGGTGGGTGATTTGCATTGCTCTGGTTTTCTTGAGGGGAAGAAGGGAGGATTCTTTTTTTGTGTTTTTTCGGAGTATGAACATTTTCAGGTTTGTTTACTGTTACCAATTTATCATATTTGATTAATACTTTATTTCCTTTTTCTCTTTCTGTTTTTAATAGTTCTTGTAGTTCTCTCCTTTTTTCCAAAACATGTTTAGGGTAATCTTCTTTTATATAATATATGTAATCTTTCAGTAACTTTTTTTGTTTGAAGATCTCGATTTTTTTCTCAAAAGTTGTAAGTGTTAAAGCTATTGGTCGTGGATTATTAGACTTTTTTCCTATTCTCCTTAGTTCTTGGATGTCGATGTGTTGTAAATATATTGAAAGATGATTCTTTATGAAATCTATAACTATATTTTTTAGGTCTGAGTAGTGATGCTCTTGTTCTTCAATGCCAAATATCACCACATTTCTTTTCCTCATCTGTTTTTCTAATAGCTCTAGTCTTTGTTCCTGTTTATCCACTTTATGTTTCAAGTCTTCATACTTTCCTTCCCATACGTTAAATTTTGCTTCAAGTATTTTATTTATATTTTCTGTTACATTTTCTGTCACCCTTGCTCCACTTTCCTTGATAGTATTTTTTTGTTCGTCTAAATCTTTCTGAATTAAACGTAAAGTAGCTAGGACTTCTTCCATATTTAATTGTATTAGTTCTGGCTTGTTTCGAAGTAATTAGCTATTAATGGAATCTAATGTTTATATCCACGTTTTGCCCTCTTTCGGTAAATAGTTATATTGTTTTTTCAAAACGATACTAGATGGCTCTGTTATGTTTTTAATTTATTTATGGTTATGTTTACCCAATGTTAGATGGCGCTAGTCGTTCTTGTGTACTCGTAGTAACGACGTGTTTTTGAAATATATTCGTTATAGGTTATGATGCTATTGTGATTACAACTTTTTCCAAAATTGACCTGTATGATGCTTCTTCATGATGAAAACATTTCTGGTCTCTTGGAATGGATGACTCTTCCCTTACCTTTGCACAATAAACAGAATTTTCACGAATATAGTCATTGGTTTTTGTGAAATGTTTGGGTTGAGTTTTGCACTTAATAATGATTTTTACACCACACTTTCACTAGTTCGTGTAGATTAAGATAAGAACTAAACTGTGACGAATGTTTTATAGTCCAATTCACTTTATTTTATTTATTAGCACTATAAAAGTACGGAGCCGATGTATACCGTGGCACAGAGGCGCCCTATCATTATAAGGTATTCATAATTAACATCACCAGCCACAGAAGGTCCACTGCTACACACAGGCCTCCCTTAAATATTTCCAGGCCGATCTGTTGGAAGGTAGTCCTGACCTTGTTTTAGTTAAACTGCTTTATTCAGTGTTCTATATCTCCCAAGCAGTGTTGTGCAAGCTGTTATAATCCGGTTTGGGGGTCACTTTGGTCAGGAAAGATATGGGCTGTCGTGGCGCTTGGCTGCCATTATGCAAGTTTCTACTTGCATAATGGTAATCATTTAGTACTATATTTTTCTAGGATTTTTTTTATTTCATTGAATGACGAGACGAGCATGCCGTTCGCCTGATGGTAAGCGATACGACCACCCATAAACAGTAGCAACAGCAAACAGCACCTTGAGTTACAAAGTACTGTGTGGCATTCCACTGCGCTCGTCATCCTGAGACATAAGGTGTTAAGTCTCATTATGTCCAGTAGTTCCACTGGCTACAATGTCCTTCAAACCGAAACATAACAGTGCATGCACACTGCTTGTCGGTAGAAATAGAAATTGCGGTGATACCCACCCAGACGGACTCTTATATATGAGAAACCTACCACCAGTAATAGAATTGAAATTTCGATCCAAGCCAAGACTTTAACTAGCTTTGTCTTTGGGTTGAGTTTTCCGCAACGGGGTGACAGGGTTAATATTAGCTTCACCTACACAAATATACTGGAATGTATTGTCTGTGGTTCTGTTTGTTCCTAACCCGATATTGTGAGAAGACTAGCTTATTGTATTTTTGCTAATGTTCTCAGACGAGGATCTCTGGTTCGATTCTAGTTCTTTTAGTATAAATATAAAGATGCTAAATATGTCTGCATGAATACATTTTTGTTCTGATTTGAAGACGATAGTTAACGTTTGAAAATTATGTTCGTGAACTAGATGCTTACATTACGGTGAATGACCTGTTCAAATAATACTTGAAAAAATAATTTAACACGCTTTTCTTAGCCAAGTTTACTTTATATGCGACTGAATTAACTGCCAAAGGAGATGTCCGCTTTTTGTATGGGTGCTGGGCCTCAAAATCTAACCAGGCTCAAACTTTAGGGATATTAAAAGAGCAAAATATGGAACTTAGATCCATTAAAAAACAATTTGAGACACCTCCATTCAAAACTAACTTTTTAAAAAACTTTCATATTAAGTGTAGTTTTTAAGCAAAATAAAATAACATAAATCTTAAAATCGGAGGTCTTTAAAATTAAACGATTTATTGTAAAAGGCTAGTATTTAGGAGTTCTATCCAAATATACATAAACTGTCTTGGTTAAAATTTGAGGCCCGATTTTGGACATATCCTTTCAATTCCAAAGTCGCTGAAAATGCTGACCGCCAATCTAAACCATCATTGTTGGGTAAATGCAATACATAATAGGTATAGTAAATGGCCAGTGACAATTCGGCGGGCAGTTAAACGATTGAACGACTGCCTCGGTGGCGTAGTTGTATAACGGTACGACTGCAATGCTGAGGTCTCGGGTTCGATCCCCGGGTCGGGCAAGGTGATATTGGATTTTTCTTATCAGCATCAGCTTGGAGTCTGGAATTTGTGCCCGATATGGCGATAGGCTCACCCCCTATCACATCATGGGACGGAATACGCACGGCGAAAAGTGGGTGCACAAGTTGCGCCTCTGCCTACCCCTCCGGAGATATACGGCGTGAGTATGCGTATGCGTTAAACGAATTGTACGGAAGCTGCATGTAAAAGTACATGTACGGAGTAGTGAATTCGATTTGGACAAAAGTTGTGCTGCGTTCGCTGTTTGGTGCAAGTTTCGTTTGAACGATTTGGAGAGAGGTATGGACTTAGGTTTTATTTTTTTATTTGAGTGTATATCGTAGTAGTAGAGGCCCAGCAGATACGTGTAAGAAGAATGTTTTTAATTTGTATAGGAATTTTAACATATTATTAGGTGTGGACGATAGCCTAGTTGGGAATGGAACGGTCTGCCGAGACAATGTCCGCAGGTTCAAAGCCCAAGGCACACACCTCTGACTTTTCGAAGTTACGTGTGTATTGTTTATCAATTATCGTTCGCTTTAACGGTGAAGGAAAACATCGTCAGGAAACCTACATACCTGAGAATTCTCTATAAGAATTTCGAGGGTATGTGAAGTCTGCCAACCCGCACTAGGCCAGCGTGGTGGACTAAGGCCTAACCCCTCTCAGTAGTAGAGGAGGCCTGTGCTCAGCAGTGGGCAGTATATAATACAGGGCCGATTGCATTGCATTAGGTCAATATTACCAAACCATAAAGTCTTATTCTGGTGTATATAAACTGACGACTAGGTTGGTAATATTATGTTTATACTTGACTGATTAGACGCGAAGGATTTACCAACTTTAGTTATTTCTTAGAAAACGCTATTTGGTATGCATTCCTTTCAACTAATCAAAAGTATTAATTCATCTTTTACCGCCATCTCTCATGCTTTGCGCTACAAATCAAAGTTAGCCGGTTGGTGCAAGAGATAGAAGTTGAGCGTTAACACTTAACTCGGCACATGTTACAACTGATGTTTGAAGTTTCTATACCGGGGCTTTTTCAGCTTGTTTCTTGCTACTTACAATTTCAGTGTTTAAATCGATGTATGTGTTTCGTCTGTTTGGAATTGTAGTTGTGAAAATTTCAGAGGATTAAGTGGAAGAATATTTTAAGTAGCAGTATGATGAGATGAAAGAGCAGATTCCTTATCAGCTCGGCTGTCTAAACAAAATAAACATAACCTCAAAATTTTAAGTATAAAGTATCTGCTGCATGCAACTTGAATGACACTGCTTTGTTCTCGACACTTCATAAATATATTATTTAAAAAGTTAATATTGTCAAGTTGCTTATTACCTTACTGTGTGGTCAGACAGACATAATCATTACTATGATTATTAACAGTTAAATTTAAAACGGATGAATAATAGCATATATATTTAATAGCAGCCTGATTAGTCTGCGAATCGTAGGATTAATCGTTCGACTCCTAGGTCGTATAAACTAAAATAAATATGAGATATAAGACTTTAAAATTCTATTGGGTCGACATTATTTATATGATAAAATACGACGAAATTTCTGCTAATGAATTATGGAGATACGTGTTGTAGATAGGTCTTTAATCTTTCCAAGAAACAAGAATATTTGTTTAAGTGTATTTATAAATTGTATGGCAATATGTATTTCTGTTTTCACCAAATATTTACACGGGCACACGGGCAACGACCTCAATGAGTAACCGTGTAATACTGTTCTACAAAATCCATAAATAAATAATTCATTTCAAGCTTTCCATAACTCGGAAAATCCTTCAGTGTTTCTTTATAAAAGTGGCGAACTTAAAGTACATAATGTCGTACTTAAAAATCAAATGCATTAATAATTCCAAATCCACAAAAACTCATTAAAAATAACACTTGGGGAAGTTATAATCGTTGCGAGAGGACCACGGGCCTACGCGACCCGCCAAGTTTAAATTAAACTTGTCACCCTACGCGGAGGGTTACTTTCGAGTTGGAGAAAAATGTAATGCCTAATGGTCCCGTATATAGTGTTTTTTACGCTAATTTGAACATTAGCCTGTGTGATTAGGGTTAGGCTATAAAAGTTTGTGACTTAACCCTCCAGGTCTGTTTTTTCATAGCAGGTCTAGGTAAAAGGTGTAATGATAATGAATGGCTGGTTTTAAAAATGATAATTTTATTCTCAAGAATAAATTACATTGCGTATTTTTTTTAATACTTTTCTGGCCAGGAATAAGAGACGGTTACTAATAATAATCGTCTTCCTAAATATCAATTTTATTTACCCACATAAATATTGAATACTATTGTTTCTCATTGAAATATTGCTATAAACTAGGCACTTGAGATTCCGATCCCGAACCTAACTTACATAATTCTCAAATGAATGGGAAAAAAGATTACGAATATCGAAACTAACTTACAAATTGTATCGGATGCGAAAGATTTATAGATATCGCGGATAGAGGGTAAGTTTGGTTGTTATTTTAGTATTTATTTAAGTCTGAAATGTGTCCAAAAGTTATAGACAATTTTTTTACTAACTGTGCTATACATTAGAACAACTTAGTCGAAATAAATAAGAAAGTTTAAATAATTATGAATATAACTATAACAGATATATCCGTCAGGTGCTACTGTAGACCGTTGGGCGAGCGTATAAAACACTGTAATTTTAATTATGTGATTGGCATTCAATTTCCAGAAAAGTATAATATTACTCATGTCGCTCTTAAGTAGTAAGGGATTCACCGATACTGGAGCAGGTTCGACGGCCGGTCCGCGGCGCTCCGGCGGCTGCTCGCCGACGTTTTCGATTGCTCCAGATTCGGCCCGCGGCACCCGCGAATTAATCCGCGGATTACTTTAATACCTACCGCGAATTAATTTGATACCTACCGCGGATTAATTTGATACCTACCGCGGATTAACTTGATACCTACCGCGGATTAACTTGATACCTACCGCGGATTAATTTGATAACACCCGCGAATAAAATTTATATCGTCCGCGGAATCCATTTCATATCACCCGCGAGGTAGGTATGAACCACGAATTTGTTCATGGTCTACGGTTCCCTTAAGCTTGTACCTTTTCCATGTTCGTTGTGCTTTTAACTTTCTACTTTCTATCGGCGATCCTTTTTTTATTTGAAGGATGCAAAGGTCTTTGTCGCGTATTTCTATTAACTCGTGTTTCTATGCAAAAGCCGTTTAAAATTACTTAATAGTTGCCCTTTACGCATTACGAGCATTGTTTATGATAGATAAAGCAACATTTTCCCTGTTTCGTTGTGTTTTAGACTTTCTACTTTCTATCGGCGACCCTTTTTTTATTTGAAGTATGCAAAGGTCTTTGTCTCGTATTTCTATTAACTCGTGTTTCTACGTAAAAGCCGTTTAAAATTACTTAATAGTCACCCTTTACGCATTACGGGCATTGTTTATTATAGATAAAGCAATCGTTATAATACACCATACCTTTCTCAAATTCTAGGTAAAACCCTTTGGGTCTTCTCATTGTCATAATAATTACGGTTCCCATTATTCACATTACCTGATATTACGTATTCAACGGAACATTTAAGGTGAAAGTCGAAACATGTTGGATCTTGTCTGCAAGGAAACAATACTCCCTCTCCATATAAAAGACCGACGCAAAATCACATGGTATCGTATTCCACTCTGTGCTCTGCTCGAAGTGTGATCTCCAGTTGTTTGTAACAGTGAAGTGATAGTAAAATTGTGAAATAGTTAAATTGTGAAAGTGTTATAAAAATGAATGTAAGTACCTTTATATACTTTGATCTAAAAGTGTTGTAACCAGATGTTTCATTAATTGTTTATGCCATGTGTTGTCCACCAGGTTAATACATTTTAGCTATCTTTGATGTCTTATTAATTTATCATTGTTACTAATGTGTACATGTATACTTCGCATACCTATAAGTATTTATCATACAGTACTTACTTAACCGATAATTAAAATAGTTTCATTTCATTTTGTTACAGTTTTCTGAAAATACTTTCAAAAACTACTATTATGCTGAAGAAATCGACGAACCTAGTGATGAAGAAGGTACACTCGCCTTTAAAGTCAAAAAAGCGATATTAGCAAATAAAAGACCGATCGAATGCAACAGCATTGATGAGTTCTTCGAAAAACCAAAAAAGAAGAAGACAACAACAAGAAAGTCATCCAGTGTTGGTCGATCGACGAGCGGTGGTGTTTCATACATCCGATCAAACAGCGATGACAACAGTTCTGCATCACATCTCATAAAAATTGAGGTGTATGAAGTGAATAAAATAAAAAACATCGCACCGACGGAACATTGGAAACACGCTGATGTGCGAGTTAAATATTACGCGGAAAACGACAGTGATAAGAACTTGCAAAGTGTCAAGGACACTATATACAATATAACCAAACAGTTGGCTAGTAAGGACGATTGTGTGAAATATTTTATAGACACAGACAAATGAACAAAAGTGCCAGTGCGTGTCAATGTTTTAATATCATAACTTTAATCATATGCTTTGTACTACTATTATTGAAATAAGAAACTATTATTGTATTAACTGTACTTAAGAATCTACCTGTTTAAATTTAACTTACATTGTATTGTATTTAAACTTTGTACTCTTTTAAGTTACATACTTAATAGATTAATTTGTTTTTAATTCTAGAACTCTTTGTGAATTGTGTTATTGCTAAGTATTATTGTAAATAGTTATAAGTCTTTTTAGTGTTTTTTCATGCTCATGCTTACGATTGTAAAGTTATTGGGAACATTCATAAATTGTTTGGAAGAATTATAAGTATTGTATGGGGTTATTAATCTTCAATAAAGAAAAATCATTCATTCATTTTCATATTTCATTTATTCACCTCAAAACATGATTTAAATAAACCATTTAAAAACACATCATTGCATATTGTATTATCACTAAATAATACTTGAAAATCTTTGAGACTCTTACCATAGTATTTATAATACAGATACATTAAACAGTACTCTCCACAAACTATAGTAAAGTCATTTTGAATTCGACTTGTATTGTAATTCCACATTCTAGAATTTCTCGCTAAAAACATTCGGTGGTATCCTTGAGGTGGTCGACCGTATGAATCAAAGTACTGTCCAAAACCATTCTTATCTATGTGTATGGCGACCCAGTGAGAACCTGGTTTGTTATCAGAGTCTAAGTTGCTAACTATGTATGTAGGAGTTACCACATATATTGGTAGACGATTGGCTGCATATACATTATATTCAATACTTGGATCAATTTTCTTTAAGTAATTCTGTATTTCTATTGTATTCATTTTTATTCACCGTATCGCTGCAGAATCTTATCAGGTCGAATGATAAAGTGGTAATGTCTCATATAAGGTTAACAAGACACTATTATGGTACTTATCAGCCAAGTTGACTCTTGTTGTGGGGTTGCAAGGATTATAGTTAAACAAAGAACTTAATATTTTATGAATTCGTTTTATTGGTAACTTAAATCTAACAACAAATCTGAATTACATTATTCACGCTTAATCTAATCTTAAACAGTTAATTTTGTGTTCTTAACTACTATAATCTACTGAAATATTGCGGTTTTTATCTATTTCAATAACATTATCAAACTCCGCATAAACAATGCAATTAATAGTTTGTGATAAAGCTGTTTCAAAACGCACTTCTAATCTCACACTACCATGCTTTACAAGATTCCAATGACTTGCAGAGTTTGCTGATAAATCAGGTGTCAAATCAAACGCTAACATACAATACCCTTCAGCGTATTGTTCTCGGGATATCCCATTACCTTCATTGAGAAAGTGTATACCTGTTCCAGAAAACAATGTATGATATACTGAAGTAAAAATTTTGTTCTCAAATGAGGGTTGTAAAGCCTTTGATGGTATTTGTTGACCGTCTATATATAAACTAAAAGTATTGATGTCGTAATTTTGAAAGTTAAATGGGTTCTTAGTGAGGTTTCCATTGAAAGCAGCGTTATTTACAAATCCCACTATACACCTTTTAGGTAATTGTCCTAAGAAAATGTTATCTAGAGTTTTTCCTTGAACACCTGATGGTATTGTTAAAACTTTAACTTCAGCTCGAGTAATGGGGTATTTAGCTGTGGTAGAAGCTAAGACCTTTTGATGAGCAAGTAACACGCTGGGATTGATTCGTGCTCTACGAATAATCAAAGATGCATCCGTAATAGATACCTTTAATTTAAGGTCACCTGTAGAGGCCATGAGATTGAAATTTTCTCTAGAACGAATTAACTTAACACATATATCAACACCATTGATTAAAAATTTTTCTTGATTGAATAAATCACCATGTAAGTGACCAATCATTTCCATTTCTTTACTTTCACTAGCTAATTCTTGCCTCTTAGTAAATCCTTTATTAGTATCATCGGTGGAATCCATTTTTCCAGCTGTATCTTCATACCATAAACCACAGGTGAGGTGAGATTTTTTTGCTGCAGGAGCATAGTTCAATAAGTTTTCTATATACGCACGATAAGCATATGTGTTATTGGGTGGTGATACAAGTTTTTGATTTAAGTAGACATCAAGTTGACTGAAGAGTGAGTGCAACCAATTATTCACCGGAGCAACGACTGTAGATGCGGTTAGTTTGGTGTTATCTTGATTTACTATTTTCGCTTTCAAGTGAAGTAACGTATGAGATAAATCTATGTAGTCATCTCCTGCTCCAGGAATTTGAAATTCTATAGGACCATCATCGGCAAGAGATGAAATTGGTTTATAATGGATCCAAATTCCACTTTCAATGCTAGTTTGAGTTGACGGCAATGCAAACAAATCCAACTCGGACTTTATACATTCACAGGAATGACTATGTAAAAAAGACATTTTGATTAATTGTTAGAAAATATGTCCTTGATTTGTTTTTGAGTAATTTTTGATTTTTTTAGAGCTTTCACTTTCGCGGTCAACGACGGACTGACTCCAGGTAGACGTTTTCGTTTTGTTATATATCCGGATCCAGACATATTGATTTTATCTATTTTTTCATCAGCTTTGCGTTTTAAGTTGGAACCAACTTCTTTAAGACGTGCTTTTATTGAATCTTCCATTGGTCGCGCACTAACCATATCTGTCAATAGACCAACACCAGCGCTCAATGCCTCTTTACCAACAGATCGAACACCGCTACATAATAATGGTAAAACTGACCTAAACAATCCCCCAAGAAAACTACCAATTCCATGTCCTTTTTGATAAGGCGCCCCTTTATATACCACCCCTATACCTGAACCAGCCTGATGAGAATAATAGCGTTGATAAGGACATATCATGTTGGAGCGTTCAAAATGCATTATAATTTTTTAAAATGTAGTTTAACACACACCGTTCCAAATTGAAATGGTATCTTTTGTCCGGTGCTTGACCTTATATCTATTTCAATGGTATCGAATTCTCTTCGCATTACCGATAAGTAATGAGGAGGTGAAAATACATGCATTTTATTGGCACCATAGATGTATTTTGAAGGATCTAATGGTATTACTCTCAGAAGAGGTGTCATTACATCACCTACAATTTGAGGTTCAACTATATCACAGTAAACGAATAGTTGAGATGGTAACCCTAAATGTAAATTAGCTGGACATTTAGCTAAATTCTTTTCAACAAGGTTTCTGTTTGGTTCAAATCCCAACTGTAAGCCTAGTTTAGGAGATAATGTTACAGATTTTATTGATTCGTCTAACACAGAAACAGAAACGAATTTAGATATATTATCGTAGCGGAATTTGATTTTTTCTCTTATATTATTTAATGCTGATAAAATATGGTTAATATTATCATAGTTTGTGGCAGGTATGTGGGTCTTATAATAAACTGTAGATAGTTTGTCTTCATTGGGCATTTTCATGATTTTTGTTATGTAAATAACATTCTCATGATCTTGAACAGTAAACATGGTGCATGGATATTGGAATTCAACGATTCCTACACACCATTCTCCTTCCAATATTATGGGTTTGGGTAATTTTGTTGAAAAAATTGATGTTTTGTTCTCAGGAAAATATTCCATTGAACTATTGCTAAGTAAAGTTAAATAAAAATCTTTAATCATATTTTTTTTAAACTGGAAGCTAAAATCCAACTATTAAATTTGTTTGGATAACCTTTCCACTTAACTAACACTTGTTGTCTGCTGCCAGAGTAACGAGAGCGAATTATTTTATCAATCTTGTGTTCAATGGTGGGGTCATAAATGACCTTTTGTAATTCTCGTTCATAAAACGTTCCTACTATCTCCTCACCATCTAAATCTTTTATAGTATAAACGGGCCACGGAGTACGTTCTATTATAGAAGAAATCACAAATATTTCATTGCTCCAATTAGATTCATAACCTTTTTGGAATACATGTTTATATTTAGTTATTCTGACATGGTCACCGACATGAAACATAGGTAGTATAGTTTTTGATGATTTTTCAGATTTTTCATATAAATTACTCCAAACTGTCATTATATTATTAGAATTAACATCTGAAGGACACATTTTAATACTAGAATGGAAACTATGATTGTAAGAGTGTATCAAATTCTGCAAAATATCAACATATTTATGTGTATTCTTGTGTGTAAAATAGCGCCACATCTTCATTTTTAGCGTTCTTTGAAATCTTTCTACAATGCTTGCTTTGATGTCTGGATTATTTGTCGTATAGTAATTTATGTTTTTTGTTTTAAAGTATCTTTGAACATCTTTCGATACAAATTCAGTGCCTTTATCAGATTGAATGTGAGTGGGTGTAGTATTAGCTTCATTAAATATACTGTCGAAACACTTTTTTACGGTTTCTGAATTTTTCTTTTTCAAGGGTCTAGCATATGCATATTTACTAAAAACATCAATAACACAAAGAATGTAGTTGAAACCTTTATTATCTTTAGAATAAGTCCGCATGTCGCTTAAGTCAGCTTGCCAAAGTTCATTGAGATTAGAGAGAACGTATTTGTTCCGAGGGAATTTTCTATGTACTGGTTTGTGGAGTGTATACGTAGATTGGGATTGCAACCAGTTTTTAACTTCTTCCTTTTTCATTTTACCTTTCATAGCTTTTGATAATTTGTCGATATTGCTATATCCAGCTGGGTGTGATACATCATAATAAATTTGATCTAATTCTAATAAGGGGTCCATTTTTCCCAATCAATCTTTTTCTTAATTTTATTTGCGTGTTTATCTTCGCTCGTTGGCGTCAAATATACCTCTGTGTTTTGTGGCGGTTGTTCTTCGATGGCGTTTTGAAGTCGAGCTATGTACTCACGTCTTTTTGGATTGCCAATATATGTTAAAGGTACTTTTAAATCCTTTAACGCTTTAGCAAATTTTTCCCAACCAGGTGGGTCGTTGTTTTTTAATGGTCGCAGTGTATCGCTTACTAAATCGATAATGTTACTGTTAGGAATCACTTCATTATCTACAATCACTGTGCCAGCATCATTCCAATAAATTTTGTTTTTATTTAGTGACACCGAATTCAATAACAACTCACCTTTTTTTACATATGTTTTTGGTATTAAATTTAAAATTTGTTTTGTTGAGTAGGAAGGTTTTTTTTCGAGTGTAAAACTTTCTTGTTGCTTCTCTTCATCACTCAGTGTCTGACTGACAACTACATCTTTATTCTTGATATCATTATTTATATTAAAAAATTTCCAGCTTTCAGATGTGGGTTTAATGTTATCGTCATTTGAAGTTATTATAGGGAGTTCAATGGGACGACGATCTTCTTCCATAAAGTGAAGATATCTTTGTAAAATTTGTAAGTATAATTTACACTTTTTTCGATCATCCATATTACTGTCGAGTATTTTTTCCATTTCACTATCTAAACGAGAGGTAGGATTTTCATTTCTTTTTTGATTTAACTTATCTATTAAGCTTGGATCAACTAACAGCATTTTTTTGGCGTGTTCCATTTTTAAACTAGTCCACTTATCAATCCACTCAAAATAGAACCCAATATAATCGGAAGAAATGCACCACCTTTTTGAACTATAATATTCTTTCTTATTTTATTTGTACTTTTACGTACCAATTTTCGTAGTAGATTTTTATACTTTTTTAGTTTACTCTTTGATTTTTCTTCAAGTTTTATATTTCCTTGTAAAACGTTATGAATACATTCACATATAAAATTAATTTCGTTTTCGTTACAGACTTTTAAAAGAGCTTGTTGATGTTTTGGTTTAAGTTTATAAAGAGCATTTAATAAGTGTTCATGCGTCTTTAAGCGTCGATCCATCATTTGTAAATGACGGGTATTGGTTGGTTCTTGACATATTTAAACTCTTTTGTGGGAATGTATACTGTAGAATGACCATCAGATGGAAATATCTTTGATTTAATTCGACACATGTCAAAAGTGTCTTGTTTTAGATCTATCATCAAATAGCCATGTGCTTCTTTTGTAGCATCTCTGTAAGCATCTTCTATGAATTTGCTATTTTCTGGTGATACTTGCCGTGCTAAGTAACGTATTTGAGTTTTATCACGTGGGTTTTTAAAATAAATTATGTAGTTTGAATTCAAAGAAATGTCTCTTTGTCCTTTACCTTGATGAAATAAATTTTGAGTAATGTAAAATACACTCAAGTTCCTATGATGACTACCTTTGGTAAATATGTCAACAATGCGACCATCAGATTCCCTCATGAGATCATCGATAATAATAAGGTTAGCTTCCTTTCCATCAAACATATGCAAATCTGGTATACCCTGATAATAGTTTACATTTGGTAAATTATATAAAGGCTGCATTTCATCAAAACACCAAGTAATTTGATGAAAATTTGTGTTGCACACCTCATTAATATGTTTAATAAAGTTTGTTACAAAATTAGACTTTCCACATCCACTTGGACCTGCAACTATGGCAGTAAAAGGATGATAAAAATGAAACATTTTTAAATGCACGTGTGATCTCGAAAAGCGTTTCGGAATGAATAAAACTAGAAGTTACGATTGAATGTATTATATTTGATTTTGTTTTATATACAAAGATTACATACACAAATACTTTGAAAAATGATCACATACAGTTCATAGCTGTTTTGAAAAATATTACAGTAAGAAAATTATTATAAAATAAAGTTAAATCAGGTATAACAAATAACTAACTACATACATTAAAATTTACATCTAATTTTTCATGATATTATACAAAACAGTTGTCATAGTAAAAAAAAAAAAAGAAAGATAGTACATAATAAAGACAGAACTTTAAGTTATTAAAACCACAATTAAAACACACACACACATTAACATACATATTTTCGTTGTACAGAAATCGTTGATAAAATCAAATGTCCTTTATTTTATAATGACCCCATGCAAGAGTATCTGTTGAATTTTCTATTAAATAACGTTTTGTGTCATTGTGTGATAAAGATATTTTATTAATTTTTTGTGTATATATAGCATGTTTAATTGATTTAAATCTTACCATTTCACTGTATTGCGTTTTCTTTTCATATAAACATGATTTATAATCGGTAAGACAAAATTTTTTTGTTACACTTTTGTTAATCCCTTTTGCTTTACATATACATTTATTCTGCACATCCATTGCATACATTTTAGAGCGAAGACCTACAAACTCTTTAAGAATTTTACCGTTATTTTCGTCTTTAAAAAAACCTAACCGTTTTTTATTCAATAATGGTAAACCATATTGATTATTTGGTGGATAGTCGGACGTATCAAAGTAGTTGACTAAATCAAGTTTTATATCAGCATAATAATTTTGCGTAAATATTTGATATATTAAGCTATCGGTATCAGTATATAGTAACTTAATATTATCTTGATATTTCATTTTCATATAATCGTAATGGAAATCGTATAGTAATGTTTTAGATATATCTAAAATACAAAAACCGAGGTAAATTGGTTTATTATATAAAACGTTAGTTTTATTTAATTGTATTGCAACTAAGCTCTCTGAGAATATAGATAAACTATGGAATTCTGGTCTTGCTATCAAAGATTGAGCACCTTGAGTTTTGCCACGATTTAACCAATGATTAATTAATTTGACATTAACTCGTTTTCTTACATTTTCCATTGTTTTACCAAAAACAGAATTATTCATAAGTTTAAAAAAATCTTTCTCAAAATCTGAAGTGGCTAATGAACGCATATGAGTATTCAAGTCTATGTAACTTTTCAACCACGCGGATTGTTCAAATTTTAAAATTCTATGTACTTTAACCAATCGGAGACCATTTTTTAAACATTGCTTAAGGTTTCTATAATGAATGACGTAATTTTTTTTATTTTTTAAATTTGGGATCAGTTTCCTGTCTTTGCTGTTTCCTAAACATACGTTTTCTGGACAAAATGGAAAATCTGAATGAAAATCATGTAAATTTTTTGAATATTCTAAATCTACTTCCAAAATTAAACCATGTTTGGCATCATCGGCTATATTAAAATCTGTATTTATATCGACCCATTCAAATTTGCCTGTTGGGAGACATTGGGACATAGCCCAACCATAAAGGTTATTTGCGTCTAAGTACATCAAAAATGAAGATGGTTTATCTGAATCGTATTCCGACATAAACATGTTATTTGCCACTGCATGTCTATTGCTGCATTGTGATATACCCCCCCGAATATTATTCGCTATAAACGTAACCTTGTCGATATCTGTTAAAAGTTCCAAATTTATTTTGGTAAAATTTAACATAGCATCCCAACTTAAACCAGGTGCTGTATAATAGTGGGCAGGATCTAAACCGTATGTTTTAAGACATACATCCCTAAAGTTTTCAAATATATCTGCTAACAACAATACATCTGTTTTTAAATACAGGTCTGAATATTCACCCATGTTTTTACAATTAAAATGATTCCACACGTCTTGAGCATGATGGTATTCACTTTCTGTAATGTGACTATCATTTAAAGAACTATAAAATTGATCGCGAGTGGGAAGAGAAGTTATTTTTAAAGAATCAAATGTCGTCATGTATTCGTATGGATAAACACCTTTTCTTATTAAACGTTTAAAATCTTCTTCACATGGATATTTTAATTTGAGTTCACGAAATTGTTCAAGTAATAAGTTCTGAGCTAATTTGTTAAGGCTACTTGACATAAATTTAAAAGAATCAAGAAATCGTAATTTTATAACTCTGTTATTGATTTGTAAAACTTTAGAAAAAGAAATATATTTTTCCTTGTTCTCAGGAATAAGTTCAATGTCACCTTTCTCGAAATCAAGACCATGCACTATGAAATGAGCGTCATAATTACTTAAATTATGTAAAAACACTGGCACAAAATTAGGAGCTTTGTATTTCTGAGAGCATTTACTGGTGGTAGGTCTCTCATTATGTAAGAGGCCGTCTGGGTGGGTACCACCGCAATGTCAATGTCTATTTCTACCGCCAAGCAACAGTGTGCATGCACTGTTGTGTTTCGGTTTGAAGGACATTGTAGCCAGTATAACTACTGGACATAATGAGACTTAACATCTTATGTCTCAGGGTGACGAGCGCAGTGGAATGCCACACAGTACTTTGTTAGTCAAGGTGCTGGATGGTGTTGCTACTGTTTATGGGTGGTCGTATCGCTTACCATCAGGCGAACGGCATGCTCGTCTCGTCATTAAATGCAATAAAAAAAAAAAAAAAAAAAAAAAAAAAAAATACTCTATGAGCTACACCTTCATATGCACCAGTATGCCAATTATAAGATATTGTTCTATCCACGTTTAATTTAGTAGCACAAATGTAACAAGACTCACTTTGATTGATATTTATTTTATTTTCTTCAGTTAACGGTAATGGTGATTTGACAAAAGAATTCTTTTTACAAATATTTTCTAAATCTGCGTAAATGAATTGCATAAATTTTAGCGCACAATCTTGCCCTGTATAAGACCTATATACTGAAAGATTATCATCATAAGAACATTTAACATAATACCCAAAACTATACGTTTCATGTTTTTGAATATTAACAGTTGATGATTGATTTGGATTGTTAGAACAACTCTCTATTGGTTTTAAAAATGCTTCAAAGTCAGCATACACAACGAATGGAACTCTTAATTTACGTTCATAGTTGTTAAATGAAATGTGGTTTGATGGTATTAATTCATTAAACCAGTTTCTTTTTCTATCGTTTTCCGATGGTAAATTTGTGCACACATTGAAACAGTCATTTTCTTGGTGTCGTTTTAAATTATCTAATGACGTGAAATTTAATAAACACCCATCACAAATATGAACTGCATGTTCAGAAGTCGATAACTGTTTGGATAATAATCTCGAGAGGTTTTTAATATAACAGAAATGACCTTTAGAACCTTGAGATATATACAATAAGTTTAAGTGAGTATTTTTACGGTGTTTCGTAAAGTGTAATGGACCCACAACTTTATTTGATTTGCTTATTGAATCATATTGTAATCCAAAAACATTAATACTTATACTATTTAATTTTTCAAACTTATGGATGTCATTAATTTTTATAGGAAACGATAGGTTATCAAATTTTAGTTTGTTTTTGTGTATTATATAAGATGATACCCTATTGGAACTATGAGTAGCTGGAAATAATCCTGACAAAACTGCCCAACGAAAGCATTCGTGATCGTTATTTTGAACATTGATTACAGCTTTCTTATGTTTTATATCTAACGGTAGGTCTATGTATGAAGATCCACGCAATGGGTTAAATTTGTTGACATTCATATCCAAGTGATTTATTTTAACTAAACTCCATCCACTACCTTTTTTTTGGAAATTGGTCATTTTGTTTGTTATTTCGGTAATTATAGATGAGAAAATAATATCTTTGTCATCACCTTGACAAACAAGATAGTTTGAAATTTGAAAATCAAAAACATTGTGTAGATTTTTTGTTTCTTGTGTGAAATCCGCATTGAGAATAAAATTAACTTTTACAACAGAATATTCTAAGATAGATCGTTCTAGTAATGTATAAATTATTTTTTTAATATTTTGTAAAAATAATTCAGGTGATTCAAGCTGTGTATCAGAAACTAAACTAGATTTCACTCGATATGTAATAATTCTATTACCGAAAGCACTATCAATGAATTGAACATTAGGTAGATTATTATCTCTTCTAATTAAATTATTTTTATGTTTATTGCTCTTATAGTGACTGGTCATATATTTTTTTGATACATATATGTGACACTCAGGACATTCAATTTTATCATTATGCTGTTCTGTACTTACATTTAAAATGTTATCCAGCGACGATGTAGATGTCGAAGGAGCTTCAAGATGAATATTTTTTCTTCTCTTTAATGGATCCTCTTCAAACAATTCAGTTGGCGCTAATCTTTTCCTGCTGCCTTCTCCATTCTGCATAGATCTGATGGATAAGAAAACTGTTAAAAAAATGTTATCTCACGAAATAAATATGCTACTATGTTTCTATTATTTAAATAGATACTAACATTATTTGTTATTTACACTGCAAACAATATGCTTTCATTGATAATACACCATCAATATCATCCTCATCGGAATGAGTTTGTTTTGAGATTTTATGTCCACTACATGGTGTATAATAAGGAGAAATATCAGGATCTCCCAACATTGATTCTGGCAAAACATTTAATATATACCAAAACCGTATGAAACGATGATATTTATGTAAAATTATCTTTTTATCGAAACTTGCAATCTCACTCTGAGAAAAACTAGAAATATCAAGTGAGTGGTACATTTTGGTTGCACTTCAATGTTAAAAATATAAACGGAAGAAACAAGTTGAATGATTGTGCAAGATGTTCGAACCATTATAAATACTTTAAGTGTATCCCCTCTTCATGGATTCCCAAAACATGTTGCAACTAGTCTTAAAATAATAAAAAATGTTTTACTCACGTTTCAACTTGTCTTTGTTCCATTTTATCACAGAGCTCGTACAGTTCTTTGTCGTATTGCGATGACACCAGATCCATTGATTCGATGTTTTCGAGAAGTGCGACGAGTTCCATGTTGTATAAATCACAGCTTGTATCCATGGTAAGGAATGTCTCAGTATTTTTAAAAGTTATTTCAACGCTTATATACTACCCAAAACAATGTAATTACATTCTAAGCTATCCACTTTTTTCCAAACAATTTATGAATGTTCCCAATAACTTTACAATCGTAAGCATGAGCATGAAAAAACACTAAAAAGACTTATAACTATTTACAATAATACTTAGCAATAACACAATTCACAAAGAGTTCTAGAATTAAAAACAAATTAATCTATTAAGTATGTAACTTAAAAGAGTACAAAGTTTAAATACAATACAATGTAAGTTAAATTTAAACAGGTAGATTCTTAAGTACAGTTAATACAATAATAGTTTCTTATTTCAATAATAGTAGTACAAAGCATATGATTAAAGTTATGATATTAAAACATTGACACGCACTGGCACTTTTGTTCATTTGTCTGTGTCTATAAAATATTTCACACAATCGTCCTTACTAGCCAACTGTTTGGTTATATTGTATATAGTGTCCTTGACACTTTGCAAGTTCTTATCACTGTCGTTTTCCGCGTAATATTTAACTCGCACATCAGCGTGTTTCCAATGTTCCGTCGGTGCGATGTTTTTTATTTTATTCACTTCATACACCTCAATTTTTATGAGATGTGATGCAGAACTGTTGTCATCGCTGTTTGATCGGATGTATGAAACACCACCGCTCGTCGATCGACCAACACTGGATGACTTTCTTGTTGTTGTCTTCTTCTTTTTTGGTTTTTCGAAGAACTCATCAATGCTGTTGCATTCGATCGGTCTTTTATTTGCTAATATCGCTTTTTTGACTTTAAAGGCGAGTGTACCTTCTTCATCACTAGGTTCGTCGATTTCTTCAGCATAATAGTAGTTTTTGAAAGTATTTTCAGAAAACTGTAACAAAATGAAATGAAACTATTTTAATTATCGGTTAAGTAAGTACTGTATGATAAATACTTATAGGTATGCGAAGTATACATGTACACATTAGTAACAATGATAAATTAATAAGACATCAAAGATAGCTAAAATGTATTAACCTGGTGGACAACACATGGCATAAACAATTAATGAAACATCTGGTTACAACACTTTTAGATCAAAGTATATAAAGGTACTTACATTCATTTTTATAACACTTTCACTATTTAACTATTTCACAATTTTACTATCACTTCACTGTTACAAACAACTGGAGATCACACTTCGAGCAGAGCACAGAGTGGAATACGATACCATGTGATTTTGCGTCGGTCTTTTATATGGAGAGGGAGTATTGTTTCCTTGCAGACAAGATCCAACATGTTTCGACTTTCACCTTAAATGTTCCGTTGAATACGTAATATCAGGTAATGTGAATAATGGGAACCGTAATTATTATGACAATGAGAAGACCCAAAGGGTTTTACCTAGAATTTGAGAAAGGTATGGTGTATTATAACGATTGCTTTATCTATAATAAACAATGCCCGTAATGCGTAAAGGGTGACTATTAAGTAATTTTAAACGGCTTTTACGTAGAAACACGAGTTAATAGAAATACGAGACAAAGACCTTTGCATACTTCAAATAAAAAAAGGGTCGCCGATAGAAAGTAGAAAGTCTAAAACACAACGAAACAGGGAAAATGTTGCTTTATCTATCATAAACAATGCTCGTAATGCGTAAAGGGCAACTATTAAGTAATTTTAAACGGCTTTTGCATAGAAACACGAGTTAATAGAAATACGCGACAAAGACCTTTGCATCCTTCAAATAAAAAAAGGATCGCCGATAGAAAGTAGAAAGTTAAAAGCACAACGAACATGGAAAAGGTACAAGCTTAAGGGAACCGTAGACCATGAACAAATTCGTGGTTCATACCTACCTCGCGGGTGATATGAAATGGATTCCGCGGACGATATAAATTTTATTCGCGGGTGTTATCAAATTAATCCGCGGTAGGTATCAAGTTAATCCGCGGTAGGTATCAAGTTAATCCGCGGATTAATTCGCGGGTGCCGCGGGCCGAATCTGGAGCAATCGAAAACGTCGGCGAGCAGCCGCCGGAGCGCCGCGGACCGGCCGTCGAACCTGCTCCAGTATCGGTGAATCCCTTACTACTCTCTTAATACCTTGTCTATAGTGGAGACACGCTTCTATGCCTCTTATAAAATGTGTGAATAATTCAAACGTAAATCAGCTTGCGTCCTTCCCTCGACGCCTTATCCTATAAAGGCTCTAAATTCTAATGCCATCCGAAAAGTTTAATAAATTGTGAAATTTCCTATTTTCTAGTCGATAAATAACACAATTGACAACATCCTTTCCGGACGGATCCGATATTTCCCGGCGGAACCCGAAATTTTTCAAGAATATTCGCAATTCACGGCAGTTCGGTGATGCATACGAAATCAGGGGATGTCCGGGGTAATTCCTTTTTGAGGGTACACTGCCATTTTTCCCCGGTCTCCTTTGAATGGGATTTTAATTGTATAACCCAAATTGACTTTTGATTGATGCTAACAGGATTTTTGCGATTCGATTTTGATCATTTGTTATTGTAATTGTGGTTTTAATATTTTTGTTGTTATCTGCGTTATCATTCCGCTTACTCTACCTAAAAACACTATTGTATGGTAAATTAAAAGCAAGTACGTTACCTAAACAGCTTGAAGTGTCGTTTATAATAACTAAAAATGTATTTTTACTTGTTCAAGTGGCCTACGGAACACATGTTGGACTTGTATAAACAGATGCTCTTTTGAAAATTGCTTCGAGATGTTTGAATCACATGCAATGCGGTCGCATTAGCAAAAAGCTTTGGCATCGTATACATAAAAGTGGACGGCATTAGGAGATGCGCACATCCGTTTGGGATAAGGTGGAGTTTTGGAATGGGATGTTTGGAATACAATGTTATAATCTTCTTGCATATAGTTTGAATTGGCAAATACATGAAGTATTATGTCAATGTGTGCATTGGTAACGTAGAAGCTGTACTTTTGAATTATTGTAGTGTATGTTATTACGAAGTGATCCGTCAGAGAACCAGAGTGACCGACATAGCTCTGAAAGTTAGTAGGTTGAAGTGGCAATGGGCTGGCCACAGATAACCGTTGGAGTAAGCGTGTTCTGGAGTGGAGACCGCGTCTTGGCAAACGTAGCGTGGGGCGCCCTCTGGCCAGATGGCGGGACGACTTGCACAAGAGGGCCGGCAGCGACTGGATGCATAAATCAGCAGACCGGGCTCTGTGGCGTATCTTGGGAGAGGTCTATCTCCAGCATTGAACTGCAATGGGCTGATGATGATGATGATGTTATTATAGGCCGCTTTGTACAATCGCCCAATTTGATGCTAGTACACTTTCTCAACATAAAACGCCCATTTTTCATATTTTACCAATCAGGTGCGATCGTTTCGGATATGTACAAAGGGAACAGCAGATAACTCTTATTGTCTACTTTAGTTGTAAGTTGCATGTTGCTGACAGACGACGCGCAAGTGACTTATTTAGAACCTTAAGGTGGTCGAGCATACACTTTCCTGACTGTACATGTCCACCTAGCAATTTTTAGAGGATATGCTTAGAGCCTATGTTTAGCAGACTTCATGAGGCTGATTCTAACATGAAGTTTATTTGTTAACGAATTATTTATTTCTCTCTGTCTTGTTACGATTGAACTCAAACAAAGTCTTTTTGCTTAAGGCATACACGGACAGAGACGCGTGTCGAACCCAATATAATTAAACTCATGACCATCCGACCATACATGAGTGTAATACTGTGCGCTCGGTCGCATTTAGCTCTAATTAACGGACTAATTGGTGATACGCTACGAAGATGCTTCGACTCCGACTGTTTAGTATCTGGTAAGCTATAGGAGAATCATCATGATATTCTATATCGAACTAGTTTTAGTAGGTGTCAAAGTCTATAAAAGTTATGAGAAATAAACGCAGAAACCGTTAGATGGGACTCGATGTTTGGCATGCAGATCTATGAAATCCAGTAAAGTATCCAATAGTTAATCTAAGACATAGTCTATCATGTCCAGCATTTTTTATTAACCCAAAAAGGCACAATGAGTTTCTTAATTGCATTTGACGAAACGAGCATGTCGCTTGCCTGATGGTAAGTTATACGACCGCCTATAAACAGAAGTAAAACCATACAAAACTTTGAATTACAAAGCACTGCGTGACACTCCACTGCGCTCGTCACCCTGAGACATAAGATGTTAAATCTCATAATGCCCAGTAATTACGCTGGCTACAATGTGCTTCGATCCGGTACATAACAGTGCTTGCACACTGCTGCTTGCCGGTAGAAATACACATTGCGGTGGTGCCTACCCGGACGGCCCCACACATACGCGAGACCTACCACTATTAAAGCCTTGACACTAGTGAGTCCTATACCTGGTATTTCACTTTAAAATCGTAAATTGCAATTCTAAATCCCGTGCAGGTACACGCTCGGTAACAAATTCCCGAATCCCCCCAATCAAATCATATCCTCATCGTTCAATTAGCGCCCAATTTGGCGTTGCCCGGGTTGATTGATTGATTCGTTGGGCCAATGTAACCAGAGCTGTCGCGTTTCCCTAACGACATCTATCGTGTACTGATATTGATTACTTTAACCACGTTTAGATGTCAAGTAACTTTGGTCGTTTAATAGATCAGATTCGAACGCTAGATAATATATTGTATCTGTTTAGAGATTAAGTGTTAAATAACCGAGATGACAAAATTTTAAATGATTAATTATTGGTAGGTCTTTATGTATGTGGGAGATAATAATGGCGTGTAGGTGAACCATTCCATAGCTGCCTCCCAAACTATGGGTCGCGACCCACTAGTGAGTCGCTGGGGAATATTGGGTGGGCCCTAAGAAATAGAACAATAACATCAAACGACCAGGCCATCAGCCAGGCGGCCTATGATAGACGAGAAAATTAACTAAACTTCTCGCTAAAACGTTTTAAAATTACTTCATAACAGCCACGAGGTGAGTCCAGAATTTGGAACTTTTTGTAAGGTGAGTCGCGGCCCTTTCAACTTTCGGAACCACTGCCATACAGGCTAAATTAATACCAATGATAGAACCACAGTGGGTTAGATCATCCAACGACACAGGCACGCTAAGAAAGAAATCATCGTGACTACCGGCAGCACTATAATTGCAATGATTACACACTATTTCACCTAATAAACGAACGAAATACACACTCGTACCGATATTATCAGTAAACTTGTCTATAAATTAATGAACTAAGCCTATGTTAACACATGTAATATCAGGTCATAGTAGATACGAACACGGACTTCCAACAAGGGCGTAAACACACCCTCTAACCTTATCTCATCTTGTTTTCGATCCCCATTGCCGATATCATGTTATATTCTATTAATGACTTATATTCCCTTTGCTCATTTCGCCCCTAGATACTGTTATCTTGATGTCATCACATTCGACCCCAAACGAAATTATTTGAGGTATTTCAATAGTTTTACTGATTGTTGATAACGGAATTGAATTTTATCGAATCGTTAGTGATTTTTATTACCATTGTTATTTAAGTTTAGGGGGAGCGGCAGGGTCTTTATGTTTTTTATTGTTAGTAAAATATGACATGTCATTTCGAAAATGTATGAGTCGTAAAGGCGATAATGTGTGTGAACGGTTAAATTTTAAAACAAACACAGTTATTAAAGGCAGTTGTTGATTAAAGTTTTATTGCTCGTTGGCTTGTTTGGAGTTTATGACCCTGTTTTGTGTGATTAAAATTAACTACGTGCACCGTAGATATGGCTTTTAAATGCCTTAGGTTTATAATCGTTGGTAAGGCAACTAAACTCGCGAAGAGGAAGGTATTGTGAGAACTTTACAGATTAATGGTACTATAAATTCCTGAGATACAGATTTCGCCGAATTGTATCAATAACTCGACAAGTTATTTGAAGCGAGAATTATACACCTTCAGAACGCTTTCAAATCGCACCGCTAAAATCAAACGTCAGAATCAATTCGAGAAAGCCCCGGGCAACTGAAATCGCAAACAAAATAGATTTCGGATATCGTGCCGAGACAGCAGGTAGACTAAAACCGAGCGTGAAAATGATTCGTAGCTAGCTAGACGCATAAATATTGCTTTTAACTGTATGTTGCTGAAACTTGAAAACACCCTAATCGTTATGATATTTGAATTGTTAAAGTAGTTTATAATTCCTGGAGAGTGACAAGATGTAGGGAAAGTATTTGGTCACTTGTAAACTATTTTAATATATCTAAACGTCTTTTTTTTTAAATATATTTATCCGTAACTATAAATAGCATATCCGTAGTCACGTTAAACGATTACTCACTCGGCGCGCCATGAGATCGTTAACGTTAAATATAAAATAATTAAGAAAACTATAAACGCAGCATTTTTGGTGTTGTTTTATTTATAGTTGACCAATAAGTGTCGCAATATAATAAATATTTTATTTTAGTCAGGCCGCCATTAAAAGCATTTTTAAAAGCGTCGAAAGATTTTATAGCTATATCATTTTACAAAAAAAGCGCTTTTAAATCATAGACTGTCCTCGACCGTAATTGGTGAACATAAGAATTGAATTAATCTAATTCTGTTTAACCCACGCCCACTGCGCGCGCATTAACGGAGCGATAAAATTAACATAACATTGCTTAGGGTCTAATCCATCGTCATTAACGGCACTGCGTCACTCGCGGATTCCTAACTTTTGATTGGACGCAATTGTTTTTTGATGTTATCTGCTTTTCTTTTGATATGTAATGACTTTTATGTTTTCTAATTTTATTATGTTTCGTAGTCTGCTTTTTTTTTGAAGTTGAATTGCCTATTATGAAATATGCGTTAAAAATAATGTGTACTTATGTTTTTTTGTACCTAAATATTCAGACGAGTTATTCTGCCTTTTTAAGTCCGCCTAATATTTGAATTCCACGTAGAACTTTAAGTACTCACATTTCATTTTACACTTGTATGACTGATTACAATAATCTTAAGATGCATTCCTAACTAATTACCATACAAATATACAATATCTGCCCAATATCTTCATATGTATGTGTTGTACATATGCAATTGGGGCACTAAATCGGCCCCAAGTCTAGAGTTTTCCGCATGACCAATCGTAGATTACTGGTTAAATCAAATCAAAGGGATGAGAGGTCTATCTAGAAACCACCCGATATAGGTTTGGCGTTGATTGACCGCTGTTACGTATTGCTAGTAAATTTGGGGCGAAACGTCCGCTCTCTGGGGGATATTTTAGAGCCGAATAGGGGATCTTGCTAAGACTTAAGAGGTTGAAAGTGTTTTTAGAGGATTTTATTATTGGTAGGTGTATACTAGGCCTCAAATAAAGACATTTTGCTCTTAACACTTTTTAATGTATCCTCACACTTTGTTTCACATCGGTACAGAAAAACACCATATTTATTTTTGGGCACAAATACAACGAAGAGTGTTGCCAGGTTACATAAAATATTATATTGCAAAGTTTACATCAAAACAGAAACAAACACGCGTTTACAGATTTTAATGATGTTTGCATATACATTGTTAATTAATGTGTTACGGAAATCGATTCTGCAACATACTCAAAGTTTTTGAACCTAACATTGGAAAGGAAAATGGTCAACTCAAAGAAGATAATTAAATTATCAACGTCAATAACCATTGCTTATGTTTTACTTTTGACTTCTCAGAAGTGCAACAATCGCCTACACGTCGTTGTTTAATGTCAACGGTTAAACAAATGCTGTTAATCTCGATATCGATATAAACGCTATCTAAAAGCAATTTAAAAACAATCACGTCGATTAATAGCCCTGCGTGACAGTAATTAAGCTTTTTATCCTGTACCATCAAACAACTGTTTGTTTTCTGTAACCACGCGACCAATATAGTTCAGCTTTAATTACAGTGAATTATAATCATTACGAGCATCATTATATTATACTTTGTGAATAAACAAAACACATGCCTTATCAACAAAGGCATAGGCAGAGGTGCAACAAGGCCACCCACTTTTCGCCATGTGTTTTCCATCCCATGATGCGATAGGAGGAGCCTACCGCCATATCGGGCACAATTTCTAGACTCAGGACTGATACTGAGCAAAAAATCTCAATATCACTTCGCCCGATCCGGGTTTCGAACCCAGGAGCTTGAGCAGTGCTAGGAGCGATGTACAACGCACGCAATACAACTACGCCACCGTGGCACTCAAAGTCAATGGTTGTAAATATTTTTTTGTTTTATATGTCACTGGATGATGAGACAAGCAAGCGGAAGAGTCTCGACTAGCCATTAACAGTAGTATCATTACTAAAAACTTTGAATCAATAAACGCTGCGTGATAGATCACTACGCTCCTCAGCCTGAAATATAAGATGTTATGTCCTTTGATTAATTATATACCTAGATAGACACTGAACGTTTCAAACGCGTCGAAAAAATAGAGGCCAACTGTTGCCCGCTAAATGAGTTCGAGTGAATTATTTTTTGTTGTTTTTCATGGATATAATTATCTCCCCGTTTTAATGATGATGATTATCAGAATGATGCAGCGATAGCGTATGACACAGCTGTCACGCATACTGGCGTAAGAAAATTTGGCCTGTTTGTTTTAGTTTCATTGTATCACGTCACTCTATCTAGGTATATAATTAATCAAAGGTTATGTCATATAATGCCCTATCTTTTATAAGGGAATATAACAGTGAACATACTCCCGTTTGGCGACATAAATAGACTAAGCGGTGATAAGTATCCAGGCAGATAACTATTGCCTAAAAAATATTCAAGGGGTCATACAAATTCTAACTATATTTTAAACGAACGTAAGTCTTTGGGTAAAGTAAAAGGAAATAATTTCAAAACATTTCTTTGAACTTACCATTTTAATAAACCATTCATATAGCAGTGCATGACGCAAAATGAAAAGTAAAATGAAACACAGTATATGGCAATTATATGGGGAGTGCGTGTGACACACGGCTTGAAAGGACGGCAAGCGACGGTAAGGTGTTTCGTTTATCGACGGTTATGGGAGCATGCTGGAGTTATCTGTGCTTTTAGGATCTCGAAATTGTTTTTAGGTTTCATCCTTATGTGATGACTGATGATTAATTTGCCAAAATGTGCATTACGCGATAGGAGGGCTTATTTTTATAACTAACGTTAAACGAAATCAGTTATGATTAAGAATAAAGAAGTTAATTCTACTTCAAAGACCGGCAATTTCGATGATTCTTCTTTTTTTTTTATGGCATTGAATGACGAGACGAGCATGCCGTGCGCCTGATGGTAAGCGATACGACCACCTATAAACAGTAGCAACACCATCCAGCACCTTGAGTTACAAAGTACTGTGTGGTATTCTACTGCGTTCGTCATCCTGAGACATAAGATGTTAAGTCTCACTATGTCCAGTAGTTACACTGGCTACAATATCCTTCAAACCGAAACACAACAGTGCATGCACACTGCTGCTTGACGGTAGAAATAGACATTGCGGTGGTACCCACCCAGGCGGTCTCTTATATATGAGAGATTGAGAGACCTACCACCAGTAAAGTCTTCTGACATTGTGAATGTTTATTATAAGCGATTTTCATTTACCGTCAATCATCAAATAATCCACGTACTTATTAGAATCATAATGTATTTATTCAAATCAAATAATACCCAATTCTCGAAACTAAGAGCTTAATTAATACTGAAATTTGACGCTACGGATCCATTACGTTATTCCAGAACAGCGTCTTTTCAATATCATGTTTCAATAGTCATAATTTCCTTAAAATATCCCTATTATATTAAAAAATCTAAAGTAATAAACTACATCTCAAACTAAGCACAGAAGAGACAGTACGCTAACGAGTTATAAAGCAGCCAGTGGCGTGCGCACACCCTGTGTTTGACGTTAGAAAATGAAAACAATATGAAACGCTGTACCTGGTAATTATATACAGCACTCGTGGGCGTGACACAGTTGGGGAGAACGTCGAGCGTGAATGTTGGCAGAATTTTTTTTGTACAGTTTGAATGCGGTTTTGAAAGTAATGTCTCCAACGTCATATTTTATGTTAATAAATCTTTTTGCCACGATAAAAAGTTATCGAAAGTCCTCATTGAATAGTTTAAACGTGATTGGCTAACAAACATCGATATAACTGTGAAAATTTCACAAATGTTCACAGTTATAATAATATTTTAATGTAATTTCTGAAATTGCAGATAACGCACAAGGAAGCAAGCAAGCACATTATATTTCTTCCAGCTCTTTGAAGTCCATATTACCACAGAATACTGATTACTACGTAATGGTACTTTATTTGCGTAATTATCAACATCTTATGAATTGTATTAAATTATAATTTTAATCCACCCTTATTAATAATTAAATACATTAAAATACTTAAAATAATACCGACTCGAAAAATAAAACATGTCAGCGAACATGCTCCCCGAACCGAAGCTCCATGTGTACACACAACATCACGAACAGAAAGCTCGCCGGTTGAATTATGTATCAAAAGCGTGATCGAAACTGCTTTTATCTGCAATAATGGCAAATTGTTTGCTTCTTCCAGTGGTAACATAATCCGCATAATCAACCCCCGGGTTCATTTAGGCCCCGCGCAGACGTGAATGCTTAACCCTCTTACTGTAATTTACGTATTGAATATTTTAACAATGTGATTTACGAGAGCCGGTTTGGACCAGTAGAGCTTTGTCTATTTTTACCATCATTAATATAGTTATAAAAAAGGCACGCATGAAACATTTATCCCCGCAAGGGTAGGTAGAGATGCAACTAGGGCACTCGCTTACGCCGTCATGTAACGTGTCAATGTTACAATCGCTATGCGACATCTTGCGACTTGCAGTACCACCATACCAGCCCTGTATTATATACGGCCCACTGCTGAGCACGGGCCTCCTCTACTACTGAGAGGGGTTAGGCCTTAGTCCACCACGCTGGCCTAGTGGAGGTTGGCAGACTTCATATACCTTTGAAATTCTTATAGAGAACTTCTCAAATATGCAGGTTTCCTCACGATGTTTTCCTTCACCGTTAAAGCAAGCAATAATTCACAAAGAATACACACATAACTTTTTAGAAAAGTCAGAGAGAGGTGCGTGCCTTTGGGTTTGGAACTTGCGGACATTCGTCTCGGCAGTCCGTTTCACTCCCAACTAGGCTATCGCCGCTTCCACTTGCAATACACTTAGAATTTAAATGTAATGTTGCTTCGTTTACGAGTAGTCTAGTATTTACCACATCAGGTGAGATAATTAGTTGTCTTAAATTGTTCATAAATAATATTAAAAATAATTGACCCCAATTGTCCGTTATTTTGTCCAATGTTGGTAAAAGTCTACATTATAATACAGCGTTAACGAAATAACCATGAGGCGAAAATCGTGTTGCTTTGAATTTTTGCAAGGCCTTGTTTTTGGGAGAATTATCCAGATCTATAGATACTAATATTATGAAGAGGAAAGATTTGATTGTTTGTTTGTAATGGATAAACTCAAAAACTACTGGACTGATTTTGAAAATTCTTTCACTAATAGAAAGCTACATTACTCTTGAGTGCTATAGGCGACTTTTTATCCTAGGAAAATAGTTTTATCCCGGAAAAACGTCTTCACGCGGGCGGAGCCGCGGGCAAAAGCTAGTATAATATAAATTATCTTGGTTAGAATTTAAAGATCTTTTATTTTATTTGGGAGTAAAAGTTTTGAGTCTTTTTGAGTGCTAAACATAATGAAATGACAATCCTTTCTCACATAGTACCATATATGGCCTAGGCCATACTGTAACTGTTTACTATAACGAAATTCATTTAGAATAATATTATTAGTTACCTATATTGAATATGCTGAACCTACTTGGTCTAAATGGAAATCAAAATTATTATTGTTAAAATTAAAAACTGTTATGTAATTTGCCATTACTTTTGCATTTATATACAAGTACCTACCTACTCTGTGATGACACTGTAATAATATAATATTGTTATGTGTATAACATTCTTAGTGGATAACGGTGTTGGTCGTGTAGTTAGTTAAACTTCATTGTTCGATTTCTGTTTTGTATACTTTATTTTTTATTACACAATTGTTTGTTGTCTTAAATAAAGAGAGAAAAAAAAAGGCCGTTTTTGGACATTTCGGGTATTTTAATTTGCTTAGAATGAAAGACTATTGCGTATTAAATAAGATCGCTTGACAAACATAAATACGACGGATTGAAGAACCTTCTTTTTGAAGTCAACTAAAAAAAAGTACGCGCGAGATATCATGCAGCCTCTCTTCATAGCCGACTTATTACCTACCAACAAGGCTGTTGAGAAATCCTGAGCCATAATCTACATTATACACAGACCTTAAAACACTTAGGGCCGTTATAAAATGCTTATAAAATACATATAAAAGGCAAAAAATATTCATAACGTGTATTTTACTCGTTCCATACGAGCACGTATCTCGTAAAACTAAGCGTTTAGGTACAGCGTCTTAGCAAGCCGTAAAGATGTACTGGGACAGCTGTTTTATGCGTTTGCGTTTTATTGAATTGTTTAAAGCTGTGGGAAGATCGCTGTTAGTTTTGTTTAGTTTTTTTTATTATTGCATTGAATGACGAGACGAGCATGCCGTCCGCCTGATGGTAAGCGATACAGCCACCCATAAACAGCAGCAATACCATACAGCACGTTAAGTTACAAAGTACTGTGTTGCATTCCACTGCGCTCGTCATCCTAAGACATAAGATGTTAAGTCTCATTATGTCCAATAGTTACACTGGCTACAATGTCCTTCAAACCGAAACACAACAGTGCCTGCACACTGCTGCTTGGCGATAGAAATAGACATTGCGGTGGTACCCACCCAGGCGGACTCTTACATATGAGAGACCTACGACCAGTAAACCCAGTGTCTTGGGTAGGACTCTGAATATAATTGATAGTGCTGTCTCCTGTTATGGAAATAGTGTTGGTGTTTAAGTAGCCTTATTTGTACAGTCAGAAAAGTGTATGCTCGGCCACCTTAAGGTTCTAAATAAGTCACTTGCGCGTCGTTTGTCAGCAACATGCAACTTACAACTAAAGTAGACAATAAGAGTTATCTGCTGTTTCCTTTGTACATATCCGAAACGACCGCACATGCTTATTGGGCGATTGTACGACAATTGTGTTTAGAACGTTGTGCGATTGTGTCACGGATTTTATTAAAATAAATAGCTTTGATTAAAGTAATTAGTTTTCTTCTGCCTTTGCTGTCCACTGCTGAACATTTTTCTGATCAACCTGTTAGAATTAGTAGGCGTCCTGCGGGTTCCTGCGACCTTTACGAGATCGTGTGTTCACCTCGTAGGAGGACGTCCAACGCTGCGCTTGCTGTACGTGGTCTCCACTCTAGAACATTTCGACTCTATCTGTTGTCAGTTCTATGCGCTAAGTATATGCTTTGCCTACTGCCGCTGGGCTATGTAGGCAACTTTGGTAATTAATTTGTAAGTACATAATAGAATTTAGTTAAGTGACTTACTAATCATTACAGCTATGTACTGTATTCTACGCAGTAATTATTAAAAACTTCATAGAATTTTATAATACAACGCAATTTTAAACAAGTATTCGTGTTAATGTACAATGAGAAACAAAACATTGTTTACATTTCAATTCCGTACACGAAAGGCTAATTAAACAGTCAAAAAACAAACCAATTTGTGAACGCTACAAGGTATACAATGTATGACGAAATTAAAATTTACAAGAACAATTCGTTTCTGCAATTTGATGTGCCAAATGTGGGATATAACATCGCGCCTTAATTGCTCAAGATAGCTAACTTGTGAACGTAAATCTCGTGTAAAGACGATCCCGACATTTACGTACACTGAGATGACGGCGCGAGATATCTCGTCGGATAAAACAATACAAGACCGCCGGGTTTAGGGACATTTGCGCGTGCCATGGTGTTTGATAGGGGTTTAAAAGTGGTGTGCTATTTTAAAGAGTAGCTTTGGTTGCTGCTCTGCGTAGTTCTTTCGAGAAATTAAAGTTTCAATGATCTACCAAGAGGAACCAATCTGCATTCGACTAATATACCTAGTACCAACCCCAAAAATAAGCTTATACGGGTAGCATGTCTCTCGTACGCGAGGAGGCGGTCGGGTAGGTACCATCGCATTATTTCTACCGGCAAGAAGCAATGTGCATGCAGTTGTATTCCGGTTTGAAGGACAATATATCCCGCGTAATTATCGGGCATTAATACCGGGTTTTTTCAACTGTAGTTATCTTTTTGTCAGGGTCATATTAAGCTGGACGCGCTCGTAGAGCTTCGAATCCTCCAGGTGCTGCCAGCGCGTCCAGCTTAATAAGACCCTGACAAAAAGATAACTACAGTCATAGAATAATAACGCCAAGAATGATAGTTTCATATCAAAAAACTGTCAAGTGTGAAGCATAAAACTCATTGATGTAGGCGTAGGCCACACGTATTGACGTTCTGCCACATGCACACAAGGGTGCTAATAATGTTGCTAGTGGTATCGGATGTTCCCCAAAACCTTAAGTCATTATTTAATTAGGATTATTTAATTATGGAATTATTATTATTGTTCACAGTAAGGGATTACTTTATCCTTAATTATAATGATAAAAATCTGAAATAAAAAATAATAAATAAATCCCTTAGAATGACCAAAACAGTACCAAATTAAAAACAAATTACGTTGATGACGTGAATTAAACGGTTGAATGCGGTATTTACCTTTGCCTCCATTCTAGTTTTATGATGATGATATGAATGAATGCCTTTATTTATGTCAATAATATCAAATGTATCTGGTTCTATTTTATTACGGTTTTTTTGCGAATCATAGTAAAAAAGGCAGCATCACCATTCACCATTCAACCGTATAATTGACGTCATTTGAAGCTTAGTGCTTACGTCTGCTGAAAAAAAGAAAAAAAAAGATAAAATTATAAATGATAACTTCATAATTTCTACAAAAGAAAAGATACAGGTGTCCTTATTTTAGAACTATTTTCATTTAAAATAATAATATAAGCTTGTTAAAATTTGAAATGTCAATTAAAATCAACTCAACAGAAAAATATTATTTTCATAATACTGGCAACACAATTCCAAAGCATGCAAAGGTACCAATTAAATAAGTTAATTTTAGAAATATATTAATTTTAGAATATGAACATCAACATTTGGGGTATCAATTTTCTTTTTTTTTTGGCAACATTTTGATATAATGGCGTCTATAAAATTTTTGAATTATTGTTTTTGCTTTAGCTATTATTTTATGTCAAAATATTAGATTAATCGTAATAATTGCATGTGAAATGTTATGTTACAATGTTTCTTAAAATTATCCGAGATACTGTGACATCAGTTTATTGCACAAACCATAATTTTAAAATAAAATATCGAGAGCTGATAGCGCTACGATTCGGCCTTGAGCACTGACGCGGGATGTTTGGTTACTAGGCTAATTTAGCCTAGATTTACTTGCCTCACTAAGCGTGTATGTTCACGGTTTCTATGTGTTATTATTCTAAGACAACAGTTGAAAAAACGGGGCCTAAGAGACTGTATTATGCTACTGTTTATGGGCGGTCGTATTGCTTCCAATGTAGTGAGCGGCAGGCTTGTCTCTTCGTTCAACTGCATTAAAAAAACGTTTCCAATACACATTGATATGTAAGTTTTTTTTACATATCAATGCCTATACATACAAAACTTCTACCAAATACGTTAACTGGCGGATGACGTTTCTTGTCAATGTAAAACAGTCCCTAAGTCTATAGCAATAAATGATTTTCATTGTAATCGCTCTATTGCATCCCCGATCCATCCCATCCACTCTAACGATTGCCGTGGAGTCTATCCACTATGCATATTTTATAACACGGCCCGTTAGTACAATTGCGGCCGGCAGTAGTGCTTATTGCTAACTTTCATTAGTGATAGTGTTTTGTGCTTGATTGTTATTAGGTTGCTGGGGTGGGGCTTAAGTTCAAACTAAAATACAGCAGTTTGACCAATGTAATAAAACTTAGTCTGGCTTGCACAGTTACTAAATATGTTTAGCACTAAACATAAAACCTCGTGCTGTCACTGTCATCCATTAAGAGTTGATAAAGACAGCACTATGGTTAAAATATATTAAACGTCGATTATACTTGCTTACTACAGCTTTACTTTGTTTTTTTCTTCTTACACTGCCAGGAAAGGAGCATTTGCATCGAAAGAGTGACCAGACGAGCGAGAAAATTTTTCAAATAGAATAATAAAATTCTTGATGTTATTGCTACGTTGCTTCTTGCTAGGATTATCTTCTTTTCGTTGAATATGAACGTTCGCTTTGAAGCTATTCTTTTTACGGAATTTTAAACTTCGCGGTGTGCACATACGCTACTATTCTGTGGCCAGAAATAAAATGTACATATTAATAAAAACTATATTATTCAGTCCATCCCATGACCATGAATGTTGCAACGTATTCGAAACGTCGTGTCGCGAGAAAATTTCAAGAAATTTATCGCATAACAACACCGCTATGTAGTAATAAAAAACAATATTATTTGTACCAATAATTCAATAATTCTTGTCTATAATTCTAAAGATGCCCCATATGTATTTAAAATGGCGTTTAAAACCGCTTACATACCCTTCATCCGAGCCCCCATTGTACGAACTTTACGAGATACGACAAAATACGCCGATAAGTCGTTTCGATGACGCGACCGCTTCGATAATCGATTAAACTCGGCATTATACACACGAGCAATGTGTGCGACCTTAAGTGTGTTACTACGTTCTACGCTCGCTTTTTATGGTTTGTGAAAATCGCATGTTGTGTATATGGATTTAGATTTAGACGTTATTAGGGGTGTCTCGTTTACATTGACGTATGTGCTGTTGATGTCGTGGTTTAAGTTTTAAATCGATTCGACGACTTAAAAATGACGCAAGTTTGTGAAGATCATGTATTTTTCTCGTTTATCGCGTAAATCAACAGATTAATATATATTTATAGTAGAAGGTAAGTTAGTGACCAACGTATAAGATTTGGAAACTATATCTATAGTACCCAACGTTTAAAATAATGATCGTTATTTTTTAAGTTTTAAATAATCTCACGATTTTGAAAATACTTCTACTTTTAGGAAGCGACATTTCGCTGAGTTCTATAGTCTTTTCGGAAGACGAATTTATATGCTTGTGCAGCAGCCAGCAAAAACACATAAATTATGGCGAAAAATATGGTAATTCCGGCTTATCTATTTCAATGTGACACGTGACAGCCCTGAAGCAAAGGGGTAGAAGGGAATATCCAAAATGGAAGGGCGACATGGAGTGCTCTTTGGCGAAATGTCAGGGTATTTTGAATAAGTGGCTGCAAGCTATATGTACACAGGGCTTGATGGATATTTCTTATTGACAGGGGATCGTGTGCAATGGGTTTTAAAGTGTTGCCGTTTAGAGTACATGGCCAATGTATATAGAGATACACACATAGAGAAGGATATTGAAATAAAATTACAGAATTGTATTTTTATTAGAAAGTTGTCGTATTAAACAGCAAATGTAGATAGAATTTAATACTTACCATTGATTTGGGAGTACAGATAAATAAGAGTGTGACTTTTGTATTTGGTCGGCTTATACATTTGTGTAATGAGTACCATTTACTCAGAAGTGTGATCAGGCCCTTAGACTCATAATTCTTAGTTGCTAGCTAAAATTACTGGTGGCAGGTCTCTCATGTGTCCGTCTGGGTGGGTACCACCGCAATGTCTATTTCTACCACCAAGCAACATTGTGCATGCACTGTTGTGTTTCGGTTTGAAGGACATTGTAGCCAGTATAACTACAGAACATAGTGAGACTTAACATCTTATGTCTCAGGGTGACGAGCGCAGTGGAATGCCGCACAGTACATTGTGACTCAAGGTGCTGGATGGTGTTACTACTGTTTATATGCGGTCGTATCGCTTACCATCAGGCGAACGGCAAGCTGGTCTCGTCATTCAATGCCATAAAAAAAAAATGATGACTCACTCAAAGGTTGACTGGCAGAGAATACTTCCGGATGCATGTAGGCCTCTTTATTTTTGTAACTATATTTTTATTTATTTATTTATAGCCTTTTTCAGGCATAAGTATACATTTTTTAATATTTGTTTTTATATATTGGTTTGTTTTTATTCTGTGTGCCCTTTGGCAAAGGCCTCCTCCAACACTTTCCAATCTTCTCTCCCGCGCCAGTCTAGTCCAGGTTTTTCCAGCTTTTTTAACCACATCATCTTCCCATCTTCTGAATGGTTTCCCCTTTTTTCTCTTTCCCTGCCTTGGGTACCACAATGTTACTACTTTGTTCCATTTCTCTTCTCCTCTAATTACATGGCCAGCCCATTTCCACTTTAGTGTTCTTAATTTCAACACCACATCTTGGGTCTTTGTAAATATATAAAGTCTATTTAATCAATAAAGATCCTTCGAATCGGAACAAAACAATTATTGGCGGCAAAAATATACATTGGTATAAACACAGATGGATTCTAAAATACGATATATTTAGCATGAATAAAGAAACGAAAAATATCTCCTATTTATTTCCGACCAATAAAATAAGTTTAATTGCAGATACTTCTGGCCATTTAACAGTTATTATACTTGGTGTACTATTTGGCGCGCATTAACTGTGCCCCCAGGGTACAGATTAAAACATTTGGCACAAGTGAAGCCACAAACCATTATTGTGTATCATAATTTAATATTAAATGTATTTTAGTGTAATTTGAATGTTTTGACTATTTCATCGGGCAAAGAGTTGAAAGTTAGGTTGATAGTGACTAGTAACGGGTTAGTGAATGGTTTTTGTATTATGTTCCAAATTTGATGGATTTTGATTTTATTATAATATGCAATTTAATTAGATAAAAAAGCTGCTACTAAGCGCGATGATTGTAAACAGTAGTAACACTCACCAGATCTTTACACACACACACGCACACACACACACACACACACTCACGCACATCAGGCCTTATCCTCCAAGGAGTAGGCAGAGGTGCAACCAGGGCACCCACTTTGGGTCTGTGCGTTTTAGGAGGCGAGCCTATTGCCATTAAGTACTTTATCATTGCCCGAAGACATTAGATATAATTCTCACGGAATACCCCAGCAACTGTTAAATACGAATACAAAAAGAAATAAAGACATATAAAATCCAAAAAAAAATTATACACCAACCTTGTTTATCTCTGTACTATTTTTTTTTTTTTTTTTTTTTTTTTATAGCATAGAATGATGAGACGAGCATGCCGTTCGCCTGATGGTAAGCGATACGACCACCCATAAACAGTAGCAACACCATCCAGCAACATGTCTTACAAAGTACTGTGTGGCATTCCACTGCGCTCGTCATCCTGAGACATAAGATGTTAAGTCTCATTATGTCCAGTAGTTATACTAGCTACAATGTCCTTCAAACCGAAACACAACAGTGCATGCACTGTTGCTTGGCGGTAGAAATAGACATTGCGGTGGTACCCACCCAGACGGCCTCTTACATAATGAGAGACCTACCACCAGTAAAAACTACAGTAAAACCCACTGGAAGTAAATGCCTGTGACATTAACTCCATCTCTATAGTTCTGTATAAAGGGTCGATTTTACATTGCATTACTAAATGAAACCACATGTTCGTCTTTACCTCTTCGAACATTTTGCCAGAAATCATCCATGAATAACGAATATTATCGCCAAAAATCCCGGTTGTAGTTTTCAAATATTTTGATGATTTCGTAGTTTAGTGCGAATATGGTGTGTGCGAAAGTGTATTTATGAATGAAAGTATAATGTTGCCGCTGCGACGAATTATCTTAGAGCAGTAGTAGTGGCATAAGGTCGTGTAAACTTACTTTTTATTGATATTTATTTTGTTCGAAACTTACACTTTTTTATTTTACCACTATGGTTAAAATAACTTAATGGAAAGGGTTATTTTCATGGAGATATGTATGTGGTGTCATTTATTAACGCAATTTCAAAATGACCCTGTATAAAACAAATAGAATTATTTTCTCCTTTATAATTGGCCCCTCCCATTCCGAACACTTTCAATACAAATTAATATTACGTACCGAACAATAAGTGCGCACATGTGAAACTAAGGCCCGACACAAACCTTCAATACGCTGGCACTAAACTTCCAAGTGCTATATACTGTATACAGGTTGATGTGTAAAGAAGAGACAAATATTGATTTAAAAAATGAACTGGTAAAAGTGGAAAGTTTATTATATTTTACATTTCAATGTTATTTTTTATTCTCATCTAATGAGACTCTTTGTTTTACATTCCTAATTCAAAACAAAGATAGGAGTTACACGCACCCATGTTTACGAATTGAATTATGCACTCTGTATACGGTTTTATATTTGCTAAACTGACCAGGGGGTAGTAACAGAAATTTTAAATCCTACTAATATTACAATCGCGAAAGTTTGTAAGAATGTATGGATGTATGTTTGTTACTCTTTCACGCAAAAACTACTGAACGGATTTCGATTAAATTTGGCACGCCGGTAGATCATGTCCAGGACTATCATATAGGCTGCTTTTTATCCCGGGAAACCCTATTTACGCGGGCGGAGCCGCGGGCTAAAGCTAGTCATTCATAGTTTTAGACATGTTTGTATGGGAGTCGCATTTGACTTCGTTGCACTTGGTGCAAATTGTATTACATTGCAACAACACTAGATCAGCGAATAGGTTCTATAATCACCATTATCTATAGGCCTCAATTTCTCTGATGAGTGATGACTTACCGAGTCATTCTCTCAGTATTTTTTGAATTCGTACCTCCTTGCAGCATCCTGTATGACGTCCGCTTTATGACCACCATCCCATAGGTGCATTCAACAATAACCATTCGGTATTTCATTGCGTTTCAAGTTATGTGCTCCGTGCGTATTGTTCTATTGGTTTTAAAGGGTTTTTGTGCGGTTTCGGAAGTGGTTTATGGTGGAATCAATTTTAGTGTTTGGTTTGAAGGTTGAAGGTATGTATATGGGACGTATGTAAAACGGAAGACAGTTAGAGTATTTTAACTATGGTGTACGTTTACATAATTTTACACACACACTTACGCCCCCCATCTCCGAAGGGTATAGGCAGAGGCGCAGCCAGTGCATCCACCCCTCGCTATGCGCATTCGCATCGCCATATCGGGCACAAATTCCAGACTCCGGGCCGATACTGAACAAACAAATCCAATGTTACTTTCACATCCGTAGATCGAACCGAAGACCTCAGCACAACAGTCGCACTGAAATACGACTACGCCACTAAGGCAGGCAATTAGGGTATCTGATATTGCAATTTCTACTTAATTAGTTCATATAGTTATTTGCCATATTTTTTAAAATATTTGTGTGTATATTTGTGCTTTTTCTTCTAAATAACTGAACTTATTTCAACGTACAGCAAACTTCTGCGATAGTAGACTGCTTTTATTCCATAAATGGAAGCATTCGCGGCGGATGAAGCTTGACCTCTCCGTAATGCGAGTGTATAAGAGAAAATGAAAATAGTTATTGTATAAACTTCTCCTCCAACTTTATTTTAAAAGCAAGACATAAGATAATTATTTTATGACACTATCGTATTTTGTTATAAAAGCTGAGGATCATTTTTCCCCTCCCAGTAGTAGAGGAGGCCCGTGCTCAGCAGTGGGCAGTATATAATACAGGGCTGGTATGGTTTGGTATGGTAGAGAATCATTTTTACTGGTAGGTAGATACGATAATATTCATGATACATATTATTATTATTCCACAAATGAAAAGTAAAAAATGGTTTAGGGTCCCAAATAGAAAACGAGCTTAGAATGTCTCCAAAAAACGTAACTCGTAACACGATTTCGTTTAATTTTGTTGTTTGTGATTGATCGAGAGACCAATGCGTCAGTCACGTGTTAGTCTCTTAACCAAACACAGTAAAACGAAACAGTTGGCTTAGAATGTGGCAAAAAGACGCAACTCGTAAGACTATTTCGTTTAAATTTGATACTTGTGATTGATCCAGAGACCAATGCGTCAGTCACGTGTTAGTCTCAACCAATCTCAATGGAACGAAACGGAGTCGTGTCGTATTTTTTTTTTGCGACATTCTAAGCATCCTGGATATAGATTGACACGGTGAAAAATTCACCATAATGTTCAACAATCGCATAAATGTTCCAAGCTTTACTGGTGGAACTGGCGACCTTCGAAAGTTGTGTCAACGTTTCTCAACGTTTACTACTTCATCTCGGTCAGTGGCGACGCCGTAAAGATACAGTCTTATTCACAAACAATTTTATGATGACGCATAGTCCGTCCGAACACATAGTGTCAAATTCATAATTTTCTTTGGCTCATGAAGTAAAGTTGTATCTCATTAACCAATCACAGCGCCGCTACGCTCTGCGAAGGCTGGCACGCGGTAAGCACTGAGTGACAGTCTTATTATCATAGTATTTCTCTATACTTATCTAATACCCGTTTTCACATACAATACTATGAGGACGCAAAGTGCGTCCGAACGCATAGTGTCGCCAATTTCATAGCTTTCTTTGGGCTTGTTCAACTTTGTTTTTCTAACAACCAACTTTAAAACATAATTGTATTTCAATACTAGCTTTTGCCCACGGCTAGCCCGCGTGAATAAGTTTTCCCGGTATAAAACTCCCGCTTTATATTTTCCCGGGATAAAAAAAGCCTATGTGCTAATCCAGGACATGATCTACCCGTGTGCCAAATTTCATCGATATCCGTTAAGTAGTTTTTGCGTGAAAGCGTAACAAACATCTATACATCCATACTTACAAACTTTCGCGTTAATAATATTAGTAGGATTATCCAATCACAGCGCCCCTATACATTTGCGGGGGCTGTCATACCGTAGACACTGAGAAACAGTCTTATTACCATAATATTGCTTCTTAACTAAGTAACATTTGTGAATACGGGCCTAAATGCGATTCCTAATCCCCATTATCCGCAATTGTTTCTCAAAACAGTAATAAACATCACAGATTGTTAATTTAACGTGAAATAACAGGCTAACGTATTAAATGACAGAGTTCTGGAACGAAACACCGCTCGTGAGGCATTCCTTTTGTGTAGTAGTTAAGGTTAATATTGCGCGTGTCGTATTGGTATCCCTTTGAAGATTCAATCCCACGTATGCGGTCGTGTTATTAGTGTTTCGAATGTCTTGGTTATGTTTAGTTGAAATGTGTCATTCCTGTGGTCTAGTCTGCTTACTGCTTGCTTTGATATGCAAAATTGTTTCCAATAAAACTCCTTTGTCCATGTTGTATAGGAAATGCCTCTTAGTACTGTGTTAGCTACTCGTGAAAATCAGTTAATGGCCACTCGTTACGGTTTTTTTCTAACCTATTAAAGTTGTGTTTAGCTGTTGATTTTTAAATAAATAAATAAATATTTAAACGGTGGCATCACTTGGCATAGAAGATGTAAAAGTGAAAAACCTAGTGCATTGATGAAATTCAAAGTTGTATTGGTACTGGTATAGACAGTCGTCGTAACATTAACTTAACATAAATATTTAAAACTAGCATTGCGCGTGGCTCTGCCCGCGTTGAAAAGTTTTTCCGGGACAAAAAGTCTATAGCCTATAGCACTCAGGAGTAATGTAGCTTCCTATTAGTGAAAGAATTTTCAAAATCGGTCCTGTAGTTCCTGAGATTAACGCGTTCAAACAGACAAACAAACTCTTCAGCTTTATTTATTAGTATAGATAATAAAATGTAAAATTAAATAGCAGCCGTTTGTGTATAGGATTCTTCTTTTCACCTACTCCAATGTAGGGTTGGTACAACACTTATTCTGCGTGTTGCAGAAAGGAGAAAGGTTTTAGCTTAGTTGTACTACAGATCGCCTGAAATCAACCCTCTGGGCAGCAAGCCAGTATGGCATTAAAAGAAAAAATACCATATGTACGATTATTAATTTACATTACGAAATTTAAATCCTCAGCATTAATGGAAGCTATGGTGGAATCAACCCTCTGTCGACGCGCCCACACGCGCTCACGGTCCATTACGCACCGGGGTCATTAAGACCTCGATTTATTGCTTCATTTTTAATGGGTTCACATGCTCTAGTGCGCTCCTACTGTCGCGCAGGCGTTCAAATAATGTTTACTACTAAATTTTTAGTTTTGAGGGTTAATGCGAGTCTCTAGGGCGGTCGTGTTTCGATTGTATAATGTAAGTGTAGTGTAATTTGTAATTAAAGGTTCTGTATGGTGTTGCTACTGTTTATGGGCGGTGGTATCGGTTATTATAATCAGGCGAGTCGAGCAGCATGTTCGTTTTGTCATTCAGCTGCTAAAAAACAAGTTACATGGATATTTGCTATAAGAATATTTGACGGAACTAACTCTATGGAAGTTTTATTACAGAAAACAGTTTTAAACCGAGAACAGTCTTGACTTGAAAATATTTATGAAATATTAGCAGCTGACACTAATTCAAATGACCAGTATTTTAAAGATCCAGCAATTATTTATACTTAATACTTACCTTTCACAGGTTTTTCCATATTTTCCTCAGAATAATTCACCTATCGTGTCTCTCAATTCCCAGGCTAGTGTTTTCTAGGTCGACCTAGGCGTAACCCTGGTAGAGCCTATCATTTATGTCCGACCGTGTTACACTAAACGTGAATATTAATGGCGGTGGAATTAAATTAGGCTCTATTTTAATTAATTTCTAATTGCCATCAACCTACGGCCCACCACCGCTAGATACGTTTCATTTGGAATTCAGTCCATCTAGGTCACTGGTTCAATTATTTTCAGCACGTCTGCTCCGCGGACGAGAGAATTGTATTATTTTTTCGTTTAATTTCAATAATATTAAGAGCTATTTTTCTATTCCCGTTAAGAGGGTAGTCTGAATCGTGTTCTGAATGTTATTTGATTACACCGCCATCTAGTAACGGTATTTCTTATTATCAAATTACTGAAATAAGTTTGAATAAAGAACAATTACATTACCGTCGTTAGCGTAATAAATATCATCGTTTTACATCTATGTCATCTTATTTAGGTCTTTAGTTATATTAGTTTAAGTGCTTTCTGAAAATATTAGTTCTTAAAATGATTTATTACGTATATCCAGTATTAGATAAAAGATTTAAGCTATAATGAAATAAAAAAAATATTTTATGTGAATTAAGCTCTCGTTCTATTTATGCGACTTAATATTCTATACGTATTACGTCGTCATAAAGTATTATACTTGTTTGAGATGAAAAGGCCCATCAAAATACGCGATTGTTTTTCGAGATTTCAGACCGTTCCTACGCCAACATAAGTCCCTTTTTACGCAGACTATGTAAATCAGAGGAAACACAACAAAAATAGAAAAAATGTAAGTTTATTATTAAGTAGCGAAGGATCTTACCGGCTAATTTTTGTACACCTTTTAAATATTTACTATGAACGGATATCATAATTATATTAATATATTTAATAATAAGTAAAAAAATAATAGCCTCCCTCATGTATTTTTTGACCGTTAGCCACTGAAGTCTTACAATATAAATTTGTGAAAACAATTTCAAATAACGTCAAGGCCGATCACTGTTCTGTTCTACACGACACACTTATCATATACCCTCGGGTATGAAAAATAATTACGTACATAAAGGACAACAAAGGAATAAATGTGGGAGGTATGTCTGAATATTTATGCCTACCGTGGCAACATTTATATCGAATAAAACATTTCGAGCCTACGCGGGCCCATTTCATTAATAAGCGATCTACTGTCAAGCAGCTAAGGGTGTGGGCTTCGTAATAAAGTTTCTTTTGGGTTGTGGTGTGTTTGTTAGCGGTGGAGGTAGCGTTTTTATATGTATATTTTGGCAGAGATAATGTAGCTCTTTATTGGTGCATGAATTATTAGAATCAGTAGTTCCGGGCTTAGAAACTTTACCTCTTTATATAAGTATAGTTAAAACGATATTAAATTCTGGCCGTATAAACATGTTGCAGTGTCGATTTAAAATAAAATACTTTATTCATCACGTAGGCGAACATAGTTGCACTTATAATGAGTCAAGATACCTACATTGAATTGATTATAATAATTATTATTAATACCAAAGGTCACTTATATAACTACCGACATTTTTATTGAGTAAAGATGAAGTTGTTGGAAACGAGAGTTTTTTTTTTTTTATTTTTTTTTTTTTATTGCATTGAATGACGAGACGAGCGTGCCGTTCGCCTGATGGTAAGCGATACGACCACCCATAAACAGTAGTAACACCATCCAGCACCTTGACTTACAAAGTACTGTGTGGCATTCTTCATTTTTCTTTCATTCTTCTTAAGCAAAAACGTATATCTGAATGTAAGAGATGCCAAGCGAGCACGTGTGTCCAGAATCCTGATAGCAATTGGTTACTGTCCCCATAAACATCCTCAATGCCTCGTTAAGGAAACTAGAGGTTCTTTTTGAAATTCCCTAATTCGTATAAGATGGTGACAGTAATTTATATCATTGTGGTCGCTTTCAGTGGGACCACAGGCCTTTTGGCGATATTTTAATGCCGTAAAGACTAAAGTTGGGTGGCGCGGCCGGAGTTTCGGCCGCCGAATACATTATTATTCGTTTTTATTTGTTTTATCAGTGAAAGTTTATAAATTTTCGGCAATAACCATACGCCTGTGTTTTATTGGTTTTCACTTGAACAATGAGTATTTCCGTATGAAAATGGGGTTAAATTATTGTTCTGTGTATGTAGAACGCGTTATGTTGAGTACGTCTTCGAATATAAACTTGCATTGAATAAATGTACCTAAATTTCTTGTATGAAAGCGTATATTTCTGACTAAGATAGAATGAAGCTGAACCTAAAAAAAACAAACTAATAATTATTTCTCGATAAGCTCGTTGGCCCCTAGAAGCCCGATTACTAATTGACATTGTTGCGATTACACTAATTACTTAGTTAATTATACGTCTATTGTACCAATTAATATTAATTACGTAAACTAATAATTACGTTAATTAGAATATCAAACTCGTCCGAACGTGTACAAAGTGTCACGTTAAAGTTTGCATGTAGTTCGTCAGCGCATAAATCACATGTGCGTCCGTCGCACGGCGGCGGACGACTGTCGGTGATTTGTTTGTTTTTGAGTACTACGCCATCTAGCGTTGATCTACGGGCTTTTAACACTATTTAGTTGACGCGCCATGTGACGTATAGCAGTACCTTCCAACTAGTTTGAATCGTGTCGTATGTTTTGTTGTTTTAATTTGTGACTTTGAAATATGTATTAACTTTTTATGTTTACAAGGATCTGTATCTAAAAGTAATTATTAAGGCGACCTTAGTCTGTCCGTAATCGCAACTATGAAGGGTTTTAATCCCTTGAACCGTAGGTAATAGATATAGAATAGGTTTTTTTTCGGGGGTAGACGCGAAATAAGTAACAGCTGTTTTTCGTGCAACTGTTTTAATTACTTTAAAATATTTATAATCATATATATTTTAACTTTTATACATGTTAAATTGAATCCTTAGTTGTTTTACCTGCCGGGAAGTGTTATCCTTTGAATATTCACACAATTAACTTATTAAGCCTCAAGCACTATGGCTCAATCACAGCACAGCTTGGAAAACATTCTAGAGAGCCAATCTCAACTTCAAGCTCTCTTTATCCAACGAATGGACGAAATAGAAAGTGAGCTCAAAAAATCAGCTAGCCCATCGTCTACACTGTCTGTGTCGTCATTGGCAGGCGAGTATTTTAAATTCAAAGATTTTGTGATGACTGCATTACGCTCCATTCAGTCACAGATAAGTCTTCTCTCTTGCAATCTGGACAAGCTTGAGACACACAAACGTCGTAAAATTTTACTACTTCATGGTGTCCCAGAAGTCAAAGAGGAGAACACCACGGCTTTGGTCACTGACGTTGTGGTTAATCACATGAAGATCGGCGAATTTAATGCCACAGACTTCAGCCGATGTCACCGAATAGGCCGCCCGTCCGCAGATATCCGTCCAAGACCAATTCTTCTGAAGTTCAACGTGTTGGAACAGAGGAACAAGGTGTGGTACGCCAAGACACAGTTGCGGGGGTCAGGCATTACGCTGTCCGAATTCCTGACCAAATCTAGGCATGATGTCTTCATGGCTGCGCGGCAGAAGTTTGGAGTCACTAAGTGCTGGACACGGGATGGTTCGGTGTTTGTGCTGGGTGCTGACGGTGTGCGTCGTCGTGTCGACTGTTTGTTGGACCTCGATAAAGTTACCGTTTCGGCTACTGGAGTGCGTAAACAAGCGCGAGGCCCAAAGGAACCTGCACCATCCACGAAGAGTAGAAGAACTGTGTTGTCTTCTAAAAAGTAATTTTGTTCACGTATAGTATTCTCCGTGTTTCGTAGTTGACAAGATAAAACAATGTTTTTTTTTTTTTTTTTTTGTGTATGTCACTTTGACCGTGGACGTTTTAACTCTATGGTAAAAGATGACATTCTAGCACAGATTATTAACATTAAATAATTTGCTAAAATTGTACGATGACGTTTAACCACAAAATAAATAACTTTATTTATTCTGTGCGTTTAACACAGTATTTTTTTTTCTTTTTTTGTCTGTTTTGTTAAGTTAACATTTTTATATCTAAAGTGGTTTGCTATAAATTGGCTTCTGTATAATTGTTAATGTACGATTACTACTGTATTTTTTAATATAACACTACCGGCAGAATAGTTCTGGCTGGTTCAGTCTAGCATAGTGTACTATATTGTTATTTAAGATTATTTTAATATTATTTAGGTACATACATAAGATTATATATTTTATTTATAGTATACATAGATATTACTTATACGGTACTATGTTGCAGGTTCTTTATAACGATAACCGCGATGATAGTGAACACTTTACTTCTTTATCCTCTGACGCTGGTGACGCTAGTGATGAGAGTTTTCACAGTATCCCCTCACTTTCTGAGTCTCTTGAGAGTCAGTTTTCTGACGTACCTAATAATTTTAACCTCGTCCATTTTAATGCACAGAGTATTCCGGCTCATTTCTCTGATATGTTGGCCTCCTTTAATCACAAGAATATTCATGCTATTTTAGTCTCCGAAACTTGGCTCAAGCCATGTCTTCCTTCAACGTCTTACTCTCTTCCTGGCTTTCGTCTCATCCGCAATGATCGCACTGGCAAAGGTGGTGGTGGTGTGGCTATTTATCTCCGTGCTCATATTCCCTTTTCCGTTGTTAGCATTTCGCCACAGCCGCCACCTCCGTACGCCGGCGAGCATCTTTTCATCGAACTTACCCTGTCACATTCTAAAGTTCTTCTCGGAGTCTACTATAGCCCTTCTGCACTTATTAATTATTTTTCTTCTTTTGAAAAGATGCTAGAAAATCTAGTCCCTTCTTATGATCATGTTATTATCATGGGTGACTTCAACACTTGTCTCTTAAAAAAGGGTCACCGATCCTTTTCGTTGGAAACCGTGGTAAAATCTTGCAATATGCATATTTTACCACTCAGTTCTACGCACCATTTCCCCAATTCCACGCCATCACTTCTCGACATCATGCTAGTGAATTCTCCTCAGCTTGTTGCGAAACATGGTCAACATTCGGCTGATCAGTTCTCGTATCATGACTTGCTGTTTTTATCCTACAAAATTCGTCCGCCTAAAGTCAAACCAAAAATAGTATTGCAGCGTAATTTTGCTGGCATGGATAGAGATGCCTTTCGTCGTGATGCTGTTAGCATTGACTGGTCGCCCGTTGTCGAAGCTGACTCCATGGATAATAAAGTTGCTATTTTCAATTCATTGATAACACAGCTTTATGACTACCATGCCCCGTTACGGGCTATCAAGCGGAAACATCTCCCTGCACCATGGCTTACTACGGACATCCGGGGCTTAATGCATAAAAAAGCCGCTGCAAAATCGAAGTATAAATCTCGTCCTAATGATGACACTAAAACTAAATACGTCAATCTACGCAACCGCTGCAATAGAGTGTGTAGAGATGCTTATCGCCGCTACATTCATAGTTCGGTTGAAGAAGAAGACCCAGCTAAGGTCTGGAAATTCCTCAGGTCTTTGGGAATTGGCAAATCTAAACTGAACACACCATCCATTAGTCTTGACATTAATCTTCTTAATCTGCACTTTTCTTCCTGTTCCTATATAGATCCTTCAATTAAGAACCATACTATTACCAACCTCAATTCTTTACCTGTTCCCAGCTATTCTCCTTTTATTTTCAAACAATTCACCGCTTGTGATGTTAAGAAAAGCATTAACTCCGTGACATCGAATGCAGTCGGAGTTGATGGTATTAGCCGAAATATGCTAGTACCTATCTTGGATATCATTCTGCCCTCGATCTGTCACATTCTTAACTTTTCCATTCTTAATGGAGTTTTCCCCTCTAATTGGAAAGACGCTCAAATCATTCCTCTTCCTAAAAAACCTAACCCTCATAACTTTTCTGAATACCGTCCTATATCTATTCTTCCCTTTCTTTCTAAAGTTCTTGAGCGTCTTGTCCACTCCCAACTTAATTCCTTTATCTCTAGACACTGCCTTTTAAACTCCTATCAATCTGGTTTCCGCCCCGGCCACAGTACAGTAACTGCCCTAGTCAAGATCACTGATGATATTCGTTTCGGAATGGAAAAAGGGCAGCTCACTGTTTTATCGTTACTGGACTTCAGTAATGCTTTTAATTCTGTCGACTTCGATATTCTTCTTGCCTTGCTCCGTTCCATTGGTATATCTCCGTCGGTAATCGACTGGTTTAGCAGTTACCTGTATGGTCGCAGGCAAAGGGTTCGCCTTGACGATAACGTTTCGTCGTGGTGTGATTCTCAAGCCGGCGTACCGCAAGGCGGTGTCCTCTCTCCTTTGCTCTTTGCTATCTTTATTAACTCCATATCTCTCAATCTTTTCTGTTCCTATCACCTTTATGCAGACGACCTTCAAATTTATACTCAGGCTCCGATATCTGAATTAAATAATGCCATTGCGATTGTCAATTCAGACTTATCTTCCATATCCGATTGGAGTAAGCGCTTTGGCCTAAAAGTTAACCCGGTCAAAACCCAGGTAATTATAATGGGAAGCTCTCGTCTGGTAAGTAAAATCGACTGGCCTATTCTCTCTCCAGTAGTTTTTGATGGGGTCATAATCCCTTACAGCGAGACTGTTAAAAACTTGGGGGTAATATTTGATCGCAGATTATCATGGGACCCACAGCTCGCAGCGGTGAGTCGTAAGCTCTTTGCTTCAGCTGCATCTTTGAACAGGCTTCGAAATTTTCTTCCAACTGCTACCAAGATTGCGCTAGCACAATCTTTACTGCTTTCTGTGTTTGACTACGCGGACGTCTGCTACTTAGACCTATCACAAGTTCAACTTGATAAACTTGAGCGTCTCCAGAATTTTTGTATACGATTTATATTTGGCTTGCGCAAATATGATCACATTTCTGAATTTCGTTCTAAACTCAAGTGGCTCCCTATTCGTTTCCGTCGGAATACTCACATTCTTTCTCTTCTATTTAATATTTTGTTTAATCCCTCCTCTCCCCATTATCTCAAAGAACGTTTTAACTTTCTTCATAACTCTCATTCCCATTCTTTAAGGTCGTCAGAAAACCTAAAACTCAAGACTCCTCTGCATGACAGCACATTCTATGACAGTTCCTTTACTGTGCAGGCTGTTCGCTTATGGAATTCATTGCCCTTACCTATCAGGAAAGCTCCATCACTATACGTTTTTAGACAACGAGTGAAAAGTCACTATCTTTCTTTAAGTAACTATTAAGTGATATCGTATATATATATATATATATAATATTTATTAATAATATAAAATTATTAATTGTATTACTTTAAATCTTATAGTTTATATATTGTATTTAAGTATAATAATATATTAGATAAGTCTAGTAATAGTAATTGTTATGTATACACCCCTTTCTTCACTTCATATATCTCTCACAATCAGTGTAGGTTGTCTGGAAGAGATCGCTTTTTAGCGATAAGACCGCCTATTGTCGCACGATTCAGTTCTAAATCTATTTTTTATTTATTTAATTTTTGTATAATGTGGTGTGCAATAAAGAGTTTTCATTCATTCATTCATTCATAGATAATGAGCTAAACTTTTCATTAAATATCTTTTATTTCGTCGGATATTTTAACAAAAAAGAGAAAACCTATTGGTCTTCGGTGAGACCGATTTGCTCTTGCCCGGATATTCATCAACTAGCTCACTTGTCCGTCTGTTCAGTGCAACTTTGCGATCGATTTAACTAACTTGCCGATGAGGCCTTAAATTTTAAACGTAGCTCAGAACTGGATGCCTATGCAATATTAACTCGCTTTCTGCTCCTAAGAGAAAGTCATAAATATTTCAAAGAGTCGTTTATAACTTTATACTAATACTATAATTCGCAGCGTGGGCTTTGCCAGTCAGAGGTCACTTCTAAAAATAATTAAAAAGGTGGCATAAAACATTTCTATAATGTTAGAAAAAAAATCCATTTGTACTTATAGTGTTCAACAATAAAGGACTATAAATACAAATTATTTAAAGCTTAACCTTATTCAATCCATAATATTCACACCAATGAATAATCACGTTCAACCTCAACTTTCATTATAACTAATTGTAATAATTATGCCGGCCTACAAAACATAAATGGTCCTAGTATGTGACTTCCCTGAGTCATACATGGAATGTCCAGTATAAAGGGTAAATATAAAAAACGTGATGTCCCATTTAGTAGTTCCTTTATTATTTTCTTACATATATGCCATTTTGACCTCTACTGACTTGTCAATAAAGATTTCAGGTAATCCACATCGTATGATATAACTAGTTACGATCATTTTACGACACATCAAACGCCGTCCCAACAATAAGGCTATATTTTAGCTTACGTCTAATAAGATTTAGGTACAAATTAAGGCTGAACATAAAATGAAGTCATCCCGGCAATGAATCCGACACTGCCGGCTCTCCCCCGGGATGAAATGATCCCGTCCCGGGCTAATTTACTATCGGCACGTCGAGCTACGAATTTTAAATATGGTATTTGATTGTTTTAAGATTCTTTTTGTCAGTTTAAATTGAAATGTTTGTCATTATTGAGTAAGTGTAGTAAGTGGCGATAGCCTAGTTGGGAGTGGAACGGACTGCCGAGACGAATGTCCGCAGGTTCAAAACCTAAAGGCACACACCTCTGACTTTTCTAAAAAAGTGATATGTGTATTCTTTGTGAATTATCGCTCGCTTTAACGGTGAAGGAAAACATCGCGAGGAAACCTGCATATCTGAGAAGTTCTCTATAGGAATTTCGAAGGTATGTGAAGTCTGCCAACCCGCACTGGGCCAGCGCGGCGTGGTGGACTAAGGCCTAAAACCCTCTCAATTGTAGAGGAGGCCCGTGCTCAGCAGTGGGCAGTATATAATACAGGGCTGGTATGGTATGGTCATTGGTGATAGAAAACAATTCTTAATTTTGCGAAATTTCCTAATCGGTAAATTGAGAATTTAATTTTGGTGTTAATGCGGTACATGATTCTATTCTAATATTATTAAAACTTACGCGAGCCATATCACATTAATAGTTTACAAACCACGGTTTTACTCACGTATTCTTACGTATTATACTTAATAGGTCGAAACTGGTCGGCGATTCTGACCAAGAATACGTGAGTAAAACCGTGGTTTGTAAACTATTAATGATTCTATTCTATCCCTAATTCATTGTGTTAGATGTGTTGACTTCCTGACATAAATTTTTGACGTTTCTAAATAATAAGCACGTTCATTGTTATAATAGTGAATTTATTGATTTAATAAATTTGCGTATGATATTGTCTCCAAGATCTCAAATTTATTATTTCGTGACTACTTTGCATGAATTTGCCCTAAATAATCACATAAATACATTTGAGTATATTACATCAATTCATCAATCAACATAAAACGTCCGTATAAAACGGTGCTCTGCAATTTATTTTAAATAAAACTTTAAATAAAGGAACATTTCACAGTTTAACGTTGCGCAAAACTCTTAAGAGCGATTATAAAAGTTACGAGCGTTGGAGCGTTAAATTTAATCTTTGTAAAACAATTAAAAAGATTCCGTTGATAGCTTAAATCTAAATCAATGAACAAGAAACTTAGAAACATGGGAATAATTAACAAAATACACTGTATGTATAATAAAGTAACTAGAGAACGCTTCTAACAGATCTCGTCCCGGGACTCCCCTATCTCGGGACTCCTAAGTTCAGCAGTGGACTTGTTGTAGCCGATGATGATGATGAAGCAACTAGACGAGCAAATTGCTATAGTGGCAAACTCCATGCATTCCTCATGGTGTAGATACCAAGGTTTCATGGGTACTACAGTAGGCTTCTGGCCCATTATTGAATTATCCCAAAATGATCGTAGTCACTTAAAGACCACATTATTTGACATAAGGTCAATGCGGCGAGGACCGGCATACGTTATTTTAAAAAAGTTCAACGTAAAATTTTGGACGTTTCGGTAATGTTATTTACGAATTTTGATATTTGATGTTGAATGAAATATATAGTTCAATATTAAATAAAAATATCAAATACACGTGGACATGACGGGATAATGAAAAAAAAAATCAATTTTGTAAAATGGTAATTTAGACGGATTTCTCTACCGCCTAAGACCGTCAAATAGGCAAATTTATGTAAATAGACTGTTTACAAGAATGTAGACATTGTGTATATCTCTTATCGACGATTCAGTATATGCTGTCATATTTCAATAAAATGCTCCGAGCGGCATTAAAATGCAAAAAGAACCGTTTATCGGGTAAGCTCGGCATATTAAGTCATTTAGGGGTAAAAATACATTTTTAACCGACTTCGAAAAGGGAGGAGGTTATTTATTCAACTGATTATTTTGTATGTATTTTACGCGATATCTCCGCCAATTATAAGAAATATTTCAAAAAATATTTTTGCATTAGGTTCAGTATTGCTCTAAAATGCTTATGATAATAGGAATATTGACCTTGAACTTAAATTAAAAATAATTGACCTTGAACTTAAATTAAAAATATAAAAAATTGGGTTAGGTGGAAAATGTTAATAATTTCTGAAATTGGGAAAGACCGGCATATGCTGATCTTAACCTCGAAAGCCTAGCCGGACTTTGCCACTACTGCATATTTAGGTCATATTTTATTCAACTGTTGTAACTTTGTGAAAAAATGTGTTTTATTGCAAACTGGTTACATGATCGCGTAAAGAAATTTATAATCAATAACCTTGCCTCAACAGATTCGAGTAAATAGTACAAAAATCAATTTCTCACCAAATTTTTGGCAACATGGTGCCACGCCATCAAAATGCGAGTAGAAATTCCGAAAAAATGTCAAAAGTTTTTTTTTCTACCGTAAACAATGCCATCTGTGTAGATTCATAAGAGGTAAAAAAGATTTACGATTTCGTATATAAGGCTGCCATATTTGTAGCCATTCACAATTTGTCGTAATTCTTATTATATGGTCTTGCTCGACAGGCGGTCTTCGCCCCATTGATCTTACAACATTAATTGACGTAAAAGCGTTAGAAAAATATGTGTGAAATGAAAATGGAATAGAGTAAACCGGCTTTGAACAGCGAAAAACACAGTTTTAGAGATAGCAAGCATTGCAATAAAATCATGTGCGGTAAATGGAATATAGTAAACCGGCTTTGAATGGCGAAAAACGCAGTTTTAGAACTTTCAGAGATAGCACGCACTGCAATAAAATCATTCGCGGTTTTTTACCGCAGCCGCGCTTTATGTTTTACTCGGAGAGAGCTACATACATGCAGGTCTATATTACGCACATCGCAAATAAATTCTCCAAGGATTTTTCTTGCTAAATACATGATTGAAGAGTCATGTGTTGTGACTCATTGTTGTAAGTATCCGTATCCTTCCATAAAAGGTTACTTTGTAAACGAAAGTTAGATTTTCTCTCTCGTTGATTCATATAGTCTTGTTAAGGCGCTAATTACCACCGTTGCATCTTCCTAGGGATAGAAATAGACAAAACCGAGGCAATTATCAGATGGATTGACGCGAAACATACCTACATATCAAATGCTATTATCTAATTAAAACTTAACCCATTTTTATATAAACCAAGTGCTTTAAAAAATTAATTATGAATTTCTTTGTTTCAGGTAAATTCAACACTGTGGAAAATGGGAAACTCAATACTTGGCGGTCAGTTCATGTTCCGGAGTTTTTTAATGAGGATTAGGGGGGTTAATTTTTCGGGATAGTTTTAATGAGATATTCGAGTACTTTGGAATTATGTGTTTGTCTTGTTTGTTTGTTAATTGTATTATTTTCAAGTTAATTGTATTGTCTTTACCACCGCAATGTCTATTTCTACCGCCAAGCAGCAATGTGCATGCACTGTTGTGTTTCGGTTTGAAGGACATTGTAGCCAGTATAACTACTGGACACAATGAGACTTAACATCTTATGTCTCAGGATGACGAGCGCAGTGGAATGCCACACAGTACTTTGCAAGTCGAGGTGCTGTATGGTGTTGCTACTGTTTATGGGCGGTCGTATCGCTTACCATCAGGCGAACGGCATGCTCGTCTCGTTATTCAATGAAATAAAATAAAAAGTTGTTTTTAGTACTTTACTACAATATCGTGTATTTACGCAGGACTGGTTCGGAAACTAACCTAAGTTCCTTTCCGCAACATACTCGAATGGTGTGTTGCGAAGGCCCAATGTGGAGTGCGATACAGGCAGGTTGAAAAATGTAGTATAACTATTTTTGTCATAACAATTATTTAGTGAACTATAAACTACTGTTAAAAACTGAAGCGATTTTGATTTAAATAAAAATATCTACCACTGATTTCACAGCAATATTTTCACAAAGATATAGGACACTACGACTGAGCCAAGACTGAGACTGAAGTCCAGCGCGAATGAGCCGGCACATCAATACGGCACTCTTATTATACACCCAACTGTCACTTCCACTGTTAGTTTGATATCACAAGTACCATCACAAAACGTTTTATCCTATACTATATAATTAATTATCTTTAACCTAACTTATCAAGGCAGTGGCAACATCATCTTGAACCTAGACGAACCTAGAGAATTAGCGCATTTTTGGCATAATTATACTAGACTACCTGACTAATAGAATGTGGTCCGGATAAAGTGCCAATTGATGAGCGATGAGCCTCGTCAGTCGACACAATCATTCAAAATTATATCAAGATCTATCGTGTATAATGACGTCATGCCGTCCTCGGCTTCTCTTGATTAACCAGCGTATATCAAGTGCTGGCCAGTTGATTGAGCATTTAGCAATGCCTGATCACGTATAGACATCATAATGTATTTATGGGGATGGGTTAATAGGCTAACGGATAGGTAAAGGATATAGCTTTTGCTAGCTTGTCGGGTTAACATCCTTTTCTACTATACTTTAGTATACTTTCCTTCTATGTGGGATCCATGGCTGGATCTAGAGGGGGGTCTTTGGGGTCATGGGGGGGCCCAAGCTATTTTGTAACTAAAATAATTATTGTAATCGATTTGGAGTCTGTCCTAACTAAACCTCGACTATATTACCCCTCCCCCCTGACTTGAAAGCTGGATCAGCCCTTGGTGGGATCTATGCAACATACAGTTTCAAGTGTATTGCAGGTTTTTAGTTTAGTTTTTTTAATACTGGTACATTACAAAAACGAATAAAAAAACTAAAACCCCAAAAAAATATTAATTACCTACATTCCGTTGACTAATTTCAATTGCTAGCTAAGCCAGATAAATACATGAATAAATATACGATAGCATTACTGGTTACCAATTTTGGAGTCAGTGCCTAAGTAACAGGAGGTAACAAACATAAAAAAAATCAATAAAAAAATACAGACAAATTGAGTACCTCCTCCTTTTTTGAAGTAGGTAGAAAATGAACCCACTACGCCTGACGATAAGCGGAGAGGGTCCAAATAAGAGTGTAAGACCGACGAGAGATGAGTATCCCTCGCCAGTCGATATAATTATGCCGGCTATTTTAAATCGTAAATACACAGGCTGTTCCCGAAACGCGAAACGCGCGGGTGACTATGTCGGGTCTTCGATACATCTTGTGTAAGGTAGCCTACTACCATCAAGCAGCTAGTTTTTACGATCAGCTTCACCCCCTGATGCATCCATCAAATCGTATTAAAAAACAAATCTAAGTCACCTGATCTGAGATGCAATAGGCTAGTTGACTAATTTTCTAAAACATTTATCAAAAACGTATGCCAGTCAAAATGTAACGGAAAAAGAATTTTCAAAATTTTCTAAATAATAAGTAAATTATAAAGCTTTGGAATTTGGTAGAAAGGGTAATTGTCAAATAATAGTAATATCAGACTGTGACGTCACCGGGTGTCACCGGTGTCAATGCCATAACGCTGCGTGCGTGCGAAAGAGATAGCGCGATATCCCCACCACTTTACACTATGATACTTTTGCTCATGACAATATTTCAAATGTGAATTTCCATTTATTTTATCAACCAATTCTGATGCTGATTTCACAGAAGAATTTCTTTTTTGTATTGTTTTCTGTTACATATGAAACAGCGACTATATAACCCCTAGACTCCTAATGTTCAATATTTCTCTTCAAATTAATTCTGTCAACTACCTGAGGTATGAGGAAGCGGGGTACTGCATTACGATTGGTTGGAAACATAGCTTAGGGATGGAACAAGTTAAATTAAAACACGATTTTTTTATCGATATTACTTTTATTTAATAAGGTTTTATAGTAATATAATTATTTATTAAACGTCTTTTTACTCAAAGTAAGTAACATATAATAATCTAAAAATAATTCTGTTAAAGCACAAAAGAAATAAAAAATCTGTCAAGGTACCTATTTAATTAAAATAAATACTGATGGCATTCTTCTTTTTATTTTTTATTTATTCTATGATGTATGCCAATATCAAGTAGTGTTTGTCGCACGCCTCCGACTCGATCGATATTTATGATGTTTTTTATATAAATTTTGTAGGTATGGGAATTGGTCGTTGGTCGCTAGGTGATTAGGGTATCCCTATCCAGTGTTTTTTTAAATATTTTAATACCTATTTCCCAAATTTTCACCCTCCTACCCCCACCCTCCCATTTTTTTATCGCGATTTTAGTATTTTTATATGAACAATATCCAAATAATTTAACTGTCGTTCATATTGTTCATTTGTTTTATACATTAATGATATCCTCGAACTGACCCTTCACAATGCTTCTATAATATCGTACGCTGACGATACTGCAATCATACTCCATGCCAACGACTGGGAACAAGCTTATCTCTGTGCGGAAAAAGCACTTACGAAAGTGGTTCAAAGCCTAAACCTAAACCTACTTACTCTAAATGTAAAAAAATCCAAATATATTGCGTTTCACAAAACTTGCGTCTCTAACCCTACACGGCACGCGTTACTTAAGCTCCACACTTGTTCGTTCAATGACATCAACATCCAGCCGAGTTGCAAATGTGAAGCACTAGAACGCACACGACAAATCAAATATCTCGGAATAATAATAGACGAACACCTCTCCTTCAAAGACCACATACACTACATCTCGAATCGTATTCACAAACTGATTTACATATTTAAAAAACTGCGAGATTGTACTCCAATTCACATTCAGCGCACGATATACTTCGCACTCTGCCAGTCAATCATTCAATACTGTATTCCGATCTGGGGCGGTGCTGGGAAAACCACAATAATTGAACTCGAAAGAACCCAAAGGGCGGTAATTAAGGTGCTTCTTAAGAAACCATTTCTCTTTCCTACTGACGAAATCTATAGAGAATTTGCTGTCTTACGTGTTCGCCAATTATACGTTCTTGGTGCAACTTTAAACATGCACAAAATTTTGAAACATAGCATCGATATTGCATCCCTAAAATCCAAACGTGTCTTCGCAATGCCGGTGCCTCGCAGTTCGTCTCGCCTAACTAAAAGGTGTCCCGCCTTTATACATCCAATCATATACAATAATGTAAATAGGCATTGCAATATTGTATATCACACTTATTCTGCTTGCAAAAGAAAAGTCAAAGCATGGCTGTTGGGGCTCAACCACGATGAAACGGAAAGACTGATAATTTCACTCAATACCTAGCCTGAACTCCCACACCCACACGCACACACACACACACGCACGCGCACACACACACACACACACATACACACACACACACACACACATATTTTATTGATATTTTCCCCTGCTTTTAAAGCCTCTATTACCCACACTCAAATTTAACAGTGATCAACTAATAACAATTGTTAATTATGGGTACTTTTTTTATGCCAGCAAAGATCATTCGATTACCCATCTCAGGCTCTTAAGATACAGGCTCGCCTAGTTTGAGAGTCAATGACCTTATACATATAAGTGTAACATGTCTTTGCCTAAGTAAATAAATAAATAAATAAATAAAAAAAATAAATATTTCAAAAGGTACGAAGTTATTTATGTTGTCGAATGACAGATGGCGCTAAGTAAGCCTCATCGATATTAACAAGAATATTTGGACTGGCTTGTAGGAATAACACAAATAAAGTTATTAAAAACAATCGGTAAAATCAACAAACAATAAAATAAAAAATAATCCTAATAACATTAATTTTATCGATATAACTATCGACAAATCCTTTTGGTGCATCACTTACTTATAATGTTCTTGCAACAAAACGAAATAGAAAATTTAAAAGTACTTTCGTCGGAAAGAGATGCAAATATAATAAGATGGCGCGGGCCTCAATGCTTGGCCGGTATAAGATGAACTCCGTAAAATTTTAAATAAAATATGATTGTGTCATTATTGACATACCTGTGAAATGTAATGCCATTTTTTTGAAAATTTGAATTATGGCTATTTTTACCACACCATCGTATTGTGCATGGGGCCATTGCAATATTTATTCATTCGCCAACACGGAAGTATTTACGGCTCACAGTTGTGGGCGCAACTGTTTTGAAGATTTTGAACGGTAAGCTACATTGGATCTGCTTGTCAGATGTGTTGCCCGAAGCGGATCGTCTGTTATTAGGAGTCTAGGGGTTATATAGTCGCTGATATGAAATAATGTACAAAACAGAACATAGGAAACTTACCCTATCCGCCCGGACCACAGTAGGTTAATTAAATCATAATCATATGCAAATGCAATAACAACACTAGTTTACCTATACTCCATCACAACTTGGAATCGTGTTGACGTTCAATTTACAACATATGCGTCTGTTGAACGTGAGACAACATTGTGAAACTGACTTGAGATAAGCCTCACACTAGTTTGTGAATAAACATACGTTCGAGTTTGATGTTGATTTGAATTGAGGGTAGTTGGACGCTTTGGACGTTCGCCTAGAAGCTTCTATTTAAGGAGGCCGGTTTTATTACACACACACACATAGTTGCACCCACTTTTTCGCCGTGCGTATTCCGTCCCATGATGTGATAGGGGGCAAGCCTATCGACATATCGGGCACAATTTCCAGACTCCGGGTTGATACTGAATAGAAAAATCCAATATCACTTTGCTCGACCCGGTGATCTGAGACCTCAGCATTGCAGTCGTGCCATAATACAACTGCGCCACCGAGGCAGTCCAGTTTTATTGTCCCACATTTTTTTCCGACTTTGTCCTACAAAGTCGGAAAAAAAAAATGTGGCAGTGGTAGGCGATTCATTATTGCTATAGCTACAATAGCCTATGTCGAACACATCATGAAACGGTTGATTTGTTCATTTAGTGTTGACTACCTAGGTGGCGTAGTTGTATTGCGTATTCGAATCCCGGGTCGGACCAAAAATATTGTGACTGGGTTTATCCATCTTAAAAATGTGCCAGTCGCAGCTGCTTGATTTCAGGAAACTGGCGGATGATCTCCGTGCCTCGAAAAGCACGTAAAGTCGTTGGTCCTGAGCCTGATCTCTCTCCGGTCACGCCAGATTGCCGTCTTACCGGGCTAAGAGAGTGAAAGAATAGTGAGTACATCTGTGTATTGCGCACACACTGACCGACACGGCTAATGTCTATTGAGATTAGCCACTGTGGCCAGGAATTCGGACAGTTTTTTTTACTTAGTACTAGCCTAGACCCAGTTAGTGTCTAGCTAAAATTCTTTGAGCGTACATTACATAGGTTTTGATGTTTAATACCTATTTTGTAATTCATGTATAATAATAATTTATAATAATAATACCAGCCTTGTATTAAATACTGCCCACTGCTGAGCTTGGGCCTCCACTACTACTGAGAGGGGTCAGGCCTTAATCCACCACGCTGGCCTAGTGCGGGTTGGCAGACTTCACATACCCTCGAAACTCTTATGGGGAATTCTCAGGAATGCAGGTTACCTCACGATGTTTTCCTTCACCGTTAAATTCATGTATGCTAGCAATAAGATTATAGCGAATGTTATATTCCAAACTGGCGCCAATCGGTTTTTGTTTACAATTTACTGGTAAAATAATATATTTTTTAATCAAATCCCCGTCTCTGTATCCCTGTTTCGTCGCGATCGCATTATTTCGATGTCAAGAGGGGAATTTATGGCGATAATTCACGGGGGATCCACTTTGGGGGATTTAATTAACGATTATTAGTCGAAACTTCGAGGCGCCATGTTGCTTTCGTGAGGCTATGCATTCCTGGTACTTTTTTAAGTGTGGTTTATTTATGCATTTAATTAAAATTCTTGATGAAGAATAAAATGCATTATTTTAAATAAAAACACTGAGGACCTTATTCTTAAACAGTTTTTAAACCTAATTTAATTATCAAATATTTTGTCTTCTTCGAAAGAATTTTGAATTGAGTTTGAAGGAATAAGACAAAACATTCTATAACTAAAATAGGTTTATAAACTGTTTATGAATAAAGTCGTGAGAATATTATATCTAAATATATCTTATTATATCTAATTAATTTCTCTACCTATTTTTCTCTCTGTTTTATATTCCACAAATATTTAAAATTGATAAAATATATTCAATATTGTGTGATTACAATTGATCTTACCATCAATTAATCATTTTCATAAAAATACTAAATGATAAAAAGCAAGCATCATTGAATTCTATTAAACAAGACCTAAGTAACATTTTCCATCATTAATGATATTGCAATCAAACTGAAAACCCGAGCTTACTACACTAATAAAAAATCTCGAAGCGAATGAAGTCATTAGACGGAAGCGACCTATCTAATTTCGCCCCTATAAAAACCGCCCCTTGCTAAACATTCCGTCCCTCTCGCACTCCCAACAATGCCTACTTACTGGCCCAACTTGTCACATAACTTATCGGGCTTAATGAAATATTTCCTTTGCATGAGCTGGATCAATTGTGAATGTTACATGGGTTGGGGTGAATTGAAAATGTTTTTTTTTTATGTTTGATTTATGTGTTTAATTGTGAGTGGAAAATTGATGTTATAGAATAGAAAATATTTATTATTATATTTTTTTTATAGTATAGTGGAAGATAGATAAAAAATTCAACAAATCCTTTTATTTCAACAAAGCTCATAGATAACTTAAAAAGCAAGTCATTAAATTCCTTTTTCAATATTTGCAAACAGTACAAACTATAAAAAAGAACATAAAATGGCGTTCCGTAGAACTACGCATAAGCTAACCGAATGTAACTTCTACTCGCTGCCATTCTGTAAATATTTTGTTTGAGTAATCCCCTTGAGATTTATCGTCATAATTTAGGCGTGTTTTACAAGTAAATTTCCTTTTTACGAGCCCAAGCAAGCATCGGAAGTGCGTGACGCCATTTTTGTGACAACTTTTTTAATCGAACCGATGTTAGTACCCAACAATTTGGAAGTTGCGAAAAATAAAATTTGCGAGAGAATTTGCGCCGTCTCGCTCGTTACCTGAAGGCTGGCTTCGCTTTGTTTTTGCATATTTTGGAAGTTTGGGCGGTCGTGTTTTGAGTTTTATTTTTGGTTATCGGAATGCCCGTGATTGTGGGCCGTGTTTGTTTTTTGGCTTTTAGTGACAGGAGCGGGTTTGGTTCGTTTAGAATGCAGCGAGCGGATTGTCGATATGGGCTGGAAAATAACTCTTTATTCCAATTGAATAGAGACGCATCTGAAAAGAATCCGCGAAATGTTTTATGGCGTTGAATTTTCATTTTGATTGACATTCTACTGTCTATTTGTATTCGAATCGAGGCTGCACCACTCTCACATCTGCCACCGCAACTCTTAAAACTCAGCATCACACATACGCTCCCACTGTTTTATCCCCAAAGGGGCTAGGCAGTGAACCCACTCTTCGCCGTGTGTCCATGGAACGGAATCCGATGATGTGATAGGGATTCCAGTATCGATATTGCTTTTTTTATGATATCGAGTAACGAAGATCAGCACACCTCCCGGAATACCAAAGGTGTCTTTTATCCACAACTTCATATTATATCTCTCAAATATTAATATTTCATACGATAGAGAAGGAGTTTGAACTATAAGTTATACGGCTTTGCTTTAGAAGTTGGTGGGAAATTAATATTTCGAACTTATTATAAACTCATACCACGCTATAAGCTCTGGAGTTTATATACAGAAGTTCTATACATATAAAATAAACTCACAACCGTATTCACATACAATACTATGAGGACGTATAGTGCGCCCGAACGCATGAATTCAGCAATTTCATAATTTTCTTTGGCTTGGTTCAGCTTTGTTTATCTGTCAGCCAACTGAAGCAAATTTGTACATACACACTCACGCTTTTTTATCCCCGAAGGGGTAGGTAGAGGCGCAACGTAGTGCACCCATTTTCGCCGTGCGTATTCCGTCCCATGATGTGATAGGGGGCGAGCGTATCGCCATATCGGGCACATATTCCAGACTCCGGGCGGAAATTGAATTCTAGAAAAATCTAATATCACTATGCCCGACCCGGCGATCGAACCCGAGACCTCAGGATTGCAGTCGTACCGTAATACAACTACGCCACCGAGGCAGTCAAATTTGTATCACAATATTAGCCAATCAAAGGGCCTACGCAATATGAAAATGAAGCTAGTATCTCAATATGACCCTATCACAGTGCTCCATTGCCTACGCACTGTGAAAAGCGCTGAGAAACAGATTTATTATAATAGCATTGCGCCGTAAGTACATAGCTAAGTAATGTATTTTTTTTACTGCTGCTTGGCGGTAGCAATAGACATTGCAGTGGTACCCACCCAGACGGACTCTTACATATGAGAGACCTACCACCAGTAATGTTGTTAATACGGGCCTCAGTTTTCACTAGCACAAGACGTGTCCAACACTCAGAGGTCCAATGACGAGGCAGCCCGTCCTCCAGTGACGCACAGTAATTAGGAGGCCGTTAGTCAACGTCCCTCCTTTTTTTGGCGTTTGAATAATGCAGAGTTTTTCCTCTCGCCGTATTGAGATGTTAGTTTTTGTGGGTTCGTACCTGAAAGGTTAAGGAAGTACCAGTCTTACTCGCAGAGTATCACGCCTTTTTCCTTTTCCCGTGGTAGGCAGACGAGTAACCATCACATATCCAGGTGTAAAAATCCACTCTCACATAATTAAGTTGTCACGAAAGCCAAAAGTAATTTCACAGCTAAAGACGTCATTTGAAAATCAGATTGAAGAGTTTGATCTTCTAACAATTCCAACAGTGATTCAAGTTGCTTAATGCTCAAAATTCATGCTTGCAGTTGTTAGTAAATGGATTTCGAATACGTCTTCAGTAGGTACCAATGTCGGGAAAACGTCTTTTCAGTTTATCACAGAATTGCACAAGATGTAAATAAATTTCATTCATTCCAATCAGCTAAGCTGCCGCCGTTACGTGAGTTTTGTCTCGTTGCCCAACCGATTAACTCGTGTACCCCAAATGGTACGCTCACCCCACTATGAGAAGCCCTGGTCTACAATTCATAAAGCTTAACTCCCGTCTAACGTAAATCCTTGGGATTCAAATCGGAAAGTAATTAAAGGTCATCCAATTAATAAAAGAAACAGCATCCGAATATATACGCCTAAAATCTGTGCGCCAATAAGAAAAAACAATTGAAATGAATCAATTCGTTCAAAGCTCGGAAAAAATAACAGACGAATATTCCACAAATAGTGTTTTAGGCAGATCAATCGCTGTACACAGCACTTTCTCTAAAACAACACAATCACAATATCCAATATCTACGCGTGCAGTTTTCTGTTGTATTTGATTTTCAAACGATGGCAATTTAGTTAGAGAACTCAGTAAAATCCAAGAAAAAAGAACGCTATAAGTATGTTTGCATAGTTTTACACGCAGGCGGAACCGCGAACTAACGCTAGGTTAAAATAAACTTAAAAGCCCCTTGTTATTATTAATATTTAATCAGTACATTGTCAATGTTTCGTCTCACATAATCATCATCAGCCACTTGAAGTTCACTGCTGAACATAGGCCTCCCCTAAAGATTTCCAAATGGACCTGTTAAAAGCGGTCTGCATCCAGTCTGTTCCTACGACCATCAAGGCGTCAAACGCTGCGTATATGTTTATTTTTGTCTCATATATTAGACACGAAAGCGACAATACATAAATAACGCTTATTGGTTATCAATAACAGTAACGGTATTTGCAATAACGGTATTAACGGATTCCTGATAATAGTGTAACACTCAATTAACAAAACGCACGAGCATCTTGGAATATTAATATACCTCGATCCAACTAATTATAATATGTACATGTGCCATTGTACGTAATTAATATTGATCTCGGCCTATTGTTAGGTCGGTTGGGAGTCAGCGCTCGTGGGATGTACGATGAATGTGATTTTGTGTGATGTGATTCATGGGGTCCCTAAGTAATGTGTTTTATTTGATGTATCAGTGAGGTGTAATACATTGTTCTTTGAAATTCGTTCTTTTAAATTTTACTTACCGAAACCTTTTCTCAAGTTTATAAAAAAACCGAATTGTGTATTATCTCGCGAAACTGCTATGCAACACCCGTGGCATCGCCCATGTGAAGATCTTTCTGGAATTAATATCGCACTGTGTACTTTTGCGGGAGTGTAACTTCTATGTTAATTTAGGAAATGGTCAGTCTGTCTGCTAAATTTCGTCTAAATAAGTTCTGCGGATTCTGCATCTATTTCTAACCAACAACCAGTAATCTTAACCTTCAAATTATAAACATTCGCATTTATAATATAAGCAATTTTGTTATTTCCTACGCATTTATTGCTACAGTGGCTAGCGAATATATTATGAAATGAAATGAAATGAAATAATTTATTCGAACCCATAAAATGCTATACATTATTTAGATTCCGTCAATATTAACTCTACCACCAGTTCGGAAAGCAGTTCTCACTAGAGAAGAACGGGCAAGAAAGTCTAGTGTTGCTCTTTTCAAAATCAGTTCAAGGTATAAAATACAATGCATTATGTAGCGAAAAAAAAATATACAATTCAGTATTTGTTTACTTATGTTTAGAGCAGTTCATTTATATACTCGCAAAATAGGTAATAAAAATTTAAATTCCAACACGAGTGCATAACTATCTCAGGAATCATGTAATAATTTGATCTATTCCTCGTAAATGCATTCAAATCAACCACGAATCTAAACTAGACACAACCGTCAGCGGTTCATCCGAAGTGGTTCACTAACACATCGCACAGTGAACAAGTAATTTGTACAATAGAGGTCAGATAAGGCCGCAGCGAACCCAATTAATACGCGAACTGATAGACATTTCGCATTCAGCCGTTACGGATGTTTGTGTGCTTGATTTATGGACTGAGAGTTTGCGGATGGCCTACATTACTTTTTCAGAATAGCGGGGAATAAAGTCCCATTTAGATGGGTCAATCATTGGTAGAAATTATCGTATGCAATTATTGAACGCCTTCTGAACTTGCTCAATGGTGAGACAAATTTTCCTATAGGGGTCGTCCATTAATCACGTGATGTTTTTTAGCAACTTTTGTACCCCCTTCCCCCTTGGTGATGTGTAGTGAGATTTTAGACTACCCCCTCCCCGCTACCAGAGATCACGTGTATTTTTTTGGTACAACGTATCTTAAAAATGTTAGTGTTTTATCTTCAAATACAGGTTAAAGTATATCTTATCTTATTTAATTTGAATCGCGCGCGAAAAAATAAATACACGTGATATATAACTACACTCCCTTGTGATATTTCGTGATTTTTGCCGAATCCCCTCCTTTCGAGCCTCACGTGATTATTGGGCGATCCCTAGGGGTAGGCTGATCAATTCTGGCATACTTCTCTCGCTTCCTCCACCTTCATCAATCTTTTCATGCATTCACGCCGGTTCAGGGTACTTTTGATCTGGCCTTTTCCGAGATCTGGCTTTGTCAATCTCCTATCATCCATCCTATCAAAATGCCCAAACCACCTTAACCGTTTTTCGTTATTTGACAGGTATTCAAAACACGAATATTGCTAGCAATCATTGCGCTCTATTATTTTTAGTAAGTAGGGATTTAGGAGTAAATGATACTTTGTCATCGTCTTTATTTAAAATGGTAAATGATACTAATAGAAAGGGAAGAGAATAGTTACGCCACACACAAGGTTTCATACACACAAGCTCTATATTTAAGGGTGGACAGAGGCGTAAGTAGTGCACCCACTTTTCGCCGTGACGAATGACGCAATACAATGTGCAAGCGCAGCGTGGGACGTCCTCTTAGTGGACAGACGGCCTTGTAAAGGTCGCAGGAACTCGCTTCTGACAAGTTGGTCTGGAGATCTTTGGGGGAGACCTATGTTCAGCAGTGGACTTCTAAACGCTGAAGAAGAAGAATGTGTTACAAGCACATACCCGACCTACCTGTTTATGGTGGTAAATTATAGAAATAGGCAGCAATGCGGTTGGAGAGTTTAGCGAAGATGGAATTAATTCGGATCTCCATCAATATCAGAGAATAAGAATATGCAGAATACAACGCCTTGAATTGAAGTTGAAATCATTATATGAATAAATTGTGTAACAATATAACCCGATGCGGGCCCACATTGTGGACCGTTGTGTCCTCGTGTAAATATGCACGAAGAGAGAAATTTATATAAATTGATTATTCATCATCATCAGCCCTGTATTATATATTGCCCACTGCTGAGCACAGGCCTCCTCTACTACTGAGAGGGGTTAGGCCTTAGTCCACCACGCTGGCCTAGTGCGCGTTGGCAGACTTCACATACCCTCGAGATTCTTATGGAGAATTTTCAGGTATGTAGGTTTCCTCACGATGTTTTCCTTCACCGTTAAAGCGAACGATAATTGATAAACAATACACACGTAACTTCGAAAATTCAGAGGTGTGTGCCTTGGGTTTTGAACCTGCGGACATTGTCTCGGCAGACCGTTCCATTCCCAACTTGGCTATCGTCGCTAATTGATTATTGTTTAACGCTTAATACAAAATAAATACATATATCTCAATACAATATAAGCTTTACTTTACGACACGAGATTTTTAAGTAGCGGGTCTTACGTAAGCGGGAGTCCGTTAGGCTAAAAAGAAGAATAAATATCTATTTAGACAATGCTGTACGATTGTCTATTTCTTAGTGTTTACCACCATCCGATTGATTGCATCGTCTACAGCGAACATAAGCTGGGATTTTGATAGAGTAACCACAGTTGTTAACTTTGAAATTCTTGTAAAAATTGACCGACGTCTTTAGTTTAGTTAGAATTTTTATCTAGTTTAATATAGAATAATTCCGTTGTTTCACCTGCCCCAGCAACTACCAAACCCGGTTTCGAACCGGGTACGTGCTCTTGAGCTAGTTGCTTCAATTCGGGCTAGTGTCAAAAGCGTTCAATTCGACGATGGAAAAAAGCAAGTGCCCATTCCAATAACTTCTGTATAGCACTCACTCTGAGCGCAACTTAAATGAGTGAATCAGTTAAAATAACACAGAAATCAAGAGACGAGACTTGTGTAGTTTTAAAATTAAGGTGGAGATGGAATCGCTCACCCTATGTATCACAAAATGTTCCAGCACTACAAAAATTTGAAATTGCAAACGAAGTGAAGAGTTATGTACGCTCTCTGCGTGTCTTCAGCATGCACATTTATAGTTCTAAAAGTAAACAGTTTTCGACAGCATCGAGGTCTCTGCATTTATTTGATTTTGAAGAGCGTCGTCAACTATCTCAGGAATAGTCATAACGATACATAAGTCGTAACATTCCAGAAACTTCGCAAACGTAAGCAGTTTCCACAACTTGCCTTTAACAAGGTTACCTGTAAATTTACAAATAGACATCCGGAATACCCGGAGGGCCAACGCATCTAGGGACTAATCTAACACGGCCTCATTTGCATTAACAAGACGGTTGCTAATTCAGTTAGTTGTGTCCGTTATTACAGCGATTACTGTATAATTTATGTTGTGTCAGTATTGCATTTCACCTGGCATAGTTAGTATTGGTTGGTTAATGCTTCTGTTTAAAAGAAAATAAAAAAAATCTATGTTTTGATGTTAAGGATTTCTTCATCTTTTATCTATACGTGTAATATAAACGCCAGAGCCCGCTGTGTCTGTCAGAAAAGTAATGAAAAGGAAAGGGGGTGACTAAAGAAGAGTAATAGAAGACAAATCAGTGATTTTTAATATTCTATTCTATCATTTTTTTTCAATTTGTTTGTTAGCGCACATCTCCGGTTTTTTTACGAAGGCCCTAAAGCTCACGACAGCTGATGGCTGACCTAATAAAATGTACTCACTCATCACCAACACAATTTATTAACCCAGGGCGCAGGAGGCTAGTCAACTGCCAATAATATAACTTTACTTTCATTAGGCCACACAGAATAATGTAAATTCACTTATTAAAGGAGTTATTAGAACTTAAACGACACAATTTCCTATTGCAATTTGTATTCGATTCAGAGACCGATACAGTCGTGCCGTGTCAACGTGGCGCCTAACGCGGAGTGCGCCTGCGCATCGTAAGTAGTCGTGTTCGGTTTTAGGTCATGGCGAAATGACTAAGAGCTTCGGCGCGGTGTATTGGTAGGCTAGAGAATCGTACATTTGGTTTGTATTGTTTTATGTTATTATTAACCTTAAGGTTTAAATACTTAAAAAAAACCATAGATTAAATAGCACTCAAGCATCAATAAGATGGTTCGACCAAGTTCGCACCATTATCATGCCTCCTCTTAAGTTTTCCAGACGGTCCTGACAAAAGCCCTCGAACCAGCGTAGTTCATAGTTCGTACCAAATTTTCACCAAATAAGCTCACAAATCATAGACCCTCTGGAGTTTATTAGTATAATATTATTTTTATTCATAGAGGCTCGCACCCTATCACATCATGGGACGGAATACGCACGGCGAAAAGTGGGTGCACTTAGGTGCGCCTCTGCCAACCCCTTCGGGGATAAAAAGGCGTGAGTGTGTGTGTGTTTATTCATACAAATTAGTTTTCCCAAATTAATCGACTACACATTAAGCTGTTAATAAGATTTCTCTTAATATCTTAGACCTTTATTATCCAACCACAAACCCGAAACGAACACAAGCTAGTCACACGATATGAATGGACGGCATATTTACTTTCAAGTTGTGTAAACAAGCGGTTTCCATTGATATTGTTTGGAACATGTGAATCAACCCAACCAACAAAGGTACAATTTAAGGGATTTAAAAAAATCGTTGTTATTGCAGACAGGTTTGGGAATTAGAAAGATTTTGTATACAAATTACAGTTTCCGTGGAAATCTGAATTATTTATTGCCTTAATTTTAGAATATTTTTTTTCGAATATTGTTCTACATTTATTAGTATTTCAGGCTATACTAAGCCACTTGTATATTTTGTTTAAGTTGAAACTTAGCAGTACTTAAACAACTCTTACGGCAGACCGTAGTCTCACCGGACTTTGAGAGTGAAGGAACAGAGAGTGCACCTTTGTATTGCACACACACTTGTACTCTATAATATCTCCTGCGTACCTGACTGATCTCCTTTGAGATGGGCGGGCGTGGCCGAAATTCGGCTAGGACGAATTCATTCATCCAGGCTCACAAAACTAGGACTAATAAAATGCTTTATTTCAAACATACATAAACCTTCGTTACTCAAGAGCAACCAGCAAGTACAATGTAAAAGTATGAAATTAAAAAGTAAACACGAGGCAGTTAGCGCGACTGTAATTCATATTGCACGCCCGCTGGCGGCTTGTACCGCGATTATTGTGCTGTACCTTCCGGCAGGTGCGGCCGGGGGGCGGGCTAGATCATGGGCGATGAGCGGAGGTTTTTTTTTTTTTTTTTTTATGGCATTGAATGACGAGCCGAGCATTCCGTTCGCCTGATGGTAAGCGATACGACCACCCATAAACAGTAGCAACACCATCCAGCACCTTGAGTTACAAAGTACTGTGTGGCATTCCACTGCGCTCGTCATCCTGAGACATAAGATGTTAAGTCTCACTATGTCCTGTAGTTCCACTGGCTACAATGTCCTTAAAACCGAAACACAACAATGCATGCACACTGCTGCTTGGCGGTAGAAATAGACATTGCGGTGGTACCCACCCAGACGGTCTCTTACATATAAGAGACCTACCACCGGTAACGGAGGACTAGGAATAACGTTGTGGTCACCACTGACTTGAAGATATTGAACGGCAAGCTACATCTGATCTTTAGTTAGATGTATTTCCTGGATATATATATCGAAATAATCTCTTTTGACGTCAGGCACGATTTTACAAAGCTCTTTTTGAGTTGTCAAATTGACGTCTTATATAAAACTCATGTAAAGCAACAAGATCACTGCTGATGTTGTAACTTGTAAGTAATGATGAAGTGTAAATAGTTCATCCACAGATCACCGATTTTTTATCAGTGCCAGTATATTATACTGCCTCGGTGGCGTAGTTGTATTACAGTACGACTGCAAGGCTGAGGTCTCGGGTTCGATCCCCGGGTCGGGCAAAGTGATATTGGTTTTTTATATTCAGTATCAGCCCGGAGTCTGGAATTTGTGCCTGATATGGCGATAGGCTCGCCCCCTATCACATCATGGGACGGAATACGCTTGGCGAAAAGTGGGTGCACTATTTGCGCCTCTGCCTACCCCTTCGGGGATAAAAGGCGTGAGCATGCGTATGCGTATATTATACCTGCGAGCAGTATTACCATATCGTCGCTTAAGTTCTAACGCAGCTAAAGTCGAAATTGGCAACTTCACAGAAGACCAAATAGATTATTTTATTTTGCAATAATAGCTGCTTAAAAGTTAAGCTCATTTTAATTGGAATAAATTTGATTTCCATTGATTAAAAATTATTGTGCTCACTTGGTAGCGGATGGATGCCGACTGCTCAAAACTGGGATGGTTGGCGCTCACTTGGGGAGGCCTACGTTCAGCAGTGGACGGCGACAGGCTAATTGGTTGGTTGATTGGTCAAAGCCGCTTCACGCTTCAAGTAATGTGTCACCTATCTACCTATAAAGTGTTTTTAGTACATACCTACCTACATATTGTATGACAAAATTGTAAAACCGTTTTTGTGAAATAAAATAAATTATAAAATTATAATTAAATTAATTCGATTTTATATCGAAGTACAGGTACAAAACATCCGACATCAAATCCCGATGTTCTTTTTCCCATGCCAATTCCGGTCAGTTCAAATGCTTCTTTCTTTTCCCGACCCTAAATTGTAAACATATTCTGTTACAATTAAATGACGAATTGTCGGTTGCGGTCGGCTAATAGCAGCGTATACAACGTCACACGCAATTTAACCTTTTCTTTTTACCGCCATGCTATTAAATGTATGCGTCTGTAATAGTCTGACATGGTTATGCAAAAAGGAACAACGCAGGCTCTTGAAACTTGAGTTAGTATTAAAATGGTCACCATTAACAGCAGATTAGAGAAACCTGTCTAAGATGCCTCAGTTACCCTATAAAATGCCAACCAATGTTGAACCAATATTAATTTAAAAATCAAATATTATTTTAAGCTATTGCATAGCTTCTATCGCGGGCCTTGAGCGTGGAGACCGAATCCAGTAATTCTGTAACGAAAATAACCTGACATCTTTTTTATCTTACTAATATGAACCTTAAATACAATGCGTAGAAGCTATAATTCTTAAAAAGAGTATATTTTTATTTATTTTATTTATTAAAGTCATTAAAACCATATCTTACTAATCTAATATGAACCTTAAATACATTGCGTAGAAGCTATTTCCCCAGCGTTGGCACGGCACGAGTACAAAAGAATCGAACGTAACATTATTTTTTCAAATTTTGATTTATTCTACTTTGGTTGTGATGACCATTGCATTTCTGACATTTATCAATAACAAGACTAAACGTGCGTTGCTCGCGTTTAAAAATCTACTTTATTTGGTAAGCGTAAGATCGAATTTGTGTTTAGTCAATCAAAATTTGTCAATAAAAAATGCTATGCAATAGCTTTACCGCGGCAGTCTCCGAGTGCCACACGTATTTTTTATGAGTTGACTCCCTTTTGCAAAACTACGTTCAATTTGCTATTTTAAGTTACATTTTACGTAAGAGGAAGAGAGACAAAACATTACTGTCTATTAGTGAGACCCTTCGCGACATCCTGTCCCTTACACCGGTGCCCGCTAACAAGGCCGGGAGTCGTCGCAAATTATACTAATTAGTAGAATTTGCGTGTAAGACGCCGCCGTACAAGTCCCCGGGACGGTTTTCTATTGTTATGACGATTTGGGGAATCGAGCGTTCTGACCAGATGGTGTAATGGTATTGGGTGTGGGTATTGAGGTGTGGTTTTAAAGGGCTATGCTGCAAATCTATACATATAATAAAGCAGTAGAACTGGTGTATCTGTACATTTAAAGAAATGTGATAGAAAAGAAAGGGGGCGAGTAAAAACTAGTAATGGAAAACAAATCAGCGATTTTTATAATTCTTTGCTGTTTGTCTGTCTGTCTGTTTTTCTGTTTGTTTGTTACTGCACATCTCCGACAATACTAAACGTATTTCGATGAAATTTGGCGCACCGGTAGATCATGTCCTGGATTAACACATAGGTTTCTTTTATCCTGGGAAAATATAAAGCGGGACTTTTATCCCGGAAAACTTTTTAACGCGGGCGGAGCCTCGAGCAAGAGCTAGTTTATAATAAGATAGTTTTTGAGACGAGCTGTCTGCGTGGTTCCACGTTTGTAAGTGAAAATACACAGTTCTCAACTACATATATAATAGTATAGTTGCGATTTAAACGCGTTGTAAATCCACGGGGTATATTAATATATCTACCGTCTCCGTAGGTAGTCTCCTTAAAGGTCCAAGTTAAAACAAATTGACAAAACATTAACATTACGATTTGAATCGTTAAATCTTAATGCGCACACCAAACAAAAAAACACTTTAAATAACAAAACATTAAAATTAATTAGACCTATATTCTAAATCAACACAAAATGAATAATGAAAATGTTCCAACAAATGTTATAAGAAAAACCGCCCAAACACTGAAATAATATACACGCGTCTTGTACCATCGATTTATTGCTTTCCAAATCCAAACACACATTACACATTTACAGGTGAAAAATAAACCATTAAAATAAAAGTCGACATTAAAAAAAACTATTAAACGAACATCTTATCAACAAAGATTAGTCTTCATTAAAATGTTTATCAACAGTATGGCGGGTTAAGCCGTCTGTCGCGGGAAACAGACGGTCAGAGTGCATTTAGGTTTGAAAGCGTTTGTGTGTTCTAACAATTTAGTGCGATAGTTGAATAATTACGTCAGCCGTGCGTCGGAAGGGGCCGGACAGACGGAATTGCCTTTTAAATGCATTAGATTTAGGATTGGATCCTTGCGATTTTAGGTAAGATAATGTGTCTTAATGATCAGTAATGCATGAGGATATTTAAACTATCGAAGTAATCGAATGTGGTATGTTAAGTTCGTGTATGTAATAGTTGATAGTCTCTGCCTACCCGTATGGGATATAAGCGTGATGTTGTGTATGTATATAAGCGTTAAAGAAAGATTTAAGTGTTCAGAGAAACCCATGCTTGCTGGTTTTATCGCAAAGAAATTCTAGGTACTTACGTCTGTCGTAGAGTGACGCTCATAGTGAAATAATACATTTAGTAATTGAAAATGTTCGTATTGCTACTGTTCATGGGTAATCGTGAAGCGTACCATCAGTCAAGCAACATGTTTTTAATATAGAAATGTAACTTTTAAACATATCATCTCTATGGAAGCCCGTCTGTCTCGAGCTTTACCTCGTGTGTCCAAAGCAAAGGGCCAAAACTGTCCGCGACGGTTTCTCGAGAATTCAACGTGAGAAAGCTTTCTACTAACTTTGTAAGGCAGTAAAGGTATTCGGGTTTGGAATTCTGTACATGGGCTTCAAGTGTTTCTATCTAGACAAATTTGCAAGGAAATTGCACTCATCACCTCTTATCTTCATTTCAAGAGTTGAAGTACAAGCTTTGTTTAAGAGATTGTGTAGTTTCTATCTGATTGGTGATCAATTCGGGGCATGCGATTCGGAAAAAATGATTTTAGAACTTGCTTAAAATTTGTCTTCCGTGGGAATCGAAGACGTTGTACTCAACTACAAATTACAATTTTGTACACTTACTTCATGACGAGCCCAGTTGCGTAATGCGCAAACCTATTGCACCTCAAGAGTGAGAGTGTGTTCTCGAGGGTTGTACGCTAAGTAGGGAAAATAATATATATTTTTTTTTTAATGCCTTAATCGGAAAAAACATTTGGTAAAAATCTTAAAGTAAGTATCTGCCCACTTAAAATTATTTTTATTGCAATCGACCGATCTAAATTTAAATTAATATAACATGGTACCTATATGACTTGATAATAGATATTATAAATGTAACATGTTACATGACACCCTAGATGCCTCGTGTTATGGTCAGGGTGTCAGAATTGTAGTACGCAGCTGTCATTCCATAGACAAGTCAACAATACACACTATACAAAGGAATATGGGTCGAATATTCACAATAACCTCGTCTCCTATCATTTATATGGTTAAACATGTCCTTGTCTTTTGCAATGTCAATTACATTTGGTCAGTAGGTGCTTTAAAGAGCGCATCATTCTTCTTTTATACTGCAGTCACTGATAAGTGACTAAGCATGAAAGAAAAAACCTCAAGATAGACCGATATGCCCACAGAAGAACCATCAGAAGCCCTCTTAACTAGTTATAAAAAAACTTTATTTGTTGTCGATTATAGTAACTGACTACCAAAAACATTGTTCTGTTGTGCCAAGATTTACCTTATATTTATGGAAGTTGCTCTTATTTCGAACCCGGAGTCAATATACAGGGTGTCCCGAAGTAATGGTTCAAAAGAAAGCCAATGATTGGGTGGGTTACCTAAGAGAAACCCAAAATTTGATTGCCCTAGGCATACGGATTCTAGAGTTTATGACATTTTAAAATTATACCTAAATTAATGGTGTTTCTGATAACTAAATATCCAGTCTAGCACTGACTTCTTTCGACCATACTTACGAGACACCCTATATCTACAATTTAATATGACTTAACAGCTTTCCCCTCAAATCACCAACCCTTTCTCAATCATAATAAAATTAAACAGACACGAAACATAAATGGCAAAATGAACCGTGTTTATATTTTGAGCACTTTAAACCTAATTAAACAAATAAATGTTCGATCAACCGTTCAACGGCCGCGGGGTCATTTCGGCCCGAACAGAATTATTTCCGGCTTAATTAACATATCGACGTTGAAATTTTAATTTCGCAAACTACACCCGGATTGGCCGGATGATGCCTGCGCGATTTACGGATAATTAACCCCACGCTGCCACAACGATGATATGTTTAAAAACGTGTCGAATGCAGTTGATTGAATATTCGGCCGCGACTGTTTTGGCTTATTTATTGTTGCATTTCGCAACGTTAAATTGTATTCAGGTGGGAAACGTGGACACTAATTGCATTGTGTTCTATTGTTTGAGACCGGTAGGTATTTTTAAAATGTCTAATTCGTTATCGGGATTTTTATTCCATCAATAATTAGGCAACATTTTTTTCTAACGTGCGAAACAACTATAAAAACTATTAAATAATCTAAATTCAAATTAACAAACACTGAGAGCGCTCTATTAGTTCTGTAAACTGCGAATGTATCCCCAGAATTCCATAACAACATGAATCCACAAAACAGATAATAGAGTTAACTACACATCAACTAGATTATAATAATAACTTTGCTATATAAATTCCGTTAAGTGGCCTATCTGACCGAATATCCGCATAGAGGCTTATGCCGTAGTACGTGCATAATACCTTTAGCTGAGTAGCGAGTGCCGACCCCGCCCTATCGATAATAATCGTGCGGACAATGAGGGTGCAATGTTTATGAAGAAATTCTGATGGACCACCTGACGTCCGACTTAGTTGTGTAGTGTTTTGAATTATTTAAGAGGTAGGAAATGTTTATGGGTATGACTTGTCTAAAATTCATGGCTATACATAAAAATGTTGTTGTTTATCGACTCGGCACTTTAGTTAGTACGTGTTCACTTGAGTGACGTAAATTGTAATCAAGAAGATCCTCCGTTCCTTGGAGTGCTAGTTAGGCTGCCAGTTGGCACTGGGCGTTTAGCCAAGACAAAAACTGAAGCCGCTTAATCCCCTATCATTACATAAAAGACCCCAGTCAAAGACTGACATAAGCTTATGACGCAATAATGCAGGAATATATTTATTATACAACAAATTTAGAGTTGATGCGCGCCAATAACTGATTCCGTCAGTACCTTATTGACATAATTTAAAAACCTGTTCACCATAAATAAACAAACGCATCTCGCCAATTAACAGCAAAAGTAAAATAAAAATTTCAACATACATTTTTTATTTAAATCAACTTAAATATGGTAATGAAATAATTTATACAATCAGCGTGCGTATCGGAAAAATCTGCGCCCGATGGATCACTTAAAAATTCTGTAAAAAAGCAATATACGGCACCCATTTTCTCGTGAACTAAAGGCGGCCGCAGCATGTTTTACGCCGGCGCGCTTTCAATTTGCATTAAGGGTTTATCAGTTATAACGTGAACACTAAAAGTTGTTCGCCATCACCGCACCGCGGTCTCGGCGACCCCGCGCCTCCATTTACGGGTTTGAGTTTTTTATGTGAATTTCTTGTAATATTTTTATGCACGAAAGGTTAAGTCATTAGGGGCGGTTTGTAAACTTTCTTTATAAGTAATTTTGATGCCGGTTCATTTGTGCGTGAGTATTTACTGAATTATACAATTCTGTATTGTATTATATTGTGATTTTGGGCTGCCTTTGATGATATATTTTTTTACTATTCTATCTAATTCCTACAGTAAAGGCTTAATGAATAGCTGTAGTGTAGTTAGATATATAAGTTCAATATTGTGTTAATGAGGGTAATCAGGCAGTCCGCAATAAATGGTCAACTAGAACACACGCGTTTCATTGTGCTCCTAAATACAATATATTACAGTGGCGACGAGGATACATTTAACACGCCTACGTGTGCATTTGAAAAAATTCATTCCGTGGCTAGAGCAAAATCCAACAATATGTCGATAGGCCGGCTGAGTGAATTCGATGTTCAAACGGGACAGTGGTCGTTATATGTTGACAGATTGGATATGTATTTCAAAGTGAACAAGATAGCGGATGACTTGAAGCTGCCGACGATGATTGCTACTATGGGGGATGAAGCATATGAGTTACTTGTTAACCTAGCCAGTCCAAAGAAACCCTCGGATTTAGCCTATGATGTAGTGGTGGATTTGATGCGTAATCACCTGCAACCTATGCCGTCGTCGTTAGCGGAGCGGTTTCGATTTCGACAAAAAAGACAAGGAGCGGAGGAAGATATAGCGGCTTACGTCGCGGATTTGAAAAAATTAGCTCGCAATTGTAAATTCGAAGCTAAATTAAATGAGAATCTGCGGGACCAATTCATATGTGGACTCAAAAGTGACGTCATCAGGCAACGGCTATTCGGCGAGGATGACTCAATAAGTTTCGTGGACGCCGTTAAATTAGCTACCTCCTTAGAGGCGGCGGAGCGGGATGCGGCGGTGGTGGAAAGTGCTTCCCCAACAAACGGGACGGGATCCAACAAGACGAGCGCGGTACATGCACTTATGCGAGCGGGGCGAAGCGGCGGGGGCGAGCGGCTGCGCGGCCGCCAGCGGCCGGTCAAAGTGCGCCCGACATTCACTGCGGCCAGGGCGGCTACGACGTACGAACGTGGGAAACGGGCGAACTGTGCGGCTTGCGGAGCTACAAATCATGTGTATGCAGACTGTCGCTTTCGGGACTACAGGTGCAGTCTATGCAAGCGTATTGGACACTTGCGGCGAGTTTGCTCAGGGGATGATGTACAACCGTCGCGAGAAGAATTCACGGTTCGTCATGGGAAACAGAAAGAAGGCTTTCATTACAATGACGCTGACCGGGAGGCGAGCGGAGAGGAAGAGGAACGCATTGTGGAAAATTTAAACCTTGTGGGACTGGATACTTATAAGGCCGTGAGTTTACCGATTAATGTAGAGGGTAAAATAATAAATATGGAGGTAGATACAGGTACGGCCATCTCATGTATTAATAACGATACATACAAGCTGTATTTTTCTCATTTACCTATTCTGAACGACGACACCGTATTAAGATTTTATGATGGTACTAAAATTAAACCTTTGGGTATTATAAGGCCACAGGTTCGATACCTGAATCGAGAAAAGCAATTAGTATTGTTTGTAATTAGTAACGGTAACACATCACTATTAGGACGGCAATGGTTAGCCGAACTAGGAATAAGGATACCTCAATTTAGTCGTCATATTAGTAATAGCTTAAATAATTTACAATCAAATAACACGATTCAAAATATTCTCGGCAGATATGAGGTGCTATTTAACGGCGAATTGGGGCGGTACACGGGTGGCAAGGCGACGCTGCGGGTACGAGACGGAGCGACGCCGGTGTTCCATCGCGCGCGCCCCGTGCCATACGCGCTGCGCGAACGCATAGATGCGGAGCTGGATTCAATGCTGCGGGCCGGCGTCATCGTGCCTGTGGACTGCTCCGACTGGGCATCACCATTGGTGCCGGTAAACAAGGCAGACGGTACGTTGCGAATTTGTGCGGATTATAAAGCGACACTTAATCCAGCCTTGTTGATCGATCGTTATCCATTGCCGAGAATTGAAGACGTGCTGGTAGGGCTTAATGGGGCACAGTTTTTTAGTAAAATTGACTTGTCACAAGCGTACAACCAAGTCGAGTTAGACGACTCAAAGAAATACACGGTAATTAATACCCATCGAGGTTTGTTTCGTTACAACAGATTAGTGTATGGGTTAGCCTCGAGTGTAGGAATTTTTCAGCGAATAATGACCAAGTTATTGGGTAATATCCCGAATGTACAAGTGTTTTTAGATGACGTTATAATAGGAGGTAAAACTAAAGTAGAACATTTGCAAGCACTCGAACTAGTTTTGCAAAAGTTATCGGAAAATGGGCTAAAACTAAAGAGACAGAAGTGCGTATTTCTGGTAAATGAGGTTACATATTTAGGTTATGTCATATCCAAAGATGGTGTTAAAGCGGATATGTCAAAAATTAAAGCTATACGTGAAATCCCAGCACCGAGAAATATTAGCGAGTTGCGTTCGTTTGTGGGTACGGTAAATTTCTTTTCAAAATTTATAAGAAATTTTAGCTCATTGTTAGTACCATTAAATAACTTGTTACGTAAGGGAGTAGAGTGGAGGTGGGATAAAGAGTGCCAACGCGTTTTTGCGGAGATTAAAGATGCCTTGACGGGGACGGAGGTATTGGCTCATTATGATCCTAAGAAACCACTTATAGTCACTTGCGATGCTAGTCCGTGGGGAGTCGGGGGAGTCCTGGCACAATCAGGACCACAGGGTGAGCGGCCCGTTGCATATGCGTCACGATCACTCACTCCTGCTGAAAAGAATTACTCACAAATCCATCGCGAAGCGTTAGCCATCATATTCTGTATGCGGAAATTTCATCAATACATTTACGGAAGGAAGTTTACTTTACGTACGGATCACAAACCACTTGTTTCCATTTTAGGCCCTCATACAGGTATACCTACGATGACTGCGAGTAGGATGCAAAGATGGGCTGTAATACTATCCGCTTACAATTACGACATAGAATATATAAAGACAAACGAAAACTGCGCGGATGGGTTGTCGCGTCTTCCTATCGATTATGGGGTTCAGAATGGGGTAGAGGAATTAATTCCGGAGCAAACATACCTTCACTTCGCACAGGATGGTATGTTGCTAGAATATAATGAAATTAAAAAACTTACTGAGAAAGATCCAGTCTTAGGCAGGGTGCTTAGTTACATCCGCGATGGATGGCCGGGAATATGTGCTATGACAAATTTGCAACCGTATTTTAACAGGAAAGCGGAATTATACGAAGAGTTAGGCTGCGTGATGTGGGGACATAGGGTAGTGATTCCGGAAAGTTGTCAAAAAAAGGTTTTAAAAATAATTCACGAACCACACATGGGTATCGTGAAGTCTAAGGCCCTAGCACGCAGCTACGTATGGTGGGCCGGCATCGACGAGGCGGTGGAACGTGAGTGCCGCACGTGTGAGGTTTGTGCAGCACAAGCGGATGCACCGCCGCGCGCAACACCGCGCCCATGGCCTTGGCCGGTTAGGACCTGGTCTAGGCTGCATTTAGATTTCATGGGCCCAATAGCAGGTAAAACATACTTAGTTGTTGTCGATGCAACATCTAAATGGATAGAGGTATTCCCTGTTCCAAGTACGGCGGCGAGTTGTACAATAGCTAGGTTAAGTGAGTTATGGAGTAGGTGGGGCTTACCGAGGCAAATCGTCTCTGATAATGGGCCACCATTTACTAGTAGTGAATTTGCACAATTCATCAGAAACGATGGCATACACCATATATTCACGGCGCCATACCATCCATCGTCGAATGGGGCCGCTGAAAACGCAGTAAAAACATTGAAAAATGTTATAAAGAAGGCTATTTCCGGAAATGTGAATATAGAGAGGGCCTTAAATACTTTTCTGATGTACTATAGAAATACTGAGCACTGTACTACAGGGGCAAGTCCGTCTTCATTCATGTTAGGCAGGCGTGTTCGTACTAGGCTGGACGTATTGAAACCGGATAGAGAACCTAGAGTAAAACAGGCCCAAGAGCGACAAGTTGAAGGGGCAGTGGGGACGGAAAGAAAAATTAGCGTTGGGGATCATGTCTGGTTTCGTCAATATTTGAAAGGCGAAAAATGGTCGACCGGGAAAATAGTGGGTTCAGATGGTCAGAATGATTTTAAAGTACAAGATAGCAATAATAAACAAGTACATAGGCACATCGATCAATTAAGGCGTAGGACAAGAAGTTCGCTTGTAATTCCGACAGGTTCTGCGCGACGAGAGTCGGGACCTTTGGACGAGCTTCCAGTGGAGAGCCCGTTGGGGCGGCCGGAGGCACCGGTGTCGCCGCCGCGAGCTCAAGATCCATCTCTCTCAATCGAGGTTGAGGAGAGCTCCGAAGGGACACAAAGGAAATTGTCGTCACCGTCGCCATCCGAACCTGTACCGCCTCAAGCGCGCCCTATCAGGCAATGTAGGCTTAATAAAAATATTAATTATAAGGAATAACAGCGGCAGACTATTAGGATAATAAGAATTAAGATAAACTAGATTAAGGATTACATTTATAGATATCGTTTTAATATGTCATCATTTTAAAACTGAAGTTGTAATGGATTAACGTCAGTAGATGTCTGTTATAGCTGGTAATAAAATAGTGAGGAGGAGTGTAGTGTAGTTAGATATATAAGTTCAATATTGTGTTAATGAGGGTAATCAGGCAGTCCGCAATAAATGGTCAACTAGAACACACGCGTTTCATTGTGCTCCTAAATACAATATATTACAATAGCAAAATTAAGTTTTTGCTAATTCTTTTGCTGAATTATATATACTCTTCAACACTTTATAAAGCACGTCGTAGAAATTATTTCACTAAGTTTTACGACCACCTCCATGACGTCAACTCCGTCTGGTTCAGTCCAAATTGTGTTAGAAAAAACCATGCACTCATTCACGTAACATAAAAAAATCAGTGTATCATACAGCTAGCTCCTCACAATTACACTAAATGCCCATGCTATTAGTCGCGCAACATTCGTACATTTCACGAATCATCAGACAAAACTGTCTCTCCTCATATCTCTTCGCCCACGCGTATTTATACGTCGCTCATAATACCCTACCCACCTGACGGGGACGGATTGAGGGGTAATTGTGGGAGTCGGGGTTCCCGATTAAATGATTCAGCTTTTGTGAAGTTCGTGAAATGTTTTGTCGGTTATGTTTAGCTTGTTGAATTTAATATGATGTTATAAAATGTGAGAGTTAAGGTATACTAAATAATTTCATGTCGTAATATGGCAAGCGAGCTAGCTAATAGCAATCTATACTTGTTATATAAAGCTGAAGAGTTTGTTTGTTTGAACGCGCTAATCTCAAGAACTACTGGACCGATTTTGAAAAGTTCTTTAACTAATAGGAAGGTACATTACTCCTGAGTGCTACAGGCTACTTTTTATACCGGAAAAACTTTTCCACGCGGGCGGAGCCGCACGCAATGCTAGTAGTTAATAAAAACCATTAAAAATTTACTCATATTATGAAACAGTAATTTTCTAGTTTAATAACAATAACCGGATGTGGATTCTGGCAACGTAACATAATAAACTGGTTGGTATAATGAATGTTCTAAAATTAAATGACTCCCACAAAATTAACATCCAAATGCATCTCAGTTCTCACATGCTTATAAATAACTCACTTTAGCACGGTTTAAACGTAACATAAAACTCAGTGAAATGACACTTTCCGCTGAAATAATAGTGCGCACGAAACGCATTTACGTGTTAGTGGCTTCGTGGAGGGGATGTGGGGGTGGCGACGTTGGGAAATGAGGAAATCGGGGAATAATACTTTTTTTTTGGCATTAACATGGTGGTTAGATTTGACCATTGATATAATATTGTCTTCTGTTTCTTCTTCAATTTGCCCTTATTCAATGTCAATGTGGGGTCTGCGTTACAAACTTATGGAAGTATATTGCAGAAATCGATGTACATATAACTTTTTTTATATTTTTTTGGTCTGGTTATAATATTTTGTTCTTAGTAACATATTAATGGGCATCACCGTACACATTAATCCTACTAATATTATAAACGCGAAAGTTTGTAAGTATGGATGTATGGATGTATGGATGTATGGATGTATGGATATATGGATGTCTGGATGTCTGGATGTATGGATATTTGTTACTCTTTCACGCAAAAACTACTGAACGGATTTCAATGAAATTTGGCACACGGGTAGATTATGTCCTGGATTAACACATAGACTACTTTATATCCCGGGAAAATATAAAGCGGGACTTTTATCCCGGGAAAACTTATTCACGCGGGCGGAGCTGCGGGCAAACACTAGTAAAACATATTGGTAATTTCTAGACAAGCAATATAGTCGTGCAATGTTCTCAATGATACTATAGGAAGATACATGCAGCATTATAAAAGACTGAAAAGAAGGCAGTATTTACATTATATAATTTATATTTTCTTTCCCACTCTCAAACAGTACTGTTCTCTCAAGTCGCATATATTTTATTTTTTATACGGTCACGGCGATGTGACCCCACTGCATCTGATGGTAAACAGAGAGTAATATCCCTCGACAGTCGACCCAATAATGCCGGCCTGTTTAAACCGCATACACAGGCTGATCCCGGAACGAGGTACACTTACGTGGTCACTATTTTGTATATGTATTTAATTTCAAATATGTGCAATCTACAATTGAAACATAGTGACTTTTTGTTTGTAAACCGTGTATCTTGGATTATTGTATTTATGAAAGACGGGCTCAATGTACTAGTATCCAGAGCCGTCATAATAAAATAAATTAAAAAAAAAACGTATTTAATACGTAGGCGTCAATAATAATATCGGAGAATATTTCCCATGTCCCACCACCTGGCAACACCGACGATGACGGTCGGTTTAATTGCACTTTTTGTGCGGTTGTAATTAACCGCCGCCAGTCAAAATTGTGAGCGTAATGCAACGCTTGTGTGCTCATTGTTTATCGTATAATTGAGTGTGGCTTTTGTTGTGTGAGTGTCTAGGTTTTGGGATTTTATAAAGCGGTATTAATATGCCTTTTTTACTAGTAAATGGCGGGGCGAAGACTGATGATGAGCGGTGCGCTTATTGTGCATAGTAGGTGCTGCAATATTGATGATGATGAAGATCACTGCGGAGAACCTTCGTCATCTTAATACATCAGATCTTAAGACATCAGAGGCTGTAGCCAAGATGCTTTTTTACAATCGTTAACGCTAACGTTATGTATGAGAATGAAATATCCCAACGATAGACTTATCTATACGTCATTCCCATTTTTTTTCGTTTTCTAGTTTTAAAGATTGTCGAAAGGCATCTTGACTACGGCCTGGAGCCGTATCATCATACTATCCAATAATTGACATGCTCTAAGCCATTATGGTACGGCGATTTTTTTATTTTGTTTTAGGTAGGCGATCCTGCAGTCAACACCGGGGGAAACCTGCGAATGGGATACTGGAGTCCCCCGGCTTGACGACTGCAGGGGCCTGGGAAGGAAGTGGAATAGGGAGATGGGAGGGAAAGTGGGGGAAAGGAGGAAGGTTCTCAGGATGGGTGGAAAGAGAAGGGGGTGCCAGGAAATGTTCGCGGGCCCTTTTAGGCCTCAATGTGATCTACAACCAAGAGGTATACACACTGAACTGTGTGCCTCGACCCGCGGCTTAGGTCCCCCCGCGCATGGGCGTGCATTGGGTGTGAAGACCCAGTGCACAAGAATTGCCTCGGGTGGCATGGTACGGCGATTAGGTAGACCAAGTGCGACGCCCTGCTAAACGGTGCACCGATGACTTGAAAAAAAGCAGCGGGTAGCGAATCGGTGGGGGCTGCTCAAGACCGGGATGGTTGGCAATCATTTGGGGAGGCTTACGTTCAGCAGTAGACGGCGATAGGATGAATGATTTATTGAATACGATAACACAGTGTGTCTGATACTTTCCCTGGTGCTCTCTCTTCCATGTTGTACCACCCAACTAGTTGCCAATAAATGTATTTTTTTTCTTCTGGCCTATTATATATCGAGTATATTTCATTTATGTAAAGCTGACTAGCTTTTCTCGCGGCTTCGCCCGCGTGAAAGACCTTTTGCGGGATAAAAAGTATCTTATGCCATTTCCAGGGTCGCAAACTATCTCCATACCAAATTTCATCGAATTCCGTTCCGTAGTTTCGAAGATATGCTCTAAAAAAAAACATAAGGAAAAACAGACAGAAAAGAATAAAAATAAAAATCGATTTGTGTTCTATTACTCTTCATTAGTCATCCCCTTACTTTTCAATTATTTTTCTTTCAATGTACAGGCACACCGGGTTCTATTGCTTTATTATATGTATAGATAGTCCTATCATGTCTACTAATTAATACACACAGTGTTACTTAATCTAGACCTTAAAAGTCTCATCATATTCCTAGGGTTTATATCTACAGTTAATAGATAAGCTAACATCCTAATTTGGTAACTAAACGAGGAAGCTTTTAGGCTCCTGGATTGCCAAACAAGATCACAAGCTATGTAAGTAGTACAATTAGCGATAATACTTCCTCGCTGGATTAACGAAACCATAGTAGTTCGATGTTAAAATAATTGGGGATTAAGTTGCTTAAGAAACCCTTGTTATTGGAAAAAGGAGCTTGGGATTAGTGTAATTAAGGTGGATTATGATGTTATTCTACTAATATTATAAACGCGAAAGTTTGTAAGAATGTATGGATGTATGTTTGTTACTCTTTCACGCAAAAACTACTTAACGGATTCCGATGAAATTTGGCACACGGGTAGATCATGTCCTAGAGTAACACATGGTCTACTTTTTATCCATGTAAAATTTAAAGCGAGACTTTTATCCTGGAAAAACTTTTAACGCGGGCGGAGCCGCGAGCAAAAGCTAGTATCATACAAGTAGTTTGTATTTTTTTTGGATGATGTCAATGATGTTTATACCGCTGAATAGATTTTAATGAAAATTGGTTCAGAGATAAACGAAGCCTTCGTTTATACATTTGCTTCTTTGCATATGAAAAAAGTGCATGGAGGGTCTTTCACACCGATAAAAAAAATGCCGGTACCTCTAAATAAACTAGTGAAGTAATATAAGCTATCTAGTCAACATTGCTCTTAGGATATAAGTAGTTTCTGAAACCACTCTGCTAGAAATCAATTCCATGAATCATTGAAAGATAAATCTAAATGTTAACGTTCCATTTGTAAGATGATCAAACCATTTACGTCATTGAATGAAGTGGATTTTTCAGAAACACTGCACCGTCTGACGAATGATTCAGTATATACAATCCTCTCGACATAACCAACATTACTGTAAATTAATGAATGATGAGACGAATAAGCCGCTCAAACAGTAAGTATCAAGATTAAAGTACTGCGCTCCTCACCCTGAGAAATTAGATGTTGAGTCTCACTATACCCAGTACACTGGCTACGATGACCTTCAATCCGGAACACACACTTACAAAATGCTGCTTGGCGATAGAAAAACGTATTGCGATGGTACCAACCCTCTCGCATACAAGAAACCCTACTATCTAAAAATTACCAAAATTTATCATCATCCTTATCAGTCCGTATAAATCCTCTGCTAGTTATAAGCCTCTTCCAAAGCACACTACTGAGTCCGACTTTCGGCTGTTTCTCTAACTGCTGCCAATCAACAATATTCATCAGTCACCCAACACCACATCAAACCTTTCACGTGAAACTATTCTCAAAGCTTTATAGCATCAACTCAATAACCATCACATTAATTACCTACAATATCGCGTTACGTATTCCGTCAGCACGAGACTTGGAGGAAGTAATTTGCAGCGCGTCACCTTAGCGATACATCGCTCGCTGTGCGCGCACACACGATCCGTTCATGCACTATACATAATTAATGTACGTCAATACGGTCATTATGAGGAGCGCTCTTTAGCTTAACGCGGTAAAAGCTGCTTAAGGGTGCGGTTTGGTGGGGCGCGTAGCGGGGCTTAGCTGAATTGTTGTGGAAGTCATTTGTGTTTGATTGGTAATTTTATTATGTTATAGTTATTTTTGATGGGTTGAAATAAAACTTTGTGAATTTGTGCCCGATATGGCGATAGGCTCGCCCCCTATCACATCACGGGACGGAATACGCACGGCGAAAAGGGGGTGCACTAGTTGCGCCTCTGCCTTCGGGGTAAAATACGTGAGTGTGTGTGTGTGTGTGTGTGTGAAATAAAACCAACGTAAACTGTGATTTTGTATGGTGAGAACGCTGAAACCGAAAATACACGATGTATTCCCGATTGTTATAGTATGTAGGTATTGGAATCAATTGATTGTTTGATAGTAAGGTATGTGATCATCAATGGACTGCTGCCGGTTGATGTAGCGATGATTGAGGTTTATCTATACTAATATTATAAAGAGGAAAGATTTGATTGTTTGTTTCTAATGGATAAACTCAAAAACTGCTGACCCGATTTTGAAAATTCTTTCACTAATAGGAAGCTACATTACTCCTGAGTGTAGTATAGGCTACTTTATATTCCGGGAAAATATTTTTATCCCGTAAAAACATTTTCAGGCCGGGAGCCGCGGGCAGAAGTCAATATTAAGTAAATTACATTAATACCTTTAATAATGTAATGTTCTTGAAATAAATGTCATAAACGAGCCACATAACTATCCAGTATTTTGTCTCTAGCATATCGAATTAGGATAAATAATGCCATCCCTTTATTATAAACTTGCCACTACTGAGCATAGGCCTCCTCCACTACTGAGAGGGTTTAGGCCTTAGTTCACGACGCAGCAGACTTCACATACATCATGATTAGGTTAATGAGTTTAAAATATTCACTTCCAAAAGCCTTTAACACAAAGATTACATGTAAACGAATGTAAAAAAGCGCATCAAGGATGAAGTGGATTCGCATTTCTTGTATGAAATGCAGCACAAAACCGGTATAAAAAGATCCTATTCTATAGAAAGAGCCCGTGTAAGCTATCCCTAGGGATCGGTTTAAAGTAATTTACCTTTAACATATCCCGATTACTTTGTTCGAAATTACTGCACTCCACTTTTATACTTTCGAAATTGAAAACTGATTTAATGTTGTTTAACAGGCAAAGTAACGACGGATTTAATCTTTATGGAACTAGCTTTTAATTGAGATCTTCTAGTACGCCTCAAGTAGGATTTGTTGTTTACTAATAAAAAGATTGGATTATGCTTCTGGTTAAAACGCATTTGTAGAGTTAATATAAACATACAATCCCCAAAAACATATCCCCCGCGAAATTTTCAATGATTCTCAAGTCAACTAAAAACATCATCTTTGTGATACAAGACATTCTGAATCACTCACTTCCGCTACCCGCTTCGCCTATCACAATACCCCGAATAGAATCAAACCCCCCACGCGCGAGCGATAAATAATCCGCCGTACGCCCATTACACACTGCTGTACACTGTTCCCGATAATTTATACTCGACTTTATGGCTGTTACCTTAATATGGCGCGGGGCGACGAGGTGCCTCACGATCGTGGATCACCAGTAGATAATTAAGACCTTTGTTGATGTAGACGTGAGAGGTCTTTGTGATCTATTGATTTATTGGGTTTTCTTTGGTTATGGAGTTGTGAAATTGTCTTCGGGATGATATGTTTTACGAATGTAATTGCTTAGAAACGTTGATATTTATTTTACACTTTTTACACGCTTTATATTAGCTTCACTTGTATGTTTGTATGTTTGTATGTTTGTAACTCCGACTCCGACTCCTTTGGGCGCGATTTTCACCCACTTTAAACGGTCAGATTTTATTCAAACTTTGTAGGTTTGTCGAGGACCGATAACAATACACTAATTTGATAAGATTATGCCATTATTCAATTTGCAAAATAAGATTTTTGACAATTTATAGATTTTTTATTTTTAGTGACATCTGTTGGACCATAGTAGAATTACAACTAAACTGGGTACTCTTATGCGTAAAAAATCCTACTTGTCACAAAATGGCACTTTCGTTTATTTAGTGACATCTGTTGGACAATAGTAGAACAGAACTAAAAAATTAAAAATAAATAATAGTTTAAAACAACTAAAAAACACGCTTTATAGAAAATCCAACTAAAAAATAGAAAATAAATTTGAATTAAGAACAAAGTAAATAAGAAAAAAAATGTATTTAATTGTAAAAACAAGCGCAATAAAATTCATTTTTTTCTTATTTACACTATTCTTAATTCAAATTTATTTTCAATTTTTTAGTCGGATTTTTATACGATGTTATTAGATGGCTGGACTTAGAGACACTTATGAATCTATTGGTATTAAATATTTCACAATATAAGTCAACAAAAACACAGATACTATAAGAGTTCAAAGTAAGCCCTGAACAAAGAAAAGAAAGAAAAGCCAATGATTTTTCCGAGGGTTTGAGGAATGAAGAGATAGTGGACAGTATAATTATTGTCATTGAAAAAAGTAGATTATATATTACCAGCTGTTGCCCGCGGCGTCGCCCGCAAGAAAGAGATTTCCTGGATAAAAGTCCCTCTATACATTTCTCGTCTCGAGCTTACTCCATGCCAAATTTCATCGAAATCCCTTCGGTAGTTTTTGAGTTTATCGCGTACAGACTTCGCCACCCCTTTTTACCCTCTTAAGGGTAGAATTTCGCAAAATCCCATCTTAGTGAGCACCTACTTCCTAAAAGGAACCCCCATGCAAAATTGGAGACTCCTAGCACTTGTAGTGTCTGAGATTTCGTGATGAGTGAGTGAGTGACCTTTCCCTTCTATATATATAGATATCTGTCTGGAGCGCGAGCACCATAAGGTGTTAAAGCTCGCCACAGTGACCCACGTAAGTGTGCTGCGTTCCGGGATCAGCCTGTATATATCCGGTTCGAACCGGCCGGCATAATTGTGTCGGCTGACGAGGAATAATCATTGCTCGTCAATTGACACTATCTGGACCTCTCTGCGCTTACCATCAGGTGCAGTTAGGGTTCCCAGATCAATAATTCGAAATTCCGGACAGCTTAGGATTCTCTACCCATTCCGGACAAAGACCTATATTACCGAAAAATTCCGGACGTATCGCAACTCTAGGTGCAGTGGGGTCAGTTTGCCGTGACCGCATATTTTTTTTTTTAAAGCTTTGTCATGAATCGCTAGACCCTGTATTTATAATTACTTGAATAATATCGACAAGTCTAAGTAACTCTAAGCTGCTTAAAGACCCGCAATTCATTCCACTAATAATGCTATTATTAATTAAATTAATCTCCTTAAATACATGGATATCAAGCTTAATAAATTAATCACATTAATCATAATTGGTTCACCATTTTGTGATCAAAATAAATTTAATTTGAATACATGTGACACGACTACGTGCTAGGGAAAAGTATTTTTATACCCACGATTCCTAGTTAAGGACAAGTCACTTAATTTGTATGACGGGGCAGAAAGGCAATAATGTTTTAGGTAAATTAAGGGCGCTGCGGCGTGGTGACGTCATTTTCGTATGGTAATATGGGCTCTGCATTAAATTTTATCAGGGCATTTTCTTCCACTAATGAGATTTAAGTCCTTTCGTCCTACGATGGAATGCGGGTTGAAGAACTCTAAGGGTCTAGTCACACACTGTACAATCACCCAATTTGGTGCTAGTACACTTTCTCAACATAAAACGCCCATTTTTCATATTTTACCAAGCAGGTGCGATTATTTCGGAGATGTACAAAGCATACGGCATACATATCTTATTGTTTACTTTAGTTGTAAGTTGCATTTTGCAGACAGACGACTTATTTAGAACCTTAAGGTGGTCGAGCATATATTTTTCCGACTGTACCTTCGGGATCTGTGTTCGGTTATATATGAAGCAATATGAACTAAGGCGCGGTATAAACATTCAAGTAATTTTGAAAACTTCGTGTGCATAGGTTTCAAGTATGAATGAACTGAAGGGCATTTTTGATCTACAGGTTCTCTGCACGCACATGCCTAGATATCAAAAAGCAAAGTTACTGACTGCATCTTGTTGGCCCCTCGTCAGACTATCTTATATATGATATGTCCTCATCACCGCCACTGCAACTCCTGCAGCCTTAGATCGGCAACACGCATTTCATGACACCGAGCAATGAAGTGATGTCGACCCATTTTGAAAACATCGTGTGCAAAGACCTTTAGGGCGTTAATAAAACCTTCACGCGCTGTGGTCGCAACTCCTGCCACATTCCCGTGATACCATCAATCTGATACCGGTAACTGTACTGGATATTGCATCGTTATTGTCTGTACGTGCCTTTCACGAGTTTCGCTGTTTATTACGCGTGTTAAATTAAAGCTAAATGCGCTAAACTTTTGAAATAGCTCGCTATGCTAAACGTTATAATAGCGGCGATAGCCCAGTTTGGAGTGGAACGGACTGCCGAGACGAATGTCCGCAGGTTCAAAACCCAAGGCACACACCTCTGACTTTTCTAAAAAAAATGTGTGTGTTCTCTGTGAATTATCGCTCGCTTTCACGGTGAAGGAAAACATCGTGAGGAAACCTGCATACTTGAGAAGTTCTCTGAATTTCGAAGGTATGTGAAGTCTGCCAACCAGTACTAGGCCAGCGTGGTGGACTAAGTCCTTAACCCCACTCAGTTGTAGAGGCCCGTGCTCAGGAGTGGGCAGTATATAATACTCTACTACTGAGAGGGGTTAGGCCTTAGTTTGACGTATTTATTTATTAAACCGCTTATATCGACATCAACTTATCCGTTGGCAAGGAATTAGACCTCCCACTTAGTCTACCACGCTGGCCTAGTGCGTGTTTGGCAGACTACACATACCCTCAAAATTCTTATGAAGAATTCTCAAGTATGTAGGTTTCCACACGATGTTTTCCTTCACCGTTAAAGCGAACAATAATTGAACGTTTTATTATCAGCTAATACTTCGAGATACCTGAACATTTATATGGGCTTATTAAATAACTTCACATAACCTCACGCGGAAGCAAGACAAAGCGAAATTTTCACGAAATTTCAATAAAATCGCCGCAAAATAGTAAAATTTTAATATCCGAAAAGGTAAGCTGAATGCCGTTATCTCGCCCCTCATACGGTACAAAGTTGATATCGCTGCGGTTTCCACGTGGAACGTATTAAACAATTTCAATTAAACTTTGTCGCGTCGAATATTGGCGGAATTTTAAAACAAGTCACGGATGAATGTTTGCGATCCACAATCGTATGGGATTATGGAATTCGTATTGGAGTAAGGGGTATTGGTATGCTTTTGTCTTGAGAATACCTACGTTAAAAATAATTACCGGTGAACAAAAGGGCGAAACGTAACTGCCTTTCTCGTATAGCCGATGTCCATGGACATCCAGGACCACTTATAAATGGGCCGTCATATAGTCTGTTTTCAAAATTAAAAGCCTAGCTTTTGTTGGTCTTTGTGCTAAAAGACTGGCTTACCACGCGTTTATTTTCGCGTATCACTTACTTCATTTTTGCTGTATTAATCGTCTTTAACACACCAACACATACGCCCCAGTTACTTTTCGCCATGCGTGGTCCGTCCCATGCTGTGACACGAGGCGATACTATCGCCATATCGGTACAAATTCCAAACATTGGGCTGCTACTGAGCAGAAAACCCCAATGGGTTTTCTGCTCAGTAGCAGCTCGGGCAAAATAATAAATATTATTTTGCCCGACTCGGGACCTCAGAGTGGTGTCGTAGCGCACGCTATACAACGTCATAAAAAGTCGACATAAACAGATATAATACATATTGTATTTATACATATCTATTTTATATCCAGCTTGCGCATTCTATAGCCAGCCCCCCACCGCCCTAAAAAAACCTCTGCAAGCGGTCACGCCACGTCTCCACAAGAAACCGCTATTTAATATTAGAAAGAAGTTTGTCAACAGCCATTTCTTCTATTATTCCATTATATTATAACTTTCTTTCACTCGCAAGTGAAAAATCGACTTAAACTCATGCGCGAAGTTAAGCGACTTACAAACTTTAACTTGTACATAAAATGCTACTATTGTTTTAAAGCTACATGCACTAACTTTAATAGGTTTTTTTTATACTCATGAGTGGACTTTTTATATTAAACTTGGTAACGCAACTTATAAATGTCACGTTTTTGGAATTAAGTTTGTTCTTTTTTGTTTTAAAACTGGTGTGTGAAAAAGAAAAGTAACTTGCAGACGGCTATAAAGCTGAAATTAAAGTATCATTTTTAAGAAAGTATAAATATCTAATAAGTGAATTCCCAGGGTTGTTTTATGATTATATTTGTGGTTATCCATATTTATGAAATGAGGACTTCAGTAGATATGTTGTTTGTTTACTCCTTCAATACAAATCAATACTTATAAATTAGCATCTTCGTTTATGCAGCAAACAAGCAAATGGGTCAATCGATGATAAGTAATCACTGTCGCTCATAAACAGTACCCATGATCCTACTAATCCTATTAATATTATAAACGCGAAAGTTTGTAAGTATGGATGTATGGATGTCTGGATGTATGGATGTTTGTTACTCTTTCACGCAAAAACTATTGAACGGATTTCGATGACATTTGGCACACGGGTAGATTATGTCCTGCATTAATACATTAGGGGTCGTCCATTCATCACGTGATGTTTTTTTGCGATACGTTAAGTTCGTGATAAACGATATTAAAATTCTTGTAATAAATACGTTTAAAGAATACCAAAGGCCTTTCAATACGCCTCGTTTTCAATACATTGAAATGTTCTTAAGCTCGGGTATTAAACTGTGTAATTACAGATAAGATCGTCTCGTGTTAACAAACCCACGCTAGGAGCAATGTTTTATTGTGGATTTAACTTTAGTAATAATGGTGCCTGAATGCTAATTGTGATGAATATTGTTTATGCAATGTACTTTGTGCAAATTCATTGTATGGTTGATGATGGTATCATATCAGACATAAACAAGCATACTGATTTGTGTGCGAAAGAACTACACATTCAATAATTGTTAAGTACAGTGTAGTCCAATGATGTCGGTCAACGTAAGGCGATCTCTCGCTGGTCGCCAGAACTATGCCGACTGTTTTACTGTTTGTGGGGGGTACCTACAGTGTACAGTCAGCAATCTTATTTATTTATTTATTTAATGACTATATAATAAAATCTTGATAATCTTTCTGACCACGTGAGAGTAGTGGCCATAATGGTGGCCTAAGTGGTTTAATTTCACAGCACTTCCCCTCTATCGATAATTTTTAATAATCGTTGACAATTTGTCATGACTGCCGAGTTCCATACAATGTCAGTGTTAATTGGAACAATGTTGAAGGAGTATCTGTGACGTAATAACGGTATACTGTATTAAGAATTGACATTTAAATATCGAATGGTTTTATTTTTATTGCGAATAGATTGAATGAAAATAGACTATAGCTGAATTTAGAGGCGGTAAAATAGGCTATGAATTGATATGAAATGGTTTGATTTATATGGATCTATTAAGCTGTGGAGCAGTTTGCCAGCATACGTATTCCCTTTTACAGCTTGGGGTCCTCCAAGCGGAGTGTGAAGAAGCAATTGAGCAGGCCGGCATAACTTTTCTGACCCGTCGAAGATGTGTATCTCTTGCCGGTCGACATTGTTTTATGGGCTTCTCTTCACCTACCATCAGGTAATGAGGGTATTTTACCGTGCCGTCGATAAAAAAGATACTAAGCGATTTTTTTATTTGTTTTCAAAATAGTTCGTATCGATAAATACAAGAACAATTCAAACCAATAACAAACCGCTTCCAATAACAATAAAACAAGACAATAATTCAAACAACAATTACGTTTTGCAAAACTCAATATTAATACGAAATCGGAGATCAGAGTGGCCGCGGGCGGGCAGCGGACGTCGTATCTAGAACTCTGCCCGTACCGTTGCCGCTGCGGGCGCTATGATCAGGGATAACGGGACTGCGGGACCAGTTGAAAGGAAGTTGGGGAGATAGGAATAAGGGCGTTTTAAATGTTGTTTTTGAGATAGTTGTTTTAGTGAAAGTACAGCTCTGTGTCACTACATGGTTTATTGTATGATATATAAAGTATCTTTCAACAAAACAAATAAATATGCATGTACTGTATGTATGTACTGGTTCACATTGCATATACACTTACTAAAACGTAAATCAACAAAGAAATAAAGTCACGAAACTAATTTATGAGTGCACATTATGATCCCCGGAAGTAATCTTCATTTCGTTCCATCCTTGCATAATGCGGCGCGGTAGAACATTCCAGAATATTGATATTACTTGAAAATACTTCCGCATGAGATCTAATGTCATGTGAACGCAATTTGTAGTTGACAGCGTAAGAGCTGCGCTCGTGATAAGTGTATCAAGTTCAAATGGATTTTGTATTAAAGATATTAATCTATCAAGTGTGATTATAGGATATTGAAGAGGTTTTTTTGCCTAAGGTTGGCTCGCTCGTCACTAATATTTTAACAAGTTTGGCTCTTGTCCGAATAGGATGAATAGATTTTCACGGAACGTTCTATTTGCCAAAAGTAAACAGATTTTCTGAGCTTAACACTCTCACATTGCTCATACAAACAACACATGTACACATATTTGATTACCAAAGCCCTCAGCATTAAAATGTCCCACTTGTCTCTGGTCCTTCGAGCCGGATAATTGCACCACTGCATTATTTAAATGTAACTAAAACAGTACATCTAGATTCACAAGCTCTAGTTGTCCCGACGGGGGTGTTCGCGCAATCTGGACTGGTTAGGTCCTGAATGTTGCTAGACCACCGACCACGTGGCGTACGCACGGTGCAAGGTTATGGAAAACTGGTTGGAGCGGGAAGCGAGTTGCGCTTTTATAGTAAATTAAATGTTGGGGTAAATAAATGTTCCCAATAATTCTTATTATAAAAGCATTCTGCCTACAGTCATAATTGCTGCGTTGTAAAGTCTTGAATTCAATTCTCGGCTTAGGTAAAGTGATATTGAAATTGTCTGCTCGGAAACTAAAATTTGTTTTCGGGCAGAATAAGCATGGCAAAAAGTGGGTGTACTACTTGCGCCTCTACCTACCCCTTTGGAGATAAAGGCATATATTACGTATGTGGATACATCATCAGTCGTCTTTACTATGCCGGCTTATGCACAACTTGATTTGCTATCTACTTATGAACATGTGCCTCAAAGCCGTAAAGGGAATCCTATACCCGAGGGCGGTGTATGCCAGATACCATTCCTGGACGAATTCCTGTGCCTACCTCCGAACGTACGTGCCGCGTGCCGGTCATAGCTTACCAGGTCAGTGAACATAACCTTCGTGTTAAAGATAAGGGGTTTAAGAAATTTTATTATACTTAGTTTTTTTGCGTTTTTTGGTTCAGTTCGAATATAGTTAAAGGTGTTAAAGATGGCCTATCTTTTGTGTTCTATGTAGCATCATCAAATTATAACACTAAGTCAAGATTTAGATGAAGTTATATGCCTAAAATTTTAACGATCAAAACCCCTATTGTTTTCATTTTTAATCGACTTTATAGTAAGTGACTAATTATAAATTAAACAAAGTTCGCAGTTATAAGAGATATGGATAAAAGCTGTATAAATAAATTCCATAAATATACATCCTACAAATATTATAAACGCGAAAGTTTGTAAATATGAATGTATGGATGTTTGTTACTCTTTCACCCAAAAACTACTAAACGGATTTCGATGAAATTTGGTAATTTGTGTCTTGAATTAACACATAGGCTACTTTGTATCTCGGGAAAATATAAAACGGGACTTTTATCCCGGGAAAACTCATTCACGCGGGCGGAGCCGCGGGCAAAAGCTCGTATTTCATGTTATAAATTGGCTCCAACATCTCGATTTATATCTACATTTTAGAGTGAACATTCGGAATTTATGACTACATTACGAAATATCCCAATATTCCTATAATAGCTTTTCTTCACTACACAACAATGAATCATAACCCAAAGCTCGACTATCAATAAAATAAACGACATTAATATTTTATAATAGCAATAGAAATATTTTCACTTAAGAGCCATGATCTAGTGTAAGTACGTTTATCTAAACAAGGCAGCGAAGGCTGCGCGCGCGCCGGTGTCACTGACACCGTCTTTATTTGGAATGGGTTTCGTTAGGAGGAGGCGGCGGGAGCGTGCAAGATAAAATTGTGGTGTATTATTAATTTACCAGTGCATATGTTTCATTTGTCTGTAATTGAGGTCAAAAATATAGACGTCGTAATCCCCATGCCTCTATAAAAAGAAAATTCTTAATTATGAGTTTACGGTGAATGTACAAATTGATTAAGTACTTTCATAAATACTATTATTGACCGGTCTGTTTTTATTAAATCTATACCAAACGGGAAGGAACGTCAAATTAAACTTTTCCGCTGAAAATTCTTTTAAAACAACCCCGACGTGACCAGCTTTCGGCCTAATTACGCGACGCTAGTTAAGACTTAAGTCGACAAGTTTAAGGCACGCGAAGAAGTTGAGAGGTCATTGTGTTTTAGGTTCACTTGGATGACATTTTTAGGTTAACGGTTGTTATTTTCAAGTGAAACTATGAATTTAGGGAAAGTATTTGTAATATTAGCGATTATTTCATTATTATAGACCATGTTCTGGGCGCTTTTATTTGAGTGTATTTTATGTTATAGAATACAAAAAAAAATGTGTAAAGTTATTTTATATGGCTTTCCATTTATGCAGTTAGGTATCTATTCTATTAACTTAACCATGGTAGCCAACAAGTAAGAGTCTAAAGTAAAGGACATGTCCGAAAACGGGTCTAAAATTCTTACCAAAATAGTTTATATATATATATTTGGATAGTGGTCCAAAAAACTAGGACTTTGCAATAAATCGTATAATTTTAAAGTCCTCCGATTTTATTTTATTTTGCTTAAAAACTACACTTAAAGGTTGAAGGTTTTTAAAAAAGTTATTTATAAATGGAGGAGTCTAAAATCTTTTTTTTAATGGATCCAAGATCCATATTTTAACCTCTTTAATATCTATAAAGTTTGAGCCTGGTTAGATTTTGAGGCCCAGCACCCGTACAAAAAGCGGACATCTCCTTTACAACAGTTTGCCTTTTAAATGATACTGTGTCTTCTTGTTTCTCTAAACCCAGCTTATTACCCTTTAGTCAGATCAATTTCATTTATGCGAGACTATATATAGCCATAAATGAAATCTACTATTAACTCGCTCCCGCTACCGCCTATCCACCGCGCGCCACTCGACACCAGACGTCTTCCCGAGCGAGTTTTCAAACTCGACCGGTTTTGCACACAGACACCGTCGTATTGTTATATATATATGTGTGTTATGGTAATGTTGGATCGTTGATATAGTGTGGGAGTGATAAGGCAATTGTCAAATATAAATACGTGAGGCATTTCAGTGGTACCATTATGAATTTACATATAATGTATTAAAATTTACATTTTAATTTTGTTATGTGAAAGGTGGGGTTGGTGAAATTTAATGGAAGTGTTAGGTCGAGTGTTGGGCGTTGGCTGTGTAGTTGTGAATTAAAACCTATGTTTTTTTTAATATCTTCAAATATTATGAATTAAAACATAATTCTGTTGATAACTGAAGTGGTACTGTAAGTGAACCTTAGAACATGGATGAATTTCGATAGGCTCGCCCCCTATCACATCATGGGACGGAATACGCTTGGCGAAAAGTGGGTGCACTAGTTGCGCCTCTGCCTACCCCTACGGGGATAAAAGGCGTGAGCATGCGTGCGTATGCGTATGGATGAATTTCGTCAATTTTTGACGACAAAGTAGTTTCCATTTACCGTATTATTGAATAACAGATACGGCTTTGTTAGAGTATCGTCATTACAATAAGACTGTGAATCGATAAGATCTTGAGTTCAAACCCGGGGTAAAACAGTATTTATGAGCTTTTGATTTGAAACAGGTGCGGAAATCGTACCCGATAGGATTAAAACCTCTTGTGATAATCACATCATGGGATAAAAATGGTGAACAGTGATAGCAGTTGAGGCACTGCGAACATGACTTAAAAATAAACACAAATACAATATGAGAACATCGACAATTTCGCACACAATTAACACAAAAGCTTGACTAAAAAACAGTGTGAGTTAAACACAGCACTAATTATGTGGCACGCTCTCTCGTCGTATATGTAATCGCGCACTAATTGCATATTTGAATATGCATGCTATTCCGCATATACATGGTTCAACATTGCTTGATTTCCTACATCTATACAGTTTGCTATGTATGCGAACTATTGTTTTCGTCTGAGATAGTATTTCAGTTGCGCTATCTGACCAATCAGGGGCTTTGTTCCATATTTGAAATGATCAGTCGTTTGTGAGCTGATAGTTGAGACAATATTGGTAGTGGTTGCTATAGAAATAGAAATTAATGATAGAGGCATTTATAAATGAAAAAGTGTTAGGTAAAAGAAGAAATAATAAGAACAGCAATAATATGTAGAACAATTATATTTTAAAATTGTGTTAAATTTGGTACTGATACATCAAAATAAATTCCAAATTTGAAACTGTGTCAAATGTTCGAGTTTCAAAAATCTTACACAAACACAGCAATATCTTTGCTCGCTCCCTAATCTACGAACTTTCCAACGAAAAGCCAAAGACGGGGGAGCATCAATTCACTCATATTGACCCATTGTGACAAACATCTTAATTTAATTGGAATCCCCCATTTCATAATTGACTTTTCCCCTCGTTGGGAGTGAAGACTCTTCTAACACGAATGTTGGTTATTTATGGCTATAGTTCAACACTAATTGGTAATAGTTTGGTATAAATCATTTGATATTTTAATTGGACTTTTTTTAGAATTTGGTTATGAATATTCAATAACTTGATTAAAATTTTGATGTATTGTTTTAATGAGTATTTATATAGGAAATGTGTGTAAAGTGCCACTATTTTAGTTGCGTTTCGTTTTGTCACCGTATAACCTAAACTACAAATCCTTCTCTCAATTTCCATTCTTGTCTTAACCAATGGCAATGCCATATGCTTTTTCCTCTGGCATGATGTATGTTTATGAAAGTTAATTGGTTTGTTCATTCCAGATCTGAAATTTAAATAATTAAAGTATTTTATTCTTGAACCAAATTTCAAGGATAGTAGTTTTAACGCAAGCCAACTAAAACTTCAAATTACATATTGAAAATAGAATACACACGGATGCAGTAAATGCGCCAAAACTTAAACTATCTCGTGAGAGTTCCGTGGTCCTTAGTTGGTGCACTGTCTTAAGATCCCGCGGGACTTACATTGTGCTAATGACTAACGCTTTAATGGGACGCAATTTAGATTCATGGTACTACACGTAAGCTAAATATATATATATTTACTAGCATTGCGCGCGGCTCCGCCCGCGTGGAAAGGTTTTCCGGGATAAAAAGTAGCCTATAGCACCCAGGAGTAATGTAGCTTCCTATTAGTGAAAGAATTTTCAAAATCGGTCCAGTAGTTCCTGAGATTAGCGCGTTCAAACAAACTCTTCAACTTTATTATATTAAGTATAGATTTGCATAAGCAAATTAGAGATGAGAAATACACGTGAGCTCGTAATCTCAAGGAAGATGATGATATAAATTTCTTTTGGACTATTTCCCTCTCCCTTTATACCTTATATTATAAAGGCTGAATGAATAGGTCGTACAATGGAAAGAACGCTGAATTTTGGATTTAAACTAAGAATGAGTGAGGATTAGATAAAATTAAATGACGATTAAAAACGACTGCCTCGGTGGCGTAGTTGTATTACGGTACAACTGCAAGGCTGAGGTCTTGGGTTCGATCCCCAGGTCGGGCAAAGTGATATTGGATTTTTCTATTCAGTTTCAGCCCGGAGTCTGGAATTTGTGCCCGATATGGCGATAGGCTCGCCCCCTATCACATCATGGGACGGTATACGCTTGGCGACAAGTGGGTGCACTAGTTGCGCCTCTGCCTACCCCTTCGGGGATAAAAGGCGTGAGCATGCGTAAATTATTAATCAAGATTGTTTTTAAGTCCTAATAAACTACTTGTTTGTAGAAACACACTGGTGATTTAAACCCGTACTTAAATGTTCTTTTATATCCTGGTCCCATAAATTTAGAAACATTATCACCCACTTGCACCTGACAGATACAACTCCCAAAACCCATCGTTATATCCAACCATTCAATCAGTTGGCAAACAATTTCGCGTGAGTGGTGTCAAAGGGCGGGACCCCATGGGATCTGCCCCCTTAATAAGTTTACTGTGATGTGATGCAATTTAGATTCACTTTTGTGCTCTTAATGGAAGGTGTAGATAGTTTTTTTGTTTGTTGAAGTACGGCACAGTGACTTATAAGTTACGAGCTTTTGCCCGCTGCTCCGCCCGCGTGAATGAGTTTTCCCGGGATAAAAGTCCCGCTTTATATTTTCCCGGGATAAAAAGTAGCCTATGTGTTAATCCAAGACATAATATACCCGTGTGCTAAATTTCATCGAAATCCGTTCAGTAGTTTTTGCCTGAAAGAGTAACAAACATCCATACATCCATACTTACAAACTTTCGCGTTTATAACATTATAGTAGGATTAGGTAATGAAAATGATTCGATCCGCGTCAAAGCACTTTTCGGGATCAAATATCCATTGTTTACATTTTTGGGGTAAATAGCCTTTATGTTTATTCTGGCTTGTTTAAGTGTGAAACTTCATCCAAATCAGTTCAGCGGTTTCTGTGTTTATTTCTAACAAACATCCAATCATCATCTCAAACTTTTTTTTTTATCGCCGGAAAAATCGCGTTGTCGCTACCACCACTGGGGGGGTGAGTGGAACGGTTATGTTGGTTTCACACGGTCTTACGACCCATTCTCGTCACTCTCACATTTATATAGATAAGACTTTAGAAGACTCCACGAAAATACTAAAGGAGAGATTTGTTCGTCATAAATTATACATAGGTCTACACAAAACACTGTTCATCTACCTCAGCCGATTTGAATAACGCGAGGTACGATACTCGTGTAAGGGTAAAATGCCCACTACATATTCCATCCATTCACTAAACAAGTTCACAAATTCAATTTGAACTCTTTACGGGTTGAATGGCGTGATGTTGCTGGTGTGTTGTGGGTTTGGGTAAGACGTGAAATGTCTGGATTGTGTTAATGTATAATTGTTTTTGTAAATAGAAGTATAAGTGGAGACTAGCTTTGATGCTTATACGATACATATATAGTTATCTGGGGGCACGGCAGTGCCCCCGCCAAGTCGAGCAAAAAGCGGCACGGCCGTACCATCCTTTTCTCGAAGCAGTTCAGGCCATTTTCCACTACCTTGTAGAATTAACAGATCTTATATTTGAACGTAGACTTAAGACTATATGCGTGATGTGGAAAGATACTGCGTTCACTCTCAAGTGCCACTGCAATTCTTGTAACACAGCAATGATTTTGACGATTCTTTTAAGCAACTAAGTTATCTTTAATATACTATTAAATTTATCAAATAAATAATGTTGAACTGTTGGAAGCACGTTATGGTTGTTAAAATTCCGTATTGTATATATTATCCCTCGGCTGAGCACGGCCTCCTTTACAACTGAGAGAGTATAGGTCTTAGTCCACCACGCTGGCATAGAGCGAGTTGGCAGATTTCACATACCTTCTAAATTTTTATAGAAAATTTCTCAGGTATGCAGGTTTCCGCACGATGTTTTCCTTGACCGTTAAGCAAGCGATAATTCACAAAGAAGACACACATAACTTAGTAATAGTATCAAGACTAGACTTTCGCCAAAACGCCTATCCCTTTCCAGCAACACAGCCATTCGTTTGAAGCACGTTACCCTCTAATCCCGGGGTGTGCTGTGCGCTCGATAATACGATCCCGCGGGACTCCGGCCCGGGATGGATCCCGCGAATCACTCTCTACACCTGGGAATTATTTTTGCTATGAATATTTATTTGATGTTATGAATTTCGTGAGAGGTTCGGAGGTGAGGATGTTTGGTTGATTTAGTTTTGGATGAATTTTAAATAAGACAAGATGATACTATATTCAGAGACGCTTGAATATACACAAATACACGATGTTGAACAAACTTTTCAATCTTTATTAAACTTCAAGTTATTGACAGGTCCTACCATAGGACTAAAAATCTACGACGTAACACTGTTCAATTAAGTGCCTTCATCATCAACGTCTGCAGCCTTTGAAAGTCCACTGCAGATCAAAGGCCTCCCCTAAAGATTTCCAGACCCAACCTGTTACAAGCGGAATGAATAACTGCCGTAACCTTCTAATTAATAATTTTCGATAAGCTGATTCTATAATTATTGTTTATTATGATTAAACTATCTTCTTCTGTTACAGGTATGTGAACGCTAAGGGCCAGCAATCTATATTATGGTAAGAAAATATCTGGAGATACAGGGCTAGATTTTGACTCAGGTGTAGCACGAACGGAATGTGATAGCATTGATCAAGCGTTTCGCAGTTTATCGGGACTGACTGCCCGAGTATTCCTCTCTCGCTGTCAATCTCCATAAAGATTTCTTTAGCACTATATTCCAACGCTCATATTCGAAGAAAATTGAGTATAGCTTATCTTTAAGAAATGGTATATTGAGCCTCCATCAATACTACTGAGAAATGTAACATCCAAACGTCAGTTTCCAAAGAATACAAAGAATTGATACAATAGTCTATTTTCATAATTTCCTTTTGTACAAAGCGTAGCAGCACTCAGCAGGGGCGTAGGCAGGTGAGGTTAGGGGAGTCGCTGCCTCTCTTCCCCCTAGATTCAATACATACTTGTGTTAAACTCTTGGGATTATCTACCATTTTACATAAAATTTTCCATTTGTATCCGGATCAAAATTTGAGATTTTGCCTCCCTGAATTGAAAGCTGGCTACGCCCTTGGGCGTGTGTATTGGTAAAAAGTGTATCGTAATAAAAAAAAAGTAGCGTCCGCTCGCGTTTAGCAGGCGGCCCGCGTCCGTCCAACTTCGAGGTCGAATTATCAGCAAAAAGTTGCATGGCGGCAACCGTGAAGTTTAGATGGATTGTTTAGTGCCAGATGGAACCAGTATTGTATTATTTATTTGTTAAATAATAATCAAGAGGTTAAAAATAAAGATTAGCTTTAAGACCGGTGAAACCAACACAACCGTTCCATTAACCCCCCAGTGGTAGCTATAACATGTCTTTTCCCCGCGAAAAAAAAATGTTTTCAATTCTTGGTTGATCTAAAAATATTATATTTATGCGCTGAGATGAATGTTAAAGCTATTTCAAAGTAAAAAAGGTGTTAAAGGCTTCCGGTATTATAAATTCTGGTGAAGATATTCAGTTGAATGTTGTTGGAATTCATTTCGAATTACACTAACGGCTAAAAGTATCGTCCAAGTATTGTTATAAAAGCTGATTTAGAAACACTTTTTTTTTTATTGCATTGAATGACAAGACGAGCATGCCGTACGCCTGATGGTAAGCGATACGACCACCCATAAACAGAAGCAACACCATCCAGCACCTTGACTTACAAAGTACTGTGTGGCATTCCACTGCGCTCGTCATCCTGAGACTTAAGATGTTAAGTCTCATTATGTCCAGTAGTTATACTGGCTACAACGTCCTTCAAACAGAAACACAGTAGTGCATGCACACTGTTGCTTGGCGGTAGAAAGACAATATAAAATATGTAAGTTGAAAAGTCATTCAAACATAAATAGATTCAAAGATCATGTTATTAATAATGTTCCATCTATACTCGCATTCGTGATCTCGTTAGAGTCGGGTGTTATACCTTGGGGTTTAGGTTTAATTTGATACCAATTTGCGTTCGCATCTTTTTAGACATGCAGAAATAAATTTTATGAAGTAAAACATAAGTTAGACTGCATCGTCTCTAAATATTTTGCATATTGAGTTACGAGCACCAGCGAGACATCAGACCCATCAAATAAAATTGTATGAAATTATGGCATAAGACTAGTAGCCAGTATATTTAAAAGATTAATTTGATACGTTTTTTTTTTGCCTCGGCTTAACAGTTAATGTCATTCAACAAGCAAGATCAAGTTGAACCAGTTGGGAACGTTAATAAACACCTCTAAAATGCATCGTATTAACAGGCCACTAAGTTTTGATACTTGGTAAATAGTTTTTTATGTCCATTTTATTATCAAAATCACGTGCTACGCCTATCCGATGACAACTCGTATTTCACGCGGACGCGGCGTTGTTCGCTCTCGCGTGAAACCATCCATCAGCATTAACGCGGCTAAGCCGCCTCCCACACCGACAATATGGGATTATAGGTTCCGACATTGATCTCAGCGGCTTATATTGACCTCGGAATTTATGTTGCGGTGTGAACGGTGGCCGTTTTTACGTGACGATAATGAACTTGGCTCCTTACTGTGGACGGTTTGCGTGTATCAATTCTTTGGTTTTGTGATGATTTCATGGGTTTGAATCGGTTTTTTAAAAGTTAAAAGCTTTCATTTAACTTGGAATGTAGTATGTATGTTTGTTAGGGTGGAATCTTGTAAGTCAAATTTGAAGCAGTTACCCTTAACCGATTGCATTAAAATTTTGCGTTTCGTTTGGGTGACAATGCATAATTATTATCTAATTGACGTCATTCTGAATCCAATATGGCGTACGGCCGAAGATGATGGACTAGTTATTTTTTGTACACGTCCATAATATGGGTATCAAATGAAAGGGTTTGCTGAGAAGAATACAAAAAATAAAATGACCTCCCTAAATCCAATATGGCGGACGACCTAAGATAGCGGACTAGTTATTTTTTACGCACTCTTATAATATGGGTATCAAATGAAAGGGCTTGCTGAAAATAACTCGAAAAATAACTAAAAAGTAAAAATTAAATATTTTTTTTACGTTTTATTTTTTATTATGACTTGGTAACTCGTGGTAGGAATTCGGCATGAAGTAAGTTTGTTTTGAGCCTCTGACAAGCTAATACAATACGAATTGCATCAGTTAAACCAGCGCAGTCACGCTCTGGACAAAATTAACTAAATCAATAAAATCATCAACATCATCACATGGACGTATAAAAAAAGGCGGACGGAATTTCGCTAAACAAAAACTGAAGCACCCAAAAGTATGTCAGCTTGCCTATACGCACGAGTATCGCGCACACATTCACACCAAAGTATGTCGATCGGCCGCCATTACGCAACAAACCTCAATTGAATGAAGTCGTTTTAAGAATAAAAATAAATAATTAAAATATGCTGTCTTGTGTGGTTAAATGCTGTCGAAATCACAGTGGTTCCAAGAACAAATGTCACGGGATCACATTTCATAGGTAAATTAGTAATGTTAAAACTTATTTGATCAACACTCATTGATATTTAAAATCATTTATTTTTGTAACACAAAACCTCAGCCTACAATTACAGTGTTGTCAACTATTTGACGGGTAAATTACCCCGAAGTATAGGAGACGTGATTTTTTTGTTTCAAATACGATTTTGTTTTTTAAACTAAATAGGTATAGGTTGTTATTAGGTATATGTTTTTTGTAGGTTTCCTGCAGGAAATGAAGTATGGAGGAGTGATTTAATTAATATAATAGGAGAGTGTAGATCATAAAATAAATCTTATTAAATATATTGCACAAAAAAAATTAACAGTTAGATTTCATCACATATCGAAATAAGAGGGCATCTCAAAGACCTACACAAGTAAGAGGCAGTTATACAAAAAGTTAACGCAACATAGAGAATTAAAAAAAAAGAAATGCAAATTAAAGAAAGTTTAATTATTTACGTTGCTTGATTTAGCCTTTTAACTGCCTCGATGGCGTAGTTGTATTACGGTATGACTGCAATGCTGAGGTCTTGGGTTCGATTTCCGGGTCGGCCAAAGTGATATTGGGTTTCAAATTCAGTACCAGCCCGGAGTATGGAATTCGTGTCCGATATGGCGATAGGCTCGCCCCCTATCATATCACGGGACGGAATACGCACGCCGAAAAGTGGGTGCACTAGTTGCGCCTCTGCCTACCTCTTCGGGGATAAAAGGCGTGAGTGATTTAGCATTAGTTAGGAAACATAATTTTAGTGTTTCGGTAAGACTCATTCATTTCTACACACCTACTAATCACACATGTTTGGCTATTATTTATCACGGTAATTTCAAATAAAGCTAAATAATATAAAAATTAATTAATTATAATTACATCTTGCAAACAATAAAATTACTAAAACGACTTTCAATAAAATTAACCTAAAATTGGAAAAATAGTGTAGTGTAAACTAGTGTTAAAAATTGGGGAAATTTTGTTTTTTATGGCAATCATTCATTTACGCACACATAGTTACGCCGCCGCCATTGCTGTGCTTCAGTTCTAGTTTAGCGAGACTCCGTCCGCCTTTTTTTATAGGTCCATGCATAATCATTCAACATGGAAATCAACAACAGTAAAGCATTACTTTACGGTCTAGCATATGAAACATTAGCAGTTGTAGTAAATCCTCGAATAAAAAGTGAAGATCAAGATAAGAAGGCTGCTACGTTATACTAATACTATAAGCTAAAAATAAGGATGACAGAGCTTCACAATATATATCCTGTATTGAATTATGGAAGGATGATGTAAAGGATAAGCTGTAGATCAAAATCAGAGGCATCCTGAAGATCTACTATTAATATAAATAAGTATAAGATCAACCAGCATTTTGAACACTAAGAATGAAAATTGACAGAGATCCTCTGCGCACGTAATACGATATCCTTTTTCAAAAAGCGCTTTATGCACTAAATAATAATCCTCAAAGTTAAATTCTAGCTGATTCGAAAGGGCTTACTGTCAATTTTAGCTATTTACAGAAAGGTATTCTTTAACTATTGATGATTACGTTTTAGGTCCGGTTGTTTCATTCGTGGTCAGGTAAAGTTAAGGCTGTTATCACACTGGCAAATTGCAAGCGAATTCACAGTGAGGCGAAGGCGCTGCGCTCGTCCAGTGCAATAAGACAGTTAACTTTACTTGGCCACGGAACGAACAACACAGGCTTAGGTTTTTGGCTGTGATAAAAAAAAACGGAAACCAGTGGAAAATGGTCTTGTTATATAAGTTTGGTGTATCTTTTATTTCAGTTTTTTTACTGGTGGTAGGTCTCTCATATGTAAGAGACCGTCTGGGTGGGTACCACCGCAATGTCTATTTCTACCGCCAAGCAGCAGTGTGCATGCACTGTTGTGTTTCGGTTTGAAGGACATTGTAGCCAGCGTAACTACTGGACATAATGAGACTTAACATCTTATGTCTCAGGATGACGAGAGCAGTGGAATGCCACACAGTACTTTGTAACTCAAGGTGCTGTATGGTGCTACTACTGTTTATGGGCGGTCGTATCGCTTACCATCAGGCGAACGGCATGCTCGTCTCGTCACTCTATGCCATAAAAAAAAAAAAAAAAGTTTTAACACTAAAATGTTTGAAAATGCTGGTCACGTGTCTGTTAAGCGCAAACTCTGTCCTGATATTAAAAGGACACCGATATTTTTTTAAGCTCCTTAAATAAAGATTCAAAAGAAAAAAAGCATTCTGATATTTTAATTATGGCGTTCCACTTTTTTTTTTTTTTTTTTCTTCGCGGGGAAATCCCTTTAAGATCCCGCGTCAGTCCGAGGGACCGAATGGCGTTCTACTGCACTCATCACCTTGATATGTTAGCTCATGTTATAATAATGTGTAGCCTGAAATTCGTCTATTCGTGAAACAATATTCACATAATTTCTCTGTATCTATATTTTAGTCCTTATTGCCTTTGACTTAAAGATGACCTACATCTAAGCTCTCTGACCATTACGTATCATCCGAACCCCTCTTGTTCGTGAGGGTGATTGAATAGTATTCTGGGAATACTGGCTTGGGCAGCACTGATAAGTTTTGGCATGGGAAATGGATTTGTATTATGGACTTCGTACGCGAACGGTTTATGGAATACTCGTGTTTACGGATTATATTAGAGTGCTACAGATTTTGTGTATTTACCTAACGAATGAATATTTAAATTCAAAGGAAATAACAGAGATCGGATGAAATACAAGGGAATTTTCAGTTCCTCAAGATTTGTCTCAGCTTAAGATTCGAACTGATGTTCCAACTCTTCAAAACCTGTTCATTGTGAGCAGCGCCATGGAGACTGTATAAATGAAAAAACTAATATTAACGTCACATAAAATACTTCTTAAACAGCAAACGATCAACTCCAACTAAAATCAACTTCATAATATAACGTCGAATCTGGATCGCAGTGAAACGTCTTCATAGTCTTTATTACACCCGCTTTGATAAGACTCATGCAAACAGCTTTCGCAACTAATGAAGTGACTATAGTTCTTAGACAATGAACACGGCGAAAGAGTTTGCGCGAACTAAATTCGTTTTGTACAATACTGGAAATGCTTGCGTTAATGACGGTAGTTCTAGATCTTTTGCAGCTTCCTACTGCAGTTGACTTTGTTCGGTTAGTTTTTTAGTTTGAACTATTGGGTAAATACTAAATGGGTCACCTGTTGATTATCTATGTTGAAAGTTGGGATTGGCTTTGCTGGGGTAGTTTTGGACTGGGTTTATGTAAGTGGTGTTTAGCTGGTCAATTAATGCGTAAGATAAAACTTGTTACAATACGACTACACAACAACAAATTAAAATCTGTCAAAGTTCTGATGGATTGCTTTCTGAGGCAAGCTGATAATTTTGACTAACGCCGCGCGAATAATTTTATTTATATACATTTTATTTGGACTACAGTGTCTTAACGGCGAATCCGATGTGGTTTTACCGCTTCAGGATAAAAATATGGATTATATTTGAAGTATTCCCAATTTATATATGACATACTTTACCACAAGACACCATTTGTATTATCAAACTAAACTAAAATAATTTGTGGCAACAAGCCTTTCATTACAAAAGATTGACGCATAAACAGCGCTAAATATAAAGCGCTTTGAAGCGCTGACGGAATTGGTTCGCTAAACAATCATCTGGATGCAGCGACAGGCTTGTAGCCCACACGCGGTGATGTGTTTTCTATTGGCGCAATTGGAGCAATGGATTTGTGAGACGGTACTCTTGTTATATAGATTGAGGGTATGCAGAAATGCAAGCTAAGTACTCCTCATTTTGGAGCGCGTGTAATACTTACTTTGAAAAGGATAAAAGGGCATTCTGTACTTTTTTGATAACCAAGCTGCCGGTTTATTTTTAGTGTGACCCCACTGCACCTGACGGTTTGAGGAGTGAGGTCCAGATAGAGAAATGACAGGCATACACACAGACTCACGCCTTATAGCCCCGAAGGTTGAGGCGCAATTAGTGCACCCACTTTTCGCCGTGCGTATTCCGTCCCATGTTGTGATAGGGGGCGAGCCTATCGCCATATCGGGTACAAATTCCCGACTCCGGGCTAATACTCAATAGAAAAATCCAATACCACTTTCCCGACCCAGGGATCGAACCCGAGACCTCAGCATTGCAGTCGTACCGTAATACCGTAATACAACTACGCCACCGAGGCAGTCGCACCGCATAGAGAAATGACAGACGAGACATGATTATCCCTCGTCAGTCAACATAATTATGCCGATCTGTTTGAACCGGATATACACAGGCGGATCCCGGAGCGCGACTTACGTGGGCCAGTAAGGCGGGTTTTTAACCGACTTCTAAAATAGGTGGAGGTTCTCAGTTCGTGTGTTTGTATGTTTTTATTATGTATGTATTACACTAATTTCTCTGAAGATTGTAAGCCTATTTCCGTGATTCCTTTTTTATTTAATAAAGTAGGGTCTCGTTATGGTCCCATTTCAATGTAACATGGTTTAGGGTTCATAAAAGACTCATACACCTAATGCACAGTATTGGCCTCCCGGAAAATATAAGTATCCCTTCGCCAGCTTCCTGTAACAATGATATCATGAGCCATGCAACCAAAACCTTAGAGCATATGTCTATATGTATTTCACTTATGTATACATTACCATAAACAAACTAACTAGATCCACAAATTTAGTAAATAATCCACGCATATATTTACATAGGAAATGGAAACTAATGAGCAAACAGTATCATTGCTCGTCAACGATTCAGTATTATGTGGCTAATCAAAAAGTACAACGGAAATCAGTGGCGACGTCCGTGCGTTGCGAATCAACGTTTATTTGTGTTTTCTTATCGTTAGTCGGCGTGAGTTATAGGCGGGGGGATGGGAAGTACGATGAATTTTTAGCTTACGTTTTCGAAGGAACATGTGATTTAACATCTTGTAATATTAAATTGATAGTGATGGATCGATGTTATATGTGTATTCTTTGTGAATTATCGCTCGCTTTAACGGTGAAGGAAAACATCGTGAGGAAACCTGCATATCTGAGAAGTTCTCTATAGGAATTTCGAAGGTATGTGAAGTCTGCCAACCCGCACTAGGCCAGCGTGGTGGACTAAGGCCTAAAACCCTCTCAGTTGTAGAGGAGGCTCAGCAGTGGGCAGTATCTAATACAGGGCTGATGTGGTGGTGTAGTGGATCGATGTTGTAATACGCCTATGTAGCTTAAAAACGAGCTTGCTATTGATACCTAAGTAAAAAAGTGTTTTGATCCTTAATTGTCACCAGAGTAGGTACTGCAATTAATGTAAGTCAGTGTAGGTATTTTTAAAATAAATTTATATATTAAATAGCGATCCGCTATCCCTTCTGAGTTGCATACCTCCCAAAACAAGCGTATTCTAACATTGTTTTCGGACACGGGCACCGATGAATTCCCAACCCCCGGCACATTAGGGGCCTTCCGCACCCGTGCTGATTGTACCCCACGGGCGCAGGGGCCGACCCCCGCGCTAAACGAAATTATGACTCCGCTCATGTTTACAAAATTTCCATTTGTTAGGATATTTTTATTGGCCGGTGAAATGATTTTTGATTTGAGGATAAAATGATTCTTGTGATTTTATGCTGGCATTTACAATTTCATACTGAATAACATTTTTACCAATGGCTGACAGACAACGCCGAGCTTAGATCGAGATTTTGCTCGTGAGTTGCTAGTGTAATCTAAGTGACAATTAAAAATGTATTTTTTTTTATGTTTGTCCCCTAAGGCCTAATTTCACCTAATTTCATGCTATGTTAGTTACTTTAACAGCTTGTTAACTGTCTTAACAGACTGTTAAGGTTTTTGAGAGTTCCACCATGCCCTAACAGGTGATTAGCTTCCTTAACTAGGCGTTCTTTCATGGGACGCGCGATACGCTAACATTAGCTTTAATTTTAATATTCGATTAACTAACGCCCTTTAAATAAGAAATTGGTGAAATTGGACCCAAGCCTGTTAAAGAGCATTGGAGACACATAGCTATGAATAAATGTGTGAAGTTTGTGACTTACTTTGTAAGGACTAAACCTTGGAACTATTGAACCGATTTTACAAGTTTATTTACTAACATAAAGCTCAACTATCTAGGAGACATCTAGGCTATTGTTATATCTATAAATTTACTTTTAAGTACTCAAATCTAAGTAAAAATAGTAATCTAAATATGCAACTTGATATTTTTTTTTTTTTATTCCATTGGATGACGAGACGAGCATGCCGTTCGCCTGATGGTAAGCGATACGACCACCCATAAACAGTAGCAACACCATCCAGCACCTTGACTTACAAAGTACTGTGTGGCATTCCACTGCGCTCGTCATCCTGAGACATAAGATGTTAAGTCTCATTATGTCCAGTAGTTGCACTGGCTACAATGTCCTTCAAACCGGAACACAACAGTGCATGCACGCTGCTGCTTGGCGGTAGAAATAGACATTGCGGTGGTACCCACCCAGACGGACTCTCACATATGAGAGACCTACCACCAGTATAATGAAAACATTCAACTATTTAATATTTTTGCAGTGCACGCAATACCGGCCAGCTTGTCCATTGATAGCTTCAAGCTTTAAACAATAATAAAACCGGGAAAGCACGTTAAGTAGTTCAAAGCTGTTGTGATACGGTGTTGCGCAGCGGACGTCGCTAATCCAGCATAATATAATCCTGTTGGAGTCGTGGAAACGTCTGGTGGTATCAGGAGAGCGTACTGTTTATATTTCAAAGGTGTTTTGTTTGTGGTTGTTAATGAGATTGACGAAGTTAGCTCTTTTTTGCAGTTGTTTAAGGAGATATTATGCCCAATTTTAGATTAGATAGCCTAGGTGAGCAAGTAATAGATTGTCGTGACAAAGGTCCGCAGATTCGAAACCCAAAAGACACAAATGTTTTTTGAAGTTTCATTCCAGATCAGGCATTCTTCCAAATATGGTGACAGATTTATATTCACACTTAATAGTTAGAAAAATCTTTACTTCTTCACCACTTATCTATAAAAAAATACGCACAGTACTAATTTATATAGCTTAAATACTTCGATCAACAATACCACTAGATACCCGGTTAGAGTCTCAAAAACGGCCGAGCAAATAACGCCTCACTTCAAACTTGGGGTCTTATTTCAATGTAGTTCACTTTCGATTGCGCCAACGTGCTAACGTGCCACAACGCCTCATCGTGTGTTCAAAAACTGTAGAAATAACTATCGAAAAATAAATGTATCTGACGGAATATCATACTTACGGCAAGTAAATGCTGTGTTTTATTATAAATAATAAAATACCCAACTATTTTAATAAAACAACAATTATTTAGTTTTTAGCCAACCCACGCGCCAATAATCGCCAATGTTTGGCCAACAAATGGTTGCTTTAGAACAGTGAATCTACGGATTAGGTTATTACTTTATATATTTTTTATTTATTCGTTTTCGTGTTTGGCTGCACCTTTGGTCTAGTGTTCCGTGTACCTGACAGCGACGCCGAGTGTGGTGGGTTCGATTCCCGCGGAAGCCAAATATTTGTGTGATGAACATTAGTTGTATTTGCCTTCAGTCTGGGTGTTTTCCATGTACTATATATACGTATTTCCAAAAAAAAGTATTTTATATATATTATATTAGGTTTCAATCAGAGTGCAGACATGTGTGGATGCGAATGCGAAAAACATTGATGAATTGCCCTTCATACGAATTTAACCACCTTAAATGTTAATTGATTTGTTTGTTTTAAACATTAGCATTAATATATTATAGACTATTTATGTTTATAAAAAAAAGAATTTGATTAGGATTATGTTGTTGTGATTTAAAAAGCTCTTACCCATTTTTCCCACCCATGCACAAGGTACAATATAGGTAAGTCCGGTATAAAATTTTGTATAGTTATACAATATTTGTTAAATATTAGGAATGAATCTGTATTAATGTTGAAAACATAATAAAAATACATTACGCAAATTATTCATACAAAAAAAAAATACGAAGCGCGACTTCGTCAATCGTAATACCCTGTTCAGAGCAGTGAAGTCATATCATTTTAAAATGGCGTAAGTAAATTGCTGCGTCTGTAATTCTCTCCTTTATTGCTATCGAAATAAGATTGAATTTGGAATAAAAGTTATTTTAAATCTATTTTTTCTTTGTCTTTCGTGGCGTAAGGTCATAAGTGAATGATAATACAATCTAAACCGCGCTTTATTGCTTGGAAACAAGGTATAATTTAGGTTGAAATTATTAGACTTACATCGTTTTCTCCGTTTGATGGTATAGTCAGTCGATGCCATATTTGAGTTTTGTTTTGTTCGTGAGGCGTTATCTAGTGGTATTGTTGATCGAAGCTTAAATATTATTAATTTAATATAATGAATAACATTAATTTTATATTATCACCAAAATAAGCATGGAGGATAGATATAAGATGGAGAGACAATAGCATCAATTTACTAAGAAAACCAGTGTCGCCAAACTCACACATGCATATTATTCACATACTATCATCTCTTCATTATGATTGGCCGAAATGAGCAATCGCAATAAAACTTATAACACAAAATAATTTGCATTAAATTAAACGTTATTCCCATGGCATAAAATTCATATTATAAAAATCAACACGAGTTCATAGGACATTTTTTCGTCTGTGTGAAATTTTGATTATAATTCGTTTTAATACCGCTATTCCACGCTAGATGGCGTTTATCATAAAAGCTCTTATAGTCTTTGAAATAAGAGATGTTATTGAATGACACACAGTGCGCTAGCATGTCGGTAATAGTGTTGCACCCATACGATACCTTCTTGTATACGTATCGATGGTGCTTGTTTTATAACTATAAAACTTTAATAACATTAATAAAAGAAATGGACTTATCCCAAAAGTAAATTAATTTTATAAGCGCTGGAAAAGTTGTTGGTACTATTTTGAAAAAAAATATAATTCAGTAATTAATTTATTTAAATTTTAAGTACAGATTTCAAATTCATAATTTAGGCTTTCAATACTGTAGATATGTTAGATTACAATATCAGCTACACAGCTAATATAGCTAATATACAGGGAGACCCACTGAGGGAAACACATGGCACAATATATAGTATTTTTGAAGGAAACCTATTTAGCCTTCTTGTAGTGTTGATCATTCACTGGTGGTAGGTCTCTCATATGTAAGAGTCCGTCTGGGTGGGTACCACCGCAATGTCTATTTCTACCGCCAAGCAGCAGTGTGCATGCACTGTTGTGTTTCGGTTTGAAGGACATTGTAGCCAGTGTAACTACTGGACATAATGAGACATCTTATGTCTCAGGATGACGAGCGCAGTGGAATGCCACACAGTACTTTGTAACTCAAGGTGCTGTATGGTGTTACTACTGTTTATGGGCGGTTCGTATCGCTTACCATCAGTCGAACGGCATGCTCGTCTCGTCATTCAATGACATTAAAAAAAAAAACATTTACCTATAAATGGATCTTTTGGGGAAAATGAAAATAAAAAATCTTGTACTGTTGCATAAATGAATTATAGCGACCATAGCTTTGCATCACAAGTGGATCATGCATAGACAACTGTTTTGTATTTTTCGTATTAAAACATAGCGTATCAGTGAATAATAATTATCGATAATATTTTATCGACCATGCATACACTAATTGAGTAGCGGTGACATTATAAATGTGTAACAAATCATTCTAGAACAACTGATTTGCGTTTACGAAAATTAATCATATGTCGATAACAATAAGGAACACTTTAAATTGAAATTTTGTGCCATATTTGACATAGAAAATCAATAGATATTATTCAATTAAATTGCAATAAACCAGAAAATATTGCTTACCGATGGTAGGAAATACATCAGTGGGACATATTCTTACTATGGCTATGATTTTTGCGATCCAGAATTGCACAATAGGGCATTTTAATATTATTAAATATTTTTTCAAAATATTTACGCTTTGACAGTGCGCAATAACGACTGAGACCGCTCCAACGGTGAGTTAGTAATGCAGTACTAACTAGGGGATAAAAGGTTACGCCCACTTACTAGTTCTACTGTTTTCTTTGTTCTGTGAAAATAAGTAAGACAAATCATATTTTGTTATTGGTTGCTATTAGAAAATAAATAAGTTTTATTTCCACCAATAGACATGAATTCCGCACGAACAGGCAATATGAACTCAATTATAATCGAATAACGATCTGTTTCCAGTAAACACGATATCTAAATTTGTTTCATCCCGAAATCGAACGTTGCCAAGCGATAGACACTCTCCCTTAGGAAATCTAAGCTTTTGGAATACAAATTAATCAGTGGAATTGTACCAGTGAATACTAAGCAGATCTTAGGCGCTTGGGTACGGCCTGATCTAGACCTATATGAATATGGAATTAGGTTCAAAATTGCAGGGAAGGTGTACCTTAAGGTGTACTGTTGAATAGTTTAATTGCAATTGCTATAATGCATCTCCGAATAGTGTTCAGTGCTTTGCATTTTACGGCTTTAGTATTTTGTATAATGGGATAAGTGGTGAGTCTACAGCTCTATTGGGGACAAATGGCAACTGAGCAAATTCATGTTTTGGTCACCAACTACATATAGTATGTCATAGTGCCAAGATACTACTAAATAGAGTTACAATGTTAACCCTACATATAAAATTAAACATACGACTTGGTGTAAGATGTTCTCATACATTTATTAAGTACCACGTTTTAGACATTTCTTATTTGAATGATGGAGCTCGACTAGATTAATACCATGGATCACAGTGGCCAGATGTGGGGATTTCTGCCCAAATTTGGGGAGATTTCAACGCTATGAAATATACTGTATGACTTGTGAAACATAAAAAACCCGAGACTTTTTGATTGCGCATTTTATAATATTTGACAGGGATATTTCTCAAAACCGTATATTTGGGGATTTCTTTAATCATTTTGCGGGTATCACAAAGCAGATATCTGGCAACACTGTCAGGGTTTCAGAAACCGCTACGACCCAACGACTCAATAGCTTAACTTACCTAAAAATAGCTTGAATATCTGTGCCATCATTGTATTATAAACTAGTTCTTGCCGGCAGCTGCGCCAGCGTTAAAAAGTTTTTCCGGGATAAAAGTCCCGCTTAATATTTTCCCGGGATAAAAAGTAGCATATGTGTTAATCCAGGACATGATCTACCCGTGTGCCAAATTTCATCGAAATCCGTGTTGTAGTTTTTGCGTGAAAGACTAATAAACATACATCCATCCATACATCGATATTTCATACATTCTTACAAACTTTCGCGTTTATAATATTAGTAGGATGAATATTTGAGCATTTCATTTATCTATAAAAGGCATACTAGTACAAGACAGCGTATGAGTCAAGGAAATTTCAAAAATAAACTATTTTAAATAACAGACACGTAATATAATATTACAGGCCTGTTATATACGGTTCGTTAAAGTTAACAAGCAGAAAAAAGACGACTGCGAAGGGACACTGCGAAATCGATTTGTACTGCAAAGTGTGCATTACCGATTCCCTTGAATAATATTTGTTTGGAGCGAAACGATCCGATCCGCGGCGCAAAGCACTGCTTGTAGCGATTATTGCTGTATCTTTTGAAATTATTGAATAATTTAAAAGATTTTTATTGTGACTTACTGATAGCTATAGCTCTGCTTTGCTGGCCTTGTCCATTAAAAATAAGAAATAACATTATATTTAATGGAAATAAAATGTACCGTCAAAGTACTGGTACTTTTATTTATATATCTCATATAATTCTGTATGTATATAGAAAAAGGTAAGGATTTATTCAATTAGATTCAAATCAGATTTGCAGATCGCAAATCGTAGATTTTCCGCGTCAATGAAATGTTTAACTCATGTTAAACAATTTATATGTTAGCTACCCTTAGTTGACTATTAAAACCACCAAAGCCCGTAGTTTACGCCATACAGCCGAAGTATAGCAAAGTGGCTTAGTCAAAATGGCCGGTGCATTCTATCGCGTATTTTGCCGTGAACCAGGCGTTGCGTCGAAAGCGTCTCCTCTGCATCTGAGAATGTTTATAAAAGCATTTTATTTTTAAAAATACAGTCCATTTACTGGATCAGTTGTAGTTGTTGCGATACGACTGCTAAGGTCACATGGAAGTAGGGAGGTCACGGCCCAATTGGCCTCCATCCGCAGCGCCGCCGTGGAGGAGTGGCATACCAGGCTGGAGAGCCCGAGTGCGGGCTTGAGGACCGTCGCGGCAGTGCGACCTGTCTTTTTAAGCTGGCTTGACAGGCGCCACGGTGCGCCGACATTCCGTCTGACACAGGTACTGACGGGCCATGGGTGTTTCGGCTCGTTTCTGTGTCGGATCGGAAAGGAGGAGTGCGCCATGTGCCACCATTGTAGCAGCGGCCGCGAGGACACGGTCCAACACACTCTCGAGGAGTGCCCAGCCTGGAATCTACAACGCAGCGCTCTTAGAGCAGTCGTCGGAGGAGACCTCTCGCTGCCAGCCGTGGTTTCCGCCATGGTCGGTGGCTGGAGGTCATGGCGAGCGATGGCTTCCTTCTGCGAGTGCGTCATCTCGCGGAAGGAAAGCGCCGAGCGGGATCGTGAGCAGAACGATCCCGCCCGCAGCCAGAGGAGACGAAGGAGGCGCCGGGTGGACGACTGACCGGCGCCTCGTGCCCTGTGGTTTGGGGGCATCTAGAGAATTCCGCCACGGCATCCCCTGCCTGTCGTAAGAGGCGACTAAATGGGGTTTGAGAGAGTCGCGGGGCGAGCAGTGGGGGGCTGCTTCTCCAATTTATGCGACTCCGAGGTGGACGACATTGCGGGTGGTCGGTCTCCTGCAGTCGTAGACGCCAAAGGCGTGCTTTGGAGGTCGGGGGCTTCTTAGCCCCCTCATTTAGAGAGGGGCCGTAATGCGGCAACGCGCAGGGACGGTTCCGTGCAGCTATCTTCGTGCAACAAGAGTAGTAAGGGATTCACCGATACTGGAGCAGGTTCGGCGGCCGGTCCGCGGCGCTCCGGCGGCTGCTCGCCGACGTTTTCGATTGCTCCAGATTCGGCCCCCGGCGCCCGCGAATTAATCCGCGGATTACTTTAATACCTACCGCGAATTAATTTGATACCTACCGCGGATTAATTTGATACCTACCGCGGATTAATTTGATACCTACCGCGGATTAACTTGATACCTACCGCGGATCAACTTGATACCTACCGCGGATTAATTTGATATCGACCGCGGATTATTTTGATAACACCCGCGAATAAAATTTATATCGTCCGCGGAATCCATTTCATATCACCCGCGAGGTAGGTATGAAACACGAATTTGTTCATGGTCTACGGTTCCCTTAAGCTTGTACCTTTTCCCTGTTCGTTGTGTTTTTAACTTTCTACTTTCTATCGGCGATCCTTTTTTTTATTTGAAGGATGCAAAGGTCTTTGTCGCGTATTTCTATGCAAAAGCCGTTTAAAATTACTTAATAGTTGCCCTTTACGCATTACGAGCATTGTTTATGATAGATAAAGCAACATTTTCCCTGTTTCGTTGTGTTTTAGACTTTCTACTTTCTATCGGCGACCCTTTTTTATTTGAAGGATGCAAAGGTCTTTGTCTCGTATTTCTATTAACTCGTGTTTCTACGTAAAAGCCGTTTAAAATTACTTAATAGTCACCCTTTACGCATTACGGGCATTGTTTATTATAGATAAAGCAATCGTTACAATACACCATACCTTTCTCAAATTCTAGGTAAAACCCTTTGGGTCTTCTCATTGTCATAATAATTACGGTTCCCATTATTCACATTACCTGATATTACGTATTCAACGGAACATTTAAGGTGAAAGTCGAAACATGTTGGATCTTGTCTGCAAGGAAACAATACTCCCTCTCCATATAAAAGACCGACGCAAAATCACATGGTATCGTATTCCACTCTGTGCTCTGCTCGAAGTGTGATCTCCAGTTGTTTGTAACAGTGAAGTGATAGTAAAATTGTGAAATAGTTAAATAGTGAAAGTGTTATAAAAATGAATGTAAGTACCTTTATATACTTTGATCTAAAAGTGTTGTAACCAGATGTTTCATTAATTGTTTATGTCATGTGTTGTCCACCAGGTTAATACATTTTAGCTATCTTTGATGTCTTATTAATTTATCATTGTTACTAATGTGTACATGTATACTTCGCATACCTATAAGTATTTATCATACAGTACTTACTTAACCGATAATTAAAACAGTTTCATTTCATTTTGTTACAGTTTTCTGAAAATACTTTCAAAAACTACTATTATGCTGAAGAAATCGACGAACCTAGTGATGAAGAAGGTACACTCGCCTTTAAAGTCAAAAAAGCGATATTAGCAAATAAAAGACCGATCGAATGCAACAGCATTGATGAGTTCTTCGAAAAACCAAAAAAGAAGAAGACAACAACAAGAAAGTCATCCAGTGTTGGTCGATCGACGAGCGGTGGTGTTTCATACATCCGATCAAACAGCGATGACAACAGTTCTGCATCACATCTCATAAAAATTGAGGTGTATGAAGTGAATAAAATAAAAAACATCGCACCGACGGAACATTGGAAACACGCTGATGTGCGAGTTAAATATTACGCGGAAAACGACAGTGATAAGAACTTGCAAAGTGTCAAGGACACTATATACAATATAACCAAACAGTTGGCTAGTAAGGACGATTGTGTGAAATATTTTATAGACACAGACAAATGAACAAAAGTGCCAGTGCGTGTCAATGTTTTAATATCATAACTTTAATCATATGCTTTGTACTACTATTATTGAAATAAGAAACTATTATTGTATTAACTGTACTTAAGAATCTACCTGTTTAAATTTAACTTACATTGTATTGTATTTAAACTTTGTACTCTTTTAAGTTACATACTTAATAGATTAATTTGTTTTTGATTCTAGAACTCTTTGTGAATTGTGTTATTGCTAAGTATTATTGTAAATAGTTATAAGTCTTTTTAGTGTTTTTTCATGCTCATGCTTACGATTGTAAAGTTATTGGGAACATTCATAAATTGTTTGGAAAAAAGTGGATAGCTTAGAATGTAATTACATTGTTTTGGGTAGTATATAAGCGTTGAAATAACTTTTTAAAATACTGAGACATTCCTTATCATGGATACAAGCTGTGATTTATACAACATGGAACTCGTCGCACTTCTCGAAAACATCGAATCAATGGATCTGATGTCATCGCAATACGACAAAGAACTGTACGAGCTCTGTGATAAAATGGAACAAAGACAAGTTGAAACGTGAGTAAAACATTTTTTATTATTTTAAGACTAGTTGCAACATGTTTTGGGAATCCATGAAGAGGGGATACACTTAAAGTATTTATAATGGTTCGAACATCTTGCACAATCATTCGACTTGTTTCTTCCGTTTATATTTTTAACATTGAAGTGCAACCAAAATGTACCACTCACTTGATATTTCTAGTTTATCTCAGAGTGAGATTGCAAGTTTCGATAAAAAGATAATTTTACATAAATATCATCGTTTCATACGGTTTTGGTATATATTAAATGTTTTGCCAGAATCAATGTTGGGAGATCCTGATATTTATCCTTATTATACACCATGTAGTGGACATAAAATCTCAAAACAAACTCATTCCGATGAGGATGATATTGATGGTGTATTATCAATGAAAGCATATTGTTTGCAGTGTAAATAACAAATAATGTTAGTATCTATTTAAATAATAGAAACATAGTAGCATATTTATTTCGTGAGATAACATTTTTTTAACAGTTTTCTTATCCATCAGATCTATGCAGAATGGAGAAGGCAGCAGGAAAAGATTAGCGCCAACTGAATTGTTTGAAGAGGATCCATTAAAGAGAAGAAAAAATATTCATCTTGAAGCTCCTTCGACATCTACATCGTCGCTAGATAACATTTTAAATGTAAGTACAGAACAGCATAATGATAAAATTGAATGTCCTGAGTGTCACATATATGTATCAAAAAAATATATGACCAGTCACTATAAGAGCAATAAACATAAAAATAATTTAATTAGAAGAGATAATAATCTACCTAATGTTCAATTCATTGATAGTGCTTTCGGTAATAGAATTATTACATATCGAGTGAAATCTAGTTTAGTTTCTGATACACAGCTTGAATCACCTGAATTATTTTTGCAAAATATTAAAAAAATAATTTATACATTACTAGAACGATCTATCTTAGAATATTCTGTTGTAAAAGTTAATTTTATTCTCAATGCGGATTTCACACAAGAAACAAAAAATCTACACAATGTTTTTGATTTTCAAATTTCAAACTATCTTGTTTGTCAAGGTGATGACAAAGATATTATTTTCTCATCTATAATTACCGAAATAACAAACAAAATGACCAATTTCCAAAAAAAAGGTAGTGGATGGAGTTTAGTTAAAATAAATCACTTCGATATGAATGTCAACAAATTTAACCCATTGCGTGGATCTTCATACATAGACCTACCGTTAGATATAAAACATAAGAAAGCTGTAATCAATGTTCAAAATAACGATCACGAATGCTTTCGTTGGGCAGTTTTGTCAGGATTATTTCCAGCTACTCATAGTTCCAATAGGGTATCATCTTATGTAATACACAAAAACAAACTAAAATTTGATAACCTATCGTTTCCTATAAAAATTAATGACATCCATAAGTTTGAAAAATTAAATAGTATAAGTATTAATGTTTTTGGATTACAATATGATTCAATAAGCAAATCAAATAAAGTTGTGGGTCCATTACACTTTACGAAACACCGTAAAACTACTCACTTAAACTTATTGTATATATCTCAAGGTTCTAAAGGTCATTTCTGTTATATTAAAAACCTCTCGAGATTATTATCTAAACAGTTATCGACTTCTGAACATGCAGTTCATATTTGTGATGGGTGTTTATTAAATTTCACGTCATTAGATAATTTAAAACGACACCAAGAAAATGACTGTTTCAATGTGTGCACAAATTTACCATCGGAAAACGATAGAAAAAGAAACTGGTTTAATGAATTAATACCATCAAACCACATTTCATTTAACAACTATGAACGTAAATTAAGAGTTCCATTCGTTGTGTATGCTGACTTTGAAGCATTTTTAAAACCAATAGAGAGTTGTTCTAACAATCCAAATCAATCATCAACTGTTAATATTCAAAAACATGAAACGTATAGTTTTGGGTATTATGTTAAATGTTCTTATGATGATAATCTTTCAGTATATAGGTCTTATACAGGGCAAGATTGTGCGCTAAAATTTATGCAATTCATTTACGCAGATTTAGAAAATATTTGTAAAAAGAATTCTTTTGTCAAATCACCATTACCGTTAACTGAAGAAAATAAAATAAATATCAATCAAAGTGAGTCTTGTTACATTTGTGCTACTAAATTAAACGTGGATAGAACAATATCTTATAATTGGCATACTGGTGCATATGAAGGTGTAGCTCATAGAGTATGCTCTCAGAAATACAAAGCTCCTAATTTTGTGCCAGTGTTTTTACATAATTTAAGTAATTATGACGCTCATTTCATAGTGCATGGTCTTGATTTCGAGAAAGGTGACATTGAACTTATTCCTGAGAACAAGGAAAAATATATTTCTTTTTCTAAAGTTTTACAAATCAATAACAGAGTTATAAAATTACGATTTCTTGATTCTTTTAAATTTATGTCAAGTAGCCTTAACAAATTAGCTCAGAACTTATTACTTGAACAATTTCGTGAACTCAAATTAAAATATCCATGTGAAGAAGATTTTAAACGTTTAATAAGAAAAGGTGTTTATCCATACGAATACATGACGACATTTGATTCTTTAAAAATAACTTCTCTTCCCACTCGCGATCAATTTTATAGTTCTTTAAATGATAGTCACATTACAGAAAGTGAATACCATCATGCTCAAGACGTGTGGAATCATTTTAATTGTAAAAACATGGGTGAATATTCAGACCTGTATTTAAAAACAGATGTATTGTTGTTAGCAGATATATTTGAAAACTTTAGGGATGTCTGTCTTAAAACATACGGTTTAGATCCTGCCCACTATTATACAGCACCTGGTTTAAGTTGGGATGCTATGTTAAATTTTACCAAAATAAATTTAGAACTTTTAACAGATATCGACAAGGTTACGTTTATAGCGAATAATATTCGGGGGGGTATATCACAATGCAGCAATAGACATGCAGTGGCAAATAACATGTTTATGTCGGAATACGATTCAGATAAACCATCTTCATTTTTGATGTACTTAGACGCAAATAACCTTTATGGTTGGGCTATGTCCCAATGTCTCCCAACAGGCAAATTTGAATGGGTCGATATAAATACAGATTTTAATATAGCCGATGATGCCAAACATGGTTTAATTTTGGAAGTAGATTTAGAATATTCAAAAAATTTACATGATTTTCATTCAGATTTTCCATTTTGTCCAGAAAACGTATGTTTAGGAAACAGCAAAGACAGGAAACTGATCCCAAATTTAAAAAATAAAAAAAATTACGTCATTCATTATAGAAACCTTAAGCAATGTTTAAAAAATGGTCTCCGATTGGTTAAAGTACATAGAATTTTAAAATTTGAACAATCCGCGTGGTTGAAAAGTTACATAGACTTGAATACTCATATGCGTTCATTAGCCACTTCAGATTTTGAGAAAGATTTTTTTAAACTTATGAATAATTCTGTTTTTGGTAAAACAATGGAAAATGTAAGAAAACGAGTTAATGTCAAATTAATTAATCATTGGTTAAATCGTGGCAAAACTCAAGGTGCTCAATCTTTGATAGCAAGACCAGAATTCCATAGTTTATCTATATTCTCAGAGAGCTTAGTTGCAATACAATTAAATAAAACTAACGTTTTATATAATAAACCAATTTACCTCGGTTTTTGTATTTTAGATATATCTAAAACATTACTATACGATTTCCATTACGATTATATGAAAATGAAATATCAAGATAATATTAAGTTACTATATACTGATACCGATAGCTTAATATATCAAATATTTACGCAAAATTATTATGCTGATATAAAACTTGATTTAGTCAACTACTTTGATACGTCCGACTATCCACCAAATAATCAATATGGTTTACCATTATTGAATAAAAAACGGTTAGGTTTTTTTAAAGACGAAAATAACGGTAAAATTCTTAAAGAGTTTGTAGGTCTTCGCTCTAAAATGTATGCAATGGATGTGCAGAATAAATGTATATGTAAAGCAAAAGGGATTAACAAAAGTGTAACAAAAAAATTTTGTCTTACCGATTATAAATCATGTTTATATGAAAAGAAAACGCAATACAGTGAAATGATAAGATTTAAATCAATTAAACATGCTATATATACACAAAAAATTAATAAAATATCTTTATCACACAATGACACAAAACGTTATTTAATAAAAAATTCAACAGATACTCTTGCATGGGGTCATTATAAAATAAAGGACATTTGATTTTATCAACGATTTCTGTACAACGAAAATATGTATGTTAATGTGTGTGTGTTTTTTAATTGTGGTTTTTAATAACTTAAAGTTCTGTCTTTATTATGTACTATCTTTTTTTTTATTGTTTTACTATGACAACTGTTTTGTATAATATCATGAAAAATTAGATGTAAATTTTAATGTATGTAGTTAGTTATTTGTTATACCTGATTTAACTTTATTTTATAATCATTTTCTTACTGTAATATTTTTCAAAACAGCTATGAACTGTATGTGATCATTTTTCAAAGTATTTGTGTATGTAATCTTTGTATATAAAACAAAATCAAATATAATACATTCAATCGTAACTTCTAGTTTTATTCATTCCGAAACGCTTTTCGAGTTCACACGTGCATTTAAAAATGTTTCATTTTTATCATCCTTTTACTGCCATAGTTGCAGGTCCAAGTGGATGTGGAAAGTCTAATTTTGTAACAAACTTTATTAAACATATTAATGAGGTGTGCAACACAAATTTTCATCAAATTACTTGGTGTTTTGATGAAATACAGCCCTTATATAATTTACCAAATGTAAACTATTATCAGGGTATACCAGATTTGCATATGTTTGATGGAAAGGAAGCTAACCTTATTATTATCGATGATCTCATGAGGGAATCTGATGGTCGCATTGTTGACATATTTACCAAAGGTAGTCATCATAGGAACTTGAGTGTATTTTACATTACTCAAAATTTATTTCATCAAGGTAAAGGACAAAGAGACATTTCTTTGAATTCAAACTACATAATTTATTTTAAAAACCCACGTGATAAAACTCAAATACGTTACTTAGCACGACAAGTATCACCAGAAAATAGCAAATTCATAGAAGATGCTTACAGAGATGCTACAAAAGAAGCACATGGCTATTTGATGATAGATCTAAAACAAGACACTTTTGACATGTGTCGAATTAAATCAAAGATATTTCCATCTGATGGTCATTCTACAGTGTACATTCCCACAAAAGAGTTTAAATATGTCAAGAACCAACCAATACCCGTCATTTACAAATGATGGATCGACGCTTAAAGACGCATGAACACTTATTAAATGCTCTTTATAAACTTAAACCAAAACATCAACAAGCTCTTTTAAAAGTCTGTAACGAAAACGAAATTAATTTTATATGTGAATGTATTCATAACGTTTTACAAGGAAATATAAAACTTGAAGAAAAATCAAAGAGTAAACTAAAAAAGTATAAAAATCTACTACGAAAATTGGTACGTAAAAGTACAAATAAAATAAGAAAGAATATTATAGTTCAAAAAGGTGGTGCATTTCTTCCGATTATATTGGGTTCTATTTTGAGTGGATTGATAAGTGGACTAGTTTAAAAATGGAACACGCCAAAAAAATGCTGTTAGTTGATCCAAGCTTAATAGATAAGTTAAATCAAAAAAGAAATGAAAATCCTACCTCTCGTTTAGATAGTGAAATGGAAAAAATACTCGACAGTAATATGGATGATCGAAAAAAGTGTAAATTATACTTACAAATTTTACAAAGATATCTTCACTTTATGGAAGAAGATCGTCGTCCCATTGAACTCCCTATAATAACTTCAAATGACGATAACATTAAACCCACATCTGAAAGCTGGAAATTTTTTAATATAAATAATGATATCAAGAATAAAGATGTAGTTGTCAGTCAGACACTGAGTGATGAAGAGAAGCAACAAGAAAGTTTTACACTCGAAAAAAAACCTTCCTACTCAACAAAACAAATTTTAAATTTAATACCAAAAACATATGTAAAAAAAGGTGAGTTGTTATTGAATTCGGTGTCACTAAATAAAAACAAAATTTATTGGAATGATGCTGGCACAGTGATTGTAGATAATGAAGTGATTCCTAACAGTAACATTATCGATTTAGTAAGCGATACACTGCGACCATTAAAAAACAACGACCCACCTGGTTGGGAAAAATTTGCTAAAGCGTTAAAGGATTTAAAAGTACCTTTAACATATATTGGCAATCCAAAAAGACGTGACTACATAGCTCAACTTCAAAACGCCATCGAAGAACAACCGCCACAAAACACAGAGGTATATTTGACGCCAACGAGCGAAGATAAACACGCAAATAAAATTAAGAAAAAGATTGATTGGGAAAAATGGACCCCTTATTAGAAATAGATCAAATTTATTATGATGTATCACACCCAGCTGGATATAGCAATATCGACAAATTATCAAAAGCTATGAAAGGTAAAATGAAAAAGGAAGAAGTTAAAAACTGGCTGCAATCCCAATCTACGTATACACTCCACAAACCAGTACATAGAAAATTCCCTCGGAACAAATACGTTCTCTCTAATCTCAATGAACTTTGGCAAGCTGACTTAAGCGACATGCGGACTTATTCTAAAGATAATAAAGGTTTCAACTACATTCTTTGTGTTATTGATGTTTTTAGTAAATATGCATATGCTAGACCCTTGAAAAAGAAAAATTCAGAAACCGTAAAAAAGTGTTTCGACAGTATATTTAATGAAGCTAATACTACACCCACTCACATTCAATCTGATAAAGGCACTGAATTTGTATCGAAAGATGTTCAAAGATACTTTAAAACAAAAAACATAAATTACTATACGACAAATAATCCAGACATCAAAGCAAGCATTGTAGAAAGATTTCAAAGAACGCTAAAAATGAAGATGTGGCGCTATTTTACACACAAGAATACACATAAATATATTGATATTTTGCAGAATTTGATACACTCTTACAATCATAGTTTCCATTCTAGTATTAAAATGTGTCCTTCAGATGTTAATTCTAATAATATAATGACAGTTTGGAGTAATTTATATGAAAAATCTGAAAAATCATCAAAAACTATACTACCTATGTTTCATGTCGGTGACCATGTCAGAATAACTAAATATAAACATGTATTCCAAAAAGGTTATGAATCTAATTGGAGCGATGAAATATTTGTGATTTCTTCTATAATAGAACGTACTCCGTGGCCCGTTTATACTATAAAAGATTTAGATGGTGAGGAGATAGTAGGAACGTTTTATGAACGAGAATTACAAAAGGTCATTTATGACCCCACCATTGAACACAAGATTGATAAAATAATTCGCTCTCGTTACTCTGGCAGCAGACAACAAGTGTTAGTTAAGTGGAAAGGTTATCCAAACAAATTTAATAGTTGGATTTTAGCTTCCAGTTTAAAAAAAATATGATTAAAGATTTTTATTTAACTTTACTTAGCAATAGTTCAATGGAATATTTTCCTGAGAACAAAACATCAATTTTTTCAACAAAATTACCCAAACCCATAATATTGGAAGGAGAATGGTGTGTAGGAATCGTTGAATTCCAATATCCATGCACCATGTTTACTGTTCAAGATCATGAGAATGTTATTTACATAACAAAAATCATGAAAATGCCCAATGAAGACAAACTATCTACAGTTTATTATAAGACCCACATACCTGCCACAAACTATGATAATATTAATCATATTTTATCAGCATTAAATAATATAAGAGAAAAAATCAAATTCCGCTACGATAATATATCTAAATTCGTTTCTGTTTCTGTGTTAGACGAATCAATAAAATCTGTAACATTATCTCCTAAACTAGGCTTACAGTTGGGATTTGAACCAAACAGAAACCTTGTTGAAAAGAATTTAGCTAAATGTCCAGCTAATTTACATTTAGGGTTACCATCTCAACTATTCGTTTACTGTGATATAGTTGAACCTCAAATTGTAGGTGATGTAATGACACCTCTTCTGAGAGTAATACCATTAGATCCTTCAAAATACATCTATGGTGCCAATAAAATGCATGTATTTTCACCTCCTCATTACTTACCGGTAATGCGAAGAGAATTCGATACCATTGAAATAGATATAAGGTCAAGCACCGGACAAAAGATACCATTTCAATTTGGAACGGTGTGTGTTAAACTACATTTTAAAAAATTATAATGCATTTTGAACGCTCCAACATGATATGTCCTTATCAACGCTATTATTCTCATCAGGCTGGTTCAGGTATAGGGGTGGTATATAAAGGGGCGCCTTATCAAAAAGGACATGGAATTGGTAGTTTTCTTGGGGGATTGTTTAGGTCAGTTTTACCATTATTATCTAGCGGTGTTCGAGCTGTTGGTAAAGAGGCATTGAGCGCTGGTGTTGGTCTATTGACAGATATGGTTAGTGCGCGACCAATGGAAGATTCAATAAAAGCACGTCTTAAAGAAGTTGGTTCCAACTTGAAACGCAAGGCTGATGAAAAAATAGATAAAATCAATATGTCTGGATCCGGATATATAACAAAACGAAAACGTCTACCTGGAGTCAGTCCGTCGTTGACCGCGAAAGTGAAAGCTCTAAAAAAATCAAAAATTACTCAAAAACAAATCAAGGACATATTTTCTAACAATTAATCAAAATGTCTTTTTTACATAGTCATTCCTGTGAATGTATAAAGTCTGAATTGGATTTGTTTGCATTGCCGTCAACTCAAACTAGCATTGAAAGTGGAATTTGGATCCATTATAAACCAATTTCATCTCTTGCCGATGATGGTCCTATAGAATTTCAAATTCCAGGAGCAGGAGATGACTACATAGATTTATCTCATACGTTACTTCACTTGAAAGCGAAAATAGTAAATCAAGATAACACCAAACTAACCGCATCTACAGTCGTTGCTCCGGTGAATAATTGGTTGCACTCACTCTTCAGTCAACTTGATGTCTACTTAAATCAAAAACTTGTATCACCACCCAATAACACATATGCTTATCGTGCGTATATAGAAAACTTATTGAACTATGCTCCTGCAGCAAAAAAATCTCACCTCACCTGTGGTTTATGGTATGAAGATACAGCTGGAAAAATGGATTCCACCGATGATACTAATAAAGGATTTACTAAGAGGCAAGAATTAGCTAGTGAAAGTAAAGAAATGGAAATGATTGGTCACTTACATGGTGATTTATTCAATCAAGAAAAATTTTTAATCAATGGTGTTGATATATGTGTTAAGTTAATTCGTTCTAGAGAAAATTTCAATCTCATGGCCTCTACAGGTGACCTTAAATTAAAGGTATCTATTACGGATGCATCTTTGATTATTCGTAGAGCACGAATCAATCCCAGCGTGTTACTTGCTCATCAAAAGGTCTTAGCTTCTACCACAGCTAAATACCCCATTACTCGAGCTGAAGTTAAAGTTTTAACAATACCATCAGGTGTTCAAGGAAAAACTCTAGATAACATTTTCTTAGGACAATTACCTAAAAGGTGTATAGTGGGATTTGTAAATAACGCTGCTTTCAATGGAAACCTCACTAAGAACCCATTTAACTTTCAAAATTACGACATCAATACTTTTAGTTTATATATAGACGGTCAACAAATACCATCAAAGGCTTTACAACCCTCATTTGAGAACAAAATTTTTACTTCAGTATATCATACATTGTTTTCTGGAACAGGTATACACTTTCTCAATGAAGGTAATGGGATATCCCGAGAACAATACGCTGAAGGGTATTGTATGTTAGCGTTTGATTTGACACCTGATTTATCAGCAAACTCTGCAAGTCATTGGAATCTTGTAAAGCATGGTAGTGTGAGATTAGAAGTGCGTTTTGAAACAGCTTTATCACAAACTATTAATTGCATTGTTTATGCGGAGTTTGATAATGTTATTGAAATAGATAAAAACCGCAATATTTCAGTAGATTATAGTAGTTAAGAACACAAAATTAACTGTTTAAGATTAGATTAAGCGTGAATAATGTAATTCAGATTTGTTGTTAGATTTAAGTTACCAATAAAACGAATTCATAAAATATTAAGTTCTTTGTTTAACTATAATCCTTGCAACCCCACAACAAGAGTCAACTTGGCTGATAAGTACCATAATAGTGTCTTGTTAACCTTATATGAGACATTACCACTTTATCATTCGACCTGATAAGATTCTGCAGCGATACGGTGAATAAAAATGAATACAATAGAAATACAGAATTACTTAAAGAAAATTGATCCAAGTATTGAATATAATGTATATGCAGCCAATCGTCTACCAATATATGTGGTAACTCCTACATACGTAGTTAGCAACTTAGACTCTGATAACAAACCAGGTTCTCACTGGGTCGCCATACACATAGATAAGAATGGTTTTGGACAGCACTTTGATTCATACGGTCGACCACCTCAAGGATACCACCGAATGTTTTTAGCGAGAAATTCTAGAATGTGGAATTACAATACAAGTCGAATTCAAAATGACTTTACTATAGTTTGTGGAGAGTACTGTTTAATGTATCTGTATTATAAATACTATGGTAAGAGTCTCAAAGATTTTCAAGTATTATTTAGTGATAATACAATATGCAATGATGTGTTTTTAAATGGTTTATTTAAATCATGTTTTGAGGTGAATAAATGAAATATGAAAATGAATGAATGATTTTTCTTTATTGAAGATTAATAACCCCATACAATACTTATAATTCTTCCAAACAATTTATGAATGTTCCCAATAACTTTACAATCGTAAGCATGAGCATGAAAAAACACTAAAAAGACTTATAACTATTTACAATAATACTTAGCAATAACACAATTCACAAAGAGTTCTAGAATCAAAAACAAATTAATCTATTAAGTATGTAACTTAAAAGAGTACAAAGTTTAAATACAATACAATGTAAGTTAAATTTAAACAGGTAGATTCTTAAGTACAGTTAATACAATAATAGTTTCTTATTTCAATAATAGTAGTACAAAGCATATGATTAAAGTTATGATATTAAAACATTGACACGCACTGGCACTTTTGTTCATTTGTCTGTGTCTATAAAATATTTCACACAATCGTCCTTACTAGCCAACTGTTTGGTTATATTGTATATAGTGTCCTTGACACTTTGCAAGTTCTTATCACTGTCGTTTTCCGCGTAATATTTAACTCGCACATCAGCGTGTTTCCAATGTTCCGTCGGTGCGATGTTTTTTATTTTATTCACTTCATACACCTCAATTTTTATGAGATGTGATGCAGAACTGTTGTCATCGCTGTTTGATCGGATGTATGAAACACCACCGCTCGTCGATCGACCAACACTGGATGACTTTCTTGTTGTTGTCTTCTTCTTTTTTGGTTTTTCGAAGAACTCATCAATGCTGTTGCATTCGATCGGTCTTTTATTTGCTAATATCGCTTTTTTGACTTTAAAGGCGAGTGTACCTTCTTCATCACTAGGTTCGTCGATTTCTTCAGCATAATAGTAGTTTTTGAAAGTATTTTCAGAAAACTGTAACAAAATGAAATGAAACTGTTTTAATTATCGGTTAAGTAAGTACTGTATGATAAATACTTATAGGTATGCGAAGTATACATGTACACATTAGTAACAATGATAAATTAATAAGACATCAAAGATAGCTAAAATGTATTAACCTGGTGGACAACACATGACATAAACAATTAATGAAACATCTGGTTACAACACTTTTAGATCAAAGTATATAAAGGTACTTACATTCATTTTTATAACACTTTCACTATTTAACTATTTCACAATTTTACTATCACTTCACTGTTACAAACAACTGGAGATCACACTTCGAGCAGAGCACAGAGTGGAATACGATACCATGTGATTTTGCGTCGGTCTTTTATATGGAGAGGGAGTATTGTTTCCTTGCAGACAAGATCCAACATGTTTCGACTTTCACCTTAAATGTTCCGTTGAATACGTAATATCAGGTAATGTGAATAATGGGAACCGTAATTATTATGACAATGAGAAGACCCAAAGGGTTTTACCTAGAATTTGAGAAAGGTATGGTGTATTGTAACGATTGCTTTATCTATAATAAACAATGCCCGTAATGCGTAAAGGGTGACTATTAAGTAATTTTAAACGGCTTTTACGTAGAAACACGAGTTAATAGAAATACGAGACAAAGACCTTTGCATCCTTCAAATAAAAAAGGGTCGCCGATAGAAAGTAGAAAGTCTAAAACACAACGAAACAGGGAAAATGTTGCTTTATCTATCATAAACAATGCTCGTAATGCGTAAAGGGCAACTATTAAGTAATTTTAAACGGCTTTTGCATAGAAATACGCGACAAAGACCTTTGCATCCTTCAAATAAAAAAAAGGATCGCCGATAGAAAGTAGAAAGTTAAAAACACAACGAACAGGGAAAAGGTACAAGCTTAAGGGAACCGTAGACCATGAACAAATTCGTGTTTCATACCTACCTCGCGGGTGATATGAAATGGATTCCGCGGACGATATAAATTTTATTCGCGGGTGTTATCAAAATAATCCGCGGTCGATATCAAATTAATCCGCGGTAGGTATCAAGTTGATCCGCGGTAGGTATCAAGTTAATCCGCGGTAGGTATCAAATTAATCCGCGGTAGGTATCAAATTAATCCGCGGTAGGTATCAAATTAATTCGCGGTAGGTATTAAAGTAATCCGCGGATTAATTCGCGGGCGCCGCGGGCCGAATCTGGAGCAATCGAAAACGTCGGCGAGCAGCCGCCGGAGCGCCGCGGACCGGCCGCCGAACCTGCTCCAGTATCGGTGAATCCCTTACTACTAACAAGATACCCCGGGGCCGTCCCGTATGCGCCGAAGAAGGCCACCGCGGGTTTTGGTTGGTATGCCGATGTAGGATGTACATAGTGTTAGGGACTCGGTCCAATGCTCGCTCGGATGATGTTATACTCCCGAGTGTCGACATTGGGCCGTAAGATCGGTGAAACCAACATAACCATTCCACTCACCCCACAGTGGTGGTAGCGATAACGCGTTTTTTTTTTCCCCGCGATAAAAAAAAAAAAAAAAAAAAAAGGTCACATGGAAGTGGTATTAGGTTGCTCAGAATCGATCTAAAATTATGCCTTGTAATTTTTTTTTATTGCATTGAATGACGAGACGAGCATGCCGTTCGCCTGGTGGTAAGCGATACGAACACCCATAAACAGTTGCAACACCATCCAGTACCTTGACTTACAAAGTACAAATTGACAATAGGCCTGTCCTCCTATTACATGGGACCTAACGTACGTGGCGAAATGTGGGTGATAATACCTCTTTCTACCCTGAAAAGAGAAAAAAGCGTGATACGTATCTACTGGATACTAATCCCAGAGCTGCTAATGGAAAAATGTAAGGTTACAATCTCTGAACGCTGGTATCAATGTTGCATAGTAATAAAAAGTACCTGAGAATATGTTAGGATTGAACAACATTGAATTTAAGAAGCAATTCGGCTTTATTTGCTTTGTTTAAGTATTAAGAGTGTATGTAGTACGATTAGTAATCCCAAGTGTTAGTTTTCAGAAATTATCTAAGTTTTTCTCTACACCTGTTATTTTGTTTTCTTTGTCTAAAACACACATACACACGAATTGAGAACCTACTCCTTTTTTGTAATTCGGCTAAAAAACATATATTTCGGTAAAATTATGTTTGAATACGAAACCAACTGGCGACTGCTATCAACTGATAACTAACAAGTGATCTCCATTGGTCATAAACAATATTAGAAGAATCATGAAAATGCTGCCAGTCTTAAAGGAAATGAATAAAGTTTAAATTACATTTAACGCGAAAAATTTAACTATTATTATAATATATAACTTTGTTATTAACAAAACACAGCCCGGCTTCACGAACACGGAAGAACCAAAGAACAAACTAAACGATAAAATAACAAAACTTTCAACCCTTTTAATAAGCGTGTTAAGTGAAACTGCAAAGTTACTCAGCAACCGCCATTACGTAATCAACGCGGTGTAAAATATAGTTTTAAAGTACGAAAACGAACAACAAAGCTTTAAACGTAAAGCGACTGAAGTGCGCTGCAACAACTCTTAGAAATTATAACACTGTCTGTTGTTTACGTTTGGAGCTCGGTACAAAACTCAGTCGCTTTGTGCGACCCGTGTAAAGGGAATGAAGTAAGAGAGCCATTAAGTCCCGCGTGGTTGGGTGACGGCCCCTACCAAGGGCTCTACCTGGTGGTGTGAAAGATCATATTTTTTTTTTATTTTCTCGGTGTAAGTAGTGATCTTCTGGTGAAGCATTTCCTAGTATGCTATTCTGTTCTATTAAAACTATTTTAGTGAACTTGATCAGTCTTGGGCGTTGTTCCATTAAGGTTTTATTCCATTTAAAAGTTATATGTGGTTTCTAATTCGAATAATCTTTTAGAACTTGTATATGAATAGATAGTAAATACGTGTGCAAGAGGTAAGAGGAGTTGTAACGCTATTGGTGTTATAAGAGGAACCTACCACTTTGCCTACTTCTGCAGCCAGCTGTAGCCCTGGAAGTTACAAATGTCTTTTATAAAATGTAATTTTACAGCTTGGAATATTAATATTATTATTATTTTTCATAATAATATTAATATTCCAATTATAATTTTTCGGATTATTATTCATCATCATTAGCCACAGAAAATCCACTGCTGAACATAGGCGTCTCTTAAATCTTTCCAAACCAACCTGTTAAAAGCGGCCTACATCCAGCAAGTTTCTGCTACCTTTATCAGGTCGTCTCTCTACCCTTCAGGTTGACGTTCAACGCTGCGCTTGCCGTACTTTGAATTTAAATTTGTAATATACTTTTCATTCGAAAGCCCATAGTAGCGGTTGTCGAGTGAAATAATTATGATCCAGAACCGCAACGTGAACGATACTTAATGGGATTGGCTGAATCTTACGTAACTATTTTCATTTTAATGTAAAAGTAAACTTTAATGAATGGGCCGGGCTATTCTGCCTCGCCTAGCTTCGCGCTACTTCACCGACGCGCTTTGGTTTGTATTTAGAGATCATTTTACTTCACACGTCTCCAATGATTGAGCTAATTTATTGTAATTTTAAGTTGTTGTAGAACCTATTCGTACTTTATTTTATAAATGCGAAAGTTACACTGTCTGTTATGCTTCCGTGGCTAAACTATGGGACCGATTTTGACGAAATTAGTACGAGGTAAGCTTGAACCACAAGAAATGATGCAGGCTGCTTTTATCCTGGAAGAGTACATAGTACGACTTTTATCCCCGTAAAAGTCCTCACGCGGGCGGACCCACGAGCAAAAGCTGGTCAGTTTACAAATAAATATTAATTCGGAAAGGTTTCTTCATTTTCAGAGGTCCAGAATTTATCATAATGTTTGTAGTAATAATAATCATAATGCTAATAAAATAATATCATACTATGCATAACTTTATTCCTGAAAATTAAACAATATAAATACTTATCCAAAATACTAAAGGGAATTCACTTAAAAGACATACAAGGAAAATATCGCCTAAATTCGTTGAAATGCCATCTATAAATAATCATTTGTTACACTCTATTATGTCTAGGATAAAATAAATTCTTTGTTATTCCAGGGCAAATAGTTTCATAAAAATTACGTAGCTTTGTTCGTCCTACGTTTGAGCTTCCGTTGTTTCACTAGTTTTAGTTATGTGTGGAATAATAAAAGGCCTTTTACTACTGGCTTTAAAATTTGGATCCTAAAACATTTATAGCATTTGTTTAAAAATAATATTTTTTACATTCAAATATTATTATATTTTGTCTGTAAAATTTAATAGTAACATTATAAAGATGAAACTAGTTTTGTGTATGCGAAACTTCATGTAGATGTCTGGATGTTTTTTTAGATGTAGCAGAAATCGGTTAACGGATTTGACACACAGATAGACCATGTCCTAGATTAACATACAACTTACTTTCTGTCCTAGAAAATACCTAGTGGGACTTATTCTTTAAAAGGTCGCAGAGCAGATAGTAAAACTTAGTAATCCTTATAAATTTTAATGAAAAAAACACAATACTTACCCAAACTCAATTTATTCTCAAATAAAACGTCAGGAAAACCGATCGCAATTCAAAAGCCACAAAACAACTAAGTAAATCATCCATCAAATCTCATAAGGAATTCAGTGTGTTGTGAGGGATCAGAGAGCGTCGTGACGGGCGGAGTCACGTGCCGGCTATAAACTTGAAATGTTTCGTACATACATGAGATGTTCGAATGCTCGTATCAGTTACAACGCAGTATGTTAGGACGAATAAGTACCTGCTTATGCTTGAATAAAACAACAAGAAATTGTGGTATAAATGACGATAATAGGAATTCGTTAAATTCCATAAAAAGTCCAAGCCTAGCTTGCACAATGTACAAATACATTTAAAACGTCGTCCTGTCTCTGTCATCCGTTAGGAGTTGGCAAAGAGCGCACTATGATTCAAATATTTTTAGCGTTTGTTTAGTGAGTCGATGTGCAAGCCAGCTTATGTCTCATAAATTTGTGCTTTATGAAAACTTTCTGCATGTTAAGGAATTATTAGTCGACTTAAGTCTTACTGCTTTCTGTAATGAGTGCTAAAAATATGGAGGAAGCATAATTTTGAAGATCAAAAAACGTAACATTTCTCGTTAGTAGAATTTATTTTCGATAAACTTAGGCGCGATAAACAGTTTCTTGCATACTAAACTTCTACCAACTCGCATCTTTATAATCAAGCTTCGTCTAATATGCGGCTATACCTCAATTCAGAACAAAAGATCCAAACTTTATAGCAAATAAAAAGCGTAAGTACGTCCCACATAAGAATCTTAATCGCGTCCGATCGTATCGTACGATACAATACGATATAAATAACGTAAAGTCGAAACAATGGCCCCGATCGGATTAAATTGCGTTGTGCCGGACCGTTTAAATAGTAATACTTATTTATTTTCTGCGATATGTGTTCTGTTTTTGTGATAAAGTGTTAAATGTTAAATGCTCAAGGATAAAGTTGGCGCTGTAGTGAATTGTATTTCTCTTTATCATTAATGAACAGTACTCGACAGTAGATACTTATTAAAAGAAGAGGTAGGCAGGTGTAAATAAAATCAAAATGAAATAGTTTATTCATCACATAGGTGAACATAGTTGCACTTATGATAAGTCAAGATACATTAAATTAATTATAATTATTATGTATATATCCTTTATTCTAAAAGTTATCTTTTTACATTTTTATATATAAGTTATAAAAATGTATATATAAAAAAAAACACCCTCCGATGGCGAGGCTCAAGAACCAAGCCACAGGTGGTTAGGGATTCAAAGTGAGGAAACTGCTCACAATGCGTGCCGTGTCCAACAGTACAGCCTTCTGCATCTGGCTCTTGACCCAACGACCAATTGAGAGCCTCTTAAGATGTTGGTCAAGGCTATTATTAATACAAAGGGTCATTTATATAACTACGGGCATTTTTATTGGGAGTAAAATCAATGATGAAAAATAAACAAAAAGCCAGCTCGGGCTGGCAAGAAACGGGATATAAAAAAGAGATTAATTATTTTTATTAAAAAAATAATGGAAAGAGCGCGTCGCGATCCTCGCCGGTGAGGACACTACAGGCCCTAGCCTAGCTAACCTATCACAGCCTTTCACTAGCTACCTAAGCGATGACAACCCAAAAAAGAAAGGCACAAATAAACTCCGGGCTTACTTTTTGTCATCAATTGCTCATTGTTTTTATTTTTCCATTACTTTGTGTTGAATTCAAAGTCAGATTAGTTATATAAGCTAATGCACGCACATCACCGTTGAAATGGGATAAAAATTCAAATGAAGAGATTTAATACTTGGGCAGGCCTGTACAAATACTAAACACTGGACATAACAAAACAAATAACGGTGTACAACGTGCATTCGCCGACATTTACAAACATAATTTTTGTTGTTGTTTTTTTTAACCAGGGACCCACTTTTCGCCAAGTGTCTAACGACCCATGATTTGATAGCAAGCCTACCGCCATATCGTGCACAAATTCCAAACTCCGGGCTGATACTGAGCTGAAAAACCCAATTTCACTTAGCACATAAAACTAAACCGAAGAAGTCTTCTTATAAATCGATCTATAAAAAGAAAATACAAACACACGAATTGATACCCTCCTCCTTTTGGAAGTCGGTTAAAAATTAACAAGCTATAAAACGTCATATTACATAGTGTCAAAGACGATGCTGTACGAACCCGATACTAACCAATCTCTAGCCAATGTGTGATATTTACTGCCGAGTACTGTAAATGCTGACTAGATCTCTAGTATGCGACTCTTCGTATAAATATTTGTTTTGGCGACAAGATGCTGTGCAAGCAAAATGGTGTACACGTTTAAAGGAGTTCGGGGCCTGCTTAATTACTGGGGGTTTAGTATACCACGTAACATCATACGTTGCAAGGTGACGAGTACCTTGTATCATCTATACTGTCTATACTGATATTATTAGAGACTATCCCGCCCTCACACCCGCCACTACAACTTCTGTAAGCCAGGATCATAATGGCACGCATTTTATGACACCAAGCGGTGAAGCTCGGCGAGTCTCAGGGAACACTAGTCTGTCTTTATCCCGCAACGAAATTAATCAAATAGAAAGATAGGGAGGAGTTGTAAATATTAATTGTCCATTTCCCTCCATAACAAAGCGGGAGACAAAATAATGAACTAAGGAGGCATTTTAACCTCAAGTATAGGGACGTTTACAACTAGAGAAGCCAGTTGTAAAGCACCATGGATAACAATTACATTAAAGGGTTCTATCATTTGAGCTGTTTATTTGGCGGGATAGTCTCTATACTAATATTATAAAGAGGAACTGGAGAGGAGGACTGCCTCGGTGGCGTAGTTGTATTACGGTACGACTGCAATGCTGAGGTCTCGGGTTGGATCCCCGGGTCGGACAAAGTGATATTGGATTTTTGTAACCAGTATCAGCTCGGAGTCTGGAATTTGTGCCAGATATGGCGATAGGCTCGCCCTCTATCACATCATGGGATGGAATACGCACGGCGAAAAGTGGGTGCACTAGTTGCGCCTCTGCCTACCCCTCCGGGGATATAAGGCGTGAGTATGCGTTAATAAAGAGGAAAGATTTGTATGTTTGTAACGAATAAACTACTGGCCTTATTCAAAAAATTCTTTCACCAATATAGAGCTACATCAGCGAGTAACCCGGAAAAACTCATTCACGCGAACAAAAGTTTATTTTTGAATATTTAGGGCCAATTTCACCGCTTGCTGATAAACGCTATTTCTTACATAAATGTATTAGCGGACCAAATACAAAGTCAAGAGCATAGATTAGAAGTGACTTTGGCCCTATAATCTAGGAAGATTACAGAGTGAGTTGTGTTTGGTCGGCTTATACATGTGACGAATTGTGTTTATCAGCAAGCGCTGAAATCAGCCCATAGATGTTAAATTTTAAAAATAATGCCGTAGTTGCGATGGTGTTAAAATATTTCGCCGAAGACTTAAGTATCAATTAATTTTTGGTGTTGAAATTTACGAGATACCATCATCAAAAATCGCAAAAACCGAAATGAACGCCTCGGCAAATCTATCACGTACGATCACCAATTACACCGTACGTGATTATTCACCTCATAATTATTATAAGAGTAAAGTTCTCGATCAATCGGCTAATTTTGAAGATTCTATCGTTCTTTTCCCTTGTAATTTATTGCGAAGAAGGACCGGTATTTTTTAAGGGGAAAAGGCGCATTTTTGCATTCGAGTTAATCGATTCTGGATGCGATGGACGAATCGATTAGGGAATCGGTGGATCGGCTTTCGACGGTGAATCAGTGGGACTTTATCACACGGTGTTGTATTTCTTTATGTTCATTTGGGTGACAAGTTCACAAAATGTTGGTGTTATAAAACATTAAAAATATTAATGTTGTATAACATTTTTGCTACTTATATTAAATAGCTATATTTATGTAACTGTAGTGTTTATTTTAAGTTTTTGTACCATTATCTTACATTGTGTATAATTAATATTATTTTTCAAAGACAAAAGATTTTTCCGTCTATTTCTATATTTTAATTTCTATTCTTTGTGTTTTCAATTACACTATCAAATAAATTTTCCAATTATGTCCCATTTTCGCAATACATATCCCACTCAGTAATTCGCTTCGGTGTAAACAGCATCCAGCTATCAACAAGGTATCAAGTTCTGAGTTCTTTATATCTGATCGTAGTCTCGAGGCAACATTATTTTTTTTATATTACCCCGACGCGACGCTCGTTACCGATGTTGTTTACGATATTCGATTTTTGCGCGAACCCCTTTACGAATATATTTAAATATATTACGCTACATTGTGACTGAGGACTCACAAATCTTAAATGCCTAATTTTCTTGAAGGATTTCGAATGGATTTAGGTCTGTATTCTGAATATCAACATTGAAATGAAGTTGCTTAAAACGTTTTAAATCTTCATAAGTAATGTGAGTTTTACTGCTGAACACATTCTAAATATTTTCTTACTGAAAATTATACTGTATTAACATATGTGTATAGTTGCATTTCTAATTTTCTCTGACTTGTTTCAGGTAATTATAAAATACCGAATAATGCCAGGTATATAATTCGCGAATTAACTCGATTGCTGTATGTATTGCTCGGTATCGCAATTGGTAATTTACGTAATGTACGTACGTAAGTAATTCTTCTAGCCAGTTTCGGCTACTGCGGCCAATCTCGACGGAGATCAGTCAGGTACGCAGGAGATATTATAGTGCACAAGTGTGTGCGCAATACACAAGTGCAATCGCTATTCCTTCACTGTCATAGTCCGGTGAGGCGGCAATCCGATATGACCGAAGAGAGATCAGGCGCAGGACCAACGGCTTTACGTGCTTTCCGAGGCACGGGGGTATCACACCGCCAACTTCCTGACTCCGAGCTGGGACTGAGTAATTATTAAGATGGAAAAACCCAGTCACAATGTTTTTGGCTCGACCCGGGATTCGAACCCAGGACCTCAGCGCGCAAATCATACTCGTAACGCGTACGCAATACAACTACGCCACCGAGGCAGTCGCAGCAATTACTCATTTATGCACTAATTAAAAAGTTTTTCCTAGAACGAGTCAATTGCAGTCATTACGCTGTTATTAAATAAATTTCCAAGTCTTTAAATAATAAAGAAAGCTTCATAATTGTTCATAATATCTTGATTCTGAAATATACACCGTATATATAAATTTACATCACGCCTTTATCCCCGGAGGGGTAGGTAGAGGTGCACCAGGGCGCCCACTTTTCGCCATGTGTTCTGTCCCATGATGTGAACCTATCACTATATTGTGCGCAAATTCCAGACTTTAGTATAGCAGAAAAACCAATATCACTGTCCGACCCGAAATTCGATCCCAGGACCTCACAGCGGTGTCGTACCGCGCACAGTACAACTACGCCATCGATGCATAATACAAATAAGCTGAAAATAAATTCGTAATTTGCATTGTCTGTTTTGAAATTATGTTATTAACTAGGCAGATGTCTAGAATATAAACTAGGTCCCTAAATGCTGGCTAAGTTTCTGTCTAAACACTGGCAGTACTTTTGACTTTTATTGTATCGCAGCTCAAGCATTGAGTTAGTACTTATATTAAATTTACGTAAATAACTTAAAATTGTTTCTAAGATTTTTAGGGTCGTTTATATGTTACGTAACGGCGATGCGGTAATTTTGAAAAGGAAAAAAATATTATGTATAATGCAATAATTGACTCAATTTCGAAACTGTGACCATAGTTCTTGCCAAATTATGATACAAGTCCAGCATCTGGTGTGTGAGGAACTGAAAAAGTCACTTGGGGTCACCAACATTTTGTGACTCACACAATTAAATAGGTACATTCGTGGCACGTCTTCCAACCCGCACTAGGCCAGCGTGGTGGACTAAGGCCTAAACCCTCTCAGTAGTAGAGGAGGCCCGTGCTCAGCAGTGGGCAGTATATAATATAGGGCTGATTGCATTCGTGGCACAGGTCGTGAAAGCTATTTAAAAATGAACATTGCGTAGTTATCAGAGCCCTAACTTACCTGACCACGAATGAATCAAGGCCTAGGTCTTGCATTCATGGTAATCCTATGACGAACACATCAGTGTGACAGACTATCCACATGTTTTCTATTTAATCTATGTCGATGGAATCCAATACTCTTGCCCCAGTTACATGAAGTAAGCGTTTTAGGTCTAATTTCACTATGCTCTGTTAGTTACTTTAACAGTCTGTTAACTGTCTTAACGGACTGTTGAGGTTTTCGAAAGTCCCACCATGCCCTAACAGGTGATTAGCTTCCTTAACTAGGCGTTCTTTCATAGGACTACTTTAACATTAGCGTTAATTTTAATGCCCGATTAATTAAACCCCGTTAAATAAGAAATTGGTAAAATTGAACCTTAAACTATTAGAAAGACTTATTTATATTGATAAATCTAGAATTTTTAATAATAAATAATAATAAAAGAAATTCTTTGTGATGTGAACGCACCTATTAATACTTTCAAAGTTAAATGTCAGACTTTTCGTTAAGTTTTGTAAACTTTTAACAATACACAATTGACTCAATTTTAACATAACTAAGAGAGCGCTCCGTCGGTTATAATGCGGGTCACCTTTCATATCGGCTCAAAGGGTTTAAGACTTCACTTAAAGTAAATTTTTAGGTACTAAGTGCTCGCTTGGGTGATTGATTGTGTAAATGTAACTTGATACGATCGAAAAATCTGGGAGAAATATTCTGGTTAAAGATATTGTGCCCGGTGTGGCCATAGACTCTCCGGTCACATCATGAGTCAAACACATGGTGAAAGTGGGTGCATAAGTTTCGCCTCTGCCTACCCCTTCGGGGATAAGGCGTGAGTCAAATCATGAAGAATTATATACAATTTTTTTTTCTGTATAAAATCGAACTAAGACTTCTGGTTTCATAAGCCATATAAGACGTCCAAAAGGTCGGATTTCAGAGAACATAACGGGGCTTGCTACCCACCGATAACATTTAATAGAACGTTGTCCATTTCACCCCCCTTGCCTTAATCAACAAGTCCTAAACCAACACGGTAGATAATATCAGCGTCTGTACGTTCCTTCGGTTTAAAGCTGTGTGCAGACTGTGGACGTGTACCATGAAATGTATCATTTCAGTGTGTATATTAATGCAATAGCATTAGGACGCTTCGAGCGCATTGAGGGTTGATCAAATATTATTAATACAATCATTTGTAAAGATGTTGGTATGTTTTTTAGAAAATGCATAAATCACTTAATATTAGCTTGATATTAAATGACTTCCACTACCCTTAAACAAACACATTCTCAGAAAATAGTTGAACTGCAGATATCAAAAGAATAGATATAAGGTAAAAGATGGACTATATGACTTACGTTACATGAAGTAAGGCACGTTTTTAAGTGTAAAATCTCTTGATACGTTTCACCAATGCGTACGCGGCTTAACATCGCCATTGTAACGAGTTCTCATTTGTTTATAATGCTGTGTGATATTTTCTGCTTGTGTCGGCGCCTTAAGTTCAATTTAATGGAAGTACATATGTTAAGGACGGGTTTTATGTATATTTTCGTATCATTTCTTTATGTTTAGGATTGTTTTCAATAATTTTTTGGAGTTGTGTTAATGAAGAAGTAAGTCAATATGTAAAAGTAACTCGTGTCGGAGTCTCGTAACCGGTGTTATATTATAGAGGAGTGAAATGTGTATGATTGTAGGAGTTTCTTTTCATTGCATTGAATGACGAGACGAGCATGTCGTTCGCCTGATGGTAAGCGATACGACCACCCATAAACAGTAGCAACACCATCCAGCACCTTGAGTTACAAAGTACTGTGTGGCATTCCACTGCGCTCGTCATCCTGAGACATAAGATGTTAAGTCTCATTATGTCCAGTAGTTACACTGGCTACAATGTCCTTCAAACCGAAACACAACCGTGCATGCACATGCACAATGCTGCTTGGCGGTAGAAATAGATAGGAATATAATCTTTGGAACTATGGAAGCGATTTTTTTTAAACTTGATACTGTCTCTGAGTAACATCAGGCATACTTTCTGTTGAATTGATTTTTTATTTAAATTTAGGTTGATGTCAGCAATGGAATTTTACTATGACGGATCCGTGGATATACCACATAGTCTACTTGCTTTTCGCCTGAACTATATCTATACTTATCTATACATATAAATAAAATTGGAGTGTCTGTTTGTAATATTGAAATAACCGTTTTTTACTACATGTATATGAATATATATACGGTACGTACACCAAAATAACGTTTTTTACAATTTTTGTCTGTCGGTCTGTCTGTCTGTCTGTTTGTTCCGGCTAATCTCTGAAGTGGCTGGACCGATTTTGACGAGACTTTTATTGGCAGGTAGCTGATGTAATAAGGAGTAACTTAGGCTACTTTTTATCCCGGGAAAATATAAAGCGGGAGTTTTATCCCGGGAAAACTCATTCACGCGGGCGGAGCCGCGGGCAACAGCTAGTAATATTATAAAGCGGAAAGATTTGTATGTTTGTAACGAATAAACTAAAAAAATAGTGGACCGATTTTAAAAAATCTTTCACCAATATAGAGCTACATTATCAGCGAGTAACATAGGCTACTTTTTATGCCGGGGAAATATAAAGCGGGACTTTTATCCCGGAAAAACTCATTCACGCGGGCGAATCCGCGAGCGAAAGTCTAGTGCTTAGATAAAACTATACCTGTTCGTCCGTGTTTACAGAAATTGCACACCTCCTGGTGCCAAGGTGTGGCAGTTAAAAACCTACGGGCCGTGAGTAACGACAGATATTACCTACCGACGTCGTACAGTTAACTGCGCGCATACTTTACTTCGTAAAAGAATATCGTGCACCTGAGATCGGGGGTCATGTATTTATCCCTGTTTCATCTTAGAATAGTGTATTAGTATAATGAATGTGTCAATTAATAAAGATATTTCGGTATTTATTATCAGTAAATCGCGAAATCGGCTGACTCCGTGGCGTAGTTCTATTACGGTACGACTGCACTGCTGAGGTCTTGGGTTCGATCCCCGGGTCGGGCAAATTGATGGGTTTTTCTATTCAATATCAGGCCGGAATCTAGAATTTGTGACCAATACGACGATACGCTCGGTCCATATAACAAAGGAAGGAATACACACGCTGAAAAATGAGTGAACTACATGCGCCCCTGCCTACTCCTTCAGAAATAAAACGCGTTATAGCACATAGATGATACAAATTCGGTATTAATAAATCAAGCTCAAGTTTGAGTTACATCTCAAGTAGATTTAATTCAATACATTACGTCTCCTTGAGATGTATCATGTAACTCAAACTTGAGATTGATTTATTAATACCGAATTTGTATCATCTATGTGCTATAACGCGTTTTATTTCTAATACCGCCCTTAGCTACTTTTGGGTGCATAGTACGACTTTAATATTAGAAAAGAAATTCCACGTATGTATGGGTAAGCTGGACAGATATTCATTACGAAACTAAAATTTTGCTCGCGGCTCCGCCCGCATGTAAAAGTTTTTCCAGGATAAAAGTAGCCTATAGCACTCAGGAGTAATGTAGCTTCCTACTAGTGAAAGAATTTTCAAAATCGGTCCAGTAGTTTTTGAGTTTATCCATTACAAACAAACAATCAATTCTTTCCTCTTTATAATATTAGTATAGACAAACAAACATCACGCCTTTATCCCCAAAGGGGTAGGCATTGAGGCAGAGGTGCAACCAGGGCATCAACTTTTCACCATGTGTGTTCCCTTTTCGCCATGCCTGTTCCGTCTCATGATGTGATAGGGGGCGAGCCTAACGCCATATCACTAATTCCAGACTCCGGGCCGATACTGATTAGAAAAACCCAGTATCACTTTTCGACCCGGAATTAACAACACCGAGGCAGCGTATATTTATGCGATTTTAGTGTCTCTAAGCCCCAATGTAGCCCATATATTCGATGAAATCTACGCGTACCAGCTTTGAAGCTGAAATGCTAAACAATATCGTTCGATGGACAAACAATGGCCCAAACCAGTAGATATATCTCCGCTACTATCACTGTGTAGTCAACTATCAACAGTAGTGTATTATATAAAGCTTGGTCAAGAGATTAGATGATTTATGCAAGCACAACGGTCGAATCTTTTACGCGAAAAGGAGCCTACAACGAATACTCATAGGTATGACATATTTCTGCCACCAGACAGTGGTGTTTAGTACCGGTTTTTATTTTTTAACAAACTTCCAAAGCAGGAGGAGGATCTCAAATCGTGTTTGTATTTTCTATGTATGTACACTTATTTCTCTAAAAATTGTGTGCCTATTTCCGTTGTTCCTTATTTATTTAATAACTAGACTTCTGCTCGCGGCTCCGCCCGCGTGAAATAGTTTTTCCTGGATAGAAAGTAGCCTATAGCACTCAGGAGTAATGTAGCTTCCTATTAGTGAAAGAATTTTCAAAATCGATCCAGTAGTTTTTGAGTTTATCCATTACAAACAAACAAATAATCAAATCTTTCCTCTTTATAACATAAGTATAGAATTAGGTTCTCGAAATGGTCCGATTTCAATATATTATGTTCGTTTAGGGTTCATAACTTTATTCTCAATAGGCTTAATCCTACGAGTAATTATTACATACTCATTACATACTCATCATCACATCACTTTAAAGTGTTACTAAAATATTAAATTACACAGGTTGTATTAAAGAGAATGGTGTCTGATGTAGGCAAAGCCTGTGTTACAGGTCACCAGATTCTCACTTCTATGACGTACAATAGCAGTAATAATCATCTATATTTAAGGATGCAAAATTAAAATTTGACAATGTGGTTAATACAATTAGAATACAAGGTATGTGTGTGTGTGTGTGCGTGCGTGTGCCCGTGTGTATGTGTGTATGTGTAAACGCATGCACTGTTGTGTTTCGGTTTGAAGGACATTGTAGCCAGTATAACTACTGGACGTAATGACACTTAACATCTTATGTCTCAGGATGACGAGCGCAGTGGAATGCCACACAGTACTTTGTAAGTCAAGGTGCTGGATGGTGTTGCTACTGTTTATGGGTGATCTTATTGCTTACCATCAGGCGAACGGCATGCTCGTCTCGTCATTCAATGCTATAAAAAAAATCTAGTATCATTACTGGTCAATATGATACTTAACATGAAATAAGTCAGGAGTAGAGTGTAGTTGAATGCTATGACCTCGTTCTCTTAGCAGGGTTTAAGAGAGCATTCATTTCTGTAAGCAGCTGTTTGGTTTTTCCTCTGGCACATTTCAAAGGCAGTTGTCATATTACCATAAGGTAAGCCGATTCGTCGCCTGTCCGCTTGGAAAAATACTCAGATCACATAATTATACTGAACTACATAATTGGTTTCCAGCTTAAAAGCTGAGTCACCTGCTCTCATACATCTTTATCATAATTAAATTTTCACCCTGAATATGAAAAGGAATATCAACGTCCAAGTATCTAAGCCACAGCCAAAAGCGACAGCATCCGCCACGCAAACAATAGCTGGCATATCTCTATATAGCCTAGATATCTAAATAAACACTATAAACCCAGCTCAGCATAATGACCTCGGTTCAGCCAGATATACGACCGGCGGATACTGAATTATGTGCCGTATAAATATTAAACTAGGTTTTAAACTTGCCCGCTTTTGTTCGCTATTCTTTATTAGGTTTGCGGGTTGAATTATAGAATATTTTTAATGCTTTTTATGATTTGTTTTAAGTGAGCCTATGGATTTATTTTGATGGTTTACCATACCATACTAACCCTGTATTATATACTACCCACTGCTGAGCATGGACCTCCTCTACTACTAAGAGGGTTTAGGCCTTAGTCCACCACGCTAGCCTAGTAAGGGTTGTCAGACTTCACATACCTTCGAAATTCTTATAGAGAACTTCTAGACCGAGGGTAAAATTACCTGCGTAACAGCACAATAATCCAAAAGAGCGTACCATATTCGGAACAAAAAACAATGTATTATTATTGTAATAAGAAAATTTTCTATTTCACATTGAAATACGATATTTCCATTCTATTTCGAACAATAGAGGAATCATTAAAGAATTGTGTGCTTATATTAATTTTGTTTAGGACGTATTGGATTCCGAAAATAGAACAATAATCCAACCGACTCCAATAGCTTATAATGCGATAATAGGTTATTCTTCATAATAATTTCTCGTTACGCTGATGAATGTATGAAATATTTTTCCTGACAGTCTATTATTATAAATTTTAAATTAAAAAGTTCGAAATTATGAGACCGCTCGAGTGATCGATTACAGTCTGCAATAAGTAATGAGTATGTATAGTATGTATAAACTTGTATAAAATGAAGACTAATGGTCAATTTAGTCCTTTCCACATATTAATATGTGATCTTAATGTTCCTTTTTATTGTCCTTTGTTTCCATTTGTAATTGTATTTTTTTTTCTTGTGTGTGTGTGTGTGTTGTGTGCAATAAATGTTTATATTATTATCTGGGTTCTCATTTTAATCTAAATGTCAATAAAAAATAAAGTTTCGTGATTCTTGATTTGAAAATTTTCAAAGAAATTATGATACTCAAAAAATTAATCGTTCACGTCCATTCTAAATACAGGGGCATGTTTCACAGGTGGAAAGTAAATTTTATTTGACAGTTATCGTATTAAACAACTAATGTAGATAGTACACATTTTATTACCATTTATTTGGGAGCATAGATTACAGTGTGACTTTTGTATTTATTCGGCTTATACATTTACTTGTGAAGCAAGCCCTTACTCTTGTAACAGATGTAAATAAACACCTAATACACAATCCATACAAACTCATTGTGGGTTACCAATAAAACCACATCCCTAGACGCGTGTCCCATACGTTAATATATCTCCAATGTCCAGAGCCAGCCCTATCGAGCCCACTGTGGCTTCCTTCGATTTAAATTCGCGTTACAATAGTATCCTGGTAATCCAATAGTGCCGCGAGGGTTTCGGAGATATCCGATATTTTTACCGGAACTCTACCAATGACGGGGCACGTTTATTGTGTTCTGGGGTAGGGTTGATACTCGTCAGTTGTTATTTTTATAGTTAGCTAAATTCAGATTATTTAATAAAGTTTTTATTTATTATCATCATCATCATCATCAGCCACATGACGTCCACTGCTGAACATAGGCCTCCCCCAAAGATTTCCAGACGGCCCTGTCAAAAGCGGCCTGCATCCAGCGTGTTTCTGCGACCTTTGTCAAGCCGTCCGTCGACTATATTATCCTACTTCCTACTATAATATTATAAACGCGAAAGTTTGTGAGTATGGATGTATGGATGTCTGCATGTATGGATGTTTGTTACTCTTTCACGCAAAAACTACGGAACGGATTTCGATGAAATTTGGCACACGGGTAGATCATGCCCGGGATTAACACATAGGCTACTTTTAATCCCGGGAAAATATAAAGCGGGACTTTTATCCTGGGAAAACTCATTCACGCAGGCGGAGCCGCGGGCAAAAGCTCTTTTATTATAGTTTCTCCTTATTATAATTTTTATATTAATCTATTAATCTTTTTTTTGGCAATCGCCTATATTAAATCAGACATGAGTTATTCAGTGCCTGTAAATATAAGACTATGCAGGAAATAGGTTTTTGATAACCAAACACAACTAAAAAAACACTAAAAACCAAAAAATAATTTAACATTACCTACATTCCGTGACTAATTTCTATTGCTAGCTAAGCTATGTAAATATATGAATAAATATGCAATAACATTACTTATATACTGGTTGTCAATTTTGAAGTGGGTACCTAATTAAAATTACACATTGTTTTCGCGTAGTTATTCTTGTCTTGATTTTAGCTTAGCTCCTCCTTTTTTTTGAAGTCGGTTAATAAATTAAAAGTAGGAAGTTTATGTATAACTGTCCCGGCTGCTTATTAAAATAAAGTAAATAATAACAACAATTGCATATAACATAAATATCTTTCCTACAATTTTTTTAACCTTTATGATAATAGATATTGTGTAAAGAGTTAATTCAAAACAAAAATTTCATCAAACTCCTCACTCCATGCCACTCTATATAAATCATCTAAATAAAGTGAAACATGTCTAATGCATAGTAGAGTGACGGTATAAAAGTCATTTTAATGTAAAACTGTGGTAAAACTGAGTGCAGTTTCGAATTAGATACGGTATTAATAAACGTTGTTAATTGTATTGATTTGTTGGCACTTTACGGTTTTACGCATACGCATACTCACGCCTTTCATCCCCGAAGGGGTAGGCAGAGGCGCAACTAATGCACCTACTTTCCGCCGTGCGTATTCCGTCCCATAATGTGATAGGGGGCGAGCCTATCGCCATATCGGGCACAAATTCCGGACTCTGGGCTGATATTGAATAGAAAAATCCACAATCACTTTGCCCGACCCGGGGATCGAACCCGAGACCTCAGCACTGCAGTCGTACCGTAATACAATACGCCACCGAGGCAGTCAGTTGGAATCGTTTTATTTACATATAAGGTGCAGCTTTGGCTTCTACCCGCATGAAAGTAGATACATATTGTCTTTTTCCCTTTTCAGGGGTAAGCAGAGGTTTATCACGCCCACATTTCTCCTATTGCCATTGACTGGGCACATTTCTAGACTCCAGGCCGATACTGAGTAGAAAAACTCAATATCGCTTTCCCCGAGCCCGATACTTAAGCAGTGCATTCCTACCGTAATACAACTACGCCACCTACGCATAAAAGTACTTTACGGGAATAAATAGCCTATAATATTATGTTTATACATGACTTGATTTATTTCTGTAACAAGTTTCATCCAAATTCGTAAGCGTTTACTCGTCAAAACAACCGAATATCTTGATAAGTTTCACATCATAATATACTAGCTATTGCCCGCGGCTCCGCCCGCATGAATGAGTTTTCCCGGGATAAAAGTCCCGCATTATATTTTCTCGGGATAAAAAGTAGCCACATAAGCTACCCGTGTGCCAAATTTCATCGAAAAGTAGTTTTTGCGTGAAAGAGTAACAAACATCCATACATCGATACTTACAAACTTTCGCGTTTATAATATTAAGTAGGAAGTAGTAGGACGTTCACTCAATCATATCCAGAAGTCGAGGCATAAACCAGTTCACCAACACTTCGCCAAGCTTATACTTATAGAACACAAGCCTACAACCGCACCAGGGACAATTTCAGTCCTGTTTTGAGGAGGTATTCCCGGCATGAAATGTTTTTTTATACAACATTGCATAAATTAATAGTATAATGTGAACACAACAATTTTCGTTTCTCTGTGACAATAATTTTTGAATCCTACTAATATTATAAACGCGGAAGTTTGTAAGAATTTATGCATGAATTTATGGATGTATGTATGTTTGTTACTCTTTCACGCAAAAACAACTGAACGGATTTCGATGAAGTTTGGCACAAGGGTAGATCATGTCCTGGATTAACACATAGGCTACTTTTTATCCCTGGAAAATATAAAGCGGGACTTTTATTCACGCGGGCGGAGCAGCGGGCAAATGTTAGTAATATAGTTTAATAGATTTTAAACCGGCAAGCGCTCTATAAAAATAGAGAGCTGGCTCAAAAAGTAACCAACGTATACCCTACACTGTTTATCTACTTTAAAGACCCTTGATAATTGTGATTTCGACGTATGAATCCAACCCAGGATTCACGGACAGCATCATAGGTGCCTCTACGAATAAGGTGATAATTTCCAATAACTAAAAACATACTCCAGTTGAAATAAAACGTTCCAAAAACAAGAACGCGTTAAAACATCCAAATATAAATGTACCATTATTTTCCAAGTGAGATGTCAATTAGTTTGCCCTCAACAGACGTACAGAAACGTACACTGTCATAAATAACTTTTTAGAGTCCCGTACGCTCAGGATGCCAAAGGTATCATATTACTATGGTCATTATGGACCTGTTGCACAATTTTCAAGTAAATGTTACCAGTTTAACCTATTGCATGGCTAATATACCTAGTGCCTATTTTCAATTAACAAGTAGTTTATTTTATAATATAAATCAATTAAACAGGGGCTGTTTATTGGTTCTTTTTTTTCAGCCTTTGGAAATCCACTTCAGAACATTTACCTCCCCTAGGCATTTCCAAACCGACCGGCTAGAAGCGTCCTTTATCCAGCGGGTTCCTGAGAAGCTTACGAGGACGTTTGTCTGTTTGTATGACTATTGATGGATATACTTTTTTAACTGAATTAAGTAACCTAATTTTATTTTTTACAACATATAAAAGATTCCATCCTATGGTTGTCTGGAAGAGATCGCTTTTAACGATAAGACCGCCTATTGTTACACTATCTACAGTTATTAAGTATGTTTGTTTTTTCTCTTACTTGTGTGGTGTTCAATAAAGAGTTATCTATCTATCTATCTACTTATGTCATATTAGATATCTTAAAAAATAATTATCACCATAAAACGGAGTACAGAACCCATTGTGTGACTCCGAATCGCGCTTAGCCGGTTTTTAAGTTTTACGGGCATCGCTTTAAACCCTATATTATTTATTTGTACGTGGCACTTTATACCGGTTAGTGAGCGAGTGGTTCGATACGAAATGGAATAACCCCGATAAATCGAATTAATGTTTATATCGAAAGGGTTTTATCGAAACGATTTATACAGATCTGTTGGTTTATATTAAACAATATGACATATTTAATTTCGATAAAATTGATTTAAGATATATGATAAAGTACAGTTTAGTCAAACAGAGACAATACATTTTTCTGTTAACAGTAACCTACAACACTCCTGTCCATAAACTATGTATATAATATATTAATGATCCGTTGGTGAAGCAAACAAATACATAGCTAATATTGCGAGCGTTTTTATTTTAATTTAGAAGCTTTGGTATTTAAAAGAAAGCAACATTATAAACTAACGACCTTGTTCAATAAACCTATTTTAGCTATCGAATGCTTTGTCTTCTTCCTTCAAATTCAATTCAAAATTCGTTCGAAGAAAACAAACCATTTGATAACTAAAATAGGTTTATAAACTGTTTATCAATAAGGTCTTTAATATAAATCCGTTTGTTACGTACATTCGTTAAACCGAACACTCCCGCCTGCACAAACATGAGACATTCAAAAGACGTTTTGTGCACGCCCCGCGCCGTTTTATTGCTCTCTGCCGGTCGTGTGGAATTTAATTGATTCTCAACTTATCATTCCTCGGTACCGTCTCAGGTAACATGTGTAATGATTATTATATTCTTCAGGACATTGTAATATTTTTGTTTGGTTAGAGTATGGCTTGATATGATAAAACTTCCTGTATCGTTTTAAAAATCTAGAATAATGTTTAGAAATCATAACGAAATCTGATCACGTATTTGTCTTTTTCCTAACGGCAACTTGCTATGCATGTTGAAAACTGAAAAAATACTAGATATAAAATAATAACTTTTCGGAAAACACCAACAGTAAATAATTCTGTCTATATTTACTTCTCTCATCATCATCATCAGGCCCATGAAGATCACGCGGAACATAGGCCTACCCTAAAGTTTTACTTCACTAAGCTATAACTCAAACAATACAGTCTTGTATTAACACTAATACCGGACAATATCGAGCTGTCGCTACACCTCAAGGTACATTCACCAATCGCAAACTATCCACATGTAATCAAGATAACCAATATTTGCTCGTTTGAGGAACGCATTGGGTTGAGGCGGTGCGGGATGAATATTAACCGACGCGGCTTTACATGCGGCTTAAGCCGCGCTCGTAAAACATGAATACATGTTCTGCTTATAACTTGAGTGTGGTGAATGGTTGATGTATCTGATTTTTACGTGTTCACTTTGCATACACGTGTGTCTTGTTGCGTTGTTTGTTGTTTGGAGTTAAATTTTGTTGAATGTTAAAGATGTGTTTTGTACGAGACAGCGTGGGAACTGTCGTTATATATTAAAAAACGTCGCAAAACAAACAGACAGTTACTTCAACAAAATTGCCGTACTAATCAATTTGAAAAAGTTCAATCAATAACAATTTTTAGATTACGTTCCTGATTTAAAAAATATTTTAAAAATAGAACGATGAGCACACACATCTTTTATTCGAACATTTATGTATTTACACCATTATTAAATGACTGCCTCGGTGGCGTAGTTGTATTACGGTACGACTGCAATGCTGAGGTCTTCGGTTCGATTCCCGGGTCGGGCAAAGTGATATTGGATTTTTTCTATTCAGTATCAGCCCGGAGTCTGGAATTTGTGCCCGATATGGCGATAGGCTCGCCCCCTATGACATCATGGGACGGAACACGGACGGCGAAAAGTGGGTGCATTAGTTGCGCGTCTGCCTACCCCTTCGGGGATAAAAGGCGTGAGTATATGTGTGTGTAAATGATTTTCCTAATTTAAAAATATTTGCAAATGGAATCGCTCTCACATCTTTTACCCAAACATATCTTATGGCACATTAGGAACGTCCAAACCTTCGCCGCATAGCCTACAGCATTAGTACTGGCAAATCCTTTAGAGCTTGTATTCGGGGGAATGATGACATACGTCCATTGCGCGGAGTAAATTTACTAGATTTTGCAGTGGTCACACTGTCATGGGAATGGCGGGCTTGTGCACTTGTGTATCGTGCGTACACTTGTTAGAGTCTAAAATACCATAATAGAGAGAGGTTATTTTATAGATATACAAAGTTTGATAAGATATTGTTTACAGTCAAATTGTGTGTATGGTTTAATTTTCTTGATAAAATTAAAATTTAATTGTCATGAATGTTCCCAAAATAACACCAGAGTACTTATTCATAAACTCGATTAAATACCTGAAATTCTTAACCGAATTGTACACGAAATTAAATCCAATAAAATTAAGTACCGAAAACCATTTGAACACGCTATGTCCCGACGCTAACAATTACTACCCTCATATCAACACATAAAATCTAAATACAACATTAACACTAATTGTGAAACTTTTAATTAAATCTAATAAAATCGCTAGCTCCTTCATTTACTGTAAACCCCCCTACACCCTCTACCTTGCCGTTAGTGTCTTTGAAATGCTTGGGGATCTACTGTTTATGGTAGAGCGAAATTAGATTTAATTTTGTTTATAACATGTATCATAGTTGTTTGAATGCGAATAGTTTGTTCATATATAATGATGGAATGTGCAAGTTGTTGGTAATTTACGACTACCCGACAATAATAATAATTTTTTAAACTACTCAGAAATGTTCTGCACGGCTGTGCAATGGACAGCTTATGACATTTTAAACCCTCACCTTATAACTGTGATACCGAAAATATACATATATATTAACTATATACCTGTATACACGGCCCAGTGCAAATTAATTAGTTTTTTGAAATTAAACTATTATAACGGATTCAATGTCTAACATTCGCGTAAACATAAGGAATCATTAATTAGTTTTTTTTTAACAATTTTAGCAGGAAATCTGTCAGACGTCAAATGTAAAAACAGTTGCGTTCCAATTCTGTCTCATAATGTCCGAATAATGCACTGCTGACTGTACTCAACTTTCATATTCTATTTAACTTTGAAATATATTAACGATACGCTCTATGCCCCGCTACCCGCTCCGCATATGACTAAACACAAACACTAAGCCAGAACGACGCGAGAACATTCGAAGGCAGGGCACGCGCGTTACTAAGCGAGCGTCTTATTACTTCACACACGATTTGCAAGCGACGCTTGTGAGTTGTGACAACCCTGCTGTGTTACAGATTTCGTTTGGAAGCGACGCTTTTGAGTCTGTTCCAATACCAAGTGTTATTAGGGTTGCCAAATTGTTGAGTGGATTTGGAAGATTATCTGTTTTGGTATAGAAAATATTACATTCACAGCTTTTTATATTTTTAAAGGTGGAGGTTCACATTTCGACGCGTATTTTAGGTCACGTTTGCGAGAGTATGTTGCTTAGAGCATGATGTAAACAATATTATGTTCTTGTTTAGAGGACATTGTAGCTAGTGTTCTATTATGAGACTTAGGCCCCGTTTTTTCAACTGTAGTTATCTTTTTGTCAGGGTTTTATTAAGCTGGACGCGCTCGCAGCACCTGGAGCACTCGAAACTCTGCGAGCGCGTCCAGCTTAATAAGATTCTGACAAAAAGATAACTAAAGTTGAAAAAATCCGGTCTTAATCTAATATCTCAGATAGTCTAGTACCATTGGGTAGTGATGATATTTAGATGGACAGCAGTAACGTTAAGAGGTAAGCTCACAAAGAAAAGTACCTATATTCATACACAGCACATATTCAATATGAATGCTAGATATAAATATAACATGCCATTATAAATTTCCCTTATACGCAATCTTTGTATACAGTCATTTTGCATACAATGCTCGCATATTTTTTGCGTTAACTTGCATTATTTTTCCGAACACAATAAATATAATTCAAACAGGGAATAAAAGCCCGAATTATTTATTATTATAAAATTGTAATGAATTGAGAAAATCCTACGTATTTTATTGTCAAACACGAAATTGCTTTTTCCTTCTTGGGACCTCTTGGTTAAAGTGTTAAACAATGTTTGTAGAAAATTTAAAGCTCATTAATTTAGGTGGCCTTGGCGTTCTACGACACTCCTCATTAAATATTGTGAGGGTGTCTTCCACTATACCCAATTTCAAATTACATGCAACTAAGACGATATCGGATACACACGACGGAACGGTGAAGGAAAACATCATGAGGAAATCTACATACCTGAGAATTCTCAAAAAAGATTATCAAGTATGTGAAGTCTGCCAACCCGCACTAGACCAGTGTAGTGGACTAAGGCCTAAGCCCTCTGAGTAGTAGAGGAGGCCCGTGCTCAGCAGTGGCCAGTATACAGGGCTGGTATTATCATTTATTTATTTATTATCACTAGATAACAACCAACGGACATACCATAAAAAATCCCAATTAATACATGTTCTGATAAACCGCGTTCGTGGCTCAGCCGGTTTGCATTCAGTAAAAAAGGCCGGCATAACTCTAGTGACTGTCGCAGGATACAACGTCGTTTACATGAATTAAACAGAAAAGACCGGCATAACTCTAGTGACTGTCGCAAGACACAACGTCGTTTACTGTTAAACATGACATAATACACAGTACAGTACTTACTACTTAGAATGAGTCACGGCCACCCCAGAATAAAAAATCATTCTCCATGAACATCGATACTTCCAAAAGAATGGATAGGATGCTTGACTTGTATGATAAATGAAGAAATGGGTATTTAAAACCATAGTAATTTAGTCCATTCTCGGTAATCACCAAACAAACAATTCTTAAACTATCCATATCAATATAGAACTCAAAATCGCATTCATAAATCAGCTAAACACGAGGAAAATTATACGCTCCCGCTCCAGCGTGAAACTAATTCGCCAGAGTGCCTAGTGTCGCATGTTTTATGGCTCCCTGGATGTTTTGTTACAATTAACTTTTTGCGTTTGAAATATTTGGGTGAGAGGGCTTTTTAAGGTGTGGTAATGTTTATATATTTTACTTCCAATTAAGATATTTCGCAAAAGATGTAATAATTTTCGTAATAAGGATTTTCTGGCTTCCCATGGAAACTTTGTATGAATATCAACTGTGTATAAAATTATAATATTACTGGTTTTGGGAGTCGAGACTCTACGATTGAACTAATGCAGCTTGATACATGTTAGACTTAAGTTACATCATCATCATCAGCCACATGACGTCCACTGCTGAACATAGGCCTTCTCTAAAGATTTCTAGGAGGACCTGTCAAAAGCGGTCTGCCAACCTTTTATTAGACTGCTTATTGCTGAGCACGGGACCTCCTCTATTACTCTATTACTAAGAGACTTTAGGGCTCAGTCTACGACGTTGGCCTAGTGAGTAGTAAGGGATTCACCGATACTGGAGCAGGTTCGAGGGCCGGTCCGCGGCGCTCCGGCGGCTAATGGCCGACGTTTTCGATTGCTCCAGATTCGGCCCGCGGAACCCGCGAATAAATCCGCGGATTACTTTAATACCTACCGCGAATTAATTTGATACCTACCGCGGATTAATTTGATACCTACCGCGGATTAATTTGATACCTACCGCGGATTAACTTGATACCTACCGCGGATTAATTTGATATCGACCGCGGATTACTTTGATAACACCCGCGAATAAAAATTATATCGTCCGCGGAATCCGTTTCATATCACCCGCGAGGTAGGTATGAACCACGAATTTGTTCATGGTCTACGGTTCCCTTAAGCTTGTACCTTTTCCCTGTTCGTTGTGCTTTTAACTTTCTACTTTCTATCGGCGATCCTTTTTTTTATTTGAAGGATGCAAAGGTCTTTGTCGCGTATTTCTATTAACTCGTGTTTCTACGCAAAAGCCGTTTAAAATTACTTAATAGTTACCCTTTACGCATTACGAGCATTGTTTATGATAGATAAAGCAACATTTTCCCTGTTTCGTTGTGTTATTGACTTTCTACTTTCTATCGGCGACCCTTTTTTATTTGAAGGATGCAAAGGTCTTTGTCTCGTATTTCTATTAACTCGTGTTTCTACTTAAAAGCCGTTTAAAATTACTTAATAGTCGCCCTTTACGCATTACGGGCATTGTTTATTATAGATAAAGCAATCGTTACAATACACCATACCTTTCTCAAATTCTAGGTAAAACCCTTTGGGTCTTCTCATTGTCATAATAATTACGGTTCCCATTATTCACATTACCTGATATTACGTATTCAACGGAACATTTGAGGTGAAAGTCGAAACATGTTGGATCTTGTCTGCAAGGAAACAATACTCCCTCTCCATATAAAAGACCGACGCAAAATCACATGGTATCGTATTCCACTCTGTGCTCTGCTCGAAGTGTGATCTCCAGTTGTTTGTAACAGTGAAGTGATAGTAAAATTGTGAAATAGTTAAATAGTGAAAGTGTTATAAAAATGAATGTAAGTACCTTTATATACTTTGATCTAAAAGTGTTGTAACCAGATGTTTCATTAATTGTTTATGCCATGTGTTGTCCACCAGGTTAATACATTTTAGCTATCTTTGATGTCTTATTAATTTATCATTGTTACTAATGTGTACATGTATACTTCGCATACCTATAAGTATTTATCATACAGTACTTACTTAACCGATAATTAAAACAGTTTCATTTCATTTTGTTACAGTTTTCTGAAAATACTTTCAAAAACTACTATTATGCTGAAGAAATCGACGAACCTAGTGATGAAGAAGGTACACTCGCCTTTAAAGTCAAAAAAGCGATATTAGCAAATAAAAGACCGATCGAATGCAACAGCATTGATGAGTTCTTCGAAAAACCAAAAAAGAAGAAGACAACAACAAGAAAGTCATCCAGTGTTGGTCGATCGACGAGCGGTGGTGTTTCATACATCCGATCAAACAGCGATGACAACAGTTCTGCATCACATCTCATAAAAATTGAGGTGTATGAAGTGAATAAAATAAAAAACATCGCACCGACGGAACATTGGAAACACGCTGATGTGCGAGTTAAATATTACGCGGAAAACGACAGTGATAAGAACTTGCAAAGTGTCAAGGACACTATATACAATATAACCAAACAGTTGGCTAGTAAGGACGATTGTGTGAAATATTTTATAGACACAGACAAATGAACAAAAGTGCCAGTGCGTGTCAATGTTTTAATATCATAACTTTAATCATATGCTTTGTACTACTATTATTGAAATAAGAAACTATTATTGTATTAACTGTACTTAAGAATCTACCTGTTTAAATTTAACTTACATTGTATTGTATTTAAACTTTGTACTCTTTTAAGTTACATACTTAATAGATTAATTTGTTTTTGATTCTAGAACTCTTTGTGAATTGTGTTATTGCTAAGTATTATTGTAAATAGTTATAAGTCTTTTTAGTGTTTTTTCATGCTCATGCTTACGATTGTAAAGTTATTGGGAACATTCATAAATTGTTTGGAAGAATTATAAGTATTGTATGGGGTTATTAATCTTCAATAAAGAAAAATCATTCATTCATTTTCATATTTCATTTATTCACCTCAAAACATGATTTAAATAAACCATTTAAAAACACATCATTGCATATTGTATTATCACTAAATAATACTTGAAAATCTTTGAGACTCTTACCATAGTATTTATAATACAGATACATTAAACAGTACTCTCCACAAACTATAGTAAAGTCATTTTGAATTCGACTTGTATTGTAATTCCACATTCTAGAATTTCTCGCTAAAAACATTCGGTGGTATCCTTGAGGTGGTCGACCGTATGAATCAAAGTACTGTCCAAAACCATTCTTATCTATGTGTATGGCGACCCAGTGAGAACCTGGTTTGTTATCAGAGTCTAAGTTGCTAACTACGTATGTAGGAGTTACCACATATATTGGTAGACGATTGGCTGCATATACATTATATTCAATACTTGGATCAATTTTCTTTAAGTAATTCTGTATTTCTATTGTATTCATTTTTATTCACCGTATCGCTGCAGAATCTTATCAGGTCGAATGATAAAGTGGTAATGTCTCATATAAGGTTAACAAGACACTATTATGGTACTTATCAGCCAAGTTGACTCTTGTTGTGGGGTTGCAAGGATTATAGTTAAACAAAGAACTTAATATTTTATGAATTCGTTTTATTGGTAACTTAAATCTAACAACAAATCTGAATTACATTATTCACGCTTAATCTAATCTTAAACAGTTAATTTTGTGTTCTTAACTACTATAATCTACTGAAATATTGCGGTTTTTATCTATTTCAATAACATTATCAAACTCCGCATAAACAATGCAATTAATAGTTTGTGATAAAGCTGTTTCAAAACGCACTTCTAATCTCACACTACCATGCTTTACAAGATTCCAATGACTTGCAGAGTTTGCTGATAAATCAGGTGTCAAATCAAACGCTAACATACAATACCCTTCAGCGTATTGTTCTCGGGATATCCCATTACCTTCATTGAGAAAGTGTATACCTGTTCCAGAAAACAATGTATGATATACTGAAGTAAAAATTTTGTTCTCAAATGAGGGTTGTAAAGCCTTTGATGGTATTTGTTGACCGTCTATATATAAACTAAAAGTATTGATGTCGTAATTTTGAAAGTTAAATGGGTTCTTAGTGAGGTTTCCATTGAAAGCAGCGTTATTTACAAATCCCACTATACACCTTTTAGGTAATTGTCCTAAGAAAATGTTATCTAGAGTTTTTCCTTGAACACCTGATGGTATTGTTAAAACTTTAACTTCAGCTCGAGTAATGGGGTATTTAGCTGTGGTAGAAGCTAAGACCTTTTGATGAGCAAGTAACACGCTGGGATTGATTCGTGCTCTACGAATAATCAAAGATGCATCCGTAATAGATACCTTTAATTTAAGGTCACCTGTAGAGGCCATGAGATTGAAATTTTCTCTAGAACGAATTAACTTAACACATATATCAACACCATTGATTAAAAATTTTTCTTGATTGAATAAATCACCATGTAAGTGACCAATCATTTCCATTTCTTTACTTTCACTAGATAATTCTTGCCTCTTAGTAAATCCTTTATTAGTATCATCGGTGGAATCCATTTTTCCAGCTGTATCTTCATACCATAAACCACAGGTGAGGTGAGATTTTTTTGCTGCAGGAGCATAGTTCAATAAGTTTTCTATATACGCACGATAAGCATATGTGTTATTGGGTGGTGATACAAGTTTTTGATTTAAGTAGACATCAAGTTGACTGAAGAGTGAGTGCAACCAATTATTCACCGGAGCAACGACTGTAGATGCGGTTAGTTTGGTGTTATCTTGATTTACTATTTTCGCTTTCAAGTGAAGTAACGTATGAGATAAATCTATGTAGTCATCTCCTGCTCCAGGAATTTGAAATTCTATAGGACCATCATCGGCAAGAGATGAAATTGGTTTATAATGGATCCAAATTCCACTTTCAATGCTAGTTTGAGTTGACGGCAATGCAAACAAATCCAATTCGGACTTTATACATTCACAGGAATGACTATGTAAAAAAGACATTTTGATTAATTGTTAGAAAATATGTCCTTGATTTGTTTTTGAGTAATTTTTGATTTTTTTAGAGCTTTCACTTTCGCGGTCAACGACGGACTGACTCCAGGTAGACGTTTTCGTTTTGTTATATATCCGGATCCAGACATATTGATTTTATCTATTTTTTCATCAGCCTTGCGTTTCAAGTTGGAACCAACTTCTTTAAGACGTGCTTTTATTGAATCTTCCATTGGTCGCGCACTAACCATATCTGTCAATAGACCAACACCAGCGCTCAATGCCTCTTTACCAACAGCTCGAACACCGCTAGATAATAATGGTAAAACTGACCTAAACAATCCCCCAAGAAAACTACCAATTCCATGTCCTTTTTGATAAGGCGCCCCTTTATATACCACCCCTATACCTGAACCAGCCTGATGAGAATAATAGCGTTGATAAGGACATATCATGTTGGAGCGTTCAAAATGCATTATAATTTTTTAAAATGTAGTTTAACACACACCGTTCCAAATTGAAATGGTATCTTTTGTCCGGTGCTTGACCTTATATCTATTTCAATGGTATCGAATTCTCTTCGCATTACCGATAAGTAATGAGGAGGTGAAAATACATGCATTTTATTGGCACCATAGATGTATTTTGAAGGATCTAATGGTATTACTCTCAGAAGAGGTGTCATTACATCACCTACAATTTGAGGTTCAACTATATCACAGTAAACGAATAGTTGAGATGGTAACCCTAAATGTAAATTAGCTGGACATTTAGCTAAATTCTTTTCAACAAGGTTTCTGTTTGGTTCAAATCCCAACTGTAAGCCTAGTTTAGGAGATAATGTTACAGATTTTATTGATTCGTCTAACACAGAAACAGAAACGAATTTAGATATATTATCGTAGCGGAATTTGATTTTTTCTCTTATATTATTTAATGCTGATAAAATATGGTTAATATTATCATAGTTTGTGGCAGGTATGTGGGTCTTATAATAAACTGTAGATAGTTTGTCTTCATTGGGCATTTTCATGATTTTTGTTATGTAAATAACATTCTCATGATCTTGAACAGTAAACATGGTGCATGGATATTGGAATTCAACGATTCCTACACACCATTCTCCTTCCAATATTATGGGTTTGGGTAATTTTGTTGAAAAAATTGATGTTTTGTTCTCAGGAAAATATTCCATTGAACTATTGCTAAGTAAAGTTAAATAAAAATCTTTAATCATATTTTTTTTAAACTGGAAGCTAAAATCCAACTATTAAATTTGTTTGGATAACCTTTCCACTTAACTAACACTTGTTGTCTGCTGCCAGAGTAACGAGAGCGAATTATTTTATCAATCTTGTGTTCAATGGTGGGGTCATAAATGACCTTTTGTAATTCTCGTTCATAAAACGTTCCTACTATCTCCTCACCATCTAAATCTTTTATGGTATAAACGGGCCACGGAGTACGTTCTATTATAGAAGAAATCACAAATATTTCATCGCTCCAATTAGATTCATAACCTTTTTGGAATACATGTTTATATTTAGTTATTCTGACATGGTCACCGACATGAAACATAGGTAGTATAGTTTTTGATGATTTTTCAGATTTTTCATATAAATTACTCCAAACTGTCATTATATTATTAGAATTAACATCTGTAGGACACATTTTAATACTAGAATGGAAACTATGATTGTAAGAGTGTATCAAATTCTGCAAAATATCAATATATTTATGTGTATTCTTGTGTGTAAAATAGCGCCACATCTTCATTTTTAGCGTTCTTTGAAATCTTTCTACAATGCTTGCTTTGATGTCTGGATTATTTGTCGTATAGTAATTTATGTTTTTTGTTTTAAAGTATCTTTGAACATCTTTCGATACAAATTCAGTGCCTTTATCAGATTGAATGTGAGTGGGTGTAGTATTAGCTTCATTAAATATACTGTCGAAACACTTTTTTACGGTTTCTGAATTTTTCTTTTTCAAGGGTCTAGCATATGCATATTTACTAAAAACATCAATAACACAAAGAATGTAGTTGAAACCTTTATTATCTTTAGAATAAGTCCGCATGTCGCTTAAGTCAGCTTGCCAAAGTTCATTGAGATTAGAGAGAACGTATTTGTTCCGAGGGAATTTTCTATGTACTGGTTTGTGGAGTGTATACGTAGATTGGGATTGCAACCAGTTTTTAACTTCTTCCTTTTTCATTTTACCTTTCATAGCTTTTGATAATTTGTCGATATTGCTATATCCAGCTGGGTGTGATACATCATAATAAATTTGATCTATTTCTAATAAGGGGTCCATTTTTCCCAATCAATCTTTTTCTTAATTTTATTTGCGTGTTTATCTTCGCTCGTTGGCGTCAAATATACCTCTGTGTTTTGTGGCGGTTGTTCTTCGATGGCGTTTTGAAGTAGAGCTATGTACTCACGTCTTTTTGGATTGCCAATATATGTTAAAGGTACTTTTAAATCCTTTAACGCTTTAGCAAATTTTTCCCAACCAGGTGGGTCGTTGTTTTTTAATGGTCGCAGTGTATCGCTTACTAAATCGATAATGTTACTGTTAGGAATCGCTTCATTATCTACAATCACTGTGCCAGCATCATTCCAATAAATTTTGTTTTTATTTAGTGACACCGAATTCAATAACAACTCACCTTTTTTTACATATGTTTTTGGTATTAAATTTAAAATTTGTTTTGTTGAGTAGGAAGGTTTTTTTTCGAGTGTAAAACTTTCTTGTTGCTTCTCTTCATCACTCAGTGTCTGACTGACAACTACATCTTTATTCTTGATATCATTATTTATATTAAAAATTTTCCAGCTTTCAGATGTGGGTTTAATGTTATCGTCATTTGAAGTTATTATAGGGAGTTCAATGGGACGACGATCTTCTTCCATAAAGTGAAGATATCTTTGTAAAATTTGTAAGTATAATTTACACTTTTTTCGATCATCCATATTACTGTCGAGTATTTTTTCCATTTCACTATCTAAACGAGAGGTAGGATTTTCATTTCTTTTTTGATTTAACTTATCTATTAAGCTTGGATCAACTAACAGCATTTTTTTGGCGTGTTCCATTTTTAAACTAGTCCACTTATCAATCCACTCAAAATAGAACCCAATATAATCGGAAGAAATGCACCACCTTTTTGAACTATAATATTCTTTCTTATTTTATTTGTACTTTTACGTACCAATTTTCGTAGTAGATTTTTGTATTTTTTTAGTTTACTCTTTGATTTTTCTTCAAGTTTTATATTTCCTTGTAAAACGTTATGAATACATTCACATATAAAATTAATTTCGTTTTCGTTACAGGCTTTTAAAAGAGCTTGTTGATGTTTTGGTTTAAGTTTATAAAGAGCATTTAATAAGTGTTCATGCGTCTTTAAGCGTCGATCCATCATTTGTAAATGACGGGTATTGGTTGGTTCTTGACATATTTAAACTCTTTTGTGGGAATGTACACTGTAGAATGACCATCAGATGGAAATATCTTTGATTTAATTCGACACATGTCAAAAGTGTCTTGTTTTAGATCTATCATCAAATAGCCATGTGCTTCTTTTGTAGCATCTCTGTAAGCATCTTCTATGAATTTGCTATTTTCTGGTGATACTTGTCGTGCTAAGTAACGTATTTGAGTTTTATCACGTGGGTTTTTAAAATAAATTATGTAGTTTGAATTCAAAGAAATGTCTCTTTGTCCTTTACCTTGATGAAATAAATTTTGAGTAATGTAAAATACACTCAAGTTCCTATGATGACTACCTTTGGTAAATATGTCAACAATGCGACCATCAGATTCCCTCATGAGATCATCGATAATAATAAGGTTAGCTTCCTTTCCATCAAACATATTCAAATCTGGTATACCCTGATAATAGTTTACATTTGGTAAATTATATAAGGGCTGCATTTCATCAAAACACCAAGTAATTTGATGAAAATTGGTGTTGCACACCTCATTAATATGTTTAATAAAGTTTGTTACAAAATTAGACTTTCCACATCCACTTGGACCTGCAACTATGGCAGTAAAAGGATGATAAAAATGAAACATTTTTAAATGCACGTGTGAACTCGAAAAGCGTTTCGGAATGAATAAAACTAGAAGTTACGATTGAATGTATTATATTTGATTTTGTTTTATATACAAAGATTACATACACAAATACTTTGAAAAATGATCACATACAGTTCATAGCTGTTTTGAAAAATATTACAGTAAGAAAATTATTATAAAATAAAGTTAAATCAGGTATAACAAATAACTAACTACATACATTAAAATTTACATCTAATTTTTCATGATATTATACAAAACAGTTGTCATAGTAAAAAAATAAAGAAAAAAGATAGTACATAATAAAGACAGAACTTTAAGTTATTAAAAACCACAATTAAAACACACACACACATTAACATACATATTTTCGTTGTACAGAAATCATTGATAAAATCAAATGTCCTTTATTTTATAATGACCCCATGCAAGAGTATCTGTTGAATTTTCTATTAAATAACGTTTTGTGTCATTGTGTGATAAAGATATTTTATTATTTTTTTGTGTATATATAGCATGTTTAATTGATTTAAATCTTATCATTTCACTGTATTGCGTTTTCTTTTCATATAAACATGATTTATAATCGGTAAGACAAAATTTTTTTGTTACACTTTTGTTAATCCCTTTTGCTTTACATATACATTTATTCTGCACATCCATTGCATACATTTTAGAGCGAAGACCTACAAACTCTTTAAGAATTTTACCGTTATTTTCGTCTTTAAAAAAACCTAACCGTTTTTTATTCAATAATGGTAAACCATATTGATTATTTGGTGGATAGTCGGACGTATCAAAGTAGTTGACTAAATCAAGTTTTATATCAGCATAATAATTTTGCGTAAATATTTGATATATTAAGCTATCGGTATCAGTATATAGTAACTTAATATTATCTTGATATTTCATTTTCATATAATCGTAATGGAAATCGTATAGTAATGTTTTAGATATATCTAAAATACAAAAACCGAGGTAAATTGGTTTATTATATAAAACGTTAGTTTTATTTAATTGTATTGCAACTAAGCTCTCTGAGAATATAGATAAACTATGGAATTCTGGTCTTGCTATCAAAGATTGAGCACCTTGAGTTTTGCCACGATTTAACCAATGATTAATTAATTTGACATTAACTCGTTTTCTTACATTTTCCATTGTTTTACCAAAAACAGAATTATTCATAAGTTTAAAAAAATCTTTCTCAAAATCTGAAGTGGCTAATGAACGCATATGAGTATTCAAGTCTATGTAACTTTTCAACCACGCGGATTGTTCAAATTTTAAAATTCTATGTACTTTAACCAATCGGAGACCATTTTTTAAACATTGCTTAAGGTTTCTATAATGAATGACGTAATTTTTTTTATTTTTTAAATTTGGGATCAGTTTCCTGTCTTTGCTGTTTCCTAAACATACGTTTTCTGGACAAAATGGAAAATCTGAATGAAAATCATGTAAATTTTTTGAATATTCTAAATCTACTTCCAAAATTAAACCATGTTTGGCATCATCGGCTATATTAAAATCTGTATTTATATCGACCCATTCAAATTTGCCTGTTGGGAGACATTGGGACATAGCCCAACCATAAAGGTTATTTGCGTCTAAGTACATCAAAAATGAAGATGGTTTATCTGAATCGTATTCCGACATAAACATGTTATTTGCCACTGCATGTCTATTGCTGCATTGTGATATACCCCCCCGAATATTATTCGCTATAAACGTAACCTTGTCGATATCTGTTAAAAGTTCCAAATTTATTTTGGTAAAATTTAACATAGCATCCCAACTTAAACCAGGTGCTGTATAATAGTGGGCAGGATCTAAACCGTATGTTTTAAGACAGACATCCCTAAAGTTTTCAAATATATCTGCTAACAACAATACATCTGTTTTTAAATACAGGTCTGAATATTCACCCATGTTTTTACAATTAAAATGATTCCACACGTCTTGAGCATGATGGTATTCACTTTCTGTAATGTGACTATCATTTAAAGAACTATAAAATTGATCGCGAGTGGGAAGAGAAGTTATTTTTAAAGAATCAAATGTCGTCATGTATTCGTATGGATAAACACCTTTTCTTATTAAACGTTTAAAATCTTCTTCACATGGATATTTTAATTTGAGTTCACGAAATTGTTCAAGTAATAAGTTCTGAGCTAATTTGTTAAGGCTACTTGACATAAATTTAAAAGAATCAAGAAATCGTAATTTTATAACTCTGTTATTGATTTGTAAAACTTTAGAAAAAGAAATATATTTTTCCTTGTTCTCAGGAATAAGTTCAATGTCACCTTTCTCGAAATCAAGACCATGCACTATGAAATGAGCGTCATAATTACTTAAATTATGTAAAAACACTGGCACAAAATTAGGAGCTTTGTATTTCTGAGAGCATACTCTATGAGCTACACCTTCATATGCACCAGTATGCCAATTATAAGATATTGTTCTATCCACGTTTAATTTAGTAGCACAAATGTAACAAGACTCACTTTGATTGATATTTATTTTATTTTCTTCAGTTAACGGTAATGGTGATTTGACAAAAGAATTCTTTTTACAAATATTTTCTAAATCTGCGTAAATGAATTGCATAAATTTTAGCGCACAATCTTGCCCTGTATAAGACCTATATACTGAAAGATTATCATCATAAGAACATTTAACATAATACCCAAAACTATACGTTTCATGTTTTTGAATATTAACAGTTGATGATTGATTTGGATTGTTAGAACAACTCTCTATTGGTTTTAAAAATGCTTCAAAGTCAGCATACACAACGAATGGAACTCTTAATTTACGTTCATAGTTGTTAAATGAAATGTGGTTTGATGGTATTAATTCATTAAACCAGTTTCTTTTTCTATCATTTTCCGATGGTAAATTTGTGCACACATTGAAACAGTCATTTTCTTGGTGTCGTTTTAAATTATCTAATGACGTGAAATTTAATAAACACCCATCACAAATATGAACTGCATGTTCAGAAGTCGATAACTGTTTAGATAATAATCTCGAGAGCTTTTTAATATAACAGAAATGACCTTTAGAACCTTGAGAAATATACAATAAGTTTAAGTGAGTATTTTTACGGTGTTTCGTAAAGTGTAATGGACCCACAACTTTATTTGATTTGCTTATTGAATCATATTGTAATCCAAAAACATTAATACTTATACTATTTAATTTTTCAAACTTATGGATGTCATTAATTTTTATAGGAAACGATAGGTTATCAAATTTTAGTTTGTTTTTGTGTATTATATAAGATGATACCCTATTGGAACTATGAGTAGCTGGAAATAATCCTGACAAAACTGCCCAACGAAAGCATTCGTGATCGTTATTTTGAACATTGATTACAGCTTTCTTATGTTTTATATCTAACGGTAGGTCTATGTATGAAGATCCACGCAATGGGTTAAATTTGTTGACATTCATATCCAAGTGATTTATTTTAACTAAACTCCATCCACTACCTTTTTTTTGGAAATTGGTCATTTTGTTTGTTATTTCGGTAATTATAGATGAGAAAATAATATCTTTATCATCACCTTGACAAACAAGATAGTTTGAAATTTGAAAATCAAAAACATTGTGTAGATTTTTTGTTTCTTGTGTGAAATCCGCATTGAGAATAAAATTAACTTTTACAACAGAATATTCTAAGATAGATCGTTCTAGTAATGTATAAATTATTTTTTTAATATTTTGTAAAAATAATTCAGGTGATTCAAGCTGTGTATCAGAAACTAAACTAGATTTCACTCGATATGTAATAATTCTATTACCGAAAGCACTATCAATGAATTGAACATTAGGTAGATTATTATCTCTTCTAATTAAATTATTTTTATGTTTATTGCTCTTATAGTGACTGGTCATATATTTTTTTGATACATATATGTGACACTCAGGACATTCAATTTTATCATTATGCTGTTCTGTACTTACATTTAAAATGTTATCCAGCGACGATGTAGATGTCGAAGGAGCTTCAAGATGAATATTTTTTCTTCTCTTTAATGGATCCTCTTCAAACAATTCAGTTGGCGCTAATCTTTTCCTGCTGCCTTCTCCATTCTGCATAGATCTGATGGATAAGAAAACTGTTAAAAAAATGTTATCTCACGAAATAAATATGCTACTATGTTTCTATTATTTAAATAGATACTAACATTATTTGTTATTTACACTGCAAACAATATGCTTTCATTGATAATACACCATCAATATCATCCTCATCGGAATGAGTTTGTTTTGAGATTTTATGTCCACTACATGGTGTATAATAAGGAGAAATATCAGGATCTCCCAACATTGATTCTGGCAAAACATTTAATATATACCAAAACCGTATGAAACGATGATATTTATGTAAAATTATCTTTTTATCGAAACTTGCAATCTCACTCTGAGATAAACTAGAAATATCAAGTGAGTGGTACATTTTGGTTGCACTTCAATGTTAAAAATATAAACGGAAGAAACAAGTTGAATGATTGTGCAAGATGTTCGAACCATTATAAATACTTTAAGTGTATCCCCTCTTCATGGATTCCCAAAACATGTTGCAACTAGTCTTAAAATAATAAAAAATGTTTTACTCACGTTTCAACTTGTCTTTGTTCCATTTTATCACAGAGCTCGTACAGTTCTTTGTCGTATTGCGATGACATCAGATCCATTGATTCGATATTTTCGAGAAGTGCGACGAGTTCCATGTTGTATAAATCACAGCTTGTATCCATGGTAAGGCATGTCTCAGTATTTTTAAAAGTTATTTCAACGCTTATATACTACCCAAAACAATGTAATTACATTCTAAGCTATCCACTTTTTTCCAAACAATTTATGAATGTTCCCAATAACTTTACAATCGTAAGCATGAGCATGAAAAAACACTAAAAAGACTTATAACTATTTACAATAATACTTAGCAATAACACAATTCACAAAGAGTTCTAGAATCAAAAACAAATTAATCTATTAAGTATGTAACTTAAAAGAGTACAAAGTTTAAATACAATACAATGTAAGTTAAATTTAAACAGGTAGATTCTTAAGTACAGTTAATACAATAATAGTTTCTTATTTCAATAATAGTAGTACAAAGCATATGATTAAAGTTATGATATTAAAACATTGACACGCACTGGCACTTTTGTTCATTTGTCTGTGTCTATAAAATATTTCACACAATCGTCCTTACTAGCCAACTGTTTGGTTATATTGTATATAGTGTCCTTGACACTTTGCAAGTTCTTATCACTGTCGTTTTCCGCGTAATATTTAACTCGCACATCAGCGTGTTTCCAATGTTCCGTCGGTGCGATGTTTTTTATTTTATTCACTTCATACACCTCAATTTTTATGAGATGTGATGCAGAACTGTTGTCATCGCTGTTTGATCGGATGTATGAAACACCACCGCTCGTCGATCGACCAACACTGGATGACTTTCTTGTTGTTGTCTTCTTCTTTTTTGGTTTTTCGAAGAACTCATCAATGCTGTTGCATTCGATCGGTCTTTTATTTGCTAATATCGCTTTTTTGACTTTAAAGGCGAGTGTACCTTCTTCATCACTAGGTTCGTCGATTTCTTCAGCATAATAGTAGTTTTTGAAAGTATTTTCAGAAAACTGTAACAAAATGAAATGAAACTGTTTTAATTATCGGTTAAGTAAGTACTGTATGATAAATACTTATAGGTATGCGAAGTATACATGTACACATTAGTAACAATGATAAATTAATAAGACATCAAAGATAGCTAAAATGTATTAACCTGGTGGACAACACATGGCATAAACAATTAATGAAACATCTGGTTACAACACTTTTAGATCAAAGTATATAAAGGTACTTACATTCATTTTTATAACACTTTCACTATTTAACTATTTCACAATTTTACTATCACTTCACTGTTACAAACAACTGGAGATCACACTTCGAGCAGAGCACAGAGTGGAATACGATACCATGTGATTTTGCGTCGGTCTTTTATATGGAGAGGGAGTATTGTTTCCTTGCAGACAAGATCCAACATGTTTCGACTTTCACCTCAAATGTTCCGTTGAATACGTAATATCAGGTAATGTGAATAATGGGAACCGTAATTATTATGACAATGAGAAGACCCAAAGGGTTTTACCTAGAATTTGAGAAAGGTATGGTGTATTGTAACGATTGCTTTATCTATAATAAACAATGCCCGTAATGCGTAAAGGGCGACTATTAAGTAATTTTAAACGGCTTTTAAGTAGAAACACGAGTTAATAGAAATACGAGACAAAGACCTTTGCATCCTTCAAATAAAAAAGGGTCGCCGATAGAAAGTAGAAAGTCAATAACACAACGAAACAGGGAAAATGTTGCTTTATCTATCATAAACAATGCTCGTAATGCGTAAAGGGTAACTATTAAGTAATTTTAAACGGCTTTTGCGTAGAAACACGAGTTAATAGAAATACGCGACAAAGACCTTTGCATCCTTCAAATAAAAAAAAGGATCGCCGATAGAAAGTAGAAAGTTAAAAGCACAACGAACAGGGAAAAGGTACAAGCTTAAGGGAACCGTAGACCATGAACAAATTCGTGGTTCATACCTACCTCGCGGGTGATATGAAACGGATTCCGCGGACGATATAATTTTTATTCGCGGGTGTTATCAAAGTAATCCGCGGTCGATATCAAATTAATCCGCGGTAGGTATCAAGTTAATCCGCGGTAGGTATCAAATTAATCCGCGGTAGGTATCAAATTAATCCGCGGTAGGTATCAAATTAATTCGCGGTAGGTATTAAAGTAATCCGCGGATTTATTCGCGGGTTCCGCGGGCCGAATCTGGAGCAATCGAAAACGTCGGCCATTAGCCGCCGGAGCGCCGCGGACCGGCCCTCGAACCTGCTCCAGTATCGGTGAATCCCTTACTACTCTAGTGCGGGTTGGTAGACTTCAAATACCCAGGAAATTCTTATTCTTAGTTATCAAATGGATAATAGCATTAAACAAAATTTAAATCGTGATTTGTTATATTTGTTATAAATCTCAATAACCATTTCAAAACTACACACAATGCTTAAATTTTACATACAAAAATTCAATACAAACTTAAACATCTGCACCGCATTCATTACTAAAATCAATACTTAAACTAATAAAGGGTATTTTAACCGAAAGATAATCATTTGTGCAAACATTCCTATGTCGACATAACCCCAAATGAAACCAATTTAAAATACAACTACATTGGACTCTGTTACACAAGGAATAAAGACGAAATTTATTTATTTGGCTACATATACAAAATAAGTTCGGAAACCCTATATCAGCACACAATGATTAATCAAAAACCCATGGGGACGTCATAAAAATATGATATTCAATGGAAGTTTCGGGGGTGGGTCCATTGTTCGCTTTCTGTGGAAATATTAATAATTACGTATAGTTTATATGGATAAGGGTCTGTAAATACGGCTGACGGACCGCCCCTTACGTTGCGGGGTTGCGTTTGTTCCGTAAGGGTTGATTGTAGTTTATGGCGGAACATTTAGTGCTTCAATGTGGATGTTGACAATGTATGAATTGATTACGCATGCTCACGCCTTTTATCCCCGAAGGGGTACGCAGAGGCGCAACTAGTGCACCCACTTTTCGCCAAGCGTATTCCGTCCCATGATGTGATAGGGGGCGGGCCTATCGCCATATCGGGCACAAATTCCAGACTCCAGGCTGATACTGAATAGAAAAATCCAATATCACTTTGCCCGACCCGGGGATCGAACCCGAGACCCCGGCCTTGCAGTCGTACCGTAATACAACTACGCCACCGAGGCAGTCCACTTATAGTGGATTGATTATTCCACTTATATGCCTGATGTATAAACCCCTTAGGGATAAAAATATGATATTTTTTTTCTTACTGCTCAGCTACATTGTATAATACATGCCTGTAGTCCTCAGGTGTGCGTCCTGTCAGTAAACTTTTTATTATGTTGATGGTTTTTACACAAAATTCCTCCATCCATCTATTAATATCAGTAATCATTAACCATATTTGCCATGTTAACCTCTTATGGATATAAATAAGCAGTCGAATATGAGCAAATAAATAAAAAATCTAATTAAAACGTGCATTTTGCGCGGCACGTCTTCTGCTCTTAGGTATCGGGTATCGAATCCAGGGTCGGGCAAAGTGATATTGGGTTTTTTCTCAGTATCAGCACGACGTCTGGAATTTGCGCCCGATATGGGGATAGGCACGCCCCCTATCACATCATGGTACGGAACACAGAGGGCGAAAAGTGGGTGCTTTGCACCTCTGCCTATCCTTTCGAGTAGGTATATAGGCGTGATGTATGTTCGTGTGACTGCGACTAGGAGTCGAAGTGGTCACCATGGCCGAATTCGGTCGGAGATCATCATCATCGTATGTTCGTGTTTTTGATACGACACCAATTTGCCATATAGTTGACACAATAACCAATTTTATTTATAACCCGACAACTAGGAAATGAAACCCATCAAAACAATCATAAAACCTGACTAAGTATCAATAATAAAAGCAAGGAAACAGCCAATCCAACACGTTTCCAGAGATGCAACACGATCCCCGGATGAAGCTATTAAAGCTTCGGTTGCTTTTATTGTGCTGCCCGCGATGTTTCTAGCGGAATTAACACTAACTGCTAGGATACTGTTTGTTCTTTCGTTTTTCTGTGTTGTTGGTTTAGTGTTTAGGTTGATTGGTGCAGTCCTAAACTCGTTTCTTCGGTCGAAAATATTAAGATTTTAGGGACTGTTTTATTTTTTTTACGTAGGTTAATGACGTACTCGTTGCATTATTTATTTGGGAGCGCAGTTGACTTTGTGACCTTTGTATTTGGTCGTCTAATAATTTTGACAACTATCATTAATCAGGAGACGTCAGACGCACAGTACACAGTTTCGTTCCATGTCACAAATTATATTAATTATTCCAATAATAATAAAAAACGATGAACGTTTTTGCGCGTTAACTTAACCTGTGACTCATTTTTGCCTCTTGAATAATTTGTCATAAATTAAAGTCAAGACAATGATTAATAAAGCCTCTTTGTTATAGGCATAAATTAATATGTTTTTTTTTTATGGCATTGAATGTCGCCTGATGGTAAGCGATACGACCACCCATAAACAGTAGCAACACCACCCAGCACCTTGAGTTACAAAGTACTGTGTGGCATTCCACTGCGCTCGTCATCCTGAGACATAAGATGTTAAGACTCATTATGTCCTGTATTATATGTAAGAGTAAACAAACAATAACCCTAGTATAAGGGATGAAAGCAACAAGTGTCTCTACCTTCATGTTTAAGGTTCCGCGTACTCTAAAATATTGAATAGTAGGTTATCCCTATCGCATTTCATCCCTGTCCGTCCTTAAGGGATAAGGAGCGAGAAACAGGATCCTTTCTTACGATAATATAAAGGGATATTCTTAGATTTCCGTTCTGGATGAATGTTTTGTGATTAACGTGGATGTATTTTATGTAATCCTAAGCCTTTTGTAATATTATTTTGATGTTGCTATTGATCAGTAAGGCTAGTTTTGTTGAGAACTGACTAGAAATGTTTTGTTTGCGGATGCTGGAAATAGCAAAAATACTCGTCACGGATTCATATAAGCTGTGCGTGATCTAACTTAGGATCGAACAGTTGATAAGTCACAGTACAATTTAATTTTGTTTAAACGAAATGTGTCTCTATTGGCTAATAAGTCCTCTTTTCTCTGTGCACCGTGTGTCCTTAACTGTACTCTACTATCGAAATCCGAAGTTCTCTCACCAAAGCCTGCCCAATTTTGACATCATCAATTCCAGATCCGAAACCATCAATACACGACTGTATAAGGTCAAAAAACCGTGTGCACACGAAGCGTTCAGAGCTCAATGCACCGCCCACGGACGTCCACGCCAATGGACTCGCTAAAGCGGCTTTTATTACGGCCAAGCGTTTTTCATACGTCCTTGTTTTACGTATAAAAATAGGCACTAGTTTTTACACCGGGGCTTAAAAGGTTTTTTCCACGGCCCGTTGGTTTTCAGACAAACACAACGAATGGGGCAATTTGGTATGTTTGAACAAAACGGTTTATGAAACGCTGGTTATAATAGATTCCAATGTTGCTGTTGGGCAAATAAATTGGTTGGCTGGTTGCATTTTCGTATGATCGTTGGGATTTCCGCTAATGTTTTCAAAGCGAAGGTGATTAAGACTCATTTTCGAATGTGAGAACATAAATAGGGGATTTAACAATTTCAAGGTTTGATTTAAATTTGGAAATGATAGAGTTCATTGCAATAAACTTTGATAACTTAATTTATGTAAGAAAGTTAATAGTAAACTGTTCAATCGGCAACCTGGAAGGGAGCCACGATGCCTCCAAGGTCTAGCTATGCCACAGCCGAATCTCCCTATGGTGAATGCGAAGCGAACCGAACCAAAGCGAAAGTGGCAGCGCCACCCAAACTGGGACTATGGGTGAAATAGTTCCAAGGAAGTGAACTGATCACCCGTCTGTGCGACTGCATACGTCCCCATTAGACATACATAATAGTAAACTGTTGCGTTAGTGTAAAGTTAAACCGTTTATTAGGGAAGGTTCCACAACTTCTGAGTAAATGCTACTTGTCACATAAATGTAAAAGCCGACCAAATACAAAAATCACACCCTAATCTATGCTAAAAAATGGTATTAAAATGAGTAGGTTGATCTATATTAGGTAGCTGTTTAATACGATAACTGTCAAATCAAATTTCTTGAAACTTGCGAAACTGGCTCTTAGTCACGTGTCTTAATACGCGGATGTTTAATGGCCGCCATAGACGTTCAAGTAATTTGATCAAACAGGCTGGTTCAAACAGTTTGATCAAATTGGCTTGAAAAAATATGAATATAGTATTTTTATTTGATCTAACTGTTTGATTGAAAATTTGAGTGTGTGTGTTGCGAGCACTTAGTTGTTGCTGCGGAAGTGTTCCTATGCGGACGGACCAAATTTCAATACATTTAACAAGTTTATATGCGAATATTCGTCTCTTTTCATGAGCCACTTTTTACACCATACAGTACGATTTTTTACCCTTTTGTGGGCCTTCAAAGTTCAAAGCCAACACTAAACCAACTATTGCTAAAGCGTCGTCTGTAGACATTTTTAAAGAAGCACAACAACTCTTTGTCCGTTTCGATACTGAACTGACACCGCTTCTAGCCTGCGTTGATAAAACTGTTTAAACCAGCCTGTTTGATCAAATTACTTGAACGTCTATAGCGGCCATAAGCGACTTAAGATGACTAACCATTTCGACTTACGATTCCGAAGAATGCACACTAATAACAAGTATTGTGCGTTTTTACAGCTGTGTGATTCAGTGCACATGTTTTTGTGTCAATGTGACATGACAGCGATGCAGCGAATGTGGTGAGTGGTGACGGTGGTGACGCACCGCGTTCGCTCTCGGTCTTTTTATGTTTATTGAATGGATTTGTTATTTGGAATGGGTGTTGAAGTTAAGAAGGAAAATGGATTTCATGAATCCGCATTGCTTGGAAGGTAAATCGAATTCAATCTCGATTTTGCGAAGTTATCACTCATACAATAATAAGTATTATTTTAATACATTTTAGGGCTAGTTTTTAATCCTGTAAGTGAACACAATGTGTTTAGTCATATGTAGATAGAGCACAATGCAATATGTTACCCGTCGACAGGCATGACTTGGTTCTGCTGCTGTAACTGTGTCTCGACTTGGAGTCAATATTCACGCAATGACTTCAGCGATTCCCCAGAAAACAACGGGATTTCCATGTCGTGTGTACTACACAATAAGATGCATTATCGCGTAACAACTATTTCAAGCTGATCGTTTCTGACATCATACTTACGAACCTCTGTCCCGCCTCGCACTCCCCTAGCATTACAAACGTGCATTATACGCAGGACAGCATGCATATTCACCGTGGAAATGTTTGACTAACGCGCTTTAGCAAAATGGCCGACCCGCTAAATTAAATCCAATCTCGTTTTGGCGCGAAACGATTTGAAGCGCGGGCACCCGCGTTCGAAATTGTTAAGTGACGATAAGTTCGCACCCTTTTTAATATCGATATTGGTTTGGAAATATGTGATGATATTTTATTGGAGTCAGTCGACTGTTTAATACGCCTGACGCCATAAATATGGTGTCTTGAAGATCTTTAGTATGAATACTGCGATAGGACATGAAGTAACAGTAATAAGCAATTAATAATTTATTTAAGCTCTTGAAAGTTCTATTGCTGGGCATAGGCCTTGCCCAAATTCTCTCACAATTAGAATTTGTATGACTGCCTCGGTGGCGTAGTTATATTACGGAACGACTGCAGTGCTGAGGTCTCGGGTTCGATCCCCGGGTCGGGCAAAATGATATTGGGTTTTTCTAATCAGTATCAGCATCTGGAATTTGTGCCCGATATGGCGATATGCTCGCCCCCTATTGCATCATGGGACGAAATACGGACATTGAAAAGTGGGTGCAGTAGTTACGCCTATGCCTACCCCTTCAGGGATAAACGGCGTGAGTGTGTGTATGATTTTGAAATTTCTGTAAATCTTAGAAATCTCTTTTATCTCATATTCGCTTTAATGTGATTATGTTGTGACAAGGATTTAACAATTCATCCAGTAAATTTCTGATGTTTCTATCTACGGTGTCTCGTAATTGGCTATTTTTTACGCTTGTTAATAAGTATAGACTGCTGTGAGCTAACAAAATAGAATAAATTATGTCCGTTCGTTTTCCATCCTCATACATATTTTTATCGTATACCTACCCAATATACTACAAAAGCAATTTCCCAAAATATAATAGAAAATAGATACGTTTCAATAAGTAAACAAGGAAACCTTTCATAAGGACTGCTCTTCGCAACAATTTAGCGAGAAATCTTATTTTCCAACAATTTGAAGTGGTCCAAGTTATACCTAATGGGAAAAATGGACCGAAAAGCTACTTAGCCAGCGTGAGTGCCCTCGACCGCGGGGGCTAGTGGCGGAAAACTTCTTACTTATATTCTTTTGTTTTGTATTGAAATAGCGCGGTAAGGTGCCTAGAAAGCTTTGTGTAAGTTGCCAAAGGGCTATATGTATAAATAGATCTAACTCAGTTTCGCTCTCAAGTTTAATATCAGCTGAGACGCTGTCAAGTCGAACTAACTATGTTAATACAGCTATTTTATAAACAAAATCAATATCTCAAATTATATCTTAAGTAATACAGCGTGTGACGGAGTTGGACAGCTTAGTTTTACTTAGGTATTAAGCAGCACCGACTCACAAGACTTCAGGCGCTTAAATGACAGCTCAAGTTTTGTTTATTAAATAGATCACCATAAATGTTTATCGGTACTACTCAAAGCTGAGATTGATTATTAATACGGACCTTAGATTGCCAGTTACGAATAAGGTCATCAAGGTCTTTCTATTGCTTTTGTGAGATGTAGTTCTACAATCAATTGTTTAAGATTAACTGTCATAGTGGACAGGACATAGTGAGACTTAACACCGTATTCTCAGGATGACGAGCGCAGTGGAATGCCACACCATACCATACCATACCATACCAGCCCTGTATTATATACTGCCCACTGCTGAGCACGGGCCTCCTCTACTACTGAGAGGGATTTAGGCCTTAGTCCACCACGCTGGCCTAGTGCGGGTTGGCGGACTTCACATACCTTCGAAATTCAGAGAACTTCTCTGGTATGCAGGTTTCCTCACGATGTTTTCCTTCACCGTGAAAGCGAGCGATAATTCACAAAGAATACACACATAACTTTTTAGAAAAGTCAGAGGTGTGTGCCCTTGGGTTTTGAACCTGCGGACATTCGTCTCGGCAGTCCGTTCCACTCCCAACTAGGCTATCGCCGCTTCCAATGCCACACAGTACTTTGTAACTCAAGGTGCTGGATGGTGTTGCTACTGTTTATAGGTGGTCGTATCGCTTACCATCAGGCGAACGGCATGCTCGTCTCGTCATTCAATGCAATAAAAAAGAAAGATTGGTTTTAAATCCGTAAACTAATTTCCCTCGCGTAACAAAATAATTGAACGAACCCGGAGATAATATTCAAGATGTATCAGTGTACTTGTGGCACACGTTGGTTTCGTGAGTTGATGGTAAGTAACTGATTATCCTGCATGAACACTTCTAATGTTAGAAGAATCTTCGACGATCATACTGACTGTCTGTCATTTGTCTTCTGGGAAACAGTGCTATGATCCGCAACAAAGCCCTCTGTACTATACAAAAAATGTCCATAAAATATTTTGATACAGAGACACCAATTCTAACACTCAACATAAATGTAGGGAACATTCGTCATCAAACACCCATTTGTGAAGAATCGCTTCCCGGGGCACTCCGGCGCGCCATACATTCTCAACAATCGCTAATTAAAGCCACTCCTAATTGATTTAAGCCATCCGTGAAATTAACTCGCTCCCAAATAATTACAGAAATGCCTCCTTACAACGATACTTTCAAAATGTTGGGCGCTCACGCTTTTGTACAGAACCCAAAAAGTTTAGACATGGCTTATAATTAATTTGTAGTGTGAATTGTAAAAGCTGTGTAGTTTTTGGAATTCAAATATTATAAAAGAACATCACTTTTGTGTTCGTTTCAATTCAATATGTCTTTTTTTTTTTTTTTTTGGTTTTGCGGAGAAAGTGCGTTACCACTACCGCCTGGCCTTCATGGGGGGCGACCGAGCGGTTATGTTGGGTTCACCGTGCCTTACGACCCGGCGTTGAGCCGCCCGGAGAGATGGAAAACGTCGGGCGACCGCCGGGCCGAGTCCCTAACCTATGTACAACGCACGGCATACCAACTAAAACTCCGCGGTGGCCATCTTCGGCGCATTAGGGACGGCTGCGGGCTTCCTCTGACTAATGTCTAAGTTGTCGTCCGCAACCGCCCCTGCGCGGTGCCGCCTGGTGCGGCCCGTCTCCTGTTGTGGGGGGGCTCAGAAGCCCCCGCGCACCGAAGGACGCTCTCAGCGTCAACGGCAGCGTGAGGCCTACCTGCCACGCTGCCGTCCATCACGGGGGTCGCTACAATGTGCTAATGGAACACAAAAAATTTAAAGACGGACAGCCCCCTGCCGCCCGCCTGCGACCCCCGGTGGCCCCTATTAGTCGCCTTTTACGACAGGCAGGGGATACCGTGGTAGAATTCTCCAAACGCCCCCAATCCACAGGGCGGAAGACGCCGGTCAGTCGTCCACCCGGCGCCTCCTACGTCTCGTCTGGCGGCGGGAGGGATCTCCGCGCCTCCGATCCCTCTCGGCACTCTCCTTCCGCGAGAGAACCACCTCACAGAAGTGTGCCACCGCACGCCAGGACCTCCGGCTGTCGACCATGGAAGCGACCACGGCCGGCAGCGAGAGGTCTCCTCCGACGACTGCTCTGAGAGCGCTGCGCTCCTCATCCCAGGCTGGGCAGAACTCTAACGTATGCTGGGCCGCACTAATTGCGCCTTTGCCTACCCCTTCCAGGATAAAGGGCGTGAGTGTGTGTATGTGTGTGTGTGTGGATATTAAAGCATGAATTATGATTCGACCACTATACGACTCACCATGATATAGTTGTTTTTCACTATCAACAATGGTAATTAATTCACAAACCGATGTTCAATTATAAATGTTACAAATAAAAGGATTGAACCAGTACAATCAACAGTCATTATTAAATCAGTTATGTTAAGAAAAATCACCTATTTTATATCGCCCACTTCCATCGAAGCTTTGTAAATTCTAATCAACGTCACAATGCCGTGTCTAAACCATCTCTAACTTTACATAGAATTTAATTACAAAAACTGTTCTGACACCGCGGTGCTGATTTATGTGTTGTTTGACTACTCCGATGTATTATTACACGCACCATACTAATGGCGGAAATTGGGCACAAATGGGGGTTTTCCGAGAAAATACTGATGGTTCAAAGTTTTAATAGTGTATTGTGTTTATGGTTCATTAAAAATACGGGGGAAATTTATTTGAATTAGTTGAAGAATGTTAGAACTAAGGTTTGCTTTTCTTGGCCATTACCACTTTTGAACTGACAGTTATTTTAATTTTTAGTCATACGTAATCCTCCTAGCCAGTTTCGGCCACGGCGGCCAATCTCAACGGAGATCAGCCAGGTACGCAGAAGAAATTATAGTGTACAAGTGTGTGCGCAATAAATAAAATAAAATAAAAAATAAAATCATTTATTGATCAAGTAGGCTTATAAAAAAGCACTTATGACAAGGTAGAGACAATAACAAAGGTACATATACCAATTAAATAATTTAAAGTACCTAGATTAAATAATGAACAACCAGCACGGGCTGATAGGTACAGAGGACACGGACATTGGGGACGGGAATAGGGCTAGGTAAGGAGAACTGGAGCTGATATAAAAGAAAGGGAAGGAGTATCTTTACATTACGAGGAAAGGAAACGCCACGGTCCTTGCCGGCGAGGATAAAAAGGTCCTAGCCTAGCTAACCTACCAGCCTTTCACTAGCTACCTAAGCGATGACGACCCGAAGAAGAAAGGCAGAAAGAAACTCCGGGCTTAATTTTTTCGTCATCAATTGTCATGATTTTCTTCATTGTTTTTCAAATGTATATTTGACAGTATTATTATTACACAGGTTAATGTATGCATGGATGTAGCCCTAAGATATAAATAAAATACTATTTGGAAGTAACCAAATAAAAATATATTGGCGTTCATGATGCATTAACCCACGGTTACAAATCATTAATAGTAATAGATACCTATAGATCGGTCGTCACTATAATTGAACAATGTCAAAATGTCTAAAAAAATTGAACTTAAATGTCAAAAAAAAAAAAAGAAAAAGTAAAAATATAATATTATGGACATAGCCATGTAAATGTCATATTATAATATATTTTTTTCATAGGCGTTCAATGTGAATGCTCAGTGCCTTGGTGCTGTGCCGGCAGGACTGATTCCAAATATCCTTATCATTTAAATAGTCTGTCACTTTATAGTAGCCTCTAGAAATCAATACACGTTTAACGTAAGGCTTAAATTGGATTTCAGGCAGATTTATTACTTCAGAAGGAAGCTTATTATAGAATTTAATGCAGTTGCCCATAAACGAATTACTTGTTTTACTCAGTCTAAACTTTGGAACTGCAAGTTTGTTTTTGTTCCTTGTATTTATACAATGTATGTCACTGATTTTTATAAAGCTATCTAGATTTTTGCGGACATACATAATGTTTTGGAATATGTATTCAGCTGGCAAGGTTAGTATATTAATATCTTTAAAAAGGTCTCGAAGAGAATCGCGAGATTGCAAATCATAAATAGCGCGAACAGCTCTTTTCTGTAATATGAAAATAGTCTGCAGATCAGCTGCAGAACCCCATAGCAAAACACAGTACGACATAATACTATGAAAGTAAGCAAAATACACTAACCTGGCCGTCGCCACGTCTGTCAGTTGCCTAATCTTTCTAATGGCGAATACAGCGGAGCTTAATTTACCAGCTATTCTATGTATATGCGAACTCCACTGTAGCTTAGCATCAACTGTTATTCCAAGAAAGACAGTAGAAGGAACAAGATCTAAGACATTTCTATCTAATACAATATTAGAAACTTGTTCAGTATTGTTCAGTAGGGAGAATTTAATACATTTGGTTTTCGCCGCGTTCAAAAGTAGATTATTTGTGGAAAACCAGTCTGAAATGAAACCAAGTGTTTCATTAGGCTCTACAAAAGCCTCATCTTTCCTATTGATCTTAAAAATAAGTGACGTATCATCAGCAAATAAAACTACATCTGCTTTGCATTATTGCATTATTGCAGTACTGTATTGTTGTATGGGGAGGAGTTGGTAAGACTACACTAATGCCACTAGAACGTGCCCAAAGAGGGATTTTAAAAGTCATATTGGGAAAACCTCGTCGTTATGACACTGCAACCCTTTACAAAGAGTGTGCCGTACTGACGGTTCGTCAGCTTTTCATCTTAGCCATTATACTTCGTAAACACAAAAGTACGGACTTTAAACCGGTAGTAAAGCGAAATAGAAACAGAATTTTCTCAATTATTCCTCATAGGACGGCACTTGCTCGCCGACAATATTACGTGAATAGTAACCTTATATATAATACTGCAAACGTTGAAAATTATATTTATCCCCTTACCCTAAATAAATGTAAGCACAAAACACGAAATTGGCTCCTAAATAAAAATTATAATGACACTGAGCAAATTATACGCAATTACTAACATACTACACACACACACATTCCTACACGCACACACACACACACACAAACACACATATTCACACCACACACACTAACACTAATAAATAAATATGTATCATGTACCTACTTGTATTGTGGTAATATAAACATTTTATTATTTATTACTTATGAATTTGTTTTTGTATAACGGCTAATATAACTACATGTACTTTTACAATTAAATGCATCATTTAATTATATTAAACTGCTTAGGGTGAAGGACGCTGACGGCTGTGACACAGTTAATACTAGTACAGCCGTCAATGGCATACTCTAAATAAAATAAAATATATATATAAATATATATATTGTGTAGTAGTTGATTTCTTGTACATCTGTAAGAGTATTTATTTGTTAAATTCTAACTTGTAATAATAATAATAAATTTCAAATTTTTTATTTATCATGTAAGGTAAGTCATTTATATACACTAGGAATAAGAACGGTCCTAATATGGAACCCTTTTTTTTTTTTTTTTTTTCGCGGGGAAAAAACGCGTTATCGCTACCACCACCGGGGGGTCAGTGGAACGGTTATGTTGGTTTCACCGGCCTTACGGTCCAATGTCGTTACTCGGGAGTATAGCATCATCCGAGCGAGCATTGGACCGAGTCCCTAACCCTATGTACACCCTACACCGGCATACCAACCAAAACCCGCGGTGGCCTTCTTCGGCGCATGCGGAACGGCCCCGGGGTATCTTATTGCACTAAGATAGCTGCTCGGAACCGTCCCTGCGCGATGCCGCATTGCGGCCCCTCTATAAACGAGGGGGCTAAGATGCCCCCGAACTCTAAAGAACGCCTTTGGCGTCTACGACAGCGGGAGACCGACCACCCGCATTGTCGTCCACCTCGGAGTCACTTAAATTGGAGTGAGCAGACCCCCACTGCTCGCCCCGCGACTTTTTCTAAGCCCCATTTAGTCGCCTCTTACGACAGGCAGGGGATGCCGTGGCGGAATTCTCTAGATGCCCCCGGACCACAGGGCATGGAATATGGAACCCTGAGGTACCCCTATGCTAACTGGAGATCCTATAGAATTAATATTATCGATGTATACTTTTTGATGCCGGTCTGAAAGATATGATGATACCAATTGAAGTGCTCGACCCCGAATACCATAGAAATTAAGTTTCAAAATGAGTGTTCTGTGGTCAACGCAGTCGAATGCCTTGGAGAGATCACAAAACACCCCCAAGGCATCCTGTGATCCCTCCCAGGACTCGAATACAGCTCTAACTAAAGCATGACCGGCATCTTGTGTAGACCGGCCCTGGGTAAAACCAAACTGCCTATTATGTAAAATCTCATTTCATTTAAGGTCCAACAGCATTCAAAAATTTTGCTTAATGCTGGTAGTATGGATATCGGTCTGTAATCAGAAGGATTGTTTAAGCACCCTGATTTGAAAATTGGTACAACTTTACTTATTATTATGAGGTCCGGAAATATGCCATCTTTAATACAAAAATTGAAGATTTCCGCTAATATTGGGGCAATCCTAACTATCACCGACTCTAAAGCTTTAACTGATAACCCCCAAACGTCTTCAGTGGTCTTTAGTTTTATGCTTCTAAACGCTTTGACAACATCGTAATTACTAACTACATACACAGGTGCACTCGCTATTCCTTAACTATCATAGTCCGGTGAGACGGCAATCCGACATGACCGGAGAGAGATCAGGCGCAGGACCAACGGCTTTACGTGCTTTCCGAGGCACGGGGGTATCACACCGCCAACTTCCTGACTCCGAGCTGCGACTGAGTAATTTTAAGATGGAAAAACCCAGTCACAATGTTATTTTGGCTCGACCCGGGATTCGAACCCAGGACCTCAGCGATCAAATCGTACTCGTAACGCGTACGCAATACAACTACGCCACCGAGGTAGTCAACTTTTAGTCATCTGAATCAAAAGATGAGCAAGCCGCTCGCCTGATGACCGTACATAATCAGTATAAAATACCACCAGAATTTTCTGTTACTTGCTGCTCTGCAAGTATCACCTTGAGATTTTAAGTCTCCATAATGCCCAGTAATTACAATGGTTACATTCCTACTTTTCCAAAGATTCAACATTGAACGATGTTTTTTATTTCAATATTGGAAGCAGATTTTAATATTAATTGTAAGTTAATAAAAAATAATATCTACATGTATATAAATTTTTAATAATATAGTTTCTGCCTCTCTTGAAATTTTGCCGTGCCCGGCAGGGTCCACGAGTATGTCTCGTGTCTATTTAATTGTAACATCTTTATGTATAAAAAAATTGTGGCAGTAAACTTTGAATTTGAAAATCCTCATTAACTTATATTCATCTATTCGTGTGTAAAAGGAGTGCATAATAATATTGTCCAAGCTCCGCACCGTAGTTGGGTACGTGGTCGCATTTAACCCGACCGGCTGCAGTGGGAGCAAAAAGACAACGGCCGCCTGTTGCGGCGCTGTTATTCTTATTTTAGTCGTGTGCTGACGGGCTAGACGTGGTAGTGTATCGATGTTTTGATAGTGTTACTTAATGCTGGAAATTATCTTGAATATCGAGAATGTTGATTTTTTTTTGTGGAGATGTTTGTAGTAAGTAGCAAGTGAAATGGATATTGATTTGTTGGATTTTTTTTCTTGAGTTTCGCCCGTGTGAATGTCTTTTCCTGGAATGAGAGGAAGCAAAATTATATATTAATCCAGGACTTTCTCTATATACGAACAGAAATGTATGCCAATGTAAATTCAACTATATGTATGTACATGAACTAACTTCTAGCAAACATCTTCACAAAGATTCACATATTTTATAATATTAATAAAATTCAATTTAACCATAATTTTATTAAAATTTATTTTATCGATATCGACGTGATAATACCATCCCTTAAAATTGCATCAACCCGCCCGCGCTGTATAACACACGGGCATCGCTCAAGATTCTTCAGAGACTTTGGCTCCCTTTGTCTACCTTTTACGTAATCGGTAATTTAAATTCACGTCACTACAGAATGCGTCCGAGCGTGTTCACGACGCGCCGCGACGTCGCGCTGGATTTATATCGACATCGGCGTTTTTAATGTCGATAAACGGCACTAATTTTGGAAGATTTTGTTTAGCCCATTTTAGTTTTAAGCCACGTTTCCGAAATTTACTGGTTGTTTATTATCACGTATTAGTTTGGGATTATATGCTTCTGGTGTATAATTTAATACATTCTACTTTACTATTAGCTGTTTTCCGGGAGCTGCGTATTTCTCCCGGAAGTACGTTATGCGACATTAAATATGGGCAATAAAACTCTCAGAAATCTGTTGAGCCGTTTTGGCATACTCTATATTGTTTGTAAACAAACAAATTTCATTGTTTTATTCATAAAATCCATTATATTAATATTATATTGGTAAATGGTTCAAACCATGTTTGTTTTATTTCAGGTAAATTCTCGGCGAATGAGCTGAAAATATTGCTTGTGCGAGAAAACAAAATAGTATTTGTAAGTACATAGTAAATAGTATACATATGAACATCGAATTATCAAAATGCCATATTTCTTTAAATGCAGTCTATTCACTTAAGATATAACTTTTCTTGTTTAATTTTATTATTCCTGGTAACTTAGAATGTAAATTGGTCGCATTCGATACAGGCAGTGCCTAGTGTAGGGACCACCAAGCAACGGTTTTTCATTTCCTATGATCTCAATTTTATTTAACAATTTAACAGCAATATTTTTTTAGTTTATAAGGAAAACATTGTACTTCTTTGGATAAATAAATTTGATTTGATTTGAACTTGTTGCATTGATAGTCACTCAAACAAAACCACCACTTAGATCTTTTCAACATTTAACTATCGATATCGTCGAACATTCCGCGCATCCCTACTATTGTCATTGGAACAATATCGATGGGCGAGCATCACCGCTCGGAATATGTCACGACATCGCCAATCCCGTGTTCGGAGGTCGCCATCGTGTTTTATGACTCCGGGAGTGATTTTTAAACGTGTCCAACCACAGAGCGGACGTTTACAGTGTAGCTTCTTTAGGAAATAAGCGAATGGGGATTCCATTTTCAAATTTCTGATGAGTGAATGGAAATGGTTTGTTGAATGGAAGGCGACTGATTAACTAACGGTCATTGTGCATAATGTCATGAAAATCTGTAGGTTTTTGTTCTGGCGTATCACTTTTTACAGCATATTTCTGGCGACCATCGAGAGATGCAACGTTTTCATCGTTAGTCTACATTATACTTACCATCAGTTAAAGCTAAGTTTTTGAAGAAATAAAAATCCTCAAAAAGTGGCTATTATAGCACAAAACAAATTCCAATAAAACATGTTACAGTTATTATAAATGCGTTCACGCAATTTTACAACAGAAACCGACCCTCATGCATATTACTGATATCGATATCGGTGTTTTATCATAGACATATATTTGTAACACATGTTTATAATAGTGGGCGATAGCCTAGTTGGGAATGGAACGATCTGTCGAGACAATGTCCGGAGGTTCAAAACGCAAGGCATACACCACTGACTTTTCGAAGCTACGTGTGTATTGTTTATCAATTATCGTTCGCTTTAACGGTGAAGGGAAACTTCTTGAGGAAACCTACATACCTAAGAATTCTCTATAAGAATCTCGAGGGTATGTGAAGTCTGTCAACCCGCACTAGGCCAGCGTGGTGGACTAAGGCCTAAAACCCTCTCAGTTGTAGAGGAGGCCCGTGCTCAGCAGTGGGTAATATATAATACAGGGCTGATTGCATTGCATTTTTATAATGTGCTAGCGACAGTAAAAGCCCCTTAATAGAGTTTATTTCGCAGAATTGGTTATAAGTGCTTTGCAATGTGCATAGTGTATCAACGCATTGACATATTAAAGGAATAGTTTCTGGAACCATTCATATTAAGTGGAAGAGCTGGGTATATTTTTTTTTTCAATCGCATTAGCCGGCTCAATGGAGTTTGTTGACTGAGTCTAGGTTGGAATGTAGCACTATTGCATAAATGCGCAAATAAGTATTTAATTCCAGCTCTAAAACTTTGTCTTCATTTAATCGAGTTATACAACTTATATTCTGGTTAAGTTCTAATTGTATGTTAGTTCTGAAACCTTTAATTCCAATCTTATCAATACAAATTCCCTGGATAATAGTTTTTTCGACGATAAAAATAGATCCTTTATTGATATTGCTTGTGTGGACTGGTCTGCCAATTTCGCTTACTATGTCTATGGCTGGATGCAGGCCGCTTTTGACAGGTCCGTCTGGAAATCTTTGGGAGAGGCCTATTTTCAGCAGTGGACGTCATGTGGCTGATGATGATGATGATTATGTCTAAGAACTAATAATTGATAATACCAGTATTGGACAAGTATAGATTATCAAATTAGTTCGTGATTCCCGAGAGGGTTGTACACTCGGATGGGAATTGAGAATTTATTATTATGCAAGTAAATATATGAACTGCTCTATACAAAAAAACATGTGTATATATATATTATATATGTTTTTTGTAGTATACACTGTACCTAATTTATACCTTTGAACTGATTTTGAAAAGAGTCACCCTAGAGTTTCTTGCCCGTTCTTCTATGGTGGAAACTGCATTCCAAACTGGTGGTAGAGTAATAATTGACTGATACTAAGTAATCTTTAACATTTTATGGATTCGAATAAATTATTTCATTTCATTTCATAAATCCCCACATATTAATACAAAAAATATCGATAATCAACCATCGACCCACGCGCGTCCCTATCAGATGCGTGCACTCGACACTTGCGCGATGGTTTTGCGGTCGCAGCTCATTGTTTAAAGCCGGTCATTAGGTCCTGCGTGCAAGTACAGTTTAACTGAAGAGATGTTTTAAACATCATCTTGCTCTTATACTTACCCCTAGAATCATCATTTTCAGCCATTGGCTCAGTTCAATCTGCAGTTTTCGAACAGAAATCGATTTTTTAACTGTGTGTCGTTTTATCCTGAAAGCATTTTTTGTGCGGCTGAAAGCCGTATTGGGCATGTTGCTCACTTGACGGTAATCGCCTGATTTGATTTATACAGTGGCAACATTGCAAACCACCTAGGACTGTCTAATACAAAGCACTGCGCATCTATTATATTATACAGGCATTCGTAAGCATTTCCCTCTCAATGAGGCATTACAGAGATTACGAAGTTACTGCCGCCACAGATCACTGACTGATCTACTGCCCCTGACACGTGTTAAATAAATAAACCGAAGTTTTATTAACTAAACCCCGCTTTAACTAAATATCGCATACATTATTTGTACGTCAAAACAGTACCGCGCACAAACATCGATTAACCCGAATAGCCTCGTTCCCGGTAAACATTAGTTCGCTCGTTAATCGCGGTTTTAGATTAGATAAAAAGAAAAACCGGGATGCGGCCCCGGGTTTATTTTTGAATTTGGAACGTGAGATCGGTGCGTTCTGTCTTTTAGTGATAGGTGAATTGAATTTGGGTTAGCGTATCAGTTGCAGTGGTGGGTTAATAGATCAGTTTAATATTTACATTTATGAATGTTGTAGGGTTTTGGATTCCTTAGCTCTTTATAACCCATTATAATTATACTCAATACCACTCGTACCATCCACGCTGAGTGAGTATCTGAGTACTTACGTTACAAAAATTGTATTATTATGTTGTTCACCACTCACCACCCAACCAGTGGCCAATAAATGTTTTTTTCTTTCTTTCTTTACCTTAAAATTTATATTATCTTAACGACTACCGGATATTATTGATTTCAAAAAACTTGTGAGTAAATGAATGCTATTCGACCCATAAATGTATAAGCCGACCAAATACAAAAGTCAGACTAGTCCATTCTCCCAAATAAATGGTAATATAAAATGAGTACTATCTACATTAGTTGTATACTATAACTGTCAAATAAAATTTATTTGTAACTTGTAAAACAGGCCCTAAATTAAGTTATTATTATAGTCTTCATATGTTTTGTTCCTATAACATCAACGAGAACATCTCAATCAAACGAGCAAACAGACAAACGCGTAAATCAGCCGCGTTCAAACGGTAGATGTGTCGCCGACGAGCCGTGTGTCATAAATACTGTCCGCAGGATGCGTGTGTCACGTCGGCTGAGCGGTAATACCGTGTTAGATAATATAAATAGATGATTGGAGTCTGGTATTTGTGCTCGGTCTGACGATAGACTCGATCGAAGAAGCGTCAAAAGTCAAGTTGCAAATACGCCTTCGGGGGTAAAAGGATTGAGAAGATGTAATATACCTATCCTTCCTTATTTATCATCATCATCAGCCCGTTGCAGTCCACTGCTGGACATAGGCCTCTCCCAAGATACGCCACAGAGCCCGGTTTGCTGCTTTAACATCCAGTCGCTGCCGGCCCTCTTGTGCAAGTCGTCCCGCCATCTGGCCAGAGGGCGTCCCACGCTACGTTTGCTAAGACGCGGTCTCCACTCCAGAACACGTTTATTCCAGCGGTTATCTGTTCTGCGACATATGTGGCCAGCCCATTGCCACTTCAACCTACTAAATCTCAGAGCTATGGCGGTCACCTTATCTATACATAGTACATAACAAAGTCACCCGCCGCCTCTATACGCGATAAACTCAAAAACTACATAACGGATTTCGAAGTATTTTGGTATGAAGATAGTTTGAGACCCTGGGAAGGACGTAGGCAATTTTTTTCCCGGGAAATCTCCAGCTATCTCAAGCTGTATGCAAGCAAAAGCGACGTAGTTCGCAATGGAACGGATTGCCGATGTAGATGTGTGTGGGTTCAAAACTCAATCATCGGTCTTTTCAAATTTTGGCGCTGATTCGTTCAGTACTTGGAACTAATGATTGTCATGATATTTATGTTATAAAATTAAATCATAACCCAGCCAATAAAAAATATCTCAGTCATCGCAATGTCCATATTTCTTTCGACGTTACTTAAGTGACGCGTCACACGCCCCGACTTACGAAGCGTCGACAGATTTATGTTAATACAAGACTTATTACAGTTAAAATAACTTATGAGTAAACTGTGTTTTAGCGTGTCAGTTAACTTTTATATACTGTGATTAATGGTCGTTAAAGTGATAAAGTGTCGTCTCATTAGAATGGTATATTAACGTGCGTAATTTGCATACTAATAATTTAGTCGTACCTATATATTTAATACCGGTGATGATTTCTATATCTTTTGCTAAGGTTGCGCCTGCAAATGTATTTTTCATTCAATTGTGTATAAGATGCAATTGACGTAAAATTAAACCGCCTTCAAAAACTAAAAGCAGAAAATAATTCAGCTTTACCTATATATTGATTACTAATTTTGGAGACGATGCCTGATTCCGGACCAATCTGGAGGTATATTCTTTCCAAAAAATATTTTATTTTCCAAATCGGTTCATACGTTACTAAGTTCTGAGGTTACAAGTATAAAAAATACATGTCGAATTGAGAACCTCCTCCTTTTATTGAAGTCGGTTAAAAAGTTTAAAAGGCGCCTGTTGCAATCGCTATGATCTTTGTCGCGTATAATCACCGATAAAACTACTAAACTGAACTTCTGAACTCTGAAGCCATTTTACATTCTGTGAACCTAAGATAATGAATCTCGCTTCCTCTCGTTAATAAGACGGCACCCAAACCTGCAGCTTGCCGTAATACATTTGACATGCGTGAGTAAAAATTAAAAACAGGCTCATTATTTCGACAAATTATGATCACATTTTACCGCGTACACGGCTTTTACGAAGCGCGGCATTTTCATATATATAACTCTTTAATGTAAACACATAAAAATATTAAAAATAAAACTAAATGAACGGATGCGGCCTTAAAGATGCCTCGTAAAACCAACAGAGGGCTCCACGGGGCAATTCACTTGGACAGGTATGTATTAGGACTAAAGGCAATGGGGCCATATTAATACTGTGAATACTACTGATTTCCTGATTATAATGAAAGATTATGAGTGGCAATATTATCGAATAGTGAGACTTTTCAATAAACAATTTAAATCATAGTTAAATATGTAAAATGAGAGTATATGTAACATATACATTACCGAAATGTAATGCCCAATGAAAGAAATCCATTCGTGACTTTGAAACTAGCATTAACGGATAAAATAGCTGTACTTACAGAAACGAAAAAACTTTTTTAATTTTAAATTCAACTGTAAAACTTTTTCTTCATTATGAATCAAAGCCATTCCCAAATCTAAATACATAAATTATCACAACCATCTTCCAAACCTAACTTCATTGGGGATCCAAACCCCCACGTACTTGCCCAAATACCCCCTCACTTGCGGTTACCGTGCATCTCGCGTGTGGCCGCATCAGTACATGCGTTTTATGACGTGAAACGGCATGTCGGTCCCTTTAAAACGAGCTACAGTGATTGTTTCGAGAAAAAAATAATTTTATTGCACAATAGCTCGTAATTAAAGCGCTAAATGCCTGCTGGGACTTTATTGGTTCTTAAATGGTCGCGATTTCTTGAAATAATCTTATCTGATATGTATTTTATTGGTGTCATTTGGAATGATTTTCGTGTGGCTTTTATTGGTAATGCTTATTCGCGCGTTTTATTTTTATTTTTGTGGATATGGAATTAAATATTTTCATCTGTAATGTAGCATAAAACTTAATAAATAATGAGCTTAATCCGTGATACGAAACGATTAGGTAGAGGAACAGCTAATGTAACCACATTGCCCGCACTACGAAATACGATGCTACTATAGTAGGGCTGCAATAACTCTTTGGAGACAAACTGGGACATTTCAAACTCTCAAGGACTAAACTTAAGATTCATGGGAAAATAACTAGAAACTCTTTTGAAAAAACGAGAAAATTTTATTATATTACTAGCTTTTGCCCGCGGCTCCGCCCGCATGTATAAGTTTGCCCGGAATAAAAAGTAGCCTATGTGTTAATCCAGGACATGATCTACCCGTGTGCTAAATTTCATTGAAATTCGTTCAGTGGTTTTTGCGAGAAAGAGTAACATACATACATCCATTAATTCTTACAAACTTTCGCGTTTATAATACGCATGCTCACGCCTTTTATCCCCGAAGGGGTAGGCAGAGGCGCAACTAGTGCACCCACTTTTCGCCAAGCGTATTCCGTCCCATGATGTGATAGGGGGCGAGCGTTTATAATATTAGTAGGATTAGCTAAGACACGATGAGACGCTACAAACCGGAAGCTATGCCAACCCTACTCTAGAGCATAAAGGTGATCCAAGCTTTATCTATTTATAAATAATAATATTTACCTATTGACGAGTAAGTTAACTCAAAGCCGGTAACCTGATATAGCATTTGCCAATCGTTAGCCAAATTAATGGCTATAGAAGAACAGGTGCCCCAAATTCCAGATTGGCCGATTCAATACGCACCTTATCGGTTGTTGTTTAAATTGATTATTGTTTGGAGTTGATTGGCAATGTTTAGTTGTTAAGGGTGTTTTTTGTGAGATACGAATTGTGTTTAGTATAGGTAGGTATCTATAGTCGTTTAATAGATCTTTTTATCTTCTAGATTAAATGTGTACCAAATATTATAATGTCAATGATATTGCGTTCCACAATGGTGAGTAGAAATATGTTAAATCTATTTTGAAACGCAGAATATTAACATCTTTGATTAGTTGTATACCTAGATAGACACTGAACGTTTCAAACGCGTCGAAAAAAATGGAGGCGAACTGTTCCCCACTAAATGAGTTCGAGTGAATTATTTTTTGTTGTTTTTCATGGATATAATTATCTCCCCGTTTTAATAGAACCCATGTAATAACTGGTATCATTATGCACGCACACAAGGATACGCAGAATGATGCAGCGATAGCGTATGACACAGCTGTCACGCATACTAGCTTAGGAAAAGTTGGCCTGTTTGTTTTAGTTTCATTGCAGCGCGTCATTCTATCTAGGTATATATTTAATCAAAGATTAGCATGTAGTAATCTTGACTGACAAAGTAAAGCGTCAGACATGGTACGCTCTCTTTCTTCGTGGACCTAACAAGTCGAAACGCGAAACGCAGTTTGCTTACTACGTATTACGTAAGAGTCCGTCTGGGTGGGTACCACCGCAATTAATTGATGTAAAAATATATTAGTAATAAAATGGAAAAGTAATAAAGAATATATTACGAGATATATGGATTTATCATTTACATTCAATCTATTTTTTTTTTCATTCATATTCGATTAATAAAATGCACACACCGATGATACACTGAAATTGTCATATCATTCGGTCTAAATTTTGCATCCCGGTGAATAATTTATACCACAATTCGGAATATTAAATAGGCAATACCATCAAACCGTACGGATGAACAGAAATAACTTTCAATGTAATTAAACGTTGAAATATTAACATGATATTTCCGTTGTGTTTGACGTATAAAATGAATGCGTAAAAACAATAAAAATAATAGCTGATTTGGCTCAACCCGGGAATCGAATCCTGTTTTGCGCTGAAATAATAATTCAACAGTCCGTCTGCATAATTGACAAGCCGGTGCCAGTTCGTGCAATGTGCATGAAATGTGCAGTACCGCATCTCAGGTGAGTAAAAACTGAACGTTATTACGATGAATTGTATTACAATGCAAATTTGAATTATTTAATGGTAGTAGTAAGTAAGGTCGTAGAAAAGTTTATTTTATTGCCAACAACACTTACACACTTATTATAGGCTGTAAGCAGTTGCGTTGTAAAACTATGCTATACGTATGTTCAGTTTTGTAGACGTAGTAATGGTATGAATGATGGGCGCTCACCCCCTATCACATCATGGGACGGAATACGCACGGCGAAAAGTGGGGGGTGCACTTAGTTGCGCCTCTGCCTACCCCTTCGGGGATAAAAAGGCGTGAGAGTGTGTGTGTGTGTGGTTAAATAAATATTTGTTGTTATCGCGAATTATTTTTGGATATCATTTGCTTTTTAAACAATATTATTGTCTTAAACAATATTAATAAAGTCGTCATACTACCCTTCGCGTACAGTGCGCCTGTCAAGTCGCGTACGCTGAGACAGCGCGCTGACGGGTCTTCAGTTAACTTTTTAAACCCTACAAAGCGGGCTATAACTCACGTCATAAGAACCTCCGTATGAATAATAATTTATTTCAATTCGTGCGTTTCCGATGGTTGCTTTTTTGTCAAATCACGAAGTTGCATTATGACGAATTTATTGTCTTCGAATTTTGAGTGGAAAATTATTGAGTCAAATGAGCTTTTGTGTTTTGATTTTAAATGTAACCGAGATTAGACTCGAAATTATAGATCAAATAATTATCTGTTGAGTGAAAGAGACCTGCATACCCGAAATATATTCTTAACAATTTCGAAGGTTTTGTCTATGGACCTCAATAGTTGCGTGATGATCGATAGGTCTAATACCTGATTAGTAAAGACAATCCCCAGCAATGGAGTAGCATATTATATTAAATGGTTCCCAACGAAAATAACCTCAGCAACAGTGCAAGATGCGACCTTATTCTTCAGAGAAAAAGGCGAATGGTCTCATCCTAACCGAATTCTAAATTCAAATTCCTAAACAAAAAAGAAAATTACGTCCCCAAGACAATACCGCGTGATAAATGCGTGCCAGCGTGTTCCACGCGTATGATTTAGTTAATAAATACTCTCTCGCAAATTGTTCGCGCGCGTGTCGTTGTTTGGACGCGAAATGAGATTCTTAATTTATTTGTTTGATGTTGTTTTTGGGAGATAAATCTGTTGTGGGTTTAATCGCTTTTTTGGTGAGATTGTGTCGGGTTAAGGATTATTGATTATGTTTGTTATACGTTCTCCTGTCTTGCGTTTAGTGTTTATTTTTTATTGTTGAGATGAAAATCTTGCTAAGCGTCATGATTGATCATAGACAGTTGGAACACCACTCAGACCGCAGAATATTGTATTGATTTCAATTTACACAAAAACCAACCGTTAAATGTAAGTAAAATCTTACGAGGAAACCTTAATATAAAGGATAACGCACAGTCAAAATACAGTACATTTTCAACATAATATTTATTCCTGAAGAACTAGGCGCAAACACTGTCGTACCCACTCTTCGACATCTCTATTTCATAATATAACAAAGAGTTCATCCCCAAATCTTACAAAAGTTCCTATACTGGTCAAATTAAAATCTTACATAATTTTCACTCAAAAATCGAACCCTCACGGTTCACACCCATATACCACTGAACCTAAGGCTAAAGATGGACAAATGTAAAACTCAAGCAGTTCTCAATTAGCAAACGAACCTGGATCTTCAGGGCATTCTAAATATGACACAAAACAGGTGCAAATTGTCTGGAAGAGATCGCTTTTTAGCGATAAGACCGCCTATTGTCGCGCGATTGAAAGATTTATCTAAATCTATTTGTTATTTTTTAACATTCATTATCATTCAAAGCCACGCTGATAAAGACATGATATACATTCCAAAACCAAGCTTTTCCACTTCGATTTCATCATTAAGTACAGTCAGCCACATACGTAGCTGAAAAAATTCAAAATTTCAAATCGCCTCTACGCGTTAAATTTATTTGAAACTTTTTTTTTTTCTTGATAAGTAAAGTTTATCCCTTTTACTTGAATTTTGTGAAGGGAAAACAAAAATTGTTAAGAACACAAAAGTGTAGAGGCGGTTTGAAGTTTTGAATTTATTCAACTATTTATGTGGCTGACTGTACTTCCTTACGCGACCGCTACATTAGTGTCCTTGCATTTGGCTCAGGTCCAGACTACCATCCCCCAGTGTCTAAGCTATTAAGATTTTATCTTAAGCCTCACGAATTAAATTTAGTAGAGATATGGAAGATTACCATTCGAATTGCAGACATTTAGAAGTTATTGTTGATTAAATATTTGTTGTATCTTTAGTATATAATGCGACTGATCGATGTTAATGTGCTATATTGTTCCATAAATATCTGAATCTCATTGGCCTGAATCTATTGTAGATGATTTAATGATGACGATAGAGTATCAACTGTTTTAGTTTGTCCTGATACACTTTCTTTGATGACTATAGAGACCAATACGAGGTGGGCAAATCCGGCCACACGGCGTACAGGCATTATAATCAGAGATCGCCCTTGATGATAAGAGGTTGCTACCGCGTTAGTGTCTTTCCGCGTTTCTCGACTATTATTGGCTGGATATTGGCTGTGATATCCTTATTCTGACAGTATTTAAGCCTTGCAATAGTAGGGCTCCTGAGCTAAGTTCCTAAATTGAAAAAAGTGTGCACTTTTGTATTGATAACTATACCTATACCTGTAGTTTCATTATACATGACGGAAATTAGTTCAAGAAAGGCGATGGTTACATCTCTACCATCTCTACCTACCCCTTCTATGATAAACTGTGTACAACAAAAACACTCCAGTTTGCCAGCATACATGTTCCCTCCTTTTTACAACCTGGGATCCTTCAAGCGGAGCGTGAAGAAGCAATCAGGCGGGCCGGCATAACTGTGCCGACCGTCCGGGGATGTTTTTATCTTGCCTGTCGACACTTTAGTCTACACTTTACATGAGCTGCAGTGGAGCGACAAAGCTGTGCTTCGATAAAAAAAACAACAGCTAAATCCAGTCCCAACCCCCCACAAGATGAGATATGTAGACACTAGAGTTGTCTTCCCTTCTCTTATCGATCCAGGATGGGAACAAAGCGGGCTTGCAATACCTCTAATCGACGGCCGGTTGGCTCCCGGCCAGACGTTGACAAGCGCTCCTCAGGGAACCTATTAAGATTTTATCTATACACGACCGGAGGGTCCCGGGCTAAAAGAACGGTAATCCCGGGCATAAATTTCACTTCGTTTGAATACGGGAACGGTGACAAATTTGGAATGGCGTGAGGTTAGCGCTCGTGTGCCTGGGTTGTAAGTGATTTTGCTGTGGAGGTAAGTTGCAAAGGAAAACACCAAATAGATCATCAAAGATTCCAGTTCATTCTAGGATTTATCGATTCAAGTATTTGAATATAAAATATTTAAATTATATTAATTTCGAGAGAAAAATAATTATTATAGGAGAAAGAAAACACTAAATAGAGCTTTTTTTATATATTTTTTTATGGCATTGCATGATGAGACGAGCATGCCGTTCGCCTGATGGTAAGCGATACGACCGTCCATAAACAGTAGTAACACCATACAGCACCTGGAGTTACAAAGTACTTTGTGGCATTACACTGCGCTCGTCATCCTGAGACATAAGATGTTAAGTCTCATAATGTCCAGTAGTTACATTGGCTACAATGTCCTTCAAACCGAAACACAACAGTGCATGCACACTGCTGCTTGGCCGTAGAAATAGACATTGCGGTGGTACCCACCCAGACGGACTCTTACATATGAGAGACCTACCACCAGTATTTATCTAAGATACCAATTCATTCTACGATTTATGGATCAAGTATTTTCAAGTATTTGAACATGAAATATTTAATTACTATGATTATTTTTCCGACCCAAATATCGACCAATAGAATTGCACCATTCGACGTCACGTGGTACAACCTACATAGTATTATACTGACAATTTTTTTTGAATATTTTCTCTGGTCGTTACTATATAATAAGAAACAATTTTTTTTGAATATTTTCTCTGGTCGTTACTATATATTATGAAATTCTTATTTGTTGACTGTTCATTTCATCTCATGGTGCAATTCTATTGGCCGACATTTGGGACGGAAAAATAATCCCCCGAATACCACACGAGCTTCAAAATTATCTGGCATTTCCCTCAAGGTTCCCTGCAAACAAATGAAGTCGTCAAGTTTTTCAGGAAAAATCACTCGCGCTTCGCGCTCGTGATTTTTTAACCTGAAAACTCCTTCATTTGTTTGCAACGAACCTATCGGAAAATACCCGATAATTTTGAAGCTCTTGTGGTATTATATGTGAATATTCAGGATATTAAAAGGCAGTGCAAAAACGTAGTTGCCATGCGAATTCTTTATGATAATAATTGATACATTGAATATTATAAGGCACTTATATTACAGGGAGCGCAAATGGGTCGCCTGATAGTAAGTGATCCGCATAAACATCAGTGGTACATATAGAAAGTAGTAAATACATATTTATAAATCTGCACACGGGCGCATGAAACCGAACGCGTTTGAAAGCGGTTACGGAAATTCATTAGCTCTATGCAATAATGGTTAGATGTACCCGACATGGTGCGTGTTGCAAGCGATTATTGATTTAAGTACTTTCAAGAATGTTCTAAATCAAGAAATTCGTCATAGTGTTGGTACCGTGCACGCAGAACTGTCAAACGAAACGTCGACGAACACGCTGAATATATTTTCCAAAGGAAAATTAACCATCTGTACTTTGTAATTAAGTATATTGTTTATTGTCTAAAAATATTAGTAATTCATTACAGAGATTGGCGCAAATTGTTACCTACACGAGCATTACCAATCAAAATTTTAAATAGTTCTATAAATTGCGACCTACGTTGGAATCTAGACTGCCTTGAATAATAGGGGACAATCCTATGTTTATTTTGTACATTATTCTATGTAATAGTACCTAATGAGAACGAAAAAGAAGCCTATCAGCGAAAACTGCATTAACATTGGTTAAGTAATGAGCCAGTAATGCATATTTAAAATATTGCAAAGTACAGGTAGACTGCCTCGGTAGCGTAGTTGTATTACGGTACGACTGCAACGCTGAGGTCTCGGGTTCGATCCCCGGGTCGGGCAAAGTCGTATGGAGATTTTCTATTCAGTATCAGCCCGGAGTCTGGAATTTGTGTCCGATATGGCGATAGGCTCGCCCCCTATCACATCATGGGACGGAATAACGGCGAAAATTGGGTGCACTAGTTGCGCCTCTGCCTACCCCTTCGGGGATAAAAGGCGTGGGTGTGTGTGTGTGCAATGTACAGGAGTAGTGGGGTTATCACTTCATCTTTTTCCTTCGTACTCGTCGTAATTCCCGATGACGTCACATGTAGGTATTGAAACAAAAATGAGTTATAACCCTATTATAATAAAGTTTAGAATCCTTCGGTAAAGTCAGATAATAAACTAACATTAAAATTCAAATACCATTTCGTGCAACCCAAATTCAAAAATAAACTATCTTTTATAAAAAAATAAGTTTCAATCTGCCACAAAGCGAAGTTCACATCACCTAGACTTTACACAAAAATACGTCCAATCCAATACGACTGCGGCACTGCACTGCAGCGTTACTGTAAACAGTAATTTGCTTACGATCGTTGCCAAATGCACTTGGAGACGCGCCAAATCGAACGCTAGACGCGATTTAGCCTCCCAGCGATCCGATATTATAGCTGGTGGATATTAAAAAATGTGCCGCTTTGATGGGCCACTTTGGGTAAGATATGGGTTTATTTAATGGGCCTATTGAATATCTGGTGGGATTGAAAAAATATTTTCTATAAATATCAGGTCCAAATATACGTACTGTCTCAGTACTCGGGCTTTATTAAAAGTACGAATGGGTATTGTCTATCACTAGAGTATAGCAGATTGACAGACTTTTCATTCTCCACGAAAAATCAGAAAACCTATTTATTTAGGTTTTCTCGCAATGTTTATATCACCGTTGAAGTGAATGATGATTGAATACATATACAGATTCATTCGACAGGTTTCTTTCTCCATTAAAATAAACAATTTACCTAATGACTATCCGTAGGCATGTTTCCAAGATTTAAGAAAACTCTTTGATATGTTGAATACCATACAGATACCTTGTATTCAAGACGTAATAAATAGAATGTCGGACCCCATCTATGATATGGTGCGCATATCGACGCATCGGACACAAAACTTATATAACACCCCTCTTTTTCTGTCGGTGGTTTAAAAGCAAACTGTAATGAAGTAAGTTTATTTTTTATCTAAAAATGCATCACTTTTTTTATTTCCTTATCTAATTAATGAATTTGAGTGTTCTTATTAACCAGTATCATTGAACCAATAAGACGATACTTTATTTCGCGTATATTTTATTGTAACGACTTCAATATTTAATCTAAAATGTAATACGAACTTTTGTTCGACCTGACACTAAAGTACACAAATGTTTAATAACTTCCTTTCTTCAAACCAAAATACCTTTACAAAACGGTATATCTTAAATCACAACAGATCTTCAGAATAAAACAAAAAAGCTCCATTGCCCGACCACTGCATATAACAAAGCACTAAATTAATAATATGCCTGTACCGAGCTACAATTTGATCGAACGACGCTGAGACTTCAATGGACACTGATCAATCGATGTTCTTACTACGTCGTGCTTTTATACAACGCGGTACTTGCGCAGCAATGGACATCGAAACACGCAATAAAGTGTCTTATTCGAAGGCGATAAAGATTGGCGCATTGTTAAACAATAGTTGGTTATATTTGCAAGTACAACTGGTAATGTATGTGTAATTATTGCAAAGATATTCTTTTTAAGTCGCATTTCATGTAGCGAATAGCGCGTGCGGTGGAATTATAGTGTAAGTGAATTAGTTTCTTGGACGAAGGTATGTGTGGGTGGCAGTGATTCATTGCGTGTCGTTTCTCGGGAATTTTTGGAGTATCGGAATGTCAGATCATTTACTTTGGAGGTTTTATTTTTATTTGCAGTTAATTATGATTATTTGAGGTTTGAGTCATCATCTTTCGCCAAATAACCATGTGCTGGTGGTGGTAAAAACTGAGCTAAATCCTTTCTGCTTCATGAATGGTGTGGGATAAAGTTCAAAGAATATGCCAATTTTCAAATCGGCTCATCATTCTTAGTACTCATGATGTATCATCCCGTTACATCTCTAATTTCCCCAATTCTGTGATAACACAAACTAGTTTAAACAATACTTTAGAAAGCAAACATCCCAAGGGTCAGTGGACAACATATATCACCGGGGAGGTCAACTAGAGGCCGGTCCGAAGTTCATAGCCGTATCAACGGTAAATCATATTAAATTGGGTATGGCAAAATTAATTTAGTGTATACTGTGATAGTGTGAAATATTGCAGTAAGATTGGCGGCTCCGGGGCTGTAATTCAATTTCTGTTATCAGTAACTCCATTTGGAGGGATGTAAACTTGAAACTTACGAGGTTTTGGTGATGGAAATTTATGTATAAGGCCACGTTTTTTCAACCGTGGTTATCTTTTTGTCCAGGTGGTATTAAGCTGGACGCACTCGCAGCGCCTCACGCCTCACGCCGGCGCACTCGAAGCTCCGCGAACGCGTCCAGCTTAATAACACCGAGGATTACTCTAACCACGGTTGAGAAAACCAGGGCTTAATTTACATGGTGTCAGAGTATGTTTTGGTGGTAGGTCCCTTGTACGCGAGAGACCGTCTGGGTAGGTACCACCACAATGTCAAGAGGAATGCACTGTTCTGTTTCGGTTTGAAGGTTTATAGCCAACGGAACTACTAAGCATTATAGAACTTAAAAACGTATGTCGCAGGGTGACGAGCGTAGTGGAGTGTCACGCAGTTCTTTGTAATTCAAAGTTCTGTATGGTGTTGCTACTGTTTATAGGTGATCGCATCGCTTATCATTAAGCGAGCAGTACGCGCGTCTCGTCATTAAATGCAATAAAAAGAAATTATAATTCCAAATAAAGTACTATGCTATCGTATGCTGATGCCACTCTGCTTGGTGAGGTTTAAACTAACTTCTCGTGAAACTTATGAGGTCTTCGTGCTGGAAGAAATACACCAAGTATTAGTGTTTATGCAGAAAGACGGTACCTCTCGCTTTATTGCTATCGTGCTTTGCCAAGCAATTCTTGGTGGTCACAAGACATAACAGCTTATGTTTAAGTGTGACAAACTCAGTTAAATACCATACCATATTATAAAATATTAATATAATTTCGTAGGTACTCTAGATTGTAGAAATGGAAAGTTTAACAACGAATTATTTTTTTTCCTGAAAAACTCACTTTCAACCACGAATAATTAATAACTTGTCAACAAAAACATTCTAACGGGACGGAAATTTATTCCCCCCTCCCAAACACGATCCCGCTGACCGTCTTCAGGGATTAAAATAACAGAATCGGTCACATTCCGATTGTAGCAGCTGCGTCGTCCTCCGATAAATATTCAAGAGACACGTCCGGGCCTCGCCGGGTCCACCGAATTCTGATTTGACACCATCACGTTATAGATTTGTTAATATCCAGTGGGATTTATTATTTGTGAATAAAGAAAGGGGTATATGAATGTGGGTTGCGGGTTTTAGAAGGTCAATGTACTGGTGAAATGGTGTTTCAGGGTAACCATTCTGGTAAATGAAGTGTGAATGCACGACCTGTTTTATACCAGATGTTGTGGGTATTGGAAGGGAGACGGTATTTATTGGGGGCCTGGCAATCTCCCTAATCAAAATGCTTCAAGCTGTCAGTTCTCAACAAGGCCAGTGTTCAAATATTAGGCGATTTTTCACCATTTAGTCTATCTCGAAAGGCTGGCCTTATAATCCCTGTTTTTGAAAAAGTACAAAATTTGTAAGCAGATCACCTTTCATGCCGATAAATGGAATATTGTGGACCTCTTATTTGCTCCTCACTTTCTCACAAGGTTCTGCGACTTTAGGCTACTCCGAACTGTTGGTTACATGAATCACTTTCCATCTATCGGGCAATACCGACTGAGGCAATGGTACCTTTTTTTTATGGCATTGAATGACGAGACGAGCATGCCGTTCGCCTGATGGTAAGCGATACGACCACCCGTAAACAATAGCAACACCATCCAGCACCTTGAGTTACAAAAGTAGTACACAGTACGTGTGGCATTCCACTGCGCTCGTCATCCTGAGACATAAGACGTTAAGTCTCACTATGTCCTGTAGTTACCCCTGTAGTCCTGTAGTACCTACCCCCAGTTCGACCGAAATCTATTTAGTGTTAGTCAGAAAAGCTGTCTACGGCGTTCACTATTAATTAAATGAAGCTATACCCAAGGACAATGCCAAAGACAGGAACAGGTGGCGCAACTTAATCAAGACAAAGATTACCATGGATCACGACCCTCGGCAATGAGGAAAACGAAGAAATTAAATAATTTTATTCGAACCCATAAAATGTATACACATTATAGATTCCATCAATGATGCGGGGAGGAGGAAGATTCCCAAGGAAAATATGAAAAACTGAACCTAACCAAGCTAATGGGTTTAATAAACATTCAAGATAACTTTTCTTCGCAATAGTTACATTTAAAACTCGTTGTACAACAAAAGTGCATCGCTTGTACAAGGGCATAGTTGCTAAGTTAAGCGCCGAACTTGGAGGTAGGTTAAACTGAGAATTTACGGTAAGTTCAAACCGCGCCGAATAACTAACAACTCGATGTTAACTTAACTGCAAGATTATGGGTTTACCGTGTAAGATAGGTAATTGTTTTAGTCTTTGATTAATTATATACCTAGATAGACACAACGTTTCAAACGCGTCGAAAAAAATAGAGGCCCGCTAAATGAGTTCGAGTGAATTATTTTTTGTTGTTTTTCATGGATATAATTATCTCCCCGTTTTAATAGAAACCATGTAAAAACTGGTATCATTATGCGCGCACACAAGGATACGCAGAATGATGCAGCGATAGCGTATGACACAGCTGTCACGCATACTAGCTTAAGAAAAGTTGGCCTGTTTGTTTTAGTTTCATTGCAGCGCGTCACTCTATCTATGTGTATGTGTCTCTATGTATGACATCTCAAGTTGGTTTGATTGCTCATGTGAGAGAGAACATTAATAATTATTATTGTAGGTGAATGAACGAATCCATGCCGATTACGGCTATGGCGACCGTTTTTTTTTTTAATCAATGACTCGACAAAGTGGCTTCACTGCACCTGATGGTAAATGAAGTGAAGCCCAAAATAATGTCGACCGGCAAGAGATAAACATCCCTGGTCGGTCGGCACAGTTATGCCGGCCTCCGTAATTGCGTTTACTGTTGTGAGTGGTTATTGATGAGTGTTCACGTGGCTGTTGGATCCAATTTTAGCTGTGAATGTTCTTGAACAGATGATACATGTGAGGATGCCATTGACATAATTGTAAGTGATATTTGAAAGTGGTTTAGCTTCTAGATGATCTCTTCTTGAGTCAAGATCGCACCTTCGCTAATTCACAAATGCATACACAGCTGTATGCACTTGTTTCCTGCATTTTGAGCGAGAGGCAGCTTGCGATTCCCATGTTGAGGGATCAGTTCCATACCCCTTCATATGTCTCTTCAGCACATCTTTATATCTCAGAAACTGGCCTCCGCTAACGTAGGTAGATCTTACTTCTAAGGTACTGTAAGGTATATTATGAATGCTTGTGAAGATTTTTGCATGTTAGAAGTATACGCCGTAACAGCTGAACTGCATCAAATAGACCATGTCACTGGATTAACGTGAAGGTTACTTTTTATCTCAAAAAAGTACAGGGTTGAGCTTTTATTCCCTAGAAATGTCGTGGGCGGTGTGCTGAGAACACCTAGTTATTATTAAAACAAAATAATTATAAATTGAATATCACAGCTCACACTGCATTCTTCAAATTTACTCCAAAAATTACTAAAATATCGTACTCTGTTTGGACTTACTAAGTACAAGTAAATCTTCAACTGTATATAAATTTAATTAGATCTCCCCCGAGACTCAAGTGATGTCTAAATATTAGCAGAATGCGTTAACCATTAAAAGCCTAATTGAGTTTGGGTGTTGAATGCAAATTTGTGTGTGTTTAAGGGAATAAATAAACCACTCGAAGACGTTGAATCACTAAAACAGTGTCTCTCTTGAGGTTACAGGTGATTCGTTTTGTGTTCAATGACGTTTGAGGTTTTGGTTCGATTTTTAGACTATTTATTAGTGAAGTGAAATTATTAATGTAGATAGTATTTATGAAATTCACGCTTGATGAATTATTACAATTTGGATTTATGTGGAATGTTGTTTTATTCACCCGATATGGCTATAGGCTTCTTATCACGTCATGGCACAGATCACATATGGCGAAAAGTGAGTGCCTTAGTTGTACCTCTGCCTACCATCAGGCGACTGACTTGCTGATTTATTATTCAATACAAACGATGTTATTTTAAAACGAGTAAATCTTATCGTATCTTAGTTCTTACTAATCTTTCACTTATACATGTATACTTACATTTTCTTTTACATATATAATTTTTTTTATACGATTTTGTTGCATATTCATAATTCTGTGGCAATAATCGTTCCTTTTTTTCTATCTTATAGTGCCCTCAAACCGGAACACATCTAGCACTGCTTCTCATCGGCCGAAGTCATTTCTCATTTGATCACGAGATTAAAGTAGCCTGTAGGACCCAGTGATAATACCTTTCTATTAATGAAAGCATTTCAAGAAGATTAGTGACTCCGAAAAGGAGTTACGGATCAACTCAAGTGCTTGATTTTTTTTATAAGTAGGTATTAGCCGTGCGCTTGATTCGATTTGACTGGGGATAAATCTATACATATAAATAAAATTGAAAAAAAATTTAAAGTGTCTGTTTGTAATATTAAAATAACCGTTTTTTACTACATGTATATGAATATATATACGGTACATACACCAAAATAACATTTTTTTACAATTTTTGTCTGTCTGTTTGTTCCGGCTAATCTCTGAAATGGCTGGACCGATTTTGACGGGACTTTTATTGGCAGAGAGCTCATGTAATAAGGAGTAACTTAGGCTACATTTATTTTAGTTTCCATAAAAAGCGGGACTTTTATCCCGGAAGAACACATTCAAGAGATGGGTGGCCTTGCGTTTTGAATCTGCAGTCCGTTCCACTCCCAAGTAGACTGTCGCCGCTTCGTAAAAAAAATATAGCGGGAAAATATATAGCGAGACTTTTTTCCTGAAAAACTCTCTTCACGCGGGCGAACCCGTAATGAAAAGCTAGTGTTGTATAGATACAAGTATACTGATGGTAAGTCTCTCATACGTGAGAGTACGTCTGGGTGGGTACCACCGCAATGTCTATTTCTGCTGCCAAGCAGCAGTGTGCATGCACTGTTGTGTTTCGGTTTGAAGGACATTGTAGCCAGTGTAACTACTGGACATAATGAGACTTAACATCTTATGTCTCAGGATGACGAGCGCAGTCGAATGCCACACAGTACTTTGTAAGTCAAGGTGCTAGATGGAGTTGCTACTGCTTATGGGTGGTCGTATCGCTTACCATCAGGTGAACGGCATGCTCGTCTCGTCATTCAATACATAAAAAAAAAGATAAACTTTTAAGCAAATTTTGACGCCTCTAGATCCACCAGCTTCAGCTGTATATCGTATTACCTATATCAGAAATATGTCCAATAAATTATATGAAGCTTTTAGCACTAGCACATCCAGTTTATCTATCCATAATCAATGTACAATGTTATCTAATTTGTCTCCTCTAGGAGCAAACTAAGTTTAGGCGACAAATTAAGCTCATGTGCTGTAGTCGGTTCTATCTGATCTATAGTTGAAAATACGTGGTTACAAGACGGTTCCCTCGTTAATTATGTGGTGTTCCTTGTGACACTCAATTTGTTAGTCTGGATTTGTTGTCGATACGGTTTGGTGTTTTGGACATTGTATTGTTTTATGGAAATAAGACTAGCATAGGTTGAGAGTAAAGAATAGAGACCAAGAAATCCTCCAAGACTTTTTGTAGTGCACAAACATTGATATTAGTTATGAAAAAATAACGTATTTTGTGCTGCTCCGTTGACCTGAAAGTAAGTCTTAGAATGAAAATGATAAAAAAAGTATTTAGTGTTGTTTTAGCACATACATTTTTTAAACCATTTTTTAACGTTGATTCTGTAATTTCAAAGACTGCCTTCTAAACAAATTCACAGACATACAACCTTGACCCGTTAATAATATTACTATGTACCCATGTAGACAATTTAAATCTATCTATCTATCGACATACAGTACTTTATTGTACACAATCTAAATCACACAGGTAACACAGAAACACGCTCAAAACGATCGTAGAATCAATGTACACATCGACTATTTTCACAACACTTGATTTCGAGCAATGAACGATTGAAAATGAAGCGGAGACAACAGCGCGAACGCAAAGACGGAATCCTGAACGACTCACGGTACTAGTAAGTGTCTGTGAACTAACACCGAGATGTAATGAGACCCAGTACAGTTTGTTTTATTTCTGACTGGGAGTGGTGTCAGCTTTACGTGGGACTGGTAAACTTTGTCGGAAGGCGAGCCTATTAGAAAGTACTATGGTTTTGGTCGGTGGACGCAGTGTCTCTCGCCATTCGTTTTGCACTACATTATACTTAACATTACCAAGATAGAATTCCGCAATAACCAGACATTGTAGGGAGAAAATGTCATTTCAAGTAACTTAGAATATGAAATAGCTCAATAAATTGTGAATTTTTGGTTAGGGCCAATTTCACCGCTTGCTGATAAATGCTAACCGTCACATAAATGTATAAGCCAACCAATACAAAAGTCACACTCTAATCTATGCTCTCAAATAAATGGTAACACAATTAGTACTATCTGCATTAGCTGTTTAATAGGATATCAGTCAAATAAAATTTACTTGAAACCTATGAATCGGGCCCTTACTATAATTTCGGCCTGGTATCTAGCAGTTTACACTTAACTTTTACAAATTATCCCCAATATATCGTCTGATACAACGGTGTAATACCCACCCTTGTTTACCCCTAAGAAATGTAGCACTTTAACAAGTAGCTTTTTCGAGTGGCCAACAAACACCTACGTATGCAGATGTGTAAATGGGAAGATTTGACTGTCAAATGGGGGGTGGTGGGGGACTGTAAACTGCATATATATAAGCGGTTGATTAGGCAACAGAACTAGGAATAATTGAATTGATAAGTGTTTACGAAGTGAGTGAATGTGATGGACTGGAATTGTATTGAGTTGTTTTTGTCATTGGGTTGAGTGAAATAAAATGGTTGTATCCAGTAGGTGTTACATAAGTAGATATAGCGATAAATGAAATGATAATGAATGAATGTGAAGTTATTCGTTTGCGATTCAAGAGCTTAGTTTACGTAAGATCTACATTTTGATGAGACAATACTATATCGTGTACGTATAATGTTATTCACATTAGTAATGAATTATGCAACCAGAATAATTCTAAATAATTTCTTCAACCATCAAAAAAAGTGTGGTTCGCCGATCACACATTGGCCTAAGAGGGCAGGTAAAGGAAGAATTTTAGACTATTATTAATCCTTAAACAAGCAAACCCGCGACTCAAGCTACACATAAAGCATCGTTAACAATTCACAACAAAATTTGTTCCGCAGCCAAATATAATAAAAAGGCCACGTCGAACATCCCCGCGGGCGCAACAAATTAACCAAAATGACCTTACAAAGTTGCCCGGTGGTAAAATTGCAATATCACGGCCGGCCCCGGATAACTCAGTCTATTAAACTTGGCCCGTGTAACATTGTCGGTGCTGTGCGATAAATTAGTGAATTTTGTGTGAAAATAGTGTGAGATACTCCTGCTCTCACTGCAATTGCTGTAAGGATCGACAGTGTCAGGCATTTTATTAAATGTGCAGAAATACTACAATTTGAAATTGATTTAAAGGTTCTAAAACCACTGAGTGCAGTAGACAAACAGGTGTTGATAACATTATGCCATAAACAATTAGTTTGATACTAGCTTTTGCTCGCAGCTGCGCCCGCATGAAAAGGTTTTTCCGGGACAAAATTCCCGCTTTATTTTCCCGGGATGAAAAGTAGCCTATGTGTTAATCTAAGATATGATCTACCCTTGCGCCAAATTTCATCGAAATCCGTTCAGTAGTTTCGGAGATGTGCAGTAACAAACAGAAAAACAGACAGACAGAAAAGAATAAAAATCGCTGATTTGTTTTCCATTACTCTTCTTAGTCGCCCCCTTTCTTTTTTATCACATTTCTTTAAATGTACAGACACACCGGATCTACTGCTTTATTACATATATAGATATTATGTTTAATCTCCTTTCAGTAAAATCGGTGAAGCTCTGAAGTCTCGGGGAACACTAATCAACCAATGTTTTAAATAGTGTATAGTAGCCGACAAACAACTTGAGCAGACTACCGCGTGGTGAGCGATTCTTTGTACGTTAGTGGAGCTACAGTTTTGTACAGACAAATCACCTACCACGTGGTAATCTCAAGTGGTTTCCCACTTACACGATGATAAAATTCAATCTCATGCTTGAACCCGCTTAACTGGTACTACTGTCTCGAAGACATGAAGAGATTTTCTGTCGTGTTTCGTATGCTTACAAAGATATCTGCCGTCCCTTTCCAATATAATCCTTAAAACCTGCCAGTAAACTCGCGATGCTCTTTAAGTTCTAGGCTGTGGAAATCACTGGATATCTGGTGACTTAATTTCTCATGCGAAATTTTGTGTAGATGCTTGGAATTTGGAACTAAATGTAGTAATTTTGGATGAAAATAGGTATACATTAAGATTAAAGTTTAGTCTCCTTTTTGTATGTCCGATGTATCGAACGGGATACCTCGGTATCACCAATCCAATGCACTAGGCTGTCGCGACTCACTTTTGGTACGTTAATTAATAAATGAGCTGGACAGTGCACATTAATTGTGGGACTTATTTTAAGTCTCCAATTACTTGGTATCATGGAGTGATGACATGATTCCCGTAATTAACTACCATTTTAGACGCGGCAAGACAGTTTTTATTGCTCATGTCGTAACAAACTTAAACATTTTAATTTAATGATGTTTATAGAACGTGATATAATTAACAGTCGCATTTTCTTAGTTTTTAACATTAAAAGGAAAATAAAATTATGGCTGTTTATTTCAATTACCTTTGCTTTTAACAATAGCATAATAAACTTCATAAATGGAAATACATTCTTTGTAGAACGCATAAAAGTCTTTAGAATGTTGTTCCCAACTGTAGTTAGTCACTATCTATTGATGCATTTCTTAAAATTGTATAGATAGATAACGATGGAGTGTTTGCAATAAATGACCACGATCGCTTTACTACCGAAAGCTTATTTAATAAACGAATATTATCTTTAACGCAATGCAATAAGATATAAAATAATGTTCATGGTATTATGTAGTTCTTCCCACACATGTCTCTAGAAAAAAGGGATCGACTGCAGGTAGAAAACGGTACACAAAGACCAGTGTGCTCCCTGCCTATGCGTTTTACAAATTTAAACGTACTTTCGTAATCCACCGTTTAGCACCCTTATTGCATCGTTTTAGAGTTCATTATTGATTGCAATTCGATTATTAGCTGTAAATATTTACACAAGTTCATGTCTCTGTGAAATGAGCGTTTATTGGCGGTCAAATTTTTATGTTTGGAACGTACGTTCGGAAATTTTTAGGTTAGTTTCGTCCGGCGCGTGACGATGGTTCCATCATTCGTTTGTTTTATTTTTAATTACGGTTTGTAAACGGGTGTTCTTTATTTAAAAGTGTACAGTATTGCTGGATCGTCAAGTGTTTTTAGTCATAGTGTTCTATTATTACAAATATATTGAATATTGTCTATGACTGTCAGGTGTTCGTAAAAGTTCTAGTGGCCAGTGCTTTAGTGATCTGTTTCAAAGAAGTGTTGTTGTGTGTCTATTATTGGATTGCTTCTCTCGGATTGGTTTTGGATTTACGCTTTTATTGTAAGGTATGTTATTGAATTCCTATAATATACAAACTTTTTGAATCATAGATGGTATTATCAATACGACGTGATAACTTGTGAATGCAGTTACAGATCAAAATAACTGCCAGTAACATTATAAAGTACATTTTTTTGTTTTGGTCTCAGACTTCACACTTGAAACAATCTAATAATTATAATGGATGTGTAAAAGCAAGGAATATAATGAATTATTCAAAATATACAATGATTGAGTTTGTCTTCACTTGCTGTTAGATATTTAAATAGACATCCTGACTGGATTCCGTTGTACCTATTACCTGATCATGGACATACTGTAAAAAGGACAAGTCAACCAAATATTTTCAAAAATAACTAACAACTGCGTGATAATGGGGCCAGAGTCCAGACACGAGGTTTAAAAGTCTTTGTGCTTATTCTCTTCGCAATTTTGATTTCAATTACAACTGTTATATATTACTGGACGTTAAAGTGGACGATAGCCTAGTTGGGAATGGAACGGTCTGCCGAGACAATGTCCGCAGGTTCAAACCACACACAAGGCACACACCTCTGACTTTCGAAGTTACGTGTGTATTGTTTATCAATTATCGTTCACTTTAACGGTGAAGGAAAACATCGTGAGGAAACCTACATACCTGAGAATTCTCCATAAGAATTTCGAGGGTATGTGAAGTCTGCCAATCCGCACTAGGCCAGCGTGGTGGACTAAGGCCTAAACCCTCTCAGTAGTAGAGGAGGCCCGTGCTCAGCAGTGGGCAGTATATATTACAGGGCTGGTTGCATTGGTTGGTTGCATATATTACTGCCAATACACCAATACGTATTATCAAATCCCATCAAAAGATACTGAGAAATATACAGAATTAGTGGGTATTATGAGACCAAACATATTTCTCAGGCAGACGAGTACAGCACCCTAAACTTGTAACACCCTTCTTTTTTGTCGGGAGGTTAGATTAACGGTGGGACCCAAAATATAAAAGAGAGTATAAAAAAAAATTACAATTGTCTTTGCCCAATGTTGCTTAGCGACAGAAATAGACATTGTGGTGGCATGTACTACATACACTGGCTCCCACATACCAGAGATCTATCACATATCTATGAATTTCTGGGCCAAAACTGATAATCCGACTTTTGGCGAAACGTTTGGTTTTAAATAGGTTTAACGACTTTTATATTTAACAAATAAAACGAGTTTATGGCGATGATTCAGTCCCGTGTAATGCGCATGTGGTAATGTCGATTGTCGTCTGAGCGGATCGTGGTAGATATTTAGTCAGTCATGTAGTATTGTTCCTTGACTGACTCAAACAATGTTATGAAGCTCTTAAATATAATGCTATTTAAGGTTAATAGATTTTCAAGTAATAAAATGTCTACAATAGCATAGCAAAAATTATGATTTCATGTGTTAATATCGCAAAGAAACATCCACCCAAACAATTATTATACTTGACGCAAATTGTAACCAATAGAGGTATTTTTATCGGAGAGTTTTCGGCTGGGGACAAAGACCGTTGACAAACTTGTATTTACTTTAAGATATTGATGTATATTATTATATATTGATTGAGATTACTGTATTTCTTTTAAGATCTGTAAAGATTACTAATTGCAACTAACCCATAAACACCCAAAATAGAATAAAGAGTAGAACTGAAGATAGAAGAGTACGTTATCATCAATTTGTTGTATAAACTCAAAATGCTAATATTAAACCTAAAATCTCACGATGTACTCAAATACTCTGCCACTAACTTACCTATCTCATTTGTTACTGTAACGTGAATTTGTAAATAATATAGCATTACTATAAATCTCAATGGTTTTTATGCATATAATACCTAATGACTGTAGTTACAAAAGAAAGAAATAAATAAAAAAAATAAACAAGCAAAACGTTGCACGAGATTAATATGTAAAATTCAAAACACAAGTGAAATTTTAAAACAAACCCACCAAAATAACTAAATAGATAAAAACGGTTCAGTAGATATAATTTTAATAGGAAACGCGGTGCGTTGTCCCCGGTCAGAGAATTAATTGTACAACACAGTAATTAAAGCGAGCAGACGTTTACGAGGCAACTTTATGTGCGTCTTAATTACTGTTGGTGCTTTGGACCACCGCCGGTGTTTGTGGAGGAGTGGTGATTGATAGGGTAGCTCCCGAATGGATAGAAAAAGGTGTTATAGTGGGTAAGGTTGTTGATGCGAAAGACGGGAATGCTCGTCTGGTGGTAAAGGACATGATTACCCATAAACAGTAGCGTCACCAGAACTTGAACTGCTGTTGTCACCTTGAAATTTACTAATTACACTGGCAACAATATGATTCAAACCGGAACCCTACTTGCAAAATGCTGCTTAGCGGCAGAAATTATTAGGGTGGTAACTACCCAGATAGATTCGTGTATATGAGACTTGCCACCTATCATACTATTAGATAATATTTTTGTCTCATAACTTAGTTGTATGATTTTCGTAGTAAGTCACTGGATGCAAACCACTTGCAGCAGGTCGGTCTGATGATCTTGGTGATAATGAAGATACGATTGGAGGCCTTGGCGTCTTATTGCGTTGCGACTGCCGTGCTGAGGTCTTAGATTTGATTCCGATATGGCGATAAGCGCGCCCCCGATCACACCATGAAATGGAATACATTTAGCGAAAAGAGATTGCACTAATTGTGCTTCTGATAACCCCATTATAAAAGTCATAAGTGAGTGTATTAACGCATTATCTCTTCTGTTGCAGATGTCTCATGCCACGAGGATGTAGCTTAGTCCTTCGATCATCATTCGCGATGGGTCTTCACCGGCGTGTTAGTGTGGTGCAGTGTGTAGTGCTTGTGTGCGTGCTCGGAGAGTGTGTGGGTAAGCCGATGAGCGAGACGCTGCAGCGCGCGCTGTCCGCCGTGCGCGGGCCCAGTCCAGGGGCCAAGAAACTCCTTAATATTCCTGAGGATGGAGGTAAGGTGCATTCTAATCATAAAACAGACATATAAAGAAACGAATGTATACATATAATATAACAGCAAAACTCGGTGTATCGGTTGAAATAAAAGTAATAAAAACGGAAGTCGTGATTAAGAAGAGTAATAGAACACAGATAAGCGATTTTAGGATTATTTTTTGTCTGTCTGTTTGTTAGCGTACACCTTCGAAACTACTGAACAGATTTTTATGTAGTTTTGACAGGTAGATAGAGTAGATATAATTTAACGTTTGATTAATTATATACCTAGATAGAGTGACGCGCTGCAATTAAACTAAAAAAAACAGGCCATCTTTTCTTAAGCTAGTATGCGTGACAGCTGTGTTATACGCTATCGCTGCATCATTCTGCGTATCCTTGTGTGCGCGGATAATGATACCAGTTATTAAATGGTTTCTATTAAAACGGGTAGATAATTATATCCATGAAAAAACAACAAAATTTAATTAGCTCGAACTCATTTAGAACACTTAGCCTTTATTTTTTTCGACGCGTTTGAAACGTTCAGTGTCTATCTAGGTATATACTTAATCAAAGAATTGAACCATAAACCAAATTATTGTTTTGTCTCTAACTCAAGGAAGCCATGGAGAAGACATAAATGTAGACACCCCATGATGTAATACAGAGAGTACCTATCGTCATCTGCCATTATAAATTCCTTTTTCATGGAACATTAGTAACGCATGTCACGAAAAATTCGCTTTTTTAATTATCATGCTAAACAATATTCAAATATTATTTTGTAAAACATTATTCGCCAACTCATTTTTTCAAGCTAAGGACTAAATCTTTATTTAACTAAAGCCATTATTGCGTCGCAGATAAAACTAGAGATTTTGAAAGCCCGCTACAGACACTTGACACTAATCTTTTGTCAGTCGTTATTAGGTACAGACTAAAGGAAGATTACCCATTCAGCTCATTCTGCGTAATTTTCGCAGAACAATTACAGTAGTTTTTAAATGAAGCACCGGATTTATCTGTTAATTTCTGTTTTGGTGTTTGAAATGGATGTCTTAGTGAACGACTTGTCAATTTTATATATTGTTTTTTTTTTGTTGCATAGAATGATAGACGAGCATGCCGTTCACCTGATGGCAAGCGATACGATCACCCATAAACTGTAGCAACACCATCTAGCATCTTGAGTTACAAAGTACTGTCTTGAGTTAGAAATCTCCTGCTGAACATAATATGTCTCTCCTAAAGATTTCCAAACCAACCTGTTAGACAACCTGTATCCAGCGACTTCTTGGAACCTTTCTTGCTTAAGGCAACTATAACAATTTACAAGAAAGATATCATTTTTTTTAAAAGACTTTAGAATACTAAAACTTAAACTTTAACGAGAATAAACTAACAAGCCTAGATTTTAAACTACACGATCACAGGTTTTCTTGTTAAAAAGAACTTTAAAAGTATGTCTTAATTGTTGGAGAAGGGTGTACGCACGAAAGCGACATCGTTTAATTACTCAAAAACTTTTTGACTCGTGTCATTACAAAGAGTTGTTGAAATCTCGTTTAGAATTTGCCGTAGATAAAGTATAGCAGTAGGGTCGTTTTGCGATGAAAGAAAGGAGTGTCCCAGAATCGAGCAAAATAGCAATCCATAGTCTCTGCCTATCCTTATGGGTTAAAGGCGTATTACTATATATGTAAGGCAATTATACTGTGCACTAACACGTTATGCCATTTATTTCTGTAATAGTTTTAATATTTCGAGAGGCAACACTAAGTCGGAAATTAAGTTGTCAATGTCAAAGTGAAACGTCATATTATCAGTCAGTAGTACGCTCGATGGGGGCATAGTCAGTTGCTCTCGAGACGGCGACATATATGTATGCATGTAGTTTCGTGATTTAAATTGGTGACTGGCATTGATCGATTTTATTTATACGTATGATTAATAGTTGTTCGCTTGATAATAATGGCCCATAGTAGCAACACCATGAAGACCTTTAATTACAAATGGGATTAAATCTACAATGGATTCTCGCATACGAAAGAGCCATTCTGATATAAGGGAGAGAGAATGGCGGGGTTTTTGTCGGTAGGACGGTTTAGACCGATGGATTCGACAGAAATCCGTAAATGGACTTCGCCGTGCTAATAAATACGAAAGAGCCACGAAAATTGACCCTTAGCAAGTAGATGTTTTATTAGGTTTGTGGCAAGTTGCGGTCAGTTCTGGGTAAATTCTTTCACCTTAGTAGAATAGTAAACAAAAAAATCATGTATATACTATACTATGCACTTGCTGACTCATTGATTAACTATGGGATAAGTAGCTATGGCCTCACATTCAAAACACAACTTGACCGTATAAGACAATTGCAAATCAGATTAATTAAGTATTTAGTAAGTAAAAAAGTAAAATTTAAGTGTAAACCAAATTATGATCAATTATTTCACATATGTAAAATACTTCCAGTACGTGCCAAAGTAGAATACAGTATAGCTATAGAACAATACTATATAAATAAGTATAAAGAACCTATAACTCATAGATATTTTACCCGGCAGGTCAAACAGGGAAAATATGTGGTACCGTCTGTTAGGAACTATTATGGTAAAAGAACAAGAAATTATTTGACACCATTAATATTTAACAAATTAAATTTTCTAAGAAATGACAGTAAAGACCTAAACAATAGAATCCTGAAAAAGAGATTAAGGAACTATTTATTAAGGTAGCATTATTTTTTGTTCCCTAGTATAATTATAATTGCAAAACTATTGTTTGCCAGTGGTGATGATATTTACTTATGTAAGTAAATATCAGTAGTTGTTTGAGTAATTAGTTATAAGAGCGCCTACTTTCGCCAACAAACTGTGTGTACAGTTTGGCGATTTTAATTTTATCGTCAATATTTGTAAATAAATAGAAAAAAAAAAAAAAAAAAAAAAAAAAAAAGTATCTATTACTTATTTTTCTTTTGTCCCATATAACCCTTTTAGATATTATGTTAGAGTTTTAAATCGGCCAGTTAAAAAGCAAATAGGTCGCTTGATATTAATCTTCACTACCCATAAACACCCATAGTACCAAAGAGATCCATTGCCAGACTAAAAAAATAATGAGAAAGGTAGGATGATGGTCATTTAGCTTAAATCGAGTTGTAACAACTCGACTTAGGCACGGTTGTTTCTGGTCAAGTAAAGTTAAGACTCTTATCACACAGGCGAATTGCAAACGAATTTACAGTGAGGCGAAGGCGCTGAGTTCGTCCAGTGTAATAAGACTGAAGTAAAACGGGCTTACTGTTCACACTCCAACTGTGCGTAAGCGACCGATGGACGCTTCACTCAAAATCTACAAAGTTTGAAAAGTTTGAAGGCCTTTATTAATTAAGGAACTCTTGCAATTACCGCCTTCAGGTGGCGCTGCCGAAGTCGATGTCCCAGTGTATACCTGACCCGCTTTTGAAAATTGAGATTTTATTCCCATACTTATAAAGTACAAGATTGTTTAAGTAACGAGTGTTATGAAACAAGATTGCGGGCTTGGGCAGTGTGATGTTGGACTTGATAGTAAGTTTTCTTTTGGTATGTTGTATCTCAATTTCTATGAGAACCATGCCGACCTGTGTATCTGAAAGTACACGGGCTTAAATCCTTAACGCGAATTGACGGAATGAGGCACTTCACTATAATTTTTCCCAGGTGGTTGCTGATAGTTAATATCCCCGTCACGTACTTTAGAAGGGTAATCAAAACTTTAAACTATATCGATTTATCGGACGAAAAGAAAAAAATATAAACAAGGGAATTACATATAAAAAACCTTAGCACAGAAACTATCAAAATACTGTTTTCATAATTATACACACTCCACTGATTTCTGTAGTTATTATACCTCGAAACGGTTATTTAATTTTTTATACATCATTACTAATACAATGACCGTAAAAATGGGACATTCGAATGAATTATCAACGGCTTGTTGAATGGAGAACGCTTAAAGAAATAAATTAGTATACACTATAATTTAGTTTTTCATTGAAAATGATCTGTTCCTTTTACGTTGGTTTTTCTTCGGTGTAAAATTGAGAAAGTTTCATTTGCCCATCGTTGGGGCAGGGTCGGATTGAGCTACGGTTGGGAAATATGAGTATTTAAGATTAATTTTAAAATTGCCCCCCTGCAGTATCATAAGCAGATTTAACATAGATTTGATTATAAGTCTTGTTGTAAGTAGGAGAAACTTCGATTCGAAGTACATAGGTACTAGTGGATCACACGAATATCTCATAATTTATAATTTCTATCAAATTAATGAAATATCTTCTATAAGAAAATATATTATGATATACTATGACCCGGGTATATGTAAAGCATTTGTTATTATCCTAGAGATTTACAATATTATGTTCTACATAATAGAAACATCTTAATGATTTACACAAAACGATCTTTTCGTATAAAAAATAGGTGGGAACAGACTCAAAACGGACTATTTCTGACAGTTTATGAATTAATTCAGATCTAACTAAAATATGTTTACCTTTACATGTGTTATGTCTGCCGTGGGTCATTCCATGTCCCTTGATCCGACCCTGACTACATGAAATCGAAAAGTTCAAATTGTTCATAGGCTAATTTGGTGAGTACGCGAATGTCGACTCTACAACGTGGCAACAAAGCCTTTTATCACCGAAGAGTGATTGGTATGAATTAGTCAGCTATTTTTTCTTTTCTTCCGCGTCTGGGGAGATTTACTGCGGATGTCGCGCGGGACGGCTTGATAAAGGGTGGATGGATGCGCTAGCGAGTTTTTTTAGAGCTATTATGGTTGTAATTTGATTCTCTGTCTAGGAAATAGAATGACTTAAATGAAAATCCTTGAAGTTTTTTTTATGTCCGGTAAATAAGAACGTAGGTCATAAAATAGTAATATAAATTTTGTCTTTAGGGACAGAGAATTAGCTGAAAAAATACCAAAACTTGTACCAGTTACCAAAACCACTAAATACATAAATTCTATAAATTTAAACACTTCACAAACAAAACGCCAAAAGAATCCGAACGACAAGTCGGACTATTTCATTACCATAGGATCGCAGACATCTGCATAACTGACGGTGCGATACGAGCGTACAACTGCCGTTTTACATGTAAATCTCACTTGCAATATCCATTTGCAAGGCTTACATTGCCGGCTCAGTGAATCGTCTTGTTAACGCAGCGCCAAGGACGGGATAGATGTATAATGGGTTATTTGAAGTTACGTCTAGTAATTCAGGTGTGGGTTGTGTAGGGGTGCGAAGGTCGGTGAGCTTGCACGGTAGGGGCTTTTGTGTGTATTTCTTGCGGGCTAGATGTTTATAAAAGTTTCTTCTCGGATCTAATTGACTATTTGTTACGGTTTAGATTGTTTGCCAAGACGTACAGCAAAAGTAGACGAAAATATTTGCAAACAACTAATTTTATCAGGAATTTCAATTTAATCATCTATACGGTGTATCAATTTCTGTAGCCATGTATATGAAAAAAGAGTACTTGAAAAACTGAACATAAAATAAACCCAAAAACCGCAATAAAACAGTACAAAAGCATCGCTTTCAAACCCTTCTATCCGTGTGTAGTTTGCTGTAACTCCGCACCGCGCCGGAATAGTTAGCGACCCGCGTACGAATAACTTGCGAATTATGCCAGACTACCGCCCCGGCATCGCGCGGCATCGCCCGGCATCGGAAGGCATTGTTTGGAAACCTTTTGCCTCTTTTAAAGTTCCACGTCGGACCAATTTAACGGGCTCGGATCACGGCATGCTCGCTTTATGCAGGGAATCCTGGCGGGGATTAGCTTTTGTTTTTTAGTGACCGTGTGTAGTGATTATGGTTTTAATTTTGACGTGCTTTGTTGAGATGAGTCGTGTTTTTAGTAGAGTTTTTCTGGCTTACAGGGCATATTTGCTGAATGGATACATTTGTACTTTACTGTATAGCGTTGTACACTGTGAAAGTTCCGCCAAAGTAGCTTCTTTAAGTAGGCTAGGTTGACATAGTTATGACGTTCAGAGATGGATGCAGCTTCCATTATTAGGTGACATTATACACTAAACTTAACATAAGATCTGGGGGATTCCCTTAAATCTGAGCAAAGTGACTACTTGCTTTACCGTGCCGGGATTAAAAAATATCAAGTCTGTTTTTTTAAATAGTGCTCCAGAAATCTTAATCTACTTTCAAAACATCTACTTTAGAATTATCAGTGTTAAAATTTAAACAATTCTAAAAGCAATCTCTTGTTAATGGCAGCAACTATGAAGAATAATCTGAATTTAAATATACATAGAAAATGTAGTATCAAATTTCGTCACAGATAAAAAACCTCGGATATTTTAATTTAGCGCGGTATAGAACGAACGCTTTTTGTTTTCATTGTAACAAACCAATTATCTAATCGAAAACACGGTTTGTTATCACAATGGGACTGGTTCGAATCCGGCGCGGCACAATCTTGTAATGAGTGTTTTCTTTCAATCTGTCGTGGGAACGGGAATGGTGAAGCGTTTGTGGGATTCATGTCATATGCGATTTTCCCATTTTCCCACTTTTAGGTTGGTATAACTTCCAAAATTGGTTTGGATAATACTTGATGGCTTCAAAATCTTAAATAGCAGGATACGTAGCTTATCTTTATTGTTTCGAAAAGCAGTAGGTCGTAATGGTCTTCGATGCTCTTCGATGTTCTTGATCACACACTGCTAGAACAATCCCATGTCTATCTTTGGTCTATAAAGAATTACGGGCTTCTAGACACTTCTCGGATCGATTCGTATTTACACACAGGTCTGTTTTCTGGAACATACTGGAACTATTCAGATATAGTCAGCCTAATAATGATAAAGGTTGTGTTTTATATGTTGACCTACTGTTGACCATGGATCTCTAATACAGACGGTCAGGTGGCTTTGCGGTAGCCTCAAGCATCAAATTCATGACTCCATAGTTCAGCCGAATCCAGCTGACTACGTGAGCAATAAGATGTTAAATATATTGGGATTTAGAGAGTGTAGAAGACAAGTTTATTTATTAAGTCAAGCGGTTTATACAATACCCTTGACAAAATATACAATCGTGCCAAGGAAGTTACGGTCTGCGCTGACGGACAGTGTGGCTCCAAAGAAAGAACTCATAAACAAGCCAAACTGGGCCTTATATCAATCTTACTACGGTTTATTGAAAGAGCTTCGAAACGCTTAAAAAGTTTAGGTCTTGTTATTTCCAATTCAAATTTATGCACTTCACATAAGGTTCAGTTTGAATTGGGCGGAATGTCTGTGCTGACCGGTACTCGTCCGAACTGCCGCCATGATTGATACAAGCCAGACGTTCGTCAGATCGCGCGTCGGTTTGTTTGCATTGTTTATTAGTAGTGATAAGTGTGGAATAAATATTTACTTTGGCTATTTTCAGTTTGTTCAGGTTATTGAGTTTGGTGTCATGGGTTGGGGCTTAGTAAGTTTATATGGCCAGTAGGTTTTCAATATAAAGAGGGTGTTGTTGAGTTTTTTTTTTAGTTTCAATATGGTATATCAGAAAAGTTTAATTGTGGTTGGCGAATAGGATAGTCTGAGCTATATATATCATTCCTAACTTAGCTATGCTATATTGATACGTAGCTAGATTATGGAAACGAAAAAGTTGAAAAACTATTTTTTTTTTCAACTTGCTCAATTCATGACGTTACCTAAACACATTTTAATAGACACTAATGGCAGTTCCCAATAATATCTGGTTTTTCTTTATTGTGTATAGAAAATTGTGTCTTCCAAAGTAATAAAACAACCCCCATTGGTCAAAAGCTTCCACAATAATTACATGAATCATTCCGCTCACGTTCAGCGCTGCAACAAACCGTATCATACTCGGTGGCAGTATAAACATTGCTTCCTCTGCCAAAAATACACAGGTCCGACTCTTAAAGTTGAAACAAACAACTTACCAAAACCAAGCTCTTTGTTTGAAGGTGCGGTTATGCGAGTTAGGAATAGCGGTTTATGAGATAACTAGCTGTTGCCCGTGGCTTCTCCCGCACGAAAGAGTTTTTCTTGGATAAAAGTCCCGCTATACATTTTCCCGGGATTAAAGTACCTTAAAACCTTCCCAGGGTCTCGACCTATCTCCGTACAAAATTTCATCGAAATCTGTTCTGCAATTTTTGAGTTTATCACATACAAACACCACTACCACGTCTTAGTGAGCACCTACGTCCTAAAAGGAACCCCCATGCCAAATATGAGACTCCTAGCACTTGTAGTTTCTGAGTTTTCGTGATGAGTGAGTGAGCGAGTGATAGACATTTCGCTTTTATATATATAGATTTGCCTGTTTTATTTTCTGGGATTAATTTTGAATATGGAATAAAATGTATGAAAGAACTATAGACTTTTTTAAATGATTGAATAATAAAACGAGCAAGCCGCCTTCATCCCACGTTAAAGTAGAGTCGCGTCATACTTTTTGAATCATGTTGCAGAGATCATGTAGGCAAGGCAGGATCCAGTACTACTAATCAATTCGTGTTAGAAAAACCCTCACATCGCCTGAATTAGGATTTGAATCCAGAACCTCCTGATTCAGAGCTCATATATCCACTAGTGTCTAGACCGAGGAAAATAGGAAATACCATGTAAAAATAATCAAACCGTCATCGCTCATGCAACACAACCGCAACCGTGGCTCGCCACTGCTGGCCATTTATCTCATTTAAATACGAGTTTGCGACCTAATGCGACACTACATCACCGTGGAAAACGTTTTTCACGACCAAGCGACGAGTTTGATGTGCTTGAGTTATTGCTGTTGAGACCGGCTCGTTGACCTTGGTGACTTGAGGTCTTCTAGGGGAAGAGATATAGTAAAAAATTGAGCCGTCGTGGGACTCTTCGCGGATTTGAAATATCTAAGTAATTTGCGTAGAAAATACGTATGACATTGGGATTTTTTAAAGGGAATAAGTATGGCATCATCAAAAACACATGTTTTTTTGTAGAGAAACCTGGAACATATTTGAATAGACGAGCTTAGTGCAATAAGACAGCGATACCACGTCAGCCAGTCTTTACCACTAGCAGGAATATTTGCGTCATAATATACGTTCATTAGTAGTTTCGAAGTGTATGGAAACAAATGCGCGCATTTGATAAACATCTTAATTAACTTGTACATACAGTATAAATTCCTCACCATTATTCATTAAGACTTCGGGGTCCAGGGTCCAGACCTTAATTAAGTTCTCGTATTTGTCACAGCATTTGAGGGTTGGGGAATCCAAGAAAAGGGCGTGATAAAATATTCCGCCAGTAAATCAATGTCGTCGAGCCAATATGCGAGTTGCTAGAAGGAATTTCTTTTCAATGCGATACAATAGATTTGTTCCTTATTACGTGTTTGTATAGCGGTTTTATTGATAATGGTTTGGATGTTAAAGATTAGGGATACATTTTTCCGTATGTAATGGATATGGTAATCATTGTGACTGCCTCGGTGGCGTAATTGTATTACGGTATAACTGCAATGCTGAGGTCTTGGGTTCGATTGCCGGGTCGGGCAAAGTGATATTGGGTTTTAAATTCAGTATCAGCCCGGAGTTTGGAATTTGTGCCCGATATGGCGATAGGTTCGCTCCCTATCACATCATGGGACGGAATACGCACGGCGAAAAGTGGGTGCACTAGTTGCGCCTCTGCCTACCCCTTCGGGGATAAAAGGTGTGAGTGTGTGTGTGTGTGTGTGTATGATTAAGAAGAAGAGAAGAAGTTATAAGTGTCGTGAAACTCTTTTGCTGTTTTTAATTGTTTATTAATTGATAATATATGTCGGTTTGTGATATTTTTTATGTGTTTGTCTTTTTATTACGATGAGGACCTGAAATATTAAAAACAATGTGTTATACGGGTTTAATTTACAAACAATAACAATTAATGATAAATTATGCAAATACCTGGTTTTGATTGATTCATTATAGTGCTGAAAATTAAATCATTTCTTATATTTAAATAAATACCAATGACATATAATTGATGCTAAATTGCATTGTGCAATTAGTAAATTTCCAACAATAACCATCGACTCTACCGATAATTACAACAATTTGATCAAATCAATTTACATTGAACTGGAGTTTTTGTCGATGGCACAGCAAAATGGCTTCTGTGTACATAGCGGTCAGTAAAGTGAAGCACAAAAAATAAAATGACGACCAGCAAGAGATCAATACATCCCCGGACGGTCGGCACAGGTCATGCCTAAGCCTGCCTAACTCTTAGCATTCAAATTAACAATATTAATAGAATTATTACTATAGTCTATCACCATACCTAATAAGGCAGTTCATCGTGATCTCTTTGAGTTCTGTGTGACGTGGACGCATGTAAGCCATTTATTCAGATGGGCTTCTGTGTTCAAAGGTCGTGGTGTTTAGGTCTTCACTTATTTTGGACCTTCTAGTGACAGTTATACGATTGAATAAAAAAAGTGTGTGTGTACTTATGTACACGCGTTAGAAGATATACTTATTTGGCGTAACAAGATAAAAATCTTTTTAAATAACGCGCCAAAAGAAGTATAACTACAATATCTTTCGCCTTATTCTACGTTCAAAATTCAAAACTTAAATGTTGACTATAGCTAACTTCAGGGTGTTGGTTTATCGTGAGTGTGCGCGCGCTTCGTAAAAAAATAATCTCATCATTTTTCCCTAACGCGCCAAAAGAAGTATAACTTCAAAAAAATGCACAAATCGTTCCCGTGATAATAGGCATCATTAAAGCCGGTGGTAAGTCCTTTCGCCTAACGATAATAAGTAGTAACAACACCACCAAGAATTATAAATTACAAAGTACTTCAACGGCACTATACGGCGCGGCGAAATGATAATGCTTTATTTAAATAATACGGTTATATTGGTTGGTATCTTTGATTTCTTAAATAGTAGGTCTCATGTATAAGGGCCTACGTTCCCCATATGCGAATGTCTGATTACTGGATAAAAGGAAAGTGATGCGACAACTAGGCTTTGTGAACAAGTAACATATGTCTCAAAGTACAGTTTACAACCATAAACAATATGATTGAATTTATTGCTTGCCATAAAAAATCTTTTACAAAAGATTTTTTAAAACATCAATGCTTGCATCAAACAAAATAAGCCACAATTTCGAGCTGTCAGTCCGAAGCGTGTAGATATAAATCTGAAAATAATCTCAGACACAGCTAGAAATTTGCAAATATTGTGTTATAAATGATACGTTCGGCGCTCGCGGCCGGCGGTGTGTGAAATCGCATGGGATGTTTGTGGGGGGAGCGGGGGAAGGAAATCGAAAATGTTACAAGGTCGACCGCGCACGGCGACTTCTGTACATAAATCACTCGACTCCTGAGCCCTTGCTGATGCATATACAAGAGTTTGGATGTTTTGGTTGTGTTTTCAAGGCTTTTTAATGTTTTAAATTGGTGGAATAACTTCATGTTTAGTATTGCTATATCTGCATATGCGTAACTTGCACTGTTAGATTCTTTTATAACAATTTTATCAGCAATAATGAAAGTTGGCTGCCGTAGCCAAAGTGCGGCTTTGACGTACGTACTCATAAAGTGTATCAATCTATAAATTACCTACACCGAAACTAGACACAATACCACTAAACTCCCAAATCATCGATAAATAAACAAACAAAAAGCTTTCCAGACAAAACCAATACATTATTACCAAGAAAAATAAACCAACACAGACACCGCTTTTCACTTAAATACAGTAAGGCAAAAATACTTTTGACCCTTTGATAATACAAGTAAAAGTGGCATACTTTGATGTCGCAAACCGTCCGTGGAGCTTTGTGCAGCCAAAATGGACCCCCCTTGTACCCCCCACAACCCCATCCGTTAATAACAGTGTACAATTAACGCACCTTTGGAATTAAAGGGACTTTTGATCAAGACGAGTCGGACTGCATTATTAATTAGTAATTAAAAAGGGACCCGCTTTTGGTACGTCCTGTTTTGTACAAAAGGTTTTGCGTAATTATGGGACGTGTTTTTTGCGAAGGTTGGAACGGGTGGGTTAGCTGATAGTGAGGTTGAATATGGTCAGCCATGTAGCCAGAATCTAGGTGAGCTACCGATTTTTTATGTTTTTTGAATGGAATTTATACACACACACACACTTACGCCTTATAGGTATCCCCGAAGGGGTAGGCAGAGACGCAACTGGTGCACCCACTTTTCGTCGTTATTCCGTCCCATGATATGATAGGAGGCGAGCCTATTGCCATATCAGATACAAATTACAGACTCCGGGTTGATACTGAATGGAAAAATTCAATATCACTTTGGCCGACTCGGGTATTGGACCCGAGACCTCAGCATTGCAGCCGTACCGTAATACGACTACCCCACCGAGGCAATCAACTTAATTTATGCTGTACTGGAAATTGTTGTTAGAGACACGCTGCTCGCTCCCTTTGCTTTTTTTGGTGTGCTGTTATCTATTTTTTGTCCCTGTCCCCAAAAAGAGCCGAATAAATGATTATCTCTTCCTTTCTTCTATCTTAATGAATGAATGGAAATTAGGTAAAAGTAAGAACTAATTTGCAATTGCAATCAGCCTTCTATCATATACTGCCCACAGCTGAGCACGGGCCTCCTCTCCTACTGAGAGGGGTCAGGCCACCACGCTGGCCTAGGACGCGTTAGCAGACTTCACATACCCTCGAAATTCTTATGTAGAATTTTCAGATATGTAGGTTGCCTCACGATGTTTTCCTTCACCGTTAAAGCGAACGATAATTGATAAACAAAATCACACGTAACTTCGAAAAGTCAGAGGTGTGTGCTTTGGGTTTCGAACCTGCGGACATTGTCTCGACAGACCGCTCCATTCCCAACTAGGCTATCCACCTAATAAAGGACTGATAGCTCTTTGCATTAGCTTTAAGATATTGCCAGCGACATGCTAATCTGACGTAGTAAACAAATAGCTTAGTTGTTTTTTTATGGCATTGAATGACGAGACGAGCATGCCGTTCGCCTGATGGTAAGCGATACGACCACCCATAAACAGTAGCAACACCATAAAGCACCTTGAGTTACAAAGTACTGTGTGGCATTCCACTGCGCTCGCCCATAATATTTATTCTCCCATCTTCTATTTTTCTAAACAATTGTTGCACGTAACAGTAAATCTAAAATGTGCGCCGTAAACGTCGTTGCGTCAACAACAGGACGTCAGATCCAGTTAGCATGACTTATGTTGACGTACACACGCGCCGCGGGCGATGAAGAACGGATTTGTTGGGCAACATGCTGGATGGGATATTCAGTATTGATGAAGAGGATATTGACATTAAGAGCGTTGTAAAGGATGGATACGGCAAATGTTGAAGTTTAAATGATAATTTATTATTTGAAAGGACTGTCACTTTAATAATTAGCGAATTGATTGTATAACGACTGATCGAATTATTTCGGTGTTTTTGCGTTCAGTCAAAGGAATTTCAAATGTGATAAGTAGAAAAGGTGGGCTATTTTTTGAGGCACCCAAAATAGCACGGACTGTAAGAAACGGAACGGGGAAGCTGCTATTAAAAGCCTGTTTTGCCAGACAGCAGTACAGCCCTAGTTGCACCAGCCAATCATGCATAGACAAAATTGCGATTCATTCCAAATAATTTCATCTAGTGTGTATGTATTAGACAGTCAAAAAGTCTTACATTCGTTCACAACAGTGTGTCAAATCAACCGGCACAAATGTTTACTTGAATCGACTTAACCCCATCAGAATTCAGTACTAATTAATCATCCAATTACAAGTTCCCATTCGAATCTCGGGCCGAGTTTGCAGCGCAAATCATCGGAAACGGGCGTTTTGTTAACCACTTGAAGAGTTTGAAGGTTATCAAGAGGAAGCTTTTGTGAGCTGTAATTAGCAAGTTTTATGCTATCCACTAACTGGCCAAGAAATGTTATTAATCAATGTTGAATTATATGTTTTGAGGTTTTCCTTATTTCCTTGCATCTAGCAGCAAGTGAAAGTCGAGATATAAAGTTATAGCACTCTTGAATACTCTAGCTTTCTATTTGTGGTTTATTTTTATCGAAAGAACGACAAAGTGGGTTTACTTTACTTCATGCTAAGTAAAGTGAAGCCCAAAAACCGGGAAGACACAAATACATCCCCGGACAGTCGGCACAGTTATGCCGGCCTGCCTGATTACTTCTTCACGCGTAATTTAAAGGTCCCCGAATTTAAGAAAGATGGGAACACATATGCTGGCAATCTTTTCCACAGCTGAATGGTCAGCTTAACTTAAAAATGGGATAAGAGTAGCCTGTAGTAATGTAGATTGCTATTTGTGAATTCTCGTCGCACAGATTATCACTTGTAACAAACAAATACGTCTATACGGCTCTGTTATATTAGCAAGTATTGTTAACTAGACTTTTGCTCGCGGCTCTGCACGCGTGAAAACGTTTTTCAGGGATAAAAAGTAGCCTATAGCACTCAGGAGTAATGTAGCTTTCTATTAATGAAAGAATTTTCAAAATCTTTTCAGTAGTTTTTGAGTATATATTTATATAGTTTATTTATATTAAAAAAAAACAACCAAATAAGCAACCAAATCTTTCCTCTTTATAATATTAGTATAGATTAATGTTGCGTCTTGGCAAACGTAGCCTGGGACGCCCTCAGGCCAGATGGCGGGACGACTTGCACTATTGGGCCGACAGCGACTGGATGCATAAAGCAGCAGACCGGGCTCTGTGGCGTATCTTGGGAGAGGCCTATGTCCAGCAGTCGACTGCAACGGGCTGATGATGATGATGATGATGATGATGAATGTTGGAGGCAAATTATTGATTAGAATTATCATTGAGAAGGACCTTGGTATTTGAGAAGAGTATGAACCTACACTGTTGTAGTAAACACGTGTATGAAGAAATATTTATATTTTGATTATGAATCCATGTATCTAAATGATAAAAGTAGCAACCCTTTAACACGCTCAAGTCTTACACATTAGAGCCAAAGTAGCAAAACACTTTGGCGACATCTTTTTGGTTTGTCTGTAATCAAATAATCTGTATTGTTACGTCACAGATTCGTTCGGCGTTCGTGTAATTTCGTCTGAACTCGCGAAGCCTCACTTAATTTACTTACGCACGCAATTATTATTCAAATTGAGTTGTTATTGTGGTTTTTAATGTTTATTATTCTTTGGCTGGTAATTATTAATTAAGTTAGGAACTTGGGGACTTTCGGCGGAGATATTTGGGGCAATAGTCTGTTTTGGATAATGACAAATCATATATACTTAATATAGTTTGTTACGAATTAAATAATAGGTTCTATAGGGACGTCTATATTTTAAATTAGTAATTTGGGATTTTAAGTTTCTTTTAAAATTGTGTCTTAAGAACTTAGTTGCCTTAATATTGAATACACTACAATGCTTAAAATATTACCAGCTGCTTTGGAATTATAAAAAATCCAACGAAGAAAGAAACTATACGAGTCATTTCGAATTTACATCATCATAGATCGTTTTTTTATACACACACACACACTCACGCCCTTTATCCCCGAAGCGGTAGGCAGAGGCGCAACTAGTGCACCCACTTTTCGCGAGCCTATCGCCATATCGGGCACAAATTCCAGACTTCGGGCTAATACTGAGTAGAAAAACCCAATATCACTGCCCAACCCGGGGATCGAACCCAAGACCTCAGCATTGCAGTCGTACCGTAATACAACTACGCCACCGAGGCAGCCTTTTTATACGGCCACGTCAAAGTGACCCCACTGCATCTGGTAAGCTGAGTGGATTTTAGAGTGAATTCTCTTTGTTGTAAAGTCCAAATGTGGTTTCTGTATAGAACACTTTCTCAAGTATGTTGCAGAAATGATTTCGCTTAGTTTATGTAACCTCCTGAATTAACCAGTAAATATTTTTACTGGTGGTAGTGGTGGTCTCTCCTGTGCGACGGGTCGTCCGGGTAGGGCCACCACAATGTCTATTTCATCCGCCAAGCAGCAATGTGCATGCGCTGTTGTGTTCCAGTTTGAAGGATATTGCAGCCAGCGTAATTGCTGGGCTTTATGAAACTTAACATCTAATGTCTCAGTGGAGTGCCACGCAGTTCTGTATGGCGTTGTAACTGTTATACGGCGTATAGCTTACCATCAGGCGACATATTCTTCTCGTTATCCAGAAGCAACAAAAAAAAATCAAAATTCACAGACACATTGCTACAATACACTGTCTGGACTCTTAATGCGATAATTAATGCATTTAGACGTGAATGTGTCGCTAGCACAGCGTCTAGTATCCGCCGGACAATACTGAAGTTCTTAACAAGCTTCTCGAACTAGCACCGACTGGAACTTGCGTACCATCTGGCCGAACAAATTGAAGGCGGCATAACGCGCGGAGTCGCTGTCAGCTATTGGCCATTACACTGACAACTGGCAACTTTAAGATTTTGTTCTCGAATGTAGAATATCGATGTGGCACGTGATATCGATAGTTTTGGAGGCAGTTTTAAATAGGCGTCGATAGTTTCCATAAGTTTAGAACGTTCGCAAAGATGTAGGCATGCAACAAGACTCTCTCTCTAAGCTTATTTCTGTGCCATGATATGGTGAGTTAGTTTAACGTTATCTTTTCATCAACCTTTCGAAGTCGTCTGCTGAACGTATTATGGATTTTTTTTCTAATTCTTTAAGTAGATGGCGCTATCGTCGTACTGTGTTTTCAGGACTTTTGGTACGGGAAAGACTTCACGCAGCCAAAGCCGCGAGCAACATCTAGTATATAAATAAAATTAACCAACGTATCGATACGATATACGCAAAGCCCGAACTAATATAATACACCCCCTTCCTCATCCGTAGCGGCTTTAAAGTGGCGCACAAGTTTCGTGGAACTGGGACACGACTCTTTTTATTTATTGCCCGTTGTTGGTTGTGAGTTCGTTAGCGTCCTATGTGTCCCGTAGGGGGTGGTTGTATCAGTTCAGGGTATTGGGAAGTTAGTGATGTGTTATTATGGAACTTAAATTTAAAGTAATAAGCATTATTTATCGGTATTTGTTTTTCTTAAATTACCTTATGGATTATGGAAGGAAGGGACAAAACATTGATTAATGATTTTTTGCTATTGATAACGTAGCCGGTATCACGTTGTAGGTTTCAGAAGGTCGATTTCAGAGATAACAAGAAAAGGGTTGAGTATTTTTTTAAACATAAGCATAAAAGGGAGTAAGCTTATGAAATGAGCTTGAGTAATCACGAGTTAAATTTTTGTAAAAAATTAAGTAGCAAGCACCATAAACATTCGAAAAGATGTTCTCTTGAACATTAAAAATATGCTCGAAATCCTACGACAAAGAAATAAGCATAATCCGCAAAGCTTGAAACAATACGCTAAGAAAATAAAAACCAACAATGATATCCTTAACGTTCGCGTATAATCCTGCGGGACGTTTGGGTTCTGTTTACAGCTATACGATGTCGTGACACGATTTGTCGTACGATTTTTTACGAGTACGTCAGGGTAAAGGTATCGCAGAGATGGCCTCTTGCAACTACCTTAGTGCAACAAGATACCCCGGGGCCGTCTCGTATGCGCTGAAGAAGGCCGGTGTAGGGTGTACATAGTGTTAGGGACTCGGTGATCGGTCCAATGCTCGCTCGGATGATGCCATACTCCCGAGTGTCGACATTGGGCTGTAAGACTGTGTGAAACCAACATAACCGTTCCACTCACCCCCCAGTGGTGGTAGCGATAACGCGTTTTTTTCCACGCGACAAAAAGGGTAAAGGTATGATTTGTCGTACGATTTTTACGAGTACGATATGTTAAAATTATGTCGTACTTTGGTATACAAAGCGATTTACATTCTATAAACTGGAAAGTCAGTAGTTAATACATAATATGTATATCTATAAAAATATATGCTTATAGGACGTAAGTATGTGTGTTCCGTATGGATTTCAAAACGACCGGAGTGATTTTAATGAAATTTTTAGGTTATTGTCAGATTATCCCAGCGGGTAACCCTGTGAAGTTTGGTACCGATCGGATATTTTTTTCTTGGCAATTTTTTGCCATCCTCTCTTTGCTTGTATAAATACAAAAATGCTACGTTGAGAACCAGCGCTTATAATGGAATGTATGGAATGTGTAATATATGATATATTTAGAGGGAATTACTGGGAGAATTTATAAAATACAATGTCGGCGCAAAATGTGTAATTCGAACTAAACTATTAAGAACTAACCGCCACCGCTCCTTAAATTTTATACTTAGTCAATACAGTACAGAAAGTTTTGTCGTGTGACGTGTCGTATGCGTTGATCCGTGGAAAACGCCCTTAGCCTTGCCCTTAGCGTCGCGAATGAATTAGACGCGGTTGATACATCGCCTATTGTTTAGGGGTTAGCGGGGGTCGGAGCGAGGGTAACCCGAGTTTTATTACCGATAAAACATAACTGGATTTGGTGAGCTCGCGATATTGTAAGAATGTTTACTGTGATAATGTGTTTGTATGAATGTTGTTTGAAAGCATTATGTGTGATTGTGTCGGCCTAGTGCGGGTTCTAATTTGGTACCTATTAGCGTTCCAAAATAGAATGTAATTCAATGCGCTGTCTATAGCCTCATCTTACGAGAACTTTATTAAATACTAGCTTTTGCTCCTGGCTCCGCCCGCGTGAAAAAGTTTTACTGGGATAAAAGTCCCGCTTTATATTTTCCCGGGATAAAAGTAGCCTATGTGTTAATCCAGGACATGATCTACCCGTGTGCCAAATTTCATCAAAATCCGTTCTGTAGTTTTTGCGTGAAAGAGTAACATACATACATCCATACATTCTTACAAACTTTCGCGTTTATAATATTACTAGGATAATTTTATTTCTAAGGCTTCACAACGACACTAACACGGAATGCCTCGTCTTCGAGGCAAGTTTCTCCGAAAGGCGCGCTGCAAAAGTTTACTTATTTGTACTCTTACAAGAGTATCGTGTAATGCACGCGTTCGCATTCGCAAATATTTGTCGCGTTCGAAGTTCGAACATCGTACGGCGAAGATAGAATTATTTAATGTCAAATAGAAATTCGAATAGCTATTAACTTTATTTAAATTTCGAATTCGAAAGATTATTTGTACATAGATTTTATAACGGTTCCAATTTTTTAATTCGTTTTAATCAGTTTAAAATATGAGTTTTTTGTTTCTAGAATTATAATAGAAAAAAAAATCGTTATCACATTTCAATTATTCTGACTCGTTCAACAGGTAAATGAACTTGTTCCAGTTAATATAAAGCAAATCATAATTATATTTCCACCAATCTAACTAATGCAAACCGACGGTAGTGTCTGAGACTACCCTCCCTCAAAACCCCTCAAAGGGGTGGGTAGTTAGTATTCTTAAACAGTTCGCATGCCTAAACAGACAGCCACGCTCCTGAGAAAATCCTTTGAATTATGCAAACGCAATGCTTTAATAATACGCCCTGTTTGTATAACAGTTTTAACTAAAACTAATATTTTATGCGAAATCAACGTTCCCGCGATAGCCTGCTAAGAATTTTCGTCTTTTTAAAGGTGTGTTTACATGACACTGTAAAAATGATAATATTTTATAGCACTTGTGCTACAAGTATTTAAAAGATGTGACGAGCATGTTATTCGTTTGTTCAAGAACTGTGGCTGTTCATAAACAGCAGCAATACTTTAATTATAAAGCACTGTGTTGCAATCATCCTTGTGTAGTCACCATGACGTTTGGGATGATGCACTAATACTTTTGCAATTCTTGATATCTTTTTTATTTCATTATTATTCCTTTTATGTGTATTGGTGTTAGTGTGTTATATTTTATTTTATTTTTATATAATTTCTTTATATTGTTTGTGTCATGGTGTTGTGTGAATAAATGTTTTTGTATTTGTATTTGTGTAGCTTTGTTGTTATGTTTTAAAATAAAATAAAAAAAAAATAAAAAACAAAAGTAATTTATTGCCTTCAAATTAACAAATACCAAATAAAAATAAGCAAACAAAATTAGTGAAGGACAAAAGGAAATGACTCAGCATGAGCTGACCGAAACTAGAGTTTAGATCAGCGCTGGTTTTCAGTCACCCCTATCTCCCTACGGTCTTGTGCTAATTAATGGCGTAATTGCAACGGAAAACTTCAATTAAGTTAAATATCATAGGACTACATACAGAATAAAAAGTGAAGCAACAACATAAAAGTTACAATAATTTATAAAACACAAGTAATTACAAATAATATATAATATATAATTACAAATAATTACAAATACTTAATAAACACCGTGTACAATGTTCTCCAAACCGAAATACTACAATACCTGGTCATTATTACACTACGACTGCAGTTTACAGTAGAACTAGACCCAAAGTCTAATAAAATATTGTTACTCGTTTTTTTTATGATATAGGGGGCAAACGAGCATACGGTTCACCTGATGGTAAGTGATCACCGCCGCCCATGAACATCTGCAATACCAGGGGGCACAGAGATGCGTTGCCGGCCTTTTAGGTGGGAATACGCTCTTTTTTTAAGGTCGCCAGGTCGGCAATTGGTTCCATAGTTTAGTAGTACGTGGCAAAAAATGTCGGCTAAAACGTACATAAATTACTAATAAATTAATTACTCGAATAAAAATAAAGAAGTGGTTCTCTGTGTTAGTATTATAATTAAGACATTTATGACTGTAGTGTGGAACGTGCCTTATACAACCGAATGAATGCGGTTCGCGGTATCTCTAAATATTAATTCTGCACTACGAGTACATTAGTTATTTTGATTTAATTTTCGAGGTATGAGTTCATTAACTGTGGCCCGTTGAAGGAGGTCTGCTTGGTACAAATGGCAAGGATTTGAAAATATATACTTGTTTGTGTTGTAACATCTTATTTATGGGTTAGTGGAATATCTTTGATTGTTGTCCTATTCATCTCCGCAGGGGCGGTATCAAAAATAACGTTTTTCTCAGCATAAACATACAATGTAATTATAGGCACTAGATGTACATTATTGTGTTAAAATATTAATTCGTACAAGTTGTCCCATCTTTATAGCATGATTAATGCTATCAGTATAAATTGCTCTGTATTAAGCTTGGCTTTTCAAAATATTCAGACACCGTCTTGTTCGTGGTGAAATTGGATGGGACAGTAGTGCGACGATTGCATAATGTTTATCCTGTGTTACCTATATTTTTTAATCTCTTGTAACCAGAATCGAACCTGCGAATTCCTCTATGAAAATTGACAAACATTCAACGTGTAGGTATTCCTCAAAATCTCCATAATAGAATTTAATCTAAAAAAATAAAATATAAAAATCGTTGCAAAACGGGCAAAAAAGATAACCTATAATTGTAAACCTATAAGTGGGTGGCCTGGTTGCGCCCCAGCCTATCCCTTCGGGAATACAGGCATGATGCTGCCTGTGGTATATTTCAACTGACATTGATTGCAAAAGTTTGATGTTAGAAATAAACGGAGACACCGCTGAGTAGATTTGGATTGGCTAAAATATACCGTGACTATTGACATTTGGTACCTGACTTCGAATATTGTACAGACATTGAAATGAGAAATAGCAAGGCAAAATGTAGTGCCAAGTAGTTAAAACTCAAAGTAAGTAACTCAACGAGGCTCTAAAGTCTTCGAAACGGCGGGAAAAAATATAAATGAAAATAGCCGCGATAAAATCCCTTAAATAGTTTCATTTCAATAACTCAAAGTTCTGTTGTTCCTAATTTTACCATGAGCGGGTTATGAAAGTGAGAAATTCTGACAGTAGAAGATTCTGATAATAGTATAGTATCAAAGAATACCATGCCCATCGCCTCTTCTTAAAGTTATTCCAGGCTTCCCCTAGTAGCCCTCTCTATCTCGCCAGAACAGTAACAAAACCAGTTTTTAGTAAGGGTAATTTAAAAACAACAACCTCTTGATGCAAAGAAAACACAAAGACTCTAAGCTGTTGGATGGAAAGATATTAGATTTCCTTATCTAGATGGATCTAAGAGATAGCGGGTTGGGTATTGTGTTTTTAAAGTCGGTTAAATGACGCTAATAAAGACTTGTTTGGAGCATTTTGTAGGAAAAGGAGTAACTGACTTGATGTTAAATGATCAGCCATGACCAAAATACAAGAGGGATCGAGGAATGCTAATTCTTGAATGTGGATTTGAAATGTTTTTTTAATAATTTTAATTGCCATTATTCATAAAATGATACTGACTGTACCCCAAGCAACAATTTACTCAAATTCCACTCATCAGTTTCAACTTGCTAACTTGCTTTAGGAAAACTTTCTAAAAATATATAGAAAAATATATATATACCAATATAAAAAATAGCAGTTCTAAATTGATACAATTCACCATAATCCCAAGGTAACGAGAACATTTTAGCGAATTTCAAAGTGGTACCAATTTGAATAAAAGTCAACACCGACCTGAAACTACTTAGGCGGCGAGGCGCGCCTGAAACGTCCCAAAATTCCGAGTGTAAAGTGTCTCATTCATCTGGGACCTTTCCAATTCATCTACAAAGGTATTGAACCCAAAAAAGGAATTATTTCCCCCAATAGAATTTTCTCACATTGAATGAAAGAGACGCTAAGGGATTCATAGCCAGTGGTTTTTCTGAAAAAGCGACTCAAACGGAGGTTATTCAGCGAGACGAGACACGGTTGGACGCCCGTCACCTATACTGGAACACAGGGATGCTTTGTGTGACCAACTATTGTTTTATTCTTGCTTGGTGAACTGTCAATTTTGTTCTTTTATAAAAATCATTAATGCTTGTTATATGAAATAATTAGCGTTTATTGGTGTCATCCATTCATTGATAGACCTGCTTGTTCAGTTGCCTTTAAAAAGGATGCTAGGTTCTCGCCGAGTGCTATCTTGACATCGGTCGACCAAGACCTGAAATGAGAATTGAGCTTAACAACCGTGGAGTTATTTAAAAATCATTTCAGCTTTAAAATTTCATACTGTCGAATAAAATTTTGTTTGTTAACGTTCCGTAACGTCAGTGTGTCTCGTGAAAGGGTTGTTGGTATTCTTTTTTGTGCGAAATTAGATTGCACCCTTTATGACGTACCCCTTTACTTTCGTCCCCTAGGGCGATTATCCCTAATACGGGCATGGTAGACTATTGTGTACGTAATTAGTTGGACATTTCCTAAGCCGTTTTAGAATTATGTCAGGGTGATTGTTGGCCGCGTTGTCCGTTGGGGTGGGCAGTGAGTCACGCGACTCTGTTTGGATGAAAAAAATGATAAGTCACCCGTAATGAAGCTGCAATTTGCTATCGTTTATTTAGAATGGGACGGTGTTTCGCTTGATGTTTTTGCCGTTTTGTATTTATTTAATATGGGTCTGTTTGATGTACTGAGGTATTCATATTTATAATGTAGTAAAGCCGTCTTTTTAGAAAGGTAAGTACTTAGTGACAGTTTAAAAGCAGTCTCAGGGTTTTGGAATGTATATTCTATACACATTTTGTGTATTCTCTGAGCGGAATGTGTGACGCAAAAATATTAATAAAAAATTATTTCCCTGTATTATGTGAAGTCTGCCAACCCGCACTAGGCCAGCGTGGTGGACTAAGGCCTACCCCTCTCAGTAGTAGAGGAGGCCCGTGCTCAGCAGTGGGCAGTATATAATACAAGGTTGATTGCATTGCATTGCATTTATAAGATTCCGCCAATTTATGTACTTTCTTTTCTATCTACCTTTATTCCAAAGTGGGGTCGGCGCAAAATACATTCACCTTGCATAAACTGCCTTTTCATAATATTAATATTCCTTAAAGCTTTCTCAAGGTTTGTTGAATGCTCTCGCGACATTTTACCAAGACCTGTACCCTAAAGGTTAGCACGTGTCTCGAAGTTCACCAGCTCAGGCGTCTCCGGCGAAATCCCCGCGCACGCAATAACCCCGTATGAATTTTCAATGGAAATATCTCGCGATCAATTGGATTTGATACGTGCAATTTTGTATGCAGATTGTGAGGAATCCGGTCATATAGTGCGAAATTGTATTGAGTTTTTTTTAGTATCTGTAGATTTTTGTCTAGCATGTATTACTGAGGCCAGAATAAAGCGAATATCATATCATGAAGATCCTAAGCTTAATAATTAAGTTGTAAAAATATTGCATTTAATAGAAATCAAAATATATACTAATATTATAAACGCGAAAGTTTGTAATTATGGATGTATGTATGTTTGTTACTCTTTCACGCAAAAATTACTGAACGGATTTCGATGAAATTTGGCACATGGGTAGATCATGTCTTGGATTAACATATAGGCTACTTTTTATCCCGGAAAAATATAAAGCGGGACTTTTATCCCGGAAAATCTTTTTGACGCGGGCGGAGCCGCGGGTAAATGCTAGTACTAATATAAATGCGAAAGTTTAGATGTTTGTTACTCAATCACGCCAAAACGGCTTAACAGATCTGGATGAAATGTGGCAAAGAGATAGATTGTAGTCGGAAAGCACATAGGCTTTTTATCCCGGAAAAACTTTTTCACGTGCGCGAAGGAAGCAAAAGCTAGTACATCAAAAAGCTACTTCTTTATTCCTCGAAAATGATCATTGGAACTTAACACCAAAAAAAAATTCTTTCACATGGCCGAAACCGCGACCAAACATAGTGACGAATAAATTTCCAACTTTTTAATACCCTTAGAATTTGCTGAAATAGTTTGAACTTGCGGCAATATATTCTTGGAAGACAATCTGGCGTCTAACGTATTACCTCAAATAGTTAATCGAACTCTCTACATTCCGGTAGAAAACTAACGCTGTCGCCGAGCCATCGCGTCGCATAGTTCCGTCCGGGAAATTATCAACTTTTATCCGAAAAATGCAAGGAAGTTAGATTCTTACATAAAGACGAATAGGTGCCAATTTTGCAGATAATTCATGGATAATTTCTTTTACGTAATAACTTTGAAAGAAATCCTTATGGAAACTATGGTAAAATAATCATGGACGTGTCCTCACGTAACTGATCTTTAAGGAAAAATGCGAAATGGAGAGAAGGGTGACCATTGACTACACGTCGCTTTAGCAGGTCCATCAAGAACTCTTTAGGGAGACCTATTTTCAGTAATTCATGGATAATTTCTTTTACGTAATAACTTTGAAAGAAATCCTTATGGAAACAATGGTAAAATAATCATGGACGTGTCCTCACGTAACTGATCTTTAAGGAAAAATGCGAAATGGAGAGAAGGGTGACCATTGACTACAGGTCGCTTTAGCAGGTCCATCAAGAACTCTGTAGGGAGACCTATTTTCAGTAGTGGAATTTATCTGGCTGACTATGAGAATGATAATGATTCATTGAATCTCCAGTAATATTATGGAGTGTATGAAATACAAAAGAAAATTTCTGCTGCGCGCCGGTTTTCCGTAAAATTTTATCAAAATTGTGGTTGTCTTGCTCATTTAATAATCATTCTACCCAGCGACATTTCTCCAGGAAAGTAACCCAGTCGTCAAGCCTCCGTTTTGTTTAGTGCTACGTTCTCGGTTCGAAATTATCAACGTTTGCCTAAAAGGTACAGGTATGTATTTGGATTTTACGTTAAAATGTAACGGGTCCCTTTCTTTTCAATAACATTTTTTTTTAAATCTTATAAAATGTTATTAATATTTACATGATTCGAACTAAATGGTGAAAAACGCTCCTGTAATTAAACTTTTACACCTGTGCACGAACCTTAATATTACAATTAATTAATTGTTTCATTTAATTTTGTGTAACATAGTTTTTTAATATACGCATTTTGATATGATCTTTGTAATTACATTCATTGCTCATGTTCTGTTGCCTCAATATTAAAACGATGACTTCAATTAACACCGGCAACACTAATGATGATCGGTAAATATTATATACCTACCAACTGTTACATTTCTGAATATGGAAATATTTAATGGAGGTATATAGTCCTAACAATTTTCAACAATGTAATCTGTACATTTCACCATAAATAAATCATATTTTTTTACTTATAACTGCTTTTTCGTTTCCTGACTCTGTTAAACTTTAAAATCGCCCCCAAATTTTCCCTAAATCCGTCCCACACACAACGCGCGCCTTCATTAGCGAATGCAGGTGCCTTTGCATTGTGTGACGTCACTTTTAACGATACGCCGCTTTGAACCGACCTTTTCAATTGGGAACACGCCGCCTAGTTACATGTGGACCGAATTTTACAGTCGTTTTGGGGGCACAAAGGTCCTGCTGGCTAGTTCCTTTGTGTTGATTCCTTTTGATAGTTGAAGATTACTTTTAGGGTCTGTTTCACAATGTTGAGTAAACGCTCATCGTCGAATATAAGGCGACAAAATACAAAAGTCAAGCTCCCTAATAAATTGTAAACAAAAGTTGCATTTACTGTCTTATGTACGTTAATAATATTAATTTGAACATTGTTAAACAGGCTCTTAGGGCCGATTTCGCCGCTTGCTGATAAATCCTACTCGTCACATAAATGTATAAGCCAACCAAATGCAAAAGTCACACTCTAATCTATGCTCCCAAGTAAATGGTTATAAATGAGTACTATCTATATTAACTGTTTAATACGATGACTCAAATAAACTTACTAACTTAGAGTTATTTTTTGTGCTAGCGATGATGAGAAGTCAATTTGAAGTTGGGAGTTAGATTGAATTTTAAAGGGAAAGGATTTTTTGTTGATGTAATCAAGTTTTTAAAACCTGATTGTTAATTTCCGTCGTGAATTACGTATTTACGTTATAAAACGGACCCCGGAACTAGACTAGGATAACTTGTGGAGTGGCAGACTAACATTCAAGCGAGTTTGCAAAAGCATGCACCGCAAATTGTTTTAAAAATTAACGGCACATGTATCTCATATAGCGTCATTTACACAAGAAGAGTTTCTCGAATGCGAGCGGCGAAAAATCGTAAGCTATTAATATTAAGATTTAAGATTAAGATTATTAACGAATAATGCGACAACTCTCCATGCGATTCTCTCCTGTGGTTGTTTACATTAAGACAAAAACTCGTAGCAATAAAGCGATACTGCGGACCCTGGAAATAGGAATTAGGATAAATCGTGGAGTGGAAGGCTAACATTCAAGCGAGTTTGTAAAAGCATGCACCGCAAATTGTTTTAAAAATTAATGGCACATTTATCCTAATCCCTATACATTATTTTATAAATTTTCCAATATGTTTTCTATTCACACACATAATACATACACTCAATTACTCTCAACACGAATTATATTGAAGATCCTCGCAAATTTACTTAGCAAAAGTTTTCGCTTCCGGCAATTTCCTTTTGGGGAAACGACCCTAAATTCGACGCTTTCACCCGTTGACAGCTTTAATTGAACTTCGATACGTTATCGCTTCCCGATTCCGTTTCTCTTTCGCGGCGCGCGATCTTTGCCTGCTCTAGTGTGAGTTTAACGTAATATAGTGGAGACCGGTAATAGGTGTTGTCACCTTACAGCTTTAAGTCGTTTTATTCGTACATCTGCCCGTGAAAAGCATTTATTTAAATATTCCTGATATTTTGATCAGATTTTGATGGAATTAATTGTGAATTTGAATTACCACAAAATATAAAACTTAGTTTCAAAATCGGTATTCTAAGTTCCTAACTTGAATTAAAAATAAAGAACAAATATTTTTTCATGTTCATGTAAACATGCGACTTTGTTGTGGTTTTGAAGTCACAAAACCCGTGTTAGTTGTGCCTTAACTGTGAACAGAGGGAATCCGCCGTTTATTTTAGTACAGCAAATACCAACGACAGTTGATTGCGAAGCTTTTCATACGTTGAACAAAAAATTTGGTGAAGCGGCCGTATGGGGAGTTGGGATGGGTTCCGTGCAATTAAACTAGAAGTTCGAGTATTGGTACTTTATTTATCTAAAGGGGTTTGAAATCAATGCAGTTTCAAAGTCTAATGACCTTATTCATGAACAGTTTATGAACTATTTTAGTTATCGAATTTTGTGTCTTCTTCCTTCAAAGTCAATTCAAAATTCGTTCGAAGAAGACAAAACATTCGATAGTTAAAATAGGTTTTTAAACTATTCATGAATAAGGCCGTAAGCTTTCTGCGCCATGTTTAAAAAAAGCATGTTGCGACTACTTCACTTTGGTGTAGTTATATACCACGCCAAGTAGAAGAAGAGAGTATATCACTACCTCTACACATACATTTGTCTAAACCATGACACTGTTAATCACAAAACCTTTAGGACTTATTTGTTTGCAGTGACCTTATTAATTACTAAACACTTTATAATGGTAGGACTTACCTGTCTAAAATTATCCATATTTTAAGACGTATTATATATTCAAACGTACTGACCTTTTCACTTATAATACCATCTTGAATATTTCTATATGATAATAATATATTGCCTAGTATCCTGTCAATATTCGTGAGAACCAACGTATGACAAGATGTCGAATGTTTACCAGCTGCAAGGCCAAAGAATTGTTTACTCTAATGTGAAAGCTTTTAGACATTCGATGTATATTGTCTCACGTAGCATATATTGTGTATAATTAATGAATATTAGTAAAGCGACCGCTTGTTTGTCTGTTTTGATATATCTTCAGTGGCGTTGTAGGTGGCTGTATTTCTTTACCATTATCATCATCCTGCTCTGAGTTGGGATTAGGCCAGTTTCCATGGATTTGACTTAAATATCACAAACGGCTGTCAGATGCTATCCGCCTTTTAAGGGACCCGCTTAATATGGCAGAAAAACTTATACATTGCTCGAAGTGGAAATCGAACCTAGGCCATATTTGATCATGCTTTTCTACAGCGTTCGTGTTCTTAAAAAAATATGTGATCTAACGTTATATAGACATTCACAATGCCTTCTTCTTCTTCTTCAGCCTTTAGAAGTCCACTGCTGAACATAGGCCTCCCCCAAAGATTTCCAGTCCAACCTGTCAGAAGCGGCCTGCATCCAGCGGGTTCCTGCGACCTTCACAAGGTCGTCCGTCCACCTTCACAATGTCTACTACATAATATTATGCTTCTAAAGACACTGGTCTAGAGTTACAGAAACCGCCAAGGTTTCTATAATAATGCACGTGCATACTCAAATCAAATCAATTTATTGCACTCCACAATTTTTAATTAGGTTTACAAATTAAGAAAAGTACATAATCGTGGACCCTGCAGGGCACGGAAACATAGAAGAGAGGGAGAAACTGTTTTCTTAAATAAAATTGTTAATCAAATCCCCATATGGTTTCTAACTATTTTTTGCACACCGTACCCTAAAATTTCCGGACGCGCTGCGTGTTGTCGCCGGTTGCTTTCATTTGTGGTAACTTCACAGTTTTTTTAGCAAACATCGGTCGCGTTTGTGGAAGGATATGAGTGTTTAAACGGGCAACTGTTTTGCTAACGTTACTGACCAGAATTGCGTAGTAAATGTACATTTTTATATAATTTATTAAATATGCGGCGTCTGGACTTTTAACTTTTTATGAGGGTATTCAGCGGTCCTTTATAGAAATGTTATGTTATTGAAAAGTATTGTTCTCAATCTATTCAAATGTGTCATTCCAGAGCAGTGGTTTCCTAGTATATCCACAGTACACATTAATACTAGAGATACTAAAGTAACTATTACTTTTTCACGGCTCAACCACTGAACCGATATTGATGTTTGATATGAGGTAACTTCATACTTTGTGAATTATTGCTCGCTTTAACGGCGAAGGAAAACATCGTGAGGAAACCTGCATACCTGAGAAGTTCTCTAAAAGAATTTCGAAGGTATGTGAAGTCTACCAACCCGCACTAGGCCAGCGTGGTGGACTAAGGCCCAAACCCTCTCAGTTGTACAGGAGGCCCGTGCTCAGCAGTGGGCAGTATATAATACAGGGCTGGTATGTTTATGATGATAAACTTCATGCTTACACTCCGCTTAACATCGAGGCATACGGAGACGCTTGGCGGAAACGGCCGTTCGTTAATCGGCCTAATCATGACCACGACCACTCTGTCAAAATTACACTACGAAGTATGAAGCTAACTACTCAAGAAAGAACCATAGACTTTTGAATATTTGTCACAACCCAAATTTGACGTGACCAAGTGAGCAAAAACTTGTACGGAAACAAGTAATTGCAGCAAACATGCCATTGAATACTAACACGTACTTATCTTAATTCAAAACGCTTCCTGTGCGCGTAACTATACGTGTTTATTCCCAGAATTAATAACACATGTTAGCATAGATCGTTGATAATCCACTTGTCTGTACGATATTCTAAGAAGCGTGGGCAGTTATCTACGTGAATATTTTTACGTACGATAGTAAAAATTTAACTTGAAATTCTTATAATAGAAGTCATATGCATGTCTACTGTAATGTTTATCTGAAGGTACTAATAAGTTATGTTAGGTAGGCTTACGTGACTCCGTCGTTAAATACATACATACATTCACGCCTTTTATCCCCGAAGGTGTAGGCAGAGGCGCAACTAATGCAACCACTTTTCACCCTGCGTATTCCGTCCCATGATCTGTTAGGGGGCGAGCCTATCGCCATATCGGGCACAAATTCCAGACTCCGGGCTGATAATGAATAGAAAGATCCAATATCACTTTGCCCGACCCGGGGATCGAACCCGAGACCTCAGCATTGCATTCGTGCCGTAATACAACTACGCCACCGAGGCAGTCAACTCCGTCGTTATTAGTATGATGTTATTTCTTTGTACTTCCTTCCTTATTAGCTCTACTTTGTGAGGATTAGGTTCAAGTTCGTTGCAGAGAATTTGGTTTATATTTATGACAGGCCACGTTTCTAATATCAACTCCTTCGGGAGAGGCAAATCATCTAAGAAACCCCATAAAAAATAGTTACCAAAGCAAGAACCCAAGACCTCCCAATCCACAATCCATATACGCTGCTACTACTCCAATAGAGTGAAATAATACAACTGCTTTACATCAGTTGATTTGTCATTAGTCCAAAATGCTAAGGAAAATGTACCTATGATACATCTCTCTTAGCCAATTTTAACACTATTTCAAATATCTAGGTGCGCTCTTCAGTTCGAAAGATAAATTGTCAAAAAACGGGCGAGTCATGCGAACGCAACTTTTATTCTGGCGTAGACATAAAAGTTTTTTAGTATTCGAGATTGGGGCAAGTATCGCGGGTACAGTCAGCAGCATAAGTAGCTGAACAAATTCAAAATTTCAAATTGCCTTCACACTTTTGTGCTCTTACTAATCTTTTTTTCTCTTCTCTAAAATAAAATAAAAGAGATTTACTTCACTTCAAACGAAGAAAAAAATATTTCAGTTTAACTTAACGCATATATAGGCGGTTTGAAATTTTGATTTTGTTCAACTACTTATGCTGTTGACTGTACATAAAACTCATATTAATCATATTGCGTAAAGAGAATTTTTTCTCTAATCATTTTAAAAATACTCGCATTCAGCACTAGAAATTCCAGAGTGGTAAAGTTTGTAAAGTAAGAAGCAATGTCTGGAATCTAAATCGTTGAAAAAAAATATATATTCCAAGAATTATTTTTCAGATGAACGTTATCGCGAAGAATACATTGAAAACTCTTATAATTAATCAAAGTGAAAACCGTAATAATAATAACCAATAACGCAGTACTCAAAAAGCACGTAACGCCACCGCCTGGCATATAAGAATATACTATGATACCCTAATATGTATACTATTGACTATGATAGTAATTAGTTAAATAACTAGATAGATAGAGAACTAATTGAAATACATCTCCAAAATCTGACAATCATTGCTACAAACAAACACAGCTACAAAGCAATACGTCAATGCAAGTGTCCCAAACATTCGCAGAGTATATTAGGGGCGGCTTCCGACATTATTGCACCCCGTCTCCGATATATACATAATAAAGTCGGCTGTCTGTCTGGCGCTCACAATGGGCTCTTCGAGGGACCCTCGCAGGAGTCACTTCCAGGTGGGAGCCGCTTGAATACTTAAACGAACCCTCGTGGTGGATTGGTTTGTGGTGGAAGCTATGGGAGCTTGGTTATTGTCTATTTTTTAGGAATTAATTGGGTAGTTGGATAATGATGGCTGTCTTTAATATCATATTTTGTAAATATTTCAATTAGTTTATAATTATTTTGTACTTGCTTTTGCCCGCGGCTCCGCCCGCGTAAATGAGTTTTATGCGTATATGGATAAAAAATTAGCCTATGTGTTAATCTAGGACATAATCTACCCGTGTGCCAAATTTCATCGAAATCCGTTAAGTAGTTTTGGCGTGAAAGAGTAAAAAACATCCATACATCCATACTTACAAACTTTCGCGTTTATAATATTAGTAGGATGTGTATGTAACAAGTTAAAATACAAAAATATTTTTGATCTTGACAGAAATATTTTGGATATTTGCCTCAGTATTTTTTAACAAGGTGCACCGAACAACGCCGGAAAATTATCCAATAACTCACACCTTTTATGTAATGATAGGTGATCACATTGATGGCCGGTAATATCACTGATCGAACGAAGCGGAACTCCAATCTGCCACTATCATCACTTCTGTAACTGGTGGTAATACTAACAAGTCGGCCTATATTATACCTACCCCACACTGCTTACATGGTACTTATCATTAGCTAATAAGCAGGTAAAAACTTTTTTTTTTCATTGAATGACGAGACGAGCATGCCGTTCGCCTGATGGTAAGCGATGCGACCACCCATAAACAGTAGCAACACCATCCAGCACCTTGAGTTACAAAGAACTGTGTGGCATTCCACTGCGCTCGTCATCCTGAGACATAAGATGTTAAGTCTCATTATGTCCGGTAGTTACACTGGCTACAATGTCCTTCAAACCGAAACACAACAGTACATGCACACTGCTGCTTGGCGGTAGAAATGGACATTGCGGCGGTACCCACCCAGACGGACTTTTACATATGAGAGACCTTCCACGAGTAAACCTGACTATCAAGAGTCATAAGTACGTATGCGTGCCTACGCTTTCGCCTATATTTTGTACCGAACGCCAAAATTCCCGAGTACAGTACACACGCAGGTTGAAAGGCGTCGCGTCGTTGACGTCGCCTGAAAGATTAATCTTACATGAAAATTGTTTTCGGTATTTTTTCACTTCACTTTCAAAGATAACGGGTATTGCAAAACGTTCGGTTTGTGAAAACAACCTTTTGAAACGTGATTTTGGACTTGAGAGACTAGTGAAAGCATCGAAGTTTGATGTTCACAGATCGGACAATAGATTTTATGGTGGCACTGTATATGGTGTATTTTTTTAAATATTTGTTTTTTCCTGTAAAGCAATGTCGACTTTATGTTCTTTATGTGCTAAATTGATGTTGGATTGACAAAATAACGATAATATACGCTCAAATACCGAGAGTGGTGCCACTATTACGTAATATTAGGACTGTATCCAATAGGGTAGGCAGGTATAGATTTATGCCCAGTTTATGTCAAGTATTACCTATGTGTTTGTTTAAGCAGCAACGTTTATGGAGCATTTTACGACGTGTAACATCGGAAGTATCAGTGTGATGAGCGTAGCGCAGGACGTAAAACAACTCACGAACATTTTGTCCGTTTATGTTTGTGCGTTTGCTCAAATGTTTGTTAGAACTTGGAGTATCAAAACCACTAATTGGTTTCAAAATCTATTTACTAGAAAATATTAAGCTTTATCCTGTTAAACATGTAGGGTAAGTCGGGGACAGCTCGCCACACGGGTGAGATGGGCCACACGCGTCGCACGTGCTCTGTATTCTGGGGAGGTGTATCGGGGAGTTATAAGAGACTGAGATAGATCTAAGCCCACGCAGATGAAGAAGCAGCACAGCCAATATTAAATAAAAAGGTCTGCGTTATGTTACTAAACGCATATATTATTTACTGCCTCGGTAGCGTAGTTGTATTACGGTACGACGGCAATGCTGAGGTCTCGGGTTCGATCCACGGGTTGGGCAAATTGATATTGGATTTTTCTATTCAGTATCAGCCCGGAGTCTGGAATTTGTGCTCGATATGGCGATAGGCTCGCTCCCTATCACATCATGGGACGGAATACGTACGGCGAAAAGTCCTTACCTCCCCTACTCCTCCTAGTTACTTATCTTCAAACTATCAATACCTCTGCAGTAGCCACGTTAGGAACCTCCGCTCTTCTAGCAATCTTCTCCTCAAATGCCCCCCTCATAGCTCTAACTTTACTCACTCGTCCTTTGCTATCCAATCTATTCTTCAATGGAATTCACTCCCCCTCGAAATCAGATCGGCCACCTCTCGGTTTGCCTTTAAAAGAAGAGTACGAGAGCTACTGTTGAACGAAGCAGAAGAGTCACCACATTAATAATAATATTATATTATATACGTACATATGTATTTATGTAAGTGTAATTTGTATGTTATGTATTTACAATTTTACTTATATTATGTATATATTCAAGATAGGCATTTTTTATTAATTGCTATATTTACTTTTATGTACGTTTATATATGTATGTTTCATTTATATCAAGTGACCTTGTTGCACCTACCTTATTTATCTCTGCACCACCCACAGGTTGACTGGGTGAAAATGCCTTTGGCATTAAGTCCGCCTATATACTTTTGTATATAAAGTGCAAAATAAATAAATAAATAAAAGTGGGTGCACTAGTTGCGCGTCTGCCTACCCTTCGGGGATAAAAGGCGTCAGTATGCGTATGCGTATACATATATTATGCAAGCTTATCGTTCAGGCGAGCGACCTGTCGGCCTTCACAAAAATAATTAATGAAGAATTTTTAAATATCAAAAATGTTGATAAAAGTGATATTGGAATATTATTAGAAATAATTAAAAGTTATAAAGTTTAACCGAGAATTCATTTTTTGGTGATTGCCTTTGTCGTGGAAAATTTTACGAAGTTTAGTATATTGCCATTTTTTATTTTGATTGAGAGATCAGAGATATTATTGCTTTTATGTCTGATACCATTGATGTATTAAATTTTTAATACATCAATGTCTGATACGAGTTTTTATTCGAACTTAAATACTTATTGTTATTTCATTTATCAAATAAGTAACATAATATTCTTATTACACGTGTCCTAACTTCGAACACAGCTGTGTGACACTCGTGTTTACAAAGAACACTATGAGGACGCACTGCGTTTGAACGCATAGTGTCCGACAATTTCACAGATTTCTTTGGCTTTTTACAGCTTTGTTTGTCTAACAGTCAAAGTTGTTTCTCAATATAAGCCAATCATAGCGCAATATGCCTACACTGTGAAGGTTATCATACCGAAAGTACTGAGCAACAGACTTATTATCTCAGCATTGCTCTAGCTAAGTAACGTTTGTTAATACGGGCCTGAATGTGTGATACACTCATGCCTACCCCTGGAAATGAGTGCTTTACACTAACCGTAGTACTATACAGTGCTATAACGTTTTCATCAAGGCAATTAGCCCAGAAAACTATAGGTTACACAAGAGCATATTTTTACCATTCGCTCGTAAATTGCCGCCAGCGCTCGGCTGCACTCGGTAACTGTTTCCGATTGTCGTTTGCGGCTTTATAATTGTCTCGGAGTATCCGCTGGCTTCAACGTTTGTTATGTGAGATTTATCGGGGATGGTGAGGCTAGTTTTGATTCATATTTGGTGTGGATAACTATAAAATTGTAAGCCAGAGCTAAAAATCTGTCTTACCTGGTCGAATTCAGGCAGACACACAAAAGTATTTACATGTCATTGGTGGTAGGTCTCTCATATGTAAGAGTCCGTCTGGGTGGGTACCACCGCAATGTCTATTTCTACCGCCAAGCAGCAGTGTGCATGCACTGTTGTGTTTCGGTTTGAAGGGCATTGTAGCCAGTGTAACTACAGGACATAGTGAGACTTAGCATCTTGTGTCTCAGGATGACGAGCGCAGTGGAATGCCACACAGTACTTTGTAACTCAAGGTGCTGGATGGTGTTGTTACTGTTTATGGGTGGTCGTATCGCTTACCATCAGGCGAACGGCATGCTCGTCTCGTCATTCAATACCATTAAAAAAAATGTCGTTCAAGACGTACGTAACATGGCTGCCTCGATGGCGTAGTTGTATTAAGGTACGACTGCAATGCTGAGGTCTCAGGTTCGATCCCCGTGTCGGGCATAGTGATACTGGGTTTTTCTAATCAGTATCAGCCCGGAGTCTGGAATTTGTGCCCGATATGGTGATGGGCTTAGCCCCTATAACATTATACGGAATACGGTTAAAATTGAGTGCATTAGTTGCACCTCCGCCAACACCATCAGGGATAAAAGGCCTGAGTGTGTTTGAAATAGGCAGTAAAATAGGTTACGTATGCCTAGAAATTTCCACCTTTTTAACAGTGAAAACAGGACGGACTCTTAAGTAGTAAATATGATGTCAATTGCAGCAAATTCTTGCTTAATCGAGACCCGACCGTTATCCCCTACAAGACTCTGAAATCTTAATTCCCTACTCGAACAGCCCTCAGCCACTTTCGACTTCGAAATAATCGTACCTTAATTAAAACTCTGGTCGCCAAAGCTTTTATCACACGTAACCGTAAACCGGTTTTCTTATTAAATTCGGTATTTGCGATGGCGGTAACCCCCAGACGTGGGGTTGGCGATAAATCTGACGGTAATTATTATGTAAATGACTAATCGAGACTAAATTTACAGACGAAGCCACGTCTCGCCCGCGGTCACGGATTATGCAAATCACCTCAGATTAATATTTAGAATATTATTAATCACCGAAAGGCGTTATTTAATTAATGGTTTCTGTTGTGTGGGATTCGGTAGAAATAGTACGAACGTGTGGTGTATAATTAAAAATATAAATATTTATTAAAAATTAAATAAAATTGAAACACTTTGTTACTCAATCCAGAAGCCCTTCATTACTTTAAATTAATTCACTATTGTCTTTTTTTTTTATTGCATTGAATGACGAGACTAGCATGCCGTTCGCCTGATGTTAAGCGATACGACCACCCATAAACAGTAGCAACACCATCCTCCATCCAACAGCACCTTGAGTTACAAAGTACTGTGTGGCATTCCACTGCGCTCGTCATCCTGAGACATAAGGTGTTAAGACTCACTATGTCCCGTAGTTACACTGGCTACAATGTCCTTCAAACCGAAACACAACAGTGTATGCACACTGCTGCTTGACGGTAGATATAGACATTGCGGTGGTAGCCACCCAGACGGACTCTCACATATGAGAGACCTACCACCAGAAGCGTGAATTTGAAGCGTCAATGATTTGAAGTAATAAACTATCTCACATACATACCATAGCTCATAGTCATTACCCTTCCTAGCAGGATGTACTGAAATAACTCAATAAGTTATATCGGAATTTGCAATAATGGTAAAACCTATCGATAATGTAAAAATATTTACCAATGTTAGCAGCACCCTTAACAAAAATCTGTCTATGGCACGCAACGATGCTCCAGGAAAAGTTTAATAACAACCTCTAACGCCAATAAGCTTTTACACCGTCGCCTTAAAGTCCATTCTCCCTTGTGCTTGTTGAGAACCTAGCGAACAAGATTGGCTTGAAGCCAATAGAAGATAGTTTTAATTGATTTCACAGATGTAACTTAAAACTTATTGTTGTGGAAATGTTGAATTATGTATTATATCTAGAAACAAATTGCGTTTGTGGTTAATTTTATTGGTTTCGCAATATCTTTGTTTGTATAAATAAGTTCACGCCTTTTCTATTGAAGGGCTAGGTAGAGACGGAACTGTTGCACCCTTAGTTACGTAAGTTTATGTCTTGATGTGATTGGAGTAAGCCTGCAACCGATGTCCATGGGCGACTTAGACAATACATAAAGGACGCGCCTTTTATGATATTTTCTTTCTACCAAAGTATCATGCACACATTTATAAAAACGGTTATAATGTGCGTAAAAGAGGAAAGTGTAGAGGTTTTATTAATGTTTCATAACGACGCAAATCCGTCAGTATAGTAATTGTAAAGCACTTTCTATGTAGTACCTAGTTATATTGAAAACGCCATAGTTTTTATATAAATTGAATAGACGAAAAATCTTATTTTGCAAATTGAATAATGGCATAATCTTATCAAATTAGTGTATTGTTATCGGTCCTCGACAAACCTACAAAGTTGGAATATAATCTGACCGTTTAAAGTGGGTCATAATCGCGCCCAAAGGAGTCGGTTACAAACATACATACATACAAGTGAAGCTAATATAAAGCGTGTAAAAACGGTTGTAACGTGCGTAAAAGAGACAAGTGTTGAGACTTTATTTATGTTTCATAACGACGCAAATGCGTCGGCATAGTAATTGTGAAGCACTTTCTATGTAGTACCTAGTTATATTGAAAACGCCATAATTTTAGTCTATAGCGCTGAATAACTTACGCCGCGGAAAATCTCTTAGGTTTATGTTGCAAATTAGTTAACAGAGTAATTAAATTCTAGACGTAATTAGTGTTGTTAATGTAAAGAGAGGATTTCAGATTCAGCTGTAATTCGGTACAGCGATTGTTTATGTTTTGTTATATTATCTGATGTAAGGATTAATTAATTGTTTTAGTTTATTTTGCACCCACGACGGAAAAAGAGGGGTGTTAAAGGTGAGTGTCTGTGTATCTGTATGTCTGTCTGTGGCATCGTAGCTCCGTAAGTAATGGACCGATTTCGATGCTGTTTCTTTTAGTTGATGTGATCGATATGGTTCTTAGGTATAATTTGGTAGGATATATTCAGGCGTTTGAAGATAATCAGCTCATTTCCTACTCTCACAAGTCCGATTGTCTTGAAATTTGGTGTGCTGTTATTTATTGACAGAAACTATTTTGCCGATGTTTATTGTTGCGAGAAGTATGGGAGAGAAATCAGAGTCGACGCAACACGTTCGAATAGGTCGATGTTGTTTTTCGTTGTTTGAATCGAAAACCTTCTGAGAGATACAATTCTGAGAAAATGGTATCAGACAATTTTTTAACGTCTCGGCAGTGGCGCAGCGTAGGTTTTGCAACCCGGGATGAACTCGGTAATTTAAATAATAAAAAAATAAGTCAAAATACCCCGCCCCCCGCCGCCCGTCACTAAAAGTAAAAAATTTGAAGGTAAAATGCGTGAAATAAATTTCACGTATTTTGCCGTCCCTCTAAATGTGTCGCCCGGGGCGGACCGCGCGCCCGCCCCCCTGTCCCCCCTGTACCATCCACGCTACGCTACTGTGTTTCGGACCTGGGTCCGGTCGTAGCCAAGATGCCTGTCTACTATCGTTAACGCTAACGTTATGTATGAGAATGACATATCCTAGTTACAGGCTTCATTTACTCGTGGTAGGTGTCTCATATGCGAAAGGCCATCTGGGTAGGCACCATCGCAACGTCTATTTCTACCGCCAAACAGCAGTGTGCCTGCACTGTTGTGTTTCGGTTTGAAGGACATTATACCCAGCGTAATTACTGGCCATTTTGCGACTTAACATCTAATGTCTCGAGGTGACGAGCGCAGTGGAGTACCTACCACGCAGTACTTTGTAATTAAAAGTTCGGTATGATGTTGGTGCTGTTTATGGGCGGTCGTAACGCTTACAATCAGGCGAGCGGCATGCTCGTCTCGTCATACAGAAGAAATAAAAAAAAGTATCGATAGGATACGTCAAAGTCAATGATCGTAGAAAGGCATCCTGGCTACGGTCCATGGCAATAGATCTCCCAAAAACAGTTCCATATATGCTGCGACAACGTAAGGTATATTTCAAAGTAATCCGCCGCCGCTGGTTACACTGATCCGTGCCACAATAGACCTACTGTAAATCCTATTAGGCAGCCAAATGAGAAAATCCCGACAATGGAGGTAGGAAATTGCATTTTATTATGGGAAAGCACCGACGAGTTTACCGTTAAATTCATTTAAGTATTTGGTGCTCGAACATTATAAATATTGCTCTTACCACAGTTCTTCAATTCACACACACACACACACACACACTCACTCACTCCTTTTTATCCCCGAAGGGGTAGGCAGAGGGAATTAGTGCACCCACTTTTCGCCGTGCGTATTCCGTCCCTGATTCTCGACCACGATATGGATTTCTTCGCGATGTAACATAATACGCGATATAAGACGGTGGATAAATGAGAACTTTATTTGTTGACTAGACTTCTGATCGCGGCTCCGCCCGCGTGCAAAGTTTTTCCGGGATAAAAATATTTTCCCGGGATAAAAAGTAGCCTATAGCATTAAGGAGTAATGTAAATAAAATAAATAAATAAAATAAATTATGATTTTTAATAAAAATAGCAAATATTTCTTCTTTAGCCTTTGGAAGTCTACTGCTGAACATAGGCCTCCCCAAAAGATTTCCAGGTAGAAGCTGTATGTACCATACAATCAATTTTATTGTTCAAGACGTTTTCTCGAGATTTAATGACTAAACGGAATCTCAGGACTCAAATTCAGATGTCTATGTATAGGTCACTACTAAGACTTTCAGAAACGTTAAGATTTCCAATTTTAAATTGATACACACACGTACACTCACGCCTTTTATCCTCGAAAGGTTAGGAAGAGGTGCAACTAGTGTACCCACTTTTCGCCGTGCGTATTCCGTCCCGTGGTGTGGTAGGGGGCGATCCTATCGCCATAACGGTCACAAATTCCAGACTCTGGGCTGATACTGATTAGTAAAACACAATATCACTTTACCCGATGATCGCGGGATACCGGGGATCGTACCCGAGACCTCGGCATTGCACTCGGACCGTATTACAACAACGCCACCGAGGCAGTATTAAATTGATATTATAGTTAAATGTGATCATGCCGCCGCGTCAGTCGAGACTGATCTAATTTGTCGGTTCACGTGGCATGATTTACTGACCGGAGCCCTGCACGCATCACCGCTCGCGTACCCTCTGTTTAGCTATTATATGTGTGTGTCTTCCCTGAATACCACGTCATTTCCCTTTTCAAGGATAGGCAGAAGTGTAACATGCCCACATTTCTTCAACAATGTTAGAAATAGGAGGCGAGTATATCATTACACCTATGATGAACTCACGAATTTGCCATTTGCCATACATTTGATGAATTATTCCCATTTACCGATTAAACTTTCATACTCCTAGTTGACACTAAGCGAAAAAAACAAATAATAATGCAATAAAAATCTTCTGATAGTTGAAGTCTTTTTAACAAAGGGTTTGGTAATCCAAACCCTTTCAAAGAATAATTCACAATAGATTCAAGAGTGGAACGCGATTGGCTATTAGTTGAAGACAAAGGGCCGCGGTGCTCAAGGCGGTACTCTCACGCGATGCGGGTATCAAATTATCCTTCGAACGTAATAAAACGCGTTAAAACGGACGTACGTTACATTGTAGTGATATGCAAGTATAGAAGACATGATCTTAAGAGGCTGTTTCATAACTTGTCACGTAATATGCCGAAATACAAAAGCCATACTAATCTACGTTCCCAAATAAATAGCAATAAATTAACACTACATTAGTTGTCGAATACGATAACTGTAGAATAAAATTTGCTTGAAATTTGCTAAACAAGTCCGAAGTGATAAAGACGGTATGACATAGTAGTTTTTGTGACACTTCTTTTTAGTAACTATTTTATACTGGTTTAAAGTATATTTCAACCAATGTAACTAAGTATAAGACTTAACATCTAATATATACGTTATGTCACTCATAGATATAGATTTACTTAATACCTCCTCGAAAAAAATGAAGCAGCTACTTGCAAATTATTTTTTCAAGAACTAATAATATTACTTCTATTTAATTGCTTGTCGATCGCAATATTTTTTATTTTGCACAAGCTTTTGCCCGCGGCTCCGCCCGCGTGAATGAGTTTTCCCAGGATAAAAGTCCCGCTTTATATTTTCTCGGGATAAAAAGTAGCCTATGTGTTAATCCAGGACATAATTTATTCGTGTGCCAAATTTCATCGCAATCCGTTCAATAGTTTTTCGTGAAAGAGTAACAAACATCCATACATCCAGACATCCATACTTACAAACTTTCGCGTTTATAATATTAGTAGGATTGTGTATGTTTGTAGTGGAAACTTGTAATAGGCCTTCTTTGCATGTATAATTTACTATGAATTGTACTAGCTGTAAGTTTCCCAAAAATAATTAAAATAGAATAAAAAAAAATATGTTTAGAGCGGTTTAGTTAAGCAAGAACTTGCAGAAATAGACTTCCCGAGTAAACAACCACGGTAAGCTGACTTCTGCACATGAAGCTTGCAAGACGTGCGGCTAGTCGTCTGTATATGGAACTATGGGAATATATCCGCTAGTGTAAATGTGGAATTTCTTGAGCAATATATCGCTGCAAGCACTTGCTAGTCTTAACTTAGTATTAGGGTAACGGGCGCGGTGTAATATCAAACAAAAAATTATTAGTAATTATAGTATCGGCACGCTATGGTGGCCGTTTGAACAAATTACAATAAGGAGTTAATCTCACTCGATGCCGGCTCGACTGCCTCGGTGACGTAGTTGTATTACGGTACGACTGCAATGCTGAGGTCTTCGGTTCGATATTGCATTTTTCAATTCAATATCAACCCGGTTTCTGGAATTTGTGCCCGATATGGCGATAGGCTGGCCCCTATCACATCGTGGGACGGAATACGCAGGGCGAAAAGTAGGTGCACTAGTTGCGCCTCTGCCTACCCGTTCGGGGATAAAAGGCGTGAATGTATGTATGTTAAATCTCAATTCATTATCGAATAAAATAAATGCCGAACTTTGTCGTAAAATTATACCATACCCATACCATACCAGCCCTGTATTATATACTGCCCACTGCTGAGCACGGGCCTCCTCTACAAGTGAGAGAGTTTAGGCCTTAGTCCACCACGCTGGCCTAGTGCGGGTTGGCGGACTTCACATACATTCGAAATTCACAGAACTTCTTAGGTATGCAGGTTTCCTCACGATGTTTTCCTTCACCGTTAAAGCGAGCGATAATTCACAAAGAATACATACATAACTTTTTAGAAAAGTCGGAGGTGTGTGCCCTTGGGTTTTGAACCTGCGGACATTCGTCTCGGCAGTCCGTTCCACTGCCAACTAGGCTATCGCCGCTTTAAAATTATACATTTAATAAATTTTACTGAACGTCACTATTGACAATAGCAATTAGCTCCTTCAACGTAGTTATGAATTAATAAGTAACTTTAGCGGACACACGTAAAAAGGCCATCATAGTGTGCTAATAGTAATTCAATATAATTTGGTTTTGATACTGTTTTAGCAGTTGTGTCGTTTACGATTGCGCCCTTACTCATGTCATAAAAAATGTTTTAACCTCTACAAACTTAAATGAAACATTTCAATATAACCAAATAATTTATTTCTGTTATTAGTAAAGTATGTTTCAACGTTGGTTAATTAACATATTTACTTGAAAAAGCGTTGTAAATGTAGCCCGACATTTTTGATAAGCCATTTCAGTTATTTAAACAGTGACGGCTCATACACATAAACACGACACGACGTCGCGCCGTCCCACGACGCGATGCCGTGTCGTGGAAATCCACGACATAATCTCGAAAATGGACTGCAATAGACGTATATTGCGGTCCATTTTCGAGATTAACCGTCGTCGTTGATTTCCACGACACGGCGTCGCGTCGTGGGACGGCGCGACGCCGTGTCGTGTTTATGTGTATGAGCCCTGAGTCGCGTGATCTCGTGTGGCAATCGTTATTGAGCTTTATTTTAATCGTTAATGCTAATTGAATGTTCTTGGTGTCGTGTGGCCTTTGGTACTGAGTATTTCTTGGTTTGATACGTGGGCTTGGGGATTTGGAATGTTTAATTCTAAGCGCATAACTAAGAATTCTATGTCCTCTATTACTTACCTAATTACCTACTACCTAATTCCAGACCAATGTGGGATCAGAGCAAGTTTGAAATATGTTGCAGAAAGGATTTGGCGAATTTTAACGATTTGCCGCCGGCCTATGAAACTTCCTGGGAGTATAGTTACTACACTAACATTTATTGAAATCAGTGATTTATTAACTATGTAGTGTTTCATCTCGTAACTCTCAAATTACTTGAAACAAGGAAGAAAGCAACAATAACATAATACACTGCTTTAAAATTGAACGAGTAGAACGAATGATTGAAAGACCGAATGTATTGAACGAGTGAACGTTTAAACGTTACCGCACGGTGTGAGTCACGTCCACTCGACACGATACATGCCAAGTTCGAAGCAATCTCTCTTCAATTTTACACGCGTTTGCACGTAATACGATCTGTTGATGGAATGGCGTAGAAAAACGTACATCGCTCGCTACCCATCCACATATATTAAGTTATATATTTTGGCTAGACTCATATGGCATCATGAAGGAATAAGCATGGCGAAAAGTGGGTGCTAGTGGGTACTTTGAGGATAAAAAGCGTGAGTATGTGGTTATCTTATAAAGGGTGTCAGGGAACCGCTTCCGAAAACGAAGACAGGTGATAGTGTCAGTGGTTACTTACGCGATGTCGCAAAAAAATCGCGATATCATCCGTGTATTTTTAGTACCTACGTAGAGGCTGTCTTGTGCCCCTCGCGTTGCTAATGTCCATGCGACTGTAACATTACCTTCAGGAGAACTGTCAGCTCATCAGCCTTTGTAGGCTGTAAAATATGTATACTTTATTAAAACTATTATGGATGCACTAACTTTTGCTGGCGGATCCGTCCGCGTGAAAATGTTTTTCCAGGATAAAAGAGTCTCTATATATTTTCCTGGAATAGAAAGTACCTTACGTGCTATTTCAGATTAAAATCTATCTCTGTGCGAAATTTCATCCAGATTTGTTCAGCCGTTCTGACGTGATTGAGTGCAATGCAATGCAATCAGCCCTGTATTATATACTGCCCACTGGCACGGGCCTCCTCTACTACTGAGAGGGATTAAGCCCTTAGTCCACCACGCTGGCCTAGTGCGGGTTGGCAGACTTGACATACTTTCGAAACTCATATAGAGAGCTTCTCAGGTATGCAGGTTTCCACACAATGTTTTTCCTTCACCGTTAAAGCGAACGATAATACACAAAGAATACACACTTAACTATTTTAGAAAAGTCAGAGATGCGCGCCCTTGGGTTTTGAGCCTGCGGACATTCGTCTCGGCAGTCCATTCCACTCCCAACTAGGCTATCACCGCTTTTTATGATTGACTTTCTACTCGCTTGATTGAGTAAAAATATCAATCCAAACTTTCTCATTTATAGGTAATATTAGTATAAATTATGGTGATGTAGGTCTCTTGTATGTGTCATTGTATTTATGAAGGCTAATCACTTCTAGATAAAAAATATAGAAGCCATAAAACTCTGATAACAGCAACTCATAAAGATAAAATCTGTTGTTCTATCAGATCCTTACTATCAAATCTTCGCGAAACTCAACCATTTGAACACGCAATGTACGAAGCACGCACTCATGTAATATACATTCGGTGTTGCAGACTCGATTCAAAATGTTGCCGTTTTGAGTGTAATGGAGCTATAAATAATGTTGAAATGTGTTTCTTATGTTGCCGGTGATGGTGCGGGTGTTTTGTTATGTGTTTTTAAAATGGAGGATATGGGGCGTGTGTTTGGTATTGAAATGTGTTGTGGAGGATGATTTTAGTGTAGGTTTAGCGACGGAATCGGTAGAGGTAGATGATATGACGTCAACTCATGAGTAAAGTTTTCATACAAACCAACAAGGACGGATGGTTTGCAAGTGTATACCTATAAACAGCAGCAACACCGGCAAGAATATTAAATTACAAAACTGCGTGGTCCTGAACTGCTCTCACCATAGTTGTTAGATCTTAAATGAATCCGCTGTGCCTGCGCTATTACTTGGGAGCAGAAATAGACGAAACGGTGACATATGCCCCGACCGTAGTATGAAATAGATTTATTTATGTAATAATAAAAATGCATGCTCACGCCTTTTACCCCCGAGGCGGTTGGCAGAGGCGCAACTAGTGCACCCACTTTTCGCCAAGCGTATTCCGTCCCATTACGTGATAGGGGGCGAGCCTATTGCCATATCGGGCACAAATTCCAGACCCCGGGCTGATACTGAATAGAAAAATCCAATATCACTTTGCCCGACCCGGGGATCGAACCCGAGACCTCAGCCTTACAGTCGTACTGTAATACAACTACGCCACCGAGGCAGAAAATGCACATCTCCAAAATTCAGTTGAGCAAGCACTGCATATAACTTAATCCATATTTGACTACAGATAGCCGGTGCAGGATATGAAGAATTCGTCAATAGGTAAACTTCATAAAATACGGATTTAAAAATGAATCGCGCATGGATATCCGTAAAGCGAAAAACGATGAAAAATCGACGCCACAAAATACTTACTTATTGGCTCCGTAGTTTTTCCAGTCGTAACTTTGAGTTATTTCTGCTGCCAAGCTGTGTGTATTGGTTTGAATTCATTTTACCTGGTGAAACTTCTGGATACTATGAGAATATTATCTCACTTGAGGTTAGTCCTTTAGCGTCTATCATTCAGAGTTCAGCTACCGAAAATGTGGCTTAACATTACATGTGATGATTGAGATTGGTCGAGAGACCAACGCCTGAGTCACATGCTAGTATATCGTCCTATTATAATGAAGCGACACGAGCTCTCGAGTCGTGGTTTTTGCCACATTCTAAGGGGGTGTGGGGTCTCGCCTCTATTTAGACGGGTGACCGTAATATCTTCTTCAGTTTTTAAACCATATCCAAGCACGGATTCTAGAGCCTCACCCACTTCAGTAAACATAATAAAATAACTGCCTATGTCTAACAAAGTCACCTCCGTATCTCTTAAACCCTACCACATCTGAGTCACACCGCATTTCATTTAGCCGGCATAATAGAAAATTACGATCTTTCAAAGGCGCCTCGTCTTTCCAGCTTAGCGTCTTTGTATTGTGCTACTTCTATTTCTTTATTACTGACTATTTTAATTATATCCCCGTCGCGGAATGTAATTTATTGCGAATAATTTCTTTTGAACTGTATTAAAGGAAAGTACTGGATTAACTCGGGGTTTGCTATTAAATAGAATATTTCATTGTTCTGGTTATGTTTGTAAGGAATGAAGTCAGTGTTTTATTCATTGAAGGGAATTTTAGTGGTGGACCCGCTTAACTAACTATTATTTAATAATAAATCCACACTTAATAGTCATAGCAATAATCCTACTAATATTATAAACGCGAAAGTTTGTAAGTATGGATGTATGGATGTATGGATGTTTGTTACTCTTTCACGCAAAAACTACCGAACGGATTTCGATGAAATTTGGCACACGTGTACATTATATCCTGGATTAACACATAGGCTACTTTTTATCCCGGGAAAATATAAAGCGGGACTTTTATCCCGGGAAAACTCATTCAAGCGGGCGAAGCCGCGGGCAAAAGCTCGTGATCAATAAATATTGAGATAGATAAATGTAAACAATTTTACTGGTTTTTTAACCTGGCCGCAGTCTTACTTGCGATTTTCTTCTCTTCCGGAGTTAAAGGCTTGAGCTTAATGTGTTATACTAGACTACTGCTCACGGCTCCGCGGGCGTGAAGTTTTTCCGGGATAAAAAGTAGCCTATAGAACTCAAGAGTAATGTAGCTTCCTATTAGTGAAAGAAGTTTCAAAATCGGTCCAGTAGTTTTTGAGTTTATCCCTTACAAACAAACAAACAATCAAATCTTTCCTCTTTATAATATTAGTATAGACTAGATATTGCTTATATCTGTGATTTCGTGAAAGACCTTTTTTTTTTTTTTTTTTTTATTGCTTTGAATGACGAGACGAGCATGCCGTTCGCCTGATGGTAAGCGATACGACCACCCATAAACAGTAGCAACACCATCCAGCACCTTGACTGACAAAATACTGAGTGGCATTCTACTGCGCTCGTCATCCTGAGACATAAGACATAACAAAACAAACTTCCTACTATATACTGGTCGGGTGTCTATCGGTGCTCCAAATATTATCTTAATCTGCTCAGCAGTTTCAGCATTCAATTATAACAAACATCCAAACATTCAATCAACCAATCATCTAAACATTCAAAAATCTTCACATTTTTTTGTATTTACGTTTAGTGAAAGGTGAGATGATGAGATGATGTGATATTATTTCAAGATACGCAAAGTATAAAACTAACATAAGCATTTCTATCAAATCTACCCCTCAATCGAAATACAAAACTGAGACGCTTGCTAATTTCAATGCCGGTTTTAACCCATAAGTATCTAATCTGATCTTCTGATCTCTTATAATTACGAGTACACGGCTAATAATAAACTGATATTATCTCGCAATTATAATAGACCTCGAGTGTAGCAGCGAATTTAATTATAACACCTAATGGTGTTTTTTTTCTCAGTGAGTGATTTATTTTGTTGTTGAACGGCTCTGGCTAATGTTCTTTTGAGCCTGTATTTTGTATCTTGTTGATGAACGGCTCTGGGTAGTGGTCTTTTGAGCCTGTATTTTGTATCTTGTTGATGAACAGCTCTGGGTCTTTTGAGTTGTCAAAGTTGGGGGCGGAACATAGATGTCATGTGACAGTGTCTAAGAAATAACAGACTGCAGTATATAATAGTTATTGAAATTAAACTACTATTACGGATTTTATCGCGGTTTTTTATTTTATTTTTCCCCCGACGTTTCGAAGGCTTTGCAGCACTTCGTGGGCACGGGGCGGACTGAGGTGTTGGTAGTTTAATTTCAATATCTAACATTCGCGTAAACGTATGAAATCATTATATATTTTTTATATGTTACTAGCTGTTGCCCGCAGCTCCGCCCGCGTTAATGAATTTTCCCGGGATAAAAGTCCCGCTTTATATTTTTCCGGGATACAAAGTAGCCTAAGTTACTCCTTATTACATCAGCTATCTGCCAATAAAAGTCCCGTCAAAATCGGTCCAGCCATTTCAGAGATTAGCCGGAACAAACAGACAGACAGAAAGACAGACAGACAGACAAAAATTGTAAAAAATGTTATTTTGGTGTATGTACCGTATATATATCCATATACATGTAGTAAAAAACGGTTATTTCAATATTACAAACAGACACTCCAATTTTATTTATATGTATAGATGTATAGATATGCAAAATCAACTCTGACTGTTTCTCGCTCCAACCACTGATTTTGATGAAATTTGCTACTGTATAAACTCGAACCTCAGGAATGAACAGAGGCTGCATTTTTCCATGTTTCATACCGTAAGCCACGCGGGCTGAGTCGCGGGAAAATGCTACTTGACTAATTATTCAAATTACAGGACGAATGCAGTGATATGATACAATGTGGTTAGCAAATATTCCAAAATCACTATTAATCCCATTATAGCACCAGGATTATGATATTCAGTTGTTATAAACTACGCTAGCATCGAGCATGTAATAGGATTCCTCAATTACAGACATTAATTTGATTGTTTCGATACAAATGATATTGAATTATTATTGATGAATGGGAAACTGCGTTTTGAATTTATCATTTAAAAGCTTTGTCAACTAATATTTTAGTGTGCATTATTTTTATATCACCACTAATGGGATCATGACCCCCCCCCCCCCCTCTGTATGGTTCATGTAATAGAAAAAAAAAACATTTTAATGTCTATACTTTAGTCCGTGCAGATTTTTCTTAAGTATTCTCTTCTGTCATGATGCATCTCTCTTCAAAACAATATTGTTTTTATATACTAATATACCTGTTTTGTGGACGATAGCCTAGTTGGGAATGGAACGGTCTGCCGAGACAATGTCCGGAGGCTCAAAACCCAAGGCACACACCTCTGACTTTCGAAGTTACGTGTGTATATCGTTCGCTATAACGGTGAAGGAAAACATCGTGAGGAAACCTACATACCTGAGAATTCTCCATAAGAATTTCAAGGGTATGTGAAGTCTGCCAACCCGCACTAGGCCAGCGTGGTGGACTAAGGTCTAAACCCTCTCAGTAGTAGAGGAGGCCCGTGCTCAGCAGTGGGCAGTATATAATACAGAGCTGGTATGATGATGATGATGATGATACCTGTTTAGTCTATAATCGGGCATTTTGATCTTTTCTAACATTGTATGAACACGTTAGATGTTTCAACAGTTAATAGTTATGTTTACCCAACTATGCACCTGAAAAGCAGTTAAATGCACTCAGGTTAATTGCAGTAACAACGTTTAAAATAATTTCCGAGGGGCTCAAACCGTGTTCGGTTGGCCCCCCGAGGCAATTCTTGTGCTTTGGGTCTTCACACCCAATGCACGCCCATGCGCGGGGGAACATTAGTCGCGGGCCGAGGCACACAGTCAGTGTGTATACCTCTTGGTTGTATAACACATTGAGGCCTAAAAGGGCCCGCGAACATTTCCTGGCACCCTTTTCCTTTCCACCCATCCTGAGAACCTTTCTCCATTCCCCACCTTTCCTTCCATCATCCTTTTCCACTTCCTTCCCAGGCCCCTGCAGTCGTCAAGCCGGGGGACTCCAGTATCCCATTCGCAGGTTTCCCCCGGTGTTGACTGCAGGATCGCCTACCGAAAAAAAAAAACCGTGTTCGGTTTATTGCTGCGTTGAGGAACGTCGTAAAGTGCTTTTTTCGTACTAAACTGGCCGTGTGTTACACCGCAGTGTAATCACGTACTTATTGGAAAATTTCGTGTTGATGCGTATTTAATCGCTGTTTAATTTGGTATACTGGGTATGAATAGTCCGATGGAAGGATGAGGTCGCCTGGCATTGTATAGTGGTACAATGGTGGTAGTGGTATAATGGTGTAGTGGTACCGTATATAATATGGATTTTGGACTAGGATCGTCTGGAGTAAATTAACGTGAAATGGATGTATTTGAATTACACAATGCAACTGAAAATATTATACTGGTATGAAGGACCTTGTAGACAGTTTAATTCCTGGGCTTCGTGAGGTTTAATATGCAATACGTCTTGGTAGTGCTTTGTAGTTCCAAGTCGTGAGCAGTGATGCTACTGTTTATGAGTTTTCTCAAGGTTATCCATTACACAAGCGATTTGCGATACAGATAGTAGAAGAACAAAAACATTAATTTAGTGGTCCCATGTCAATATCCTAACCAGGCCGGCGAAATTGTGATGACTGGCCAAGGGTATATATCCCTTCCTACCCGATTTCGGCCACGGAGGCCAATCTCAACGGACCTCAGCCAGGTACGCAGGAGATATTATAGTGCACAAGTGTGTGCGCAATACACAAGTGCACTCCCTATTCCTTCACTCTCATAGTAGAGAGAGATCAGGCGCAGGACCAACAGCTTTACGTGCTTAAAAGGGAAATCATCTCTCGTAATTCTACTCTTTATATAAACCTCACCGCGCGTACCATCATGTGCAATGGGTCACTATACCGTAAAAAATGTTACGCTGCAGTGTAAGCAGCTGACGTAATCTTTATGGCGTTGTTACAGGTTTAACAGTTTTATAATTGGGTTTATTATGCAATCGAGCTTAATATTTCTTGTTACGTAGTTCATGATATACTGTACCTAGCTATCGCGTGAGATAGTACAGGTTTAACATCTTAGATTGTAACATTGTTAGTGTTAAAATAATGAAACAATGTGATTTTTTTTTCTGAAACAATCTGTAAATAGTAGTCAACTAAACAAAAAACGAAACGAACACATATAACGCTTTTATACTCGAAGGGGTAGGCAAAGGTGCAACAATGGCACCCAATTTTCGCCAAGGGTGTTCCGTTCTATTATATGATAGGGGGCGAACCTATCGCCATATCAGGCATAAATTCCAGACTTGAAACCCGAGAGAGGCTGTATCGTATGCGAGATTTCGTGTATGTGCCGATGATTTGTTTATTTCTGTGTTATTGTATTCTAGAAATAATTCTACTTCAAAGGATATAGCTGGATATGCTGGACATGGCTGATTAGGTTACTGGGTATCATTTATTGGACGTCCAGAAGTGGCTACATTATACCTTGGTCTAAGAATACATTGCTAACTAGCTTTTGCTCGTGGCTCCGCCGGCGTGTAAAAGATTTTCCCGGATAAATGTCGCACTATATATTTTCCTGGAATAAAAGTAGCCTATGACCTTCCCAGGCTCTCAAACTATCCTCATACCAAATTTCATTGAAATCGGTTCAGTTGTTCAGCCGTGAAAGCGTAACAGACAGTTACTTTCGCAATTATAATGTACTAGAGTTCCGCTCGCGGCAGAAGATTTTCCGGGATAAGAATATTTTTCCGGAATAAAGAATAGCCTATAGCACTTAGAAGTAATGTAGCTTCCTATTAGTGTAAGAATTTTCAATATCGGTCCTGTAGTTTTTGAGTTTATCCATTACAAACAAACAAACAATCAAATCTTTCCTCTTTACAATATTATTATAGAAATATGGATGTATCATGGAAGTATACATTATTATGGGGCTTAGCTCCTGATGCCTCCGAAGAAAATACGATGCCATTCAATGATTTTTACAAAAAACGACAATTTTTTTGAAGTGAAATCTTCTTAAGCGGCGTTGAGCACTTTTGGGATGGGTATAAAATATTAAACTCGCGTCAGGATCACGTGACCCTGATTGAAAATGCGTAGGAGGTTTTACCATCCCTTACTAATATGAACCTTAAATACAATGCTTAGAAGCTATAATTCTTAAACGTTTACTTTTTTATTTATTTACTTCATTAAAACCACCCCTTACTAATATAAACCTTAAATACAATGCGTAGAAGCTATAATTATTGAAACGAGTGCATTTTTATTTATTAACGTCATTAAAACCATCCCTTACTAATATGAACCTTAAATACATTGCGTAGAAGCTATTTCCCCAGCGTTGGCACAGCACGAGTACAAAACAACGTAACATTCTTTTTTCAAATTTTGATTTATTCTTCTTTGGACAACCACCTTTGATCATCACAAGATGACCATTGCATTTCTGACATTCATCAAAAACCAGACTAAACGTGCGTTGCTCGCGTTTAAAAATCTACTTTATGTGGTAGGCGTAAGATCGAATTTGTATTTAGTCTATCAAAATTTGTAATTGTTTGTTGCTTTTTTTAGTTTGACTTATCGACGACACATTGATGTGTTATTTGCAAAAAACTGTGCATCTTGGTTTTTTAATATATCAATGACGAAAGTGCAATATATAATAAAGCAATTCGTGCGAAATTATTCCCTAACCTAAATATTTAATATATTCAAAAATGCACAACGTTTAATATTCAAGTTTTCACTTCTGCCGGCACTCCCGGAGTGCAACCCGTTCTTTTTTTTCAATCAGTGCTATTAAGGTCACGCTTGTACAGCCAACATCAATTAAAAAACAATTGACTTTTAAAAAGAAAACTCCAATTTATTTCGCAAATGATATTTTTAAACGCGTTTCACTAGTCTGTTGTTAAATACGACGAGCGTTGTCGATGGCATCGTTGCAGTGGGATGGCCAAATTGTACGATCAGCGTCGGATTGGACGATAATGCGGGTTATTTACTAGCGCTAGTGTCGCCATAGTGTAGGTTGTCTTTTTGTGTTAATTTTACAGGGAATAAACCTGTTGCCTTATAAAATTTCTTCGTGTCTTTTTTGACATTGGCAAAGACATCATCTCACAACGATGGAGCGTCAATCTTAAATTGAATTTATTGATTAACTGTTGTAAGTTGTAAGAGAGAATATTTATTAAAATATTTTGATACATAGATAATAGCAGATGAAAACAATTTTCATGATTGAAAATTTAGGAAATACCAAACTTTATCTTCGAATAAATGCAGCGTTATAAATAAATCTCATTATACATAAATAAATTATACGTAATTATGAACAAATTATTAGTGAGAGCCATTTCCTACGTATTTACAGTTCCAACCTTATTCAGTTCTAACATAGAAGCGATAATGAAGACGCGTAAAACTCAATACGCCACACTAGTTTACCTCACAAACCATTTTTTTTTTATTCGGGCACGACAAAGTGACTGCCCCTCGCCTGATGGTAAGCGCGATGCCGTCCTTCATTAATGCGGACTCACTGATTGCGTCACCGATGTCGCCGCGTTTGATTATCCCGTGCTAATTAAAAACGCATGGCCATCCCACTGTACGGCTCGCCTTAACGGAACTATTTTCGGAAGATTGAAAATGTCCGCAGATTATGAGAGCACAACGTATTTTTTGTTTGTGTTATGTATTGGTATAATTAAATGGGCCTTTCGGTGCAATTCGGTATTGATTTTTTATTTCATTGAATGACGAGACGAGCATGCCTATTTCTACCGCCAAGCAACAGTATGCATGCACTGTTGTGTTCCAGTTTGAAGGACATTGTAGCCAGCGTAATTACTGGGCATTATGAGACTTAACATCTTATGTCTCAGGATGATGAGTGCGGTGGAGTGCCATGCAGTGCTTTTTAATTCAAAGTTATGTGCGCCGTTGCTACTGTTTATGAGCGGTCGTATCGTTTACCATCAGGCGAGCGGCATGCTCGTCTCGTCATTTAACTGCAATAAAAAAAATAAGGTATTGAGAATTAATACCGCGTTTCTTAACTCACGTTTTGATTTTTCTTCTCACCAATTTTTTTTCATTTTTTTTAAGGTTTATTCTATGTATATAGCAATCATTTAATTTATGTTTTCTTTTCAGGTAAGCACGTTTATAATTATTAAATGCTGCCTTAAAGCTGTTATGAAATTTTATGGGCGCGGGTAACTCGGTAAGTTTTATATAACTTAATAATAATATCGGCTCTATGTTACCTACTGACCTACTACTGGACCCTGGCCACCCCTCCTTAAGGGTTCCGGTCTTAATTCACTACGCTAGACTAGCGCATGTAGCCAGATTTCACATAACTTCTAATTCTTGTATTGAACTTATAAGTATTTAGGTTTCATCACAAATATGAATAATGTGTTTTTAATGTACGCTCTTAAAAAAAACTGCAAAACAACTGCCTCGATGGCGTAGTTGCATTACGGTACGACTGCAATGCTGAGGTCTCGGGTTCGATCCCCGGGTCGGGCAAAGTGACATTGGATTTTTCTATTCAGTATCAGCCCGGAGTCTGAAATTTGTGCCCGATATGGGGATTGAGGGTAGGCTCTATCACATTATGGGACGGAATACGCATGTCGAAAAGTGGGTGCACTAGTTGCGCCTCTGCCTACCCCTTCGGGGGTAATAGGCATGAGGATGTGTGTATGAACAATAAAAATCTTTCTTTCAAAATGCCAGTTCTTTCTAATCTAATTTACAATATCGCTAATGGTTCAGAGCGTGTTTATAATATTATGATAACAAAATCATGAGGCTTTGTCTATTCGGGTCACATCGTAATCCTGTAAGTAGTGGCCTATAATTTCAAAGGGCTCTCTGGAAGCCATATCGAATGTCATCATTTGTCCGGCGATATGGGAATTTTCGGACGTATGGCGCAAGTTATGGGGGTTTGTTTATTTTATTCTCAGCGAAGATTTATGGTTTGGTAGATATTGTTTTTAGCACCAAGTTAAATTGGTATAATTAAAATTTATTTGTACATTTATGGTGCTCAGCAACTTCTATGTCCAACATTATTTTTAATGTAACTTTCTGGGTATAATTTTAATACAGATCAGTTAGAAATCGTTCTATTCTCGCTCTTGTCTATTATTTTTAAAGTAAGTAGAAATTATTTTATTACCATAGTGTATCGCAACGATAAGATTTTAAAACCGATTTGAAAATCCATGACAGCTTCGGAAAAACTTGCTGCACCACGAACTACGAAACGGAACGTTTTATTAAGCTAATCATGCCACGTATTACTTACTTTCTTCGTAAATACTATATCATATTTGTTCTACTATGTAAAGTAGCCTTCCCCACTCCATATATGTATGACGAGCGCATGGGAATACCACACAGTACTTTGTAACTCAAGGTGCTGGATGGTGTTGCTACTGTTTATGGGCGGTCGTATCGCTTACCATCAGGCGAACGGCATGCTCGTCTCGTCATTCCATGCAATAAAAATATCTTTCTCTGTATGAAGTTATCGTTTATTTAAACCAGCCATTCGCTCGTACCTTACACCACGGCCCCGCCGGCCCAAGTCCAGCGATAGATGGAGATTAATGATGGCGACCGACACTCACTAACTCATCTAATGCGGTTATCTTGTTATTAAAACAATGGACGTGTATTGTGTCACGTGATATGAGACTATCGAACGGTGCAGTAATAGCGTATGCAGGATGAAAGTAGTTATTTCGGTTGAGGCCCTAAGGTTGAGATTTCTTTGGGCTAAGAGAAACCGGTTCCGAAGGTCTCAGGATTATTTGTTTTAGTTGACACTCTTCGAATTTTTTTATGTTTTAAACAGCGTTAAAATGATAAAGTATATTTTCTAGTACCTCGTTTTTTTATAAATATTGGATAATTTTGAGTTTTCGTACTCCAGGTCGCCACTGAGCCTGGCTTCTTATCCCATCATGGAGTGGATATAAATTAACGAAATGTTGCGTCTCTGCTTAACCCAGGTAACTTAATTTCGGGTATAGACTTGTGAGTTTAGAACTTATTTTTTTTATGGCATTGAATGACGATCATGCCGTTCGCCTGATGGTAAGCGATACGACCCCCATAAACAGTAGCAACACCATCCAGCACCTGAAGTTACAAAGTACTGTGTGGCATTCCAGTGCGCTCGTCATCCTGAGACATAAGATGTTGTCTCATTATGTCCAGTAGTTACACTGGCTACAATGTCCTTCAAACCGAAACACAACAGTGCATGCACTCTGCTGCTTGGCGGTAGAAATAGACATTGCGGTGGTACCCACCCAGACCGACCCTTACATATGAGAGACCTACCACCACCAGTAAAAATGTAGCGAGGTTGGTTTAGGAATACGCTGGATGCAGGTCGCTTTTGACAGGTCCGTCTGGAAATCTTTAGGGGACGCCTATGTTCAGCAGTGGACTACATGTGGCTGATGATGATGATAATGATAACGTCAGTTTCAGATAATAAAACTACTGCTTTATTTATTACATCATTACACGCAATCAGTATCATTAATATAAAAAACTTCAATATTTGTCACATTCATCCGAACATTTAAAAACAAAAAGGCTAACTTTGAGTAACGACCGCGTCAATACGCCAACAGCGGTGACAAACGGACGGACGCTTACAAACTTTGTGTCGATGTCATTCGTTAAATGTTGGAACTGTACCAAAAAATCTGGAAAAAACTGACCAAAACATTTAATCATCACTGTAAGGAAATGTGGGATTGGGGACTGTTTTAATCTGATTTTATCATGCAGCTGAATGATTACTCGATGGACTGCATCGGCGTAGTTGTATGTACGGCTTCAGCTATGAGGTCACGGGTTCGAATCCGAGGTCGGGCAGTGATATTGGGTCACCTCAACAACAATACTTGAAAGAGAGAAATGTATCTAAAGAGTCACCTTGCAAGCTACGCTAGTTCGTTGAATTGTAACCCTTATTTACAGCGTGTTCTAAAACTTACTTTTGAGAAACCGATTCTGCCAGATAAAGTTCAAATTGATGCAAGTCATGTTACCCGTACGGACAGACGATGTTGCTTAACACGCATGCATGGTTGCCTATGCTTGGCTACATATTGCAACATATTACACGTCCAGTTTGATAGAGCGTCAGACTTTAATGCTAAGACTCATAAAGGCAAGTCCTAGTCTAAGAAAAAATAGTTATAATCTATTTCTCGGCAATTTCTAGGAGCCAAATATTTTCATTATATTTTATAATTTTATTTACTAGGTATATGTTGTCAATAAAAAAGCGTTACGTTTTTACTAATTGACTCTATCGGATCAGAAAGCATGTTCAAAGTGGACATTTAAGACGAAACAACATACGTCTCGCCTTAAGAAGAAAGGTAAAAGATAAGAAATCATTAAGAACGGTAAAGTTTGCATGTGACACACATTTAGCATTAACCCTAAACGGTAATACAAAATTGAAACAACATTAATAATAGAAAATAAATTACCCAATTAAGCAACGGTAAAATAAATCCGATAACTCCGATGCTATCATTCCAAACATCAAAACCACGTCGAGACGTTTTAGTTGAAAAAACATTCAAAGCTCACCATTGACTAATGAACGCAAGCGAACAGACAAGCGCACTGACAGACAGACGGACGCACAAAGCGACGTTGGACACGCGTGATTAACGGCCGCGGAGTCGAACCCGCGATGCGCGGATAAGGCATTGTGCCACGGTACCGGTTTGCAAATGCTCTCTGTATGCGAGAATAACGAATTAAATTATGGAGTTTACTTCCGCGGTATAATTTATGTTTATTTCGGCTTAGTTGGTAGTTTGTGAGAGAATCTTGGAATCTTTGGTGAGGATGTGATGTATCTTTAATATTATCTAGATATTTTAGTTTCGGTTCATTATCCCTATATTGCACACGATAACAATTTAATATACTGAGAAACAAAAAATTTACCGTAAATATAAGTCGGTCGTCGACCGTTCAACAACGTGTCTTAAAGTTCTTCGGTCACATATCAAGAAACGAAGACTCTATGGAAAGACTGGTGGTCCAAGGACAGGTAGAAGGAAAAAGAGCTAGAGGCAGATCTCCCATTCGCTGGACTGACTTGATTAAAACGGCAACACAGTCCTCCATGACAGAGTGTACACGCAGCGCCACTAACCGACAAAAATGGAGAAGCCTTAGTAGACCTACGACCATCGCCGAGAAGACTGACAACGCTGACATCTTTCCATGTATTACCATCGCGACAACCACGACCACTCTGCCAAGAGTGCCCGATTGAGAAGAAGAAGATAAGTCGGTTCTGATTGTTGTAGGACGAAAAGTTACTCCTGATGTCCATGACTGATAACTACCCAGATGGACTGGCATCCAGAAATCATAATACAAGTATTCTTTAGAACTCAAACGTCAACACAATTTGGCATTATTTAAAAACTATAATATAACTAGCTTTTGCCCGCGGCTCCGCCCGCGTGAATAAGTTTTCCCGGGAAAAAGTCCCGCTTTATATTTTCCCAGGATAAAAAGTAGCCTATGTGTTAATACATCCATACAATCTTACAAACTTTTGCGTTTATAATATTAGTAGGATATCCAGATCCTATTCAACATTTAGTACTAGTACATAATTTCACATATCATCCTCAATATCAGTAACCAACTTAACTAGTCAGTCAATAAGCCATAAAACGGTGAACACACTCGGGTCACGTATCCCGTTTTTTCTCTGCCCACATGGGCCCAATTAATTAAAGATTGAGTGGCATCCGTGCCTTATCTTTAGTTTGAGGCTTGAGCCTCCTACCCTCGTGTGTACACGTTGTAAAATTGGATTATATGGCCCCGAGTTATAGTTTTCTATACTGTGGTTTTTGGAATTGGTGTACACGTGCAGATTTTTTTGTCAAATAATGTTGTATTCAAAACACATTTCTTAGTCTTAATCAATAAGCTTTGCAATCGCATCTAGCAATAGTTGTTTATTATGAAGGTAGGGAAAGAAATTATATAGGTAGGAAATGAGGAAATATAATGCATTTTTAACCCCCGGCGGAAAAAGAGGGACGTTATAAGTTAAGAGTGTGTATCTGTGTGTCTGACTGTGTTTTTAATTTTTAATTATTCAAATTATAAACTTTGTTATTTTGTTTTTAATTTTAGACGATTAATAATTATGTTACACACTTTACATGTTTTGACACTTTACTAAAATATGATTGTATAACTCATGTTGTGTCCATCTGTTATTAGACTAACAATGATAATGTTACTATAATAGGATATAAATTAATGTAATTTGTTTATTATAATCTCTGTTGATGGTCCTAAATAAATAACAAATAAATAAATACATAAATATCGTAGCTCCGAAACGAATTGACCGATTTCGATGCGATGTTTTTTTTTGCTTGAAAGTTCGAGATGGTTTTTAGCTATAAATGTTGTTTTCACCGCTGTTATGGCAAATGTTGTAAACGCCTGTTATAGGTGTACAGTCAGCAGCATAAGTATCTGTACAAAATCAAAATTTCAAATCGCCTATATAGGCGTTAAGTTAAACTGAAACATTTTTTTGTTCGTTTCAAGTAAAGTAATCTTGGTAAAAGATTACTTTACTTGAAAAAGTAAAAGGTATTTTATTTTATCTTCACAAAAATAAAATAAAAGGTATTTAAGGTATTAAGATAAAAACAAGATTAGTAAGAACATGTATAATGTTATGACAACCCTGTCATAATCAACATTGAAGTATGATAATTAGTAAGTGAGTGTAAATGTGTATGCTGTTAGTGTTTCTTAAATAAATATAATTTTTAGAAGACTGCCTCGACGGTTATTTAAATTCTTAATTATTGTAGTGTTACTCTACTGAAATAATAATAGAAAATAATGCACGCTAAGTAAGTTTGTACTCTTAAAAGAATTTAGATAGTTCACGTAGCACGTTGAACAGTTACGTCTGAGCTGCATTCAAACGCCCGGAGACAGGTGACGTTTATTTAAGTTCATGTACAGGGGAAACGGAATTCCTTTTTTGTTAAACAGTGCCGACACGAAGGTCCGCAGGTTCCAAGGCTCACACCTCTGACTTTTTGTGTATTGTTTATCAAACCGTTAGCAATAATTTATTGTTAGCTAATATAAATACAAAATCCAACGTATCCCTCATGCGGCTCGTAATTCAAGTTGTAATCTGTATTATGGTAGCCTTAGATACAAGCGCAGCTTAGTTTGGGTGCAACTGGCAACTAAAGTATATAAAATATGTATTTTACTTGAAACACTTAAATACTAAAAAATAATGGAAAACCTTGCGAGGAAAACTACATATCTGACAATTCTCCATAAGAAATTCGAAGGTATGTGAAGTCTGCCAACCCGCACTAGGCCTGCGTGGTGGATTAAGGCCTAAACCCTCTCAGTAGTAAAGGAGGTCCGTACCCAGCAATGGCACAGTATATAATAAGGGGCTGGTATTATTATTATACCAGAAGAAAATGTAGCTTATTTGATAATAAGTGTTGCGGCGCTCAGATGATGGGTTTTTATAAATGACACCAATGACTGGTACTTTTTCAAATAATATAATTAAAATTAAAGGAACGCATGCACATTCTCAATGATCTCGAACAAAATGGGCAGATACAAAAAAATGTTGCCATAAATTAGAAAAAAGAACACACTCGCTTTATGACAACCACAAACAAAAGGATTACCAGTTTTTTAACATGCATTTTAATTTAATACTTCTACAATAAGTAACACGGCCATAAACATAGTAACATCACCAAAAGAGGAGAATTTGAACCTGAATGTTTATATTATAAATGCGAAAGTTCGTTAAATGTTTGGATGTTTTTTGGAAGTAAACGCAGAAACAACTGAACGTATTTGGAAGAAATTGCACAGTGGCGCATAGGTAGATCATGTCCTAGATTAACACATAGGCCTCTTTATCCAAGTAATTTGCTTCCATGGGAAATAATGGATATTTTTGCTCTGATTCTTTAAGTAGATGGAGTTGGTGTCGTACTTTTTTTTAAAGACATGTAACGGGAAAGGCTTCTCACGCGGGCGAGGCCGCAAGCAACATTATCATCATCATCATCAGCCACATCACGTCCACTGCTGAACATTGGCCTCCCCTGCAAGGTGGACAGACGACTTGATGAAGGTCGCAGGAACGCTCTGGATGCAGGCCGTTTTTGACAAGATCTTTAGGGGAGGCCTATGTGCAACACATAGTACAGTAATATAATTAGTTTTACATAGTTTGCACTGCATTCCTCACTCAGATAGTAAATGTATTGACCCATAATGCCTAATAATTAAAGACTACAATATCCTGAAGACAATATATCCAAATATACAAAGAAGGTAGAAAAAAATCTATTCCCCAAAATAATCTAAATCCGTAAGGAGTCACGCAAACAATTTATCTAAAAAAACGTGATCACACATAACGCGCACCTTATTACGTTTTCAATTTAAGTATATTTACAAAACGTACACCCAACTGTGCAAATTGATGTATGTTCCTTAAAAATTACCCCCGAGCGTGCGTTGTTTTAGCACGGACCGCGTGGAGCTGTTTATGGCTAGGTGGGCCATGATTTACTTGAAATTTCGTATAAACTAAAAAAAACTGAAGTTCGTAGGTTACAGCTTAGCGTGAATCTGACTTAGTTTTTTGACGAGATCGACTACTGTGATGGGAAAGTAACGTAAAATTACAATCTTTGTTGTGTTTCGTGTATTTAGTACAATTGAAATCTAGGGCATACAAATATTCTGTTTATAATGATTTCTTATATATGGACGGCACATCCCTCAGCGTTATTTATGTTTATGACCAATGACTATTTCGTTTGGCAGCTTTCTACTATAAAATCTTGGGATCAAATGCAATGTTTTTACTAAAGTAATGAAGAAAAAATCCTTTTATTGTTCTCTTTACTTTTTTGTTGATTCCAAGCTAGTCAACGTTCCCGATCCCTGTAATTAAAATAGTGTTCATTACTATTTATTATCTATACTAATATTATAAAGCTGAAGAGTTTGTTTGAACGCGCTAATCTCAGGAACTACTGGACCGATTTTGAAAATTCTTTCACTAATAGGAAGCTACATTACTCCTGAGTGCTATAGGCTACTTTTTATCCCGGAAAAACTTAGCCACGCGGGCGGAGCCGCGCGCAAAAGCTCGTGAAATATACAACCCAGGACAAATGCGATGAAACTCAGACGTTTGGTGACCGTACACGCGAAGCTGTTTATGACGTAATTCCGGCGGATACGCTCGTGTAAAACTCAACGTAAGATACGTTTATTGCGGTCGATGTAGTTTACATACATGTAAAGGATTTTATGTGCTTAACTGGATTTCTTTCGGCGTTGAGAGGGTGAGAATATATTTTTATACTCACGCTTTATCTTAGAATGGGTAGGCAAATATGCAACTAGTGCGCTAAATCGTCGAGCTTATTCGTACGACGTAGTTGGCGATTTGTGCTGGTATTTCAGAACGATCCGGTAGAGGTCTAAATACGTGCGGTTTGAAGAGCTTACTTCCATCTCTTGCTGTGATACGGGATCACAAATCTATTCCTGCAAATCTTGTGTATATTTTCCAATCAAAAAAACTCAATTCGATCCTGGTTAAGTCTGTTTTTTTTTATGGCTGTCGACTTATGATTTGGGGTCTAACTACCCTTATTCGGCTCAATTGAGCTTTTGTCCATAAAAACCCTAGTTTTGTATGGAGATGGGTACGCACCCGTTCAGCTTTCCGCGTCTATTCAGCTTTCGCGACAAACAGGCATAAAAGGAGGACAAGTGTGTTTGTATCATGCGTATGCTAACGCCAGTGTTCAGCGCTGTTCCGCCGCATACAGCGCTGAATTCGGACTGCCTTCGACGCCATGTTACAACTTCCAGAGATTGATTGATACATTTGATTTAACATTATTACGCAATCATTTATTGCGGCCAAGATTTACTATTTCATCTGAAAGAAGCGTAACGATAACAATATCGAACATGGGACTGTCCATCTTGAGTGCCAAATACTAAATGAAAGCAGTTTACCGTGAACATGTAATCGTTTCTCAGTCACACAGCGCTGTATGCGGCTGATAGAATCGAAAATGGCGAAAAAGCGCGAATGGACCTGAATAAATGTAGTTAGTCCCAAAATATCTTTACTCCCTTCACGCTATGTTACAGAAATATATAAACGGGAAACTGTTCCACATCTTAACAGTGCAAAAGGAATTTTTAATGCAAGTTAAATCAAGTCGTTGATTCGTGTAAATACTTATCAGTATTCGGCAGTCGTGGTGCACCCTGGCTGTCGGCCAACGGGAACTGGCCAAGATGTTTGTTAGATTGTCAACGCACGTGCCCTGATGTCACCTGTATGACTTTGGACCAATGTTGGCGATGTTTGATCAATGTCATGTAGGTACCTATTGCGGAATTTTGTGTAAAAGTAAGTTTAGGTAAGAATCATCGAGGTTTATTCTTGTATGGTTTGTTACCTTCTACGAATCATTTTAAGTCTTTATCTCCGATATGTTTGGCTGTTGGCATTGACACAATTAGAAAAATGGCGCAGGAACACGCTGGATGCGGGCCGCTTTTGACAGATCCGTCTGGAAATCTTTAGGGGAGCCCTATGTTCAGCACTGGACGTCATGTGACTGATGATGACACAATTAGTGCACAACCTCGTTCCCATGCTTATATTCGTCGTCGGAGAAAGTTAACTTATCACCACGTCAGGTACAAATTCCAATTATAGGAAAAGATGTGAAAAACACAAATGTTTGTTACTATCAACAACTCAATATTCGATGGTCGTGACATACCCTGGCTGCTCGCCAACGAAAGCCAGCCGAAGTGTCAGATTGTCAACGCGCTTGTCCCGACGTCACCTGCATTGCCAACTTTGGACCAATGTTGGCGTTGCTTAACCAACATTAAGTGCGGGCAGTATGGCAGGCTTTGGAAGTCTTTTTTTTTTTTACTGAATGACTATATGTAATTTTATCTCGCCCAAATATGAGTGTATACTGTATAGTATATATCTACCCATAGATAGTAAAACTGCATATAAATGACTGCAAGTACTGAATGACACAGCTCTGTGGTCGAAAACTTAAGACTTTAAGTCTCATAATGCCCAGTTATTACACCAGCTTTAATGTCCTTTAAAGTGGAACACTAGTGAATTTGTAAACCTATGTTGGACACGACAAATTGTTGTGTCTGGGTATTGTTGGACAAAAATACTACTTACGTCTTCGTGTATAGACAGCTATAATTAATTATGTTAACACTGTTTGATTGTATTTACAATTTATTTCACTAATCGTTAGTCCTCCTACAAGGTAGATGGACGACTTTGTGGAGGTCGCAGGTACCCGCTGGATGCAGGCCGCTTCTGACAGGTTGGTCTGGAAATCTTTGGGGGAGGCCTATGTTCAGCAGTGGACTTCTAAGGGCTGAAGAAGAAGAAGAATCGTTAGTCATTATTGCTGTGGTGTTTTATCCCAGAAACGGATTCTAATCCTAGGAACTGTACTTATGATTTCAAGATCTCTGCCTCCCATAAACTGTTACAAGGGAGATGGCCGCTTTTTATATGGGTGCAGGGTCTCAAAATCTAACCAGGCTCAAACTTTATGGATATTAAAGGCACAAAAATATGTATATTGGAAAAAAAAATTTAGATTTACAACATACTTTTTTAAAAACGTTCATTTTAAGTGTAGTTTTTAAGCAAAATAAAATTACACAAACCTCAAATCGGAGGACTTTGAAATTATACGATTGCGGTGGTACCCACCCAGACGGACTCTTACATATGAGAGACCTACCAACAGTCACGTCATACTGCTTCTCCCCTTACACGAGCACTAATGGTACACGTTCGTTTCTCCGTCGGACAATAGTTTGCGACAGTTTTCGCATTCAAATCGCGTTGTAGCAACATCTGAGAGGGGCACGTGCCCCCCACACCTGAGCTAATGCCATGACATTGAGATAATAGTAATAAGACTGATTTTCCTAGGGAGCTGTGGCTGAATCTAGTTCTAATGTAATAGGTATTATAACTGTATGTTTGCAATTCAATGTAATCAACCCTGTATTATATACTGCCCACGGCTGAACACTGGCCTCCTCTACTTCTGAGAGGGGTAAGGCCTTAGTCCACCACGCTGGCCTCTTACGGGGTGGCAGACTTCACATACCCTCGAAATTCTTATGCATAATTCTCAGATATGTAGGTTTTTTCACGATGTTTTCCTTCACCATTAAAGCGAACGATAATTATTGATAAACAAAACACACGTAACTTCTTTTTAGAAGGTTTTGAACCTCCGGACATTGTCTCGCCAGACCGTTCCATTCCCAACTAGGCTATCGTCCACTTTTTTAACTGTATGTTTATTAGATGCTTAATATATACCTACTTTCTAAAGGTCCGTCGACCTGTGGCCATTAATTATTATTACGTCAACGGGGTATTGTGCTCAAAATGCGCTCGCACTTTCATGAATAAAATTGGCTATATAAGTCCTAAAGAGCGCATCAAAAGGCAGAAAATCGACTATTGGGTACCCAGTCTTAGTATGAGTTGAATATGCCAGATGCTTGTCGCCGTGGCTGAAATCGGTCAAGAAGACATCATCATCACTTCCTACTGATATCAATATTAAAGTTTGTGCATGTATAGATGTGTGTTGGAAGTATACGCAGTAACCGTTGAAAGGATTTTTTTTTATTGCATTGAATGACGAGACGAGCATGCCGTTCGCCTGATGGTGAGCGATACGACTACCCATAAACAGCAGCAACACCATCCAGCACCTTGAGTTACAAAGTACTGTGTGGCATTCCACTGCGCTCGTCATCCTGAGACATAAGGTGTTAAGTCTCACTATGTCTTGTAGTTATACTGGCTACAATGTCCTTCAAACCGAAACACAACAGTGCATGCACACTGCTGCTACTGATTTCAATTAAATTTGGAAATGACGGACCCAGTCCTGGATTAACATAGGTTTCTATCCCAGAATAATTCAGAGTGAGACTTGTGTCGGCGAGACGGTGTGTTTTCGGCGTAGTTGTATAGCGTGCTCGGTACGACATCGATTTGAGGTCCCGGGTTCGATGCCCGGGTCGGGCAGTGATATTAGGTTTTTATGTTCATTATCAGACCCAAGTCTGGAATTTGTGTCCAATATGGTGGTATTTGCTCCCTATTGCATCATGAAACACAAAACACATAGCGAAAAGTGGGTTGGTTGCACCTCTGCCCACCCCTACGGGGATAAAAGCGTGATGCGTGTTTGTTTTTTGTTTTCACTCATTTATTAATGCCCACCGTATCAAAAACCTATATTCCAAGAAGCATCCATGTTACCATGCATCGGTACCGTGATACCGTTTTAACAGTAAAACATACATACGAAATACCCTGGACGGGATCGATTACTGCGCTAATACTAAGCCTCAGTGGACCGCTTCCCGCAATCAATGAATGCATCGGTGTTTGTTTGTGTAATGGCTCCACGAATCGCGTATATTGTTCTCTTAGAACACAATGGTAAATATGCAATTTACTGTTTGAACATTTTTGTTTTCGAGTGATGTTTGTTTTGGGTTTATGGTTTGGATTTACACGAGTCCAGGGGCAGATTTCCCCTGTTCCGATTGTTATTATGAACACTTTGTTGCACGAGAGTGAGCTAGCATCTTAAGAGCTCCGAGAGACGATGTCTTAATTCTATAACTAGAATTTTGAAATGCCATAGACCAAAACATATGTATTTATTTATTTATCCCAGTACCAACTCTATCAATTCCCATCCATGTTCTCAAAGCTTCCACATCCATGTATTCTCTAGTATAGACAACACCCTCGTTATCATGATAAAATAAATTGTATCAAAACAGACAAATGTTACAAAACTCAGTTGGTGTACATGTATACATGGTGGTAGGTCTCTCATATGCAAGAGTCCGTCTGAGTGGGTACCACGACAATGTCTATTTCTACCGCCAAGCAGCAGTGTGCATGCACTGTTGTGTTTCGGTTTGAAGGACATTGTAGCCAGTGTAACTGGACATAATGAGACTTAACATCTTATGTCTCAGGATGACGAGTGCAGGGGAATGCCACACAGTACTTTGTAACTCAATGTGTTGGAGGGTGTTGCTACTGTCTATAGAGGTGGTCGTATCGCTTACCATCAGGAGAACGGCAAACTCGTCTCGTCATTCAACCAATAAAAAAAAATATGTTTCAGAGTTGTTCATGAAATTTCATTAGTCGCAATATAAAATAATCTACTGATACCTATGGTAGGAGAACCTATGTTATAGGTTTTTTTATATCATGTTCCATCTATCCATTGCCTTCTGAATTTATGATGAAAAAATATTACTCTTGAGCGCGGCACTTTCAAACTACACGCTAAGTTGTAAGAAGAAGCTTCATATAGTATGTCAAAACCGACTAGAGCGAGCATAATAATTGTACCAAAGTGGACTAAATGAGTTTTCCCTTTGTGGTCCGTATTCAAATCTGATTCGCGTGTTCTTGCAAATGAAAGTGCTAAACGGTTAATTAGCGCTTTTGCGAAACTACTTTAAGCGATGCAAGCGCTGGATATTTATTTATGTGTTTATGGATTTCTATTCAACCATGTGACTAGGAGAACCCTCCTTATTTTATTATTCAAAGCTATGGGGGTTTCTTGATTATGAAATAAAAATCTTCTATCCATTTCTATGGTGAGGTAGACGATACATACATTATTGAATAGGTGTATGAATGAGCTCATTGTTTTATTAAAAAAAAAAGAAACAAAGAAACCCAATGAATCACAAAACCGCAAACTATCGTCCTAAAATGCATGTCAAATTGTAGTTGTGCCTTCAACCGCGGAATCCGTTAGCGTCGATTCTGTTAAATGCAAATAGCACGGACATTGTGCATAAAACATTACGATTTCAACACGCCCGTGAATCATTCGCGTCCCGCTGGGGAATTATGTATGAGACGTTATTATTCGACGTGATAGGCGAATTGTAGGGAGCGGCGGAGTTGTATAACAATACCATACTTATGATTAGGCTGTAGAGTTGGTTACTTTGCCCATTATATGCGAAAACATTTCATAAATCACCCCTTGGGTCTCAGTATTATAAAATGATATGCATAGTAAAACTAAAAACGTTTCCAAGTGATAATTTTGAATTGGTTTGTGTTGAAATGATTAATTGCAACACTGAACGCCATCTATTATGAATATTGTGCACTTGTCATATTATGTTTAAAAAAAAAAAAAACTCTCTGTAATCTGTTCTTGTCAGAAATATACTTTGTTCCGTCGTTTTGCTCAGTTCGTGTTTTTAATTCAATTACCTAGTTCAATCAAATAAATACTAAAATACTAACAAATAATATTAGGTTATGGGCTATATATGTCCGTTAGTATATTAGAAAAGTAATTCGAAACATAAGTGCTGTGATTTAATTAGATTCAACTTAGATAACCTCAAAACCGGCCATTGCCGGCGAGTTCGTTTTTTTTTCAGCAATTCTAGCTTAATTTTTTGAGAAAAGTACTTAATAAAATGGCATCACAAATATCAATGGGTACAATTGAGAAGCTAATTGGAAGAGAAAATTACCAAAGTTGGAAGTTTGCCGTGAAAAACTACCTCGAACATGAAGAATTGTGGCAGGAGGTTGAATCTGACCCAGGCTATGTATCTGATAGCAAGAAAAATACGAAAGCAAAATCGAAAATAATACTGTTGGTAGACCCAGTTAATTACGTCCATGTACAAGAGGCTACAACAGCGAAACAGGTTTGGACCAAACTTGAAAAAGTGTTTGATGACTCAGGGCTTAGTAGAAAAGTAGGTTTATTGAGAGATTTGATCACCACTAACTTGGACAATTGCTCGAGTGTCGAGGAATATGTCAATAAGGTAATGTCAACAGCTCACAAGTTAAGAAATATCAATTTTGTAGTAGGAGACGAGTGGCTGGGTACGTTGCTGCTCGCTGGCCTCCCTGATTACTACAAGCCAATGATAATGGCTTTGGAGAGCTCCGGTGTGAATATTACTGCAGATTATGTAAAAACTAAGTTGTTACAAGAAGTTAAGGTATCAGATTCAGCTGCTTACTATGCCAAGTCATATAATAAACAAAATATTATGTCAAAGTCAATGCCAAAAAATCCTAATAACCAATTTCAGAGGAAAGGGCAACCCAAAGGGCCACGGTGCTTTGTATGTAACAAGTATGGTCACATGAGTAGGGATTGCTACTTTAAAGACAAAAAAAAGGGTCCGACAAACAATGACAATTCTAATAATGGTTATTATGCTGCTTTTCCAGTTGCTGCTGCATTGGATGGAAGTTGCTGGTATGTTGATTCCGGAGCATCACTGCATATGTGCAATAACAAGAATTGGATGTATGATGTATCCCCATCAACTATCAACAATATTAAGGTTGCAGACAATAAAACAGTAGCAGTAAAAGGCAGTGGCAAGGTGGATTTTCAGATTAGAGACTCAGATGGCATAATACGGACAATACAGGTCAGAGATGTTTTATATGTACCCACATTAACAGTTAATTTACTTTCTGTAAGTCAAATGGTAAATAATGGCTGTGAAGTGAAATTTGAGAGAGATGGTTGTCAGATATATCAAAATAATAAGTTAATATTGACAGCATTGCATCGCAATAACATGTATATATTGAACAATGTTTCTGAAGCACCGGCATTGCTATCAACAACAGATGAGCGAGATATAAATTTATGGCATCTAAGAATGGGCCATCTCAATTTCACAGACTTACAGAAAATAACTGATAGTGCAGAAGGGGTTGAATTATCGAAAAAAGGTAATCAAGTTTGCACAACTTGCTTAGAGGGAAAAATGAGTAGACAACCATTTAAAAATACGGGTACTAGGGCTTCAGAATTGCTCCAATTAATTCACTCAGATTTATGTGGTCCGATGGAGACAAGTTCTATTGGAGGGGCCAGATATTATGTTACTTTCATTGATGATTACAGTAGGAAAGTATCTGTCTATTTCATGAAGAGCAAGTCTGAAACTTTAGAAAAGTTTAAAGAATTTAAGAATTTAGTAGAAAATGAAACTAATAAGAAAATAAAGACATTGCGCACAGATAATGGAAAAGAATATATAAACAATGAGTTTAAATTGTTTTTGTGTAAATCTGGTATCCAGCATCAAACAAGTAATCCATATACGCCACAACAAAACGGTATGGCAGAGCGTATGAATCGCACATTAGTAGAGAGAGCTAAATGCCTAATTTTAAATTCCAGACTACAGAAAATATTTTGGGCTGAGGCGGTTTCAACAGCGGCATATATAACAAATCGTTCACCAACAAAAGCCTTGGACTACAAGACACCATATGAAATGTGGACAGGTAAAAGACCAAATTTAAATAACATGAAAATATTTGGTTGTCACGCAATGGTTCATGTACCAAAAGAAAGCAGACGAAAATGGGATTCAAAAGCTACTAAGATGATATTTGTGGGTTATTGCGAATACACTAAAGGCTACAGATTGTATGATGAGAGTAAAAAACAAATATACAAGAGTAGAGATGTTGTTTTCTTGGAACACACAGCTAGGAATAATTGTGTAATTATGCCACTCACTTCTTTGCAAGAACAGGAAACGACAGCCAAACAAGAATCTGATACCGATACTTTAGTAAATGAAAGTTCAGAAGAGGAACAATTGTATGATGCCAGCAGTGACATATCAAATTCAGGAAGAGATAATGATCCAGATTACACACCGGAAAGATTTGATGACGATTCTATACCATTAAGAAATATAACTCTGAGGCCAAGGAATATCAAACCTACTACTTATTTTTGTTACGAAGAGAAACCAACAAGTTCATCAGCATTATTAAAAGAACCAGAGACTGTGGAAGACGCTCTTTCAAGCCCAAAAGCAAAAGAGTGGAAAGAAGCTATGGATAGCGAGTATGAATCACTCCTTCAGAATAATACATGGACATTGGTAACTCTACCTGAAGACAAAAGAATAATCCCTTGCAAATGGGTTTACAAACTGAAAATAGATGCAGATGGTGAAGTTGTACGATACAAAGCAAGATTAGTCATAAAAGGATTCAGACAGAGGAAAGGAACTGAATATAACGAAATTTTTGCTCCGGTAGTACGGCATACTTCAATAAGATATTTGTTTGCATTAGCTGTAAAAGAAAACTTATATATAGATCAAATGGATGCAGTTACAGCATTTTTGCAGGGAGATATAGATGCTGAAATATATATGAATCAACCACCTGGCTATGAACACGGACAAGAAGTTTGCAGATTGAATAAGTCTATTTATGGCTTGAAACAGGCGAGTCGCCAATGGAATTTGAAACTTACTTCTGTTCTCAAACAGTTGGGAATGAAAAGTACATCTGTTGATCCATGTATTTACTACAGAAATGATAATGGAAGCATCATCTTTATATTGATATATGTTGATGATTTATTAATTTTTTATAATAATGAAGAGAAAGGTAAAGAAATCAAACTACAACTTAAAAGTAAATTTGAAATGAAATCGCTTGGACCTGTCAATTATTTTATTGGATGGAGGATAAGTCAAAACGCGGCCAGAGACCAAATTTATATTGATCAGACTGCTTATATAGAAAAAATCCTACAGAGATTCAATATGACAGATTGTAATCCAGTCCATTCGCCCTGTGATCTTAGCTCCAAATTGATCAGCACAGGAGATCAAAATAATATAATTAGTAATGTACCTTATCAAGAAGCTATTGGGAGTTTGCTTTACCTATCACAAGGCACAAGACCAGATATCTGTTTTGTTGTAAACAAATTGAGTAGTTTCAACAACAAACCAGAAATACAACACTGGTTAGCAGTTAAAAGAGTGCTACGCTATATAAAAGGAACTAAGGATTATAAATTAAAATTTAGCCAAAATAAAGATGACAGAAGAGTGTTTGGCTACTGTGATTCAGATTGGGCTTCTGACATTAACAGCCGGAGATCATGCTCTGGCTACACCTTTTTGTTTCAGGGTGCTTCAGTATCATGGTGTTCCAAACGACAGAACACAGTTGCCTTATCAACCATGGAGGCTGAATATATGGCACTAGCTACGGCCACACAGGAGGCTATGTGGCTAAGGCATTTAGAGTCGGAACTAAATTGGAAGCTTACAGATGTGTCAACCATAATTTATTGTGATAACCAAAGCGCAATCAAATTTGCAGGTATTGATTCTTACTGTGCTCGCAGCAAACATATTGATTTGAGACATCATTTTCTCCGAGAAAGAGTTGCTGATAAGGAAATTCAACTCTGCTATGTTGGGACTCAAGATATGGTTGCCGACATACTTACAAAACCAATTTCTCCAAAGAAGACTGATGACTGTTCCATGGCTATGGGTTTGCAATTAAGAAGAGGATGTTGAAATGATTAATTGCAACACTGAACGCCATCTATTATGAATATTGTGCACTTGTCATATTATGTTTAAAAAAAAAAAAAACTCTCTGTAATCTGTTCTTGTCAGAAATATACTTTGTTCCGTCGTTTTGCTCAGTTCGTGTTTTTAATTCAATTACCTAGTTCAATCAAATAAATACTAAAATACTAACAAATAATATTAGTTTGAAACGTTCCCCTACAATATCTGGCCGTTATTAATTACATACAGATTTCTTTTTTTAAATTCAGAACCGTAAAATTGGAAAACATCGTTCCAGCCAGGCAGTCTTTCACTGGCGAACAGTGGCCAGATTTTTATTGCGATTTCAGAACGTGCCCCTAGTATTCGGAACACGTCGCGCTCCTCAAATCGCAGCCGACGGCGGCGCGGCATTCTGAACGCATCACCGGGCCGTTCTTTTTTCCAAATTTGAAATTTGAACTGCAGCTCTTGACTGGCGGCCATGATTTATTTGGCGCGCGCGAGTGTGTCTCCGATTGAGAATGTTATTTTTTTTAAATCTTCTATTTATGTTGGCACGGACGTGTAAACTAAACTGCATTGAGGCAAATCCCAAAAAGATCGTATTGCTTATTTCTCTCATGTTATAGATTTTAGATGTTTTTTAAATAGGTTATTCTTTAAGCCAATATTTCTAGTTTCTACAACAGTATAACGTAATCGTCTACACTAGCTCCTAGAATCGACTTGACGCGGTGACACAAGAACTTAATACAGATTTAAATCCCCTAACAAATCATGACTGAACAATTACTGATGCAATTTAATAATCTATTAGTTGTGTAATAATGTGTGTAAATAAATATTGAACAATAGTTTGAGAGTGGGCGCGGACGGGCCTTGCAGTTTCACTTGCGACCCCATACACAATCAATCTACATTGTTTTCCATTATGAACGTGTTGCGTAAAACGACCTCTGGATTGTGGAGTTGGATCAATATAAAAAGCTCTTTAAATTTTATAATATCGTTTGATAATGTAATTTTATGTGCTAATATGTAGGCTCAGTGATCTCTCTGGCTCAGTGTAATGAATATTGATCTCGGCGCTACAGTTTAGTAACGACACTATTTTTTTCCCTAATGGGTACTCAGAGGTGCAACATCACCCTTACATTTCGCCAAAATATGTATTTGCCATATTGGGCTCAATTATTTGCTTCAACATTCCAATCCCAAACTCTAGTTCTTTTTCGAAGCTCCACTAAAACACACATTTTAGCAGTCACACCGTTCAAACACACAACCTGTCAAAAGGCTGTCGCTAACTTCGTCACTAAAATTGAAGCGATTTAATAATACACAATTATTTTCTAAATATATTCCTAATATGTATGTACATTGTATGAAATATTGCATCACACACAATTTACCACGGCTCATCACATCACCGTAGCAAAGGTCCGAAGTCGACAGCTTTCGTAACCAGTGCTAATGCACGTGACCTTTAAGATTCGGCGCGAGATGCTATCGCTCTAAGCTTGTCATTGTTGGGATACTAAGTGTTGTTCGTGGGTTTGGTTGATTGTGTGGTATTTTGAAAATATGTGCTTTACAAGGTTATTTCTTGACTGCAACTGAGATGTAGTTAAATCGTGTAGTACGAGTAAAGAGAATGACGAGACGAGCATGCCGTTCGCCTGATGGTAAGCGATACGACCACCCATAAACAGTAGCAACACCATCCAGCACCTTGACTTACAAAGTACTGTGTGGCATTCCACTGCACTCGTCATCCTGAGACATAAGATGTTAAGTCTCATTATGTCAATGCTCATCTCCCGGTAGGAACGGCTATGCTGTGCCCTCAGCATTGCTATAGTCCTTGCGGAAGCTTACCATCGGGCGGATTGCTTGCTCGTTTGCATATTAAGACTAAAAAAACGAATTTATGGTGAGCTCGAACCTGTTGGTTCGGGCAAAATTATACTGAGTTCTTCTGCTCTGTATCAGAACCTAGTCTGGAATTGTACCAAGTAAATAGCAATAGACTCGCCCTCTGATATTTGGAATTTATGACTGACTGAATGTACCATACACCTCAGCTTATCTTTGCTACCTCTGAAAATGGAAAAAACATGATGCTATTTTTATTATATTGCTATATTTTTGTAAAGTTAATGTATCCTTCTTCTCAATGCTATTTGATGGCAGAAATGGACATTATAAAACTAAGCACGATGATCGCCTGCTCCAGTATGCAAAATAATGACGCATACCAAGTCTCACGTGCTAGATTCCAAAAAAACTATCTCGAAAACTTACTGATGATGTCGAAAAGTACCGCAGTGCATACAAATTACATGAGATATCCGCCTATTTAGTCATATTAACTGTATTACTAAAACATGTGATCTGAATTCTGAGACCTTACGTTGAAAAAAAAAACAAAGTGACGTCATAGCTCACTACCTCCTTGGCGCAGTTGTATTGCGCGGTAGGTACAACACCGCTCTGAGGCCCTAGTTTAGAATTCCAGGTTGGACAAAGTGAAATTGGGTTTTCTGGTAATTATCAGCCTGGAGTCTAGAATTTGTGCTCGATATGACTAAAGGCTCTCCATATCATGTGGTGCATAGGCGAAAAGTAGGTGTCTTGGTTGCATCTCTGCGTAACCCTTTGTGGATATAGGCGTGATGTTTGTTTCGTTCTTAGTGACGTCTTCGTAGCCGTTTTTGAGATTAGGACAGGATTTGTGGAAAGAGACAGCTACAGGTAAAACTAGTAGGCTCATAATTCCCGAAGATTATTTCCATCACAGAGAACGGTTATATCGTCAAATCGGACACAAATTCGATTGCATCGTACTATCGTGTATTGATTTCAAGGACTGTCTCAAATTTTGATTACCTGAATTGAAATCCAAATTCAGAATCCCATTGGTTTCAACTATAAGCCGATACTACAACAATATCAATCAGGTTTATCTCTTAAAAGACTACAAGCTTGGATTTACTCAGAAATCGCCCAAACTGACAGAATCATTTGGTGGTAGTTATGCGAGAGTCGGGCTGGGTAGGTACCGCAGCAAGGTCTATTTCTGCCGCCAAGCATCATTGTGCTAACACTATTGTGTACAAGAACATTGGAACAAGTGTAATAATTGGGCATATAAGATTTAACTAGTAATGTCTCAGGATGACGAATGTTTTGTTATACTTGCCATCAGGCTTACTTGCTCTACGCTAAAAAACTCTACTACGCGTTGGATGAAGTATTGGTATCGACACTTTCAACCAGCTTCTGCCTGAATCCCAAGGGTTCCAATACATCATGAAGACCAGGAAGCACATCACAGCCGGCACAATGTAGGACGAGCATTTAATTATACGGGACAGGTTCGATGTGAGATTAATGCTCGATAGCTCAGGACCCGCACATACGAACAATACTGGCTGATGTACGAAGAATCTTTGGTTGGATGAGGTATTTTACCATATAAGTCTTAAGTTACTACATGGATACACTTACGCTTTTTACCTCCAAATGTTTTCTTATTCCTTCCCATGATTTGATATGGAGCAAGCCTATCGCCATAACGAGCAAAGTTCAGACCCCGGATAAATGCCCTGAGCAAAATACAACAACATAAGTACTTAAATATAACTCACATGCTCGCAACAACTATAATTTAATCTGTGGATAATGTTGTGCGTAGCATGTTTTATTATGTAAATCTAGATTAAGTATGCTGTACCAATGTATGCTACTGTTTGTTTTCCTTTATTTGTTAAAAAAAAAAACCCAAATCTGGAGATCGAACATGAGACACGGCAGTCGTACCGCATATAAGCCGCAGAAGCAGTTATTTTTACCGATTTGTAAAAAAAATTTGCCTCTAGTTCCATAGAATACACCCGATATGTGCGAAACCCGAATTTATTTGATGTACGAAGATTTTTGGATGGGGTATTTTGGAAGATAGGTATAGTAAAACAATGTGAACTTTTAGATTAACACTAATATTTGCTCGCAATTCCGCCCGGGGAATACATCTCTCTATACTTTTCCAGGATATAAATAAGGCTTTAATATATGTTAATCCAAATTCATGTGGGTTGTGAGATTATTTCTGAAACGTTGAATTATATTTGGAAGCTATTCCTTGATTTTCAACCGATAATTCTTAGAATTCGGGAACGATTCTTAGAAGTCTTGCTATACAATATAAAGAACGGCAAGGAAATGGAAACGTGTAATTAGAGTGACCTTGCAACCAAACCTTCTTTCATTTGTTTCCCTAGCTGACAATTATTTCTGCTTTTGGAGTTACATTTCTCGGAAATCTTAATTGAAATGAAGTTTTGTATAGAACAGTTTGCACCGTTTGAGCTTCTATCAAGTTAGTTTGAAAAGCTGTTCAGGTCAAAGGTCTATGTTCAGTAGTAGACTTCCAACGGCTGAAAATGATGATGGTGAAGCAATTAATGATTGTAGGAACGAATAGAGGATGCATCATTGGTTATTATGATTTTTTTTTTTATCAGCTGTGTATCTCTCCCATTTTTGAGTACTTGCCTCGATCGTTCCACGGTCAGGCCTTTCATCTACCACGTCAATGTAATCACATTTTTAGATTTTAGTTCAAAGATTCTTTACGGCACTCATAGAGTTTGCAGGATTTTTCTAATTAACTATGAATACGTACTTACTTATGGTGAAAACCATGGCACGAAATTTCCAGCCAAGCCTTCGCTTCTCTTTTCCAGCCTTAATTGAAATGAAATGAAATTTAATACAAGTTTAAATTAAACAAATAAACACTCTTACAGATCTACAAGAAATCAGCTACTACACAATATATATTTTTATTTGAGTATGCCAATGACGGCTGTACTAGTATTAACTGTGTCACAGCCGTCGGCGTCCTTCGCCCTAAGCAGTTTAATATAATTAAATGATGCATTTAATTGTAAAAGTACATTAATTAGTCTACATTGACGCTTTTTATTCAATTTAGGGATGTCATTAACGATCAAACAACCTAAATATTAAAACCAACATAAAACCGTTCAATCAAACGTTTTAAAAGACACATCGGAGAATCAATCGGAATACAGACGTAGGGTCGTCCATCACGTCATGACAAGCGTTTTATTTCGACGCACGATAAGGCACGAATGACGTGACACCGTGACAGTTAAGTTATGGCGCGTCGCGTCCAATGACGCGGTGTATTTTGTGTCATTATCGAATGTCACGTGACGGGTTGTGACTGGTTTCGATGCTATCCGGACGGGGAACAAGTGTGGGAGTCTGTTTATAATTCAATGTTGTTGCTTAATGTGGAAACAGTTTTATTAGTACATATTGCAGCTGCGCACATTTTCCAGTATAAAATCTGATGGCTTCTGGCTGAATGGTTCGAATTTTAAAATGATTCTTACGATAAAAACTACAAGACAAAGTAACAAACAGACAAAGTTTCCATATTATTAATTCTAATCGAGATAGACTTTCCAGTGTATGCGGTTGTCGTAAACCATGTGGCCTAGCGCCAATCATCGTATGATCATTTAGTTCCTAAACCAACATCCAATGGAAACTGACTAGACATCTCTTTCTTTGATCACAATCACACACTCTCCATGACGCTATATCGGTGTTACGTTCAAGTGCCGCATCCTATAGTCTAGTACCTCCTGTGTATCACGCGGCATCAAAGTGCGCCCTTGCTTGTGCGATATTAAATTTCTTATATACATGATCCGTGTGTAGTAGATTGATAGCAAAAGCAGCTTAGTAGGCCGGCATGATTGTATCGAATGGCATGAGATAACCATCTACTGCCATTCGATACTCTATCTGGACGGCATCGCGCTTACCATCAGGCAAGGTGCAGTCACTTTGTCGTGCACGAATAAAAAAAAAAAACTAGCGAACGTTCAAACTGTTCTATGGAAAATGTTACTGAAACTATATATTTTGCTGATAATCATGATAATTTAAGGCGGTGCGCAGGGTACCGGTTTAATTAACCTGAAAGCCATATAGACAAGCAAGTCACTCGCCTGATGGTAGATGTCATACTTAACCATAAACACTAAACAGTATCCAAAAGAAAAATACCATAGGCTGTGTTGAGGTAATCGCAGGGTAATTCCGTATTTTCAAGATTACTGCTAAACCCGACTATATTTCCTAATACCGACAACATAGACTGAATTGAAATATTAACTGAACCACAATTGTTCACTACTGTATTAGTTTTAGTTACAGTTTAGCAGTAATCTTGAAACAATAAGATTATCTGGTGATCCGGTATTACCCCACCCCACATATATTACTTTAAACTTCAAGATTATTTTACGGTTCGCGCCCATTCCAACCCATCCGCTTGTCATATATAAAACCGCGTTGTCAGTCCTTACCGCATCCGTATACCCGTTTAGCACGTCAGTCATAACGTTAGCTGCGTCGTGCGATCAAAGTGCACCTTTGTCACCCGCGCGGTGGATATTAAATTTCTTGTAAACACACTATGCTCTATGAAATGTTACGTGTCTGCTTGTGACACGTTGGTATGGTAGTAGTTGGTATTGGTTGGGGAGATTCTCGAATAGTTCCTTAGGTAGGTGATAGAGTAGTTCTTAGTAGCGTAGCGTGGTTGGGGCCTCACCTCGAGAGGAGGGGGCAAAATGCGTAAAATAAAATCTTGTGTGCACGCGCGACTCATATTTGTTGAAATGAGTTTCTCTTTTTGTTCCTTGGGACGGATGAGATTGTTTGGTGCCTTGCGGCGGCAAAGACCCTAGCTTGGCCCCTCGTAGTACTATTGTGTTTTTGTTAAATGTTAATTACTAGGCAATTTGAGACCTAATACTTTGGTGATATCTCAAGGTCGAGTGCATTGAAATGTCACACAGTACTTTGTGATTCATTGCTGTAGACATGTTCGGTGCAAAAGGTGTTGTATAGTCCGCGGTGGCTGTCACTTTTGACACCATTACGGATTTTATCGCGGTTTTTAAAATGAAGGTAGATTTATAACATCAACTTTTCAGACCACCTACACCTCGGTGCGCCCCGTGACCACGAAATGGTGCAAAGCCTTCGAAATGTCGAGAGAAAACAAAAATAAAAACCGGCTATAAAACCCGTAATAGTAGTTTAATTTCAATGGTTTTACACTGTTCTAAACTTACCATGAAATTCAGTAACAGCTGTATTAGGACAAATTAATCACTTTGTAACCTTAAACAACCAGAGAAAGGAATGCTTCGGTGGTTTGTCCACATTGAAAGGATGGATGAAAGAAGAGGAACGAAAGAAATCTATGTCGCGAAAGTGAGTGGTAGCGTCGGACGGGGACGTCCTAGACGTACCTTCATGGACCAAATTGACGACCTCCTAAGGAAGGGCCAAATAACGAGTTCTCGTAACCGACGAGCATGTATGAAGAGACTGATGACTGTAGAAGAAGCGAAAGAGGTATGCTTGGATCGTAGCACTTGGCGCTCCATAGTCTCTGCCTACCCCAATGGGAGAAAGGCGTGAGTTTATGTATGTATGTATGTAAACAACCACTCCGATCTATTTAATCAATAAATCTATCTCTATAAATAGGTTCTCTGTCAAGTCACCTTTGAACCTCGCTACCCGCGCAAGCAGGACACACCACGAGACACGCGTACCTTGATTCTCACGAGACCATTGCGAAATAGATTCTTCGAGTTCAGAGGGTCACTATCGCTCGCGCAATTATACAAGTAATGGGATGGGCAGTGAGGTAACTTTAAGACATTGTGATTAGGCGTGGCTATTTATATTATTGCTGCTTTTATGTTACTGATGTTAAGAATGTGATGAGATTATTATTAACTACGAAAAGATGTATATTTTTTTTCTTTTCTATTATCATCAAGATACTGACGGTTTAAAGCTGTGTCAGGAGTGGACAATCCACTGCCTACCGTCTATCTTTTTCTTTGTTTCAATGAAATTGGATTCAAACTAACGGCATAACTAAGAAAGAAGGAAGATAAAAGAGGCACATAAATTGCCAACCTGAACTATATTTTGTACAAAATCATTTTTTTTTACTTAATAGTCTTAAGGCATATTTTACAGTTTATAAATACTTATTACCCCCTAGTTAACGAATTAACTATTACACAGCTAATATTGATTACACCTATATAATTACCATTCATTTGAAAGCATAGTTGACGATGACTTTTGTATTCTGTCGTCTTATATTTCACGAAGCATTACTCAAAACCCGCTTATTTTAAACACACATGACTGCCTCGGTGGCGTAGTTGTATTGCGTACGCGTTACGAGTACTATTTGCGCGCTGAGGTCCTGGGTTCAAATCCCGGGCTCGAGCCAAAAATATTGCGACTGGGGTTTTTCATCTTAAAAATTACTTAGTCGCAGCTCGGAGTCAGGAAGTTGGCGGTGTGATACCCCCGTGCCTCGGAAAGCACGTAAAGCCGTTGGTCCTGCGCCTGATCTCTCTCCGGTCATATCGGATTGCCGCCTCACCGGACTATGAGAGTGAAGGAATAGCGAGTGCATCTGTGTATTGCGCACACACTTATGCACTATAATATCTCGTGCGTACCGAGCTGATCTCCGTTGAGATTGGCTGCCGTGGCCGAAACTGGCTAGGAGGATTACAATTTTAAACAGGTCCATGACCGCCGTACTGTACACTCCGCGTACACCGTAGATGAACCGATACGCAATGGTGAATGTTATCTGGTTATTATACAGTTCAATTGATGCATTACTAATCATTATGAGGCATTAGGAAAAGGTTATCTTGATTAACGCACAGTCGATTGCGTTTTAAAACTGTCGGTTAATGGCTATTGTTTCTGAAGGTTTTGTGAGTGTTAAGGTTTAATATTAAATGGTTAATTTATATGACTTTATTTTTTGTGATATATGATACCTAATGTAGTTTTGCGTATATTTAATTGATTTGGAGAGCTGTTAAAAAGCTTAAAAAATAATCAGCCACGATGAGACCTAACATTTATACCGGTGGTAGGTCTCTCATATGTAAGAGTTCGTCTGGGTGGGTACCACCGCAATGTCTATTTCTACCGCCTAGTAGCAGTGTGCATGCACTGTTGTGTTTCGGTTTGAAGGACATTGTAGCCAGTGTAACTACTGGACATAATGAGACTTAACATCTTATGTCTCAGGATGACAAGCGCAGTGGAATGCCACACAGTACTTTGTAACTCAAGGTGCTGGATGATGTTGCTACTGTTTATGGGTGGTCGTATCGCTTACCATCAGGCGAACGGCATGCTCATCTCGTCATTCAATGCCATAAAAAAAATGGCGAAAATGTATGAGAAGAATTATAAATGTGGGAGAGACGAAAGAGGTGTGTCAAGATCGTAGCATGCGGCGCTCAATAGTCTCTGCCCACCCCTATGGGATAAGGGCGTGAGGGTGTATCAATGTTTGAAACCTAAAATCTATTGTATCAGATGCATGTATGCATTCCAATGCCACACAGTGTTTTGTAATTTAAAGTTCATGTGGTAATGCTACTATTAATGGGCGGTGGTAGTACCTACCATCAGGCGAGCGGCTTGCTCTCCTTGTCATACATTTGCGTAAAGAAAGAACAAGCGTGATGCTATGTTATATAAAAATCAATCACCACACCTGCATAGATTCACATCAGTGTACGTTCGTGCGAGTATTAAAATCAATAAATTTCTATAACGTTGCATAAGAAAGTGAAAGGCGGGTCGCGACCCCCCGACCCAGCGGTTCATGTACTCAACACTTGGGCTAGCGGGGCCTGTACGAGACAATGTTATGTAATTAGATGTAGATGTTAGCAAGGTTTATGGTAGGTTTTTTTTGAGAATCAATATCAGGTACAAGTATGATTCCCAAAATATAGCAAATTTTGTATAAACTTGAGCCGAATTCCGAGTACTAAAGTATTACATGCATACACACACTCACGCTTTTTATCCCTGAAGGGGGAGGCAGAGGCGCAAATAGTGCACCCACTTTTCGCCATGCGTATTCCGTCCTGTTACTAAGGTATTACTTTTCTAAATAAGTATATCTAACTAGACTTTTGCTCGCGGCTCCGCCCGCGTGAATGAGTTTTTCTGGGATAAAAGTCCCGCTTTATATTTTCCCGGAATAAAAAGTAGCCTATATTACTCGCAGATAATGTAGCTTTTTATTGGTGAAAGAATTTTAAAAATCGGTGTGGAATTTTTTGAATTTACTCGTTACAGACATACAAAAATACAAATCTTTCCTCTCTATAATATTAGTATAGATAAGGGTTGCCTATCGGTTAATTCCCACAAATTTTGACATTTCTAAAAGTAACCAAGGCAATACAATTTCCAAGTATGCCCTTGCTCCGAACATTGTCCGAACACTCAATTAATAGTCTCGTAAATGCACGCGGCGTGGCTTATCTCATCGATCTACCTGAAGCAACAGGGGTTCCGTAGATCTGACGATAAATGTACGAGTGAACGTCGGTAGGTAAGTTTTTGTACTGGTTAATTTGTATCTGGTTTTTGTTTTTTTTTTTGGAGCTTTTGCTTGCTGTTACTTGCGGTGATGTTTTTCCAAGTCTTTGAGTGGAGGGAGTATTTAGAATCGGATCATACTCTAGTTATATTTGGAAGTAAAAAAAAGGATAACGTTAAATACGTTATTATCTTCTTCAACTAATCTTCGTATAACAAAAAATAGCACCGACTTCAAAAACCACTATAATGTAAAAAATAACTTAAACTTTGCTCATTGGTTATAAAGAAATTTAAATACTACCAATATTATATACACTGCCATACGTGTGATTATATTTATGTGCAATGAATAAACCTTTGGAGAACCTGTGGAAGTCCCTTTTATTCGTATAAAGGTCCACCATGTATACGTATTATCTTTTATTCAATAAAAAAATAGCTCAAATTTATGCATTGCTAATCGAATTTCGCAAGGGCACTTTTAAGTTGTCTAATGAAATTACTCGTATGATTCAGGTCTATTCAATCTGTTCCATAAAACGATGAGCCCTAAACCAAGATATATTGAAATGGGACCACTTCGAAACCCTTATTTACTAAATAAAGAAGGAAAAAAGGAAATACGCTCCCAACTTTCGGAGAAATCGGTGTACATACATAAAAAAAAATACAAACACACGAATTGATAACCTCCTCCTTTTGGAAGTCGGTTAAAAATAACATAATACTTCGTCTATCCTCTACAATGCTGTTAAATAACTGGTTAGCAATATAACTTTTTGATTTAAAATGGACGATAGCCTAGTTGGTTATGGAACGGTCTGCCGAAACAATGTCCGGAGGCTCAAAACCCAGGGCACACACCTCTGACTTTTCGAAGTTATGTGTGTATTGTTTATCAATTATCGTTCGCTTTAACGGTGAAGGAAAACATCGTGAGGAAACCTACATACCTGAGAATTCTGGATAAGAATTTCGAGGGTATGTGAAGTCTGCCAACCCGCACTAGGCCAGCGTGGTGGACTAAGGCCTAAAAAACCCTCTCAGTAGTAGAAGAGGCTCGTGCTCAGTAGTGGGCAGTATATAATACAGGGCTGATTGTATGCAATTTAAAATATCTCCTGGCACACATACGAGTCACAAGTTGGTTCCGTTTAAGTAAATACCCTCTCGACAGTAAAACAACTATCAATAAACATGAATGATGTCTCAATGACCTCACCTCTGAGGAGTGTCTGTAGGAATGCGCAACACAGCTATGCATCGCCTTGCGAAACATTAATGCTATTTGTCCGTGCGTGATTGTGCGAATGCTGTCCTGTAAGATCAAGAGATTGATTTTGTATAGCTTCATTTTAAATGAGTGACGAGACGATCAGACTGCTAGCCAGGTAATGCCATGAACAGTGGCAAATCCACCAGAATTTTCAATTACCAAGCACTCTTCCAAAGAGATTAGATGTAAAATCTCATAGGCCCAGTAATAACATTAGCTCCAATGTCCTCTGAACCGAAATAAAACAATTAATCATTATACTGTTTAAAAGAAATAGACATTGCGGTAGACTTATCCCCAAGACTTTCGTATATGAGAGACCTACCACCAGTAAATCAATATCATCAGATCTAAGGAACTTCTGTTGCTTCAATGATACCTACAATTCATTAAAATTATTAGATTTTGGCTCCATCGTTTAATGATAACTTATTTTATATGGGATTTCACACCAGGACTTCCAAAAAAAAACCTGTTAATGAAAACTAAATTATCTTATCCGACTGCCTCGGTGGCGTAGATGTATTACGATACGACTGCAAAACCAAGGTCTTGGGTTCGATTCCCGGGTCGGGAAAAGTGATATTGGGTTTTTCTATTCAGTATCAGCCCTGAGTCTGGAATCTGTGCCCGATATGGTGATAGGCTCGCCCCCTGTAACATCATGGGATGGAATACCTACGGCGAAAAGTGGGTGCAGTAGCTACGCCTCTGCCTACCCCTTCGTGTGTGTGTGTAAATTATCTTATTATTACTGTTTCTACGTAAACACAAAGTTAGCAAGCAAACTAAATCGTACATACTACAAAAATGCCGCCAAGCTATTCGAAATGCCATTTCAAACCAGCTCCGCTAAAAATCCCTCAGTGTCATTTAAACCATGTCAAGGATCTCGTTAGGTATTCACGTGAATGACGTAGGATATTACAGCGGTCGCCTGTAAACTATGAAAATGAGCTGAAAATAAACTTGCCATAGTTTTGGGGTGGTTTTTGAATTAGTAGGTGCGAAAGAGTTTGAAGATGTGTGTAGTTTTTAAGGAGAAGATACCCTAATGGATATGGTAATATGAATTATTATTCTAGATAGTTTTTATTTAGAATGGCTAGGGGTTATCAGGGGTTCTTTAAAAATGAATTTTAAGTAATCCCAGCTCCTCTTACCCAAAACCCTACAGAACAGGGAGCAAACGGCACTGTATCATCTGGTGGTAACAGATCGCAGCCCAACCTTCATTACAAAGTGTGCCCTACACCCCCCACCAACAAATCACCAGCACCAAGACGTCTCCAAAACCCAATTAACAATACCAATATCCGGTATGTATTGTTAATGAACGTGATGTATGAGGTTCTGTAGAACAATCGGCCGTTTGTCACGCTGATAAGGATGGGGAGATAGGGGATATGTTAATATGGTATGGGGAGAGAGGGCTATTTATATGATGATGGGTTTTGAAGAAGGAATGAGGGAATGATTTCGTGGTGTTCACCAATGACTAGAGGAGATTGGGGATAGAAAAAAAACAGCCTTTAGGTAGCCTTTGGCCTGTTTAAATGCTGGAGCTGGAATTGTAGTATAAAGTATTTTGATGGTGGTGTGTTCAATTGCCAAATAGGATATTTTTTTATCAATGAAAAACTTAATATTTCCATGATTGGATCATAATTATCATAACATATCATTAGTCTACCATGAAATCTAAATAAAGTTCACGAACTTTGACACTAGATGCACTTCCGTCTACCCCTTGGAGGATACTGAAAAGAGTTTTTGTATCTTTATATAAGCCTACATGTGAAACCTATGGCAACTGAGACCATTTTGTTTTACCGGCTTGTTGCAAAGGTTTCAAGCCGGACTTTGTTTTTGTATTCTGTGTTTTATTAATTTCCGAAATGTAAACAACAGTGGTTTGACAATCTGAATACACGCGAAGGAAAATAGTCTTTAATGCAGTTGAGTGAGATTACATTTTGCTACGTCTCATTACCCGGATCCCCATTGATGAATTCTTGGTACCATCTGTGTCTTGCAATTAACAATGTTAAGTAAGCGCCCTATTCTTGAAATCGTTCGACATTTTCTGTGTACTATTTTATTGTTTCAATATTCTGTCTGTATGTCTGTATGTATATTTTGTAAGTTTGATGAAAATTAAAAAAGTAGCAAAATAAGTTTAGCTCATAGTGGCCGTGTAAGATAAACACACACACACACACACACTAATGCCCTTCATCCCCGAAGGGGTAGGCAGAGGCGAAACTAGTGCACCCACCCTTCGCAGTGCGTATTCCGATAAGATGAAAGAAGTGTTAGATAAAAGTGCAATATTTATGACTAATCAGGGAACGTAAACATGACTTGATGCATAAGTTTGTATGCTATTTAAGGTTCATGTCTACAATAAAAAAATTACATTAGATATAAATGAACTCTCGATTATAACAAATCGTAATTAATTTAGGTAAAACTATTCTTACGTTTCGAAGTATTTGCAGCCTTCATGGTCACGGGGCGGAGTGAGGTGTTGGTAGTCCGAAAAAAACCGCGATAAAATCCGTAAAAATAGTTTTATTTAAATTCTAACATTCGGGTAAACATAAGAAATCAAATCATAATTAATGTCAAAATTAACATTCGCGACATGCTGTCTCACCAATGTCTTGTTCGTTATTTGTCGAATAGTTTACAGAATAGGGTTCAAAGAAAGTCACGCTTGTACAATAGTGCGTAATTTTTCGAGCCATTTACCCCGCCGGCCATTGTTGTCGGGAGTTGCAATTAGGAGGGGTAGGGCGGAGGGGAATAAGGGGGGTCTTAACGCTCCCTTGATCGGGTATTAATAATTATTGCAGTGATTATATTCGGTTAGTTGCATGCCATTTATGTGTGTAAGTTCCTCTTTGGAGGGGAAAAAAGTGACAATGTATTTTTTTAACGTTTCGATGACCTAAAGTCTTAACTAACATTTATATCTATACTAGTTTTTGCCCGCAGCTCCGCCCGCGTGAATGAATTTTCCCGGAATAAAAGTCCCGCTTTATATTTTCCCGGGATAAAAAGTAGCCTATGTGTTAATCCAGGACATAATCTACCCGTGTGCAAAAATTTCATCGAAATCCGTTCAGCAGTTTTTGCCTGAAAGAGTAACAAACATCCATACATCCATACTTACAAACGTTCGCGTTTATAATATTAGTAGGATATATAAAAATTTCGTGTCACAGTGTTTGTTACCATACTCGTCCGAAACAGCTGAACCGATTTTGATGAAATTTTATATTCGGACTTGGTAGGTCTGAGAATAGGTTGTTATCTATTTTTCATCCCCCTAAGTGATCAGGATGGCCCACTCCAAAAAAATTTTTTTTTTTCTGACAGAATTTTTTATTTTTATTTTTTCATGATGTGGCATTAAGCAATACATACAACCCTAAATTTTCTATCTTCTTCCATCATCCCCTATTTTTAATAGCAATATTAGTAATTTAATAACTTTTAACCCCGGTCGGTAACTGATCAATTATTAATTTTTTCTACTAAAATGATCTCTAAAAAGAATTTATATGGCAAAACAACGTTTGCCGGGTCAGCTAGTAGTCATATAAAATTGTAATTTTATTAATACTGTAATGAAATGTAATGGAAATGTAAATGTAATGAAAGATTTAATTATGAAAATTATTTTTTGTTTTATAATTGGTTCCCTTAAAATAAACCTCTCGACAATTTTAATATCTTTGCTAGATATTTTACATATTGATGTAGCGTGTTATTGGAAGGATTGTGTGTAAAATAACTCGAACAATTTTGAGATTAACAGTACTTGAATCTTTTTTAATAATTTCGTATTGCTATGTAGAAAAATATAACTAAAATATTTTAATGACAAGCTTATTTGGCAATAAAACGTGTTTTCAGACGGCCCAATTTAATTTAATAAATCACAGATGCACTCAAAACAACTGAAAATTAACTCAAAACGTATCTAATAATATATCACCCATAAGCTTTAGTGTTAATCTCAATTTATTACGACATAAGCTATTCTAAATGACAGTTATTTCTTTACGCATAAAGTTCATTTTCCCGCAGCAACCGTTATGGTGCGCTAGAAAATTTACAACTACCGTCATAAGTAAAATGTCTTAAGGAATGAGATATTGGGTCAATCTTTATTCATGGTACGGAACGAGTGCGGGCCACCGAATCGGCCGTAATATTTGTCGAAATATGTTTTATTGCCCTCGTATTGGGCGATTTTAAATTACATTTAAGTCTCGTTCGGGCTTTTCGTTTAAGTCGATCGTATTGGGTTATATATTGGGGAGTGTGTACTGTTTTTGACGGGTTTGACCTAATTGGAATGTTGAGTAAATCGTTGATTTCGACGAGCATAAATAAATTGGTACAGTTTGGTTTGGTAAGAGCCATGCTGTAGACATTGACTGCAGGACGATTATATCATATCGACAGGAATTTTAACTACAGAAAACCGTGGTTATGTTTCAGCGCAGGCGGATTTTTTTAAAATTATATTGATTCGGAAAAGTGACCCCACCCTGATGGTAAGTGGAGTAGAGTCAAGATAGTGTCGACTTATGAAAGATGGTTACTACGGTAAAATAGCCTCTAAAACCACATTGTCTCATAATTGACAGAACTAATTTGCTCACCGTGGTCTATCGATTCTCGCACTAACTACAAAGTAAACTCGAGTAATAATAAACCGGGCGTCTTTCCCGTCATTAATTTATAGCTCCTCTTGAGTTATTAATTATTAATTTGATTTCTCTGGTAATAAATTTGGAATTTGTGAAACTGGGCTTAGAGTGAAGGATTTCTGAAAGATGAATGATGTGCCCGTATTCAGAAATGTCCGGAATTGTTATTTAATTGTATTTCCTTGTTTCAACTGACATTGCTTGACTGCCTCGGTGGCGTGGTTGTATTACGCTACGAATGCAATGCTGAGGTCTTGGGATCGATCCCCGGGTCGGGCAAAGTGTTATTGGATTTTTCTATTCAGTATCAGCCCAGAGTCTGGAATTTGTGCCCGATATGGCGATAGGCTCGCCCCCTATCACATCATGGGACGGAATACGCACGGCGAAAAGTGGGTGCATTAGTTGCGCCTCTGCCTACCCCTTCGGGAATAAAAAAGGCGTGAGTGTATGTATATGTCCTTGTTTCAAAGCTTCAATATTGTTTTAAGAGGGCTATATGCAGTACATTTCTCTTTTAGGGTGAATTCTGATATGAGATGTGACGGAAAACCAGAGCTGGCTGTACTGCCAGCATTTCCATCCATACTATACTAATACTATACTAATATTATGTCCATCTATACTAATATTATAAAAGCGAAAGTATCTCTGTATATCTGTCTGTTAGGCTGTCATCGCTAAATTATTAAACCGATAATGTTATTGTTTAGTACGAAGTAAGTTTGAACCACAAGAAAGTATATAGACTGTTTTTTTTAAATGGAAAATTAATCAAGCGAGCGGAGCCGTGAGCAAGATTTTGTCAAATAATTTCAATATCCTTCCACATCCCTTCAAAAATAGGCACTAGAATTGAATAACACTCCCAAAAGACCTCGGAATCGGATATCAATCGCACCAAATAAAACCGTGCCGTATGGAAGACGTGTCGCCGAAGCCAGTCGAAAAACAATTCCCCAGTCGTGACGAAAAGCAATTCGGTACTGGGATTACCTATGGATGTCTCGGCTTACAGCCTACGGCGACGTCTGGATCTAGGTTATTTTTTGGTTGGTGTCTCAGTTGATTTTGAATAAAGTGGCAGTGTGAATTAGATGTTAGAATTTTGGTAATTAAATTAGGCTCTAGGGCGTGCCAAAGAAATATACATACATACATACACTAGAAAAACATATCCCTCCTTCTTTCGCAGTCGGCTAAAAATTGTGTTAATTTTTATCTTTCAATGAAGTTTACTTGGATTAATAATTACAATTCGAAACTCAGGACATTTGCCTGATTTTGCATTATCATCTCTCGAAGTCGATACTCTATCTGACCTCATTTTGCTTACTATAAGGTGCATTGGGGTCACATTTCCGTGTACGTATAAAATAATTATACCTAATAATACGTACATACATACACCCTTTATCCCCGAACGGGCAGGCAATGGTGCAACTAGTGCACCCCCTATTCGCGTATTCCGTTCCATGATGTGATAGCAGGCCAGCTTATCGCCATATAGGGCACAAATTTCAGACTCCGGGCTGATACTAAGAAAAACCCAATATCACTTCGCCGGACCTGGGGGTCGAACCCGAGACCTCAGCATTGCAATCGTACCGTAATACAACTACGCCACCTCGGCAGTCTACCTTATAATAGAGTTCCTAATTCATTTTATCTCATTTAGCGATACTCCACAACTTTGTAAATTCCATACGATATTAATAGTCAAATTGAATATTCCATACTTTCTACAAAGGATCCGAGATCCAATTATAGTGTCGGTAAATTGTTGAACAAACCGATATTTCTATACAAACAGACCGACCGAATTAGATAACAAACTTTCGTTATATTTGTAGATTTGTCTTGTTAATTCGGTAACAGACCCTCTGGGCATCGCCGCGGTACGCCAATAACCTAATGACATTTGCGACTTCTTTATTTGGACAGATAATATTGCTCTATTGATATTTCGGCTTAATTTTGATATCGTTATATTTGAGTTGGTAATAAGGATTGACCTTTTGTGTGTGATTGTGTTAGTGACTGCCTGCCGCGCTTAGATCTCGGGTTCGAATCCCAGATCGGGCAGTGATGTTGTGTTTTTTGTCAGTATCAGTCTGGAGTCTGAAATTGTGCCCGATATGGCGATAGGCTCTCCCCTATCATGTCATGGTATGGAATACTCGCGGCGAAAATTGGGTGCACTAGTTGTGGCGTAAGTGAATGTGTGTGTGTTCAAATGCTATAGTTATTACCTTTTTCTCTCGGCTCCGCACGCGTAGCAAGTACTTTATCAGATGCCTTGCGTTTGAACTCGTCGGTAAAGTTACCTACCAACTTAAATTAGACTTGTAAGAAAAAGCGGTATGGTCAACGAATTTCGTCTTATTAGTAATTTTATTTATCGCGTTACACCGACGAAAATTGACTAACTAATAAAAACGAATGAATACCACTGAGTCAAATTCGTATCTAAATGCGACCGATTTTGAGATTCGCTGTCTAAAGATACCTTAACAAATCCATCGCAATAACAGCAAGGGTTGAAGAGTGTGCAGGGCGCCAACGTTTAAGTTAAAAGCTTTATGCAAATACATGGAAACGTGTACCTTTGCTCTTGTGTCTGTTTGCCGAACTCTGCCTTTCGGATCTACGAATACTAGATAGGATAATATGACTTATTGTACAGTCATAGGATTTACTTTTAATTGACTATTTTGGTGTTGTGTACGGTCGGAATCACCAGAGATATGACGTCAGACCGGTTGTAAAAACTTTCTGCGAAATTCTTGAACTCTGTTTTGCGTTTTTACTGATGGTAGGTCTCTCATATGTAAGAGTCCGTCTGGGTGGATAAGTCAAGGTGCTGGATGGTGTTGCTACTGTTTATGGGTGGTTGTATCGCTTACCATCAGGCTAACGGTATGCTCATGTCGTCAATCAAAGCAATAAAAAAAACTGTTTTTCGTCAATACTAAGGTGGATTAGAAGCAAGTTAAAGACTGCTTAAACCCTACTGCTGGTTGCTATATACATATAATGTTTATCATCATCATCAGCCACATGAAGCCCACTGCTGTACATAGGCCTCCCCTAAAGATTTCCAAACGGACCTGTCAAAAGCGGCCTGCATCCAGCGTGATGCTGCTTCTTTTATCAAGCCGTCTGTCCACCTTGCCAGTTTGTACGTTCCTGGGTAATACCTACCATTTCTAATAGTTATTTTCTAACCTTTAATATTAAATCTAAGAATCATAGTAATGTAATTATATTTCGAACATTCGTACCTCCGCGTCGAAGATCAAATACGTAGAAACCATTCGGCGAGAAAAAAATAATATGGGATTCATATGGAAACATTCTGGATACGCTTCCGGTGAGGGGCAGGGGGGATGCCTCCCGGGGGATATCGGGAAAGGTGTATTGGAAAAGTTGGGCCTATTGTTTAATATGGAAAGGTCTTATTGCACGCGTGATTGGGGAAGTTTTTTGACGTACCATGAGAATATATGATGAGGTATTATGGATTAGGTTTGAATTGATGTGATTGAGTGGAAGGATTCGTTGGGATATGTTGGTTGTCCTTCAAAATGGCCGTCTTGACCGTCTTATGTTTTTGTATTGGGTGTCCGCAAGGTAAATACTTGTAGAGTTCAGGGTGTATAGGAGGAGTGCTGTAGATCAATTTAAGGTGCCACAGAATTAAGGATAGAAAGATTCTACCTAAGACGTATTAATTAAGTTTGCAAAAGTAGAATATAAGTTTTTATGTTAGTTAGTTAGTGGTTAGATTTTGAATCCCAGGACCCATACAAAAAGCGGACATCTATCTCCTTTGACAAAGTTTTTATGAACGTTTAGCTATTAATTTTTTAGGGAAGTTTTCGAGTAATATAAATGCGAAAGGTGTAATTTAGCGTTTTAGAAATAAATGCTGTATACTGCTGAATGAATTCGGATGAAATTTTACACAGGCCTATTTTTAAATAGCGTATAAGTTACCTTTTTACCTAGAAAAAAGGAATTGTAATATTCCAGGAGAGAAAAAAATTCAGAAGCGCGTCAATAAATATTTATAACTCAAGAATTAAACGAAGGCCAGACGATACTTCAAATTCGAGACAATATAAAACCCACACACGATATCTTTTCCAACCAGACATATTTTTATGAATAGTTTTGCTAAACGTCTTTGTAGAAATCTTTTATTGACACCCCGCACTCACACGTTCGATAGAAACGGCTCAAACGTGAGCCTCGGTAAGATCAAATCAAGGTTGAAACGACTAGAGTTTTCTGACGTCTCTGCCTTGCCTGAAAGTCTGGAAGTTCTACTGGTAGCATGCTTTACTCCGGAAGAAAAAGTAGTTGGACCGTTTTTTACGTTGTTGCATCTCATTTGTCTTGGTTAGCCACAATCTGAGTAGTCTTGCTCGCTTTAACGCCTGTGCTTGCGACGGCGTCGTGTGCCGGGTCGGGCACTTCCCTGCAACATGGTTGAAGAGGCCGATGGCTGGCACATGCGTCATATTCGTGAACGGGTGCTGCTTGCGTGGACTGGTCTGCTCTGTTTGATGGTTGACTCTATTGTTTACTTAAAATTAAACATGTAGCTGGTTATTTGACTTAGGTACTTTCCGTTAATTTTCGCATTTAATATCCATCTTTGAAATTTAATTTATATTGTTATTAGCAATTTGTAAAATATGTATCTATAAAAAAAAAGAAATATAACAATAAAAGACCTACGTTGAGTTTCTTGATGCTTCTTCTCAGGTCAGTGGGCTTTTCCGAAGCACTGGTAGAATCTTTTATAGGATAAAAAATATTGTACAAAATGACGTCTAAAAGTGCCCTAATTATTTAATAAATGATTTGAATTTGAATTTATACGAGGATGGCAAAGTGACCCCTCTGCATTTGATCACAAGATAGAGATACAGTGTCGAGTGACGAGAGTTATCCCTCATCAATGGACAATATGCCGTTTGAGACTGCTACAATGGTGGGTTTTATACTAGTGTACTGTGGTCATTATCAGGGTGGATACAGTGTCTATTTCTACCACTAAGCAGCAATATGCACTATTGTGCCTTATCATACGGTTTGAAGGACATTGTAGCCAGCGCAATTACTGGGCATTATGAGACTAAACATGTTATGTCTCAGGATGACGAGCGTGGAATGCCACGCAGTACTTTATACTTAAAAGTTCTGTATGGTGTTGCTTCTGTTTGTTGACTGTCGTATTGCTTACCATCAGGCGAACGGCATGCTCGTCTCGTCATTCGGAAGCAAAAAGAAACATATATCCTAACACCAGCATGTCTAAACTTGTATGATCTGCAAATGTTTGTTTCGGGTCTTAGTTTGTGCGACCAAAGTGGCTCACAGATGATACCTCCTTGTATCTTACGAAGTCAGGACTGTGTGACCATTATTGTTAGTACAAGGGTCAACGCCCTAACCCTTCACTGCCGCGGGCCTTTCGCACCGCCACACTAGGAGTTCTTATTCTTGTAAAATTCGATGCAAAATGTATCGTATGCTCGTATGCGAAAGTGTATTACTGGTTACATCGGCATCAAAGGAGAATATAACTGGGTCGTTTGTACCGTCATTTGTTATCTTTATTGTAGGGTTAAATTTGTTAAGGATACGTCACTAAAATTAGACAAATATGACAATGGTATATTTTTGATAGTAGACTTCTGGGAAAAATATTAACACTGTAAACTTAGAAGGTGATTGGTTGTAAAATTTAAAACAAATCGTTTCAAAAATGACGAGACGAGCAATTCGCTCGACCGATGTTGAATTATGTTCAGAAGTGGACTTCATGTGGTTGGTGATGTAAAATTCGAAATTACTAGTTAGAATCAAATTGAAACTGCCAGAGTACTTAAAAATTACCTTATGCGTAACATAACTTGATACCTAAAAACCGAATGTTGTCATGATGGTGGTAGCGATAACGCGTTTTTTCCCCGCCCAAAAAAAAAAACTAAGTTCATGCCCCCCTAAATATACCGCAGTCTCAATTTTCTTAAGAATACACAGTAAAATACCTTGCAGGGAGCACGCTCTATAAATTATTAGTAAACAAATTTGCCACAGTCAACACACGCGGCTTCACTTAGTTTCACAAATGTTGGGCCCGTGTGAAATATTTATGAACACACCGCTGTAACTGTGTGGTTTTAGAAATAGCGGATAGGGTCGCGGGGATGATGTGCGAGATTTGCTTAGTGTATATATAGACTAGGCTGAGTGGCAGCCATAGTATATGGGTTGGTGCAACTAGTACCAATATAACCAGGATTTGTTTAAAATAGATCAGGAAAAATATTATGGACTTTTTATTTTTATAATTTACTGGACTTCTGCTCGCGGCTCCGCTCGCGTGAAAATGATTTTCCGGGATAAAAATATTTTCCCGGGATAAAAAGTAGCCTATAGCACTCAGGAGTAATGTAGCTTCCTATTAGTGAAAGAATTTTCAAAATCGGTTCAGTAGTTATTGAGTTTATACTTTACAAACAATTTTTTGGTATCATTCATATCATTTGGTATCTCCATACCAAATCTCATCGAAATCCGTTCGGTAGTTTTTAAGTGTATCGCGTTCAGACATACGCGACGGGGGACTTTGCTTTATAATATGTAGTGAAGTTGCTATTCATCTGTAAAAAACAAAAATAATACGCATGCTCACGCCTTTTATCCCCGAAGGGGTAGGCAGAGGCACAACTAGTGCACCCACTTTTCGCCAAGCGTATTCCGTCCCATGATGTGATAGGGGGCGAGTCTATCTAAACAAAAATAATACACCAATATTGTGTATATTGCATAGCTGATAGACTGTTACACCTCTGTTTTACTGGCCCCGCGATCCTCGCCCGTCTAGTTGGAGTTGAAAGGCGCTCGTGCGGCTGTTTGAATGTTTGTTCGTCGACTCTTATTCAGATAGGCGACTTACATCGGATAGTTTTAATCCAGTGGTATGTTCATGGGTTGCACACGTACGAGAAAGGTATAGTAGTTGAAATATAATATAGTCCTGGTCAACGTATTGCGTATGTGTTACGAGTACGATTTGCACGCTGAGGTCCTGGGTTCGAATCCCGGGTCGAGCCAAAAACATTGTGATTGGGTTTTTCCATCTTAAATATTACTCAGTCGCAGCTCGGAGTCAGGAAGTTGGCGGTGTGATACCCCCGTGCCTCGGAAAGCACATAAAGCCGTTGGTCCTGCGCCTGATCTCTCTCCGGTCATGTCGGATTGCCGTCTCACCGGACTATGAGAGTGAAAGAATAGCTAGTGCACCTGTGTATTGCGCACACACTTGTGCACTATAATATCTCCTGCGTACCTGGCTGATCTCCGTTGAGATTGGCCGCCGTGGCCGAAATTGCCTAGGATGAGTCCGTTAGTCCTGGGCAAATGTAGCAAAGTTTTTCAGAAGTATTTTAACGCATATTTTCAATGGGTTTTATTTTTGTGTTTTGTTTTTGTTTCAGGTATGTACGCATGAATAATTTAAATCCGCAGAAAGAAACATTTCAAAAAAAGGTATGTTCATGTAAAACAAGTAATCAGGTATTTTGTAAATTACAAGCAAATGAATGCAGTAATTTACCTCCTCCTTTGGACCTCGGAAACAAAATGTCAAACATTAAGCACGAATGAAAAATGGCAGCATTCATACCGTCGCACGCTAAACACAATTTAGGATAGGGGGTGGACTGGCCCAATATGGGACACGACGTTCGCGTAATAAATCAATAACGTTGTATTAAATAAATTTCCCCGTCCTATATCACGAAGCGGGTATAAAAACGGCCGGTGTAACGAGACCCGCCTTCGCTTTCGTCCGCTTTTGGAATATACAAGAATTGGAACAAAGTGGGGGGTCGGGCTGAAATGGTCAGGGTGTCTGTCAAAGGAGCGTAAATTCGTATTTAATACGTGAACTTATTGCACTTATTAGGAGCCGATTGTGTACGATTTAGTACGGTTATTTATTGCCTTTTTTGTTAATATTGTGTATTGATCATTTTGACCCTCCTTTTGGGGCGGTACAGCCTTATCAGCGCTGTATATTGTTATTTAGAGCCTTTGGGGGTTAAAAACAGTGCAAACAGTTATGTTTCTAGCTAGTTTATCTATTTATTAATTTATTTATAAGGTTCTCCAGCAGATTGTACATTAAGTTTACACAGGTGATCTATAACAATGGTCACATTCTGATGCACAACCAACTTAAAGAAGTACACAGCATTCATGAAAATATGTAATGCGTTAACGGTTAAATTATACAGCTATAATTATTAGTTATCATATTTGGAGTCATATGGCCCAACGAGCTAATTACTTGTCTCGTTGTTTAGTTCTCTTCTACTGGTGTTTATCCCACTTCGTTATAAAGTCGGTGAACTTTCAGTCTTCTGACGTTAACCCCCACTGCACTGGGATATCTACTTACTTCCCAAGCAAATTATGTTTAAAAAAAATCTCACAAAGTATCACTTTATTTAGTTCAATGTCATTACAAGTTAGTACAAGACAGTAGTTTATTCTGTCACGTCCTGAAACAAAGGTACAGTTTGAACTTTGTAGTCAAATCTACATAGTAACGGGTTTGGACATCGCAAACGGGACGGTTAAACCGCGCGGTTAAACAAACAGTTAGCTATTCTGAACCGAGACCTTTTCTCGGGATCTGCAGTATCCAAGATTGTATTTCTAGCTTAATTTGTATACAGAGGATAAGACAGCTGAGTGAGAATTTATAGTTTTGAGAGAGGTGTAGGAACGATTCGTTGCGAGGAATCGTAACAGCTTATTATTTGCCGGACCTGTGTATTAAATAATTAACTTTCCTTGCTTCGCCGTAGTCGGGTAAAAAAGAAATACATGATGCCTGATATGAGGTATCTATTGCAATTTGTTTCGTAATATAAAATTGGCATAAACAGGAATAGAATGTTCTAATTTCAATTTAAATTGGCGTATAGTAGGTACAAGCGTTCGAAATTCAAATTTTTTACGTTAAATCTTCTTTCAAAATATCTGTGTGCCGTACTTTCAAACCGAGTAACTCAAGAATAATAAAAATATTTCAAAAATAGCCTCGCGTAAAAAATACAAGAAAATATTGTTCGTTGAAGGAAACAATTTCTCGATTCACTCCGCCCACATACCACGATCTATCACGAGTCAACACTGGCCAGGTATTTTAAGTAATACACTCAATATAGAAAAGGCGGGAAAATTGGGTAAACTATTGTGAAATACCCGCACTTATTACATCGACATAGAGTTCAGTTTGTTGTGCTATACAAAAGAATTATTTATCAAGTGTTTGTATCCCACTTGAGACACACTGGTGGGGTCGGTGGTCAATATTGTCTTGAATTGTTTTTTTGTGCTCCTTGAAAGTAATGAAATTGGGTCTGTAAATTAAGAAAGTAGACATGGATGTAATTTTTTCACTTAGAGATAATATATATGTGTGTGTTTTGTCTACGATTCATGCAAAAGAAAACAAATGTTTAAAGTCACTGTTATTTTCCTTTCCTCTTTTCGAAAAACACAAATGCTTCCACGAGTCCTCTTTTATGAATTTCCAGTGATGCCATTAAGTGGCCTATTTATTCACACATCAGGTGGGCTTATAAACATCAGTGTTTGCCTATATAGATACAATTTAAGAAGACCAGCCCCCTTATTGTCTATGACACGCGTTATTTTCACCGCTCGTAACAAGCGCATAACGTAACTCATCGCGTTTATCACTATGGAAATTGGCATACAGAATACCATTTAACGCTAATTACACGAAGTTAACGTAATGCGGCCACGTTACGAATTAACACTATCATAGAGAATAAGGGGGCAGTACAATACTGAATAGTGTCGAAAAATACCAAGTTTTCTGCCCAACCTAGCATAAAATCCACTGTCTATTCTCATCGATCGTGTGTAACAAGTTTTATATAACATATGGCATGAACAACTGGAGCGTCATAATATTGTTAAATTGCCGCCGTCATGTTCGGCGATGGTGTGTAGTTTATCCGTCATTCTGCTAGGAAGTTTGCTTACTATTTCAAAGAGCTACCTCAGTGATGTCAACTTGAGATGAATCGCTTTAACTTATGGATACGGCATTTTACTACGTGATAGTACGGGCGATGTCGCTCGTAATTTTATCACATTGTTTGCTTTCTTTGCTGTACTTAATAATTTTGGCATGACATATGGAGTCTAGACAAAACCAGGAACTCGTCGACAGTACTGTATGTTTTGCAAACCTCGTAATTTTGTTGGACCGTTTGCTCACTGTCTTTCATAGCCGTGTGTCCGCGTTCAGTTTCGTGTGACGTATGGGAACATCAGGCGAAGCGTCATAACTCGCTAGTTAAACGTGCGCTATAACGCTCGCCGATGGCGGCCTCTGTGTGTTTTGTACGGCACGTTTGTTTTATGTTTTGGTTACGCTTTTTGTATGGTGATGATGGCGTTTGTGTTGACGTTACTGTTTGTTATTGGCTAGATTTGCGGGGTAATAGTGTGGGTAATGTTACTGAAGCCAATATTTGAAAATGAATCTCAATTTAGAACGAACAAGATGTTATTCCACTAGACGGTCTATTACATTTTACATAAATTTTTCATACGTTTTATACATTAATATGTTGTGAAAAGCAATAAATATCTCTCGCAAACTATGACATCTGAACAAAATTGCAAGCCTAATTCCGAAAAGAACCTTTATTATATAAGGAAAAGTCGACTCAAATCAACGATAAAGGAATTTCTCCTCAAGTTACAAAATAAGTATATTATTTTTCGTCTCGCAGTACGCCAGTAATTTAATTTACAGCCAGATGGGGTTCCTTTTGAGTTGGCGTCAAATAAGGCTTAATATTGTGTACGATAAAACACAGTGGGAGTTTTTTGTGGTGGTAATTAGTGATAAGTCAAATTGCGAGTATGGGGATGAGCTTATCGGATTCTGTAAATTGTTGTAATTTGTACAGTATTTAAGGTATTTTCTGAGAGCTATGGAAAATATGCTTTATAAAATAGAAAATAATGATGATAGTTTTATAGCATGTAATTGCTATATTAAAATAGTATAGTAGCATGTTAAAATAAAAGAATCACAGTATGGTTTTATATAGCAAACTTGATTTTACCAAAAACGTACTTACCACACTTTAGAACTTAGCCTCAATCATTTAAAATCTTTTATTCGAAAACAACAATACAACAAAATGTAATATTGTAATTTCATATCACAATGAAGAACCAAAACTAAAAAAAGTCTCAAAATACTCAGACGCCTTTTCAAAATGAATTACAATGCCTTTGCTACATGTATGTATAAACAAAATGGAACCATCTGTCAGGTTGTCCGTGAGATTTTTAATATTTGGACTTTTGTATAAGGGGGGAGTGCATACGGGGTACATGCAACAGATAAATAAACTGAAGCAATGTGTTTTTTTTTATATTTGCATGGAAAAGTCCCGTGTCTGAAATTAAATTACTATTACGGATTTTATCGCGGTTTTTTTTTTCTCTCGATGTTTCCAAGGCTTTGTAGCACTTCGTGGTCACGGGGCGGACTGACCGCCTTCGAAACATCGGTAGAAAAATAAAATAAAAAATCCACGATCTGTCCAACATTAGTGTAAGCGTAAGAAATCATTATGACTTATCTGAATCATCAGATGATATCCATGAGATGATGAGAAATTATTTTCGTTCGCCAGTCGCAACAACTATGCCGGCCAGTTCGAATATTTACTTATTTTATATTATGAGAAATATTTTATTAATGTAAATTTTAAATATGAAGCTAACTTTACGCATTTTCCTTTAGTTATGACGAACCAATAAAGCCCTTTCTAAAGAGGATTTTCTGACACCGACAATCTTTAACACCCTGTATATTAATAACACTCTTGTATCAAATGGATACAAGTACAAAATTACACGGAGCGAGATCGTCTTGACCTATAGTCGAGATTTATTGGAAATTTTGTCGAGAACGCGAGTGGGTGAAAGAAATCAACGTACTTATTGTGCGAGATCAAAAGGAATTTCATTTAGTGCTGTATAGGGGCCATTCAGTGCGCACGTCCCGATTGTTGGCCGGCGCAGACGATTTTCAACCTTATTGCTATGAGCGTGAGGTGTTGGGATATTAGTTACCTGCCGGATAAATTTGTTGTTTTACGGCTAATGTATCTCCTATTTTTCATGTTATATAATACGAGCTTTTGCCCGCGGCTCCGCCCGCGTGAATGAGTTTTCCCGGGATAAAAGTCCCGCTTTATATTTTCCCGGGATAAAAGATAGTCTATGTGTTAATCCAGGACATAATCTACCCGTGTGCCAAATTTCATCAAAATCCGTTCAGTAATTTTTGCGTGAAAGAGTAACAAACATCCATACATCCATACATCCAGACATCCAGACATCCAGACATCCATTCATCCATACTTACAAACTTTCGCGTTTATAATATTAGTAGGATTAATATCATCATCATCATCAGCCACATAAAGTCCACTGCTGAACATAGGCCTCCCCTAAAGATTTCCAGACGGACCTGTTGGAAGCGGTCGGTTAAATATCAATATCGATAAAGGAAATAAATAAACAATGCTATTCACGTTTTCTACCAGTTCAATTTAAGTCGCTGGATGCTAGCAGCTTCATCATCATCAGCCACATGACGTCCACTGCTGAACATAGGCCTCCACCAAAGATTTCCAGTCCTGTCAAAAGCGGCCTGCATCCAGCGTGTTCCTGCGACCTTTATCAAGTCGCTAGGTGCTTCCCGGAGGAGGAAATCTTTAGGGGAGGTGTGTTTTTAGCAGAAAGCATCCTGTGGTAATGGTGATGTTGAGAATGATGATGACTTGTAGGAAATATAATCAATTTAATCTTAAAATGATATCTTGGAACATTCCCTCTACACCGCCGTACTTTAATTCCGCAACGATGCTTGATGACAGAAATACATAAAGGTGAGATATCTACTCAAACAGTCTCAAGCAGAATACGCACCACCCATCGATTCACGTAGTAGGCAGTTTATTCGTTTATTACTTGAATTTCCATTTTATGCCAAAGTGACATCATATCAATAAAAGTCTCAAATTACACATTAACAATACGAATGCCAAACATTTAAATGGCCATGAACGTCCTGGTACTAAATCAAACAACATAATAACATACATGATGTAGTATTATTGATTTTATAAACATAAAATTCGTGTTCGGATAGGTATTAATTTTTTTATTATGTCGTCAATCGGTTACGCCCTGCCTGCCCACTCGTGGTCGTTTATAGCGTTAAACTAAACTTCTAATGTCATAGTATAGTTAATTATTATTGTATTAATGGGCTGTTATTAGTTTCAATGGTTAGGGAGATAATTTTTATAGCTAGCTGCTCTCGATTTCGCCCGCGTGTAAGAGTTTTTCTGGGATAAAAGTTCCGCTATACATTTTTGCGGGATAAAAAGTAAACTATGATGAATATGAATTTCCAGGATCTCGAACTATCTCCATACAAAATTGCATTGAAATCTGTTATGTAGTTTTTGATTTTATATTGCTCAGACAGACGCGGGGGACTTTAATGTAAAAGGATGACCAGTCAGTTGCTCCCTCGTATCTTAGCGCCATGATTGGGTATTGACAGTAGCATACTAGTATTTTAAATTAAACAACTTCCATTTTCTACTCAATAGATGCTCCATCTATTGAGGAGAAAACAGTAATACACTAGTTTTTCATTTTATGCTATAGAAAATCTTATTTACGCATTGCATTGCGTTCGTAACTCTATTGTTTTTGTTATGTATTACAATGTAGTAATTACACTAGCTATGTCTTAACCAGAATTAGTAATTGCTTATTGCAGAGTCTCTCTAGAGACTTATAGTCAGAGATTTTCCTCCTAATTACTAATTAGTCCATTAAAGACTGGTAGGAACCGCGAAGCATCTCACAATTGGTCTATACTTTCCAACCTCGGTGGTCGAAACCTCAAGTTCGAAATTCAAAATATCTATTCTAAATATCCAACACGAAAACCACATTTACCATTAACAAGATTCAAGATAACAACGTCGGAGTACACTTTTTAAATCAGCATCCAATGCAAAATCCGTGTAATCTGCAGGCTCTCTCAATGAGATAAGTTTAAATCAGATAGCTCCGTGTGAATCGTTCCGATTATCGCAATTTATCGTAAAGATAAACCTTGTTTAAAGAGAATTAATAAAGTGGCTATCTCGGACGATCAAAGGGATTTTAAAACAAAGTAAATTGATGCGTTCGATAGGTCTTGCAAAAATTCTTTGTGAAGCAGAGGATTATACAAGCTGTGTTATACTGCCCCATGACTGGGCAAAGACCTCTTCAAGGACTCAGAGGAAACTTTCAAATCACAGGATACTAAAAGAGTTTCGAAGGTATGTGAAATTAATTCCCACTAGGTCAGGGTGATGGACTGAGGCCTAAATACTCTCGGATATAGAAGATAACTTAAATATGTTTTAAGATGTTTATTTAACATCTAATGTCTCATTTCAGGAGCGCAATTCAAGTTCAAGTGGGTGTTGCTAGTATTTATGGGCGGTCATATTGTTTAGGCTAGATCGTCTCGAAGTTCAGTTGGAAAAACAAATATTGTATCCCCTGAAACTCCAAAACAATTATTATAATATATACCTTTCTCGAACTGAGTGTCTGTGTTATCCATTGATAAAATCTCGCCTTGGTGTCACTGTATTAAGGTTTATATTCAGACCTCACGCGAAGAATGTTTTATAGTTATTAATTGACATAACAATAATTGGCCGAGAACTGATTTGTTTCGTGCAAATCAATTGTGGCCATTAGCATAGTGGTTTCGTTCGGTTCCGGGTGGCGTAGTGCTGTGCTATCGATTATCTTTTATCGATTATAATTAGGAGCATTTATTATTGTCATAAATCAGGTTCGATTGTGTTATGTGTAATACTTTTTTATCGTAGATGTAATAGGGCAGTTCTTTAGTCGAAAGTCGAAGATCATGTAATGGATAATTCGTATTAAAACTATTCCAGGAATTAATATAGAAACAAATATAAGTCAATTCTTACGGGAAAGTTACTATTGGACCTTGGCTACTTATAGTTACTAGTAATTAAATAGTATTTAAACAAACGCATCGAAGGAAAAAACGTATAATACCACAAAGAACATAAAAGAACATTCATGCAGCACTGTATATCTGTGGTCGCCGGTTATTATTAATTAGCATCGACACTTTGTCTTTGAAATTTTTTATGTTTACTCACTCAATCTTTATATGTATTCATAATTTCTTGTATTACTCTTTTTAATTTCTGTATGCTCGTAGCTAACCCTAATTTTAGTTTATAAATAGTTTTCTCAGTAAGTGAATTTATGTAATTCTTTATGAGAAATAAAGATCTTAAACCGTAAGAACATAAAAGCTAGCTTTATTGTGTTAACCAAACCTTTGGTATTGCGTTATTTATGTACCGTGAACCGTCCCCATGGAACAATGCTTGATGGATAACAACTAACAATGACAACGGATCGGAATATCGAGGGTGTCGTATTCCCGCGAAATTGTGAAAAGGATTTAAAAAAAACAATTTTTATGGAAACGAGCATGCAGCTCGCCTGGTGATAAGCGACTGTCCTTTAACAGTAGCAACAGTAATCTAATTTTGAGTAAGAAAAAACTGAGATGGCTGCGATGTAGCTTAGTTATACTATAGGTAATAAATAACACTACGCAACCTTTTTGCAGACGAAATCTTAGGCAAAACAAAGTATTCCCCAATAACCATAATCAAAAAATCCTATTCACTTCTCCAGTTTTTTTTTGGTACCTATCTATATGTTTTTATCGTTTTTCATCGCGAATGTATAATTGTTTTACAGTCACCCAGCTGGTTGAGTATGACATTCGAATTTCAATTTAAATACCAAATACACCGGGACAGCCCTAATTTTTAAAACTGACCGGCCACTTTGCATATTTACGTATGCGTAACGCGTGCTGCGACATACACATTTTGCATACCTTTTTTTGGTAATTGGAAAAAGATTTTGACGTTTCTAATTAATATGGTAATTGTTTTTGAGTGTTGATTGGATCTATAATAACAGGTGAATTGTTGAACATACAAAATGTTATTTTCTGTGACGTGCTTTTTTATAAATAAACATTATTATGGAAAACACTTTAACAAGTTTTCTGTGATTATAATCGCAAGCTTGACCCACTGATGCTATTCATTACGATAGAACCCAATAATATGCATATTATACGTAGTTAGTAGTCGGTAGCGTAGTTGTATTACGGTACAACTGCAATGCTGAGGTCTCGGGTTCGATCCCCGGGTCCGGCAAAGTGATATCGGATTTTTCTATTCAGTATCACTACGAAGTCTGGAATTTGTGCCAGATATGGCGATAGGCCCGCTCCTTATCGCATCGTGGGACGGAATACGCACGGCGAAAAGTTGGTGCACTAGTTGCGCCTCTGCCTACCCTTTCGGGGATGAAAGGCGTTAGTGTGTGTGTGTGTGTGTATACGTAGTTATCGATACGTGCCGCGTCATTATTCACTTTACTCCTAATTTATGCAAAGTTAAAAAAACATATCGATATCGCGTCCTATGTTTTTCGCACACCATTAACTCGATAAATAAATCAGTCAATTATAGCGCGTCTCATATGAAAATATTTTCATCGTCATTTTTTGTGCGCGAACGGAATGGTAATGTAGCGGACTTTCCGTTGCTTATTTTAATCAATTCCTTTGATAATATTGTCAATCAACGTTTTTTGCACATAGCGTTGACAGAATTAATGTGATATGGCTTTTGGAAGATGCTGTTAAATGTATTTCTGTCGCCAATATCAAGTGTCCGGTTTTATATTTCTATTTATGTTCGATTATGTCATATGGCATTCATGATTTTATATTTCATGTCTTTTAACCAACGTATTACAACTAATTCTTCCAAAATACAAAACCGTCAATAGCTTTCTGCTTTAGCAAGTTTTTTTCTTATTATTATGGCATTGAATGACGAGACGAGCTTGCCGTTCGCCTGATGGTAAGCGATACGACCACACATAAACAGTAGCAACACCATCCAGCACCTTGAGTTATAAAGTACTGTGTGATATTCCACTGCGCTCGTCATCCTGAGACATAAGATGTTAAGTCTCATTATGTCCAGTAGTTACACCGGCTACTATCATCCTTCAAACCGAAACACAACAGTGCATGCACACTGCTGCTTGGCGGTAGAAATAGACATTGCGGTGGTACCTACCCAGACGGACTCTTACATATGAGATAAGTAACAACAAAATTTTTCAATACGCTATTATTAAACTCAGAATGTAATGAATGAACATAACAAAATAAATACGGAGTTGGAGTTAGTTAAAACATCAGTACAATTTCAATCAGAGAAACACGATGAATTTAATAAAAAGATGAAAATGGTGTCCGAAGATATAAAGAAAATCAATTCCCTAGAATCTAATTTATGCGAAGTGCAAACTCAAAATAGATTGCTAACATTACAAATGAATATGAATGACCAGAGAGATAGGTTGATGAATCTTGAAATAATTGGAGTTCCAGAAAAAAAAGACGAACACCCTGTTGATACTATTTTGAAGATTGCTGAACTTGCTAATACAGCAATTGAACCAACCGATATTGTTTATGCAAATAGAATTACACCAAGAAATAAGGTCCAGGGTCGTCCTAGAATATTAATTGCGAAATTATCATCACGACTTCTCAAGGACAATATTATTTCAGGAGCAAAAAAACTACGCTTGACTACTAAAGATCTAGGTATGGCAGGTGAAATAAAACCAATTTTTATTAATGATAACTTAACTCCATACAATAAACAACTTCTTAAGAAATCCAAAGAAGTGGCCAAAACTAAAGAATATCAATATGTATGGTCAAAAAACGGAAGGATATACATAAGAAAGTGCGACACCAGCCCTATGATTCAGATATCGGACGAAATAGATTTAAAAACCAAAGTTATTTAGGTCACACATATTCATCAAAGAAAAAAAAAATTAGTGCTATTACGAAGAGTTTCATAATATTAAACTATCTTTGTACAGTGAGTGTGGAAGTCGCAAATATTTCATGTGTCACTTCTAGCCTATCTAACTCCTTTACAATGCACATTAATATTATAAGGACGTGTCGGTACTCTAAAATATACTACCGTAAGTTAATTATGATTTCTTATCTGGCGATTACATTCAATATATCGAAACTTATATTAATAATTATCAATGTTAAGATAGAATATTATTTTGCTACACTGAGTATTGGAATCGTATTCTTTTCATATAGTGTTGGTTTTGCAATTTTTTACCCGGACTATTTTGAACTACCGACAATTACTGAGCCCAGTATATATGTCTATGTCGTATATAATAATCGTATAGATCGTTATTTATTCTCAAGTAAAATATTTTTGGTCTATTTTTTATATAAATAGTTATAATGGCGAAACCTAACATAAACATTTTCTATCAAAACGTTCGTGGCCTAAGAACAAAAAATTCTGAGTTTAAGCAAGCTGTTTTAAGTTGCGAGTACGATGTAATTATAATAACCGAAACGTGGTTACATGACGGATTTTTCGACCGTGAATTATGCGATGATAGATACGACGTCTTTCGTCAGGATCGTGATTTGACAATCAGTAAGAAACTGTCCGGGGGTGGTGTGATGATACTAACACGACGCGAATTGGGTGCAGTGCGAGCGGAATGCCGTGCAGCACCATTTGCAGAAATGATAACTGTGTCTATTCCAGCGCGTGCGCTTGTCACCGAATCTGAAGTTAGTTGCGCTGATTTACACATAAGCGCTGTTTATGTTAATTCTGAGAATTTATCGTCAGAGATCGGTTTGATAGTTAACGAGCTGGAAACTATGGAAACTATGTCTATATTGCTACTCAGCAAATATTATACTTATTTACAATTTACTAAACTGATGAATTAAGTGCAGTGTGGCTGTTTAACTGTATGTGCTTGTAGTGGGTACTGCTTCTTCCCTGTCGAGATAACGAGGGTAAATTACTACCGTTAGAATGTCGGGAAAGTCGGGTAGTTCAAAACAGTGGGCATTGCCCCGAAGGCCGCACAGAAGTGTAAGGGGGGCGCAGGCTATGCAGCCTTTGTCGCAGCCGTCCTCACTACCGTCTTTAGTATCGGTTGAAGTGGAATCTGGGAGGTGTGGGGAAGACACCGAGGGCTTCATATCGGTGCAGGCAAGCGGATTTATGTCGACACAGCGGCTCTCTCTAGTAGATGAGTTGCGGGAGACACATGAACGTGAGCTTGAGCTGCCGGTGGATGCGGGTAGGGTTGGGACTAAGGAGGATGGGGTGAGTGAAGAGCAGGGTTCATTAGTAAATGCCCCCATCGAGGAACGTATTGTAATGACTAACGTTAGGCTCGGAGCCGGGTTAGATTTTCCCTCAAGAGCCAACCACATAGTACAGGAGGCGAAAGAAGCGCTGGAGTCAAGGTCGGCCAGTAACCTTAAAAGGGAGGTCCGAGAGTTGGTGGTGGATAAACTTCATCGGTTGTACAGTTTAATACTGGAGCTCTCAGAGCTTCGAGTGACCATGCGAGCGGATGCAGATTCGGCGAAAGTTGCCACGCTGCGGGCGTCGGAGGAGGCTGCGAGGAAGCATACTGCGGCGGTTGAACGGTTGGCGGCGGACTATGATGCGGCCACTAGGGAAGTGGGTGTGAAGCTGGCTGCCCTTCACAAGGAGGTGGAGGCGGCTCGTCAAGTAGTTGCCCATGACGTTTTGTCAGCGCTTGACGAGACACGGTCACTCATCATGAAGAGGCAGCCAAAGGACCTCACGGCGCAGCTGCGGGAGGAGCTAGGTGCTGTGGGGAAAGCAATAATGGAAGACATGGCACTCGTTCCGGCTCGGGAGTGCGTGATGGAGGACTCGTTGAAACAGGCCGTTATGGAAATCAAAGAAGTAATAAGGGAGGGGTTTAAAAGGACATATGCGGAAGCATGCAGTGCGCCGCGGGCGGTCGGGGTCGGAAGTATAGCTGCCGGGTCTGACATTGGGGCGCCGGCTCGCACCCTTATTGTATCGTCCAAGGATCCTAGAGCAACCTCGGATGATGTGATAAGGAAGGTGCAGTGCGCTGTTGACCCGAGGAAGGAGTGTATACGAGTTGACAAGTGCCGCAGGGTTGGGAATGGCAAGATTGTGTTGGGGCTGGCTGACAGGGGCGAGGCGGACAGAGTTGCTGCGAGGTTAAGGACTGTGGACCTTGCGGTATCGGATGCGCCGCCGCGGTTGCCTATGGTCGAAATCCGGAACGTTCTCGCCTTTAACAAAGATGAGGAGGTTGTGGAGTCACTCTGGACCCAAAACACCCACATCGTTGAGGGACTACAAAGGACATCGGAGAAGGCCAGAGTGCTGTTCCGAAGACGTGCCAGGAATCCCCTAGAGAACCACATAGTACTAGAGGTAACTCCAGGGCTATGGAACAAGATAATCGGGGTTGCACGTATCTATGTGGGGCTTCAACGTTGTTATGTGGGTGACAGGTCGCCTCTGGTTCAATGTTCCCAATGCCTGGGATATGGACACATGCGTAAGGTTTGCACCGAGACGGCGAGGACATGTGCACATTGTGGTGGGCACCATGGAGAGGAGTGCCCTGCGAGAGCAAGGGGTGACCCGCCGCAATGTGTCAATTGTGGCAGAAGGGAAGGGGCGCGGACTGACGGCCAGCATTCGGCGTTTTCCGTAGCATGCCCTGTGCGCCAAAAGTGGGACGCCATAGCGCGATCGAGAGTGGCGTACCACTAAAGGCGCTCTGGGCGGCCCCAGCGAGCTTCGGATCCTGCAGGCAAACCTAGATCGGTCTAGGATTGCTACTGCAGAGATTGTGATGGCGGGTGTAGGTCGTCGGGCGACACTGTTATTGGTGCAGGAGCCTTATGTCGGGACCAGGGGAGAGTTGGCGGATACGGTGCATGGAAGAGTTGTACAAGCATACCCTCCTTGGCGCCGTGGACCTAATAAGGCAGCGATTGTCGTCTTGGATGGTGCTCTTAGGCTTCATATGGACCCCATGAGGCAAACAGAAAATATAGCGAGTGCGCACCTCGAGACCGGTGAGGGCCGGATTGGAGTTGTCTCGGCCTACTTTGAGCCCGGAACGGACCATGACGCCATGGTTGCCTTCAGACATCAGGTCACTGATCTAGAGAGGGTAATCACGGCGCTGGGTACAGGGCGTGTGGTGGTGGGAGGTGACTTCAATGCCTGGAATGTCTGGTGGGGCAGTGTTCACAGTGATGAACGAGGAGAGGCGATGGCTGATCTATTCGATCGGTGCAACATGACGGTGTTAAATGGGGGGGACGAACCGACCTTCGAGGCGTGGAGGCAAGGCCGTGTTTGTTGTAGCCACATTGATGTGACTGCATGTGGCGCGGGTCTGTTACCGCGTTTCACGGATTGGAAAGTCAATTCGTCGATTACGACGTCACAGCATAAGACACTGGTCATAAATTTCGAAGCCATCGCCTTAACAATGACACCACGCTCACGAACGCGTCGCTATAACACTGCTAAGGCAAATTGGACGGTTTTCCGGGAGGCGCTGGGAGATGAAATGAATAGGAAAGGCATCAGTGCGATTGGTATGAGTGAGCTGACTACACAGGACGGAGTGGAGGCTGCCGCGTTGGTCTACACGGAGGCGGTCGTCGCGGCTTGTGAGGCAGCGATTCCCCCGATACGTCCGCCGCATCTGAAGCGGAATCCCCCTTGGTGGAGCAGTGAACTTCAGAGTATGAAGAAAAACGTTGCCACAAGGAGGAGACGAATCAGATGCGCTGCACCCAGGCGGAGGGAGTATGTCGTCCAACTGTACCTTGCGGCACTCCAGGAGTACCGTGAGGCCGTACGGGCCGCGCAGACGGCTAGTTGGAAGAAATATTGTACTGCTGCTGAGGGGGAGAGTATGTGGGACGGAGTGTACCGCGTTTTGCGGGGTACGGAGCGCCGTCGCCCTGAGTGTCTGCTGCGTGGGGGGGATGGTCATGTGTGTACACCAGCTGAGTCGGCTCAGTTGCTACTGAACGAATTTTTCCCGGAAGACGATTTCAGGCAAGACACTCGGGAGCAAGCGGAGTTGAGAGAAGCAGCTCAACCCGAAGCGTTATGGGATGAATGTGGGCCTGACGACCCGGATTTCACGGCATCTGAGCTAGAATGGGCTATGCTGTCTTTCTCACCGAAGAAGGCACCCGGGCCGGACCACCTCACTGCTGATGTGTGTACAGCGGCAATCTCTGGGGACAGAGGATGTTTTCTGGCCCTGGCGAACGCGACGCTTCGCCTGGCATATTTCCCGCGACAGTGGAAGCGGGCGGCTGTATGCGTCCTCCCTAAGCCGGGTGGTAAAGACCCTGCACAACCGCGCTCGTACCGACCTATTGGGCTGTTACCGGTTCTGGGTAAGATTATAGAAAAAATGATGGTGAACAGGATCCGGTGGCACCTTTTGCCAACCATTCATCCAAAGCAATATGGCTTTATGCCCCAGCGGGGGACGGAGGATGCCCTCTATGACCTAGTAAACCATATAAAAAAAAAACTAAATAATAAAAAGATTAACATCTTGGTGTCGCTGGACATAGAGGGCGCCTTTGATAATGCTTGGTGGCCTGTAATAAGGAAACAGATGGCTGGCCGAGGGTGCCCAAGGAACCTGTTTGCTCTAGTCAGTTCTTACCTGCAGGACCGGAGCGTAGAGGTGTTTTACGCGGGGGTGCGCCTGGAAAGGCACACGAACCGGGGATGCATTCAGGGCTCAATTGCGGGGCCTACTATGTGGAACCTGGTGCTGGATCCGCTTATTCGGGACCTATGGGGATGTGGCGTCTATTGCCAGGCGTTTGCCGACGACATTGTGCTGGTTTTCACGGGCGACCAGTTGGGGGACCTTGAGGATCAGGCGAATCGGGTGCTTGACCGTGTGTGCGAATGGGGCGCAAACAACAGGTTACGGTTTGCACCACACAAAACAAATTGTGTCGTAATAACCAGAAAGAGGTGTGTTGGTACCCCGGTGGTGCGCATGGCAGGGCAGACCTTAGCTATGGTCAAACAGGTCAAACTTCTGGGGGTCGTGTTGGACGATCGACTGAGTTTCGGGCCACACGTGGAAATGGTAAGTAAAAAAGTTATTAATTTTTTTTAAGCAACTTGAGAGAGCAGCCAGAGTAACGTGGGGTCTGAATCCGGAAATTGTCCGCACGATCTATCAGGCGGTCGTGGAGCCGGTGATATTGTATGCGGCGAGCGCCTGGGTTGGTGCCGTAGGTCTGCGTTATGTGGTGGCAAGGATGCGTGCGGTACAATGCTCCTTTGCTAAAAAAATTATAAAAGCATATAGGACAGTATCGCATGTGTCTGCTATCGCTATGGCGGGTCTGATACCTATTGAGCTGCGGGTCGAGGAGGCGGCATCACTCTACCAGGTGAAACGTGGGGGCCCCCTGGAAGAACTATATGGGAAGATATTTGAAGGAAAGGTGAAACCGGGAGATATGCCGCACCCAGCCTCATGGCAGTCGATTGCGTACTCTGCGTTGGATGGGTCGGGGGTGGCCGGACTGTGCGTCTACACGGATGGGAGCAAGATAGAAGGGAAGGTTGGTGCGGCACTCTCGGTCTGGAGGGACGATGCGGAGATAAACTTCAGACTTTTTAGTCTGGAAACTTACTGCACCGTTTTTCAGGCCGAGATGTTTGCGATCTTGAAGGCGACGGAGTTAGTGGAATTATATAAAGAACAAGTGGTCAACATTCTTACAGATAGCAGGTCATCTGTTGACCTACTGCAGAGTATATGCACCACTAGCCCCGTTGCCAGCAAGATTAAACACAATATCCGAAAACTGGCTTCTGCGGGTGTGGATGTACGGATGTTTTGGCTGCGGGCTCATGTTGGTATCCCTGGCAACGAGCGTGCAGATGAGCTAGCAAAGCGTGCGGCCAGGAACGGGAATACTGTTGTTGATTACGACAGATTTACGCTAGCATGCGCTAGGGGTATTATCAGGGATAGAAGTTTGTGCAGGTGGCGGGAGGAATATGAAAGTATTCCTTCTGACAAGACAATCAAGATATTCTTCCCTGATGCCCTCTCTGCGTATGCGTATGCGAGGCTGTCGAAACCCAATGCGCTGATGAGTCAGATTCTGACGGGACATGGTGGAACGGGACAGTACCTCCATAGGTTTGGGCTCCGCGATAATGCATGGTGTACATGTGAATCAGAGGTTGTGCAGGATGTCGTCCACGTTCTGGCTGAATGTCCACGTTACTGCCTGGCTCGTTATCAGTTAGAATGCGAGACGAACACTATCGTTGTTCCGGCAAACTTTCCTTATCTAATTAGCTCCAAAGATACAAAGATTTTTTTTTTTAAATATTGCAAAATAATAATGCTGAAGGTTTGCCGGGAGAACGGTAGCACGGCGACATGGTCTCTGGACTAAAAAAAAAAAGAAAGGAGAAATTAAATGTAATAATTCTTAATCTTTAATCTAATAATTAAATCATCTCAATAACGTAATATTTATATATATAGTATAAATAATTGTGTGTGTAGTTATAAATAATTTAATTAATTATTAATTATATTGAACTGTTAGCAATTAAGTAATTAATTAATAAATATTAATGATACAAGGTCCCTTGACAATTTCAAGGGGATTCATGTTAAATAAATAAAAAAAAAAAAAAAAAAAAAAAAAAAAAAAACTATGGTCAATCATCGTAATCCGCTACAATATTATTTATTGGTTGGTGATTTTAATTTACCCTGCATATCCTGGACAAAAGATGGACCAAGACACATCAAATATGGATCCACTGATTCACAGAATACTGGTGTCAAATTGGTGGAGGAATTAAGTCTTTTGGGTTTGGTACAATACAACACCCTACAAAACTACGCTGGCAATACATTGGATCTTGCGTTCTGTAACCTACCACTTTGCATTGCTCCATCCACTTTTCCTTTAGTTAAGCACGATCTTGCTCACCCTTCGTTTACTATTGACATATGTGACCTTTCGCTTTCACCACTTAAACAGCTTACTCTTCCCAAACGTAATTACCGAAAAGGCGACTATCTTGCATTAAATGAATATTTTCGTAAAATTGAGTGGTATTCCATATTGTCTCTCGAAACCGTGGAGGATATGGTCACAGCCTTATATAAAATAATTTATGATGCTATAGATAAATATATACCGATGGCTTATAAAAGCAGTTCCTCATATCCAATTTGGTATAGCCGAGCTCTCATAAAAATAATAAGGGAAAAGATGAAATTACACAAAAAATGGAAAACAAGTGGTAACAGACGTCACTATGATGAATTCTCACTATTACGTAACAGACAACGAAAAATCCAAGCTAGTTGTTATGACAAATACACTAAAAATGTCCAAAACAACATAAAAACGAATCCCAAATGTTTCTGGTCATTTATAAAAAACATGCGTGGCGGTTCTAATTACCCAAAAGTATTAGTTTTCGGCGACTCCAAATACACTGATGGCAAAGAAATATGCGAGGCCTTTAATGAGTTTTTTAAAAGTGTATTTGGTAAACCCTCTGTTTCTAGATTTGCCTCCAATGAGGTGATAAATAGTAACGATAGTGTTAGCAATTTACATATCTCAGAAACATTGGTAGAAAAACTATTAAAATCCCTGGACATCCATAAAGGCCCTGGCAGCGATGATATTCCACCCTTATTCTGGTCTTCGTGTGCTGCTTCATTGGCATTACCTGTTGCTTACGTTTTTAATAAATCATTAAATAGTGGCGTTTTTCCATCGATTTGGAAAAATGCACACATAATACCTATTCACAAAAAAGGGTCTAAAATGAAAATTGAGAACTATAGAGGTATTTCTATCTTAAACACGATCAGTAAAGTATTCGAAAAAATTGTTTATAACTCCATCTATCCGGTAATTACTAAAGGTATTAGCACTCACCAACATGGTTTTATGAAAAACCGGTCTACCGCAACTAATTTGGTGATTTTCTCAGATTTTGTATTAACAAATATGTGTGGCGGGGGGCAGGTCGATGTAGTCTATACGGATTTTGAAAAGGCTTTTGACCGCGTGGACCACTGTATTTTGTTAAGGAAACTTTATGAGTTGGGTATTCACGGAGACCTGTTAAGATGGCTAACATCCTATCTTATGAATCGATCGCAAGCTGTTGTAGTTGGAGGATATCGATCGAATTTTATTACAATTCCTACCGGAGTCCCACAGGGGTCCCACTTGGGTCCTTTGTTATATAATGCGTATCTATACGATATATCTAACCATATTAAATTTTCGCGGCATCTTATGTATGCAGATGACAAAAAAATATTTTGCAAAATAAATTCCCCATTAGATTGCCTTAAATTACAAACCGACTTAATAAATTTAGATAAATACTACACTAACAACCAAATAACAGTCAATGTAAAAAAATGCCAATGTATCAGCTTTACACGTAAAAAAAATCCAATTTTATATAACTATAATTTTAACGGTATCATTATTGAAAGATGTAATGTAATACGTGATTTGGGAGTTTATTTTGATAACAAAATGTTACTTAGTAGTCATGTGGATAACATTGCGGCGAAAGCGTTCAGAAGTCTGGGATTTGTTATTAGATGTTGTAAACCATTTAAAGATGTCGCGGCTCTTAAAACAGTTTACTATACCTATGTACGTAGTATCTTAGAGTATGTAAGTCAGGTATGGTCACCCCAATACTCAGTTTACATAGATCGTATCGAATGTCTCCAAAAGAAGTTTATAAAACATCTAAATTACTGTCTACGCTCACCGGCAGCATCATACTTAGAGGATTGTCGAAGAATTGGTATTCTAACTCTAGAGGATAGACGAAAAATATTAGACATGTGCTTTCTTTATGATATTATAAACAGCAAATTAGATTGTGAGGACCTGGTAGCGGGGTTAGCACTCTGCGCGCCGTCTCGCCGCACTCGACACACGTCTCTCCTGCATGTACCGAGTCGTTCGGCAAAGTACGCAACTAATTCCCCATTAACAAGAATGCCCCGAATATATAACAATGAATTTGCAGACGCCGATTTATTTTTCTTTAAATGTAAATCTACGTTTAAAAAACATATAATTAAGTCTATTATTGATAAGACTTGTATTTAAATGGCCCGAGCCTACATGGTGAATTTCCAACTTATACTAGCATCGATCTTCCACACTTACTAATTTAGCACCAATGTTATTAAAGATATATTTAAGAGGTTGTTTGTGATTAGAACGCAAAATGTCCCACTTGGAACGATTGCATGCTATGCACATTAATAACAAATATGTACTTGTTTTTTTTTTTTTTTCCAATAACTTATATGGGTAGTACACAAACTTTTTCACCTGACTATTAAACTCAGAAAAATGTGTATGTGTACACGTAAAGAACACTTTTTTCGATTAATTTGATAGGGTATGGCATTTATTTGCTTTCTGATTAAGCATTATTTAGTACACCATAATTTAATTGTTTATATTATTAGTTTTTGTCAGCGCATACCAATATACTAATTAGATATAGATTGAAACCTATTTTAGCCTTACATTTTGTGTAATATATTTATAAAATAATGTATTATTTGTAAACGCCGTTGGTTTCTTAATAATAAATAAAAAAAAAAAAAAAAAAAGAGGTTTTAATATAAACGCACTAATTTCTGTTACTTCATTCCTGAATTATACACTTCTTTTTAACCCGGGATCGAACTACACACGGAGGTAGTCGCAGCTAGAAACTAGTATAGGTCAGAAGCTACACACACACGCCTTTTATCCCCGAAGGGGTAGGCAGAGGCGCAACTAGTGCACCCACTTTTCGCTGTGCGTATTCCGTCCCATGATGTGATAGGGGGCGAGCTTATCGCCATATCAGGCACAAATTCCAGACTCCGGGCTGATACTGAAATTAAAAAACCCAATATCAATTTTCCCGACCCGGGAATCGAGTCCAAGACCTCAGTATTGCAGTCGTACCGTAATACAACTACGCCACCGAGGCAGACCAGAAGCTAGTTTAACACAAAATGACTTACATAAAAACATTAACGCCACAATATTCAGGTCGCAAGGCCGTCGAACTCACTGCCAGACGTTGACGACCCGAACAATCACGGTGCCTTCGCCCAAGGATGCTCAAACTTTTTACCTCCCTTTTATGGTGTATAACGTTTTATAAATAGTTTTGTCCGGATTTTATGGGATTACGGCGCTCGGGGAATGTAAAATTGGACCCTTAAAGTGTTGTAAGTGTTTTGGGGGTGAATTTGTGGCGATTTGGGGGTATTAACCCCCTATATAGATATGCGGAATGGGGAGCAAGACTGTGCTGAAAATATTCTAGATTTTAATAGATGTCTACTTTCGTGAGGTTACTTACGTCTTTTGGTTTGATTGTTTATTTACGGCGTGCCTTGATGAAGGAGACAAGCTTTCAAGATATTCCTGTAAATAATCAAGATAGTAAAAAATACCTAGCGCTTAGAGTGCTTAAGATTTCAGTTTTTATTTATTTGTCGATTTATTTCCTTTTTCGGGGCCGCCTACGTTCAGAAGTGGATGACTATTGGCTGATTGATAATGATTTATTATCAACGGCACATTTGATTAGTCGAATCTATTCTCGAAAAATGTTAGACATACAACGCTTATTAAGCCGGTAACTAAAGTTTGACAATCACTCTCGTTCAATTGACACAGAGAGGATTCCTCAGTGCATTACATTGTCACTCCATCACACTCGATTGAGAAGAGTGTGAGTGTCACTCCGTGAGTACTTGACTCGAATCTAGTTTGGTATGTTGTGTAAATAAATACATTTTGGTTAGTGTGGTAGAGTTTTTTTGGTGACATTGAAGGTGTACTTTATTCAACTAGGTGTTTCTAGCGGCTTTACTCAAATGAAAACATAAGCCTTCCCCGGAATAAAAAATGCCATTGATTTTTAATGGTATAAAGAAGCCAATGTTGTTATGGTGTTTGTGCAAATAAATGTATTGTTGTTGTTGTAAATTTTAACCAGCATATGGTATCTGTGTTTTCATTTAAGTCCATTTAAAAGCTTTTTCGTTTACTTTTACCAGATATCCAAACGTTCTCAAACCTATTCATCCTTACATATTGTAAAGCAAACACCCCGCCGCGACTGTCTGTGCGTCTGAACGCGATAAACTCAATAAATACCTAACGGATTTGGATGAAATTTGGTATGGAGATAGTTTAAGACCCTATAAAGGACTTGTGTTACGTTTATCCCGCAAAAACTTTTACGCCGGTGAAGCTGCAAGTACTAGCTATTTTATAACTTAAGCAAGATAGTAACATGTGTTTACTAGAATTTCGTTTACCACCATACCAGCCCTGTATTATATACTGCCCACTGCTGAGCACGGGCCTCCTCTACAACTGAGAGGGTTTAGGCCTTAGTCCACCACGCTGGCCTAGTGCGGGTTGGCAGACTTCACATACCTTCAGAATTCCTATAGAGAACTTCTCAGATATGCAGGTTTCCTCCCGATGTTTTCCTTCACCGTTAAAGCGAGCGATAATTCAAAGAATACACACATAACTTTTTAGAAAAGTCAGAGGTGCGTGCCCTTGGGTTTTGAACCTGCGGACATTCGTCTCGGCAGTCCGTTCCACTCCCAACTAGGCTACCGCCGCTTTGAATTTCGTTTAAATAAGCGAAATACATAGAAATTCTTCAGCCGTCTTTCCGTGATACTCAAATTAACTCACTTCCTCTATTGGTTTAGGAATTAAGTAATATATACGGACTTACAGTTCGACAAATGAAGTGTGTCATAAAGTGAACGTTATCTGCTCACGTCAGGGGCTAATAGTTTCAACTTAAGGCACTTTGACTTGGCCTATCGTGTCCTTAGTTAATAACATTGATAGTCGGTATGTCTGTTGGTATTAAATTGGAATATACGTGTTTGAATTTTCGTTGCGAAGTTTGAAAACTTTTTACTGTTTATGGGTGTTCGACGTTTCGCATACTATCAGGCGAACGGCATGCTCTTCTCGTCTTTCATTGCAATAAAAAAAAATGACAGAAATGCAATGGTCATCACAACCAAAGTAGAATAAATCAAAATTTGAAAGAATGTAACGTTCGATTCTTTTGTACTCGTGCCGTGCCAACGCGGGGGAAATGAGCTTCTACGCAATGTATTTAAGGTTCATATTAGATTAGCAAGGGATGGTTTTAATGACTTTAATAAATAAAAATGCACTCGTTTCAAGAATTGTAGCTCAAAAGTGCTCAACGCTGCTAAAGAAGTTTTCACTTCAAAATTGGATTCGTTGCTAAAAAATTATACGCAATACTGTAATAGCCAGAGTATTTTTTTATAGAAGCAAGATCCTTGGCAGTTAATACCGACACAACGTTCCACAAAATGGCTTTTGTACCCTAAGTTATAAACAATCGCGAGGTTTTTGGTATTTCTTTCGATAGCTTATTAGTGCACCTATCCAACCTATAGGTTTATTTGACATTATATACTAAAACAAAAAACATATAGCCATCCAAGCTATACTATTTGTATAGTTTTGTAGGAAATTTGTAAATATTGTAAGTACCTATACATTTGTAAAAGATCAAAAAAAAATACTGAAATTTGGTAAACTATCCCCGGTCTTCCCTATTCATAGTATCTCTGGCTTTGTTATAAAGGCTGAAGTACAATGAGTTAGATACCGATATTCAAACAAGTGGAATTGGAATTTGCATATTAGGCATTTATTGCCAACAATCTATGACTTGATTTCTGCACGCAAAAGTAAAGCTATCTCACGCCAATCTTCAACTCGAGCCGGGTCATTCCTGCTACAAATATAATTGACCTCAACACAACTCTCAAAGTAACTTAATCTTTTCTTGTTGAACAAACAATTATTTACGAAGAACATAAAGTGTCGGACTCAGTTGTCCGCCTCAAGACAAATGCTTTAATGGCCGTTAAGCACTCCCACCGCAGTGACGTCACGGGATCACCGCAGGATTATGTCGTACTACCAAGATTTGTTTCGGTTCGAATCCGGTAAATTGTATGGTTTGGACTTTAATAATCGTTGTAGTGCTTTATTGCTCAAATACAAACAAGCAAATTAATAATTGAATGCCGCCGTATTGTGCACGCGGTACGACTATCGTGCTAAGGTCTCGCGTTCGAATCCCGGGTCGGGCAAAGTGATATTGGACTTTTCCACTTAATATTAGCCTGGGGTTTGGAATTGAGCCCGGTAAATGGCGATAGGCCGCCCCTCTATTGCACTGGACTTAATATAGCTGGCTAAATGTGGTAGACTCCTGCCTAACGCTAAAAAGGAAAAAATCGTGATGCTACATATGTAGCAATTATTTCTCTGACGATAAATAATCATCAAATCTACACTAGACAAGGTGGACTAAGGCTTAATGTTTAGGCGTTAGTCGAATGGTAGTAGTAGGTCATACCATCGGGGATAGTGCAATACCGCGTAAGTGATAAAAAAAGTCCAATTGAGATTGATCCTTACTACACTAAGCTTAGCATTTATAATACAACACTTTTTTAAAATCACTTACGCTGTTTTGCACTATCCCCGACGATACGTTGATTGATATTTTGCAGTGCAATGCTGTTTTTGAGGTATACTTTTGGGATCAGCTCTAGGAACTCTGATTGCTGATTATCTCAGTATCTCCAATGTATAAGCATTGTGATAAAAATAAGAATTATTCCTTTTTACCTTTTCCGCCAAATTTCTAAAGTTAGAACACAACGAGAACCGACGTCAAAACAATGGCGAGCAAAGCCGCGCGGGAACATTAGCAAAGATAACCAGGTCGGGAGTTTTGGAGTTAAGGTTCCTTGTACAAAGTTTGGGGAATTTACGAGTTTTCCAACTCGGTAGATAAATTAGATTATTGTCGACTAAATGTCACCAGTTGTGTGACGTGTTATGGGCTCATGGCGTTGATTGTGGTAAATAAGATCATGCTGGATCTGCAGCATTAATGGGTTGGTTTGGGTAGTACTAATGCTTCACAGAAAATGAATTTAAAGTGTCTGATGTTTGGTTTTGTTCATCAATTATCGTTCGCTTTAACGGTGAAGGAAAACATTGTGAGAAAACCTACATACCTGAGAATTCTCCATAAGAATTTCGAAGGTATGTGAAGTCTGCCAACCCGCACTAGGCCAGCATGGTGGATTAAGGCCTAAGCCCTCTCTTTAGTAGAAGAGGCCCATGCTCAGCAGTGGGCAGTATATAATACAGGGTTGATTGCATTGCATTAAAGGTGTATTAATGTCTTTAAATGTCAAACATAACTTGTTCTGATTCATCCCTTTTCCCGATCGATCCTAAGATAGCGATAGGGATGGTTTATACCTGTCGTTAAAAATTAAGAAAAGCATGTCATTGTCCAAAGACTTCTCCAAAAAATTATCTACTGAACTCAATAAATAATCGCCTAAAGTTCATGACTTAAGTCAACCAGTCAGGGGATTTTGATCCGCACGCATCTCGAGGCAATCTTTATGGGATTTGTGTTTAATCCATTCTGAGCGTAACATCCGCTACATTTACACGTTACGTCATAACCGGTAATCAGTGCCTGCGATTTATTGTTAACAAATGTTATGTCTTGCCGGAAGTTTATGGCGGTTGTGATTGAGAGGCTGTAGCGGTTCAGTAAAAGCTCTTAAGCTGTAGTTATAATAAAAACAGGTCTAGAATGTCGAATAATTATAATTGTTCATTGAGTATTGCGGGTAGCGGGTGACGCTACTTGGGGAGGCCTACGTTCAGCAGTGGACGGCGACAGGCTAATCTATTGATTGATTGAGTGTTGCAGTAGTGATAGTAATGCTTTGTTTATTTGCTTGGTTTAGTGGCAACGTATATCATGTAACGGAAGATCCTGGGTTCGATTTGTAAGTTATCCAAAACTGTATGTTGCTTGTACTGAGCCCATATTATGCTCGCGTCTTGATCACTCAAAATGGATTGAAGCCAGGCAGAAGCTAAATCAAATTCATGCTGAAACACTATAAAAAAGAGCTATTCTGCCATAGAGAAAACGATAATAGTACGCGTCAACCATTATCGGCTATTGTCTTAGACAGAATGTCACACTAAATCATGGAATTATTATACACTACGAAGTTAACACATTCAAATCAAAACAATAATTAGACTAACACGAAAAGAACAATTATTAATATACCCCTAATGAATGACTGGCCGTTTCGTTAGCCGCTCATTCATTCACTCACTTAATCTAATTACTCAGTGTGAGCTTTAAACGAATGAACATTGAATGATTTGCATTTTAACTGATACTTTTTGACGCCCTTTGTTTTTTTATCTCTGCTTTTAGTTGAAATAATGGTGATTTATCATGTGTCACGGAGACCTTTTCGGGTCAAACGTTGAATTTTTTTTATGCATATTTTTCAATTTTATTAATTTAGCAAGTCATTCCCGAGGGCGAATGTCTAATTACTTTAATAGTAGGTGTGTTTTTTTTATTACGTTTGATTTTTAAATAGATTTCATTAATGATGTTGCGTGCAAATCCTTTGTTTGTTTTAGAGTGCTTTAACGATAAAGAGAAACCTCGCCAAAAATTGCATAATTAAGTATTATTCATAGCTGTGATAGCCTAGTTGGGAGTGGAACGGACTGCCGAGACAATTTCCGGAGGTTCAAAACCCAGGAGCACACACCTCTGACTTTTCAAAAAAGTTATATGTGTATTCTTTAATTATCGCTCGCTTTAACGGCGAAGGAAAACATCGTGAGGAAACCTGCATACCTGAGAAGTTCTCCGAATTTCGAAAGTATGTGACGTCTGCCAACCCGCACTAGGCCAGCGTGGTGGACTAAGGCCTAACCCCTCTTAGTAGTAGAGGAGGTCCGTGCTCAGCAGTGGGCAGTATATAATACAGGGCCGGTATGGAATGCATATATTAACACTTTGGCCTGTGTAGAGAACAAAAGGGATAAATTAAATTAATATCAGTGCTCGTATAAATAATAATATATCCTGCTGTATTCTCTTAAGGTACATCTAAGGGCACATTGGTATGCATATCTTCGTATTTTCCTTTCCAGGATAACACATTGCTAACCCCACAAACCTTTCCACGAAACAACCTTTCATACCAATTTAAATGTAAATAAACACGCCCTTGATTTATATCGCAACGTGAAAATTAAACGTCTCTACACGTCCTTATAACACAAGAAACACGAATACGAATTCAAAACTTAATTAAATCGTTATCGCGGAGTGGAGTTACGAGAGATACTGAAGGCGTAGCGGTTGGTGAGGTCGTAGTGCAAGCGACGAGATGTGTAGCTTCGCTGGTCCTACGAACTCGATTCCGTTTGATCCGTAGGTACAATTAGTTTGGTTGCTTTATTGTATACTTGAAATAAGTATAGAATCACTACATACTAGGGCGTGTGAAGTGCCTGATAACTGTGGAAATAAAAATATTAATAAAAGATCTAATGTTATCCCAAGTTATTCTAAGGCAATAAATTAGATTATGGGACAAACCAAGAAGTTACATTTTGTGTCCTAGTTGTTCATTTAAATTCTAGTTTTAAATGTAGTAACAAAATAACGTCAATATAATACATACTTTACTAATAATATCAAATAATACAATCGCTCCAGCGTATAGAAATAAAAAAATATCGCAGTCACTAGGACTACGCCGTGAGCCGGATGGTCGAAATAACCGGGCAATTTAACAATGTCTCCGACAGTAGCAATCTACAGTGAAAAAGCTGCCACTTTAATTTGTGCTAATATTATATGTCGTCAGTGTAGATGACATCGCCTACTGTTGCGCCATTTGTGTTTCGACTCGACGCCGACGCCCTACGGATTTTTTCGCGCGGCTTTTCGCCTCGCCTGAATTTTGAACCGAAGTTGTCTACTTTATGTTGCGAAATGAGAATTGTTTGTTGCAGGGATTTTTTAGGCTTTTTGCGTTGTGTTCGTTTTACGTATGTGTATTCCATTATAAGGATTTCTAATGGTTACGCGAATGTTAGACATTTAAATAAAACTATTTTACGGATTTTATCGCGGTTTTTTAATTTATATTTTCTCCTGACGTTTCGAAGGCTTTGCAGCCTTCATGGTCACGGGGCGGAGTGAGGTGTTGGTTGTCCGAAAAGTAAATGTTACAATATCTACTTACATTTAACAATTACAGAAGATTTTTAAAATTATTAGTTGTTGACGGTCCGATCTACGCAGAATGAGCTCACAGTGTCTTGAAGTCTGGCAGCCAGTCTTTTGGGACTACAACCAACACCTCAGTCCGCCCCATGTTCACGGGACCATGAAGGCATGAGATCAGCCATGGGATATTATAGTGCACAAGTGTGTGCGCAGTACAAAAATTAACTCGCTATTCCTTCACTCTCATAGTACGGTGAGACGGCAATCCGACATGACCGGAGAGAGATCAGGCGCAGGACCAACGGCTTTACGTGCTTTCCGAGGCACGGGGGTATCACACCGACAACTTCCTGACTCCGAGCTGCGACTGAGTAATTTTAATGTAGTGCGAAGTATCCCACAAGTTGTGTATCTGAGAGTACCAAAGGCTTTCAGTTCCACAACATTGCGAGTAAAAACTTACATATACAAAAAGACACCTGTGGGAATCGAACCTGCGTTATACCGTTTCACAGTTTATCGCTCATCGCGGCACGGAGCCTGTCAACTTACATAATTTAATTCCTAAATTAATGTAATAAATTCTTACGTAACGCAATTTAAATGCGACGCCTGATGGCGTATTACGTTACATTTTAAACGTCTCATAGTAGTAATATTGTGTTTATTAAGTACTTCACAATTTTTCTTGCTGGACAATTATTTTCAAAAAGTAGCTTAGTCCTTCCTTAGTCAAAGCTTCCTTCTCACCAAATTTCATCAAAATCGTTCAGCCGTAAAAGCAAAACGTAAACAATTTCACATATAAGTATGAATTTATATTTTAAGTTTGTTTCTCCACACGCAGTAGCTACCATTCAAAGAATACGCGGTGCCACAACTGGAATGAACCACAGTGTAACGTGAATATTATGCATTCGACAATTCGCACGTCTATATACGTCCGCGAAACCACAGGATAAAAATCTCTCCAGAGAAAATTTATTTTAGAATCCCGAGAGAGTACTGCGAGTACCGGATTTCTTTAAATTAATGTAAGGAATAAAGTTTTAAATTGTTACACGGTCGATGTTCACTTTGAAATTTAGACGAGGAGCTAGGACCACAGATTAAGTTAATTTTTTAAGTAGATGGAATGAGTAACGTTGATCACAACTCACGAATGGAGTCGCTGTTATCTATACTAATATTATAAAGAGGAAAGATTTGTATGTAAGTATGTTTGTAACGAATAAACTCAAAAACGACTGAACGGATTTGGATGAAATTTGGCACACGGGTAGATCATGTCCTGGATTAACACATAGGCTACTTTTTATCCCGAAAAATGTTTTTCACGCGGGCGAAGCCGCGATCAGAAGTCTATTCTTTAAATACACGTACAAGTACCTACTTTTAAAGACTGATAGATTAAGCAGGTCTCCCGTATACGAAACAGGCCGGCTGGTATAATACTTTTGACCGGCAAAGGATAACTATCTCTCGTCAGTCGACACTATGTGGACTCCACTCCGCTTAGCATCAAGTGTGGGGTCAATGGTCACTTTCCGTGCTCGTGTAAAAAAAAGCGAGAGTAATTGGGTAAGTGTTAATGAAATTATTTTTCCATAGTAAAATTGAAGAAGGGCCTGGCATTATGAGGTAATGTCTTAAGAGGACAAGTACATTCTATGCTTTGTTATTCAACGTTTTGGGCGACACTGGTACTTTTCAGCGGCATTCATAACGCTTACCATCAACCGATTTCCGAGGTAGTATAAATATATATCGAATTGAGAGCTTTGTCCCCTTTCTGAGATGGGTCAAAAAGACTTTCAAAGGATCTAATCTAACTTTAATCGGTGTACTCGTGATTATAATCAGCAAACCTAACATTTCAAATTAACCAAACTTCGCTATTTAATACACTCTTCCGCTAAAATTAAAAGCAAATGAATAAACGGACCGGAATTATAGTTATTATCAGAAGAGTAAAACTTCCGATCCACAAACGTACCTACATCAGAATTAGATTTCTACGAATCGTACTGTTTACCGCCAAAGTTGATAACAAATGTAAACATAAGTTTTGGACAGATTGGCAGCTGTATAAATAGATGATGTGATAACGGTAAGTGGGCAGTTTCAATGGAAGAGTAAATATTTGATCGGCTGATAAGACGATATAATTTAAGGAAATATATACTTATCGTAATTGTTTGTCTTTTTGATGCTTATTACTTTATGTAAAAGTTATTAAAGGATCTCTAGCGCGATAAATATGTACTATAGAAACTTTCATATCAAAATTCAATAGATGAGTATGTAAAATAACATTATTAAGAACCTTTTTAAAACTAATTCTAGAATATTTTAGGCTATGTAAGTTATCACTCGGTGATTGTAAATAAATTACTTTAGCCATAAGTTTCATGCAACGTGTGGTTTCTACTCATCCTAAGCTAAAAGTGGCGAGATAATATATTTTTTATCATTTATTCATGACCCGCTGATAACACACCATAAAATTCCCCCCATCATGCGATTTACTATACAAAATGAGTATAACAAAATATATAAAGACGGTTGAATTAAATTATTTTTTTACGACAACGCACGCGCCGGGCTCCCGGTCTATGCGAAGTGGCTCGTAAACGTTTATGTTTTAATGTCATAAAAAAATTCTTTATGTAAAAACATATTTTGTTACAGTGTGTTCGCGGGTTTATATTAAATGTGGTGCGCGTTGAGTTAATATTGAATTATGTATGACGTTTTGGCGTACTGACGGGTGTGAGTTCGATTCCTAGTGCGTTCTTTTTTCTGTTAAGACCGATGGGAATGCAAAAAAAATGCGACTTATTCTATATAATAATGTAAAAGTGATGTATGTTATATTTGTTCGAAATATAAGAATTAAAATCAATATGCCAAAAAAACTTTTTTTTGTTTACGATACCAATTTACAAAATGTTTGGTGTGTGTAACAGTTAACCCGCAAATAGGCTGTTAATTCAACCATCAGGTATAAAAACACTAGTTTGTGCTTCCAAACGAGTCCGTCGTGGAGGGTTAACTGCCCATTTGGAGAGGGGCTGGGGGTACAATGAGCCTCATATGGGTTAAGTTTTTACCGATTTTGGAATTGTCCTTAGGTATTCATAATTACAATTTCCCTTTCTAAAACAAACCAATTAAAGTGTTTTGGCTATTTTACCGACAAGCTATACAGGTTATATTTATAGAAAATAATTTCAAAGTTATATGTTTGAAAGTAATCTGTATTCATTGCTTACACAATACGTACCTAAACAAACACAAACATTCCCGAAAGGGTAGACAGAAGAACTAGTAAATCTCCGTACCGCTTACGCCCGGTGTGCCCAAAACCCAAAACCCAAAGTGGCGGGTCGTTCAGACCCCAAGATTGAGGTCTGCAATTCTATCGGTGATCGTCAACTCGAAATTACGCAGCATCATGATCGCAATGCGATGTTCCATTTACAATCTGTTTATATCTAGCTTTTCCACGCGACTCCGCTCTTGCAAAAGTCCATTCTCGGATTGAAGCCACTTGAAACTCAACTAATTTTACTGACGCACTCAGTCGTCACTTAACCGTACCTAATCATAAGTAAGTTATTTTAATTGGTTTATTGAGCATCCAGATAGTGAACGCTTAATATTATTACCAAAAACAGGAAATGTTTTATAAAAAAGTAGCATTTGAAATATTTTAAATTGTAAATATTTCCAGACTGCCTCGGTGGCGTAGTTGTATTACGGACTGCAATGCTTAGGTCTTGGGTTCGATTCCCGGGTAGGGCAAAGTGATATTGGATGTTTTCTAATCCGTATCAGCCCGGAGTCTGGAATTTGGGCCCGATATGGCGATAGGCTCGCCCCCTATCACATCATGGGACGGAATACGCACGGCGAAAAATGGGTGCACTAGTTGCGCCTCTGCCTACCCCTCCGGGGATAAAAGCCGTGAGAATGCGTATGCGTAAATATTTTAAAAGTCTCCTAACGGAATCATAAAAGATGCAACACCTAATACATAACCAAATGTTTGTCACTGATACGATGACATAAATGTATGTCGATATAATATTTTAGTTCCACTTACTGGCAGTGGGTTTCTAGGATAGAAAGCTAGCTTACTAAAATCCCGAAGCGTTTCGTGACTCCAAGAGGAGGTTAATTGGTTCCCAGTTGTGCAAAGGTATCTTTAAACCTATCTATATCTACATAGATAGGTATGTAGTTAAGTAAAAGTGGACACTTTTGCGAAAACACAATTTGGTTCCTTTAAGAGAAAACGTGTATCTAAGCCAATGAAATAGACCCTTAACAGTAACTGTGCAGAAAATCGTTGGATTTAAAAATATAATTTAGACTGCTCAATGCCCATATAAATACTTAAAATACCAGAAGAATTATGGATGCGCTGTCGTAATAAAGTAAAGAAATGAACGACACACAAAATCTCATATTGCTAATGATTTCTGTAATTACCGCAAAAATAAACCTCATCAGGTAAGATGAGAGTAATTACATGTTCATGCGAAGTGAGACACCACAGCCTAGCCCCAATGCAATAACTGAGCGCGCTCATTTACGCTCTCAAGTGAAACATGTGTTTCATTTGACACACGCCCTCAACCCTCCAGTGCTCAGACAGGGCCTGAAGAGCCCACTCGGCAGGGTTCCCTCCGTTCGGAGGGTTAACGTTTCGTGCGAGAGTGCGAGGGAATATTGTATGCGCTCTTGAGATTGACGGGTTGAGATTGACGGCTTAATAAGGGTTTTCTTATGTGGTGATTAGGTATTGTTCTAGTCTCTAGCAAATGTTGCACCGGTACGGAAAATTTATTGTGGTACTTGAGTTTGTGTCAGATTTGCAGTTTATGTGACAGAATAGTAACTTCAGTAATAATAATAATAAACTAAAACTAAACCTGAAGCTCCAGCTAGCTAAAACCTGAAGCTCCAGGGTGGAAGTGCTCAAGCTGCGTAATAGCGAGGAAACCCGCTCCGGGACGCGTCAGCGACCCGCGATGGTGAAATCGGTGCACACCTCTCGACACCCTTTAGCCACCCACACCGATGTTGCGTCCTTGGCATGCGCCGCTTTTGGGATGCCCATCTAGTGGGGGGCAAGTCACCGTCTGCCTTGATTACAAATGATTGAGACATTTTACTTGGCAGGCGTCCCGTTGTCTCAATCAATAGCCCAGCAACCAGTCCAGCTAGATCCCATCCATAGACCCGGTATAATTCCCATCTTCTCCGCAATAGTCCTTGCACCTTGCGGGCGCTGTCTTTGGCTGTATTTCCATAAGTACAGACAGAGAGAGTACCTACAAGGTGTACACACCCCAACTAGAGTAACGTATCTTAAAGGGGCCTCTACGTGTTGGATCCATATCCCCACGCAAGCCTTCCAAAAGGACCGGCCTTCGTGCCGTGATTTCCCGCAGGAAAGATACAACATAATAATAATAATAAAAATTTATTTGCACTTAATCACATACAAGAATCACATAAGACTAAAACTAAATGTTATAGATTCTTACAAAATTTTAGGTCCTCTGGCTCCCAAACTAGGTGTATACCTGTATCTTGGGAGTCAGTATTCCATATTTGAACTAAGTTTCTGGAACACAGTAAAAAAATCTGGTACATGATACAGGTTTGAATAAGAAACATCTTCATAATTCAGGTTTCATGTGTATGCGATAATTAAGGTGTTTTTATTTACTATACATATGTTATGCAATAATATAACTCATAACTAACTTACTAAATTTATACAAAAAGTTTAGGTCCTCTGGCTCCCAGACCAGGTATACACCTGTATATTGGGAGTCAGTATTCCAGATCTAAAGTATGATATCTAGTACATATAATGTTTTACTACATATTACAGGTTGGAATAACAAATATCAAAATTCCAGTTTTATATGTACAGATCAAATTAGGGTGTGTTTTTTGTGTTATGTTAAAAAGAAATAAATGCTAGAGATACATAACACCAATAATGCCAAAACTACTATGTGGAACTGCACTATTATATATTAAGAATGGTTCATAGAGTTTAGATGTATAAATAATAATTAATAATTAGTTTTATTAATTGAAATTAAGTCTTCTGTTTTATCATAATTTTGGTCAAGTAGCCAATTGTAGATTTTCTTTTTACATACGTATTTGGTTAGGGATTGAATATTTAGATGTCTATGTATTACATTGTATAAACGAGAACTCAGTATGTAATACTGTCTACTAGCAAAGGTAGTTCTGTATCGTTCAACTTGACACACTCGATGTGTTCTACGTAGATATAGTGAGGTGTTATTATTAGGTCGAGAAGTATGTCTACGCAAAGCGGAGCGGAGCACGAAGAGTTGCCTGACTGTAAGTACCTTGCATTCTAAGTATAATTGTTCAGTGGAATACCGTAATGGTTTTTGTAACATGACTTTTAAGACAGCTCTCTGTGCTCTCTCCAAAGGAAGCAGACAAGATTTCATAGTACCCCCCCATACTACTACACAATATGACAGTAAAGATTGGCATAAGGCATAATATATATTCGTTAATATTTGTGTGTCAGTAAAATTTCTAATTTGTTTAAATATGTAAATGGTTTTCCTTATTCTGGTTATAATTGTTTCTATATGTTTATTCCAATTCAATCGCTCATCTATTACTACACCAAGATATTTTATATGTGGCGTTCTAGTTAAATGAGGACATAAGCATGGGAACCCAGATCTTAAATTTTTGTTACAGGAATGTAATTGAATATTATAAGAATCTTTTGTAGGTTGAGTAGTTTGATTTAATGTGAAGGTTATAAATTTAGTTTTAGCAATATTTATAGTTAAAAGATTCTTCACTAGCCATTTTAATATGATAGCCAAAGATTCTTCAGCATGATATTTTACTTCATCCCAGTTTGGGCCATGAACAATGAGTGCAGTGTCATCTGCATATGTAAAAATGGTACAGTTATTAAGTTTTAACCTACATAATTGGTCCACATAAATTAAAAATAGAGTTGGACCCAGAATGCTGCCTTGTGGGACACCATAGCTTAAGGTTTCTTCATTACTTTCCCAGTCTTCTATCCTAACCAATTGTGTTCTATCAGAAAGGTAACTTGTAAATATTTTTAGTGTATTACCTCTTACCCCAATAATTTCAAGTTTTTGTAGGAGTTTAGGAACAGACACTGTGTCAAACGCCTTGGATAAATCCAGGAAGATTCCCATGCACTTGTAACCCTTGTCCAAGTTTCTAGCTACAAGATCACTTAATCCGAGAACTGCATCCTCTGTGCATCTACCTGATACAAAACCAAATTGATTGTTGGATATGATATTGTATGTGTCGAGGTATTTAACTAATTTATTATTTAGTATTTTTCTAATATTTTAGACAAAATTGGCAATATAGAAATAGGTCTGTAGTTGTTTATGCAGTGTTTATCACCTGATTTGTAAATTGGAAGTACAAGGGCCTTTTTTAGGGCTTTTGGAAAAACTCCAGAAGTAACAGCGAGATTACAGATATGTGTAATGATGGGAGCCAAGATGTTATGTGAGGTTTGAATAACTTTAGTAGGAATACCATCCCAGCCAGATGCGGAATCTGTACGAAGGCTCATAATGATCCGATCAACTTCATCTACTTCCACCTCTAGAAGGACAAACGAATTAAGTTGCGAGGTTACATTCTCACAAATATTTGTAATTAAAGACTGAGTTCCCATAATGTCTTTGGCCAAATTGGCCCCAATATTAACAAAGCAATCATTAACCAAATTTGCTGATTCTTTAGGAGTCTTGCCCAATTTGAGAAGATCTATACACGGTGTTTTAGTTGCATTCATATTGGATACCTTTTTAATGGATTTCCACATAGCTTTAGGGTCTTTTTTATTTCTGGCAAATTCTTTTTTATGGTATTCAATTTTGAGGTTTCTCAGTATCTTACCACAGAAATCATTGAAATCATTCAGTGTAGTCGATGTAATAATTGCAGTATTGAGACATGTCGCATTTTTTTTATGGCATTAAATGACGAAACGAGCATGCCGTTCGCCTGCTGGTAAGCGATACTACTGCCCATAAACAGTAGCAACACCATCCAGCACCTTGAGTTACAAAGTACTGTGTGGCATCTCACTGCGCTCGTCATCCTGAGACATAAGATTTTAAGTCCCACTATGTCCTGTAGTTACACTGGCTACAATGTCCTTCAAACCGAAACACAACAGTGCACGCACACTGCTGCTTGGCGGTAGAAATAGGCATTGCGGTGGTACCCACCCAGACGGTCTCTTACATATGAGAGACCTACCACTAGTAATTCAGCATCTCAGCAATAACCAAAAATATTTAATTTATAACGGAAACAAACATAATTTTATTTTCTTATAATATAGACCGACTTGAGAGTGAATACTTAAGTGATCACCATAAAAACAGAATCAGAAGATTCTAGAATCCATTACTTTTATATTATATGGTTTCGTAACGAGCCGATCGTTAACTTTCGCGTTATATTTTACTTGAAAATTATGAGTCATAGCACGTGTTTTACAACTTCGGATTAAATGGTATTCATCAGTTTTAACACAAACAAATACAAAAGCCAATCAATATCTCAAATAAATGATCAAATAAGTACCATACTAGCTGTCTAATAAGTCTCACTTTGAAACGGGGGCTAATGCTATTAAAATATCCAGTAGGCATTCAGTACTCAGATGTAATGGATTAGACTCATTAAGATAAATCTGAATAGTACAATAAGATTAATAAGGCGCACAATGATGTGTATACAGCCGTATGTGACGAACGGACGGCGCATGCGCATCTGAACAAAACGATGCGACACTTCAATCGATTTTAATAAGGGTCTGTGCACACGAACGACTGATATCGTAGTATAATTACTGTGTTGTTTCAAAAACGATTCTTTTATAGATACAGTTTGAACCGTTATCAATGATCGATCGTCGTTGATGTGATAAATCGCCGATCGCGATAAGACCGCCATTTGTACTTCTTGTTTGAGTGTGGTCTATATTGTACATGTATATGTTTCTTTTATGATTTGATGTAAAATAAAGAGTTTAAATAAATAAATGATGGAGTAAGCATAGATGGAACGAGCTAACTATCATTTAGCGAAGGTATTTTTCGTCCCATGATGTGCGCAATAAATGAATCAATGCCATCGCAAAATCGGGCATGAATTCGAGTCGCGTACAAATATTATATTGCCCTTAATTGAATAACGCAAATTTGAGCATACATATTTTAAAAAGTACCTGTACGTTAGGTTATAGAAAAAGAAATATATAATTTTAGCGGTATAAATCATCGTAGATTCAAAATCGGTTGTCACCAGGGCCTTACTAACCATTTCGAATTAATCACAAATACAGTTCGATCGGCGACAAAGCGATACACTTGCGGTTACAAAACTGCAGCATTAATATCGACGACAGCTCTCTTAGCGAGACATAGAGCAGGCTGCAGAAGGTGTTTCCGAGTCGTTTCCTTCAAAGGAGATGGTCTAATGGTAGTTTATATTTATTTACTTTTAAATATTATCACTAAACCACACAGCCAACAGTGGGAATGCACAAGACACCATGTTTTGATCTAGTAGTGACAAGTAGAAGCTAGTCGGTCGCCTAGTAGGTGCTTTACAGCGCTAAACACCACACAAGATTAGGTAAAGTGCTGTATAGGATCATAAAGTCATCAGATGCATCATAATGCCCAGTTCTACTGGTTACAATCTTCAAAGCAAAACATAGCAGTTGCACATTCCTCTTTGAGAAAGAAAAACAATATCAGTCCCGTATTAAAATATTCTAGCCTACGGTTAGTTAGACTGACAATCTATAGCGGGTTAGCATGATGGACTGACCCAAAATGTCTCAGTCGTAGATCGAAAGGAAATGATAGGTATTATATCTAAGTATCTATTATTTTACTATGTCCAACACTAGGTAAACGACATCCAGATATTACCTAACATTCGAATCACATCAAAGACCTGTCCCATCTACAGCTCGCTTTGTACAGTCCAGCTCAAAATAAACAGTTGACAACTGGCGACCGCGACACAGAAGCGATACATCGCGCGCCGCGCGCTCCGTCGATCATTATTTACGCGGTGTCCATTGAGATATCACACGAATATGCTTTGAGAGGCAATGAATCTTCTAGAACAAAGTGCTGGGATTAATCTCAAAATTTCTATGTTTTTTATTCATTTTACTGCCTCGGCGGCGTAGTTGTATACCGATGATCGCGATGTGTCGAGATTGAATCCCGGGTCGGGCAAAGTGATATTGGGTTCAGTATCAGTTCGGAGTCTGGAAATGTGCCTGGTAAATTGAAATATGGCCCTATTACATGGGACCTAACAAAGCGAAATGTGGGTGTGTTACACCTATGCCTACCCTTGAAAAGGGAAAAAAGCGTGATGCTGCGTATGAATGTTTATACATTTTAATGATGAGAAATATAAGTCGCTCGTCTGATGGTAAACGCCCGAAAACAGCAGCAATGTCACCCGAATTCGAATCACAAAGGTTTGCGATCACTACGCTCGTAACCCTAGACGATAGATAAAGTCTCATAAAGAATGACCAGTATTTTACAATAAAGTTTAATATGTGAATGCGTGCGATACAAATTACGATGAAGAATATATTTAACCAACCTATTTTCTATCTATTCCATTTTAATCGTGGCAGGTCTCTCGTGTGCGATACGCCGTATGGGTACGCTTCACCGGAATGTCTTTTTTTACCGCCAGGTAACATGTATATGCACTGCTGTGTTCCGGTTTATTGGACATTATGAGACTTAACACCTCATGTCTCGGAGTGACGAGCGCAGTTGAGTGCCTCGGAAGTATAGTACCTTGATATTCAAAGTTCTTTATGTTTTTGCTACCGTATATGGGCGAGCGTATCGCTTACCACCAGGCGAGCGCCATGCTCGTCTCGTCACTCAACTGCAATAAAAAATATATATTAGAAATAAAAAATATTTTCGTTTTCCAAAATTAACGTGAAAATAAATTTTATCAGCAAATAGCAATTGGTAATGTTAAATAAATTCCAGAACTAATAAAACAAATGTCATCAAAACCCATCGATATGTGACATGTAAATACATTCGATATCGTAAACCAAACATCGATACAAATTTAAATATTTACGATCGTTTAGATAAAAAGTTTTTGCAAAACCCGTATGGGTTACATTTAATTCAGAATGCATGAAAAGGTTTTCTACAAATCATTATTTGATACACGCGTATTCCAGAATCTAACCTGAGAACGGTTTCAGGGCATCATTGATGCTAGTGATGTAACGTATATTAGGTTTTTTGTATTCGCAAATAAGATTATTCGTTACATCACTAATTGATGCAAACGATTATAACTTTCGTAATCATGTAATATAAGCAAATGGATCTTGTTAAGTGATCTCCAATTAAGCTTTCACAATACCAATAGAATTATTAATATCAGAGCCTCAAATGAAAACTATAAGCAACGAGAATAGGGTTTTTTTTTTCAAAAAATACACTAGAAATCTCACTCAACATACGAAATTAATAGTGTCAGAGGTAAGGTAAGACAGAGGCTTTGATAAATTATAAACCTAGATACAGTGACGCGCTGCAATGAAAGTAAAACAAACAAGCCAACTTTTCTTAAGCTAGTATGCGTGACAGCTTTGTCATACGCTATTGCTGCATCATTCTGCGTATCCTTGTGTGCGCGCATAATGATACCAGTTATTACAGGGTTTCTATTAAAATGGGGAGAAAATTATATCCATGAAAAACAACAAAAAATAATTCACTCGAACTCATTTAGTGGATAACTGTTGGCCTCTATTTTTTTCGACGCGTTTGAAACGTTCAGTGTCTATCTAGGTGTATAATTAATCAAAGGACAGAGGTTTTACCTCAGTCGAGCCTATTCTACAACGTGACACCTACAACAAATCACGATCAAAGAATTTTGAAAACAATCCATTGAATCCAATAACGATCAAGACACTCATATATTAATGTAAATAACATTTAATACTTATATTCGTACATCGGCACACGATGAACGATGAAAAGAATGCCATTATGAAAGATTCTCTGTTTCGAAACTAGGTTGGCTTGAAATCGGTTGTTTTCGTTTTGACGTCGCCTCTGATGTATGGTTGTGTTTGTTATGTGTTACGAGTGGACTGAATCGTTGGTCATTTTTGTGTGTGTGTGATTTTTATGTAAGATATAGTTTTGATAGATTTAAAGATGTAAGAACAAAATGTAGTCGAGTTATTATAAAAAGAGCTATTTTGGATGTTAAAAGAAAAAAAAGTTCAATCAACAATATTCAATATACAGATTTTAATTTTAGAAAGTAAGATTCAATGGATACTTAGTTGAATTTCAATATTGTAATACTGTAGCTTAATTAAATATTTTCATCATTGTGATATAGGGTATGAAATTCTGATATCAGACACCAAAGCTACAATTTAGTTGCCCTTTACATATTGTAATATTAATCATTCAGCTATATATAAAGTTCTAACCCTTAAAACATACCTAACATTTCTAATTACAAACAAAACCACGTTTTGAATCTCAACCCTCAGTCGCTGTATGAATGACCACGTCCGCGGCACCGGCGACCCTTGCCACTTGAGCCGTAATCCGATCTCACAAGTGCGACTCGAGACTTAACTGGACCGTATGAGCCGCTCGCTGAAAACTCCTTTTCATGAAAATCCTTTTCTCGTACTTTTCCAGATATCTTGAGTTATGTATCAAGTTCTTTAGAGTTTGAATGGAGTTGTGTGTATCTTTTTTACAGTTTATTTTGCAGACGCACCAGCCAGATGAATATTATGATTTAAAAATTTGCAGTTTTATTTGCACATTCTATTTTAAAATGTATTCGAATTTTAAATATTACGATTCCTTGTAAATATTCCATTTTCAAATGATGTTTGTTATGGATGTGTTTATGTGAAATTTTCTTAGAATAAGTTATCAGAAAAAGATACCAAAATGCATTTAGGTGTATATAATATGTAATATTTTCTGGTAAATATTTTTTAGAATATACATTGTTAAAAAAATGTGTAGGCTAAACAATTTTACTTAATTTATATGCCGATGGTGACAATGTGCTTCGCATGTAAACTCTGAGGTCATCTGATTTCATTTTTTCTTCGAAACTTTCAAGAACATTCGGCAAGTTTCAACGTTTATCTTTACACAAAGTTTTTGGAGAAAATGTCGTCGGTGTAATATTTGAAGTTAAATAGTTTCAAATTCAAATCATTTATTCAGTAATTAGGTCCCTAAGGGCACTTTTACACGTAATTTTTTACAATATTTTTATCATCTAAAAGATTCTACCAGTTTTACGCTAGTACCTACTTATGGGGTCTCGGCGAATGAGTTTCATATTGATTTTGTGAATTAAATATTAAATAAATTATAAAAAATTACAAATCACAATAAACACGAAAAACATCTAACATAATAAATACGGAAGATTGTATGTGAATGTTTTGATGTTTGTTAGTAAAAAATGCCGGAACCGCTGAATGGATTTGGAAGAAATTTGGCAGACGGATAGAGCGTACCTGGATTAATTTATAGGTAAACTTGTAATGCGGATAACAGTGAAATTTTTAAACCGTGAAAGGTTTTTAAAAAAGGCGGAGTCGCAAGCAAAATGTAGCAATAAATATACATCAGAAAGAAAAACATGATCATTTAAAAATATCACTTTTTTTCTACTGAATGACGAAACGAGCATGTCGCTCGTCTGATGGTAAGCGATACGACCGCCCATAAACAGCAGCAACACCATACTGAACCTTTAATTACAAAGTACTGCGTGGTGCTCCACTGCACTCGTCACACTGTTGTGGCGGCATAATTGACAACACCGCCACCTATCGTAAATGTCATGATGCCCAGTAATTACGCTGGCTACAATGTCCTTCAAACAGGAACACAACAGTGCATGCACTGCTGCTTATTGGTAGAAATATGATTTCGGTGGTCCGCTTTGTCAAGGTCGATAACAAACCTCTAACACGTAACCTATGCAGATACTAATATCCTTGGAGGATTGTTCCTCCCGATACGTGCAATTGTGGAGTTTTACGCTTAATTTAACGTTCCCGCGGCGAGGCGTTCGCGAGGTCCTACGGGAATAATGGGAGAATATTCCAACTACATTCAAAGCAGTGCTTAGAAAACTATATGTTTGGTAGGGTTATATGGTCGAAGTCGAGAAATTAATCTATCAATTGATATCCAAGGCCTAAGGTTGCAAACGATACACACACACACTCACGCCCGTTATCCCCGAAGGGGTAGGCAGAGGTACAACTAGTGCACCTACTTTTCGCCGTGCGTATTCCGTCCCATGATGTGATAGGGGACGAGCCTATCGCCAAATCGGGCACAAATTCCAGACTCCGGGCTGATACTGAGTAGAAAAACCCAATATCACTTTGCCCGACCCAGGAATCGAACCCGAGACCCCTCAGCATTGCAGTCGTATCCTAATACAACTACGCCACCGAGGCAGTCAGGCAGCAGGCAAACGTTATTGTTCTTTTTTTACAGGTTTTTTCTTATCTATTCATGCGCTTTGACTACATAGCTTATCTTTAATATGTCATCCCATACTTTTTTGTTTTCTGTTATAACCATTGTACAAAACCATCTTATATAAATTCATCCCATGATGCGATATCGATAGCGGCCCGCTATGTCGCCAAATACGAGCAGAAAACCCCATCACTTTGCCCGGCCAGGGATTCAAACACCAAACGTCAAAGCGAAGATGATTTCATTACTCTGAAAATATTATTATATCATACACATTCAGTAATATTTATCCGTGGTTCACCCATGCGATCAGTACACATTTTTGGCTCAGACCGGGCGCAGGCAACACCAACCATCTATTTCACTTAAATTCGGCCTTTGTTAAAGAAGGTTCGCCTCATATTTACGATTTGCGAATTCCATTAAAGGAAAATCCGTTTTTCTCGAAATTTACGTGCGTAGGCATTCTGTATTTTAAGTATTGTTCGTTTTATAATTTCATTTGGAAAGCATTGTAATGTGAAATAAGACCTTTTTGGTATGGAGATAATATTTTGAATATTACTTAATTTTTTGAATAATATTATAACACGATAATACTGCCCTCAGAATATAGACATCATTCTTTGAATTGTATACTACAAAATACAAAATACACATTTTCCAAATCAAGCCATGCCATTAATTTCTTAATCCTACTAATATTATAAACGCGAAAGTTTGTAAGAATGTATGTATGGATGTTTGTATGTTTGTTACTCTTTCACGCAAAAAAACTAGTGAACAGATTTCGATGAAATTTGGCACACGAGTAGATCATGTCCTGAATTTAAAAAGTAGCCTATGTGGCTACTTTTTATCCCGGGAAAATATGAAGCGCGACTTTTATCCCGGGAAAACTTATTCGCGCGGGCGGAGCCGTGGCCAAAACTAGTAATAACATACACTTCAGTTCTCTCCCACACTCGTCAAAATAAGTATCAAAGTACAGTAAACATTAACGTGTGTGGAAGGTAGTCAAGAATCTAGGATATGTATTATTTTCTAAACATTGTAAAAGGACAGGATGTTTTGTCTAAAGTTAATTTACGTTTTCCTTAGCTCCAGACGTGGCACAATGAGCGGTATCGCGACAAAGGGGCTGCGAAGTGCATTAGATGTGTATCGAATTCACTGTCTTACTTTAACGTAATATTGTATGGAGACGGTTGTTTTAATAGGATGTATAATAAAAAAAACAAAAAAAATTGTCTTTGAACGAGGTTTTTGAGGGAAAGTAATGCGTGAGTTGGGGGAAAACTTTTTTCTCCTGGGGTATACCATACTAGCCCTGTATTATATACTGCCCACTGCTGAGCACGGGCCTCTTCTACTACCGAGAGTGGTTAGGCCTACGTCCACCACGCTGGCCTAGTGCGGGTTGGCAGACTTCACATACCTTCAAAATTCTTATAGAGAACTTCTCAGGTATGCAGGTTTCCTCACGATGTTTTTCCTTCACCGTTAAAGCGAGCGATAATTCACAAAGAATACACACATAACTTTTTAGAAAAGTCAAAGGTGCGTGCCCTTGGGTTTTGAATTCTGGGGTATAAACTATGTAAATTAGAATCGCGCTATTGTGATACATGCTTGAAGTTGGAAGACTTATTATTATTTGTATGTATGTAAAATGTATTTCGGCCTCGGCGGCCAATCTTAACGAAGATCAGCCAGGTACGCAGGATATATTATAGTGCACAAGTGTGTGCGCAATACACAAGTGCACTCGCTATTCCTTCACTCTCATAGTCCAGTGAGACGGCAATCCGACATGACCGGAGAGAGATCAGGCGCAGGACCAACGGCTTTACGTGCTTTCCGAGGCACGGGGGTATCACACCGCCAACTTCCTGACTCCGAGCTGCGACTGAGTAATTTTTAAGATGGAAAAACCCAGTCACAATATTTTTGGCTCGACCCGGGATTCGAACCCAGGACCTCAGCGCGCAAATCGTACTCGTAACGCGTACGCAATACAACTACGCCACCGAGGCAGTCGAGTTATTATTATTTACGACCACAGCAAAGAGACCCCACTACCTGACGGTAAGCTGAATGCGGTCCAGATAGAGTGTCAACTGACAGGAGTTGTTTATTCGTCGCCAATCTACACAAATAAGCCGGTTTGTTTGAAAAAGTCGCGAGTGAATCGGTTTCTTCTGGGCAATCGTGCTTCACCTTAGGTCGCATCATCGCTTAGTATCAGGCGGATAGCGGACAAACGTGAGCCCGTTCAGAAATAAAAAAAAAAGCTAATCCCGGAACACGAGACACTTACGTGGGCCACTATGGCTGGTTTTACACCTTGTGTACAGTGGAGGCTCTCCGGGCTGATACAAATACCCTCTTGGTTGTTAATCACATTGAGGCCTAAAAGGGCCCGCGAACATTTCCTGGCACCCTCTCTTTCCGCCCATCCTGGGAACCTTCCTCCCTTCCCCCACCTTCCCTTCCATATTCCTCTCCCACGTCCCCCCCAGGCCCCTGCAGTCGTTAAGCCGGGGGACTCCAGTATCCCATTCGCAGGTTTCCCCCGGTGTTGACTGCAGGATCGCCTAACCAAAAAAAAAAAAAATTCCCTACCCCTAGACACTACTACCACATCATGGGACGGAATATGCACGGCGAAAAGTGGATGTACTAGTTGCGCCACTGCCCAACCCTTTGGGGATAAAAAAGGCGTGAGTGTGTGTAGACACGACTTATAAGTGGAGGTTACTATCGTTAAATAGTTTTAACCCAATTTATAAAAGAAAAACATTTGTGGCCTAAAAGTCAATAACTATTTTTAATATAAAAATACCACATCCAAAACTTCATTGGCACCGAAAGCACATCTGTAACCTGAGATATATGGAGCCTTTAGATGTACGCACACGTCATTGATGCATACAACCATAGAGAATAGAGATTGGATACTGTGGTCATACAATAGGAACCTTATCAGAGGCGTAGCGTGGGTTTTTGGCGCCCGGGGCTGACCGAAAATTTGCCACTCCTATTTCATTGGCGGTCTCAGACAGCGTGAGGATCCGGGCGCGAGCAAAAAAGGTCAAAAAATTATAATTATATTTAAAAAATCTCACAACAGGGAGTTGTCCAGATCAGTCCAAGTAGGAACATCCAAAGACGTAGGCGAATGTTGAAATTAAATTTGGATGACACCATACAGAATGATTATAAAGGTGTGATTGTTCAAATTGTATGCTATGATCAACTCTAAGTTCAACGTCGTATTACGAACTAATCCCACGAGACGATTCACAATAAACGACTTACTGTTTTCCCATTTTCAGTTATTATGTGTACTGCTATACGCTGCCTCTGGACCGATTGGATGGAACTATCGCCCGGGAAGTGTGGCCATGGTTTCTAGAATTGAAGGGATATTTCAATTTTTTTATGAATGTTCAAATTTAGAAACCCATGAACAACATTAAAAAAATAATAAGATCTTGTTAATATAAAGGCTATATTTGTCCTAAAGAAGTAGGAAACTTTGATGCAGTGCACTTTTGTTTCCGGCAAGGTCTTTTATACGAATGAATCCGCGAACAACATCTAGTCCCAATAAAAATGCCGGTAGTTATATAAGTGACCATTGGTATTAATAATAATTATTAATATAATCAATTTAATGTATCTTGACTTATCATAAGTGCAACTATGTTCGCCTACGTGGTGAATAAAGTATTTTATTTATTTAAAAGTCGCATGAATAAAATGGTAGTTAGGGTCCTTGGTGTCTACGTATCATATTTTGTTATGGATACTCTAAAATGACATTTTTAATCTCATTAAAATTAAAAGGTTTGTTGATGTTTAAAAACTTTAAAACTCCAGCTTTTAACAAATTATTATGAAAATTCAATCATTTGCAAAATACTCATGTTTCAATGGAATTAGCTCGCCCCCGTCATATCTAAATACGAACTTTGAGTAATGTATTATTCCTGCACAACACATACTTATACATATGAAAATATCCCCCATAGCCCCGAAGCATGGTCCCCATCACATGCAGTCACGCGCGGCGCGGTCACGGTCCCGCTTCATTACCGCGATGTTATTTTCAATCATAACTATAAACAGGTATTGTTCGTCTAACTGTACATCTTGAGAGTCGGCGCTCGATGGCTCACAAGTGCTTCGATCGGTTCTATTTAGATAAATCTATATTTCGTTTTTATTTATTGCTTTCTGTGTATAAATAGGTAAAGGACTTCTTTAATAACATTGTTAGGTAAACTTACACCATATTGATTATGGTTGAGTATATGCTTTATTATGTTATAAAAGTGTAACAATTCAAATAAGTACGTCATGGAAACAACAAAAATATGCGTTAAGGTTGAGTTGTGTTTGCGGAGCCACAAGTGCTTTGATCGGTTTAATTTTGTGAAATATCTTATTGACTTCAAATTTATAGTTGAGTTCTTCGAAATGGACTACCTGTTCTGCTTTGGGGGAAAAAGTCTTTACTATGTGTTGGATGCATTCTGTGTGGAGTTGTATTCTTAAGATTTACCGCATCATATTCCAAAAGTTTTGGTGGATATAGTAGTAAAATCGGCATCGAATTCTGTGTAGCTGTTTCTCATAATACGCGAACAAATTATTGGACTATACTTTTTCAAAATCTAAGACGAAAAGGTCCCTCGCCTACCTCTAAGCTCCAGACAGATTGTTGCATTTATCACCCTGAAACCTTAGATATTTTCATAATGTTCAGTTAATAAACTGCAAATTCAATTCGATACAACAGAGCCAAACTTTGCAGCTTAGCAGCAGAAGAAGATAAAGCAGTGGCTATAATTCACATACCAGACAACTTAGGAACAAGACACACTTAATTCTCCCGAATTTCCGTCTCAAAACTTCCAAAACATCATTAAGTGAAATGAATATTAAAGTTTTGAGAACGGGTAGGCAAAACAAATTTTAGTGGGGCACATAAGTGTGCCGCGCTGGGCTTCAGGCCACGGCATCGTTTTGTAATAAAGTGTGGGTAAACAAACCGACAAGCGAAACTTGCCAGTTACGCTCTGCGGAAGTGTGGTGGGGGCACGGTGGGGGCAGGAGCGGATGGAAATGTGAAGACTAGACGAGAATGATAAAAAAGTAAAATACTCTTCACGTAGGCTAAAATAGTTGCACTTATAAAGATACATGACAATAATATAATTCATTTATAAGTCGAATAAAATTTATAAAAAAAATCACAAAGTAACCAAAGACGCTAGCTCGGGCTGGCAGGAAAGGAAAGATAAAAAAACAGATGTTTATAATTTTAACTGTGTAGTTGTACTGACCATCGAAGGATAACCTTGCTGGTCAATGTGTTTTTTTGGACTTGCTAGTTGTGCTGTATGTGGTAGAGGATCAGTTTGAGTCGGAGCGGGTAGTAATGCCCAAATTCTTAATTTTGAAGTCGGGATAGGTGTACCAACTATTAGAGGCTCATATTTTTTTTTATTGCATTGAATGACGAGACGAGCATGCCGTTCGCCTGATGGTAAGCGATACGACCACCCATAAACAGTAGCAACACCATCCAGCACCTTGACTTACAAAGTACTGTGTGGCATTCCACTGCGCTCGTCATCCTGAGACATAAGATGTTAAGTCTCATTATGTCCAGTAGTTACAACTTTAAGTTAAGTGTAGTGAGGTTAGGTCCAACGTAAACCGAAGTAATAATCCCTTCCTAGCCGATTTCGGCCACGGCGGCCAATCTCAACGGAGATCAGCCAGGTGCGCAGGAGATATTATAGTGCACAAGCGTGTGCGCAATACATAAGTGCACTCACTATTCCTTCACTCTCATAGTCCGGTGAGACGGCAATCCGACATGACCGGAGAGAGATCAGGCGCAGGACCAACGGCTTTACGTGCTTTCCGAGGCACGGGGGTATCACACCGCCAACTTCCTGACTCCGAGCTGCGACTGAGTAATTTTTAAGATGGAAAAACCCAGTCACAATGTTTTTGGCCCGACCCAGGATTCGAACCCAGGACCTCGGAGCGCAAATCGTACTCGTAACGCGTACGCAATACAACTACGCCACCGAGGCAGTCAAACCGAAGTATTACCACTTAGAACTTGATTGTACGAATCTTGTTGAAACGGCTGAACCGAAATTGAGGAAGAATTTTCAACGATAACCTAAATTCTATCTTTGAACAGGAATTTGAAAAGGCCGAGCCATGAATACTATCTCGATAATAGTTATGTAATCCCCGCTCCGCTTACCACCAAGCTCTTAACATTACTGCAGCCATTGTAAGGCACGTAGGTAAATCGTGATTTCTTCCGAGTTTGAATATAGCCAACCCTCGCTGTCTCATTGTGGAAAATGTAGGTATTTAACAGCGCCCGGGAAACGCGGGTGCTTAGGATAAATTCTGTTTCATTGCTGAGGGAGTGGTGGTCATGATTTTATATTATGTTTGTGGCAACAGTCTGGCTCTCTATTACCATACTATGCCAGCCCTGTATTATATACTGCCCACTGCTGAGCACGGGCCTTCTCTACAACTGAGAGGGTTAAGGCCTTAGTCCACCACGCTGGCCTAGTGCGGGTTGGCAGACTTCACATATCTTCGAAATTCAGAGAACTTCTCAGGTATGTAGGTTTCCTCACGATGTTTCCCTTCACCGTTAAAGCGAGCGATAATTCACACATAACTTTTTAGAAAAGTCAAAAGCGTGCGCCCTTGGGTTTTGAACCTGCGGACATTCGTCTCAGCAGTCCGTTCCACTCCCAGCTAGACTATCGCCTCTTTATGAATGTGTATGAATGAATAAATGTGCCCAATACAAGTAGTACTACTGTCCAAAAAAAAAACAAAGTGAAGTGACAATGCCAAAGATTTCCCTCCTGGGTTTTTTTTATATATCAATGTGCCTTCTGTAATTCTTCTAAAGCACCGCATCCATGATTCTTTTGATATTCTGGGTGGTTGTAGGTAGGGTCATGGATATCATTTAAAGCAAATTTATTGCCCGCTTACCGGTCTACTCTATGAAAAAAGTATAATTTGGTCCATTTTTTCTACAAAATTTACTGTTAATTTTTTTTTGAAGATACGTAAATATTTCTTATTGTTTCGAGTGTCAAATCTATACATATTATATCGCAACGCTTTCTAAACTCATAAAACCGGGATTATCGATTACCCCACGTTTTAGTTTTGCTCGTGAGTGCCTACTTTTCATAATGGCCGGTTGTCAATCAATACGTGGGCGATAATGCGCTTACGGTAACGTTCAGTGGTTACTGTTGACCAACATTTCATATAATACGAATAGGTTATTGCGTATTGTTATATCTGGTCTCGTTTTTGATCGTATAAAGTATAAGTCTGCAAACGGATAAGTTGATCACGTGATGGCTATCACCCATAAATAATATCAGAATAAATACGCTATAGTTTAAAAGGTAGAAATAAGTATTAAAAAGAGAAGAGCGACGATAGCCTAGATGGGAATTGAACGGTCTGCCGAGACAATGTCCGGAGGTTCAAAACCCAAGACACACACCTCTGACTTTTTGAAATTACGTGTGTATTGTTATCAATTATCGTTCGCTTTAACGGTGAAGGAAAACATCGTAAGGAAACCTGCATGCCTGAGAAGTTCTCTGAATTTCGAAGGTATGTGAAGTCCGCCAACCCGCACTAGGCCAGCGTGGTCGACTAAGGCGTAACCCCTCTCAGTAGTAGAGGAGGCCCGTGCTCAGCAGTGGGCAGTATATAATACAGGACTGATTGCATTGCATTTCAGAGAAGAGGTTGTTTCGGTAGCGATCTGAGGTAATGCCTTATTGTACCCCGGAGCCGCCTCTGATGCGTCAACGAAGGCTATCGCGGGGCTTTATTAGTACGCCTACATTTATAGCAAACCGGGAACCCCGACATACTCGCCTCGGTTCCTCGGACTGATGCGGGATTTTAAAGTGATTTCCCTGCGATAAAGGGTATATCTGCAAATTACATGGAGCGCAAGGGAACATAGTGTAATTAATGCGCACCTCTAAATCAAGAAGGCTTTATACTACAAGCCTTACTTCTACAATCTGTATATCTTGGACAGAAAGTATGGCTCCGCCTCCCCCACTACCGTCCAGATGACTAGTCGAGATCCAATGAACAATACGGTCGCAATTTCATACAATAAAATTAAACAAATCTCGCCCACGTTTCAAATCATTAATTTAATTACACCCGTATCATCTAAATCAAAAAGACAAACGTATTTTTAAAGGAACTTCAAAGGAAGGTACGAACTCCATTAAAATAAATTTTAATGAACAACACCGAGCTTTCTTTTAGTGTTATTTCAAAGGAATCCGCCATTTAAAGCTTCCTTTGTGGTTTGTTAAATCCTATTTATAAACGTAATTTGATTCCACCCGTTTATTTAACTAATAAAATAATTAATTGTTTATTAAATAAGTGTGAGTGTTGTGATACCGAATTTGTATTCGCTCTTGGTTTATCGCCCGGATAGCGAGCACCGTACATAAATTGTAAAACAAACGTGTAATATTATATTCATTAGACTTGCCCAATATGGCGTTAGGCTCGCCCCCTAGCACATCATGGGACGGAACACACAGGTGAAGAGTGGGAACCATGGTTGCAATTCTGCCTTCCCATTCAGGGATAAATGCATGGTGTGTGTGTGTGTGTGTTAAAATCAATTTAACATTTTTATCTTAATTCTGTCTCGGTGGCGTAGTTGTATTGCGGTACGACTGCAGTGCTGAGCTCTCGGGTTGATCCCCGGGTCGGGCAAAGTGATATTGGATTTTTCTATTCAGTATCACCACGAAGTCTGGAATTTGTGCCCGATATGGCGATAGGCCCGGCCCCGATCACATCGTGGGACGGAATACGCACGGCGAAAAGTGGATGCATTAGTTGCGCCTCTGCCTATTCCTTCGGGGATAAAAGGCGTGAGTGTATGTATGTATGTATTTTAATAAAAAAAAGACATTCACGAACTTTACACGTTTGTAAAAATATATTAATATAGTATTAGAATTATTGTTTTTTAGTGTTATAATGACCCTGTAGTTCATTATAATATGATCTACCATATATTTTAATGTACCTAATTTACTTAAGAGGTCCATTAATGTATAGGCATAGATAGCTGACTAGAAATGGATACTAGAAAATGCTCCCAATTTTTTTTTACTAAAAGCTATTATTTTGATGTCGAACATTTTACATAGTTAAAAGGGTTTTTAATTAATACTAGGTCTGGATTTCAAAATCATATTGTAATCACTCAAGTATTTATTAACCATTAGAGATTTTAAAAAGTTTAATATAAACTTGGTTTTAGAAGCTTTCAGTTATACATTTTGTACATGTATAACGTCTAAATCCCATAATGGTAAACAGAGACTACGGTTTGTAATTTACACAATTTTAGCATACTATTATTTTCGAAAAAGTATTAGTAATATCAAACATCAACAAATAGTATTCAAATTAATAAAAATACTCCAAAAACACACAAAAAAATCAAGATAGGTTACATTATCTATTTTCTTCAACTTTTTCTAGATTATGTGTACCATAATGGAATTTAAAATGTCTTTCTTTATTAACAACCTTTTCCATTTTAATTGCTTTAAACTTTAAAGTAATGTCTCCTGCAGGTGGTAAAAAAAATCTATTCAAAGGTCAAAATCTCAAAGGGTTCTCAAGTTACAACGAAGCGAGGGGTGGGTTGATTATTTAATTATAGAAGACATTCTTAGGCTGTTAGTAGGTAATGATTAGATTAAATATTTATAAAAGAAATCAATGACTAGATGAGAATGATCAATCTCTGGGCCTGGGCAGTAATGGTGAAGCACATTTAAAAAAGTAACCTAGTAATGACACTTACATTGTAGCCAGTGTAACTACTGGACATAATGAGACTTAACATCTTATGTCGCAGGATGATGAGCGCATTGGAATGCCACACAGTACTTTGTAATTCAAGTTGCTGGAAGGTGTTGCTACTGTTTATGAGTGATCGTATCGCTTACCATCAGGCGAACGGCATGCTCGTCTTTGAACCCCCGGACATTGTCGTCCACTTAATATAGTACCGATACGCTATAATGGTCGTTTTGGCGGTTGTCCGCTCATCAAGTTTCCTATTAATTCATAACTACGTCAAAGGAGCTAATTGCTGTACGTTATTGTCAATAATGACGTGCAGTACAATTTATAGAATGTATCATTTTACGACATAGCTCGGCATTTGTTTTTCGAAATTCGAAATTTGAAAAAAATTAGATATACGATCGTCATTATAGTTTCGCTGGCCAGCACAACTTCTACCTCCGGCAATTCGAATTTAATTATATTTTTTTCGATAATGAAATAAGATTTCACCTCACTATTGTAGTCTGTCAAAACGGACATGGTAGCGTGCCGGTACTACAGCAATGAGTCTAAATGAGGCTTTACTATTATTCAATTGGGTATTTTTGAATTACCTATCTCATTATTTTCCAGTGGCGTGCCTAGTGTTTTGGATGAGGGCAAGCCAAAGCAGACCTAAAAAAATTCGCACCTCCGATACATATAAAATGTGCAACTATAAGAAAGAAAAGCAATATCTAAAAATAAAAATGACTACCCGTACCGGGATTCGAACCAGGGCCTCAAAACAATGTTCGAACCGTGTACGCAATACAACTACGCCATCGAGTCGAGTAGTTACCTTTTCGAAATTAGGTACCTTTATTTAAAAACGATTTTGACCCATCGCGACTTCTAAACGAAGTTCCTGTAAAGATTAACTATTTACATAGATTTTATCTGTATCAAGTAATTTAAAAAAAAGTAAAAACACTACAATCATCATTATTACTGTCGACGCACAAGTTTTGTTTAGAAATTTTCAAATTTCGTCACAGCTACTGTATCTATTTAATTGGACGAGATAATCAGGTTACAATTCGCTGTTTACCGAAATTATGAAATGAAATGAATGCATTTAACATATGTTTTTGTGAATTGGAATTACTTTTGATAACACTGATTAATTATATCATTTTACTAGCCAGATCTATGTACCTACCTATTCCAAACACTTGTTTTGTTCGAGAAAAATATGAAACACCAACAATACAACTTAACTTACGTAGTCGTATAACGTATTAGAGCATCCAATAAGACAATAAGTTTTGTTGTATACTGATCTAAATACCTTTTATGATTCTTCAGACACATTTCGCGCCATTCGCCAGCTCGTTAAAAGTTGTTTTTTCCATCATAACCTAACAAATTTAACTTATTCTCGCCGATAAAAACTTTCACTCACTTTAAACTATTACAAGAAATATATTCACTCATCTTTATTGTGCTTAAAAGTTTAAAATAACTCAAAAACCACTTAATAAACACAAATACTTCACAATGTAGATCGCCAGCACAATCAAAACAAATAACTGATGTTGCCTAGTTGGAATCAAAATTACACCACAAAGTTAATGCTAAAATTGTGAGAAAAACTTATCGATAAATAAAATTATAGTACAATACCCTAAATAATTATAATCAGATATATAATTTTAATTATGTTATCACTAAAATCTTTACATATTCATGATAAATAAAAATACACATTAAAATAAGCAAATTAATACAACCATATTAGAGGTAATTCGTTTAATTGGCAACCCTGTATTTTATACAGTATCTATGAATGCATTAAGCCTGGATTATTTTCTAGTACTGATTGCTATAGAAACTTACTATAGCTATACGTATGTGGTATCAGTTTATCCATTAGTGTGAATGAGAAAAATATGGCGGCGAAAAGCCAGGTAAAACCCAACGAGAGAGAGAGTGATAAGTATATTTTGTGCGCATCTAGCTGTTTTGTATAAAATATGAAATGAGTGTACGGCGCGGATGTGGTTGTGTGTGTGTAGGTGTAGTAGTGTGTCTTTAGGTGCGCTCGAGGCGAACCGGTTCAGCGAACCGTAGCGCGGGAATTTTAAAATTTTAAAGAATATTATTTCGAAGCGTTTTGTTACCGTAAAATGTTGGTTATTGTTTCATATTCGATTTTGAGTACTTAGGTAAATAATTTTAGGGCAAGCCAGGCTTTTCGGCTTCTATGAAAGGACCGCCACTGTTATTTTCAGGCCTTAGCACAAAAAACTAAAACGTAGAACGAGTGCAAAAACCATTTTTAAATCGTTTAATATAATGTCTAAAATAACAATTTCATCGGCAATCCGCGAAGTTGTCGCATTAGGTGAGAACCAAAGTCGTAGCTGCAATATCGAGGCACCACTCGGCCACCGAACGCAGACGGGCTTGCGGCGGAATCCTCTTAAATTGTTACATTTCAACGCGGGAACAAATAGGCAATGTTAAAGTTTTCGTGTGTAAAATGATGGTGGATTGGTGTTTTAATAAAATTATTTGTGATGTGGCAGAATTTAAAAGTTTTTTAAAGCCGTTAGTGTGATCAATTTTTTTTTATTTTCATAATGCGTCCGGGTAAATTAAAGTGTACAATCAGAATGTTTTGCCCCAAAATGTACTGTAAAAAATGCACCAAATTTTGTCGTAGTCAGGTGCGGAATTAGAAAAATCTAGTCGACACATTCCCCCGTATTCGCGAATGGTAAATACTCGCAGAACGTGCGCGAATTTCTCACCAAAGCGAAGAAATATTTCGCACGTTTTAAAATTTGCACCAGAAGACGCCCCGAGCTGTGTCTTATTGCTGCCACTAAAAATTTTTGCCTTTTTACACCATTTGTCTACCAGCAGGCGAGGATAGAAATTTCTAGATTATTCGATGAATCTTCACGTTATCACGGGAGAAATTTGTTTTTAAATGTTCCGCTTTTGTTGGATTTTTATTAGATCGTGTGACAATTATCAATGTGGAATTTATTTTTAGTCACAATATAGTTTTGTGTGTTTATTTATTTAAGCACTTTATTGTACATAAAAGAATAATAGAAATATACAATAGAGACTACACTTAAACAAGAAGTACAAATGGCGGTCTTATCGCAATCGGTGATTTCTTCCATACAACTCTTGGATGGACTTAGTTAACTAGGAAAAAGAGAGAGGTTATTATCAGAGAATAAAAGGGGATGGAAATCTGATGTACATAAATATTAAAATATATAATATAGTACATATAGCATAAAAACAACTAGTTAATATATAAAATTATAACTACATATTATAATACATAAACTATGTGTTTATATGATTTTTTGGGTAAAGTTTGCGTTAAATAAAACTAAGACCTGCAGTTGATACCTTAATGTCGAAGGGTTTAATAACTAAAATCTATTCAGAAATGTTAAACGAGTTACCAAACGATTCCAACTTATTCTAAGAATAATACGACGTCTATCGGCACACGATTGACTACTTTTGTAGGACAAGACGTGGTCACCTAACGGCTATTAAAATAAATAAAATTGTGACAGTTTTCAATGACATTAAAACCGTAATGTCATCTTTGCAAAATTGCAACAACACGTAAAATTGCGATAGTTTGCTAAGTAACATTTGTCACGGCGAACCTTTTTAGCCAGGGATGTATTCAGTGGGGGAGATTGGTGGTTTTAAAATATTGGTCGATTTTGTCCCTAATGAAGGGCTTATGATTAAAAGTCAATTCATTTGACCAAGTAGGTATGAAATTTCAACCGAAAAGTATATTAAATTTTGTAAGTGAAATATTACAGAAAAACTAGCGAAGATGTGTGCTAATGCTTATTGATTCAGACAACCGTCCATATCTAAGACTAAATTAATGTAAGTACCTATAAAGTATAAACTATGAGACTAGACATTAAATACACTAAAAATATGAATCTATACAAGTAAACTCTTCATTTCAAAGTAAAAGAATAAAACCTTTTTCTTTCTAATAAATAAAAAAAAACATCAATCGCTAATGGATTCTATTTTTAAACGTTCAATTGACCCCTACAACCCGTCCTCACTCCGCGCCCAACCTAACATTCTAACATTTTTCATTACACCAAGAAGAAGTTTCGCGCCAAACTATTGTGTGGGTTATTGCGAAAGTGTTAAACGTGATAACAGTTCGGAATGAGTTGCGGGACGCGATGGTAGTGGTGTCTCGCGATTTATTGCCTTTATCTGAGGACGTTGGTTCCCAAACTGGGAGCAGGTACGGTTTGACGTGTGTGGAAATATGGTGCTGTTATTTCTAGATATGTAGGTTTTGCAAGACTAGTGCAAATGCTGTAGTGTTTGGTACCAAAGATCCACTGTCATTTGAAATAGAGCTCTCGATTTCTGATTTTTATTTTCGTCTAAATAAAATGTTTCTGAAATTATATTATGCATTTTGGAATTTTTACCTACGAATTTAAATTACATAGTAGTAACACGCATCATGAATACGAAATGGATTTCTATAGAATTTCTTATTATTTTAAGCGAAACTCCTATAAAAAAGTATAACTGATGGCCGACAGTAAAGGTGATTTTTCGTTCAGACGGGTCATTTTTCGTTCATTTTCGTCTTTCACTCGAAATGAAACGTTTGAACACAAAATGAAACAATAGTGCCGAATGAATTCGTTAATCAACCGATCCAACGATGTTGGATATTTTCATTAGCATCTTTCACTCCCACTTCAAATGAACGAAAAATGAAAAATCTGAACACAGGGTGAATGTTCACTCGCATTCGGCCATTTTGTCTTGAGTACTGTAGAGGAGGTGAATTTCCTTTTCTAAGTCATTCCGGCTAAGCCGTGTGAACATGGAATGAAAGAAAAATGAAGCATTAACTCGAGTGAACATTCATTCGAGTGACCCGTCTGATAACACGTTAAGAGAGTAAAGAAATAAAAAAATTCGCACTAGTAAAATTTGGGGTGTTTCTAAAATTGTTCTTTAAAGGTTGTGTATTGTAAAGGTTGAGAAACGTTAGTATTTGATTTTGTGACTCGTATGACTCTGCGGGAATTCGTGAAGATTCCGACGTTTTATTTAGTTTTGATTTTGTTTTACTAGTTGATAACATTAGTATAAAATCTATTGCAAAAAGTTATCATTTTGTACTACATTTACCACTACCATTTATGGTTCAGATTTCGGATTATATGTGAAAGAATAAGATATGTAAATGTATTATTAAGGTATCTGTGTTTGATTAAATATACCTAGATAGAGTGACGCGCTGCAATGAAACTAAAACAAACAGGCCAACTTTTCTTAAGCTAGTATGCGTGACAGCTGTGTCATACGTTATCGCTGCATCATTCTGCGTATCCGTGTGTGCGCGCATAATGATACCAGTTATTACATGGTTTCTATTAAAACGGGGAAAAAACTATATCCATGAAAAACAACAACAATTAATTCACTCGAACTCATTTAGTGGGGAACAGTTCGTCTCTATTTTTTTCGACGCGTTTGAAACTTTCAGTGTCTATCTAGGTATATAAATAATCAAAGGTATCTGTATCAAATAATCGTCAATTCAAAATTTTAATAGCAGTTCTCAGGAGGATTTTTCCACTAGTGCGCTCTGTTGCAGGAATTTGAGCTCACTTCAATTCTGAACTAATAAGCCTCAAGTAGTACTTCTAGTAGGCACTCCCACTCTATGGTTCCTCTTATCCCTCTCCTTTTTCAAGTGTAAAGCACTCATTGTTCATCTTCATTGTTTCTCAACAAAAAAAGTACTAAAAACTAACGACTGTATTCATAAACAGTCTATAAACCCTTTTTTTTTGTCTTCTTCATTCAAACTTTATTCAAAATTCGTTCGAAGAAGACAAAACATTCGATAACTAAAATTGGTTTATAAACTATTTATGAATAAGGTCGTAAGTAATGTAAGTCAATAAGTAATACGTACTTACTACAAAGAAAAAATCAAGCATAACCACGCGCCAAAGCGAGTGATTCTATTAATATACTAAATGTACCCAAAAGATAATTAAATACACTTTAACACATTAACATAAAAGCATAAAAATATTATTTAAGATTAACCTTTGTGATATGAAATTAACAGAGAGCTTTTTTGGCGAGGGCGGGAGTGACTCCCAAAAAGACCCTTGAGGTCGTCTCATAAATAAATTAAGAGGGCATTTTGTATCTGATTTATCAGAATGCGATAATTTTAGTCTAGAAATATTTCGTTATTAAAGTTTTTTGTTTTTTGTTTTTTATGGCATGGAATGACGAGACGAGCTTGCCGTTCGCCTGATGGTAAGCGTTACGACCACCCATAAACAGTAGCAACACCATCCAGCACCTTGAGTTACAAAGTACTGTGTGGCATTCCACTGCGCTCGTCATCCTGAGACATAAGATGTTAAGTCACATTATGTCCAGTAGTTATACTGGCTACAATGTCCTTCAAACCGAAATACAACAGTGTATGCACACTGCTGCTTTGCGGTAGAAATAGACATTGCGGTGGTACCCACCCAGACGGTCTATTACATACTAGTTTTTGCCCGCGGCTCCGCCCGCGTGAATGAGTTTTCCCGGGATAAAAGTCCCGCTTTATATTTTCTCGGGATAAAAAGTAACCTATGCGTTAATCCAGGACATCTGCCCGTGTGTTAAATTTCATCGAAATCCGTTCAGTAGTTTTTGCGTGAAAGAGTAACAAACATCCATACATCCAGACATCCAGACATCCATACATCCATACATCCATACTTACAAACTTTCGCGTTTATAATATTAGTAGGATGAGAGACCTACCACCAGTGAAAAATAAATGTAAAGTAAAGGTTGGTTTGCATTATACTTGTTAAAAGTGCTCAGATGTTTTTTATTAAACTTTTTTTGCACTGTCACGACCAATTGACCCTTATGCACTTGATGGTAGGTAGAGAAGAATCCAAATAGTGTTGACTGATGAGAGAGGATTACCTTACGCCAGTCGACATATCGTCGGGGATAGTGCAAAAGCGCGTAACTAGCATTGGTCAATACCGCGTAAGTGACGAAAAAAGTGTAATGGAAATTGATACTTACGTCACTCAACTTATGATTAATAATACTATACACGGACGTAGCTATAGCTTTCACATAGGGGGCGTCCTACGATATAAAAAATTTAGTGCCGTGGGTTTTAGTTTAATTTTACACCCAGTCACTTAATATATTAGAATGTGGACATATTTGGTAGCCAGATCATTTTAGAAGCTAAGGGGGGGGGGGGGGGGTCCGGTTTCCCAAAATGTCAGCGGTCAATGGCGTAGCGTGGTTTATTGTACGCTAAGGGGGGGGGGGGGGTCCGGACCCCCTAAATGCCCCCCTTATATGCGCCCATGATACTGTACATTATTTTTTTACTTACGCGGTATTTACCAGTCCTAGTTACGCGGTACTGCAATATCCCCGACGATATATCGTATAGTAGTAGTATCAGTTGGTAAATAAATAAATAAATAAATGTCGGTGTTTCGTAACCGTAGTTTAATGTTAAATGTAACAACAATACTCTATCCTTCAATTCGCGTGATGGTGGTATGTGTGTCAGAGCGAAGGCGATTCAAATTCGCACACATTTGCCGCCAACTAAACGGGCCATTCCCGGTAGCCAACGGGAGGCCGCGCGCCCGCGCCATCGAACGGATGGAATAGTAACCAAGGTCGGTGCATCTATGGCGGCACGATCCCCGGCGCGCTTCATAATTAATTGAATAAACTATGTAAGTTGGGCTGTCTGAGCACCCAAAATCCGTACACTGTGTGGACTAATTGTGTGTAGTGCCCTGAGATATAGTGACGGAGTGCAGCAGCAGACCAAGGCGGTTTCCTGGCGTCGCGTGGAGTGGCAGATGTGAGTACTTGTGCACATTTCCATCGTCACGCGAAGTTTCGATTTTGTCCCTATGTACCATCACGGTACAGTCGGCCTGTTTGAAACTGGATATGGCTGATCCCTGAACACACGTGGGCCACTTCGGCCAAGTTTTAAACCTTTGTAGTGGTCGCTATCCAGGCGAATACAAATATCATACCAACACTAGTATTTTATTTCTTACTCAATAATCTATTGCGTAATAGAAGTACTAGAATTAAAAAAAACATTGCTCAAATATCACAAGTTTATGATTAGGAAATTATACGCGGCTGTCAATTTAAGTTATTTTCAAAGATGGCGTTGAGGTATGCCCGAGGTTGGAATTTCGAATACTAATTTAATTTCAAAGTGCACGACCTCGATGTGCATTGCATGAATTGTATTTTAATAATTAGATGAGGAATTTTCTGTGCAATGGATTTCTTAACATGTTTTTCCAAATTAATATAATCACCACCTTACCTGTCACGAAATTTGAAGACAAATTTAGGGATAACATTAACAAAATAAAATAGTGGTTATTGCTGTCTCTGTTGCACTCTTACAACGCAGCCCGTGACGTCACTGCAATTATCGTGCATTCTTTATCATTTAACCCTTGAGTTTGCGGATTTAAATCTTTTAGGTTTTTTATATTTTTGTAATCTTTTAATTTATTGATTTTGAGTAGTGTTACGCATATAAAAGATCGCAGATTGCGTGAACTCTGTTATACCTGATGTAACGTACACCATAGTTACCGGTTTGTGGGATTATCTGACGTAGGAGCGGGTGACTACCCCCTGCACCCCCCGTACCCTTCCAGTAATTAGTCATATCAAATCCCGGCCAGCTCTGTTATTAATAACGAAGTGGTATTACCATGGTTTAGGTATAAGCTTTTTGTAATTGGCATTAGTAAAGATTGAGAATTAGTCTGACTATCTCAGTGGCGTAGTTGTATTACAGTACGACTGCAATGATGAGGTCTTGGGTTCGATACACGGGTAGGGCAAAGTGATATTGGATTTTCCTATTCACTATCAGCCCGGTGTCTGGAATTTGTGCCCTAAATGGCGATAGGCTCGCCCCCTATCACATCGTGGGACGGAATACGCACGGCAAAAAGTGGGTGCATTAGTTGCGCCTCTGCCTATCCCTTCGGGGATAAAAGGCGTGAGTATATGTGTATGAGAATTGGTCGCCATGCTTGCTTAGTGGTTGCAAGCTTAATATGCAGACAGAGAAGCCCCTGGTTTGACCAAAGTATTTCGAAAAATCATTAGGTTTTTGTATTTCTATAAAGGTCAATATAAAACGATAGTTTATCGTTTTTGACCCTTAAACATATGAGTTCAATATAATCTTGACATGTTAAAATATCCAAATAGTTAACACAACAATACCTTATTACAGCGTCTCTCGATGCATTAATAACTAGATATGTATCGCACAGACAGACTGGTATATAATATATTAAATTAGACGTCTGCACGCCCCTGTGTAGCGAAGCATGATAGTATAACGAGAGTTCTGACGATTCAATTGGATAGCAGGGCGAAAATCCGATAAGTGATCTAATGATTTCCAATACGTTATGTTTGCGAATAGCGTGATTTACAAGACTCAAAGCATAAACAAACGATCGAATTTGGTGCGGCCGCACCAATTTGTTGCGTATTGCACTCTAATAACAATGTACGGCGTACCGAGCGCTACAGCATCGAATATGGTCCGAGAGCGCACCGGGTTCGTGGTACGGCTTATGCTTTTACACACAAATATACGATAAGCTATTTCAGTAGAAAAATAATATGGCGTCATAACTGCTCCTCACTCCAGTCTTCTCTAAAATCATACGCAGAAGAATACCACCACCATACCATCATACCAGCCCTGTATTATATACTGCCCACTGCTGAACACGGGCCTCCTCTACTACTCAGAGGGTTTAGGCGTTAGTCCACCACGCTGGCTTAATGCGAGTTGGCAGACTTCATATACCTTAGAAATTCTTCTGTAGAACTTCTCCGGTACGCATGTTTGCTCACGCAGAAGAATACACTAAATATTATTTTGAGTATACATCCAGCCGTAGTGGCCCACGTAAGTGTGTAGCGTGCCGGGATCAGCCAATATATACTGTTTAAACAGGCCGGCATATTGTACCATTTTCTCATAGTCTTACCTGGTAATACTTTTCGTTGAATTTCGCGCGCTCAGTGAGATTGAGGTAGGTCCAAAAATAATCTTTTCATTTCACGCCCTATTCTCTATACGTCGGCAAACCGCCCACCTGTCCTCTAGCAATAGAAGTGTGTGGGCGGTGGATGTCTTTGAACCATGTTTATGAACTAGGTTTTCGTTTGTCGGCTTTCAATGGGAAAAAATGATATATTCGTCATTCGAGACGTGTAGAGTTCTGCTTTTAGGTATAAAACTCTTTCATTCTATCTTCCAATGTCCAGGCAGCATCCTGGTTCGACTTCAAAATGAGATAAACCACCTTATTAATCACACACACACTCACGCCTTTTACACCTGAGGGGGTAGACAGAGGCACAACTAGTGCATCCACTTTTCCATCCCATGATGTGATACGGGGTGAGCCTATCGCTATGTCGAGTAATTACATAAATATCCATTAAAGTATTAACCGTAAAAAACAAAACTGCACGCAACACCGACCGGCCGTCACACGTTAATCTGACAACGCGATCTGACGCGCAATCGCCACTGACGTCGGTGTCAACGCGTGTCAGTCGCAGCGGCGTGACCGTCAGTCACACGTCAGGCGAGAGTTGAGCAACTGCGTCGAAACGTGTTCCTTGTATGTTGGCGGTTGTGCCCGCGTGGAATTCTTTTTACGGAGAAAAAGTATATCAGATTTTTTAGGATGAAAACGGCCTTTATTTCGATTCCATTTTCGAGTTTATTCGTTGCTGCGTGATCCGTAGACTTATCCCTGATGTAAATGTAAGAAAATGATATATTTTTCGATCCGAATAGCGGAATTAGCTATTACCACACGCGCGGTCCTTCACAGCCCTCGGAAGGTTTCTATGCATGGATGAATTTCCCTCACAATGCCGAATACCCGGAGGGCTCAATGGCACCGACTCAGCAAATACATCTCAAACAGTATCTATATTTAAATTCGATTAGAATTTAAATGTAAAGGCCACTGTGTGAGGTTTTCCCTTGGAATGCAATCGCTTCCGGCATTTTTCACCGACTGATAACATCCGAACATTCGTACTGATCGGAACTATGCTCGATCCAAACGTTCAGTACAATTGGTCATACTGTGAATCACTCAGGAATATTTCCAGAATAAGCAATTTAAAAAAAAATGGGTTTTTAAAATAAAACAAACTTACTAAAGGTTTCATTTGTAACATAGACTTGTAATTAATAATATTTTTAAAGAAGTTCTGTGCATATACCTAATCTATTTAACTTCTTTTAACGTCCAAATAGTATACACATCGACCTTTGTGTGTAGGTAAAGTATGTAGTATCTTCTGCATAGTGACTCGTTTTCACGTTCAGGGTCCATCAGGTCCAAGGCAGACCGACTGACACAATAAAAAAATGCGCGTTAGTTGCCATGCATAAATGTCGTAAGTCAGTCGATTTAAGCCTAATTTTTCTTATTTTTTTATACTCGTGTTCGGTTTAGAATTTCTCTTTGTGTATCGGATTGCGAACATAAGTGACGCTTTGTTTTACAAAATTAGTAGTAGTGTGTTTTACCAGATTTTTGGGGTAAAGTAAAGCGGTTTATGTTCGGTTTTTAGTACCTCTGTTTTACTATCAGTGAAGTTTGTAGATTCTGTAATTGAATTTATAGTGGACTTTAATTTTCGATATAAATGTGATTGCTTAAAGAATTTTCCACTAAAATTTCAAAGGTATATGAAGTCTGCAAAACTGCACTAGGCCAGCATGACAGACTCCCTCTCAGTAGTAGAGGAGGCCTGTGCTCGGCAGTGGGCAGTATATGATACAGCGCTGGTATTAGTATATTAGGTATATGGTTGTATAATATAGGACGACCTATAAGCGCTATTTATACGCTTAGCACCAGGTGTTGCTCGCGACTTCGCAAAAAGGGAAAAAGGCGTGACGCTATATTTGTTCGTATAACAAATATTGAAGTAAAATCGTTCTATAACATACAGCCTATCAAATTCAGTATAAAGCAAAAAAAAAACAAACTGACAAACAAACCGATTCACAAACGATTAATCGCACGGGATTAGCCGTAAAAATCAGTGTATCCCTCGTATGTCTGTGTGTCTGCGGCGCGCCTTATCTCGGTAACAAATGATTACGGAATTTGTGCAAGATGAATGGACGGAGCTCGCTGCTCGAGGTGCGCTGTACGGTTCGCAGAAAAATGTTCAAATTTGTAACCAAATTTTTTTTATACTTTCACGGCAAACTGACCCCTACACTTGAATGTAAGTAAGCGACAGATGATTACCCCTCACCTCGCCAGTCAATAACAAAATATGCCGGCCTTTTTATAACCTACACAATTTTAGTTTGGTTTTGGGGATAGTGCAGTTAAATACTGCCCAGGAGCGACTGAGAATACCTAAACATGAGACTTCTTTATAGGTATTTAGGTTTGTGATATCCCAATCACATTAGGCTAGCGTCTTGGACAAAGACCGTTTAGTTAAGCCTTCTTAAATCGTAGAGAACCACGACCGGCACTGAGATTGAAATGAAGGCTAATGGAAATGAATTTGTAACTACGTCGAGCCAGTTATTTCTAGTACAGAACGAATAATAAAAAAAACCCTTCCCAACCGATTTCGGTCACGGCGGCCAATCTCAATAGAGATCAGCCAAGGGTACGCAGGAGATATTATAGTGCACAAGTGTGCGAACAATACACAGGTGCACTCGCTATTCCTTCACTCTCATAGTCCGGGAGACGGCAATCCGACATGACCGGAGAGAGATCAGGCGCGGAACCAACGGTACCAATTGTAGTATTAGGGATTAGGTAAATTGGTTTAAGTATACGTACGGACACAAACCCGCGGTTTTCCGCCACAAACTTCTCATACGATAAACTTGTCTAGCCGATTCTATAACATTATTTTGCAACCACTACATTATACACTCGCAGATCCGGTGAAATGCGGAGTTCAACTCGAAATCTCTTTTGAATGAAAAAAAAAATAATTCGGTGCGTCATCACCTTCCCGCCTCTATTTATCATACACTTTTGTTAGAGTTTGACTTAAAAAGATACAAAATGGTACGGAAACTGAGGTCGGCTGAGTCTTTTCTTGAAAGGACTTTTTATATGCTAATGTCGTTACAGTCGAATTTAGGCTCAGTTTTTTTTTTTTTTTTTTTTTTTTTTTTTATTGCATTGAATGACGAGACGAGCATGCCGTTCGCCTGATGGTAAGCGATACGACCACCCATAGACAGTAGCAACACCATCCAGCACCTTGACTTACAAAGTACTGTGTGGCATTCCACTGCGCTAGTCATTTTTTTTTTTTTTTTTTTTTTTTTTTTTTTATTGCATTTAATGACGAGACGAGCATGCCGTTCGCCTGATGGTAAGCGAAACGACCACCCATAAACAGTAGCAACACCATCCAGCACCTTGACTAACAAAGTACTGTGTGGCATTCCACTGCGCTCGTCACCCTGAGACATAAGATGTTAAGTCTCATTATGTCCAGTAGTTATACTGGCTACAATGTCCTTCAAACCGAAACACAACAGTGCATGCACACTGTTGCTTGGCGGTAGAAATAGACATTGCGGTGGTACCCACCCAGACGGCCTCTTACATAATGAGAGACCTACCACCAGTATTTGGATATACATTTTTTTACACATACACATAACCTCACGCCTTTCTCCGAAGGGGTAGGCTGAGGCGCAACTAGTGCATCCATATTTCGCCGTGCATATTCCGTCCCATGATGTGGTAGAGGGTGAGCCTATCGCCATATCGGGCACAAATTCCAGACTCCGGGCTGATACTGAATAGAAAAACCCAATATCACTTTACCCGACTCTGAGATCGAACCCGAGACCTCAGCATTGCAGTCGTACTGTAATACAACTACGGCACCGAGACAGTCAGTCAGTGTATAATGTAAATTATATTCATTAAATTTCGCTAGAATCTGTACTATTTAATGTCTAATTATTATTTTATCTCTTTTCAGGTAAATATAATGGCAGTATTTTATAGCTGATGGATAAGGTTTGAGCTTTATTGTGTAAGTCTTAGGTATGATTTTATTTTAGAAAAAACTGTGCCAGCGTGTTCAAATTAACGAGGAAAAATCCACACTATGTGCCCACGCTAAAGTTGAACAAGACCTGGTCCATAGCTCATACACTGCTACTAAACCAGAGAAGACAAAACATGACAAAATTATTATTGTTATTCTTTACAACACTTTCACAAAGTTTGTTTCTTTATCTTTATGAACGTATGTTTGCCCTATACTTAACCGTAGCATAAGTTGTGTAGACGGTATCCTCTTACGACCCTTCTGAAATATGCTCAAGGGATAAAAGGCGAATGGTATTCCTAACTTCACAAAACGTAACGCAAACCATATTACGGTAAATTACGTAACTTTTCAAGTCTAATACGATTTCTACTTTGCAAGATATTGTTTGATTCGATTATGAGTTTGGTATATAAAATTAAAATTCGCGTTCAACCCTAACATCTTTGACATCCCTAATTAAATATTACTTGATAAAATCACCGTCCTATCTGAAGGTTTCGACAAAGTTATAATACGTGTACCAAAAATTTAAGTCCTTATATCTAACCCAACTCCGTTGGATTAAGGGTCAAAATACGAATTATAATTTTTGACAACGGCATAATTAATTTTGCCCCGTGTTTATGACAGGTACATCTCCTTTGACAGTAATATCTGGTTTTGATGTCTTAATAAAACCCTTCGAATGCTATCTGGCGGGTCCTAAAGACCCCCCACTGTACGGTTCAATAGTGTAAGGGTTAATTAAAGTTTGCATTGTAAGGTCCGCGCGGGTGTCTTGTACCCGCGCCCGATGCTTCGTGATAATCCACGCCGCGTCCATACGGGTTGTTCGTCATTTAGGAGTTGTGGTTTTGACGTGAAATTACGAGCATACTTTGTGAAGGGTTAATGTTGCCGCAGATTTGAACAATTAAGACGTTTTATTAAATTTCCAAGTGTTTTCAATGTTATGTTAGAATGTCAAAACTAAGCAAGACTTTTGTCTGGTAATCTATGCAATTTTTAGGTTTTTTTGTAATGATGTAGAGGGCAAACGAGCATACGGTTCACATAGGGTACCATCCGTCCGGAATTCCCCGGATTTGTCCTAGTTTCAAGGGCGTCCGGGGCCTTCGGGGGCCGCCCAGCAGGGGTTTTTAAAAAGTGTCCGGATGTAACACGGACACTTTTGTTGTCAGGGGAAATCCAATTTTTATAGATAAGCGAAATATTAAAAAATTATAACGATGTTTTTATTTTTGTTGCAAAAAATATTTTTTCAGAGGTATCCGGGGAAGAACCCGTATTCCGCCCAAATGTCCGGGATTTTTGCCGTGTTTATCCCGCGTCGGCAATTTAGGTGATGGCAGCCCAAGCCGTTCACCTGATAGTAAGTGATGCGCTGCCGGCCTTTTAGGTGGGAATACGTTCTTTTATGAAGGTCGGCAGGTCGTATCTGTCCGGAAATGCAGCTGGCGCTAATTGTAGTTTTATGTATTGTTTTTTTTTATTGCACTTGTGTTCATATTTTGCCAATGTCAAGTTTGGGTTGTCTTTTTTTATTATCTGTAGTATGTCGAAGTAAAGCAGTGGCTACCTTACCAAGACTTCATCGAGCAGTTTTGGCTTCAACAATAAAAACACTTGATTAGCACGATTATTTCAGTTCATATCATTTGAGCTCTTTAATAGAACTATATTGGATAATATACCACCATAATTATGCAATATAACACTAAGTATCACCAAAATAATGAATTAAAACAAGAGCACCTCAAGACACTTCCAAGTTCCCGCCAAAACTCCTTCTATGTATTTACCGTCTTCCGTGGTTTTGTCGCAGCATACTTACTTGGATGGGGTGATATGATCAAGAAACTAAAATAGTTTATCGATTGCTTGTTTTTCGATTGGTTACGTAAATAGTACGTATATCGACCGGGATTTGACCCTGACGGAGCAACAGGCTTACCACATGTCACATGGGATGGTTATAACCTTTACATGTATGGGTGCACTAATTGCGTGTCTGATTACAATTTAATTAAAATAAAACAATAAATATAATACTGCCTCAAATGAAAGACTGCCTCGGTGACGCAGTTGTATTAAGGTATGGCGGCAATGCTGGGGTCTCAGGTTCGATCCCCGGGTCGGGCAAAGTTATTTTGGATTTTTCTACTCAGTATCAGCCCGGAGTCTGGAATTTGTGCCTGATATGACGATAGGCTCAGCCTCGGCCACACACGGCGAAAAGTGGGTGCACTAGTTGCGCCTCTGCCTACCCCTTCGAGGATAAAAGGCGTGAGTGTGTGTGTGAGTGTGTGAGTGTGTTTGTTAGAAGTTTCATTAATTTTTTTTTTTTTTTTTTTTTTTTTTTTTTTTTTATTGCATTTAATGACGAGACGAGCATGCCGTTCGCCTGATGGTAAGCGATACGACCACCCATAAACAGTAGCAACACCATCCAGCACCTTGACTAACAAAGTACTGTGAGGCATTCCACTGCGCTCGTCACCCTGAGACATAAGATGTTAAGTCTCATTATGTCCAGTAGTTATACTGGCTACAATTTCCTTGAAGCATTGTGGTCTGGAATGGGAGGTTGGGCACGATAGTAGCAGAGTGCGTAGTGAATCATATGCCACATTTTTAGGTGAGCCGGTGTAGGTAGAAATGCAGGCCAACATAATTCTGGCAATTGCTAATATTATGTATCTTTGATTTTGATTGCCTTCAAATTCGCTTTGTCAGCGCAGTAGATTAATTTAAAAACAAAATCTTAAGATATGATAAAAAAAACATGCTAGCTCAAGATAATTGGTCATTATATTATAAATATCATTTGAATATTTTGGTAAACAAAACGTGATTTGAACACGCAACCTTCTGATCTGGAGTCAGACGCGCTACCGTTGCGCCACGGAGTCGTTGTGAACGTGTGCTGAATTTAGGAGAGTATACTACAAATTAAATATTACTAAAAATATCTAAATATTCTCCTTGGATTAGATGCAAGGTTTATGAACTGTAAACTGAGAGGTCTGAAGTACGATTCCAAAGCCGGGCAACACGTGGCTTAGGTTTTTCCAACACCGTTTGCCATAGATCTGACCTCCAAGAGGAGAATGAGTTAATGTAGTGTCGGCCGGCCGTAAAAGCAAGCTAAATCGTATATTCGTATACCGTCGAAGAAGAAAATGTTTAATGATTTCTTATGTTTACGCTAATGTTAGACATTGAATTAAAATAATTTTACGGATTTTATTGATGTTTTTTAATTTTACTCCCGGCGTTTCGAAGACTTTGCCGCCTGTATGGTCACGGGGCGGACTCAGGTGTCGGTTGTCCGAATAGTAAAAGTCACAGTATCTACTTACATTTAACAATTATAAAAGATATCAAAACTATTAGTAGTTGACGGTCCTATTTACGAAGAATGAGGTCATGAAGAAAATATTTGCTAATTTAAATCGTAGAATTGTATGACAGCAAAATAGATTACATATATTTTACACCCTACATTCTAAATACACTTTGAGTTAGAAATTGGACCACACAAACAATCATAATCTTACGAGGTCTGAATAAAATTAAGAAGATTAAGGAGATAGTCCGTATCAGTAGACAATAGACATCTTATTTTACTATCCTAATACTTATTACAAAATTCTGGTCTGGAATATAAACATTAAAACACCCTTTTACGAGCAAAATTGTATTAACAATACAAGACAGAACCGGAAAAATCCCGGTATTTGAAATACGAAAGAAGAACCCGTTACGAATTCCCGCAAACATAATAAAAAAGTTTTTTATAGGAAAAAATGCTCGTTTTCCATAACGTCAGTGTTCCGGACAGATATTATCGGGAGACAATGATAAGAGCTTTCACTGAACTGTTTATTCGTCATGGAGGGAAAATAGGGCGCCGGGAGGGAACGGGCGTTGTTACACTGTAGCGTAATAAAGAGTTCATCTGTTGACAACGAAAAAATATATTATGTTGACCACAGAACACATGAATGAATATGCTTTATGCTGTTGACATTCTGTATAAGTCTTTCGATGTTTTGTATTTTTTATAACGCGATGCATTTTTTTTTTCAATTTCTTACTAATAATAATGTGAAGGTTTACGAAGAATTTTGTAGGTTTGTATGTTTGTGAGAACTAAGGTAGTTAATTCTTTAAATAATAAACAAAACTGAACAGATTTGAATGAAATTTGGCAGTTGGTACACAGATAGTCCTTGATACAAAATGGTTTTAATGTAGAAGATAAGACAGACAGTTTAAAAGAAACTAGCATTTTCTCTCGGCTTCTCCCGCTTTATCAGCCTTTACTGGAATAAACAGCAGTAATCAATTGCCGGAAAAAAATCATGTTAAACCTAGAAAATAATACACGGGTAGGTTTGCGAGCAAACGCTGTTATTATCATAGATTGTTCGCGAGCGCCTGAGATTACGTGTCGGTGTGACACAAGGTCACAATAAAGGATCGGTCAGAGTATTCGTGAAAGGGAAAAAACTTTGTTTTTCTAGACGGTACTGTACAATATTCTATCAATGACTTATTTTTCAAGTGTTTGCCTATCCCTATTTGGGTGAAGGACGCACCGGGAATGGACCTCGGTGACACACTGGAAACTGTTGTATGCCTGTGTCACTTTGATGTCAAAATATTTTGTTATATCCAGTAGTAGTTCGGAAATAGAGTATTCATAATTGAACGTTAGGATATTTAATGCCAAGTAATTATAATTAGCAATCATAATTAATATTAACCAGGAATAGATTAGTTAATTTTGAAACAGGAGATCGTGTTTCCTTTCCTCAAATTAAAACGAGTGATTGTTGATAGATAGCATCACGCTTTTTCCCCTTTCAGGGGCAGACAGGGGTGCAACACACTATAAGTTATTATTTAGACTTATCATCACGCCTTTCTCAAACAGAGATAGGCAGCGTTGCAACACACATTTCGCTAGCTATTTTAGGTTCCATGGGGCAAGTATAACCTATACGTCTATGTTTTAATTCCTTAAAAATAAATTTCCCCGACACAAAAATTTCTAAAAAGTATAAAAAAACAAAAGTTTCTTTGTCATTTAAGTACCTAGTAATATTTTGACCCAAGCGCCATCGCGTCGGAATTAAATTTTAATTTAGTTTTTATTTCAAACTTTTTAAATTACAATATCCTCCATCATGGGGCCTCATTGAAAGGATGGATGAAAGAAGAGGAACGAAAGAAATCTATATCGCGAAAGTGAGTGGTAGCGTCGGACGGGGACGTCCTAGACGTACCTTCATGGACCAAATTGATGACCTCCTAAGGAAGGGCCAAATAAGGAGTTCTCGTAACCGACGAGCATGTATGAAGAGACTGATGACTGTAGAAGAAGCGAAAGAGGTATGCTTGGATCGTAGCACTTGGCGCTCCATAGTCTCTGCCTACCCCAATGGGAGAAAGCCGTGAGTTTATGTATGTATGTATGTATGTATGGGGCCTTGATAATCAACTACGAGGATTAAAAATAGCACTCAATGACATAATAAAAATTGACAACATTGTAAAATACTGATAAATACATAATTTATTATTGAATAGGTTTTTTAATGTTATGGCTTTTAATTATTTTCGTCCGTATCTCTACTGGGAACCGACCCAAAAACAGTACAAAGAGCCGAACGCAATCGATATTATATTAAATCAACTCATTTTATTACTTTTATAGCGCGTGGAATGGAATTTCCTGTGTAGTTTGGTCGAAAAAAATCCATATCCATCAATACTTTATCCATACTTGTATTATTAATGCGAAAGTGACTGTTACGCTTTTAATCTTGAACTACTCAATCGATTACGATGAAATTTGATACGGAGATATTTTGAGACCGTAAAAAGGACAAAGGCTACTTTTATCCCGGGAAAATATAAAGTGGACTTTTATCCCAGAATAAATCTTTACGCGGGCGGAGCCGCGAGCAATATGATAATTATTATATAATGTAGGACATATTTACTGTCTATATATTTGCCAAATTTCAAACCAGAATGCGTTCAGGAACTTCTGCACACACACACACACCTTTTATTCCGAAGGGTTAGGCAGAGGCGCAACTAGGGCACGCACTTTTCGCCGTGCGTATTCCGTCCCATGATGTGATAGGGGGGGAGCTTATCACCATATCGGGCACAAATTCCAGACTCCGGGGTGATACTGAATAGAAAAACTCAATATCACTTTGCCTGATTCGGGTATCGAACCCGAGACCTCAGCATTGCAGTCGTACCGTAATACAACTACGCCACCGAGGCAGGCAACTTCTACATCATACAAAAATCAACTCTAAATACTCTCTCGACCTCTATTACGATAGGGTTTACACCTTAGTCCACCACGCTGGCCTAGTGCGGGTTGGCAGACGTCACATTACGCAATCTATATTCTTAGATATGTAGGCCCTCACGATTTTCTCATTCACCGTTAAAGCGATAATTAACAAAGAATATCTATCTACATTTATTCGCCCATTCTCACAGTCCAACCTTACACATTTAAGGGGCCAAATTGGGGACTGTAAGACAGGGGGTCTTACAATCTCGCCCCTACGTCGACTATCTATTTTCACCTAATGTAATTACATATCCGACACGTTTTCAGTCTTTAATTTTGGGGGTCTGCAAGGCCCCTATTTGCCGGTTGGCCTCCCGTGAAATTCAGATTTCAGTCTCGCACCGTTAGCTGTTGTAACGGGTTAATAATCTGCTGGCTCAGCTGAATGTAAAGTTCGTTTTTAAAGGGTTAACGTTGGATAATACCCGCGTGATAATTAACTGATTTTGATGATTTAGATTGATGAGTGTTTGCAATAGGGTTCATTTTTATATGCGTCGTAATTAGTGATAATGTGTTCATTATAAGACATATTTATATTGCCTTTTCTCAAGGTTTCGCTTGTTTGAAGATACTGTAAACTTATTATATTATATATAAGTAGGATACTACGACATGATGATATGATAATCCAAGATTTGCTCTTACTAGGTGCCAAGTCTCATGTGTCCTGTGGTCCGGGGGCATCTAGAGAATTCCGCCACGGCATCCCCTGCCTGTCGTAAGAGGCGACTAAATGGGGTTGGCGAGAGTCGCGGGGTGAGCAGTGGGAGTCTGCTCGCTCAACTACTCCAATGTAAGCGACTACGAGGTGGACGATAATGCGGGTGGGCGGTCTCCTGCAGTCGTAGACGCAAAGGCGTGCTTTAGGGTTTGGAGGCTTCTCAGTCTCCTCATTTAGAGAGGGGCCGCAATGCGGCATCGCGCTGGGGCAGTTCCGTGCAGCTAACTTCGTGCAACAAGATACCCCGGGATCGTCCCGTAGGCGCCGAAGAAGGCCACCGCGGGTTTTGGTTGGTATGCCGGTGTAGGGTGTATATAGTGTTCGGGACTCGGTCCAATGCTCGCTCGGATGAAGCTATACTCCCGAGTGTCGACATTGGGCCGTAAGACTGTGTGAAACCAACATAACCGTTCCACTCACCCCCCAGTGGTGGTAGCGATAACGCGTTTTTTCCCCGCGATAAAAAAAAATGTGCCAAGTCTCATGCATCTATTCAGCGGTCTACATAATCGTTTATTTGTAACTAGAATGGTGGACCCTAACCCTTTCAGTAGAGATATGATTTTTACTTTTAAGTAACCAAACATGTTCACACGCTTTCGAATCATACTAATATTTTAAACACGAAAGTTTGTAATAATGTATGTATGGATGTATGTTTGTTACTCTTTCACGCAAAAACTACTGAACGGATTTCGATGAAATTTGGCACACGGGTACATCGTGTCGTGGATTAACACATAGACTACTTTTTATCCCGGGAAAATATAATGCGGGACTTTAATCCCGGAAAAACTTTTTAATGCAGGTAGAGCTGCGGGCAAAAGCTTGTTATTAACATAAGTATAGAACTAGGATATAGGGTAGGAATACTCTGTACTATCTGGTCGGAAGTCACTTCTTTCCCAGACAAATAAAAATATCCTCCACACCTTCGCAGTGGCAAAGGATTAAAACTGATAAAAAATATATCCGTAAATTAAAAGCCCTATTCCGAGTTCATCGGAAGGTATTCTAACCGTGTGAAATGTTTGTCTTTGTTATTAGTACGAGAGTAGGGGGGGTAAAACACGTCTCAAAGAGGACACAATGAATGTTTTCCTTTTTGTACTGGCCGATGTTCTTGCTAATTTAAACAATATGAAGATGCATTTGCACCCTTCTTTTTTTACTTCCCCTCTCAGTTCCTCGCAACTCGTCCTGCCGCATCGCCCATGGACGTGGATGGGCCCGTAGGCCGCTTTTGACAGATCCCTCTGGAAATATTTAGGAGAGGTATACATTTAGCAGTTGACTTCACGTGCCATGCTATACAATAAAAGCCCTGTATTATATACTGCCCACTGCTGAGCACGGGCCTCCTCTGCAACTGAGAGGTTTTAGACCTTAGTTCACCACGCTGGTCTAGCGCAGGTTGGCAGATTTCACATACCTTCTTCTTATAGAGAACTTCTCAGGTATGCAGGTTTCCTCACGATGTTTTTCCTTAAAGTTAAAGCGAGCGACTTCACGTGGCTGATGATAATGATAATGAGATGGATAGGGTAGGTCTATACTGGGGGTAGGTCTCTCATATGTAAGAGTCCTTCTGGGTGGATACCACCGCAATGTCAATTTCTACCGCCAAGCAGCAGTGTGCATGCACTGTTGTATTTCGGTTTGAAGGACATTGTAGCCAGTGGAAATACTGGACATAATGAGACTTTACATCTTGTGTCTCTGGATGATGAGCGCAGTGGAATGCCACACAGTACTTTGTAACTCAAGGTGCTGCATGGTGTTGCTACTGTTTATGGGTGGTCGTATCGTTTAAAATCATGCTCGTCTCGTCATACAATGGCATAAAAAAAAATATGTGGCCTGTAAGGTGCTATAAGGCCTTGCAAATAAGTATGATAGTTATAGATGTTTTTAAGAAAATCAGTGGTCAAATAGACCTGAGCTTCAAAACTTTGAAAGTCATGGAGGTAACGCAAAAGATGGGACCGTTTTTCTTCAGTCACGTCTTACAGGACCTTTATTGGAAGACTTTCGTTGTAATCAATGGAGATCTACGAGAAATATCACTCTTAATTATACAGACGAGTCGTTGAAATACGAAACGAAGATGTTTTTTTGGCAAGAATGCGTACAAGAGTCAAACTTAAATGATATTGAAAATAAAAATCAAATATTATTTTTGTGTGGCGTAAAGTGTTATATTAGAACTTAAATGCAAATTAATTTTGTATGCGTTATGTATAGATTATTATTTTTTACATCAAAATGATGCACAACAATAATAATCTAAAAAATAAATCACTTAAAATTTAAAACAAAAAAATAAAACACGCACAAAATATTGTCATAAAATTTATCCAATATAATCGCATTATTATTCGAAAACGTAAACTGTATAAAATATCTCGTAGATTTTTATCACATGTGCTGGAGACAGCGAAAGATACAGACAGCAAAAACAAGGGCTCGTTTACACATAAATTCACTGAGTTTAACACCTATTTTTTGCGCTGTCCCTACTGAGTTATTGAGACGTCTGTGGTGAAATGTTTTTCATTATTTTGTTAAAAAGAAACGTTCGTATTGGCGTTTAAATATCGTTTGTTAAAAACGGGCCGTTCGTGCGAATTTATTTGCTTTTTGTTCGGTGGTTCGGTTCTCGGTTGATTTGAGATAAATACGCGATTTATTGGCGGCAGTTATTGCGTCTCCGTTTTGTACAGTTATTTTTAGGCGAGAAAATGATGTTGATTGAATGATTTATATTTTTAAAACTGAGTAAAGTTTGATCTTGATTATTATGTAGAGGCAAAAATAGAAGTAACTATACTTATGTTTTGTGCTAATGGATATTTGATAAATCTTATTATCACAATATTAACTCAGTAAAAACTAATGACTGCCTCGGTGGCGTAGTTGTATTAAGATACGACTGCAGTGCTGAGGTCTCGGGTTCGATTCCCTGGTCGGGCAAAGTGGTATTGGGTTTTTCTACTCAGTATCAGCCCGGATTCTGGAAATGTGCACGGTATATGGCGATAGGCCCGCCCCCTATTACATGGGACCTAACACAGCTGGCGAAATGTGGGTGTGATACAGCTCTAACTACCCCTGAAAAGGAGAAATGGCGTGATGCTATGTATCAATGTAGAAACTAATGAGGCATTTAGAAAGTTAATATGCGACATACTTAATATTAGATATTCATTGCAATATGTTATCATATGCCATAGCTAATAGTTTGAGTGTATATTTCCGGATAATCAATTCGTAAGATAAGTCACAAAAAAAGGAAAAATACAAAAAAACCTATTTCACTATCTTCACACCTCACTGAATGCAACGTCGTGGTAATTAATAAAGCGTTTTCAAAACGTAAGTGCGAATTTATGCACGCTTTTGATTTATAATTTCGCGTGGTTTGCGTTAAAAAAGTCGTCGTTACGTACGTTAAGGGGGTGCGGCGCGGGAGGGGTTAAATTGTTATTGCTTTTTGCGGAATTAGCGGAAAACAATTCCGCCTCTCCGCATTCTACAGCACAATGCACTGACAAATTGTGTTTTAATACGATACCCAATTTTGTATTTCGAATGCTTTTGTTTTTTTTCTTTGTGGCCAGTAAATTGCAACTGAACGTATTTGAATGTTTCTTAGTTTATTTAAAGTTTTTTTTTTATAGAACACGAATATTTGAATGCTGCAATACGGTAAATAAAAAAAAATGAAACGCTTTGGCTCCCCTTTTACCTGTGGTTACGAATTACCGCAATTCCCATGTTGGGACCAGCCAGAGTTATATGAGGACGAGGTAGTCAACGAATTTTTCGATTAAAAAAAAACACACGGGATTCCCTCGATTGGAATTTGCGTTCGAAATAGCGAGACTGGCCGCCAATCACGTCCCGATTATCAGTATGGTAAATCGATGATGCCCACCACTTGGAGATTACAAGGGTGAACTTATGTTACTTATTCTTGACTGCCTCGGTGGCGTAGTTGTATTACGGTACGACTGCAATGCTGAGGCCTCGGGTTCGATCCCCGGGTCGGGCAAAGTGATATTGAGTTTTTCTATTCAGTATCAGCCCGGAGTCTGGAATTTGTGCCCGATATGGCGATAGGCTCGCCCTTTATCACATCATGGGACGGAATAACAGCGAAAAGTGGGTGCACTAGTTGCGCCTCTGCCTACCCCTTCGGGGATAAAAGGCGTGAGTGTGTGTGTGTATTTACCTTCTTAGGGGTTGAAGCTGATATCCTTCCGTATTCATTGTACATCTTATTTCTTAAAGGGAACTCCGTGCACAATCAGTTTCTATGTTTCGATTCACTTACTGGGCGTTGATAAATCAGTGAGAGACTTTTCTTCTTATATGATATAGGAGATGTTTCCATGTAGTTATTTCGTGCTGAGATAAAATAGTCGCATCTTCAAAATTCCACCTTGCCGATACGTAAATAAAAAGCCGCGCGCATCGATAGATGAAATTCATTTATATCGCCGCGTGGGAAGCGGGGACTTGTGTGCTGGTGGGGGGGGGGGGGAGGCGTGAGCAAGGTGAACGCTCACACTCCAGGGAAATCCGCATTTTATTCTATGAACTATCAATCTTCGGGAACAATGTACGCACGTCACAAACGGTTTTGTTATGTGAGGCAGAGCCGTGTTGAGTTGATACTTGATATGCATGTCAGAGTACCATCGATTCCTGCAATCCATACAATTGTATTCCAAAAAGGTTAAAACAATATTGAGAGCATTTTATTTGAAAAAAGAATAACATTTTAAAAATAGAAAGCACCATTTTTTTACGAAACTATATTTCAGCTATTTATTAATTTCGATTTTTAGCCGTTGAATATCGAGCACTTAGTTTATTTCGTTCTATTTTTAAACGAACGTATTTTTATTGATTGATTCAAAACAATTTAATGAATCTTTTGACGTTGGGTCCAATACGTGTACTTTGTCCTGGTTAAATACGGCCCTGAGTTGTGCCCGATATGACCTGGTTTTTGCGTAATTTTTCCTGTATGTTCGGGTGTTTCTGTCAGCGCGTGTATATGTGATTTTTTGTTACAGGAAGTTTTTTTTCTCGTACTATAGATCAATAAATTGTTGATGTAGAGGTGTGTATGAATATGTAGCGCATAATACAAGATAAAAGCGTGTTGGTTTCAACGAGATGTAATAGGTAAATGCCTTTGTTGTTACAGGCCACATTATAATGTAGTAAGAGTATCATTTATGATGAAATAAAACGTAATTAATTAAAATTTGAACATCATAGTAAATACCATCTGAAAAGGTAAATCGTTTTTTGTCGACTCAAACTGACCGGATTTATTATAACATGCCTAGACCAGCCCAGAACTCGCGTAAAACTGGTGGTAGGTCTCTCATATGTAAGAGTCCGTCTGGGTGGGTACCACCGCAATGTCTATTTCTACCGTCAAGCAGCAGTGTGCATGCACTGTTGTGTTTCGGTTTGAAGGACATTTTAGCCAGTGTAACTACTGGACATAATGAGACTTAACATCTTATGTCTCAGGATGACGAGCGCAGTGGAATGCCACACAGTACTTTGTAACTCAAGGTGCTGGATGGTGTTGCTACTGTTTATGGGTTGTCGTATCGCTTACCATCAGGCGAACGGCATGCTCGTCTCATCAATCAATGAAAAAAAAACCAGGAACGGTACGTCACGGAGTGACTACACAGGCACACATCAAAGTTAATTAGAATTCTTTGAAGCGTGAAATACGCTTTGTAAACTCAACGTCGTGTATCTATGAATGTGTCGCATTGGTTGGGATTGGAAGGATGCGATTTGAAATTTGAATTTGGAACTGTGGTTAGTTGGCTGTCGATAGATGGCGTTGATTTTATTTCATATTTTGTGTCTTATCTATACTTATATTGTTGCTGAAATTTTTGTATAAATAAGGTAATTTAAAAAGAAACTGTTTTGATTCTGAAAATTCTTCACTTAGCTACATTATCACTGAGTGCTGTAGGCTACTTTTTATCCCCGGCACGGACTTCTTCACGTACAGAGCCGCGAGTGAAATCTTTTGAAATATATTCCGTGGAATGCCCGCTAAAAGATTAAAGGTTGGCCTACAACTCAAAAACTCTAAGCGCCGAAGACGTGCTAGAAATCCTTTTAACTTTGCATAATATGAAGTATATCTTACTAATATTATAAATGGGAAAATGTTTGTATGTTGTTACTTTGAAACAAAAACCGCTGAACACATCGCACCTCTAGAAAACGACACAATTAAAAAAAAAACGTAAATTGAGTTAGCGTTATAAAATGATTTAAAACGACGTTCTCAATACAACAATAGCTCAAACACAGCTATATTTAAGCGGGAAAAGGACTAAACTGTTATATCGGGCCTTTTTTATTCTATTTTTTTTGAAAATAGGCAAGTTTTAAGCCATTTTATGACGATAACTCAATTTCCGTTTTTTTTTAATTGTGTCGTTTTCGTTCTAAAGGTGCGACATTTGTATGACATTTGGCGCACCGATGTTTCAGATTAATATATCTTCTAGTTTTATCCCAGAAACCTGTTTCAATCCAGATCACGCAGGCGAAGCCACGACTTAAGCCTAGTACATAAATAAGCAATGAATCCATGTTAATGCCATCGTCGACATTATCGTCGCACGCAACACAATAGAAACCGTCCATCCGTAACCAAACGGTATTAATTCGACTGTGTGGCTGCCTGCGTATATTATTTGGGTATTGATGTACCGTGATGATACTGATTCTGGGTAAATAATAAATATGTGTGAACTATGTTGTAGTACGATTCGTTGGGTTAGAACGGGAAGCGTATGTTTTTTTCGGTAGTGGATGTTAGGAAACATCGGGTTCATGACTTTTTAAAATAAGTGAAAAATTAGCAATATCTGTGCTTTCTTAGCATGTACAGTCAGAAAAGTGTATGCTCGACCACCTTAAGGTTCTAAATAAGTCGCTAGCGCAGTGTCTGTCAGTAACATGCAAGTGCAACTTACAACTAAAGCGGACAATAAGAGTCATCTGCAGTTTCCTTTGTACATTGAAACGATCGCACCTGCTTGGTAAAATATGGAAAATGGGCGTTTTATCTTGAGAAAGTGTACTAGCACCAAATTGGGTGATTGTACATATGTGATCGTAGGTAGTTACTATATAGATCTCGGATGCATCGTGTCTACTGCGCAGATTACTTGCGTTTGAAAAGCGTCGTCAAAATGTTTAAATAACGTCGTATGGGTATGCACTATGCTCTATTATACATATTTACCCTACAATGTATTGGCGTAATTACTGTAAGCGAACTGTTTTTTCATTAATTTATTTCTATCTTCCTCTTTGGAGAAACAAGTAACAAAAAACAAAGGATTATACTTCGTAATCCGTTCAAAGACTAAAGAACAATGAGACACAAAATCTCCAATATCCGAAAACCGGCTAAAACCCCGCAAACGACTAGAAACGTCGGTAAACAAACAGAACTAGATTTAAAGGACAGGAAAAAATGCAGGCACGATTGTTCCCGTTCAGCGATACAGTCGGCAAAAAAATACACATGCGTACAATTTTTATAAAAGTGGCAACACAATAAGTTTATCCGCGAGGCAAGTGCGCTCGATAGTGTCACGTGGCTTAGTACGGTCTGCGAAATAGGCCGTCGGTGCCGGCTAACTGGGTTACGAGCTGGGTTGCCAGCTTTCAAAATAATATTGTTGGGTGTTTTTTACTTTGATGTGAAGTAGTGTTTAACTTCACAGTCTATTCTTTGAATGAAGAAACGAACATGCCGTTCACCTGATGGTAAGCGATACGACCACCCATAAACAGTAGCAACACCATCCAGCTCCTTGAGTTAGAAAGTACTGTGTGGCATTTCACTGCGTTCGTCATCCTGAGACATAAGATGTTAAGTCTCATTATCTCCAGTAGTTACACTGGCTACAATGTCCTTCAAACAGATACACAACAGTGCATGCAAACTGCTGGATATAGGGTGTTTCTTCAGATATGTTGACCCATATCTGTAAGTTCTTTCATTTTAATGAGAAGCTAAATTTATAAATACACAGTTTGCAATTATAAGAGTAATATTACAATACCAAAAGTTTGAAAACATTGCAATGCTCTGCACATTTATTTCTTATGAAAACGAAAAATATTTGTAATTTCTGAAAAACATAAGAAACATTGCACACATTTAAATGAAGAATTGTGTTTTAAAAACAAAAAAATAAAAGTTTTGATACAGAAATATAAAAATATATTTTTGCCTCCTTAAAAGTGTATTTTTCCGTAAACATGGTAACACTAGCGGCACAACCCGAGCGCACCTGCCGCGGAAGGATCTTGATATCGGGTAGTTTTGTGACGTCACAGGCTGGGTTTGCGAGCACGACGCACTGTGCACTGAGTGACACCGGCCTTGCACTTCATTCAATTTTCATATTCGATAGGAGTTGGTTGTAACTACAATTATGAAGCCTATGATTAATTTGAGAGCTAAGATCTCAGTTTGCGTAATACAGTGGTAGATGTCAGCTGTGTTCGAGGTTCCGGGTTCGTTCACCAGTTACTCTGCCTATACATTGTTACAAAAACGTGTATTTATACTAGACTAGACTAGCGGCGATAGTCTAGTTGGGAGTGGAACGGACTGCCGAGACGAATGTCCGCAGGTTCAAAAACCCAAAGGCACCCACCTCTGACTTTTCTAAAAAGTTATGTGTGTATTCTTTGAGAATTATCGCTCGCTTTAACGGTGAAGGAATACATCGTGAGGAAACCTGCATACCTGAGAAGTTGTCTATAAAAAAATCGAAGGTATGTGGCGAAGAAGAAGAAGGAGAAGGTAAGCCAGCGTGGTGGACTAAGGCCTAAACCCTCTCAGTTGTAGAGTAGGCCCGTGCTCAGCAGTGGGCAATATATAATACAGGGCTGGTATGGTAACTAGACTACCATTTGTTTGTAGCCCCCCCAACGTTAAAAAGTTTTTATATAAAAATTTCGCTGTGTACTTTCCTGGGATAAAACGTCTATGTGCTATTCCAAACTATAATCTATCTCTACTCTGTTTTCATCCAGATCATCCAGATCCTTTCAGACGTTCTGGAATGATTGAGTAACAAACATCCAAACATTCGCATTAATAACATGAATTATAGATATATCAGTAACACATTGTGATAAAGAGATAAACTTATCTATACATATAAATAAAATTGGAGTGTCTGTTTGTAATATTGAAATAACCGATTTTACTACATATATATGAATATATATACGGTACATACACCAAAATAACATTTTTATAAATTTTTGTGTGTCTGTCTGTCTGTCTGTTTGTTCCGGCTAATCTCTGAAATGGCTGGAGCGATTTTGACGGGACTTTTATTGGCAGGTAGCTGATGTAATAAGGAGTAACTTAGGCTACTTTTTATCCCGGGAAAATATAAAGCGGGACTTTTATCCCGGGAAAACTCATTCAAAATCAATAAAATATCAAATCCAACAAACATACCTTCCTAAAGTAATTCATACCTAATCCTACAATAAACATCTTTATCAGCCCATTTATCCCCCATCCGATATATATCAATGATGACGTCAATTTGTCCGAATATTGACGAGTTAGGGCGGGGGCGGGTCGACAGGGCTATTTCCTCAATGGTCCTTTGTGAATCAACCAGGTTTATGAGATATCATGGTGTGTAAAATTGATTAAGATTGTTTGGAACTAATGCTGGATATTCCTTAAGGACTTTGAATTTTTGGAGAGTTTAGTAATTGCTCTGATCGTAAATTCAGCAGCAGATCTTGAAAAAGAGGTATAAAAGATTTTGATGAGATCAAATTTACGCATCTAAAGGGGACCATACATGGACGGCTTCAACAGGAAATTATAGGAATCTAGACTTATAGGAATCTTGTTTGTCTGTCGGAACCACATTCAGGCCAAAATCATGCACGGATCGATCAGGAGTGCGCCACCCAGCGCCGAACCTGCACCACAGCATCGCCTCGCCTTGGCCGCCTTCCAAACTTGAGATATACGTTGGAAATTTTGCGGGATTGTCGCGCGTTCTTTTTTTCCTTTTGTCAGAAAAGATTTATCACTACTCGTGCTGGGCGTGTTAAATAATATGCTGGATGGTCTAGTTTGGATTCCTTTTTGTTTTGGATACAGAAGTGGTGTAACCTAGTTTGCAGTTCAGTTTTGATTGATTCAAGTTGTGTAAGTAGGGTTGGTTTGCTGGATTAGGTCTCTATTCGTTTGGGACCTGAGTGGTACCGGTAAGAACAGTATTATAGCTAGTTTAGATAACAGGGCTGGCTTGAAATCGAACGTCTCGCGCGTTCAGTGCCGTGACTCATCATTAGCCACATGAACTCCACTGCTGAAGATAGACCTCCCCTAATGATTTCCAGACGGATCTGTCTAAAGTAGCCCGCATCCAGCGTGTGCCTGCTACCTTTATCAAGTCTGTCCACCTTTTAGCTACCATGCGAAGCTCTGTAATCTGTAATTCAATAAATGTCTAGGTGTTGCTATTGTTTGTGAGTAGTAATGACTCTTACTGCCACGTGAAAAACGTGCTTGTCTTACAATTCGGATTTTGGATTGTCCGTGAGTTAAAAAATATGCGTCCAATCAATGTTATTCCTACACATATATTTAAAAAATCCCGATAGTTAAATTCAATTAAGTAGTACACCCAAATATCCCCCACACTTGGACGTTTCCATAAGTGCCGCGGACGTGTTTTACGTACGGCCTGTCACTTTTCAATATTCGCCGGTTAACGTACGCGCCAGATGTCCGCGCCCGTCAGAGGGGGAGGGTAGAGGGGCTAGGAGAGAGCACGTACAAAAAATAACACCTGTCTGCATGTGATGGGAGCTATTCAGCGTGTTCCGTAGGGTAGGTAAATGTTTATGTTAATAATTTGAACCTTGTATGTATGAGGACGAGGAACTAAAGTCGCGGGAAGTTGCTGCATGCAGGTTTCCAACAGGTCTTTGGAGTCTATGTTTAACTGTGGACATCATATTGCTCATGATGATATGCTGTCCCACCGCTGGGCACGGCCACTACTGAGACGGTTTAGGCCTCAGTAGTTTGGTGTTTTAGTAGTTTAGTTTAGTTAGTATTAATATTTGAAATATTGTTGTGGGCAAAAGTGGGGATGTGGAGTATCGCGCTACCGGTTTCGCATGCACGCAGCGTTATGGCCGGCGACTCTCGGTGACGTCACAGTGTAATATTATTGTTATTTGACAGCTTTATAACTTACTAATTATTGCCCCAATTTTGAAAATTAATTTTCCGTTATTTTTGGATGGCATACATTTTTGATAAATTTATTTAAAAAAAAAGTAGTCAATAATAAAAATAGCCAATATAAAAAAAAATTACCATAAAAATCAAAATCACGCTTACCTGTTCCTAAAACAAAGATACTCTGCTTTTATGAGCACGAAGCCTTTAATCCATTAACTTCAAAAACACAAACTATACTTGTGTGCTCACGTCTCCTTTTAACAACGCCAAGGGTCCGGACCTCAAGCCGAGGGTCCCTAAATGGTTTTGACATCGAGAAACAGTTGATAAAACTACTGTTCGATGTGCGTGTCAAAATAATAAAAGAGTTTTTACGACACCTTTGTGTCAGATTGATAGAGAATGTATGGTCAGGTGCGGTTCCAAGGAGTGTATGTGTCCTTAAAGAATTTTGATCTTTCAAAGTCGAAGGATTATTTTTTGAGCTTGTATGTGATGGAAAAAAAAGTGTGTGTGTACTTATGTACACGCGTTAGAAGTTATACATACGTCTTTGGCGTTACAAGATAAAAATCTTTTTAAATAACGCGCCAAAAGAAGTATAACTTCTAAATTTAACTTCAATATCTTTCGCCTTATTCTACGTTCAAAATTCAAAACTAAAATGTTGACTATAGCTAACTTCAGGGTGTCGGTTATACGTCCAAAATTCAAAACTAAAATGTTGACTATAGCTAACTTCAGGGTGTCGGTTCTACGTCCTAAATTCAAAACTAAAATTTGACAATAGCTAACTTCAGGGTGTCGGTTTTTCGTGACGGTGTGCGCGCGCATCGTAAAAATTTACTCATCATTTTTCCCTTACGCGCCAAAAGAAGTATAACTTCAAAAATTTAATACAAGTAGGCGTTTTAAATCAAATCATTTATTTGTAAATGTAGGTACATATTTTACAATACATGGTATAATTATATTTAGTCCGCTGCAAGAAAAGTATACAAAAGGGTTTTAAATTAAATAAAAGATTATCAAACCATATTCTAAACCTAGTTCTAATATTTATAATGTATGACTCCAAGAATTCATCAATAGAGTAAATTTATTGATGAGGAAATTATTTAGTTTCTTTTTGAATAAAATTACATTGTCTATAACTATAATGTCCGGACTAAGTCTATTATATATAGCTGGCCCCATGCGATAAGTGCTTCTCCGTAAAAGCGCTGTCTTACTCCTTCCTAAAGATAAAATCTTAGAGTCCCCCCCATTCGTAACCTTGGAAACACTGGATGTCTCACTTCAAAAAAAAATTATGTGTATTTGACGAAAATAATATACTTAACCCAAAACAAACTTAATAACTGTCGATAGATAGGAGCGGAAAATATCAAAAAGAGTTACGTAAATTCTCATTTTAAATTAAAAAAATCCCGTATTTCTACGGTTAATTAGGCAAACTGGAAAATTTCGGTGCACTCCACTGAGAGTTTCAAGACTTTTAACCCGTAAACATTCAAAGTAATATTTTCGAACGGTAATTCAAATGATAAAATATCGTGTCGAATCTAGCAAACTAAAAAACGGCAGACCCGCGGGCGCTACACCCCGTATTACAATTTTTTCAACCCGTTCGCTTTAGCCGAGTGTTTTTGACGTCTGACTCCAGCCCGGGCCTCAGTGACCCACATTCGCAGGGTTGACTCGATCGGATTTTAACAATTTTTCTCGTTCCGTTTTCTGCATTAGTCCACTTCCAGTTGTTAATGGGTGATTTGGATCGGAAAGTTTGATACTTATTGGAATACTTGGAGGATGTAGTTAACCCTGTCTTTGAGGTTTTTGATAGGTAATTTGTGCTTGAAAGATTACTTCTGATATATTAGTAATCAGCCAGAATGTCGAATCTTAAGCTTCATTAAGATGGAATTATTGCTAGCAATACTCGTACGCAATTGTTATTGTACGTTGCTAAGAAAGTCAGTGGCGTAGCGTGGTTGGGGCGTAAAATAATACCTTTTACAAAAATTTTGTCTCATGTACCGGTAGCTTGGCTTATTTGAATTTTGAAATGTTTTTTTTTTTTCGCCCGGATTCTTGGGGCGGCAAGAACCCACGCTACGCCACTGAAGAAAGTTGCCCGTCTGAACATACGCAACGACTAAGCAATTATGCCCCGCGCTAACGTACGAGTCTTTTGACAGTTATTCAAAATCAAATATTACTAGCAAGAATTGCTAAGTCTAAATGACCCTCAAACGCTCCATGGCACTGCACTGCTCTCTTATCTAAAGAATGTTATGTCGCATAACACACACTCACGCCTTTTAGCCTCGAAGGGGCAGGCAGAGGCAACTAGTGCACCCACTTTTCGCCGTGCGTATTTTGTCCCATGATGTGATGAGAAGGCGAACCTATCGCCATATCACAAATTCCAGACTCCGGGCTGAGACTGAATAGAAAAATCCAATAGCACTGCCTGGCCCGGGTATCGAACCCGAGACTTCAGCATTGCAGTCGTACCGTAATATGCCTACGCCACCGAGGCAGTCCCATAATCTATACTAATATTATAAAGAGGAAAGATTTGTATGTAAGTAAGTTTGTAACGAATAAACTCAAAAACTACTGAACGGATTTCGATGAAATTTGGCACACGGGTAGATCATGTCCAGGATTAACACATACTTTTATCCCGGGAAAATATTTTTATCCCGGAAAAACTTTTTCACGCCGGCGAAACCGCGAGCAGAAGTCTATGTTCAATAATTACACTGATTACAATGTATTTTAAACAAGTGCATACATTCTGCTGCTTGGCGGCAAAAATGATACCTTTACATGCGGACTTTTGCATACGAGATTTCTACCTAGTGAATCCTTTCTCTTTGAGAATTTGTTCCTTTGTGCTTGCGTTTGTTCAGAGATGCGCCCGTGTGATTCCTCATGCGAGCGCGTTGTGAATTGTTCAGTTTCAAGTATAATAGTTTTTCGAAATAAGTTGATGATGGAAGCTATATCTAGAATTGGTTGTATAACTGCCGGCAAAGAACTTGAACCACTACCTCGTGGGAGATTTCTATACCAATATTATAAAGACGAAAGATTTGCTTTTTTGGGTGTTTGTAACGAACAAACTCAAAAACTACTGGACCGATTTTTAAAAATTATTTCAGCAATACAAAGCTTCATTATCAGCGAGTAACATAGGCTGCTTGTTATCCCGGGAAAATATAAAGTGGGACTTTGATCCCGGATAAACTTGTTCACGCGGGCGAAGACGTGAGCAAAAGTCTAGTCTTATATATATTTTTTTATTGCACAGAATGACGAGACGAGCATGCCGTACGTCTGATGGTAAGCGATACGACCACCTATAAACAGTGGCAACACCATCCAGTACCTTGACCTACAAATTACTGTGTGGCATTCGATTGCGCTCGTCATCCTGAGACATAAGATGTTAACTCTCATTATGTCCAGTAGTTACACTGGCTACAATGTACTTCAAACCGAAACATAACAGTGCATGCACACTGCTGCTTGGCGGTAGAAATAGATACTGCGGTGGTACCCACCCAGACGGACTCTTACATATGAGAGACCTACCACCTTTAGAAGAACAAGAATGTCGCTACATTTACGTACAAACAAATCCACTACGCCTTAGTGATTCAAGTTGTTTGACGGCAGTTATAATTTAATTGTGAACCTCAGTCTTTATTGATTTGGATACATTGTTGCAGGTTTACAAATACAATTTATGAAAGTCCGTCACCTTTCCTAAGTTATTTTCAACAAATTTATGCATTTTATATTGGGTCTGTCAAAGTGATATTGGATTTGGAATATGAATGGCGAAAAGTGGGTGCATTAGTTGCGTCTCTGCCTACTCCTTTGGGGATAAAAGGCGTGAGTGTGTGTGTGTGTGTGCATTTTCGGACTCCGTCCGCTGTAGGTACTAACGGTGCTACCAAGCCTAGGTGTCTGTCTCTACATCTGGATATCCAACCATTGAAGTACTCGAAAGATTTGAAATCATAGGCAGCGGGCACTATCACAAATTACACTTTTATGCGGGTATCTTAAGAAACAAGAGGTGACACTCTCTCTCTCTCTCTCTCTTTCTCTCTTTCTCTGTGTGTGTTAGTTTTAATGTTTTTTACATTACATTAAAACTAACACAAAAAAATATTTCATAGATACATTTAAATTTAGAAATTCAATCCTTAATTATTTTAAGAACAGGTATTCCTTAATGAGGCGCATTTATAACTCGTATATATCTACGTTCCTATAATTATTTATACGTAAACAGCGGTAATAAACGATTAATCTCTCCTTAACCCGTGTAGAACATGATGTGTCTTATATTTTTAATAGCCTTGGATGATGGGGTCGAGTTGTGGGAGGTAGCGATAGGCGGCGGCGAGAGCGTTTTAGACAGAAGGAAATTGAATTAGATGTCTGCATCAAATGATGTTAAAAGATCCACAGTTATGAAACTGGTTCTATTCAGTCCCACACACACACACACACACACACTCACGCTTTTTATCCCCGAAGGGGTAGGCAGAGGTGCAACTAGTGCACCTACTTTTCGCCGTGCGTATTCCGTCCCATGATGTGATAGGGGGCGAGCCTATCGCCATATCGGGCACAAATTCCAGACTCCGGGCTGATACTGAATTTAAAACCCAGTATCACTTTGCCCGACCCGGGAATCGAACCCAAGACCTCAGCATTGCAGTCATACCGTAATACAACTACGCCACCGAGGCAGTCTATTCAGTCCCGTTGATGTATATATGATATTTTTTTAATCATTATTTTTTATAATGGTAAATATGCTACCTTATTGCCGGTCACTAGAATTATTCCAACCTGCTTTACTAATTGGACACGGACTATTCCCGGAACGTGACTCGTCGGAACAAGCTACAATGACAAGTTCATTCATCATAATATGGTCGTTATCCAGTCGTGTAACCTATGGTAATTTTATCCGAATTTCCGTAATTTCTCGCCGTTCGCTCATGACTCGTGTACATTTTTAATAGCGAACGAGATAAATAACTCTATTTGTCTCGCTCGAGCAATCTGTGCCGGCTTTATTAATATCCCCCCCATCCCCTCGCACCAGTATCAGCCTAAACTGACTAGCAGCGTGTACGGTATTTTTCTGTGTTACGTTTGGGTAACACCGAAACTGGGTAACGCTGTTTGATGAAACTAAATTGTATGAGTAGAGAAATATGGTTTTCCGCGGTTTTAGGGTGTAAAGCGTTTTGATAGAGGTTTTTAGAAGAACTAATAGCTTTAAGGTCTGGACATTTAATGCTAGATAGTTTTATTATAATTAAGGATTATTGCAGTTAAAATTCTACACTAATATTTACTTCATTCTTTTGTTATATGTCTGCCGTTCCGAAATATAATTTCGCATCACTATCGATTAAAGCTAATAAAGAAAAAAAAATACTTAACCCTTAAATAGCATATACATTTTTAAACAATTTTTTAGTGTTTTCTGTGACTCAGACTACTATTTTTTCGTATTACCTACTTTGGAACATATTTTTTTACAATAGAATATACCTTTGAAACTCTTCAAATTAAAACTAATTACGTATTCATGCAAACGTAACTGGCGTATCAGTTTCATTGTACGAATGCGAGTGCACCAATGGTTATAGCGTGGTCGCGCGGTCGAGTTACTTTCTTGTTAGCTGCAACTAAATGTTAGTGTGGGACAGTTTGTAAGGCTAGTCGACTGGCATGAGTGAGTTGGTTAAAAATTTGTTAGGTTTTACTAGAGTAGACATTTAAGTAGAAATAAGCAGTGTTTAGTAAAGATCATGAGTTATTACTATAATTCAGGATGTAATTAAATTAAATATTATAATGTCGCTTTCTAGTTGGCACTACTACTATTCGAGGGCTAGCAACTTTCCCGTCTTGTCATTTAGTTTTATATAAAAATATTAATCAATAGAGACATAAAAATTGTATCAGTTAATGAACAAATCACAATTAAAAGTTTCTGCTATAACGTAAAATATTCATGAAATAGTATCAACAAAATTAACTGTACACGTGAATTTACTCTTATTACTTCATCAAGTTTAATGTGGCAGTTTAATCCGATAACGGGCTAAATTCAGTTAAGACTGGAAATTATCTCAGGCTCGCACAACTCGTCTACGTCTAAATTTAGTTTGTGTTTCAGAATGTTATCCTACGCGTTTGGGCGTGCATTCCACAACGAATAAGTTGACAGTGAATCAATTAAGGTGGAATAAAAATAAATACAGACGTATCTTAAGAATCCATGGTTTATTTTTTGTTTGAATTTCACTGTTTGATTGATTTAGTTCTGTATCTTAGGTTAAAAAAACTTGTTCATAAGATTAAACTAATTTTGAAATACTCTACTGATTGTGCTACAAAAAATTTGAAATAGAAATATATATGTATGTATACTACGCTTTGTGTATACCCAGGCACTCTCTTGCAAACAAGAGACCCGTTATCTATGAAAATAAATTATACGTATACTCACGCCTGTTATCCCCGAAGGGGTAGGCAGAGGCGCAACTAATGCACCCACTATTCGCCATTTTTATTCCGGCCCATGATGTGATAGGGGGCGAGCCTATCGCCATATCGGACACAAATTCCAGACTCCGAGCTGATACTGAATAGAAAAATCCAATATCTCTTTGCCCGACCCGGGGATCGAACCCGAGACCTCAGCATTGCAGTCGTACCGTAATACAACTACGACACCGAGGCAGACACAAAGGATTTTCGTCTATTTATTAATAAATCTTGCTCATGTCTCTGGCAGTGAGAACGATTACTTTTAGTGATGTATTTAATCATCCAAACAACAAACTTTCGCTTTTATACCATTAAGATTATCAGAGTTACTGTCTTGGCAAGTGGAACACCGCACGGCGCATTAAACTCAACACTCCACAAGACCACGGTTGACTGTGTGCAAAAATTACTTTGTTATGGTTCGCTCGCCCTTAACTGTCGTTGGTTCGGTCGAGTCGTGTGACGTTCCACTGGGCAAGTTTGAAACTCGTGCCATTGTGTGGCAACCCTATCAGTGCTTAAAGAATGCGACGGCCTGATTAGGGCTGTCAGAATGTGTGTTTTTTGTAATTTTAAGTGTAATTTTTTGTGGTTTCTTTTGTGATTCCTTTCATTTTGACATATTGTGGGATTATCAAATTAATATTGCGTAAGTTTGAAAAGAATTTAATATACTTAATGCATAGTTATGTTTTTTTTAGAGTATGTCATGTATGTAGTTTTTGTATGTCACGTTGCGAAAATACCTCGAATTGTCTACGAGTATGCTCATAACTTATGTCGTATGAACTAATTCTTCATAAATATGAAGCGACATGAAAAATCCATGTGCAATCAAGATGCATTAGAGAACAATATGCCTATAAGTACTTGTCATTTGATTACATAACATTAAAAAAAATCACATATTATAAGTTTACGCGCTTTAATAATATAACAATAGTTAAAGCTAGCGCAATAATTTAGCGGTTGCATTATGACATGCGGAGTAACCGGGTTTACTTATAGAGAGCACCCCAGCCGGCCATTCCGGAGCAAATCTACTTATACCTACACACAATCATAATAAATTAGAACTAACCGAGCGCTTTAGAGCGCGGATTCGCTAATTTAATAAACATTGTATATTTTGAGTCTTGGATTTTTTAAAAAAGTTTGTATTTAACTAATTATAGGTATTTAGAGATTGAGTAAAAAGGGACATAACATCATCAACATGGTGGTAGGTCTCTCATATGTAAGAGTCCGTCTGGGTGGGTACCACCGCAATGTCTATTGCTACCGCCAAGCAGCAGTGTCCATGCACTGTTGTGTTTCGGTTTGAAGGACATTGTAGCCAGTGTAACTACAGGACATAGTGAGACTTAACATTTTATGTCTCAGGATGACGAGCGCAGTGGAATACCATACAGTACTTTGTAACTCAAGGTGCTGGATGGTGTTGCTAATGTTTATGGGTGGTCGTATCGCTTACCATCAGGCGAACGGCATGCTCGTCTCGTCATTCAATGCCCTAAAAAAAATATATAAGAATGACTCATATCATAATTTATTTTCGAGTCGTAGAAATTTCAGTTCTTTCTGTGACTATTTTAATTAGGTATGTCAATTATGCCTCAAAATATTAATTTAGTATCGATTTTTTTTCACGAATTTCTTATCGCTTTTTAAACATACCACTACATTTCCACGGTGTTATTTCGCGTACGTTATTACACCGATGTTCTCTTACAACAGTTAGTGCACCCCGGCCGGCCATTCCGGCGCGGGCCGTGTTTGTTTTGCAATAATTTACACGTAGGGACGAGATGGTATCACCGCCCGGTGCTCCGGAATGGCCGGTACGGTTTTAAATTGCGTTTTCGGATGCATAAGTTGAGCCAGTTAGTTGATTTATGAGGTATGAATGGTACAATTTGCGGGAAAGTTCAAAGTTCGAATATTTTTTAATAAGATTTTAAATATTTTTTGATGGTTTAGATAACATCTAATTACACAGAATCAATATTGATGGTTCGCCTGACCATTATCTGTTATAAATATCTAGATTTATCTAGAAAAAATGGTTGATTTTTGTAACAGAGCTCAGCTCAACTTTGTAGACAAGCACTTTAAGACAAATCAAATATTTATTATACAAAAGCAAAAGTACCTAACTACCTTTTGTAAATTGTTTTATGACATAAAATAACTGAATCTCAAGAAATTATTCTTGATAATAAAAACAAAACTGTACCTTAAGTAAATTGTATTAAATTAACAAATTCAATATTAAAGTTAAAACCGTAAAGCTAGTCCCGAACGTCTTGATTAGCGTTTCTGAATGTCGCAGAACTAACATTAATACTTTATACGCCGCCCCGGTGTAGCAGCGCGGTCGTTACTTGAATAGGGATGAGACACGCTTAACAGCTATTTGGAAAAATAACTATTTAACGCAAGAATAAAAAAAAACTACCTAGCATAAAAAACTAAAAAAATCCTGAATATCTATTGTGATTCCTTAATCGCGAAAATTATAACGTAAAAGCTATTAGAAAAGGGCGAATTCTTAAAATCTTATGGGTTATATAGTTAATGTATTTTTTTTGTATTATAATATTTCAGAGTAATAATTAACATATTTTCTAAGTAATTTACCCGCTAACATATTATTCCTGAAAAGGCACTTTTTGTTTTATTTTTTATTTGACCCATTTCTAAGGGTAATTTATTATTGAAAGTTCTGGGAGATTTAAATACTGTTACTTCTCTAACCGCGGGTTGTGTAAAATATATATTCTCGTACTTCCACTCTCGTGTAAACCTTTTACCGAAATAAAAGTCCCACCAATATTTTTTCCCGCTTAGGGAAACCGGTATTCGGTCTATGTTTAACTTTTATTCCAATCCATTTAAGGGTTAATACGTAATGCGCCATAATCCAAACATTTTCACTTGTTCATAATATAGGAGTTTTAAAATCCAAAGTATACTGTCGTAACCCGTGCCTACAATGCATTACGAGACGCGTATCAAAATTTCAACATCCACCCAGACAAGAAAGTCTTGGACGCTGATTTCCCAAACGTGTATACTGTACGCGGTCGTTAGCGTTTTAAAATTCAACGGGTTGTGTCTAATAAGTGTTTTAGCGCGGACAACTGGAGGGTTAAATTGCCAAGAATGTTGTGCAGTTTTTACGTTTTATATTTAATGTTGGAGGGTTAACATTGTTGTTGATAGGGATGTTGATTTTTTTAAAAAAGGAATGATTTCAATTCGAAATGTTTTAAATTTGAAATTCGAATTATTTCGTAACTGAAATTACATTATGGGAAGTTTTAACTTTAGGTAGGTACTATTTGGTTAATTACCACGAAACCACTCTCATGCCTGCCTTTCGGCTTTCCTTTCGGCTTCGATCATTAGAACTCGTGATAACAATATCTCGTTACCTTCAAACCCTCATAACTGATAACAGACCGACAAAGGGACTACAAAAAAATAAAAATGGAGTCCCACTCGGTCCCGCGATGATTAATAAGGGGCCGTAATGATAATCCGTGTATAATTAATATTAATTGCTGAGACAGTGTAGCGGTAAAATGCGTGGTACATTAGTGATGTAACACGCTGTGATTGTGATTTATTTGGGAGTTTGTATTGATTTTTTGGGTGTGGTAAGGGAGTTTTTATATGAATAATGCAATGCAAATTAATGGTCTGTTAGTGCTGTTGTTAATATGTGGTGATAAATAATAATATAATAATACCATCATCCACAGCCTGTAGAGTCTCACTGCTGGGTATAGGCCTCTCATATGGTGCCACCTTTCTCGATCTCGAGCCAATCGCATCCAGGTTCGACCCGCGATCCTCACAATGTCGTCGACCCATCTTGCCGAGCGTGGGGTGCTTTTTAAGATATTACCAAAATTATATATAATACTTCTACTCATATTATCTGTCAATAAAATATTTATAACTATTGTCACCATGCACCCCACGCTTTTTTTTACAATAATATAATTTTTTTTCTTATTTACACTATTCTTAATTCATATTTATTTTCTATTTTTTAGTTGGATTTTCTATAAAGCGTGTATTTTTTGTTTTTTTAAACTATTATTTATTTTTAATTTTTGTGTTCTGTTCTATTATTGTCCAACAAATGTCCTAAAAAAAATATAAAAATTGTCAAAAATCTCATTTTGCAAATTGAATAATGGCATAATCTTATCAAATTAGTGTATTGTTGTCGGTCCTCGACAAACCTACAAAGTTTGAATAAAATCTGACCGTTTAAAGTGGGTCAAAATCGCGCCTAAAGGAGTCGAGTCGGAGAGTTACAAACAAACATACAAACATACAAGTGAAGCTAATATAAAGCGTGTAAATACATCAGCGCTTGCTCAATGTTGCTTAGTGGCAGGGATTAAATATTGTATCTACTATCTATACTTTACATTTTTTTGTATAAGTAGAAACACACATTCCATTATATCTTAAATAGCTTGCGAAATGTGAATGTAATCACACTTCTGTCTACTCAAAGGGAAAAGGGCGTGATGTTGTAAGAACCCAATAGAATAAAAGTGCCTAAATTATAAGAATAACTTCATGATTTTAATACAAATAATATAAGTTGGTTGGTTTTTTCTTTGCATTTAAGTGGGAGTACGAAAATACGTAGGTGTTACGGCCTTCTTCGGGAGAAGTGGTGTCCGTTGTGCTGGCTACAGCTACTGACAGTTTTTGTATTGGCAAAGTAAATAATTTGTGAGATGATGCATTGGCAATTGGAGTGTATTTGGGTGTAAGCTTAAATAAAGGTATTGGTCATAGAAGTGCATATTGTTTTGCTGTGGCAAGATTTTTATTGATATTTATTTAAAGGAATAAACACATAGTTCCACTTTGAACATTGTAGATAAACAAGTATTACAAATGAAAGATAATAATTTAACAATACTTTTTAACCATACGAGAGCAATGGTATCTTTCGATAACCGCAACACAAATTGAAACCAAACAAAAAACCAACCGACTCCCACAACACTAACGCACACCGATCCGAAGGTCAAAAAGAAACGACGCATCACCGCGTGAATAATTCATAGCGGCCGGCGAGTTAGGACGCCGGCAAAACTGAACTCGTAATAAATACTTATGAACCGGCAACTGGGCAAATCAGAGGCTTTTATTAAAATATTAAGAGAGACGGTTTTTTTTATATCGAAAATCAGCACTACAGTATTGGTTAGACCGTACTGTAATAAGGAGCTGAATGAGGGTACCTATTGTTGGTACAATATTGTGCTGAATTTTACTTTTTTATGTTTAAATTAATAATTAAGTGGACGATAGCCTAGTTGGGAATGGAACCGTCTGCCGAGACAATGTCGGGAGGTTCAAAACCCAAGGCACACACCTCTGACTTTTCGAAGTTACGTGTGTATTGTTTATCAGTTATCGTTCGCTTTACGGTGAAGGAAAACATCGTGAGGAAACCTACATACCTGAGAATTTTCCATAAAAATTTCGAGGGTATGTGAAGTCTACCATTCCGTACTAAGCGTGGTGGAACTAAGGCCTCACCCCCCTCAGTAGTAGAGGAGGCCCGTGCTCAAATTCAGTTCACTTAACCTGATCGTACGTGGAGCTGGGTCCAGATAGAGTGTCGAATAATGAGAGAGTATGCCTCGCCAGTCGACAAAATTATTCCTGTTTGAAAGCGGGTATACACAGGCTGACCCCGAAACGCGACACAGATGGGTCACTATGGCGGGCTTTACTCCTTGTGATCTGTGGTCGCTATCTGGGCGGATACAAATGTCTCACCACCAGCATATACGAGCTTTATAATATAATACCTAAGGATGATAATGATATGTACCTATCTATTGTTTGTCTGTTATGTACAACTGTATACATGCCTGCCTCGTTAGTTGTTAGCGGTACGGCTGACGAATAAAGACACGCACACACGCTCACGCCCTTTATTTTATTTATTTATTAATAGACACACCATCGATTTATCACACAAAACATATACATATAGGTACTTATTCTTGGCGACAAACCTTTACAGTTGTATACAACACTATTTATCCCCGAAGGGGTAGGCGGAGGCGCAACTAGTGCACCCACTTTTCGCCGTGCTTATTCCATCCCATGATGTGAAAGGGGGCGAGCCTATCGCCATATCGGGCACAAATTCCAGACTCCGGGCTGATGCTGAATAGAAAAACCCAATATCACTTTGCCCAACCTGAGGATCGAACCCGTGACCTTAGCATTGCAGTCGCACCGTAATAAAACTACGCCACCGAGGCAGTCAATAGAAAGAAAAGAGAAAAAAATAAAATTTATTATCGGAACAATAATGGCATAACATGTACAGAAAAAAAACAAAGAAATATAACATAATTATATCTATTATGCCAACAACGGGTAACCTCATTCAGCTCTTTGTTGCAGTATTAGCCTGAATAAAACTGACTGCTGAGGTATCGGGTTCGATCCCTGAATCGGGTAAAATAATAATATTAAATCTGTCACGCCGCTCAGTATTAGCTTGTAGACTAGAATTGTGCGCGATAAACGACCTTAAGCATAGCATAGCTGGAAAAATGTCTATAATTTTACATTTTATTAAAAGCCTCATATGCAATGTCTGTCTCCCTACTCATTTTCAAATTCCCCAAAAACATGTCAACAGACTTAAATATCTTCAAAGGACACACAAAGACACGCACGAACCGTTCCAAAGTCGTTATAAGTTGTAACACATTTCCCCGATTTACATTGAGTTTCGAAGTCGAGACTCAATCCGAAGACTTGTGCTGCCCTTGAGCCATTTAAAGCGCCCTTGAGCCGAGATGTTTAAGTCTAGATCATGAGATCTAGACTGTGTAGAACTTGCGTTCGTGAAATTGTCTTGTTAGGTATAATATCTTGAATTATATTTCATTTGTCTAATGGTTGTAATTTGGACTGTCAAATCTATGAAGTTACTGGCAGATATATGTGGTACTAGCATTGCGCGCGGCTCCGCCCGCGTGGAAAAGTTTTTCCGGGATAAAAAGTAGCCCATAGCACTCAGGAGTAATGTAGCTTCCTATTAGTGAAAGAATTTTCAATATCAGTCGAGTGGTTCCTGAGATTGGCGCGTTCAAACAAACAAACAAACTCTTCAGCTTTATAATATTAGTATAGATTTAATCGAGAACATCGCAAATTGGTTTCACTACATGATGTTTAGTGAAGTCCGAAAAAATTGAACTATTAGACATAAATAAATCCCCGAACGATCGGCACAGTTATGCCTGCTTAATAGCTTCTTCACGCTCCGCTTGAAGGACCCCAAGTGCAATGAAACCACTTTGCCGTATCAGATATTACCAGAAATTTTACAGCCTGTGTAATCTCCTGCATACGGAAACATAACAATACTCACATACAGCTTAATGGCAGAAATTGACAAAGCTTAATACCCGTTATAGTGGCCGACGTATGTGTGCCGCGTTCCGGGATCAGCCTGTGTGTATCCGGTTCAAACAGGCCGGCATAATTGTGTCGACTGATGAGGAATGGTCATCGCTCGGCAGTCGACAGTCTATCTAACCACCTCTCAAAAAAAAAACTTTTATACCTCAGTCACATACGATAAACCTTACACGAATATTATTATCAAAGAATAATATCTACACATACAATAAAGCAGTAGAACCTGTGTGTCTGTAAAAAAGAAATGTGATAAAAGAGAAAGGGGGGTGACTAAAGCAGCGTAATGGAAAACAAATCAGCGATTTTTGTAATTCTTTTCTGTCTGTCTGTTTTTCTGTTTGTTTGTTACTGCACATCTCCGAAATTTGGTATGGAGATAGTTTGAGACCCTAGAAAGGTCATAGGCTACTTTTTATCCCGGGAAAATATTAAGCGGGACTTTCATCTCGGAAAAAGTTTTTCACACGGGCGGAGCCGGGAACAAAAGCTAGTACATAAATAAACAAAGTCACTTTCTATCTATTCGTATACTACATATGTACAGTATCTTTAGGAATTCTAAGTTTCCATCAGTCCTCCAAGACCTTTGATATATCAACCCAATGATTCACAATAATCGGCAAAGGGATGAATTTCATAACTAATATTATAAATGTGAAAATCCGATCGTCTGCCCATCCGTGCGTTATTAATTCTCAAGAAGCTATTGGTAAATATTTGTAGAATAGGAACGTCTTGGAAACTTCTGCAAGTAATGTCCAATGATTCGTGTAATCCACACTCCAAACTGTAACCGTTGATAGGTCTGTGATGCTTATACTTTTGGTGGACATATTTAAACTGCTTTGTGCAAGTTCTTGGTATTATGGCTACTAATTTAAAGTTGCCAGTGTAAAAATATGTCAGTTGCAATTAAAATTTATTTACCGTAGTTTTTCTCATCTTCTTTCTTCTGCTAGAGAAGATTGATGTTTTCATTGAAACAACTATATTAAATGGGTGTTTATGATAGAGTTACAGTTTAAAATGTAACAATTCTATTTCGAGTTATGGTCTAAGTCTACTACGCTTCACTCAGATCTCAAGGTCATAAAATAACATACATACACACACACTCACGCCTTTTATCCCCGAAGGGGTACGCAGAGGCGCAACTAGTGCACCCACTTTTCGCCGTGCGTATTCCGTCCCATGATGTGAAAGGGGGCGAGCCTATCGCCATTTCGGGCACAAATTCCAGACTCCTGGCTGTTACTGAATAGAAAAATCCAATACCACTGTGCCCGACTCAGGGATCGAACCGGAGACCTTAGCATTGCAGTCGTGCCGCAATACAACTACGCCACCGAGGCAGTCATAAAATGACTAAAATAAAATCTTAAAATATATTTTTACATTATACAGACAGCACTTTAAAAACGCGAAATATACGCATACAGATTCCCACCAAACCCTTACGCTATAAATTCTGAAAAACCTACATAAATACATTATAATGTGTCCCTCAAACGGACTGCAGACCGTACATATTGATGTGTGGCACAGAAATATGGCCGCACCGAAATGGCGACCCTTAAAAGGCCCTCCTCCCTTGTCATGGAGGGATATTAAAAGGGTGCTAGTCGCGGAGTGAAGAAGATTGGAGGATCGAGAAGTAGTAAAATTCAAGTACAATAATAGTAGTATTTGTCATAAATATGCAGCATGAACATAGAAAGAAAATGACGATCTGCAAAGGTCCCAAGAGCTCTCTGGATGCAGGCCGCTTCTAACAGGTTGCTCTGGACATCTTTAAGGAAAGCCTATGTTTAGCAGTGGACTTGCAGAGCCTGTAGATGATGATGATCAAAATGGCTTGATCGTTTTGTAACTGCCTCACGTTTTTTTTGTGTTAAAGCATGCTGTTGTGTTTCTTAATATGACTTAAGCGATGTGTGGGGAAACAGAAATTAAACAATTACATGAAATTTCGATAATATTCTTTCGAACTTACAAAGATTTATTTAAGAGTAAAAAACAAAAAAAGCACAAACACGAAAAACTATTTAAAAATCTAATTATTGTTCACAAAACACGAAACATGGTGTGGTCATAACAAACCGTTCATTCCTATTACTTTTGGTCGTATTCGCAACACATTCAAAATAACCCTCCTTCTTTCGCAGACGGGTAATAAACTTTAAAGAAACATCACCGCATCTAAATTTCTAACATCGCAGTCGTCTGCAAAGTACGTCAGTTTGTAGCGAAGTAATAAACCGATTTAAAACGTCCCTCTAGGAGCGGAATTAACTATTTCAGCAGCCAGTAAAAAATAAGCACCCCAGTTAGACATTAACTGAACGTTCGTAATGAATTAAGTTAATGTTTAGGTGTCTAGTCCAGACAGATGTCTAGGGTGCCTAAGATTCTTAAATGTCAAGGGTTTCTAGTATGATTAACGGTTATTGTCACCTTAGTACGCTTAAGGATACAACTAAATCGTTTCTCATGCAATAATTCTAAGGCCACGCGTGGAACATTCTCGAAACTTGACTATTTAAGATTTCATTCTAAAACAAACAACATAATTTTGATTTGTTTTTTTTTTTTTTACATGTAAATGAATGACAAGAATAGCTCCTAGCTCGATTGTAGACATTATGTCCATAAGCATTTTAATTAATTAATACCATATAGGAATGTGTTCTCATCAAGTCTACTTCTAAGGACAATTAGAAACCAGAGAAAATCAATTTACACGCACTGACGCCTTTTATTCGTAAAGGGGTAGAAGACAGTTAGTGCATCCACATTCACCGTGTATCCCATGATGTGATAGGGGGCAAGGTAATCATAATCCCTTCCTAGCCGATTTCGGCCACGGCGGCCAATCTCAACGGAGATCAGCCAGGTGCGCAGGAGATATTATAGTGCACAAGTGTGTGCGCAATACACAAGTGCACTCACTGTTCCTTCACTCTCATAGTCCGGTGAGACGGCAATCCGACATGACTGGAGAGAGATCAGGCGCAGGACCAACGGCTTTACGTGCTTTCCGAGGCACGGGGGTATCACACCGCCAACTTCCTGACTCCGAGCTGCGACTGAGTAATTTTTAAGATGGAAAAACCCAGTCACAGTGTTTTTGGCCCGATCCAGGATTCGAACCCAGGACCTCAGCGCGCAAATCGTACTCGTAACACATACGCAATACAACTACGCCACCGAGGCAGTCAAGGGGCAAGGTACTGCCATAACAGGCACGAATTGCATACTAACAATGAGAAGAAAAACCCAGTATCACTTGGCTATTTGAAAAGAAATTTATGCAAAAACATATTACATTCCTCTCGCGTTATCGTGTATTCTTTGATATATAACGAATTCGTTCCCAACGTCCGGTATAACAAACCGCGCTTTAATTTAATGTAACACAATACAAATTAGTCATGATCGTAACTACGGCGCGTCTTAACGTATGAAATAGTGTTTGCGATTCATCATGCAAGCACAGTTCAGTATTCAGTAGTACAACTTCACATTGTGGTGGGAATTTTTGAGATGTTCTTTTTTTGGCGTTTCGTTCATGTATGCCTATACATACAGTCCACGTGTAATGACTGCCTCGGTGGCGTAGTTGTATTGCGTACGCGTTACGAGTACGATTTGCGCGCTGAGGTCCTGGGTTCGAATCCCAGGTCGGGCCAAAAACATTGTGACTGGGTTTTTCCATTTTAAAATTTACTCAGTCGCAGCTCGGAGTCAGGAAGTTGGCGGTGTGATACCCCCGTGCCTCGGAAAGCACGTAAAGCCGTTGGTCCTGCGCCTGATCTCTCTCCGGTCATGTCGGATTGCCGTCTCACCGGACTATGAGAGTGAAGGAATAGCGAGTGCACCTGTGTATTGCGCACACACTTGTGCACTATATCTCCTGCGTACCTGGCTGATCTCCGTTGAGATTGGCCGCCGTGACCGAAATCGGCTAGGAAGGGTAATGGCATTATTGCGTTATCGATAAGCATAGGTTTAGTCACTTTTTACAACGGTCATCATTTTTATATTAACGTTTTCATTTTGTGACTGATCCGTTCGTAACTTTTTGAAGTTTGATCAAATCGAAGAAAGCAGAAGTTTGCTTGCGAGAAGCGTTTGCAAAGTGTAATGCATCCACACGCTTGTGCATGGCTTGTGAAAGGATGAAAGTGTAGGAAGATAAAACTGCCAAACGTATGATTCTGGCAAAGCATGAGCTAGTGAAGCAAGATATAAACTTTCGCTAGCCGATACTCTATTTGAGCGCCAGGTCACTTATCAGTTGGAATGAGTCGTTTATCATGCTCGTATAAAAACTACATATTTAGAAGAGTACCTACGCCCAGTTTTAAGTTAATGTTAGGGATTCGATTCACCCTACTGCGTCGCAACTGTGTCCATCCGATGCGTCGTACAGTAAGCCAGTTTCCGCCAGTAACCGCTCTCGGTGCGTTTTCCTTTTCAATTTACGACGTCCGCCGGCATTGTTCGCTTTCTCCCGAAATTCTTTAATTAACGGCTAGCTATTATTTAGTTTGCGGTGTCGTTACATTTCGTGCAGATGTTTTAGCACCATTTCGGTAGAATTTAAGAGTCAGTTTTGTATGTACGAAAGAGGTACTGAAAGCTGTTGACGACGGAGTAATGAGTATCATAGTGAAGTCTGAGGGCATTATAACCAGAAATTATTAGGTGTGATAACAATGACGAGCGGAGTTCATTGTTATGTAGTAATAGAATAGCCGCCAAACAACTTGAGCACTTCTTTGTACTAAACTTACGTACGAAAACCACCTCGCGGTATTATAAAATTACGGTGATTTTGTTATTATTTATGGGTATTCGTCAAGTGACCTCGTTAGTTACGCCATTCAGAAAAACAAATATTTTCATTGTAGAGCCAAGAGAACACGTAGTGACATTTTATAAAAGTATTTCTACCCCATGATAACCTTATCACTAAATTAATAATAAGTCGTAATTAATGCATCCACTATCATAGTTAATATTTTCTCCGTGGGTTAATCGACGCCCACTCTCACCCAAATATCTACTGATACGTAAAGAATGTTGAAAATATTTGATTTTTTCACAACCACACTATGAGCCTGTGGTGGTCACGCAGTGGGTCGGCCGATTGGCGCCTTTTGGAGGGAAAAATAAGGTAGCATAAGGGTAGGGTCATCGTCGATCGATTATTGGCAGCGTACTTGAACTGTGAAATGTGAGATTAGTACTTTGATTCTTACATGTGGAACTAGGTATTTGTTTGGGATTAAAAAAATTAAGTTGCTCGAGATTATGTGGCTGACTGTACATTAAAATTTACCAATTTTTTTTTTATATTTTCACCATAAATTCGAAATTCGTTCACGGACTCCATTTGGCTGTCGTAAGATTTCATGATACATGCCAAGAGATAAGAATTTATGCCCGATTTAGATAATTAGACCCTAACACACAATGAAGCCGACGTAAACTCATAAAATTTGCAAAGAAAATTATATTATTTTTTCTTTACTTTAGTGCCAGCTGACAACCCTAGCAATCCATTACGAGACGTTTAAAGATAATGATAATGCTTTACCGCGGTGAATGCGCTGTAATTGGCTGTAATTTATCATAAACAACACGAGAATTTACTTTGTATCTCTCTAGTTGTGCTACTCCGTGAGATTTCATAGATTTTTTGCATGTTTGTCATACAAAATGGCGTCTTATATAGGGTTGAACGTAACTACATCGTCTCGGCAAGTTATTATCGATTAGATGAGGTTTCTGTTTGAATTACAGGTGCGGGGAATGGAGTAAATTGTAATTATTATGTATCCGTAGATTTTTGTGTGTGTTAAATAACACGGTGTCTATCTTATGAATACACACGTGGTATCACGCCTTTCCCCTTTTCAGGGATAGGCAGCTTACCAACCAAATTTCGCCAGCTATGTTAGGTTATAACTTATAGATCCAACGTAGAGAAGAAACTACTGCAATTGAAATTTTCTATTTTTTTTTTTTTAAATGTCGGCAATGTATTTTATATAAGGCGAGGATCTGTTGATCAAGAGGGGAGGGGCGTTAATGTACTTTCGATTGACTTGACACGGGAGAGGACTTCCAAACGTTATCCTCATCCTTAATCTATTTTTATCCTTATCTTGACTTCGCTGTATGTTTTGATGTTTTTCTTACTTATGAATCGTTTCTTTAATTTTCAGGTAAGTGTTTTGGGAGACAACAAGGAATGCTAGAGGTAGAACCAACTTTTTTTTACAAAGGCGATTGAAGTGAGTCATTTGATAAATAAAACTGTTCGAGAAGCAGCATCACCTATAAACGCCTTGAGAGCCTGATACATTTAGGGACTGTTTCACAAGTCGCAAGTAAATTTTATTTAGCACTTATCATATTACACACATAATGTAGATAGTACTCATTTTTGATTTTATTACCATTTATTTGGGAGCGTAGATTAGAGTGCGACTCTTGTATTTGGTCGGCTTATACGTTTATGTGACGAGTAGCATTTATCAGAAGTTATGAAACTCACCATCAAACTTAACATCTTATGTCTCAGGATGACGAGCGCAGTGGAATGCCACACAGTACTTTGTAAGTCAAGGTGCTGGATGGTGTTGCTACTGTTTATGGGTGGTCATATCGCTTACCATAAGGCGAACGGCATGCTCGTCTCGTCATTCAATGCTATAAAAAAAAACCCTTAATTTCGCTACTGAAATATGAGAAACATCTTCATGAAATGAACTTTATCCAAAAATAATTTCAATTGCTCTCTAACTAAAGATTTCGCTAAAATTGACACTATGTTAAATACCTCACAGTGATTTAAAGTTCAATGTCCTAACATAAATTAAGATAAGATTAAAGAGTGAACTTAACAATTCCTCTTTAATACACCTCTGCCACCCCCAAATTAAACCCGCTTGATGGTACTCCAGTACCAGATAACACACCATGCAATCATCATAAAGCAGGTACAGTAGAATGCGAGTGAGAATGCACATCGAAATTGTCTAATAATTTTATCTCAAAGCATGGCAACGCATCGATGATTTTCAGGTTATGATAACTCAAGGTTAGGCCGGTCGTCTCTAGATGGATGATTTCTACTGATTTTATATCCTACTATGATGTAGTGAATGCGAAAGATTGTGACTTTTAAATCTTAGCTAAAAGTAAAGGCAGAACAGATTAGGATGAATATATTTAAGACTATTGTCATTTCGGAGAAATAAACAGTGGGAAAGGACTTCACGCGGGCAAAACGACGAGCAACAACTATTATAGATAGAGATTAAGAAGTTTATTTTGGCTACAAATAACACACTGTATATACATAGACAACAGACAAATACACATCCATTTGTGAAATATTGTAGCCGCAATCAGGCCCCAGGTCAGCAACATGCAATGCTTCAAGGAGCAAAGCGCTGGTAATTCTGCTGGTACGTGACATACATTTCTTAATAAATACTCATCTACTCCGTGGCATGCTCAAAAAGCACACGTGAAATGATATTTTTGGGTTTTGCTACGACTGTATAGGCAGTGGAGTAAGCAAGCAAGCGACTTTCTTTCATCGCCTTACTTACCGAGGCGCATTCTCAACACCGTACTACTGTTTTATACGATTTAAAACACCACACGTGATATCTGGTATACCTTCGCCCCGCGGCTTCCCCCGCCCTCGTGTTAAACCGCCTTTTAACCGAACAGTCAACACCTTGCTTGGATTTTTATTGCTGTTACAGCTTTCTTATTGTATATGATTTTTTGGATGTGGCATCTATCTCACTGCCGCATCGTGTTCGAAGGGCATGATAACATTTTATTAGTAAGCATTATAAGACGTGGCATCTGACGTCTCAGGGTGATGAGCGCAATTTAGTCACGAAGCGCTTCCTAATACAAAAATCGGTTTTTATGCTTACTGTCTATGGGCTGTGCCGGGTATCATCAAGAATCTTACTCCTTCTATGTATAATAAATATCCTCCCATGATATGATCATGATCATTTAGTATTTGGATGATGATGGTCGGCTCGGACCACTACCCATCAAGTTACCCAAATTACCTACATTCACGTTTGCGTTGTGTCTTCTTGAAAAAAACTCTTCTTGCCCAACATCTTGCATACCTCATCCACAGTATAAAATATATGTCCAACTGCCTATCATTATATTGGATTTATTTCGTTGCGGGTTAAGACTAATTAGTGCTCCTAGACTCGTCGAGCTTCACCGCTGTCATAAAATGCGTACCACTGCCGACCCAGGCTTATAGAGTTGCAGTGAGGGCGAGATACTCTCATATACCTCATCCACGAATTAAATGATCTCAAGCCCACCTTAGACGTAGGGTGTGTATACAATTTAAGCGATAACATCGCTCCGCCCGCAGCTGTAACACCGCAGCCGCTCTCCTTAAATAATTCAAATAAAATCCAGCATATCTGTGATTGTAAATTTCGTTACAAATGTAAGTACACTTGTGGCCCGGGGCGGTGTGTTTTTTATGTTGTTTGTTGTGTGTGCTCGTTGGGAGCCATGCTGTAAGGATGTCCCTTTCTTCTGCTACTATCAAAGGCTATTTCACGGTGTTGCATCTAATTTCTGTTTTAGGACTTTAGTTCCTAACGAGAATTATATGTTAAATCAAATTTTTCCTCTTTATAATATTAGTATAGACAATAACGTTAGTCTAGGTAGTTATATTAAAATTGAAAACAAAACTACACGTCTCGTATATTTATTTTGCACAATATAGTTAGCATATAGAGCTCAGCGAGCAGTGCTAAAAGTAATGCTACGAAAACCTTTTAGATACCCTACAGACGACTTATACAAGGAATGCAATGTGTTACGGGTTCGCCAATTATACATCAGTAAAGTAGCTATCGCAATTCATAAGCGCATTATAAACTCTGAAGAATTTGATAATCTAAGTTCTAGACGCACATACAAAATTCCGCTGCCAGCCATAAAGTCAAGCTTTGCTAGACGCTTACCAAACTATATGCATTCTTTTGTATACAATAAAATCTGTCGTCAGTTGAATATAAAGTCTTTAACGTGTAATAAAGCAAAATATATGTTAGAAAAATGGCTGCAGGGTATGAACTACGAGGATACTGAGGAAATTCTTGTAGGTTCTGCTTAGGGCACATTTAAACACACATACACACACACAGATACACACACACACATATACAAACACACATATATAATACAAGTGTACTTAGTTAATAAGCTTAAATCTATTTATTTATAGCGATGGTTTTAGGATGTGTATCGGACTTGTCGCCGAATTAAAAATATAATATATTTTGTTAATTCTTATTGGTCACTGCGATACAGGCTTAGAGCCTAGTGCAGCGGCCGCCGTGAATTATTGTAATAAATAATTGTAAATGTAATAAAATAATGCATAAAAAATAAAATGCATAATGCATAGATATTTTAAAATTGGAATAAAACGAAACGTATTCCCCAGCAGCAACTACAATTATCTATGAAAACAATATCACGTCCAAAGAGACCGTATACAAATCAAATAAAAAATGCGCTGAAATTTTTATGAAATTCATGGAAATGCTAACGTACATTTATTTTACTTTGTGATATGACAGCTTTTGTGTTATTTTTTTTTAATGATTTATTGTGTTGTTTTGGTATGCTTTTAATACTGTATGAAAAATATTATAAAAAAATTAAGTTATCTTGGCCAGCAATGTATGATTCAAATATTAATGTTAGTTTAGTAAGTTTAAATCGGGTCCAAATTCACCTATTTATAAGCAAAGAAAGAGACAGAGTTACGTAGACAGTCACGGTACACATTCCGCCCATCCCCCTGTGACATTAGATGTAAAGTCTCATAATGCCATAACTACACTGCCTATAGTGTCCTTCAAATTGGAACACAAAAGAGATAGCATAATACTACTTAGGCAGAGAAGTAAGTACCATGATTCTCGTATACGTGACCTACCTCTAAATTTCCAACTTTAATAATCCCTTCCTAGCCGATTTCGGCCACGGCGGCCAATCTCAACGGAGATCAGCCAGGAGATATTATAGTGCACAAGTGTGTGCGCAATACACAAGTGCACTCGCTATTCCCTCACTCTCATAGTCCGGTGGGACGGCAATCCGACATGACCGGAGAGAGATCAGGCGCAGGACCAACGGCTTTACGTGCTTTAAAACTTTCCAACAGTATCCGCCATACAGCTAAACAGGAAACGCCAGTCGCCACTCTCTTCGGCCACAATTGTATAACGTATTGTTAAGACAAAGCGTGTGTAACCTATTTGTGTACAAAGACACACATTAATTCCGCACGAACGAAATTCGCGCATCCCGACGCCTAAAATGAATTGAATTCAGTGAATTTTGATGTACGCACGGGCGGCCGTATTGGATTTCTGACTTCGCTGGTTGGTTATTAAATATCTGGCGAATTAAACGTTTCGGATATTCGGATATTCGCGTTACAGTTTCTGTGGCCGGCCGTGTATTGATTTGAATTCATTGGTGTTTATATCGTTGATTCGTATTTCGTATAGGCCGAAGTGAATCTTATGCTCCATAAGATACGTTCGTATTTGTGGTGGACGCCAAGAACTCGTCTTATCGGACACGAATTCAAGTTTTAAATGTTTTTCTAAGACTGCCTCGGTGGCTTAGTTGTATCACGCTACGACTGCAGTGCTGAGGTCCTAGGGTTCGATCCCCGGGTCGGGCAAAAGAATATTGGGTTTTTCTACTCAGTATCAGCCCGGAGTCTGAAATTAGTGCCCGATATGGCAATAGGCTCGCTCCCTATCACATCATGGGACGGAATACGCACGATGAAAAGTGGGTGGACTAGTTGCGCCTCCTTCGGGGATAAAGGGCGTGTGTTTGTGTTCTAAGATTATTATTTGGTCTTCCAGATCTAGTTTAGGTATTTTAAGTAAATTTATTCATTCTTTCACTTCATCGACTTGAGAATGTATTTCACACGCTGCCGAATCAATAGCATATTTACTCCCATCTGGTAGTATGTAATTGTAAGTCGACCGAGTGCCCTAATTAAGGACCCGGGACACCTGGACCTCGGGTCCCGGGCACGGCTTATTACCAACTGCCACCCCCGGGATTAAGTTACGCATGCGGATGCGTCCTGTGGGAATGCGCGGAATGACTGAGGCAGCCTCTTAAGGAGTAACGTATGGGAATATGGAATAGTATATAGTTAATATGGAGTCTTGAAGCATGAAGGGCGATACCAATATGTCTTTGGGTTCATTTCAAAGGTTGTAGATTATTTCTACGTCACTTTCTGTTATTAAATTATTATTTTTTCAATTCGTACTATAAAAATCTCATACATTCATATATATACACTCACGCTCTTTTTCCACGAAGGGGTAAGCAGAGGCGCAACTAGTGCACCTTATCACCGTGCGTAATCCGTCCCATGATGTGATAGGGGGCAAGCCTACCGCCATATCGGGCACAAATTCCGAGCTGATACTTGTTATATAGTAAACATGTCTTACATTAACGATAAATGTAATCCAAATCGTAATTGCTTGGACAGACAAACATTGTATATACGTAGTAAGATATTAATACATATGTAGGTAGTTGGTTCATCGGTATGAGCCAACTACCCCAGCTTACAATTTGTATCTTGCATTCTGTGAATAAATAGTGAACGTAACGGATGTCTTTCATTTACCGAATATCGTAATACATACTAATACTAAAAAAAAAACCAAATATCACTTTGCCCGACACGGGATCGTACCCGAGACCTCATTATTGCAGTCGTACCGTAATACAACTACGCCACCGAGGCAGCCACACTAACACTTATTATTTATTTATTTAAACTTTATATACATTAAATGTATACAGGTGGACTTAATGCCCGAGGCATTCTCTAACAGTCAACCTTTGAGTGATGCAGAGATGAGACAAAGTTATAGATGTTTCACTGGTGGTAGGTCTCTCATATGGTCCGTCTGGGTGGGTACCACCGCATTGTGTATTTCTACCGCCAAGCAGCAATGTGCATGCACTGTTGTGTTTCGTTTTGAAGGACATTGTAGCCAGTGTAACTACTGGACATAGTGAGACTTAACACCTTATGTCTCAGGATGACGAGCGCAGTGGAATGCCACACAGTACTTTGTAACTCAAGGTGCTGTTGGATGGAGGATGGTGTTGCTACTGTTTATGGGTGGTCGTATCGCTTACCATCAGGCGAACGGCATGCTCGTCTCGTCATTCAATGTAATAAAATAAAAATAATGTAATACATTAATTTAATTTTGCCGCACTCCTCCATACGAACTTTAATTATTCCAAATCTCACAGTCCTCCGTGCGCGCAGTGTGCTTAGAAATGGATGCAAAGTTTGATATAGAGTTTACAAAAATCATCAATCCAGCCGTAAGCAACTTCGATCAAACGCATCACTCGTCTCGCGTAAGTCCCATTTCGATAACAGGGTAACGGCATAGCCTGACAGACGAGTGGCGTGACTCTTGCAGGCACTGAAGGTTGCGGCTTCGGCTAACTTTGTTAGAGCCGGCGAGCCGCGCAGTCAGGTGCCGGGCCGGCGTGTCACGGTTCAGTTTGCCGGTGGGTAAGTGCGGAATTTGTTTAGGGTTATAAAGGCGTTTATGTTTGTACTATGTATTATACATATCTGGACTTCAGGAAGGACATTGTACGTAACCGAACCTTTGCACTTTTTGCTAAAACGGCTTCTTGAAAGGACTCAACATCAAGACTTAACATCTTATGTCTCAGGATAACGAGCGCAGTGGAATGCCACACAGTACTTTGTAGCTCAAGGTGCTGGATGGTGTTGCTACTGTTTATGGGTGGTCGTATCACTTACTATCAGGCGAACGGCATGCTCGTCTCGTCATTCAAAGCAATAAAAAAAAACAATCAGCGACCATATAGCTTCTAATCGCTGGACTCAAGATTATTGCGCCTATTTCCCTTTTTTAAATGTGGGTACAGGTATAACACAGCTATGTTTTTCTTAGAGCCTATTGCAATTTACTGACTGACTGCCTCGGTGGCGTAGTTGTACTATATGCGCGTTACGACTATCGTAGCGAGGTCTCACGTTCAAATCCCGAGTCCGGCAAAGAGATATCGAGTTTTCTACTCCTTTGGACTATGTACTCAATACAACTACATTAAAAATCTAAAACTGTTTCGTTTTTTTTTATGCCGACCCAATTTAATTTGAGTTCGTCATACTACGTTTCCATGCACTATATCTCCTCCCTAAATAATCTATACTATAATATTATAAAGCTGAAGAGTTTGTTTGAACGCGCTAATCTCAGGAACTACTTGACCGATTTTGAAAATTATTTCACTAATAAGAAGCTACATTACTCCTGAGTGCTATAGGCTACTTTTTATCCCGGAAAAACTTATCCACGCGGGCGAAGCCGCGCGCAAAAGCTACTAACAAATATTATAGCGTCAAACATTACGCATTTCCAAGGAATAAGACGTTAAATCCGCATTCTCCGCGCGGAAAAAATCTACCTCATAACATTACCGACCCCTATTTAATAACACGGAGTTAGATGTGATTTATTCCGTTCAATATCACGGCCAAATTGGAATGTATAATGTAATATTGACACGTGGGGGTAATTTTGGACCTCTGGAATTGTGGGGTGAAAAATATGGACATGGAGTGCTCTAGGCATGGTGGGGCATAGCATAATGTGGTCTAGCATGGTGTGATTAAAGTCTAAATCCTCTCGGTAGTGTAGACCTGTGGGGCAGTGTATAATATAGGGCTGGTTTATTATTATATTTGAGGCAAGTATGTCCTTCGTAAGTCGGTGATTTTTTTATAAATCTATCGATACGTTTACACACCATTTACATTGATTATGTTATTAGCTATCAAATATAGAGCAAAAGAACTGTGTCTGTATCCTTGCTTGTGGCATTTAACTGTCTCTGTCTATCACCGCCGGATAAAAGCGTGTATATATTGGGATTCCAGCAGATAATTAACTCTGACGCTACACTTCCTCGTCACATTCGATTCGCGCAAATCTAATTAAAAACTAAAAACTTTACCATTTGCGCAGACTCGAACGCAAGTCACTCGTCGGGTACTTGCAAAAACGGCGACAAACTAACATACTAAAAACAAAACTAACGCGCCCGCCGTAAACTATCTCGCGTTTAATTAAAACGAACTCACGAACCGAAACTAGTTAACATTTAATCGACGTTGCACGTGGAAATTGAAAACCCGTGTCCAACAAGGGAATCGAACTGATACGCAATCGGTTGCCTTCCAGTTAATTAAAAACCTTAGGGAGCGTGCTGGCGCATTTGCCGAGGCGGGATAACATCTTTGAATAAATTTAATGTGAAACAAACTTTATGCGTGAGGTGTAAGGGTGATATTCAAATTGGTGAATTTTTTTAGTAGTAAACCGACACTCCAAGCAACATCGCGGCAATAAAGTTGAACATCGTTGATTTTGCTTCGGAAACATCTCGATCGTTTCCGTTTTATAGATTAACAGAAATGGTAATTAGGGACCTTAGTAGGGTAAAAAATGGCCGATTTTAATAGATGCTTGTGTGTTTATTTGCATAATACGTTACAGGATTCGATATATTTTTTACATTAAATATTTTTTATAATATGTAAGTTTAATACACACACGCACACTCACGCCTTTTATCCCCGAAGGGTTAGGCAGAGGCGCAACTAGTGCACCCACTTTTCAATAGATATAACAAAATATCTATACTAATATTTTATATTATAAATGCGAAACGGATGGATGTTTGTTACTCAATCAAGCCAAAACGGCTCAACGGATTTGGATGAAATTTGGCACAAAGATAGATCACAGTCTGGAATAGTACATAGGCTACTATTTACCCCGAAAAATGTACACGCGGGCGGAGTCGCGTAGAAAAAGTAGTATAGAATAATTTAAAGCTTGTTTTGTTTTAGCCATTTCTGTTAACGCCCAAGGACAAACAATATTAATTGAATTAATCTATGATCTATTGTCTAAAATGCTTATTGCGTTTATAAACGAAACATCTTGCCCGCCGGTGGAATGCGATGTTTATTTGAACAATTGTGCAATGATAAGTTTAGACGTTGCGCTGGTAATTATACGTTTGATTTTTGTTTGATCCTGGGACTGCCGTATTGTATGGTAAGTTTTAGGTTGTGTAATGACGGATTAGTACCTCCATGTTCGCTATTATGTCTACCTTCTTGGATTATATGGCTGATCCTGAGGCAAGATATTATGGGTAATTTTTCACAGATTTTTAGGATGTCTACAAATACTATATGAGTACCCTCACACCAATAACATTTTTCTCATTTCATCCATACTAATATTATAAATGTAAGAGGCCGTCTGGGTGGGTACCACCGCAATGTCTATTTCTACCGCCAAGCAACAGTGTGCATGCACTGTTGTGTTTCGGTTTGAAGGACATTGTAGCCAGTATAAATACTGGACATAATGACACTTAACATCTTATGTCTCATGGATGACGAGCGCAGTGGAATGCCACACAGTACTTTGAAAGTCAAGGTGCTGGATGGTGTTGCTACTGTTTATAGGTGGTCGTATCGCTTACCATCAGGCGAACGGCATGCTCGTCTCGTCATTCAATGCAATAAAAAAAAAGTGTGAACGTAACTCTATCTGTTACACGTTCACAGCTAAACTATTCAATCAATTTTGGTGAAATTAAGTAAGAAGTAAGTTTGAACCATAAGGAAGGATAAAAAGTCTATACTTTTTATCCTCTAAAAGTAAGTAAGACTTTTATCCCGGTTTGAGTATATAACGTTGGCGGAGACGCGAGCAAATGCTAGTCTTCTATAAAAAAGCAGGACTCCAGGAAACTAGTAGCCTGTGTTTGCGTACTTGTGTAAGTAATAAAAAACCGTTCATAGACTTGCGATATCACTACACTATAAGGCGATTAAGGTCAAATTACAATCAGATTGTAAAATTGTTCATTAAGTTTATAAGTTATAATCCTTTTGCAGCATCGGCTAACATTAGCAGATAATGCTTTTAAGTTGATGTTTTTAACTGCTATTAAAATGTAGTTGAAATTACTTTTCTGTTGAACCACTTCCTGACTTTGCACCAGTTGATATTTCTTGTGCATTTTATGTTGAATCACTTCATCGTTCTGGTAGTTACTTCGACTGTGGTAGTTAAAAATCCCCCTTGATTGAGTGATTATTTATGTTACTTGTAATGTTTTGTAATTAACCAATTATAAATGACGAGCTTTTGCTCGCGGCTCCTCCCGCGTGAATGAGTTTTTCCGGGATAAAAGTCCCGCTTTATATTTTCCCGGGATAAAAAGTAGCCTATGTGTTAATCCAGGACATAATCTACCCGTGTGCCAAATTTCATCGAAATCCGTTTAGTAGTTTTTGCGTGAAAGAGTAACAAACATCCATACATCCAGACATCCATACATCCATACTTACAAACTTTCGCGTTTTTAATATTAGTAGGATTAATCTGACAAATAGTACACATCGCCATGAAAAATTGTGTTATTATTTTAATATATTTACGCACGCGAACTCACGCCTTTTATCCCCGAAGGGGAGGTTATTTTTTCTTTCTTTCTTTAAAGGGGAAGGCGGCCAGAGGCGGAACTAGGGCACCTAATTGTCATCGTGCGTATTCCGTCCCATGATGTGATAGAGAGCGAGCTTATCGCCATATCGGGCATACATTTCAGACTCCGGGCTGATACGGTTTAAAAAAACCCAATATCACTTGTTTATGGGTGGTCGTATCGCTTACCATCAGGCGAACGGCATGCTCGTATCGTCATTCAATGCAATAAAAAAAAAATCGGGTACTATAACTAATTAATTTAGTGTAATTATGTACCTTAATATATTTTTGGCTATATTTCCAAAATCAAATAAGTAAGTACCTACCTTCAGACCCCCTTGGCTCATAAAATAAACAATACGGAATACACATACATACTTATTAAAGCATTCCTAATCAAAATGTACCTATATAGAGAAAACTTTAATCAAAGGGTATTATTTTTATTTATTTTATTATTCTTTATTTTTCATTATCATTAAAGGGGGATAGTACTGAGAAACGTTTTAATTATTCTGGTACTTTAAAATAAGAAAAAATACTACGTCTGCATTCGCCATTAAAATTACTTTAACAATGTTTTGACTATTGAGAAAAAACAATTAGTCGCATAGACATAATAATGTGCAAAAAGTGTACAATAATTGAACGCATACACCGAGTGGTCAACGGGCGAAACTGATAGCGAGACAACTTATGCCCATCTCTTTCTCTCCCGCCGCATTAATGCTGCGCGTTGCTATATACTTGTCTCTCTCACTCTCGTTGCCTGCGTCACTCCACGCCGCGCCGCGTCGCCCCGATTCGGATCATTCGCCGCGCGCATCCAGTTCTAACCAGTTGTGTGTTTTAATTTCGATTCGGGTTGATATTTTATGCCACAATGGCGTCCGCTGAGGAATTGAAAAAAGTTCCGGAAAATGTGCGAATGCTTCAAAGGATTATTCTGAAATTGAATGAAGATTTGCATAATGTGTCTCAAGTATCGTATGATTCATATCTAGCTAAAGCAGCGAAGTACACAGGCTTGCAAACGAAAGTGTTGGAAAACTTGAAGAATAATGACGTGTGCAATATTGAATTTAAAGAGATCGATCGGTCTGTGATATATCAAGCGTTGGCGACTTTTTATTTAGAAAAAAACATAATTCCTAGCAGCCAACAGTTGTTCGAATCGCTATATGAGTTGATACCTCCGTACACGGATATAAGGACCTTCAGGAAGGTGCTTGTAAAAATGGGCTTTATATGGAAAAGAAAAAAGGAATCAGACTATGAGTGTGTTGTTATAGAGAAACCGGAAATTATTTTCGAAAGGTACGAATATTTGAAAAATATTATAGAGTACAGGAAAGAAGGTAAAAACATTTACTTCATTGATGAGAACGCATTGAAAGCGAACGGGGAATGTCTCACGCAGAAAGAGAGTAAATTGTTCTCGAAACATCATCAACAAATATCCCAGCAGAGAATAATTTATGCTGTGTCGAAAACGGGGGTGAATGCTGCCAAATTCATCGACTATTTCGACGAAGACACATTCACGGAGTGGTTAGACTTCGATCTCTTGCCGAACGTCGAAAACGACAGTGTTCTAGTACTTGATAAGTCTACACACCACTGCGAGCATGTAATACAACCGCCGAACAAAGATAGTTTGAAGATTGAGATGCACAAATGGCTCGAATACCACAAAGTGCCGTTTAACGAAGAAATGTCAAAGTACGAACTGGTTACTTTGATCGAAAACTTCACTGATGTGAACGAAAATATGTACAAAATAGACAGAATGATAAAACAGAGAGGCCATAGTGTACTTCGACTACCGGATTGTATAAAGGTGTTGACGCCGGCAAGTTTCGTCGTCAGTTTAATTAATGAGAATAAAGAAGTACTATTTACTGCTCCTGATATAAGTGAGACAGCGTTTGTCGGAGCTCTTGAAACTATACCGCCTGAACATTTCAGAGAGTTTGATGAGTATATAGCTGGAAAGGAGAAGGATATTTTCGATACTGATATGAAGATTGACTCGGTGATCGATGGTCTTCTTGAGAAATTGAAAGACCAACCTTCGAACCGTGATTATGATTCGGAAATACCGTCTTGCAGTGATTCTGAGTAATTTAAATTCATATCAAAGAAAAATAAAATAAGAAATAATTATACTCTTTCGTAAATCTTTATGTGTTATTTCGTCTATTTCTTTGCCTAACGAGTGAATATTTCAATCTTTGAATATGATCTTTAGTGAAAGAATGAATATGTTAATTACTGTTTATTTTACTTTAGTAATACCCTTTTTTGTTTAGAAGTAAGGCGATGTTATTGTCCAAGTGTAAAATGTTTAGTTGGCTTAATAAATAACTGTTAAATATTTTTTTTTGTATCATTACGTACCCAAAAATACATAACATATTCAATTGCATTTATCGCACGAAATTGATGCAATACACTTTTACACGCATGTTAGAGAAATGATTTTGGCTAAGTTTTACATCTGGAATTATTTTCCTGGCGTCAACCTGAGGCATCCAGTCTGGAGCACATTTTACTATATTAGAATAATCACGTAAAATAAAATAAAAGTTCTCGGGTGGAGACTACGTACTGGCAAGCGCAGCGTGGGACGTCCATCTACAAGGTGAACAGACGACCTTGTAAAGGTCGCAGGGACCCGCTGGATGTAGGCCGCTTCTAACAGGTTGGTCTGGAAATATTTGTGGGAGCCCTATGTTCAGCAGTGGACTTCCAAAGGCTGAAGAAGAAGAGTATTCACTGTTTTGCCGACTTGGGAATCGAACGCAAGACCTCCCGTTTCACAGCTGATATACACTATGGTTAGACAAATATCCAAAAATACTACTGAGATAATCTAAATATATAGTTGAACGTTGACCCAGTACTATAAGAGATTTATTTATTTATTGGTTTTTAAGGGAAACATACAAGCAAATAAAGAAAAATATAACATAAAACAAATTAGGTAGTACATGGCTCAATTAAGTTTCCACAATTAAATTCGCTCTTATTGCTAAACTGAAAATCATTATAATTTAGATTTAGATAGGCAAATAGGTACAGCAACAATTCAGAGGAGGCAAGGGAGCGTCCTGTAATCCTGTAATATCGAAATGAATGCCTACTCCTGGCCGGTCTGAACAAATCAGCCACAGAAGGCAGTCACCATATAGATCTATGTGGTACTTCTCTAACAAGACATAGTTTCCCCGAGGTTTCGAAACAAGGAATAGCTTATAAGTCTGCTAGGAATCATACCCTACACTTAAATCAATGTCCAATTCACGATTTAGTTATCTTCGTTTTGATACTTGATTAATCTATACTAATATTATATAAATCTGAAGAGTTTGTTTGAACGCGCTATTCTCTGGAACTAAAAAACCGATTTTGAAAATTCTTTCACTAATAGGAAGCTACATTACTCCTGAGTACTATAGGCTACTTTTTATCCCGGTAAACTTTTTCAAGCTGGCGGAGCCGCGCGCATCACCTGTTAATGATTAATGCGTATTATTGCTTACTTTTTACCTGTTAAATTTAACACAAAAACCAGAATCTTGTGTTATTTAGAAAGCACTTTCGAAACGCCCGTAGTAAGCGATCCTCATTAGCTCTCCTTTGCATGTTAATTATGAACCAGATATCTGTACTAATATTATGTTTACCATATCGGCATACACCCTTCATCCCGGGAACAAGACTGTCAATATCAGCAATACTAAAAATAAACTATGCAAGAAACATCATACCAATGCCACATGATGAGACACACTGACAAACACTTTCGCATGTATGTATTACTACTTTTTGCTCGTGGCTACGCCCGGATGAAAACGTTTTTCCAGGAAAAACATCCTGCTATATTTCTTGATTTCTTATGTTTACGCGAATGGTCGATATTGAAATAAAACTACTTTACTGATTTTATTTTGATGTCCTGCAATATTTGTTGCCCGGGGTAAAAATATTATATTAGGTCCTGACCAGGGTCTGAAACTATCTCCATACCAAATTGCAATCGGTAAAGTCGTTCAGCCGTGAAAGCGTAACAGACGGACAGACAGACACAGTTACTTTCGCATTTATAATATTAGCGTGGAATGTGGTTGTATAACATATATACTTCTGCTCGCGGCTTCGCCCGCGTGAAAAAGTTTTTCCGGGATAAAAAGTCAATCCTATGTGTTAATCCAGGACATGATCTACCCGTGTGCCAAATTTCATCGAAATCCGTTCAGTAGTTTTTGAGTTTATTCGTTACAAACATACTTACATACAAATCTTTCATCTTTATAATATTAGTATAGATTATATTGTAAAAGTTACGAGTTAGACTCTTACCTCTGTAACTAGTTTAGGAACCTTACCAAATTAATAACGTGTACCCTATTCATAAGTTTCCTGAAAATGTATAACCTTCGAAGCCTACACTATTCACATGAACGTTCCTACGCCTTTCAATAAGTAACGCAAATATTCCAGAACTTTCTACCTTCCAGTTTCAATTACGTCGAACTGTTGAAAGTTCCTATACCTTGTCCATATTTGATGAGATTTCGTTTGGACCCTTAGGGTCCCGCGCCCGTAGCAAACGCGAAGGGACGTAATCAAAATTGTAATATTACATGCATGGACCTATAAAAAAGGCGGACGGACTCTCGCTAAACAAAAACTGAAGCACAGCAATGGCGGCGGCGTAACTATGTGTGCGTAAATGAATGATTGCCATAAAAACAAAATTTCCCCAATTTTTAACACTAGTTTACACTACAATATTTTTCCAATTTTAGGTTAATTTTATTGAAAGTCGTGTTAATAATTTTATTGTTTGCAGGGTGTAATTATAGTTAATTAATTTATATATTATTTAGCTTTATTTGAAATGACCGTGATAAATAATAGCCAAACATATATGATTAGTAGGTGTGTAGAAATTAATGAGGCTTACCGAAACACTAAAATTATGTTTCCTAACTAATGCTTAATCACACACACACACACTCAGTCACGCCTTTTATCCCCGAACGGGTAGGCAGAGGCGCAACTAGTGCACCCACTTTTCGCCGTCCGTATTCCGTCCTATGATATGATATCGAGCCTATCGCCATATCGGGCACAATTTCCAGACTCCGGGCTGATACTGAATAGAAAACCCTAACAATACTGCCCGACTCGGGGATCGAACCCGAGACCTCAGCATTGCAGTCATACCGTAATACAACAACGCCATCGAGGCAGTGTATGTACTTGTTTAAATCAAACAACGTAAATAATTAAATTTTCTTTAATTTGCATTTCTTTTTTTTTAATTCTCTATGTTGCGTTAACTTTTTGTATAACTGCCTCTTACTTGTGCAGGTCTTTGAGATGCCCTCTTATTTTGATATGTGATGAAATCTAATTGTTAAATGTTTTTCTGCAATATATTTAATAAGATTTATTTTATGATCTACACTCTCTTATTATATTAATTAAATCACTCCTCCATACTTCATTTCCTGTAGGAAACCTAAAAAAAACATAAACCTAATAACAACCTATACCTATTTAGTTTAAAAAACGAAATCGTATTTAAAACAAAAAAAATCACGACTCCTATACATCGAGGTAATTTACCCGTCAAATAGTTGACAACACTGGGATTATAGGCTGAGGTTTTGTGTTACAAAAATATATAATTTTAAATATCAATGAATGTTGATCAAGTTAGTGATACATTACTAATTTACCTATGAAATGTGATCCCGTGACATTTGTTCTTGGAACTACTGTGATTTCGACAGCATTTAACCACACAAGACGGCATATTTTAATTATTTATTTTTATTCTTACTACGACTTCATTCAATTGAGGTTTGTTGCGTAATGGCAGTCGATCGACATACTTTGGTGTGAATGTGTGCGCGATACTCGTACGTACAGGCAAGCTGACATACTTTGGGTGCTTCAGTTTTTTGTTTAGCGAGAGTCCGTCCGCCTTTTTTTATAGGTCCATGATTACATGCTTAAGAAAAGGGTATGTTTAGAATTTAATCAAATGTTACGGGTTTTGGGCAGGTGCTTGAGTTAGTTAAAAAAGATAAAGTATGCCAAAGTGCAGTAAATAGTCAACTATAGACTGACCATTGTGCTTAGAATCCTACTAATCCTACTAATATTATAAACGCGAAAGTTTGTAAGTATGGATGTTTGTTACTCTTTCACGCAAAAACTACTGAACGGATTTGGATGAAATTTGGCACACGGGTAGATTATGTCCTGGATTAACACATAGGCTACTTTTTATCCCGGGAAAATATAAAACACGACTTTTATGCCGGGAAAACTCATACACGCGGGCGGAGCCGCGGGCAAAAGCTAGTGTGGCATAAAGACGCTGCTCGTAAGACGATGTCGTTTAATTTTGATGTTTGATTGATGGAGACTAATACGTCAGTCACGTGTTAGTCTCTCAACCAATCCCAATAAAATGAAACTGAGTCGTGTCATGTTTATTCGTCACATTCTAAACCCACAGCAACATAAAAAACCTGACCCCTTATTCTGTATGACAGTGTTAACTCCTTACGCGGCCGCGTCACGTTAACTTCGTCAAATTAGCGTTAAATAGTATTCTGTATGCCAATTTCCATAGTGATAAACGGGATGAGTTACGTCCCGCGCTTGTTACGAGTGGAGAAAATAATGTGTGTCATAGAGAATAAGGGGCGGCTTTCGATATTCCACTTTTACTTTTTCGTTTTAAAGTTAACGTTGTCAGTACAAGAAATCAGTTACATATTTTACCGCAAACTGCCCCCTTATTCTCTGTGACACACGTTATTTTGACCGCTCGTAACAAGCGCGTAACTTAATCATCGCGTTATTAACTATGGAAACTGGCATACAGAATACTATTTAACGCTAATTAGACGAAGTTACGTAACGCGGCCGCGCTACGGGTTAATATCGTCATAGAGAATAAAGGGTCTGGCGAGGTTGATTCTAGTCGGATGATATAAGTTAAAAAATAAATAAAATAGAACAATAATAATCTCACTCGGAGCTATTCTTAGAAGATTTTTTGTCTAAAATTGTTTACTGTCTTAACCGACTACAGAAACAAAAGTTTTTTTTTGTATTGTGTTATGCCATTGTACAAGCGTCTCTACCATATTTTTTACCATAAGTTGTAAAAAGTTATATCGTGCCAGAAAAAGAAAACACTATAAACAAATGCAAAGAGGTTATCACTAATGGCACATGAGTGACCCATCGGTCGCCGGGAGAGGACCCGGAAATGCACTCCTTTCGCCAACACCCTACATCCGGTCTGCTAGAGCCACCCACGGCCCGTGCAATTTCCTCTCACATCTCCATTTTACATTAATGTTAGAAAGGTTGTGTTAAATCACTTTTGTTGTTCACTCGACTATGAAATTCGGTGATGGGTCTGCGATGGATTTTTGTGCCCTAATTGAGTCAGGACTCACGATTTACTCTTTTCGTCTATATTTTGTAGCTGAATGGATAGCGACTGTCCTGCGCTTTTAATCCCCAAAGGCATAGACGGAGGCGCAACTAGTGCACCAAATTTTCGCCGCGCGGCTCCAGGCTTATACTGAGTAGAAACACCCAATATCACTTTGCTCGTGGATCGAACCTGAGACCTCAACACGGCATTCGTGCCGTAATACAACTACATCACCGAGGGAGTCGTTCGTGTGGTGAAAAATCTGCTACAGTAACTCGTTTCATATTGTTGCGATGTATAGACTGTTTACATACAACATTAAAAATAGGCCACATTCTGTTCGGGCTCTGGCAATCCGATGCATATGACATTTCTCATTGGTCGATATCATAATATTTAGATGTGTTACTTTACTGTGACAGCATAAAAATATATGTACTTACGGGGTTCGAACCCGCGATTTCTCGTTTGACCACCGACTACTATATAGTCTCTCCTATGCGACGTGACCAATATGTATTTATCTTCAAGATAAAGTGCACAAGTTTTCGCAGTTTAAACGAAAGTAGCCAGTGTAATTACAACTATGATTCTTATTGCTTTAAATAGGTAACGACACGAACAATACACTGCCACAAAGTCACAGTACACATACAAAGTGCTTGGTAATCCAAGTTCCAAACTTTTACTGTTTATGGGCAGTGATATTAATATTCATCCATGTAAAGGGCACGGCAGCTACAAGGTAACTTAATAAAATAAAATATGAATCAATTAAAACACGCCTTTAATCAAGAATTATAGTAGCGCAATATTCTTCATCGGGTAAAAACGTCTCACAATCCTCCAAATCAGCAGAAGTTAACTGTCCATACTTCGCCACAGTCATTATCTTATCAATAATAGTTTCCATTAATATCTCTTCTTGGTACATAGCCTCCTCTCTGTTTATCAATACGTCATCAAACTTCTGCCATTCTTCCAGCGTTTTCTCCCTTAACTTGACGATCGTGTCAGTCTTGCATCGATACGCGGGAATGCCAGGCCACATCAACTCTAAATAATCAAGTTTCTTCAGCACTTTTGGCCGGTACACAACGTCGTGGCCATGACTCCTTAAAATTCCTTCTACAACCGTCATTACATCTCTCGGCTCTTTAAATTTCTGTATAATAGCGTACAAATCGGCTCTGTGGACGTTCGGGTCATGAGGTATATTGCGCTGCGAAAGCCACCTAATCATGTCACTTTTAGGTGTGAAAGGCGTGGGTACCACCCTCTCGGTTTGTGGGTCCTCCTTTAATACTATTACGGCGTTGGGTGGTATTGCGGCTATGAGTATACTTTTTGTCCATATCTCGAGATATTTACCACTCTCCTTCTGGAGGCCGTGGAAGCCCATGTGAAGCAATCCGTGTTTTGGCGACACGACCACCTGGTAGTAATAGAAGAAAGCATTTACGTAAACTATGAATCTTCCGTCTTGCCTGTACGCCTTCATGCGAGTTAGATATTCCATTTTTTTTAGATACTGGTCTGTTCGTTCAACCAGCATAGTCTTTTTGGTGCCCGGAAGCCGTTTCCATATAAATCCATGGCGTAAAATGTCACTTTTCACCCTGTCCTCGTCGTATCGCTTCCTCACACAGCGCTTCTGAAACAAGCCTTTCATTAACTTTGCTTTTGTCGCCACTTGCAATTTTTTCGTGTACAAGTCAACTATCACGCCTCGAATACTGCCGTGCAGAAAGTTATAGTCTTTCCCATATGTGTTGCTTTTCTGGTCAAACCAATCTTTGAACGTCTTCGCCGCTTTTAGCGACATATCGGCCATTATTATTGTATCTTCGCACACTCCCGTGTAACTAATGATGTTATCAATCTCACTGGTATTTTTATCGTTCTTATTATGCAGTCTTTCGCAATGTATAACCACATTTCTCGCCATTTGCATCTTTTCGGCGATGCTGTTTTCAAATGGATCAACTTCGTCATCGTTCGCAGGTACCTCCAGTTCGTTATCTGACATCGTGAGGAACTGCAAAGATGACACAATAATAATAATTAATGACAGACCCAGACAAATCATAAGTTTCAAACAAGAGTAATAAAAATCTCGCAAATTCATAAATAGTATGTCATGTACTGCTTACGACACGATTTATTCGAAATACATTCAATTATTACAGGCAACTAAAACAATACAAATAAGATACCTTTTTAAAGATGCGGTACAGGAATCAATGAGTAATGGCGGTCTTGTTAGTTGTCACATTTGGCGGACGCAGACCTATCAAGCAAAGCGTACTCCCTCCGCGGCGGAGGGGCGCAGACTGAGCAGTGAGCGCGGTAGGATATGGCGTGCGGCGAGGGACGGGGTCGGGGGGGCGGGGCTTGTCGGCCGACGCGCGAGCGATTGTCGTTGACTTGTCCCCCCGCGCCCGCCCCCCGCCGCCGCGCATTCCGTTCTACGTATACTTCATACGAAAAACAGTTGTGATTATTTTTACCCGACTATGGCGAAGGAAGGAAGGGTAATGATTTTACCCTGTGTATGTATGTATCTACTCTAGCGTCGCCCCTAGTTAACCGATTTTCACAATTGAGGTGCCTATCGATTCGTGTTTATTGTGCGATGGTTATAGGCTATATATTTCAGTTTTTTTTTTTATTTAATGAGTAAGTACGTTGCTGGATTTGTACGTCTAAATTAATCTAATAGATAGATTTTTTATAGTATAAGGTGAGGAAACACGCAGATAATCAGATTAGTCATTAGTTAGATAGATCATCATAAATTATACTTGATTACAAAAATGAACTCACTGTGTCACGTTGCCGCTCCTTAAGAATTTGGTGATTTTTTTTTCTTTATTTTTTATTACAAACGATTGCTTACCCAAATATAATACCTACAGACCAACATTAAACTAAAACATGTTTTGTTTTTCATGAGCCCGGGGGTCGGACTAAGGTAGGTTCTCTGGAAGTAGTATAAGTACCTTCATTTTAACAAAATAAAATTGCAAATTAACTGCCTAGGTGGCGTAGTTGTATTACGGTACGACTGCAATGCTGAAACGACTGCAAATCTCGGGTTCGATCCCCGGGTCGGGCACAGTGGTATTGGATTTTTCTATTAAGTATCAGTCTTGATTTTGTGCCCGAAATGGCGATAGGCTCGCCCCTTATCACATCATGGGACGGAATACGCACGGCGAAAAGTGGTTGCACTAGTTGCGCCTCTGCCTACCCCTTCGCGGATAAAAGGCGTGAGTGTGTGTATGTGTGTGTAAAATTGCAAATCAAATTTAAAATTTATAAATAAGTATTTAAAATATTTAGATCTGATTACGGGCCGTACAATCTTAGAGGAAGATGGGCAGGTGTTCTCTGCAATAACCGTGTACGGAATGCCGCAATCACCATTACCGGCTCAGTGCGACGCGCGCGCTGAAGATGTGAGCTTAAAGTGGCAATGTACTAAGATATATTTTTGTTCGTCGTTTTAGCTGTAGTATCTTGGAAATATTAAAGATAAGCATTCGCTCGTGGGTTCGTCCGCGTGCAATTTGGTATTGTAACGGATATTTAAAAGTAGGCTATGTCCTTTCTTGTGGTCTAAGCTTACATTTTATATAAATCGGCTCAGCAGTATACTCGTATTACGTATAAATATAACATAAATAGACCTAAAGCCAAAAACCTCAAATAACTAATAATACCTTTGATTAATTAATGAATTTATCAAAGGTATATTTCTGATATTTACCGAATGACGATTTCAATGCTTTCATAATGATAAAACATCATTAATCAAGTTTCGCCCGATCTGGGAATCGAATTCAGGCCCTCCTAACTCCTCCTCGACAACCGAACCCGACGACGTTTTTCGTCTTCGGATATAGTGATAAATAACCTACCCGGTAATCGAACCGGGAAGTAACATCGCCGCTATTGTTAGCGGGCGGTTCCTGGATGCACGTTCGATTCCCGGACACGACTGTCACGCTCAGCAGTCGTGTTTAACGACGTGTTTAATGGCTATACGATTCAAATCAGGGTGTTTTAGCTAGGTGTCGGTCTAGACAGGTAAAAATGTGTTTTCAATTAATTTGTTCCAGGAGTACGCCCTCCAAACTTTCAAACTGATCTCTTAGTTCTTTTTCTAATTTTCAATAAGAAACGTACAACAAATTCTAGAAAAGCAAATTCAATGTAACATAGCCACAAGCAATATGAAGCAAACAAGAAAATCTTCCATTAAAGGTTCCCAGCCACACTAAAAGCAGACCCAATTCTGCTAATTACATCCGTGGCCCATATTCCCGCCTCAACCACTCGGCTTGCATGAAAATACCCCTAAAAAAATGTTACAAAAAATGTGCAGCCAAGATTATTGAATAAGCAATGCAGTTACGGCGTACCTTTTGAAATTTAAATCCGATCTGTATTACAATAACCCTTAGGGTGTAGTGGTAAGGGAGAGCGGCATTCATAAGCGCCAGCGGGTTGGTTATTGCGAGGAAAAATAATACGCACACACGCACAATCACGCCATATATCCTCAAAGGCGTAGGCAGAGGCGCAACTACTGCACCCACTTTTCGCTATGCGTATTCCGTCCTATGATGTGATAGGGGGGTAAGCTTATCTACAAACTCCAGACTCCGGGCTGATATTGAGTAGATAAACCGAATATCACTTTGCCCGAGCCGGGAATCGTACCCAAGACCTCAGCATTGCAGTCGTACCGTAATACAACTACCTCGCCGAGGCAGTCAGAAAAAAAAACAACATTTTTTAAAGATCTAATCTAGTAACAATTTTTTGATAGTATCTTGTATTCTAAGCTTAAAAGTAAAAGCTTAGATGTTCGTATTGTGAGTGTAAGCGATTTCTTAATATGACTAGACAGCAAAGAGCTGGCAATGTCATTGAAAAATCCTGCGATTAATATTTAGACCTGTGGCCGACCACTAGCGTATAAAATCGCTACTGGTGATTGGTCTCTCATATGTGAGAGTCCATCTGGGTGGGTACCAACGCAATGTCTATTTCTACCGCCAAGCAGCATTGTGCATGCACTGTTGTGTTCGGTTTGAAGGACATTGTAGCTAGTGTAACTACAGGACATAGTGAGACTTAACACCTTATGTCGTGTGTATACCTCTTGGTTGCATAACACATTGAGGCCTAAAAGGGCCCGCGAACATTTCCTGGCACCCTTTTCCTTTCCGCCCATCCTAAGAACCTTTCTCCACTCCCCACCTTTCCTTCCATCATCCTTTTCCGCTTCCTTCCCAGGCCCCTGCAGTCGTCAAGCCGGGGGACTCCAGTATCCCATTCGCAGGTTTCCCCCGGTGTTGACTGCAGGATCGCCTACCGAAAAAAAAAAAAAAACACCTTATGTCTGAGGATGACGAGCGCAGTGGAATGCCATACAGTACTTTGTAACTCAAGGTGCTGGATGGTGTTGCTACTGTTTATGGGTCGTATCGCTTACCATAAAGCCGATACGACCCATAAACAGTACGATACGTACAATAAAGCCTGTAGTGCTCTTATTTTATTTACTACAATTGTTTGTCACTGTATTAGTTCTAATCACAATTTAGCACAAATCTTGCAATAACGGAATTTCCCCGTGATCCGGTATTACCCCAACACACCCTATTATATTATACTGCTCAATAGTCCACCACGCTGGCTTAGTACGGGTTGACAGACTTCTAATACCATCTAAATTATTTTTTAGATAATTCTCAGGTATGTATAGTTCGTCACGATTTTTTCCCTCACTGCACCGTTTAGAATAGAACCTTGCCAATTTATATCTTTCTAACTCCTGTTCGCAGCTCTTTCTTATTCTATTAAACATATTAAATGGTATTTAATGGTATCGTTACCATCATCTGCCACCAATTTTCCTGCCGGATAGCCACCACCGTACGCAAAGTGAAAACCCGTTATAGAGGCTCAAGTGGTATCACGTTGCAGCATCAACCAAACAGGCCGGCATAATTGTGTCGAATGGTAAGGGTAACCGTCTCTCGTCAGTCTACACTCTATCTGGACATCACTACGTTCAGACTTCCGTTACTGTCAGACGCAGTGGAGTCACGTTGACGTACCTTTATAAAAAAATCTACCAGGTAATGTGGTACTCGTAATTTAAATATACCGCCCTCACAGCAATATCTAGAGAACTAATATTATTGAAGAACGGCAATTGACCATTATCTGAAAAGAGAATTAATATTATCTAAGAACAGCAATCGTGCATTTGGTATGCAAATAAATAAACATAATAACATAATGTAACATTGTATAGATGGATGATGACTCATTAATATTTATTTTGTTTCAGGTAAGAAATAAAATTCAAATCAAAGCGTCTATGCATCACCTAACAGTTCCTAACGGAATAGGTAATGGCAAGTAAGGATAAACAGAAGTTATACAGAGGCGTCAAATACAAACGAAAACATTGATGTTGCTACTGATTACAGGTATATGATGCTTCTTACTAATATTGTGAACGCAAATTTTATAATTGTTGGATGTTTGTGATAGCCCCTGGGCCAGGTCGCATCAGAGAATAGTATCATAGAGCCTCGTGAACGTCAGCTGCGATTGAAAAGAATCGAGTAATGAGAATAAGTTAAGATACGTAATTTCCTCCCAGATGAAAATGTGTAAATTGATTGTTAATATAATGCTGTAATTAATTTTTAAAAAATCAGCTATCAGTAAGTCGAGGGAAACCTTGTCAGCTGATGCATTTAAATAGGTGATAAATGCTCTCGCCTTAATCCTGCGTTATAACTTTCAATGCATCAGGTGACGGTTTATGACCCGACAGACAGCCAACTGACATATATATTTATTCATAGTTGCATATAAGCTATCATCAAGAAATTTTTAATTGAGAGGAAGTCATTGGAAGTGGAATATTTTTTCATGTTTGAGCGACCAGCTGACGTATAATGCACCAAGTTATAGTCAGCTGATTATTATTTTTCTTCGAGATAGCTACAATTTAAACAAGTTTTTAGTTGGGAGGAAATTATTGAATATATTTTTATTTTCTTCGCGCGTGGGAGGCTACCGCCGCTCATCGCCCCCACGGAACCGCAGCTGACGTTCACGAGGCTCTATGATACTATTAGCTGATGCGTCTCACCAATTATCGCTTGAGAGGAATTTGGTCATGGAAATCTGTCACTTGCTCATGGACTATAAGAAGTAAACCCAGAAACCGCTAAATAAATTCGGATTAGATTCAGATAAAATTTGGCACACATAGGCTACTATATGTCCCGGAATAGTATACACTGGGAATCTATTCTGGAAAAGATCTTCCATGCCAATGGAGAAGTGAACAAAACAAATGTTTTCAAACACATTTCAACAAGATAGCAAACTGAAAGTGGCGTAAATAAGAAAATTAATTATGAACGTGGACTGGAATGGTACGACGAATGTTTCAAAGAGTACGCGTGTTTTAATTGAAAAACGTGTTTTCTTTATACCATTAATGTATAGGAACTGGAATTTGCTGGAAAGTTACCATTTGAATTCGAATTTGGAATATTATCGCTCGTTCTATAATTAACTGCCTCGGTGGCGTAGTTGTATTACGGTACGACTGCAAGGCTGAGGTCTCGGATTCGATTCCCGGGTCGGGCAAAGTGATATTGGATTTTTCTATTCAGTATCAGCCCGGAGTCTGGAATTTGTGCCCGATATGGCGATAGGCTCGCCCCCTATCACATCATGGGACGGAATACGCTTGGCGAAAAGTGGGTGCACTAGTTGCGCCTCTGCCTACCCCTTCGGGGATAAAAGGCGTGAGCATGCGCGTTCTATAATTAAAATTACTTTTAAATTCAAGCCAACATTTGTTTTGATAATATCATATTTGCTGTGTCTGGCTTTGCTTTTTCTCCTCTCTAGCAAATCATCGGCTTCAAGTCTCTTTCTGATCTTCTAGGTAATCAATCAGTTTCGAAGCATGTTGCAGATTGGATTTGGTTTAGTTTTTGCTACTGGCCGTCAACCCCCTTTTGACCTAGAAGCTTAGAGCTAATATCATCATAATATGACAATTAAATGAAAATAGAAACGAGCTGTAATCGACTCGAGAACCGATAGTTAAACTCTTATTTATAAATATAATTTAGTATACGCCTCGCGTGTCCATTCGCAGTTAAATAATGAATTAATACCCGCAAAAGAAAATTGTACCGAATTTTCCCAAGAATCATTTAATGAAGGTAGATTAAATTTTTCTCCGTCTTCCCTCGTTTTGTAACAGAACATATTTCACGAATTTCGTGTTTTTATGGAATTGAATTTTTTTAGTACGTTCTCCAGGAGACTCGCTGAAATATTAATATATCAAGTAATAGTAATATTGGAGTACACGAAAATAAGAGAAAATAATTTCAAACACTAATATAATCAGTAGTAATGAAGAGGGCAGTATGTAAGACTTCCAAAGATTTTTAATTTAGATAACGTACTAACGTCAAGATATATTATTTCCCATCTGGGTTTCTGTATCTGCATATATTTTACGCAAACAGTAAACTTTAAGTACAAGCGCAGTCTCAAAACTGCCTTTTCTAACTCACTGCTAATTCAATTACGAGCAACGGGAAATGCATTAGCCTACAAAGATACCATTGGAAAACATTTATCAACCATTTCACAATTTATTCCACCTTCAAAAGGAACATCAGCAAATTCAATTCCTTTAATCAGAACATTAAAGTGCATTAAGCGCACTCAGAGAGGGAGTTTTTAAAAATCCCACTCAATCGATAAAACACCCACCCTGTATAGGAATCCCGCAGGATCATTTCATTAGTCAATGATTTAAATATCAAAAGAATACATTTCTACCTCTCTCACCTCCGCTATTCATTATGCATACAGTATTTTATTATCTTATTGCTATCGGGTTCGGTTCTGTTCGTGATTTTAATTTGAGTCTACGAGTGCGGTTTTGAGATATTGGTTAGTTGAGGGTGTAAAGGGTTTATTGATTTTGTAATGTGAATTCAATGATAGATTGCATTGTTTATCTCATTTATACACATCTTTGTTCTCACCATTTTGCAGATGAAATAAGGCTTGCAAATTATGTTGAATGTGTCCGTGGAAAGAGATTAAACCTAGACGACAAGAAGATAGAGAAACGCATACGTTGTGCTGTGTTCAGGGGATTTCAAATCACTCCATAGAATTTACTTAAGTTTCAATGTTTGGCACATTTATCTACCAAATACCGAACACATGTTGACAAACTCGACATATTGTCTAATGAATCCCAATCCCGTCCCGCGAAATAACACCCTATATATCGTACGTACTCACATGTACACGCACACACGCGCACAGACGGCGACTAAGCGTCGAGTTCTCGCCACGTAATTGGATACGCCGCTAAAATGAGCGTTCCGAGCCGACCCCTGATTGTTCTGGGCTTTTTTTAATAACAACCGCACTAGGCTGCGATGGGATGTAGGGAGTATGGAAGCGACAATAAAATTAACTAGTAAACTATAATAAATGTAGCACATTCTTGGATTTTCTAATACAATCGAATCAATACGAAAAAGCCTGTTGAGTATGTGAAGGAACCGAGGAGTAATATAAACAAAGTCTGCGTGGTGTAAGACTATATTATACTATTATACAAGCTTTGGCGTGCGCGCGTGCGTATACCAACAACACGTCACTCGCGGCGGCGCGGCGGCGGGACGACTGGCGCAGCAGCCGTTTAACGTTTTAAACAGAGATGTTCAAGATACTTCATAAAAGTATCTGAAATACAAGTTACAAGATACTTGTAAATAAAGGATTTGAGATACCAGATACAAGATACTTTTGAAAATGGTATCTAAATACTAGATACAAAATACGTATCTTCTAAATACTTTTTCAAATAAGATACCTTTTGAAATTATATTTTTATAGCCTTGAATGACGAGACGAGCGTGCCGTCCGCCTGATGGTAAGCGATACGACCACCCATAAACAGTAGCAACACCATCCAGCACCTTGAGTTACAAAGTACTGTGTGGCATTCCACTGCGCTCGTCATCCTGAGACATAAGATGTTAAGTCTCATTATGTCCCGTAGTTACACTGGCTACAATGTCCTTCAAACCGAAACACAACAGTGCATGCAAACTGCTGCTTGGCGGTAGAAATAGACATTGCGGTGGTGGTCTCTCATATGTAAGAGTCCGTCTAGGTGGTCCGTCATACAATGCCATAAAAAAATTCAAATGTTGAACGTTTTAGATTTTAGAAGCTACTGTGTTTTAAAAAATATGAGTAAAAAGTATTAAAATTAGGTTCTGCTGATTTAATAAAGTTCATTGAGATTTATCGGAATCAGGAGACACACTAAAAATCAAAATTATAAGACTCAATGCCCTCATGTTTTCAAAAGAAGATAGAAACCAGTTGAATACAATGTTTGGTTAACCATTTATAGCATGTGCTTTTTACACAAACAAATCAAGAATGTTACGTGTTGATTATTGAAACCATGCAAGTCATATATTGCTTCAATTTAATTGTATGCAACAGGCAAGAAACTTGCAACGTGTATATAGGCCTTAAATGAGCCGTTAATGTAAAAAATGCATAGATAATTAGTAAAAGTATCTTAGCAAATTAAGTATTTATAAAATACTAAGATACTAAAAAATTGTATCTAAATACAAGATACAAAATAAAAATTGAAAAAGTATCTTAGATACAAGATACTAAATACATATTTTGTATCTTGTATCTGTATTTCGGATACTTGTATCTAGATAAATCACATCTCTGGTTTTAAATTTAAACATAAAAATATAAGTAGGTAGGTGTAATTTTGTTCGCGGCGCTTACAAAGCCTTTCGCTTGATGATAAGCATCACGTAATTTTATATCCATAAATAGTGACAGCAACCCTCAAAGTTTTGAATTACAAAGTACTGCATGGCACTGTACTGCTTCCTTTATCGTAGGACGTATGTCCAATTACAATTTATAACACTGACTATAATTTTTGTGCAAAAGGTTTGGTTTTGTTTTTGTTGGTGAATTTATGACAATTAAAATAAAACTTGGTGCAAACAAAAAATTTGCATCTAAAAACTGTCAACAGTGTACACAAAAAAAATACACAAATATCAAATTAAATTGATTATTTTTCCGACCCAAATATCGACCAATAGAATTGCACCATTCGACGTCACGTGGTACAACCTACATGGTATTATACTGACAATTTTTTTTGAATATTTTCTCTGGTCGTTACTATATAATAAGAAACAATTTTTTTTGAATATTTTCTCTGGTCGTTACTATATATTATGAAATTCTTATTTGTTGACTGTTCATTTCATCTCATGGTGCAATTCTATTGGCCGACATTTGGGACGGAAAAATAATCCCCCGAATACCACACGAGCTTCAAAATTATCTGGCATTTCCCTCAAGGTTCCCTGCAAACAAATGAAGTCGTCAAGTTTTTCAGGAAAAATCACTCGCGCTTCGCGCTCGTGATTTTTTAACCTGAAAACTCCTTCATTTGTTTGCAACGAACCTATCGGAAAATACCCGATAATTTTGAAGCTCTTGTGGTATTATATGTGATTATTTTTCCGACCCAAATATCGACCAATAGAATTGCACCATTCGACGTCACGTGGTACAACCTACATGGTATTATACTGACAATTTTTTTTGAATATTTTCTCTGGTCGTTACTATATAATAAGAAACAATTTTTTTTAAATATTTTCTCTGGTCGTTACTATATATTATGAAATTCTTATTTGTTGACTGTTCATTTCATCTCATGGTGCAATACTATTGGCCGACATTTGGGACGGAAAAATAATCCCCCGAATACCACACGAGCTTCAAAATTATCTGGCATTTCCCTCAAGGTTCCCTGCAAACAAATGAAGTCGTCAAGTTTTTCAGGAAAAATCACTCGCGCTTCGCGCTCGTGATTTTTTAACCTGAAAACTCCTTCATTTGTTTGCAACGAACCTATCGGAAAATACCCGATAATTTTGAAGCTCTTGTGGTATTATATGTGATTATTTTTCCGACCCAAATATCGACCAATAGAATTGCACCATTCGACGTCACGTGGTACAACCTACATGGTATTATACTGATAATTTTTTGAATATTTTCTCTGGTAGTTACTATATATTATGAAATTCTTATTTGTTGACTGTTCATTTCATCTCATGGTGCAATTCTATTGGCCGACATTTGGGACGGAAAAATAATCCCCCGAATACCACACGAGCTTCAAAATTATCTGGCATTTCCCTCAAGGTTCCCTGCAAACAAATAAAGTCGTCAAGTTTTTCAGGAAAAATCACTCGCGCTTCGCGCTCGTGATTTTTTAACCTGAAAACTCCTTCATTTGTTTGCAACGAACCTATCGGGAAATACCCGATAATTTTGAAGCTCTTGTGGTATTATAAGTGAATATTCCTTAACATATTAATTACAATACTGATAAGGAATTTGCAGTTCATGGGATGTCTACTACATCCAAAAAAATACAATATGGTAACAACCTAATAATTTTACGCCCAAACCCCATCCAGTTACCCTATATCCTAGGCCACCGTCCAGCGGGCCCATACGTGCTTTTATTGGCCGCAAGCGCCGCGGATGATAGTTGGATTGTTGCCTCGTGTTAGCTCGTGTTGCTCTTTGTCTTTGTTATTATATTACGTATCGATTGAGATGTTTCTAGTTTTTCTATGTATTTGTATCTAAATAGCTATTTTTATATGTTGTTGTCGTGTATATCTCTATTATATGATTAAAGGTATGTGTCCCTTGTCGAAACTTAGTTTTTTATTATTAAGGCTCTAGAAATTGGTCCATTGAGCTCGTCTTCAATAAAATACAATTCTTTTACAATATAACCAAGTAATTTAGTATTTGCACGTGAAGTGTGACATGTCGTAAAACTAATACAGACTTCTAAGCCGAATTGTTGTGGTCTCTTGTGTGCGAAAGTCTGGCTTCCAAGCTACAGTGTTCAAACAGATGGTTTCTTGTTAGAACATAGTTCGTGTTATGAGATTTTATATCTGAAATTTCATGATGAACTATATATAACACTTTGTCATTCAAATTTTGGTATATCCTTGTTACTGTTTTTGGATAGGTGTAGTGTTTCTCATTATGGACACAAGCTTCTTCTTCATTCAGTAGCATTAAAATTATCTGTAATAATTTTCCGAGAAACGATTTTAGTACATTTGCTGTTTGAGCAATTCTATGTATTACTCTTAAACCTTATCTATCAGAAATATCATGTTTTCAAATAGCTACTAGCCCTCCATTATTTTCTTTTATTTTATACGACCCAAGAAATTTTAAAATATATCCCTCGTAAGTATGAACAAGATTTTCCTTCCATGTAGGAACACACAGACCTTACACGTCCTTACATTAAAGGCGTCTACATTAGGAGTGTCGTCAACGTTCAGGTAATATCTTGCACAGGCAACGACCAGTATAACATGACCCGCCTTGATCGTCGCACGTGCGACGTATCGTCGTTGCGAAAGTGCCGTGGCGTGTCTACGTTGAATGGGCCGACGATTTGATGAGATGGAAACATACTGAGCGGTATTTTGTGTAATGTTCGGAGGTTCGATTGATATGGAGTGGTGGGAGAGTACCTAATATTTATTACTGTACTCGACTGTAGCTTGAGAACTCCCCAAAACCTCCCACTTTACCAGTTTGTATAGGTGATTAGTACTGTAGGAACAGTTTCAATGCCACTCTTAGCCAACAAAGCATTTTAAATTTTTCCGCTCCCGCCCAAAGCCTCGCTTCGGCTAAGACCGCCACTGAAGATATACATTTTTTTAAGACAGCGTTTGCGAAAGGCGTTACATTTATGACTCGCGTAGATTAGATGTTTGGGCCACATTATAATTAAAAGGCGCAGTATGAAATACACTAAAACTAATATAAAACATGTTCAGTAGCTGACACCATGTGGCTGATGATGATGATGATTGTTAGACACTAATTCAACAGATTTAAGACTTACAACCTTAATACAAACGAAATTTTCACTCGTATATTTCCGTGACAAGTTCCCAAACCCGTCCACGCAACATTGACACCTAATATCGCCACCGCACGTGGCGAAAATGTCGTGCGGTGTAATTTACCAAGGGTTAAGTTACGCTGGTCAGGGGTTTTTGGCCGCTGCACAAGCTTTCCTCTTCATTTGCCATCTGAATCCGCCAGTCATCTGTTAATGGCACCTTGTGGGAATTGACCTACAGTTAAAAAAATGACGAGTCATTGGTCTAGTTTTTGTATGAACTGACGTCACTGATAAGGAAGTGAGGTCGCATAGTAAGTATTTAATGGAAAAGTGTTCATCATGGAAAATACTTCGTAGTCCGTACTTACAATTTAATAAAAAATATACGTATACACTCACGCCTTTTATCCCCGAAGGGGTAGGCAGAGACACAATTAGTGCACCCAATTTTCGCCATGCATATTCCGTCCCTTGATGTGATAGGGGGCGAGCCTGTCACCATATCGGGCACAAATTCCAGACTCTGGGCTGATACAGAGTAGAAAAAGCGCATATCACTTTGCCCGACCCGGGGATTGGACTCGAGACTTGGACATTGCAGCCGCACCGCAATACAACTACGCCACCAAGGCAGTTAATAAAGAATACTTTTAAGTCACCTCTCGTAATACTTATTCCTTTCTACTTACCATTTTAATGCATTTAGTTACTAAGGGGTAAACAGTGACAAAACAAAATCAGATAATACACAATAACAATGATTATACGTTGTTTAAAAAAAGTATTGTTTAAATACAAACTCTAAATTTAAAGTAACTACTTATATTTGAAACCAACACTTGACGGGACGCAGTTGCGAATAGTTTTTTTGTATAAAACCAACCTTATGAATTTTTAAGATACGTTTGTACGAAAGTTATTCAAAAAAGCATTCGATATATTTTGATATAAAAAACGTAGAGTTCAGTAACATTGCAATTTGTGTGGAATGGAACCGACCAATAATGTTATTGTGAGGTACAGTCGCGAATAATTTTACCATTGAAATACTTGTGTACATGTTTAAAAATGCGGGTTTACTCGCTAACATTTATGCATGTTAATCGATAAAAATTTACAAAATGTGTGCAGTAGTATTTTTTTTGATAACCTTTCGAACGAATAGCGGCAGACTTATAATATTGGGAAATCCGTTTACACATTTTTGGATTGTCTTAAACGTCTTACTAACTAAACCCCGCCATGCTTTACTCCTTTATATCAAAGGTCACGGGTGCTCAATGCGCATGTACAGTCGGAAAAATGTATGCTCGACCACCTTAACGTTTAAGGGCGGTCTTAATAAATCGATCTCAAGTTTGAGTAAAATTTCAAGTACACATTTAATGTATTAAACTATTTCATAAACCAAGCTTAAGTTGTCATTTTTTTATTGCATTGAATGACGAGACGAGCATGTCGTTCGCCTGATGGTAGGCGATACGCCCACCCATAAACAGTAGCAACACCATCCAGCACCTTGAGTTACAAAGTACTCAAAGTACAAGTGGTGGCATTCCTCTGCGTTCGACATTCTGAGACATAAAGATGTTAAGTCTCATTATGTCCAGTAGTTACAGTGGCTACTATGTCATTCAAACCGAAACACAACAGTGCATGCACACTGCTGCTTGGCGGTAGAAATAGACATTGCGGTGGTACCCATCCAGACGGACTCTTACATATTATGAGAGACCTACCACCAGTTAAAAAATATATATAGAAAATTAACGTTCGGGCGTTCTGTGCGTCCTCATAGTATTGTTTGTAAATACGGGTGTTAAGCTAGATTTCAAGTTTACCTCATTTTGACAATAGCCTAACGCTGCCCCCCATTTTAAACGTACATTAAGCGCCATAAATTAGTCTTATGAAACAACAATCGCAACGAACAAACGGAGCGACGGAATTGTTTCATAATACATTTAGATTTAAGATTCTCGGAATAGAAATACGTTGTTATCTCTACGTCGGCGTCATTGTCAACGTCTTACGCTAACAGGAAAATTTAAATTTATGTTAATAGTAAGTTATTTATTTAAATTTGTGCACATTTCGCCGGTTCTATTTCGGTTTTGCGATTTGCATACGGTAATGTGGATTTTTTTAGTTTTTTTTTCGTCTGTTTTGCGGGAATTAATGGTATTTGTGGATGGCAAAGTGACCCCACTGCACCTGATGGTAAGTGGGGAGAGGTCCAGGTAGAGTGTCGACTGACGAGCGATTATCCATCGCCAGTCCATACAATTATGCCGGCCTGTTTGAGATAGATTCACAGGCTGATCCCACGCGAGACTTGCGTGGGTCACTATGGCGTGTTTTACATCTTCAGTCTTGCAATCAGCCCTGTATTATATAGTGTCCACTGCTGAGCCCGGGCCTCCTCTACTACTGAGAGGGGTTAGGCCTTAATCCACCACGTTGTCCTAGTGCGGGTTGGCAGACTTCACATACCCTCGAATTTCTTATGGAGAATTCTCAGGTATGTAGGTTTCCTCACGATGTTTTCCTACACCGTTAAAGCGAACGATAATTGATAAACAATACACACGTCACTTCGGAAAGTCAGAGGTGTGTGCCTTGGGTTTGAACCTGTGGACATTGTCTCGGCAGACCGTTCCATTCCCAACTAGGCTATCGGCCATTTATCTTCAATCTAACTTATAAAAAATTCGCAAAGCTATGCTTAGTTATGTCTTAACTAGTCTGCTTAACACACAAATTTATTCGATCAGCTGTAAGTCCAAACCCGCCATCTTGCCTTTTAAGTTGGTTTAAACTAGGCTGCGGCGATGTTTAATTTTGGCAGTTATTCAATCAATGCTTAACCCCTTATTAACGCTAAAACAAGTTTATAGGTAACATTTTTCGTAATCGGTGGCAAAGCAATTGATTATAGAATAAGACGAGTTTATAAGTAAGACTGCTTGTGCAGGAGTTTATATGCTGGAGTTGTGCGGTCCATGGCCTTATACGGTTGTCCCGTCTGGGCCGGGTCTCTGAATGCTCGATGCGTCACTCTACTGCGCAAGCCGCAACGTTTAGTGGCGCAGCGACTCATCAGGGGCTATCGCACAGTCTCCCACGAGGCTGCCTGCGTCTTGGCCGGTATTCTGCCTTGGGATTTGGATGCCAAATACCTCTCGTCAGTATTCTTCTGGCGTGAGGAGGCATTCAGTCTCGGGCGGAGACTGGCTCCAAGGGAGGTCGCGGCCCAATTGGCCTCCATTCGCAGCGCAGCCGTGGAGGAGTGGCATACCAGGCTGGAGAGCCCGAGTGCGGGCTTGAGGACTGTCGCGGCAGTACGACCTGTCTTCCTAAGCTGGCTAGACAGGCGCCACGGTGCGCCGACGTTCCGTCTGACACAGATGCTGTCGGGCCACGGGTGTTTCGGCACGTTTCTGTGTCGGATCGGAAAGGAGGAGTCCGCGGTGTGCCATCATTGTGGCAACGGCCGCGAGGACACAGTCCAACACACTTTTGAGGATTGCCCAGCCTGGGACCTACAACGCAGCGCTCTTAGAGCAGTCGTCGGAGGAGACCTCTCGCTGCCGGCCGTGGTGTGCGCCATGGTCGGCGGCTGGAGGTCATGGCGAGCTGTGGCCTCCTTCTGCGAGTGCGTCATCTCGCGGAAGGAGAGCGCCGAGCGGGATCGTGAGCAGAGCGATCCGGCCCGTAGCCAGAGGAGACGAAGGAGGCGTCGGGTGGACGACTGACCGGCGCCTCGTGCCCTGTGGTCCGGGGGCATCTAAAGAATTTCGCCACGGCATCCCCTGCCTGTCGTAAGAGTCGACTAAATGGGGTGGCGAGAGTCGCGGGGTGAGCAGTGGGGGTCTGCTTGCTCAACTACTTCAATGTAAGCGACTACGAGGTGGACGACAATGCGGGTGGTCGGTCTCCTGCAGTCGTAGACGCAAAAAGCGTGCTTTAGAGTTCGGAGGCTTCTCAGCCTCCTCGTTTAGAGAGGGGCCGCAATGCGGCATAGCGCATGGGCGGTTCCGTGCAGCTATCTTCGTGCAACAAGATACCCCGGGACCGTCCCGTAGGCGCCGAAGAAGGCCACCGCGGGTTTTGGTTGGTATGCCGGTGTAGGGTGTACATAGTGTTAGGGACTCGGTCCAATGCTCGCTCGGATGATGCCATACTCCCGAATGTCGACATTGGGCCGTAAGACTGTGTGAAACCAACATAACCGTTCCACTCACCCCCCAGTGGTGGTAGCGATAACGCGTTTTTCCCCGCGATAAAAAAAAAAAAAAAAAAAAAAAAAAAAAAAAAAAAAATGGTCGCTGTCTGAGTCGATAGAGATATCCTACGACCAGTTGTATTTTGTGTGCTGTTTGAAAATAGAGTTTCTGCTCCTGTACTATTAAATTAGAAGCGAATAGCTAAATTTTCTATAGCTAAATCTCTGTAGCTAGGCAGATTTACTAAAAAATATTTGATTCGTGGTAAAATTATGAATATTTACTAATTAATTAAGTGTAAACTGATTGGATTTGGATATGCTCAATTGCAAAGGCCATCCAGTCAAGTAATCCGTGAAATCTTTTTACAATATTATTCAATTTTTTTTCTTCTATTGTGGCGGTGACGTCAACTATGCCTCTAAGTATAAAACTAATTTAACCTTAAATATCCTAATCATTATAAGCGAGACCGTAGGCAGAAACTAGTTAAAATTTAAAATTATGTTTATCAGTTAATGATTAAAGTTAAAAACAATTTCGCCTTAATATTTTGGGATCGACAGTACTTATGCTTCGGAGTTATAAGTTTTGTTCTAAGAACACATTTGAGGATGTGGTTTAACTTTCCGTACTTTATTTATTATTTATGAATATAAATTGCTTTTTTCTAGCACTCTATTGTTCTGAAGGCTTACTCGACACAAAATGAAAGAATGTAAAGACGACTTTTTCCGTGTCCATTTTTTGATGATATTCGATTGATCTTTCTTGCATGATGATGTTGTGATACTGTTGTCATAGGCGAAGTGTAATTGCAGGGACATGCTCCCCGATCTCCCCTTTCTACCTTTCCTTTGGTGAATCACAATTTACAATGTCCTCTAAACTGGAATATAATGCACAAAACTGGTAGTAGATCTATATAATATACTATTTGATGGGATATATCCAAATGGAGTTTCGTATATGAGAGACACACACACATACTCACGCCTTATATCCCCGAAGGGGTAGGCAGAGACGTAACTACTGCACCCACTTTTCGCCCTGCGTATTCCGTCCCATGATGTGATAAGGGGCTAATCGCCATATCGGGCGCAAATTCCAGACTCCAGGCTGATACTGATTAGAAAAACCAATATCACTTTGCCCGACCCGGGGATCGAACCCGAGACCTCAGCATTGCAGTCGTACCATGATACCACTACGCCACCGTGGCAGTATATGAGAGACATACCACCTAATCTAGGTAAAATGTAACTTTACCCTGGTAAAATAAAAAAAAACCTTTCTAACTGAATATTCCAACTACCTTCCAAATTACGCCACAGCAAACAGAATTTCACCTAGGCATCTGTTATTGCAAACATTCAGACAGGCCAAGACTCCTGAAATGCCGTAAATAACAAGTGAAGTGAGCACACCGCGGGACACCGAATTAATTAAACTCAGCGTCGTGTAGTTCGAGTATAAAATAATATGGCTGTGAGGACCCGTGCGGTGTTAAAATGACCTTTTTGACCTTCACAATGAGTTCATGTTGGCGTGCATTGTGAAGTACGTTTTCTATAGTCGGTGACATTGTTTTTCATGGTAGTGTTACCTGGTGGTGCTCAAGTTCCATAGAGTGATTTTTTCTTAATAGTTGCCAGGATTATGTCCATACGAGAACGTACGAGTCCGTATGGGCCACTATACGGATTTAAATGATCCAGCTCTAAATGTCAAAGGTCCACGTATATGCAAGCTAGGTGTTTCTTGCGGCATCACCAGCGTGAAAAGTCTTTCCAGCTACACATGTGACGACTTCCGGATTCGAACTCTGCAGGACCGTGTCGACTGGTATTATCATCTCGAATCAGTCGATACTCTATCATGCTGCCACAAAGCTTATCAGGTGGTTTAGTAGTTTTCCCGTGCCTCATTTAAAAATAAACCTTACTTATCATATGATACGTGCTATTTTGTGTTGTATATCTTCTACGAATGGATTTACGAAGCAAAATGCTTTAAAGTTAAAGTGAAAGTATAAGACATTGCAGATCGTATTTTCTGCATGAGAGTACATCGGCCCATTAGCTCAGTTGGTTAGAGCGTCGTGCTAATAACGCGAAGGTCGCGGGTTCGATCCCCTCATGGGCCATGATTCTTCTTCATTTTGCTCAAACCTTAAGAAGTGTATTGTTTGTTATTAAATACAATGGTTGATAAATTTTATTAAAAATGAATATCAGTCAATAGGAAAGCCCACGGAGAAAAAGAACTCAATTGATGAAATAACAAAAGGTAATAGAAATAATAGATAATGTTTTATTTGTTCACATTTAACCGAGAGCAACACCATCCACCAAGTCATACCGCGACCTACGGCTATCCCGCTAAGGTCTCGGGTTCGAATCCCGGACCAGGCTGTGATATTCTTCCACTCAGTATCAGCCCGGAATCTTGAAAAGTGCCCGGTAAATGGCAATGGGCCCGCCCCCTATTACATGGGACTTCACATAGCCTATTTTTTTTTAATTTTATTTACCGTACTTGGTGTTTGTGGCTTCGTCCGCATGAAAAGCTTTTCCCGCTACAAAAGTCTTAAACACAGTATGACGCCAGCGCCATCTACATAAAAAATCAGATAAAAAATATCCGTTATTTGCCATGGGAGCAAATTACCGGGATAAAAACCATATGTATTAATCCAGGACATGATCTACCGGTGTCCCAAATTTCATCCAAATCCGTTCAGTAATTTTTGCGTTTACTTCTAACAAACATACAAACACCCAAATTTTTGCATTTATGTAAAATGTATAATGTGTAATCCTCCTAGCCAGTTTCGGCCACGGCGGCCGCTCTCAACGGAGATCAGCCCGGTACGCAGGAGATATTATAGTGCACAAGTGTGTGCGCAATGCACAGTTGCACTCGCTTTTCCTTCACTCTCATAGTCCGGTGAGACGGCAATCCGACTTGACCGGAGAGAGATCAGGCGCAGGCCCAACGGCTTTACGTGCTTTCCGAGGCACGGGGGTATCACACCGCCAACTTCCTGACTCCGAGTTGCGACTGAGTAATTTTTAAGATGGAAAAACCCAGTCACAATATTTTTGGCGCGACCCGGGATTCGAACCCAGGACCTCAGCGCGCAAATCGTACTCGTAACGCGTACGCAATACAACTACGCCACCGAGGCAGTCAAATTTATAATATTAGTAAGAATAAGGTTTCAGTACCTACGCAGTTCAGTACCTAAACAGAACATTTGACCAACTTCACGTAGTTGGTGACAGTGAGTCGACCGCGCTGTCACCTCCCTTGATGAAGGGCGTGGGACACGTTCTCCTCTAGGCATATACCGTGTACATATACGGCTTTATGGACTTTTGTGACCCTATTGTGATATTATCTTTCGCTCCCGACTGTACTTGCATGAAAATATTTTGAATGAATTGATACTATTGTATTTCATTAGTATCGTTCTTAGCATCTTGAAAAAAAATTTCAGTATGCGACCATTTTTTTTATTTTTATGTGCAAACAAGCAAGTGTTTCTCCACAGCGACCACTGCGGGCCATCAAAATCCACAATACCAAAAAAAACACCGAAAATATTGAGTTTTTGTGCTCAATATCAGCTCAGGGCAATTGTGCCCTGAGCTGATATTGAGATTTGATGTGATTTAAGACAATAAGAACTGACGGCAGAAGGGGCAAAAAAGTTCTCGAGTGGAGACCACGTACTGGCAAGTGCAGCGTCGGCCGTCCACCTGCAAGGTGGACAGACGACTTGATAAAGGTCGCAGTAACACGCTGGATGCGGGCCGCTTTTGACAGGTCCGTCTGGAAATCTTTGGGGGAGGCCTATGTTTAGCAGTAGACGTCATGTGGCTGATGATGATGATGCAAGACAATAGACAATAGACCTAACATAGCTGGCAAATTTTACAACTTTGCCAACCTCCAAAAAGGCGTGTACATAAAAAAATCATGACTCAAGTACGCAATAAAGGAATATGGCGATTGAGAGAATAAACATAAACGAGAAGCTAATAGTGCCCGTATCGGCGTTGAGGGTACCATTCGTATGCAGGTTAATGGGGAAAGTGTTTTACAATACATCCTGTGTCACACCGAATAGGGAATATTAAAGATGGAAAGGAATTTGAGCCTTGTGTTGTAACATTAAGCGCTAGAGATGTAACGATAATTATGATGGCGGTGACCGAAGAAAATCCGTTCCAAATTCAAAAATATTATCTATATTTAAACTGACTCAATAATAAACTTTATTAAATCGTTCCTTTATATATTTTTTTAATCAATACAATGACTATATACACGTAATTAAAATAAAATATACATCCAAATGTAATAAAAAAATAATAAGGGACTCCTTGAAAACATTTTTTCGATACACTCCGGTGTTACACACGACGATCGCTTTTATCCGGTAGTTTCACTGGTTGTCTATTAAATAGGTCGTTAATGGCGCCCTAATGGTCGAGCGGTGGTTTTAACGTGCCACGGTCGCTTGGACCTCTGCCTCGGTACAATTGCTTTAAACGAGCCTTACATTGCCATTGTAAACAATACTATAATATTAAAGTCGTAAAATCCAATCTGGTAATATAAAATTGGCAAATTTTGTAATATTGGCAAAGTTACAAAGTTTTTATAACACCATTGAGATTTTAAACAGAATTTGTTTTTTAATTTCCTTGAAATGAATTTTGCGTGTATTTTTCTTTATTGTTATTTTTTTTTAATTTTGTGATACTACTTAGAGAATAATAATAAAAACAAAAGACGTTACGAAGTAATAATTTTATAATAAATGTATTTCTTTTATTATATTAAATACTTGTAAACATATCAGAAAGAAGAAAGGTAACAAACGTTTTTAGAATTAAATATTTATAAAATAATAAATAATTAAATAATATAAAGTCAATGGAACGAAAACGCATTTTAATTAAAGCGATCACATTGTGGCAACTCCATACATTGCGCGTTTGAATTCAGGATAAAAATACTGCACAAATTTTCGACTTACAATTTCGGACCGTAAAGATTGACTCGTTAATCTATTCGAATCCCTTATCGATACATCACTAATCGTTTTCCTAAAAATTTATGTGTGTATTCTTTTTGAATTATCGCTCGCTTTAACGGTGAAGGAAAACATCGTGAGAAAACCTGCATATCTGAGAAGTTCTCTATAGGAATTTCGAAGGTATGTAAAGTCTGCCAACCCGCACTAGGCCAGCGTGGTGGACTAAGGCCTTAACCCTCTCAGTTGTAGAGGAGGCCCGTGCTCAGCAGTATGTAGTATATAATACAGGGCTGGTATGGTATGGTATGGTACTAATCGTCAATGATTTCAATTCGAATAGTTTCAAGGAATCATTTATAGGGAAAATGAAAAGTTCTTATTAAAAAGCGGCATTGGATAGTGCAATAGATACAGTAACGTTAAGTGAGCTTTGCGATGCGATTATATCCGCCTAAGTTGGTGTTGAGTGTGCGCAGACGCTTGGATAAAAATCGTCGGATTTAAAAGTCGACGACTTGATAAAGGTCGCAGGAACACGCTGGATGCAGGCTGCTCTTGACAGGTCCGTCTGGTAATCTTTGGGGGAGGCCTATGTTCAGCAGTGGACGTCATGTTGCTAATGATGAATTAATGAATGAATGTAATCGATTTTATAGATTTAAATGACAAAAATGTGTTTTATGTGGGATGCGCATTTTTAAGTCGAAAATTAATGACTGACTGAAAAATGGTGTCATACGCTTTCAGTTGGTAAGTTGGTATCTAAAATTTCCACCACATACCAACAAGCTTGAAATGTTCCAAAACTCATAAATAAATCGGACGTCATTTCTGGTTGTCAACTATTCTAACAGCTGTTGAAGTCGATTTAGGACTTAATATCACAAATCACTTACCATCTAAAATTAAAAGCCGATAAACATAAGTTAGATTTAATACACCAAGGGTGAACAAGCGAGACCAACAATCGTATAACACTCCTTTGTAGACGCGAGTTCACTGTAATATTGCCTCTGCTCAAGAAACTCTTGTGTAAATCTGGCTTAACAAAAAAGGTTTATGCCATAAAATGAAATAGTCGCAAGTCTGCGAAGTCCCTTTATCGTTTTATAACAGCATTGTGCTTCTGCAATATCATTTGTTGCACTCAAACTGCGCTGGATAATAATGTCCAATACATGGATGTACAGCACTGGAAATGTTAAGAGTGGACTTTTAGGTTTTGGCAGAGCGTAGTTGTTTTACTTTGTATTATAGTAGCTTTTGGTCGCGGCTTCGATCGCGTGGAAGTTTTATTCCGGGTCCTTCCCAGGGTCTCGAACTATCTCCATACCAAATTTCATCGAAATCCGTTCGGTAATTTTGAATTTATCGCGTTCAGTCAGACAGACAGGTGCGGCGGGGGACTTTTTTTTTACAAGAGATAAGGATCTGCATATGGTTTGTCGTTTAACGTCCTGTTATTAAAGCCAGAGTAATTACTAGACATAAAACCTAATAATATAATATTTCGACGTCTCAGGTGTCAGTGATGAGCGCATTACAATGCCAGATGCTACTTGTTTTGGGTAGACATGGTGTTTTATACAATTAGTTTTTGCTAATGTAAAACTTCAAACTAATTTTCATAAGATTTAATTAAGGACATGAACACAATTAGCTTATTTTTTCGACAACACTTATATTTTTAAGCTATTCCACTAAAAATGACGGTGTACTGCTAAAAAACACCTACTGGATAGAAAGCACAATGTATAATTGAATAAGAAAATAATTTTACTGCCTCGGTGGCGTAGGTGTATTACGGTACGACTGCAATGCTGAGGTCTCGGGTTCGAGCCCCATGTCGGGCAAAGTGATATTGGGTTTTTCTATTCAGTATCAGCCTAGAGTCTGGAATTTGTGCCCGATATGGCGATAGGCTCGCCCCCTATCACATCATGGGACGGAATACGTACGGCGAAAAGTGGGTGCACTAGTTGCACCTCTGCTTACCCCTTCGGGAATAACGGGCGTGAGTGTGTGTGTGTAAATAATTTTATTGAAGTCCAAAATATTTAAATTAATTCAATAAATTCTACAAACGTCGCCATCTTGGAAATCAATCAAGGCAGAATTGTCTACGAGTTTAAACCGCGATTAATCCGAAACTTGTTAACCGACCATTCCGAAGCGCTTGCCTTAACGCTGCATTAATCAGAAAAGTATACCGGTTTGGACGGAGCGTCTCGTCTCCGAATAGCCGGCATTATGAGTGCACTCGGCTGGAGAGGGCTTCAGAATTGTTTTCGTAGCTTCCGTTCATAGTTTTTGTAGTGTCGTTGGGTTATTTGCTTTTAACTAGTTCATTTTGATTTCACTTAAAGGAAACAATCAACATTTCTTTAGATTGTTTTAAAAATAGTTGGATGTATTTAAACCGGTCATATTATCACCAAGTGATCACCATCCAGATAAATGTGAAGATTGTTACAATAATTAGGAAAGACTTTTAGAAATTAAGGGTGGAGCAATAAATACATTAAAAGAAGTCGTTGGAGATCCAATTAAAAAATTGGGAGTTAAAACTAACCTCCACAAGGTCAATAGGCGACTTTGGTCAGCTTGTTAAACAGAGAGTCCGTCGCTCTGTCAAACACGGCAAAGAAATAACCATACCAGCCCTGTATTATATACTGCCCACTGCCGAGCGCGGGCCTCCTCTACAACTGAGAGGGTTTTAGGCCTTAGTCCACCACGCTGGCCTTGTGCGGGTTGACAGACTTAACATACCTTCGAAATTTTTTATAGAGAACTTCTCAGGTATGCAGGTTTCCTCACGGTGTTTTCCTTCACCGTTAAAGCGAGCGATAATTCAAAAAGATAATGAGCATGCTAACAAATAACCCGCACTAGGCCAGCGTGGTGGACTAAGGCCTAAACCCTCTCAGTAGTAGAGGAGGCCTGTGCTCAGCAGTGGGCAGTATATAATACAGGGCTGATTGCATAACAAATAACAAGAAGTAATCAGTAGGTTTCATCAAGTTTGAAGAAGCAATTAGTCAAGCCGACATATTTGTGCCAACCGTCAAGGGATGCTTTCATCTCTTGCCAGTCAACACTTACTTGTACATAAAGTGTTTAAACCCGCCATAGTGGCACATTCCGGGATCAGCCTGTGTATATCCGGTCCAACAGGCCGGCATAATTATGTCGACTGACAAGGAATAATCATCGCTCGTCAGTCGACACTATCGGGAACTCTCAGCGCTTACCATCAGGTGCACTGGGGTCACTTTGTCGTGACTGTAAAAAAATTGGTGCAAAGAAATTAGTTTCCCCTTAAACCGAAGTTACACAAGGAGAGTTTTTCGCATACGAGCGGCAGTTTCTTGCTATGCGATAATCTATCGCCTAGTGTAAACAAATGGTGCGAATGTCGTCTCTCCAAAGCAAGTATCGCCCCATAAACTCTCTTTGGTCACCGCGCGTGTACACAAATCGTACAGCCACACAATTCAAATTTCGAATGGCGAGTCTCGTACAAAATCAGTACAGACCGATTTATTCGGGACACGCATCAACACTTGCGAATCTCGCTCAAGTAGTGTTTACACTAGGCGAGACACGTATGCGAATATCACCCTACGAATACTTGCCTGTAGTGTAAACAATTTAAGAGGAGCGAGTCTTGCCTTTCACACTCGAATGCGAGTATAACTTTATTGCTACAAGTTTTTGTCCTAATGTATACAACCACAGGAGAGAATCGTATGGAGAGTTCTCGCATACGATAAACGCTTACGAGTTTTCGCCGCACGCATTCGAGAAATTCTTCTTGTGTAAATGACGATTTATAGTAAAAAGGCATGAAATGTTCCATGTCCCATCCAGTCGCACAGATTATGTATGTTCAATGTTTTTATGTTTTCAGCAGTGCCTGGCAGCCGTGTCGCCTTCTTATACACATTTTGTGTTTAGAAAGTTTATTCATAACGAAATTTTGTGTATTTATGAAGCAGCACGGTCAGTGTTCTCATGTATGTGTTTCGTGATAAGTTTTTTGTTGATAGCTTTTTCGATCATTCGTTTGTGTTAATAATGTTTGTGCAACATTGTTTCTTATGTTATTTTAACCCGAGGTTTGCGGTTTGATGCAGACTATTTTTAACTTCACATGCGTTGAGAGGTGGTATAATAATGTCTGTCTGGGCATGGTAAGTGCTCCTAAATGGATGAATCTATTTGATTTTTTTTCTATGAAATTTGAACCGAGAAAATACATTTCACTTATCGCTGCATCGAATTGCATTTTAATTGTTTTATACATAATAGGTTAGGTCTAGCACATACAAAATTCTAGATTTTCTAGAATTCCCAGGTCATGATTAAAATGTCGATTTAGCAATTTCACACAAATCGGTCTATTGTCTACATGCAAAGTTTATTTTATCCATTGTTTTAATATTGTATTGTTTTTGATCAAAGAAATAATCTCTTGCTATTTTCTAACAAGGTTTAATGCACGGAGCTATATCGAAACGGTTCATTGGATGCAGAAATCCTTACAATTTAAACAATTTTAAGCCTTATGATATGGGAATAGAGTTTAAAATCGGTTGTCTTCATCCCAGTGGATCGATAAACCGCTTAAAGAACGTACCTAATGAGACAAAACATAGATTTTCAAGGCCCCATATAAGTAAATTAATCTTGCGCTCAGGCGAGCCGAAAACCAATTTTTGGGCCACGTCCTGGGCCCGATGCGGTCTACATTTGACACGTGACGAGGGGCAAACGCTAGTTTATTTTGCCCGCTGACTACGCGTGGGTAGTTTGGGCAGCAGTTTTGTTTGTATTTCCAATTTACTGAGAAATGATTACATTGGTTGTAATTTTTACTATGATAAATGCTGTTTATTCATTATCATCAGCCTATATTTAAATTATTATTGGAAATGGCACGTATTGAGGGAGGCTTATGTCCACTGCTGGACATAAGCCTCCCTCAATACGTGCCATTAACAAAATAGGAACGAATATTAGGCAGTGAAGTTAAGGTGTCTTTTAGTCACGCCGATGTATTTATCATCATCATCAACATCATCAGCCACACGACGTCCGTTGCTGAACATAGGCCCCCCCTAACGATTTCCAGACGGACCTGTCAAAAGCGGCCTGCATCCAGCGTGTTCATGCAACCTTTATCAAGGGACATACCTTTTTAGCTATACATTTTAGCTATACATACATATGTATAGCTAAAATTAATTAATAAGCAGTTGGTTCTACGAATCTTTCAGTTCGGAATAATTTTCTCGGAATTGTGTCTTGTTTATTGCTAGTAGGAAATGACACTGTCTATTCGTAACAGTTTCAACTCAAACTCAAACAAACTGTAAAAGTAAATTTTAATGGTAAATATTATGTGTATTTACTATTGACCTAAATTATTTTCTACCAATTCAGTTGTTCATCCTTGCCGCCAGTGTGTCACGAGAGTAGTTCAAGTTGAAACCACCGCCTCCGTTTTTGCTCGCGATATAATAAATTATGTAAGGATGTTATTGTCTTTTGATGCTATCTTAACTTAGTGGGTCCATTTGCCGTCGAGCCTAGCAGATATTTATACCCGAGCGCCGCCTTTTGTCCGCCCGGCTGTCGAGTAAATTACTTCATATCCTTTGCGGCATTGTGTGTTATTTTTCTTTGCACAATAACATAAGCGATCTGTATGGTTATGATGAATTTCTTTTGTGGATTGCTGTTGAAGTTTCATATATGTTTCGAGTGTCGTGTGTCCAAATTGTTTGATATTAATGTTTTGTGATTATAGAGATTATGATTTATTGAACTCTGGGGATTAGTTTATTGTTGAAAGGTCTGGGAATTTAATGCGTTAATTTTGGATTAATATGTCATTAATATTCTAATGTGTCTATATGACGTGAGGTTAGTGTTTCTTCGAAGCAGCCCATTTAGGTTTTATTTCTTTTTTTTATATTAATCCAAAGCGGCGACAGCCTAGTGAAGAATAAAAAAGACTACCGAGGGGGTGGTTGCAGGGTCTATCCCCGCCGCAAAAACACACACGTCTGATTTTCTAAGCTGTATATTAATTATTAATTAAAACGCTTGAACGGTGAAGGAAACCTACTTACCTAAGAACTCTTCATAAGTATTTCAAAGGTATGTGAAGTCTTATCCCACACTAGTCCAGCGTGGACTAAGCAGTATTAGCAGTGGGACAGCATATTACGTCTAATATAACCTCAAGCAGTCCTAAGCAACCTTTTATATACGAGCCATAGAGACGTTTAGGTATAGTGTCTCGGACCGCGTAAGACTCAGTACTTAAGTGTTTAAATTTATTTATTAATAAGGCATATCTTGTCAATATTATGTTTTAATTTTTTAATTTAAGTATGTTGTCTGTGGTGAATGCTGTGTACACCTATGAGTAGCACACATATCAGATGTTGTACCTTATTGTTTTACTGTTTTATAATGTTATAATATGTAGTGCTGTTGGTGTACCTTATAACAATAAATAAATAAATAAAGGCATGTAAAAAGCATAAACTCTTGCATTGCAATAAAAAAATATATAACCTTACTATCTAGCGTTTATATTTATAACAGACATGCATATTAGTCTATAAAATAAAAAGAGCATTATAAATTTGTAATTTAATGTTTTATTTATTTTAATATAAAATATTTACAACTGCTTCATTTTATTCTTATACTGGTAGCATAGAACTCAAGTGATCTTAGGAAAGTTTCTTTAATTTTAGTAAAACCGTTGAAGTCAAGCGGCCGCGGGGCGCTGCTTGAGTATAGCTGAATCACCTATTTAACCCTAATTTGAATCGTATAGCCGTTAAACACGTCGTTAAACACGACTGTTGCGCGTGACCGTCGTGTCCGGGAATCGAACGTGCGTCCAGGAACCGTCTGCAAAAGTGTAGATTTTACTTCCCGGTTCGATTAACTGGTTGGTTACTTCAATATATCTGAGGACAAAGAATTAAGGTTGAGCATACCTATATAAGGCCCGTATTAATGGATGCAACTCAATGTCGCTCTGAAGTGCGATATCAGCTGAAACGCTGTCAAGGTAGCATCTCAAGATAGTCGCTATTTAATAAATCTATAACATCAGCTCAAATGACATCTTAAGTTACAATATGCAACGGATTTTGACAGTTAGGTCTTGTTTGTGTAACAGCGCTTACTCAGCTGAGAACAATCTCTTAAATTCTAGCTTAAGCTTGGTTTATTAAATAGTTGAATACATTAAATGTGTACTTGAGATTTTACTCAAACGTGAGATTGACTTATTAATACCGCTTTAAAGAGCTAAGCATTAAGACTTACACCTGCAATCACAAACATTACTATGAGCACGCTCAGTGCGCCTGAACTCATAGAGGCGGCAATCTCATAGTTTTCCTTGGCTTTGTTTATCTGACAGCCAACTGCAGCAAAATTGTATCACAATATTAGCCAATCACAGCGCACCTATGCCTACGCACTGTGAAGTCTTTTATGATGAGAGCACTGAGAAACAGACTTATTATCATAGCATTGCTCCGTACAATGATATTCAAATAAGAATAGGATCGACTTTGCGCCATATTATGACGTCATAGCTGTCAATGTCTACATTAAACTAATTTAGCAATAACTTTTTTATTTAAATTTGATGCAAGAGTCAATTAGGACAATAAAAATAAACCGTTATTTATATGCTAATAAGTTTTCTATGCAAATCGTATTTTTCAAATGACATTTGACATATAAAGGTCATTGACGTTCCTATTCTTATTTTAATCGCATTGTACTTAACTAAGTAACCAGGAACACGGGCCTTAAAGTGTAATAACCGTACTTTTGTAAGCCGTCTCTTACCATTACGTTCCACGCTAATAGAACAAAGACATCGGAAGCCTCACCATCAAATATTGATTGATTGTAATGCGAAGACCGGTCCCTTCAGGTCGCGCCAATAAGCGTTTCTTGGAAGTGTGGCCGTAAATTACAGGTGGATAGTGTTGCTAGATTTAACGCATTTGCAGGGATTAATAATATAATCGTTTATACTGCAATTGTGCCCGGTAAATCAAAAGACCGTGCCCTATATGAGAATTGGGACTTAAGATAGCTGACGAAATATAGGTGTGCGAATTTGGTTGAAGAACATTAACTCCGGATTAACTGCTTCGATCCTGATCTTCTTTAGATACAAAGACATTAAACAGTATAGTTATAGACTGGACATCAGGACCAAATTTTTCGTCCAAAAGTTATCATAAATTGGTAATAAGTCAGTGTCTTATCTGACATGTCCGTGTAACAAGACGTCTCGGTATGCTTAAATTTTGTAAAGAAAATAATATCTTTGAAGGAAATATGCCAATATATGCATTACGACCATATCAAAGTATGTTCTAATGAATTTATATGGGTATTTTGTTATTTCACGGTAGATTGAGTTACTGACGAACAGGCTCAAAATTTTTGTATGACAATTTTCCCAATGTCCGCCCTATATAATCTTAGAACTCTTTGGTTAGACAAATGAATATAGGTACTTTCGTATAATTTATGGTCTCATCAGTTTGCATCTCGAAATGATCACGGTTCATATGATGATTACTCCAGGAGTACTCTTAGTAAAGTCGAGAGTAATCATTTAAAAATTATAACAAGTTACTGTTACCAAGAAAAATGAAAAACTCCTAAAATACCCCCAAATTTCGCTAACTCGGCAACACAACACGGGACTCGAATGTGGCACACTTATTTGCGGGTCAACCATTAAATATTCATACGGATTCGACCCTGCGCCCGTCGGCTCGATGCCTACCTTGATGACTATCAACGTAATGCTTACACGAATTTGGCTTACTAAGTGTTTCTAGGTGAATTATTCGCATAAGGCCGGCATAATTGTGTCGACTGACGTGGGGTTATCATCTCTCGTCAGTCGACACTATCTTGACCCTACTCCACTTACCATAAGGTGCACATTTCCGTGGCCGTATAAAAACAAGAAAGGTAGCAAGACAGTCGTTGAGTCTCTAAGGGCGGCATTAATAAATCAATCTCAAGTTTGAGTTACATCTCAAGTAGAAATAATGTATGGAACTATTATACATTATGTCTACTTGAGATTTAACTCGAACTTGAGATTGATTTATTAATACCGCCCCTAAAGCACAGTATTAGCTCTGAATGAGTTTGAACATAGTAGTGTCAGACTCTGCGTGACAGCAGAAATATAAACAGCATACCTATCCTAAAATCGAACAAAATATAAATCACGCCTTCATTCCACAAGGGGTAGGCAGAGGTGCAAACTGGGCAACCACGTTTCACCATATTGTGTGTCCCGTTTCATTATGTGTACGGAACCTTAGAGGTCATACTGCGCACGCAATACATGAATTTGTGGCCGATATGGCAATATCGCAATATCACGCCATGCAAAGCATGTAACGGAATACACATGGGGCAAACTGAGTGCACTGGTTACGCCTCGCACCCTTTCGGGCATAAAAGGCGTGAGTATGTGTGCATATAGGGCTTATACTGAACCTATTTTTATTTATGAAGATATAAAATACCTAGATGCATACATACCTAACAAATAAGAGCAAAAATTATTTCATCGTTTAAATTTTACGTGAATTCCATGCAGGCATCTCGGGTACATGTGAAAATTTGTAGAAAGTATTCTAGTGAATTTCGCGCGGCGCGGCGTATTCTAGCGATCTCCTTTGGGGCACGCAGCGGTCCTACAAATCAAATGTGACTGCAATGGTGGCGCGTTGTGTGCTTTTGAAAGATATTCTTGCATAAGGTAGGAGAATGAGCAGGTGAGTCACATGATAGACGTTAGGTAGGTATCCGTAGTAAAAATTGTCACAAATGAATACTGCTGAAATGAGCCGCTATGATAATTCAAGCTGTCACGGTCATGCAATAGCACTGATTAATCAACAATCAACGCCAAATACTACATTAACCCAATGAGGATTAGTAGACTATATTATAGTATTGAATTTTGTAGATAGAACTTTTAGGTATACAGATTGTCTCCCTATGATTTCCTTCACTTTCAAAGCTTATATTAACGAGATACACAAGTAGTTTGTAAAAGTCAGGCGGGTGTGAAATAGATCTCTCAACCGTTGCGTCTACAGTCTATTTGACTCCCTGCTTAGCTATTGCTAAAAGCGGCGATAGCCTAGTTGGGAGTGGAACGGAATGCCGAGACGAATGTCCGCAGGTTCAAAACCTAAGGGCACGCACGACTGACTTTTCTAAAAAAAAAATATGTGTGTATTCTTTGTGAATTATCGCTCGCTTTAACGGTGAAGGAAAACATCGCGAGGAAACCTGCATACCTGAGAAGTTCTCTATAAGAATTTCGAAGGTATGTGAAGTCTGCCAACCCGTACTAGGCCAGCGTGGTGGACTAAGGCGCAATCCCTCTCAGTTGTAGAGGAGGCCCGTGCTCAGCAGTGGGCAGTATATAATACAGGGCTGGTATGGTGGTGGTGGTGGTTAGCTATCGCTACAACATGCTGATAATCACACACCCAGAGGTAACGTTACCCGCGAGGCAATTATCAAAGCTATGTAATAGCTCTCGTGAATCCGCGAGATATTCAAATGCGACACGTAAACTGGCGAATTTAACGAGAACACGGGTTATAGCGTTTGTCCACCGCAGTCGCTACACGATTATGTCGGCCCGATTTCTAAAACATACGACGCAATAATCGTGTGCCCATCGCGACCGACTTCTGTCAGCCTTGTTTTACCGTTCACTGGCTCCACTATTAACAACTGCAGTGGTTATTCGTTGATTATATGTCAGTCGCGCTTCCGCTAGAGTATCGAGAGGGTGTGTCGTGTCGCTGTAAATGTGCTAAGACATAAACAATGTCCTCAAATGTGGTAAAATGTGTAAATTGCAATGTTGTAATTAATGAGCTCCTTGCTTTCGTGAACAATAAGATCGCGGTGATGGACGATGACAGCATAAGCAAGATATGTACTAGTGCTTTCTCCGATGAAGACATTGTGGCAGCAAAAAATTTGTTATTTGAATCGTTGCCGAAAAAGAAACGGAAGATAGTTCGTAAAAAAACTGGCAAATCAATTAGAGATATAGATGACATCATATGCCTACTACGAGATGCAGATTCTGAGGATATTCCTGTTTTTGTTGCTCGGGACCTTGAGAAATTACCCCCAGTCTTGTTTGATCACGTCGACGTTACAAGACTTTTAAAAGATATAGTGAAGATGCAGCAGGATATCAATGCCATCAAGCAGGAATATGTGACTGTGGAATACTTTGACCAATTTAAATCTGAACTCGATATATTAAAATATTCTTCCGTTGTAAATAACTACGAGCATAATGTAAACAAAAGAAGAGGAGGCGCTTGTTTACTCGACAGTTTTGAGTGCCACAGTGGACCTATGGGGCTGCCTCCCATTGTGAATGATGACAATGAACAACATGAATTATCTTTACGAGAAACAAATTATCGTGATATTGGACAGAAACTTTTTTCATGTGAGGGTAGTCACTGCTCGCCGCGGCGTGAGAAATCTGTACAACGCGAACAGACGACGTCGGGCATGACTCACCTGAACGAGTCTAGCGATCGGCCACCGATGCCTTTTGTTTCCGTAAACCGGTCCGATAAGAGTCAGAGACACACCGCTGCCCCGCGCGGTGTCGATTCTACGTCTCATAAAACAAAATCTGTAGCAGAAATTGTTCGAGAGGGCGAATGGAAACAACAGACACATAGTGAGGAATGGATAAAAGTACAAAGAAAGAGGTCACGTAATCGTTTTGTAGGGAACAGAGGAAAAGCAATTATACAACCTGGTAATAATTTTAAAGCGGCAGAAGTTAAAATTCCTATTTACATTTATAATGTGGCAAAGGGCGCGTCCGTGTGTGACATCAATGAGTATATTAAAACAAAGACGAACATTGATGTAACTATTGAAAAAATGAATATGAGGTTTAATAAAGATTATGAATCTTATAAGATATTTGTACCTAAACAGAAACTAGATGTGTTCATGTCGGAAGACTTTTGGCCAGAAGGAGTTGCATATAGGAGATTTATTAATTTTAAATATCGTGAAAAAGGGAATGACCAAAATGAAAGCGTGAACCAACAAAGCAAATCATGATAAATAAAGTTAAATTAGTCAGCTTCAACTGCAAAAATGTAATTAGATCGGTGGACTGTGTGCGTAGACTATGTCGCTCAGCTGATTTGATCGCGCTACAGGAGACGTGGTTGCTGCCACATGACCTGGCTTTTCTTGGAAGCATCGACCAAGAATTCGCCTTCACGGGTACCTCGGCCGTCGATACATCTGCTGGCGTGCTTCATGGGAGGCCCTACGGGGGAGTAGCCTTACTCTGGAGAAAGGCTGTGTTTCCTAACGTAACTGTAGTGAAGTGTAGTAGTGTAAGACTTGCAGCGATAAAGGTTACTCTCAGTGACCGCTGCGTTATGTTTTTCTCAGTGTACATGCCTACACAGTCAAGTGAAAATCTAATAGAATTCACCGAATGTTTGAGTGAGATCACTGCTATTATAGAAATTACTAATGCGGACTCAGTTTTCATGCTTGGGGACTACAATGCGCATCCCGGTGAATCTTTTCAAAAAGAACTTATGTCGTTTTGCTCAGAACAAATGTGGTCATGTATAGACATGGACTTATTGCCGTTGAATAGTCATACTTTCGTGAGTGATGCGCACGGCTGCCGCCGCTGGCTTGATCACTGCCTGGTGACTAGTGCTGGCCGACCCTCCGTGTGTTCTGTATCCATTCTTTACGATGCCCACTGGTCAGATCATTATCCATTATTAATAGAATGTAATTTCAATGTTATAACATCTAAAACAATTATATCCAACAATTGGGTAAATAAAATTACATGGGGAGAACGCGATAGTGATCGGATATCTAGGTATCGTAATGAATGTCACTCCAAATTAAGTAAATTAGATTTACCATTGGAACTTGTGGAATGTTATGAAGGTATGTGTAATGATGACCATCACAAAATATTAATTGACAAAATGTATGACAATATTGTATGTATACTTTCTGAGGCCGCAATATATAGTTATTGTATTAAAGAAAAGCGTAAACTTAAATATTTGCCCGGCTGGAACAAACACGTTCGTGACGCTCATGGGACGGCTAGACTATGTTTTCAGCTATGGCTACTACATGGAAAACCAACATGTGGAAGGATTCATGATGATATGTGCAATTCGAGGCGCATTTTTAAAGCTAAATTAAAATGGTGTCAAAATAATGTACAGCAAATAAAAATGGATATTCTTGCAGAACACCATAAAAAAAAGAATTTCAGTCTGTTTTGGAAAGCTACTAATAGATTGAATCATAGTTCGGGCCTTCCCGCGAGTGTCTCTGGTTTTCACGAGCCCAGTGATGTAGCTAATATGTTTAAGCGACATTTCAAAGTTGAAACACCGCTAGGACCAGACCTGCGCAGCGTGTGCGGTGCTGATGCACGTATTCCGAAGCGTAGTGTGACGTTTACCGCTAAAGAAGTAGAGGAAATAATCAAGGGAATAGTGAGGGGTAAATCCCCAGGTTTTGATGGTCTCAGCATCGAACACCTGCAGCATGCTGGCAGTCACTTGCCGAAGTGTCTATCTTTGTTTTTTAACTTGTGTGTCGGGCATTCCTATCTACCTGAAAACCTTATGCGTACTGTAGTTGTACCAATTATAAAAAACAAAACGGGTGACGCCTCTGATAGATCCAATTATAGGCCTATTTCCCTAGCCACAGTTATCGCAAAGGTGCTGGATGGTCTGCTTGGCAGGCATCTGGATGGTCACGTCTCGCTCAATGATGCTCAATTCGGTTTTAGACCAGGTCTTTCTACCGAGAGTGCCATCATGTGCCTCAAGCAGACTGTTCAATACTACACGTCACGAAAAACGCCAGTATATGCCTGTTACTTGGATCTATCGAAGGCATTTGACCTCGTTTGCTATGATGTCCTTTGGAATAAGATGAGAACTGAAACAAACTTGTCTGACGATGCCATATTACTTTTTCAGTACTGGTATAATAATCAAAATAATAACGTGAGATGGGCAGGTGCGTTCTCAGAAAGTTATAAACTGGATTGTGGCGTGAGGCAGGGTGGTTTGAGCTCTCCAACGCTTTTCAATCTTTATATGAACAGACTGATTGATGGTCTCAGCAGGACGGGTGTCGGTTGTCATATCGATGGAGTTTGCGTCAATAATATTAGTTATGCAGATGACATGGTACTGCTGAGCCCATCAAGTGGTGCACTGAAACATCTCATTGAGATCTGTGAATCCTATGCGGTGTCCCACGGGCTCAAATACAATGCGCTGAAAAGCGAATTTATGATATTTTGGCCAGATCGCAAGCGTTATACTAACGTGCCGCATATTTCGCTTTGTGGAACCACTTTAAAAAAGGTTGACAGGTTTAAGTATTTGGGTCACTGGATCACTGAGGATATGAAAGACAACCTGGATATAGAAAAAGAGCGTAGGTCGCTGTCTGTTCGCTGTAATATGTTGGCCCGCAGATTCGCTAAATGTACCAAACAAGTTAAATTGACTCTGTTTAAAGCATATTGCCAATCTTTTTATGCGTGCGGTATGTGGGTTAACTATACGCAGAGGGCATACAGTGACCTGCGCGTGCAATACAATAACGCATTCAGGGTGTTGATGAGGTTACCACGTTGCTGCAGCGCCTCCGCCATGTTTGCGGAAGCCCATACCGATGGATTCGCTGCCACCATGCGTAAGCGTTGCGCCTCCTTACTCCGGCGAGTGCGTAATAGCCCTAACATCATCCTGCGTGCATTGGTGGATAGATGAGATTCGGCGATGCTAGCTCGCTGGATTAAATTACATGCAGTCAAGTAGACTTTGTTACTAACACTATTCTTAAGCAATAAATGTTACTAACCCGTTTATGGATCTTTGATGTCCGAAATAAAATGATTTATTATTATTATTATTATTATTATATGGTTCAGATGTATTTTGTATTGTGTATATTCGATCTCGCCACGACTTCAGACCGATCTTTTGTTTGGCTTAACGACTGCTTTCGGACCATGGATGTGCAATAGACACGAAGACGTTGTTTGAGATTATTTCGGTGACGATTCCGTCACGATATCGGGTCGATCTCTTGACAATCGTTAACTCCTTAGATGACGATGCTCGGATTTTGAATGTCTGGTGTACAGTCAGCAGCATAAGTGGCTGCACAAAATCAAAATTTCAAATCGCCTATTTACGCGTTAGGTTAAACTGAAACATTTTTTTTCTTCGTTTGAAGTAAAGCAAATCTGTTTTATTTTATTTTTGTGAAGAGATAAAAAAGATTAGTAAGAACACAAAAGTATGCAGGCATTTTAAAATTTTATTTTTGTTCAGCTACTTATACTGCTGACTGTACACGAAGCCGTAGTACAGAGCTATTCCATCGACATTTTGTTACTAGCGACGCTGACACTACCTCAACATTCGAAACGACGACGCTTGCATTTGGTACGTGGACACGAAACCGTTGGGATTATTGCGACGTCATGTCGACTGCAGCAATGGACAAACGCACTTACAGTAAAAATATTAGCATACAGTCGCCGCTTGTCGGGCGTCGCCAGCGGGCCCGTGTCGGAATGGAATATTAATTGAACGTCAGCGTGCCCCTGTGCGCGTTCTAGGCGCGGTTTGACTGTGAGGTTTTAATATACAGCGTTTAATTTGGTTATAGGTGTATCTATAGATATAGACATGTAGGAAGAAAAAAGAAAGAAGCCGTTAATTTTCGCGAAAACTGTACACAACAATAACAGAACAGGTACAACAAATTAACTATAAAAAAAGTCTGTATAAATGATAAGTTGGTCGCTGCCGTGCACAGTAACGACGAAAAAAGGTCCGAGCTCATCAGTGCAACCCGCATCGCTGATCTTTAGGTACATATAATAAAACACCAGAACCCCATGTGTCTATATATTTAAAGAAAAATAATGAAAAAGATAGGGGGTCACTAAAGAAGTCTAACAGAACCCATATCAGTGATTTTAGTACTTATTATTTTCTGTACGTCTTTTGTTAGGGCATATCTCCGAAATTACTGAACGGATTTTCATGTAGTTTTCTCAGGTGGACAGAGTGTAATTTAGAGCAGATTATAGGTTTGTTTTATTAAAATCGGATATCGGTAAAGTTATCCAAAAAAAATCTATTTCTTCTATTCCCTGATGCAAATATACAATAGGGTAGTATCCTATTTTTGATTTTGTAAATTATTTTATATGTTACAGAAAATAATACGACAAACAAATTCTTCTGTGAAATCAGCATCAAAATTGGTTGAAAAATAAAGCAGTTATTCATATTTGAAATATTGTTGTGAGCAAAAGTGGAGACGTGAAGGGGATATCTATCTATCTCTTTCGCACGCACGCCGCGTAATGGCCGGCAACTCTCGGTGACGTCACAGTGTAATATTACTGTTATCTGACAACTGCCCCTTCCACCAAATTTCAATGCTTTATAACTTACTAATTATTACCCCAATTTTGAAAATATTTTTTCCTTTAGATTTTGGATGGCATACACTTCTGATAAATGTATTAAAAAAAAGTAGTTAACTACCCTATGAGTAATGTTTCCACGAGCTAATCTTTATTATGATAGGATATATCGTCATGTAGGACAGAAATTCTTGTCGTCTTTTTTCGTTAAGCTAGTATATAGTCTACTGGTAGTATGATTTTTGTATTTGTTTCGAGAACATCGACTACATAAGGTGTAAAACCCGACACAGTGATGTAAGTGTCTCGCTATCTGGGATCTTTTATTTTTATTTCATTGAATTACGAGACGAGCATGCCGTTCGCCTGATGGTAAGTGATACGACCGCCCATAAACAGTAGCAACACCATCCAGCACCTTGAGTTACAGAGTACTGTGTGGCATTCCACTGCGCTCGTCATCCTGAGACATAAGATGTTAAGTCTCCTTATGTCTAGTATTTACACTGGCTACAATGTCCTTCAAACCGAAACACAACAGTGCATGCACACTGGTGCTTGGTGGTAGAAATAGTCATTGCGGTGGTACCCACCCAGACGGACTCTTACATATGAGAGACCTACCACCAGTAAAACCGGGAGCAACTGAGACTGGTGAGGGATAATCAATCGATACTCCATCTAGATCCCACTTCACTTACCATCAGGTGGAATCAGCTTGACCATATAAAAAAAAAATCTACCTATTGTATAAAATAGCATTCACCTCATTTAAGATGATAATGAAGCCGCTGTTAAAAATTCACGAGCGAAACTTTTCACCGTGCTCCTTAATTAACTACTTCGAGGAACTTTCTTCGGTTGTCGCCTTGAGTCGATTTGTTTTCTTAAAGCTTTATTAGCGAAAAATAGTTGGTGAGTGAACAATATTGAGTACTAGCATAACAGTCCAGTTGTCGTAGTGTCTGTAGGCTATTTTTTTTATTGCTACTGAATACGACGAGCAAGCCGCTCACCTGATAGTAAGTTACGACCGCTCATAAACAGTAGCAACTCCATACATAACTTTTAATTATTGCCATTGTAGGCAAAGGAGCAAGCGGTCCGCCTGATGATAAGCAGCATCTGCCATCCATGGACTGTAGAAATACTAGAGGCACAGTCAACCCGTTGCCGACCGCTTCGAGGAATACTCAAGATTTTGTGAGATTAGGTTGAATTATATTGGACCTGATTATTGAACTACGTAGTGCGTACTGTATTATTCAGCTGGAGTGTACCGATCCAGGACGGCATAGTTCTGGCGACCGTCGAGAGATGAGTCACGTTACTCTATATTATATTTAACTTCTACTAACCATCAGTTCTAGCGTATTACTGTGTAAAAATATATATTTACCAAAAAAATATAGCCACCGCCAACAAAGTCGACTCTAAGCCACACAAAAACCCAAAAGCCAAACGTATATAAAACGCATTCACAAAGACATCCCAGAAGATCCATAATGTGGCGAGCGCATGCATATTTCACTGCGGAGAATCCATATCTGGAAAATTGGCGTTGGAAGGGAATCTGTCGCCCGTTAAAATTATAGAAAAGATTTTCCAACCCCTCAAAACCCGCCATCCACTGCCATCGGGCTAAATTTATGCTGAAAGTCGTGCATAAATTTACAAGTTCCTGTTAAATGTATCCATTACACGTTGACACTGGTTGCGGGGTGGCTGAAGACGGGCGAATTTTAGTCGGTGGCGATTTTTAATTGCAGGTTTTTGCGTAATTTTAACCATTGTTCTTGGTGTTTAAATAGGCCAAGGGATCATCATCAATCATCATCAGCCACATGACGTCCACTGCTGAACATAGGCCTTCCCTAAAGATTTCCAGACGGATCTGTCAAAAGCGGCCCGCATCCAGCGTGTTCCTGCGATAATTATTGTTATCAAAAATTCAACTAAAGCGTTACAATTTACCACCGTCACCATACCATACCAGCCCTGTATTATAATACTGCCCACTGCTGAGCACAGGCCTCCTCTATAACAGTGGGTTTAGGCCTTAGTCCACCACGCTGGCCTAATGCGGGTTGGCAGACTTCACATGCCTTCGAAATTCTTATAGAGAACTTCTAAGGTATGTAGGTTTCCTCACGATGTTTTCCTTCACCGTTAAAGCGAGCGATAATTCACAAAGAATAAATACATAACTTTTTAGAAAAGTTAGAGGTGCGTGCCCTTGGGTTTTGAACCTGCGGAAATTCATCTCGGCAGTCCGTTCCACTCCCAACTAGGCTATCGCCGCTCTATACAATTTACACCACTTGAGAATAGTAATTAGGTCTTGGAATATTACCATTTATAGTCCTTAAAAGCTGCCAGTAAACAAAGCTGCTAATCCCACGAGGCCCTCCTGCGTGGAAAAATGTGTCTTCGGCAGTTTGTTCCGCAGGGAAAAGGCTGCTAAGTTGATGTGAATGTAAATTTTAATGCGTTAAAGTCGCGCCGTTTGTAGCCACCTTTAGCCCGCCCGCACTTCGTGCCCTGGCGGCGTTCCAAGCCGCGAGTGGCCGCAGATGACGCGTCGGGCGGTCGTTATCGCGCGATGACCGTGGCAAACCTACCACTCACCACTTACCATGCAATTAGACTTCGATGTGACACTGACTACCGACTATTGTGGGAAAGGGTTTATGGAATCGGTGGCCTTAATGCTACTGTAATGGGGGGTCGGGACATTTTTCAAACATGTTGGCATGATTTTTACTAACTTCATTTACGACATATATCTCTTCTGGGGGTTTACGGCAAATCGTGTTGCCCGACCTGTGAATCAAACCGAAAACTTCCCACAGCCCATACACGCTACTAGACCAGAAAGACGACATCAAAAACACCTTACGGTTATTCATAATACATTATCAATATATTTTATTTCTTACTAATATTATAAATTCGTTTTTTATGAAAATTATTGGATGTTGTTATGTTTGTTAGAAGTAAACGCAGAAACTACTGAACGAATTTGGATGAAATTTGGCATACGGGTAGATCATGTCCTGGATTAACATACGCTAATTTGCTCTCATGTGAAATATGAAATATATTTTTTATGGCATTGTATGACGAGACGACCTTGCCGTTCGCCTGATGGTAAGCGATACGACCGCCCATAAACAGTAGCAACACCATCCAACACCTTGAGTTACAAAATACTGTGTGGCATTCCACTGCGCTCGTCATACTGAGACATAAGATGTTAAGTCTCATTATGTCCGGTAGTTACACTGGCCTTCAAACTGAAACACAACAGTGCATGCACACTACTTGGCGGTAGATGACACTCGTCTTTAAAAAGGTTTCGACCCAATCGTCCGCGAACCCTAAACTTCGACCCGATGGCCGACGGGTTCCGTATCGCGACATCGTTCTACACGTCCCGCTACCGTTTAATTTTCCACCACGCTGGCCAATCTTCGTATGGCATTATGGTTATGGACCATGGAGGAGTTCGCTCGGAAGTTATTGTTCTATGTAATTAGAGTACTCTGTTGAGAGATATGACGTCATAACTGTGATTTTATGGGCGTTTGTTAACCTATAAACTCTTCAAGAAGGAAAGGAGCGATAATATGAACACATTATATGTAATATTTTCTGTTTATTTCCCAAATATTAGATAAATAAATAAATTATTAAGAAAAGGACTTATTAGGTTCTTTTTCAGAAATAAGCTTTTTTAGTACTAGGTTTTGGTCGCGATGTCGCCCCTATGGAATTCGGTTGGTGACAAACATATATATAGTGCCTTGTCTTTTCTTGGGGTTTAAGCTTATTCCGTACTAAATTTCATGAAAATTGATCCAATGCCTTTAGCCTTGAAATGTAAAAGTTTTTCGAGATACAAGTCCCGCTATACATTTTCCCGGGATTAAAAGTAGCCAATGTTCTTCCCAGGGTTTAACTATGTCCATACTAAGTTTCTTCGAAATCCGTTCGTTAGTTTTTGAGTTTATCGCGTACAAAGGCAGCGGGTGACTGTTTTATATTATGTAAAGAAGGAAGTATACCATACCAGCCCTGTATTATATACTGCCCACTGCTGAGCACGGGCCTCCTTTACAACTGAGAGGGTTAAGGCCTTAGTCCACCACGCTGGCCTAGTGCGGGTTGGCAGACTTCACATATCTTCGAAATTCAGAGAACTTCTCAGGCATGCAGGTTTCCTCACAATGTTTTCCTTCACCATTAAAGCGAGCGATAATTCACAAAGAATACACACATAACTTTTTTTTTGAAAATTCAGAGATGCGTGCCCTTGGGTCTTGAACCTGCGGACATTCGTCTCGGCAGTCCGTTCCACTCCCAACTAGGCTATCGCTGCTATCGAAGGAGGTATGCCTGGATGGATTCAAGGGTAGCTAATTTAGACCACTACCTAAACGTTCAGCTTACGCACGCAATCCGACCACTGCATGTCACTTCCTCATTCAACCAACGCGACCCCGAGATGGCTAATCGGTAAATCTTAACGACGTACATAATTTAACCCATGTTACAATATATTAAGAAACGCGTGTATAAATAGCGGTGCGTGTGGGATGTATTTATTGTAGTGGAGGACCATGTATCAAGTACGCACGCGATGCTTCGAGATTCAGTGTTGATGGATTTCGCAGAGAAAGAATTTTGGTGTAAGAATAGACGCGTGCTTTGGGGGGTTAAGAGGAATAGGGGTTTTAAAGGTTGATGGCAGGCCGGCATAATTGTGTCGATTGGTGAGAGGTAATTATCTCCCGAGTCGATACTATCTGGTGACTGCACCCGCCCATATAAAAAAATAATAACTTGTTTACATCAAAATTACTACAATATACTGATAGATCTTTCTAGATGTATGTATGTGTCGGAAAGAGACTCATCGGAACGCGCCACTGTTGCGTTTTTTGTACCACAAATACTATACCCAAGAAAATCTCTACATACATGACTACAATCTAAAATTTTACTATAAATCCAATTCTCTAGAAGAATCAGAAAATAAAGGCCAATTATTTTATTTTTACAAAAATTTCAAAAATTCACTGCTTGCTAGTTTTCCTACTCAAATTTCTGCCATTCGGATGTTCCGAAATAAAGTATTTTCCATTCGATTTATCGATCTATCTATAGAAGTTCCGAACACTTTTGTTTTATTGGTTTATCAGTTTCCTTAATTATATCCAGTTAACTATCAGTGTATTTCCGAACGAATACAGATAGTCAACAGTAAAGTTTTCAAATCGACGAGGTTTACGAGACTATCGGAACACGATAAAATTTATCACGTATTTTTATTCTGAAACTAGAATTGTATATTCGACAGTCGATGAGTGTAAACGATTTTCTTTAGTGTTGTTTTTGAATGTGGAACATTTTAAGGAAGGTGAATAAAATAAAAAAAAATGTTTCATTACCATTATTAGAAAAGAAAAACATGGTTATTTTTAATTTTTTTTTTGTTTATTGACTTATGTTTTCTATAGGTAATGTGTTGTTTTATATTTTTATGTTTCTTAATGTATTTTTTTTCTCTTTGCAGGTAAGATTCATTGCGTATATGACTTCACTCGCATATACTAAGGTAAACCTTGATACTATTATCGTGTTAAACTCACAACAATATAAAATACCCGCAAGAAGTCTTAAATTAAACTGGATAAATTCCTTTAAAAATACCGTTTTCGTTTTGTATTTTTACTTTGTTTTAGTGAATGGTTATCATAATAAGCAACCAATTGCCCATAAACTTTACAACTAACAACATTATCTAAATCTCATAACGCCCAATTACTATTTGGCTCCACAGGCTACAATTTTCTTCGAACCGGAACATAACATTGCACAAAATTTAAATATGTACTACGCTTTAAAGTTTAAATCGAGCACTAAAAACTTTCGTTCATTTCCAACATCCAGAAATAACACCCTATGTACAATACATTAGATTATATTTTCATTCGTCCAAACAGCAAGTTAACAAAATGAACCCAACTAAGGGTTCTTATTGAAAAATAAAACACATATTTACCCCATATTTTCCTCTATACGACATTCGCAAATGTTATGCACACTTATCTCCAACCGTTTAAGCAGAATATACCCTATTACGATACGTTAAAGTGTGTTCTCGAACGGAGTCACAGGCAATAAAGGCACCCCATTCACGTCAAATTATGTATTCAAGGCCAGACGCCCATAAAAACAATGATGTCCCATAAACATAACATTAATATTTTTATTATGACACCGTGATAATAATTTATCAAGTAATTTTTGCTGATTTTGATCATCTCCATGTTTATGGGGCGGTTTTATGTCCCAGCCTTATTTCTTTAACCGGTAATCGAACCCGTAAAATTAATACAATTCAGTTTTAACGATGATTTAAAAATCCTGAGAACGGCAGAAAATTTATCAAAAGAAAATGGCAACGACTAAAGTCTGAAAACACTGCAATGCAATCAGCCCTGTATTATATTCTGCCCACTGCTGAGCACGGGCCTCCTCTACAAGTGAGAGGGTTTAGGCCTTAGTCCACCACACTGGCCTAGTGCGGGTTGGCAGACTTCACATACCCTCGAAATTCTTATGGAGAATTCTCAGGTATGTAGGTTTCCTCACAATGTTTTCCTTCACCATTAAAGCGAACGATAATTGATAAACAATACACACGTAACTTCGAAAGTCAGAGGTGTGTGCCTTGGGTTTTGAACCTCCGGACATTGTCTCGGCAGACCGTCCCATTCCTAACTAGGCTATCGTCCACTGAAAAAACTGACAAATGACTAAAGTGATTATAAAAATTGACCATTGACGGATATTTTTACATACCGAACACAAGTCTAAAATCCGATAAATTAAGTATCTGTTGCACATTGGCGTCCTTTTAAATTGGACATTTAGACCTTTAGTCCACGTCGGGCTAATCCAAGTTGATAAACTTCACATTCGAAAGACACACGATGTTTTATTTAACCTGAAGAATATTGGCCCTTGGATTCAGGTGGGCCCCCGATACGTGAGGAAGAGAAACGTTCAAGAGAATCCTATAAGAAATTCGCCGGGCCTTCTAGGGTGTACTTATACCACTGGTACAAACTGAACTTTTCCTACGTAGATGTAAATTAATTAAAAACACGAGTCATACAATAAGTAGGAACAGTATTCATTTTATATATGTAGGTCGGAGCCAAGTTTTTTACTATTTGTTGTGCCGGCGGTCAGTGTTGGCACTTCAAATTTTCTCACCTATACTTCATTAACCGCTCTGTTGAGCGATAGGAAATACTGCACGGCTTTCATTGCTGGCTTTTAATTGCAGACCTTTTGCTAAACACTTGAAATCTTATGTATTTAGCTGCAGTGTATTTTTCTTTATTTTTTTTACTGGTTTCGTATAAGAAATTTAGACTGGTTTCGTTTGGAATCAAGTTGAAATTATTGTTAGCTTGTGCCCGCGGCTCCGCCCACATGAAATTTTTTTACCAGGATAAAAGACTCGCTTTATATTTTCCCGGGATAAAAGTAGACTATGTGTCAATCTAGGACATGATCAACCCGTGTGCCAAATTTCATCGAAATCCGTTCAGTAGTTTTTGCGTAAAAGAGTAACAAACATTCATACATCCATACTTACAAACTTTCGCGGTTATAATATTAGTAGGATTAATATTATGTATTCCAAAAGAGACAGCAAGTTAATAGAATAATTAATGAACTTTTAATATTATACGTTTGAAATTTGAATGTCCGCTAATGTACTGGTTTGTTAATAACCCATAAATGTAATTACTAAGCATTATGGTTTTTACATATGATGACTAGTGTAGTTCAGTGCCGTACAAAGTTTCGTAACCAAATTTCCAATGGTCTTGTTTATATTCATCACGCTAACCATCACTTACTTGTCTCATCACACAAAAATATACCTACAAACATTTTTTTTTTTTTTTTTTTTTATCCGGGCACGGCAAAGTGACTGCACCTCGCCTGATGGTAAGCGCGATGCCGTCCAGAAAGAGTATCGAATGGCAGTAGATGGTTATCTAATGCCACTCGACACAATCATGCCGGCCTACTAAGCTGCTTCTTCACGTTACGGCGGAAGGACCCAGGATTATAGGAAGGAGGGAACACGTGCGCCGGCAAACTATTCCAAAGCCTGATGGTGCGGCAAAGAAAAGATTTAGCGAACCTATTGGTTCGGGCCGAGATGGTTTTCACCATCAAGCTGTGGCTTCGCATGCCAGCACGCGTGGTTCTGCTGAGGAAAGGAGAGGAAGGGATCAGATTAAACAATTCCTCAGAGCATTCACCATGATACAGACGGTAGAACACGCTTAGAGAAGCGACATCCCTCCGCAACTGTAGCGACTCCAAGTTGCTCGTCACGTCTGCATCATTCACAATGCGGATGGCCCGCCGCTGTAATCCATCCAAGGCATCGAGCAAGTATTGGGCGGAACCGTCCCAGAGGTGCGAACAGTATTCCATACCCGGCCGTACCTGTGCTTTATACAAGCGGTAGATTTGACCGGGCGTGAAGAACCGACGCACCTTGTTCAGGATTCCAACCCTGCGTGATGTGGCAGATATTACGCCTTCGATGTGATTCCTTGGATTCAGATCACAGCGGATATCCATACCAAGGATACTCAGGTCATTCCGCAATGAGAGTGGAACACCCTGAAGATTGGGGAGAGGAGAAAACGGGGATCTTTTGCACGTGAACGCACACACCTGCGTTTTCTTGGCATTGAACTCAACCAGGTTCATGGAACCCCATGTAGAAATAAGGTCCAGAGTCCGGTTGAGCCCAATGACAAGATCATTGCGCCTCCTCACAGTGTCCACCCGCAAACCAGGGGGCTCATAGCAGTATCGCCCATGAACCGTGCTGTCGTCTGCATAACAATGAATGTTGCCAAGCGATAACATGTCATTGATATGCAGAAGAAACAAGGTGGGCGACAGCACCGAGCCCTGTGGAACACCGGCATTTACTGTCATGAGCTTCGAAGCGTGCCCATCAACGACGACACGCATTCTACGCCCATGCAGAAAGCCAGAAATCCACGCACACAAGTTGTCGGGCAAACCGTATGCCTGAAGCTTGGAAAGGAGACCACGGTGCCAGACCCTATCAAAAGCCTTAGCTATGTCGAGGCTCACAGCTAGAGCCTCGCCATGCCTGTCAATCGCCTCCCCCCAGCGATGCATGACGTACGCTAGAAGGTCACCCGTTGATCGGTTCCGACGAAATCCGTATTGTCTGTCACCGATCAACGAGTGATCCTCCAGGTAGCGGGTCAATTGCGTGTTTATTACCCGCTCCATGACTTTGCATATCACTGAACATACATTTTGCCATGATTGTTAATCATGATCACTCATGTTATAGGGAGCGGGACTATTGCCATTTGCCGGGTACTTCTCCACACTCCGGACTGATACTGAGTAGAAAAGCCCAATATCACTTTCACTATCACTATCAGCCCGACCCGGGATTCGAACCCGGGACCTCACGCAATACACGCAATACAACTACGCCACTGCGAGTCACAAAAATATGTCACATAAATCCGCATAAACAGCAATGTACGTCGTACAAAGCGATAAATCACAACGCCATGTGTCTCGGTGCCGGCGGTCGGTGCAGAAGCATCCTTCCCCATTGATTGTGTTTGTACGGCGCCGTCAATAGAACTTAATTTTCTTCGCAACTGCGCTTTCCACGATTTTGTTTTGTATTATTGTCGCACAGTTGATTTTAGTTGAGTTTTCTGTTTTGAATATTTGCGGTGTCGCAATTGTGCACGTGCGCGTTGATTAAAATGTTTCTTATTTTCGGTTCGATATTGGGGATGCAATAGTTGACTTCAATGTTTTGAGCGTTTATTTTTGTCTGAGGATTGGAAAATTGGTCTTATTTGAAGCTTGTTTAGTTTTATATTCACAGAATTGAAACTCATGATAAGTTATTACTATCTCATAATTCCAAGTGCCATGGAACTATGAGTTTACTGGCTATTGCCCGCGGCTCCGCCCGCGTAAATAAGTTTTCCCGGGATAAAATTCCCGCTTTATATTTTCCCGTGATAAAAAGTGGCCTATGTGTTAATCCAGGACATGATCTACCCGTATGCAAAATTTCATCGAAATGTGTTCAGTAGTTTTTGCGTGAAAGAGTAACAAACATACATACATGCATTGTTACAAACTTTCGAGTTTATAATATTAGTAGGATAAACAGTTTTAATTTTATAATGGAATATGGATAGCACTGAACATAAAGATATGAGTGCATTTCTTACGCTTCAGGGAACGGCATTAAAGTTGATCTATAGTTAAACTGCATTGCGGCCTCGAACTTTAATTCCTGGATTTGTCTTGATAGAAGAACAATCTTTCGCTTCGTCTATATTTTTAGATTTAAATTTCTTCTGTTTGTATTAGTAACTATATACTTACTATTTGTATTAACAACTATGAAGGCGTGCGATAAACGCAATTGTAGAAAGCTAAAAGTAGAACAAAAGTACTTAGTTTAGATACGCCCATAAATTTATTTCAACTAGACCAACAAAAGGCCTAAACGATTCCCATTTAGGTCAATATCTGTTTTCAAAGACCGCAAAATTTGGGTTACAATAAAGGAACATTCGACCCACAATCCAAGTAATATATCGATTCATAAGTGCCGTAATATAGGGTGCCAAGGTCTATCCAATAATCCATGCTTACAAATCAGCGACATCTATTGTCGTAAATCTGGAACTAACATCGCCGTCACATTAGCAACCAATAAGCCTACAGTGAAATTGCTGGAATTCCCTATATTAGCGTCCTAAACTATCGTTTCCCCATATACGGTGCCGACGGCTTTGTTTCTCCCGTCTACGCCCCGCGTCAATGTACTCATGTGTCTAAATGAGTTATACATTGCCCGCTTCGTAGTAAATTTTCAACTTGACCGCACAATGTAGAGGCAATGTAAGTCAGACAAAACGGAGATACCGTTCAATGTGTTACCATTGGCAGGATTTCGAGATAGGATTGATTCATGATCACAATTACCTTTGAATGTTGTTGGGAAACATCTAGTTGGAGTCGACCCTGCTGCGTCCAATTTGGCTGGCCCGTACGCGCAGTCGTTTTCAATGGGATTGGGTATCAACTCTTTCTGGACACTGAGCTCAGACACATGAAAGACCGATTTAAGTTGATCGTTTATGTAGTGGTAATTGAATGGTTGTAGGGATCAATTTATGCTGGATATCTGTAACTAGACGCGCTCCCAAGATTTGCCCGTATCGAAGGATTTCTTTGGATTTTCGTCGTTGCTCCAGTATCAATTGTCTTTTGTAGGAACAATAAATAAATCAAGTGCTTAGTTTTGAGTTAGACACATCGATCTATTGTTACGTTTACGTTTATTTTGGCATTCTTCATTTTATCCTTTTCGGATTTGTGACGCTCGAGTTGGTGCCCAACTGAGCGCGAGCTATGGCCAGTTTGTCCATCCTTATTTTATGAACAGCTTTTGTAGCGATCGTCAAGGGTCTTATTAAAATGGTTCATTGGCTTCAGTAATATTTTCCGCGGTGTTATACTGTTTTATAGGATCTATGAATTTTAACGACATTATGGCATGCTTAGAGTGTGTGAACGGTGAGTTCTTGAGTTCGATTCTTAGGTGTAGGTAAAAAAACGGATTTTGAGATAAGTAAACATAATTTTTTAAGGATTTGATGTGACAAGGCGATAGATTGGTGCGAGAAGTGAACTGAAACTGTTATCGATACATTTTAACCTACCCCTGAGGAGACAAGCGTGGATTCATGTACTATGGTATCCTGTTTCTCCAGAGTGTAAGTATTTTTATTGTCCTTATTTATTTTTATTAACGTTCGCCACTAGTACGAATTGAAAAGGCACCGGAGGGATATCTCAAATTTCACAAAATACAAAAATAAGTACATTTCATTCCGAATTACGTCAGTCACAAAAGTAGGTGATGAAATAAAAAATAAATAAATAAGCTAACGCATGCTCACGCCTTTTATCCCCGAAGGGGTAGGCAGAGGCGCAACTAGTGCACCCACTTTTCGCCAAGCGTATTCCGTCCCATGATGTGATAGGGGGCGAGCCTATCGACATATCGGGCACAAATTCCAGACTCCGGGCTGATACTGAATAGAAAAATCCAATATCACTTTGCCCGACCCGGGGATCGAACCCGAGACCTCAGCCTTGCAGTCGTACCGTAATACAACTACGCCACCGAGGCAGTCATAAAGCAAATAAAAATAAAATCAAATAAGCTAACATTAAATTTAAATCAAACAATGTATTTTTTTGTCGATAATTTCGATTTTTGTTCATGTTTAAAAGTAAATCCTACTATATATATATTATATATATATAATATTATAAACGCGAAAGTTTGTAAGTATGGATGTATGGATGTCTGGATGTTTGTTACTCTTTCATAAAAAGTACTGAACGGATTTCGATGAAATTTGGCACACGGGTAGATTATGTCCTGGATTAACACACTGGCTACTTTTTATCCCGGGAAAATATATAGCGGGACTTTTATCCCGGGAAAACTCATTCACGCCGGCGGAGCCGCGGGCAAAAGCTCGTACATTATGAAATCGTTCATAAGGACACAAAAATATAGAGGCGATTTGAATTGAATATATTCAGTTAATTTGTGCTGACTGTACAGTATATGGGTTTTACTGAAAACCGTGTAAAAAATAATCAATACTGAGCTTTAAAGAGGTATTGAAATGCGTGAAGTTTTCGGTTTACATACATTTCATTTCACGTTTGCTGTTCGGATTTTTTGAATTATTAAAAATATACATATTGTTTCGTGTTTTTGGGGATTCGGGAACGACGATGAATCGTATGACCTGAAATCTGTATACACACACACTCACACTCACGCCTTTCATTCCCGAAGGGGTAGGCAGAGGCGCAACTAGTGCACCCACTTTTCGCCGTGCGTATTATATGATAGAGCTAACCTATAGCCATATCGGGAACATATTCGAGACTGATTGATACTCAGCAGAAAACTCCAACCCGTAATTCGAACCAGAGACCTCATATCGGATGTCGTAATACAACAACTCCACCAAGGCAGTCAAAAATTAAAAGCCACCCTAATGAATAATTGCGAAGAAAAAAACCGTAACTACTCACACTGCATCGGCTAACGCAATAACAGTGGGCTCTTTTCACCGTCCGGTCCGGAGTACAAATACGACGTTCGTTAGGGCAAGTCGCATTCGGAATTCAATTTGTCGCACGTGGCCTCCCGACACAAGAGTTGTCTTGTGTTATTTTTTATTGTTTTCTATGGACTTCTTTGGATTTCTGGCGATACACTTTGTGGTAAGCGAGTTAGGTTGGTTGACTGGCGAGTGGTGTGTTGTAAACATTTTTTGGGATAGTTAATGTATTTTTGGTTACATTTTTGACAATTAATCTTTCAGTGTACGATAGTTTGACAGCTGACAGCTATTGTGTTTAATTTTTTTAGTAGAACCTTATGCGTAGGTAGTAAAAACTATTTTCGCATTTTGACAGGAGACGTCATGGGACCCGGGTCCCACCGCGAATGCTGACAGATGAGTGACTATGAGTTCTAAATTAGTTAGGTTAGTTGATTTGGGTGTTAGTAAAAAGATTCTAGGGATTTTGTAAAAAAAAATTGACTATTTGGTATGGTTTAGATCTCGAAACAACTGTCGCTAGTATTTATAGGTAGATAGTAGAGATTTTTTTTTAAATTAGAATATACTATCTTATGGTTGGTAGTGTCGTGGTCCTAAATATCATTAGTTCAATTGGATTTGGAACTCATGATGATATATATATCCATCCTGCTCTCTCCAAGGCGTGCAAGTAGTCCAAAGCCCAGAATATTCATAGAATGACTCCCTTTTTTTCAGGGTTTAGCAGAGTGGTATCACACCCATATTTCGCTACACGTGTTATAGGGGGCGATACTAAGATATTCTATGTGAAAACAATGCCAGCATTCGGACTTTTGGCTAGCGAAATTAGTCGCTATCAACCACCACGACATGGGCGTATACAGGGTTATTTTTACAATGCGTTAATAAATGAAACCACATACTCGTCCTTATCTCTTCTAACAGTATGCCAAAAATCATCCATGAAAAATGAATATTTTCACCAAAAATCTCAATTTTACTTCCCTCATTTTTTTATCATTTTGTAGTTTAGTGCGAATATGGCGTGTGCGTGAGTGTTTTTCTGACTGAAAGTGTAATGTTACCGCTGCGGCGAATCCTCTTAGAATAGTAGTAGTGCCAATAGGTCGTGTAAACTTAAAGCTACTTTTTATTAATATTTATTTTGTTCGAAACTTACACTTTTTTATTTTACATCTACGGTTAAAATAAATTATTGGAAAGTATTATTTTCAAGGAGATAAGTATGTGGTTATATTTAGTAATGCAATGTCAAAATGACCCCGTATAAGAGGGGGGGGGGGTTGGGGATCCGGACCCCCCCTTAGCTTCTCAAATGATCAGGCTACCAAACATGTCCTCTAATATATTATGTGACCGGGGGGGGTATACGGTGACATGCTACGCCCGTACACCACGACCTATCAGGATCAACATTACCGTCCATGTAAACTTTCAACTTTGTTCTACAAGTCTTAAGATTTAAACTGTTATAGGACTAACTAACGACACTTGTCAGTTTCATCACGCACTGTCTGATGTCTGGGACATCAGCGACATTAGTGTGACAAACTTTTTTAACATACGAACAATATCATAAAGTTATGTATACACTAGAGCTTACATAAAAGCTGTATTTTATGTCAAAAGCGTAGCTATGAGAGGGAAGGAGTGCCCCCTGCCCGCTCAAGAGTTGCGTGGTATGAACCAATATAAACAATTTCATAAAAAAAAGTTATAAAAATCTTAAGCCTGCCATTTTAAAATTTTTAAGTCCATGAATTATGAAGAATTACGACATGGAAGAGTTTTTTAGTATCTGGGGCACAGACCCCCTGCAAAATACAAGTTTCGTCCGCGTACGGTACCCAAATGTTTGGCATAGAATAAAGTTCCTGGATAATACGGATGTGTTTAGTTGTTCGACATTGTTTACTTGTAGAATGTTAAAATTGATGTGTTGGTCATGCCCTATATGCTGCGCAACATCTCCCACGTCAATCGTCTATTGTTATTGCGTCATATATCAGTTCTTTAAACTTAAAATAGCGTTGTATGTGAGGATAGTAATATAATTGTCTGTTGTAGGTTGTAAGGTTGGTGGTTGTAAGGTTTGTAGATGAAATAATTTAAATATAATAAAATCTGGTTAAGACAGTGTTTTTCATTGTTGAAATTAACTAAGACTAGAATGGTAACTTACATATTTAAACAGGTGATACAAACTGGTGGTAGGTCTCTCATATGTAAGATTCCGTCTGGGTACCACCGCAATGTCTATTTCTACCGCCAAGCAGCAGTGTGCATGCGCTGTTGTGTTTCAGTTTGAAGGACATTGTCGCCAGTGTAACTACTGGATATAATGAGACTTAACATCTTATGTCTCAGGATGACGAGCGCAGTGGAATGCCACACAGTACTTTGTAACTCAAGGTACTGAATAGTACTGCTACTGTTTATGGGTCGTCGTATCGCTTACCATCAGGCGAACGGCATGCTCGTCTCGTCATTCAGTGCAATAAAAAAAAAAATGATATAAATTTATTAATTTTGGTAAATCAGAGTTAAAAGAATATAAACGAATATAGACCTTAGGTATATTCCGAATAGTCACGTATAATATAGTCCTACTACTAAGCTGTCCAAATTTGGATCTTAGGTATCAGGATATAGAGGTGTTTTTGCTCTGGGACCACATACGAACCAAATATTTGGAGATAATATCATGCCGATTAGGGTTTGAATCAACTTCAAATTCAAATAATTTATTAAGTAATTAGGCACTTTTACACGTCATTTTTTTACAAGGTTTTTTATCGTGTAAGAGATTCTACCAGTGCTTCGGAAGAGCCCACTGACCTGAGAAGAAGCACCAAGAAACTCAGCGTAGGTATTTTATTTATATATATATATATTTTACAACTTGCAAGTAACAATATAAATTCAATTTCAAAGATGGATATTAAATGCGAAAATTAACGGAGAGTACCTAAGTCAAATAACCATACCAATAATACCAGCCCTATATTATATACTGCCCATTGCTGAGCACGGGCCTCCTCTACTACTGAGAGGGTTTAGGCCTTAGTCCACCACAGTCAAATAACCAGCTACATGTTTAATTTTAAATAAACAATAGAGTCAATCATCAAACAGAGCAGACCAGTCCACGCAAGCAGCACCCGTTCACGAATATGACGCATGTGCCAGCCATCGGCCTCCTCAACCATGTTGCAGGGAAGTGACCGACTTTTGGAATCTGCAGCCCAATTCTCGTCCGAATCCATTCTTGTTTCACTACTCCTTCACTGTCACGAAAATATCAAAGGAATAAAAGTATAGAGAGCTTTAAAAGAATAACAATCGAAATAAAACGAAGATTACGATAAAAATAAGCGGTCGACCGATACAGGGTAGTAAATATTATTATCGTATCCAAATGTCACATGTTTATATTCATATCGTGTACAGTAATCGTCTACTTTATTACATTTCTCGGATTAAACATCGAGACAACGATCTGCACAATCGATTACAATTTAATGTAAATAACGCAATAACCAAAGATTAAATTGACATCTCTATAATACGCAAAGACACCGACTTTGAAAAATAAAAATTAATTTAGACTGACAATTGAGGCGGAGCGAAAATATGCACAAAAAATATGGCTGACCGTCGAGTATCGCATAAAATGCTTTTAAAACATGCCATAAATTAAATATGGCCTGACAGGCTTAATCAAGATATTGCATTGGAAAGAGCTGTAATTGCGGCGTATTCACTGGCCAGTGTCAACGGTTCAAGATGTTTATCGATAAAATTAATTTCTGCCGACGGGCGCGCGATTTTCAGACGATAAAATCGTTTAACATCCCTAAACGTATGCGCGGGAATGTTTTAGATTATTAAATTGTTTTATTGTATGGTCATAGATTGAACCGATTTAGAGCCGTAAAAGTATAAATTGTGTCCATATTTTTGTCGCGTCGGCTGTTACTAAGGTTCGCTTCGGCCCAGAGAAATAAGAGTAGGTACTTTTTTATACCAAGTACTAATCTGTACCAATATCAATTCTAAGGACATATTCAACCTAAAAATCAATGCAGACTTTGATTCTCTATGCCACATATTTTTTGACAGTTCATAACAAGCACGTAACATACCTCATCGCGTTTAAGTATGACGCTTATTATTGGCATACAGAATACTATTCCATGCTAATTTATTTATTTATTTGGACAACAGAACAGATTACATCAATTATATGTAAGATACGTTTACATAAGGTTATATTCTAGATTCAATCCTAACTATGTTGACACATCATTGTTACTATTTTAATCTAAACAGCTAAGCACTTAGCAGCAGATGCGTGAATATAAAGAAGAAAAAAAAAATATAATAAGAAAATATAATGACTATAGTCCATCTAATCTAAGAAGTACCGTTTGGGGAGTTTTGGCGGGAACTTGGAAGTGTCATGAGGTGCTCTTGTTTTAATTCATTATTTTGGTGATACTTAGTGTTATATTGCACAATTATGGTGGTATATTATCCAATATAGTTCTATAAAAGAGCTCAAATGAAGTGAATTGAAATAATTGTGCTAATCAAGTGTTTTTTTTTGTTGCCGCCAAAACTCCTCGATAAAGTCTTGGTAAGGTAGCCACTGCTTTACTTCGACATACTACAGATAATAAAATAGACAAACCAAACTTGACATTGGCAAAATGTGAACACAAATGCCATTATAAATAAAAATAAAAAAAGTACCGTTTGACAGTTTTGACATAGTGAAAAATAGGGATGTGTCAAATAAATCTGTTACTTCAATATCCGATTATTAAGAGATATCGATACCATTTCTTTGTATTTCCTAATTGATTACAGTTTACGGATTTTTTTCACGAATATTTTTATTCCAATGAGATACCCACTATTGCAAATGAAAACTTAGTATTAAAATTAATGCAAATTAAAAAAAAACTATTCATACCTATTTTCAAAGGAAATACAAGAGATTTTGCCTACAAAGGTTTATTTAAAATTACATTAACTTACATTATTTTTAATTTTAATGGTACTGTCTTTTCGTTGATAGTAGGTATATTATTAGCTGAAAGTTGAGTATTATTAAACGACAACTAGATTGAAAACGGCTCGATTATTCACACATTTTTACCGATTATTCGTATACAAGTGAGTTTCTATTGTCGCAACACTACGGTAAAGGACCTAACTAGGTGACTTTGTAATGACGTCTAGAAAAAACAGTCGGTTGTATAATATAATGGTTATTTTGCTTCATTTAAAGGATTTGAATTTAAATTTAGTGATTAAGAATTGTACATCTTGTGATAAAATAAAAATAGCTTCATAATTCCATGGCTTTACGGAAATGTTATTAAAATTGTGTGAGTTACGCTTATACAAAGTTGTTTCGACTTGAAAAGTATGAAACGTCAAACGGTACCTCTTAGATTAGATGGACTATAATGTAAGACAAACAATATGGGAGTTGAGTCTGATTTAGGTGCTATATATATTTTGGAGTGTGAATATCAAGTGCGGAATGTTTCATAGACAATTTATTATATAGGCGGGACATTCTTGTAAGAGGATTATAATAAGATGTTAATACATTTTTGATTTTTGCATACTTGTAAGTTAAACGTCCTCATGGGTATACGCGGATTATACTTGGTGTTAAAATTTACTAAGCTTAATAGGTATGGCGAATCAAATTTGTTGTGTAGTAATTTATACAAGTGTAATAGATCTTGTTGCTTGCGATGAATTTCGAGTACGCTACGCTAATTACCTGAAGTTTACTTAACACGGTCTTATTACAAGTTCACACTGTCATAGAGAATAAGACCCCACCCACAGGGACTAAAGTGAGTATCACAATAAAGGATTTCATCAATAGGATTCGCAATAAATACTAAGCCGTTCACAGTGCCCCCGTTTCCGGACGAAAGATGCACGCGCAAGCATTATCATGCGATGTTTACTCAACGATTTCTGTGAATTTTGTTCGTACACCGAACTGGCTGCGTCGGTACTTCAACAACTGATTTCGTTATCGAAAGTGTTGAGTTTGACGTTTTGCGAGATTTATCTTTCGAAATTCGAATCATTTCGGAACTAGTTCTTTTTAAAAAAATGATGGCCTATAAGAATTTGTAAACTTTTGAAAAGAGAACGTAATTTATTGAAGTGTTTTATCTGTGGTTCGTGATTAAGTTTCTATAATTTTTTGAAGATTTGTGATGAAATTTCAATTTTCTTTATCTATGATTATTTAAATGTAACTTTCGGCTATAATGATGTATAAAATGTTTTAGTTCTTAAATTTTTATGCTTGTTACGCGTTGAATTATTCGAGCGAAAGTTTAAAGTGCGTCTTGATGACGTCATTAGGGTAGAAAAAATGGGATCAGCGAGAAAACTCTATTAAGTTGTAACTATTATTAATGTGCGCTATTAATATCATGAAGAGATAATTATAAGTAAATTTATCTCATTCATACTCTTAAAAAATCACATAAATAGAAGCACCACTAATGTTCAAATAAATCACTTTATAAATTCGCAGTTTTAAAATGTTTGGGTATTTTGATATTTCTTAAACATAGAAACCTCTGAACGCATTGCGATGAATTTTGGCACACGGATAGATAAAATCCTAAATTAACAAACAGCCTCTTTATCCCGAAAACTGCGCAGTGCAAAGTTCCAGAGAAATCAAAGCACATCACGACAACTAGTAAATCATTCACATCCAGGAATGAATCGAGAATTATCATTACCCAATACAGTCATAACAAATCTGGATTAGCTGGAATTCGATCAACTCCCGATGGGTGTTTGTAAACCCGGTATAGTTGTCAGGTGATTTGCAGCGCGTTCGGATTGAACGGGCGAGTTAGTTAATAAATTCCCACATCGTAAACGCTTTTGGGGTTTATGTTACACCGTTAAGAGTTTAAAGGTAATGGAAAGAGATAATGTAAGTAAAGTACAGCAAATTAATCAGCCTGTCGCCGTCCACTGCTGGTCGTAGGCCTCCTCAAGTTAGTGCCAAACAGCCCGCAACAAATACACACACACACACACACACATTCACGCCTTTTATCCCCGAAGGTGTAGACAGAGGCGCAGCTAGTGCATCAACTTTTCGCCGTCCATTTTCCCTCCTATGATATGATAAGGGGCGAGCCCATAGCCATTAGTGCACTAATTTCAAACTTCGGGCTGATGCTGATTAGAAAAACCCAATATCACTTCGCCCAACCCGGGAATCGAATCCGAGACCTCAGCATTGCAGTCGTACCTTCATACAACTACCCCACCGAGGCAGACAAGTACAAGCATGAAAATATCATCTTTATTATTCTACGTTCCATTCAATAAGAAATGTAGTTTTGTGAATACTTTGGATGTTTGTAAGAAGTTAACACATAAGTGGATCTGGATGAAATTGGCTGCACAGATAGACTGGGATCTGGATTAATATATAGCCCGGTCGTATCTCGGAAATGTTCCAATGGCACTTCTATACAAAGAACTTACAAGATTTGCGTACAAAATTCAGTTTCAAAACACATACTATGGTTATGTGCATCTATAAACGACTTAAGTCTAAGGTCAGTCAAAAGTCAAAACACAGACAGAATTATCTGTGATACGCAGTTCTTTTTCATAAACTGACAACTTTTGCAATATTTAAGATGAAACCACGAAAATGCCATTCGAAAAAGAATTGAATGACTTAATTATATTTTGTGATTCGCACTTTGAATTTGGTTTTATACGTCCCTAAGGATTTTCAGCCTATTTTTTATGATTTTATTCAAGTAACAAAGGTGTAAGCTTCACCCCTGATGGCAAGTAAGGGTTGACTAGGCTGAACGAAAGCATCATCACACAACTAAATGACAAATGTGGGGGGCGATGTGACACTGCGGTCTTCATTCTGTGACGTAAGTCAAAGTGTCATAATGCGTTATTGCTACCACTGCTGGGGGATGAGTGGAACGGTCATGTTGGTTTCACCGGTCTTAAGGCCCAATGTCGACACTCGGGAGTATAGTACCGTCCGAGCGAGCACTGGACCGAGTCCCCAACCCTATGTATACAGACACTACGCCGGCACACCAAAATCTGCGGTGGCCTTCTTCGGCGCATACGGGACGGCTCCGAGGAAGGTGTAATAATGCTTAGTAATTCAAAGCTATAATGTCGTCCAAACAGGCACAGACATGCACTATGCTTGGAAGCAGAAATAGATATTTTATACTTATAATGCTGTATAAACATAACCTGTACGTTACGGTGTCACACCAAGCCTTGTTAACCGATTTGGATATTAGTTCGATTTGTGTAATTTTGATTTCGGTTGCCGCCATTCGGATTGGTAAGCTCAACAGCGAACCGCAATATACATTGTGTGCATCACTACCGCTAGTGTTTGACGTCGTGAGTTGAAAGTTGATTTGTAATTTGTATGTAATTAAGTTGACTTTGGTTTGCATCGGATTTGAGTTTTTTTTATTGATTTTGTTACCTATTTTTTTTTACAGGTGATTTATAATATTTTCAAATTATCAGTTCATTAAAATTTATGACCCTATTGATGTTGTGAAGTCTATTTATCTTGATGACTTTGATTTGATCATCATGTAAGTCAATAAATAGTTTAGACTAATGTAAATACATATATTTTGGGCGTGAGATTACCGGGCGAAAATTCCATTCTCGGGCAACTTGGTGTGTTTTTTGACCAAAAAACTAACATCATTTGATTGCCTGGACCGAAATTTTATAATTTTACTGCCCTTGTGTGTCACCAGCCTAACGCGGTTATAAAATTGTAACGTTTTTATTTTTTGAAAATATATTCTGGACGTTTGTAGCATTTGAAGGATTCTATTTTGACTATACTATCTTATTTTTTGCTTATTACAAGCATTTTTTTGTAAATATGTCGCACTATACAGGCCTAGCTTAGTGTGAGACAGCAGAACTAAACTGTGAATGATGAAGTAAATAAGTAAAATATCTCCTAATCATTAAAACTGGAATTAGACCCCCATCTATCGTATAAATCAAGTGGCCCGCAAATCTTAAAATCGCAACCAAATTGCCACCGCAACTACGATCGGAATTACAAAACAATTTGAAACTAACACCACTTCTATCGAAATGCTAAACGTTGTCGAAAACCCGAAACCAACCGAATCCCATCCAGATCGTTCAATTTTCGTTGAGCTAGTCCTGAGACTGATATAATATGAGGTATTATCCCGCATATGGCCGGGATGCGGGATTCACCGGGATTTTTACGAGTCGAATGCATCATATGGATGCTGGAGTAATCTCGTATAATGGATTCCGGATTTCGTATTGGTGATGTTCGGTGGAAATTAATGTGATAGTTTTTTTCTTGGGGGAATAGGTGCGATGTGTAGTTGGGAAGCTTTGACGTGAATGCGGGTTCGAATTCAAATACTAATTCAAATTCAAAAATTCTTAAACAAAAATAAATCTAAGTCCAGTTCAATAACCTCCAAGTGTTCAAGGAACGACTCCAACTTACAAATTTTAAGTAATCGTAACTTCATTAATTGGTATCATAAGTTATAAAGTAAATTATAAGTTTAGAAATTAATAACCGACTTAATTGTATTAGGCGGCATTCTTGACAAACTATTTGTTAAATTATAAACTTTTTCGCATTCATTAAAAATAGGGTTAACGTACGCTAGAGTAGGCGACGCAGGCCGCAGCATAGAACTGATAGTTTTTTTTTCCCAATGAGTTAACAATATGTGTATTTAATATTTCACAATAGTTCCGCTATTTGATACGTAATTCGCCCCCCCTCCAATTGTACAACGAACTGATAGTTATAGAAAACTTACTATTACTATAATATTTACCTTCATTTTATATTGCTCGCGGCTCCGCCCGCATTAAAAAAGTTTTTCCGGCATAAAAGTAGCCTGTAGCATTCAGGAGTAATGTAGATTATAAATGCGAAAGTTTGTGAAAATGTTTTGGATAGATCATGTCCTGGATTAACACATAGGCTACTTTTTGTCCCGGTAATTTCCTTCTTTTAAAATAATGGCATTACCAATATGATTATTGAAAATAGACGGCGCTGACGTCGTAGTGTTTAGGTACTTTTGTAGCGAAAAAGGTTTTTAACGCGGGCCAAGCCGCAAGAAATACCTAGCGTAATAATAAAAGTGGTAGAACAATGCTGTAGGCAATTTGTCTACAGAATGAATAGATATTGAAGATGTTGTGCCGTCATACAGAAAACTGACGTAAAAATATAAAAAAAAATCTTGAATAAAATGACTTGCAATTATCCCTCTTTCTTATTCCAAATTCTTAGTCTCATTCTTATTGGTAACCTACCCTTTATGTCATTATGGAGATTCATAAGGCGTATATTAATTTACTATAACCAGTTCACTGCATTACCGCCTTGCTATAAAAATGGACTACCGTCTTTCACGCACCTGCGTCGCAATATGCAGCTTAACGTAATGTAATACAGTATACATCATAAAATCTGCGTTACGGTGCACTTCATCGCTTGCAAACGCCTGCAGGCGACAACGTTCAACGCAAGGGTATTGATATTGAACCTCGTCATTAAATAATTCGTCTGAATACGTGCCATTATTCCTGATCAAAACTGTCATATATTTGACAAATAAAAGAAAATATTTGAGTTATTTGTAAAAAAAATATTTAAAATAGTGTCTCATTTGTAAAAAAATATGTCAAAAAAAGGGTTAAATTGTTTCAAAAATAAATCCGATTCATTTTTATTTCTTTACAATTAATTTATTTTGTACGTCGATTTAGCGAGCTAGGGCTGCGCGGCGCTCGTACTCGCGATAAATCAAACGGCACGTGTGACTGATGACGGGACGCTTTCGTTACAACCCTGATCGATGCCGGCCTGCGGGGTGTAGCCGTGTCCTAATGATGTTGAGTTTTCGGAACTATCGATTTTGTTGAAGGATTTTACCGGTTATTTGTAAATTAAACAAAATTGTCTCCTGTTTTACCCAATTACAGAGTATATAATTTTATTTAACTAAATACTACTTAACGAGTAAGTCTTTTATTGATAGCTATTATAAGTTATTAAGTTCCACCCTGGACTTTGGATTCCAATATCCATCTTTGAAATTGAATTTATATTCTTACTTGCAATTTGTAAAATATATCTATATAAAAATATATATATAACAATAAAAGACCTACGCTGAGTTTCTTGGTGCTTCTTCTCAGGTCAGTGGGCTTTTCCGAAGCACTGGTAGAATCTTTTAGATGATAAAAAACATTGTAAAAGATGACGTGTAAAAGTGCCCTTAGGGGCCTAATTACTTAATAAATGATTTGAATTTGAAATTTGAAAACACTGCGTGCCTCTTCGCTACTATAACTAATATGCGAGTTCAGATTCAGATTTTGCGTCTCCAATTCAGCTGCAATATCTTTTAAACCGAAGAACACTGCTGATTACCGATAGAAATACCTTAAATAAGCAAAAAAGTCAGTGTCTCCGAGTAACACAAAACTGGTTTTATCTAAAACTCCCGCACTCGTACTAAACAATAGCCCCTATTAATATAAACGATGCCTGTCCGTCTGTCTGTAAACGAGACATCTCGAAAGTGCGTGCCGCTGCACAATCTTTTATCATACAAAAAGGACTCAAAACCCCACCCCCGTTTCCCCCAAGGTTACGTCTGAGTACGTTTCCTTGTATTTGTAACAAAAATAAATTGTTCCTTTCGTTGTAATGTTTGCTTATTTACTGGCGTTATTAAGAAAGAGACGGATGTATGTCTCTCAGCTTGGGCATAAACGGGATGAATATGCAAATGTGTGGAGAGTTATTACGCTTTGTATGCCAGTTAGTGTATGAGAGAATGTGACATACGGATTCGGTAATTTTTTTAATCAAACCAACTAGGAAAAACTATCATCTGATCTGTATTTATCAAGAGTACAGACACTTTTAGAAAATAATTGAGGCGGTCTTGGACTTAAAATAGAACATAGTTCTGGAAGTATGAGAGGATAATTTATTATGTACGAGCTTATGCCCGCGGCTCCGCCCGCGTGAATGAGTTTTCCCGGGATAAAAGTCCCGCTTTATATTTTCCCGGGATAAAAAGTGGCCTATGTGTTAATCCAGGACATGATCTACCCGTATGCAAAATTTCATCGAAATGTGTTCAGTAGTTTTTGCGTGAAAGAGTAACAAACATACATACATGCATTGTTACAAACTTTCGCGTTTATAATATTAGTAGGATATTGTTGGGTCTCCAGCAGTCTCTATGCCGTACGAAACATCAAAACAAGCTGCCTACGACAAATCCCCGCAGAATTAAGCAAAGCCGCACACGTTATCTCCTATTTACCTTCAGCACCCGTTCTCAGAGGAAAAATCGTTCATTCCACCTGGAAACTCGACCTCGACCTCGAAACATTCGATGCTCTATCTGGACGGCATCCCGATTACCATCAGGTGAGGTGCAGTCACTTTTTCGTGGCCGAATAAAAAAAGAAAATAAAAAAAGAAACGCCTGCCTGCACTGTCTGTTTCCAGAGACCATTTTTACCTCGCACTTGTACAGTCACCAGAATAAGTAGCTGAACAAATTCAAAATTTCAAATCGCCTTCATACTTTTTTGTTCTTACTAATCTTTTTTTTCTCTTCACAAAAATAAAATAAAATAATTTTACTTTACTTCAAACAAGGAAAAAAAGCTTTAGGTTTAACTTAACGCGTATATAGGCGATTTAAAATGTTGATTTTGTACAGATATTTATGCTTCTGACTGTACACTCAAAAATGAAATTCCTCCCACGGTGTTTCCTCGCCGCTATGACATGTCCTTCAAACGAGGTTTAAAAGTTTTCACTGTAGACAGCGACTTGACTGTGCCCATAGGCGTATGGAGAGGGGGGTAGTTGCTCCCACTCCAGAAGTGCTTGGTGCCCATCCCAATGATTTTGAGGCTTACTACTACTACAATTTTTTAACGAACAAAGTTCTCAAATCTGTAAGTAAGTAGACAGAAGTCATTTTATTATTTTAGTTTAGAACACTGGCCCCGTCTGGAAAATACTCTAAATACTCTAGCTACGCCCATGACTGTGCCCTGCTATTACCAAAGTCAATGGGCGGCGGTAAACACTTGTAAACAGGTGGGCTGTTAGCTCGTCTGCCTTCGAAAGCAATAAAAACAATAGTACTCCTACTCTTCCCCATATATCCTCATAATGTAATAGGAGACGAATCTACCGCGATACCGCACACAAATTCCAAACCCAATCAACTCAGGCGTTTTTTTATTGAAAATCTCACACAATATTCCAAATTCATATAGTCGCTATAGCAAAGTTTTTTTTTATGGCATTGAATGCCGAGACGAGCATGCCGTTCGCCTGATGGTAAGCGATACGACCACCCATAAACAGTAGCAACACCATCCAGCACCTTGAGTTACGAAGTACTGTGTGGCATTCCACTGCGCTCGACATCCTGAGACATAAGATGTTAAGTCTCACTATGTCCTGTAGTTACACTGGCTACAATGTCCTTCAAACCGAAACTCAACAGTGCATGCACACTGCTGCTTGGCGGTAGAAATAGACATTGCGGTGGTACCCACCCAGACGGACTCTTACATATGAGAGACCTACCACCAGTAAAATTGAGATTGTAAAAGGCGTGTGAATGTTTGCCAGTAGGTAACATATACTGCAACGGACATTATAAAATTAAATGATATAAACAAAAGCAAATTATTATCAGTTCATTAAACATACCTATGAAATATTTAGTTTAACATTCAAATCTTAATATATATAAATCTCGTGTCACAATGTTTGTCCTCAATGGACTCCTAAACCACTTAACCGATTATAATAAAATTCGCACACCATGTGCAGTTCGATCCAACTTGAGAGATAGGATAGTTTAAATCTCAAATTATAGTCGCAATTTTAATTTATTGCTAATTATTTGTCTGTTATTATTTGACAGTCACAATTATCTAACTCCAAATGATTCTAACAGATGTCGATACCTTTCGACTGGGTTGAGTAAGTAATCAATAGATGGCGCTGCTATGAATGATTCTAACAGATGTCGATACCTTTCGACTGGGTTGAGTAAGTAATCAATAGATGGCGCTGCTATGGTAAATCTACGAACGTGTCATATAAGCAGAGATGTTCAAGATACTTCATAAAAGTATCTGAAATACAAGTTACAAGATACTTGTAAATAAAGGATTTGAGATACCAGATACAAGATACTTTTGAAAATGGTATCTAAATACTAGATACAAAATACGTATCTTCTAAATACTTTTTTCAAATAAGATACCTTTTGAAATTATTTATTTATAGCCTTGAATGACGAGACGAGCGTGCCGTCCGCCTGATGGTAAGCGATACGACCACCCATAAACAGTAGAAACAACATCCAGCACCTTGAGTTACAAAGTACTGTGTGGCATTCCACTGCGCTCGTTATCCTGAGACATAACATGTTAAGTCTCATTATGTCCCGTAGTTACACTGGCTACAATGTCCTTTAAACAGAAACACAACAGTGCATGCAAACTGCTGCTTGGCGGTAGAAATAGACATTGCGGTGGTGGTCTCTCATATGTAAGAGTCCGTCTGGGTGGTCCGTCATACAATGCCATAAAAAAAATCAAATGTTGAACGTTTTAGATTTTAGAAGCTACTGTGTTTATTAAAAAATATGAGTAAAAAGTATTAAAATTAGGTTCTGCTGATTTAATAAAGTTCATTGAGATTTATCGGAATCAGGAGACACACTGAAAATCAAAATTATAAGACTCAATGCCCTCATGTTTTCAAAAGAAGACAGAAACCAGTTGAATACAATGTTTGGTTAACCAATTATAGCATGTGCTTTTTACACAAACAAATCAAGAATGTTACGTGTTGATTATTTAAACCATGCAAGTCATATATTGCTTCAATTTAATTGTATGCACCAGGCAAGAAACTTGCAACGTGTATCCATATACACGTTGCAAAGCCCATGCCTTAAATGAGCCGTTAATGTAAAAAATGCATAGATTATTAGTAAAAGTATCTTAGCAAAATAAGTATTTATAAAATACTAAGATACTAAAAAATTTTATCTAAATACAAGATACAAAATAAAAATTGAAAAAGTATCTTTGATACAAGATACTAAATACGTATTTTGTATCTTGTATCTGTATTTCAGATACTTGTATCTAGATAAATCACATCTCTGCATATAAGCTACATTTTAAGCGGGACTTTTATACCGGGAAAACTCATTCACGCGGGCGGAGCCGCGGGCAAAAGCTATATGACTATAGGAATGGAATAATTTTAATCGTTTTAAAACCCAGTTCATTAATTAAGTAGTCATTAATACTTAAAATTCAATCGGTATTAAAATTGTTAATTTATTGGAGTAAATTAATGAAGCGGATATTTTTGTTCATATTTTAAGTGTTGATGCGTAAGTTCACGCCTGTATTGGAGGGTAGGCGGAAGTGTAAATAGTGCACTGCTTAGATATATTCCATAATGTGATAGAATTTACCAGGACTGTTGTATTCCGGTTAGTAGAACATTAGCCAGTGTAAATAATTATTGACCATTCTTTAAGAGTGACGCATTTGCTATTCATAATACTGCCTGGTGTTGCTACTAAATACTGTTGTTGCTTACCATCAAGTTACACTCATCTGGAGCGGTCTTAATAAATCAATCTTATGTTTGAGTCGAGCGATAATTCTTTGTGAATTATCCCTCGCTTTAACCGTGAAGGAAAACATCGTGAGGAAACCTGCATATCTGAGAAGTTCTCTATAGGAATTTCGAAGGTATGTGAAGTCTGCCAACCCGCACTAGGCCAGCGTGGTGGACTAAGGCCTAAACCCTCTCAGTTGTAGAGGAGGCCCGTGCTCAGCAGTGGGCAGTATATTATACAGGGCTGGTATGGTATGGTATGTTTGAGTAAAATCTCAAGTAGACATGTAATGTATTGAACTATTTAACAAATCAAGCTTAAGCTGTCATTAACGGACTTCAAAAAAGGAGGTTCTGTATTCGACCCGTATGTATGTATCTATATATGTATGTAAGTTTGTATGGCCGTGATTTTCTCAAAAACTACTGATCCGGTTTGGGGTTTTCGTTATTCAACAAAAAATAAAACTGACTTCAAAACCAATACAAACAAAAAAAAAATATTTAACTTTATATACGTATATTTGGAGTCGATTCCCCATTTATTTAAGAGCTTGTTCTCAGTTGAGTAACCGCTGTTACACGAACAAAACTTAGCTGACAAAATCCCTCACATATCGTAACTTAAGATGTCATTTGAGCTGATGTTGCAATCGCAATTGCATTTGCAATCAGCCCTATATTATATACTGCCCACTGCTGAGCACGGGCCTCCTCTACTACTGAGAGGGACAGGCCTTAGTCCACCACGCTGGCCTAGTGCGGGTTGGCAGACTTCACATACCCTCGAAACTCTTATGGAGAATTCTCAGGTATGTAGGTTTCCTCAAGTTGTTTTCCTTCACCAGCGAACGATAATTGATAAACAATACACACGTAACTTCGAAAAGTCAGAGGTGTGTGCCTTGGGTTTTGAGCCTCCGGACATTGTCTCGGCAGACCGTTCCATTCCCAACTAGGCTATCGTCCCCATTGAGCTGATGTTCATATGGGTTTATTAAATAGCGACCGTCTTAAGATGCCGACCTTAATTTGACAGCGTCTTAACTAATATCGCATTGCAGAGCGAAATTGATCTGCATCTATTAATACTTGCATCTAGTCATCCAGTAGTATACAAAAATTGACTTCGAACCCCAAACCGCACGTTTCAGAGACTTAACAACCACTACAACTACAAATGCAGTCAGTATCCATCCATTAGTGACAGATAAAGGAGTTTAACACTGCCGTCCACTTTGTATGCGATCCAATTGAATCGATACTCGTTCATTTTTATTGAAAACGTAATATCAAGTAAAAGCGTAGCATTAATCGGATTACAGACTGTGCGAATTACACGAGACGTGGTCGCGCACGCGGCGGGAGCTGCGTTTATAATGGTTTTTGTTTGGAGATTTATTTGAGCTTTTAGATTCTAATTAATCAATTTTAGTGCTATGTCTAAAGATCTATCAATATTCGAGAATGAGAAAGAAACAGGCCGACACGACTGTGACGACTGACAAGAGACAATCGTCTCCCGTCAGTCGGCACTCTATCTGGATAATATTTCTTACCATTAGGTGCAGTGGGGTCGCTTTGCCGTGCGCATTATAAAATAAATAGAGATTTTTAAAAGAATTTTGAGTATGCCAAATATGAGTGCATCGAAGAAAGAAAGGAATTTACCGGCAGTGTAATCCATGTTGGCCTATTTTGTGCTTTCATCAAAGATAATACGTGTCTATGGAATAAATAGTTCAATCATTATAGACCAAATTCCACACAGACCAACCACGCACACCCGGCTCCCATAGATAAACAATTTGTTAAAACAATTAAATCCAATTATTACAACATACAGACCGACCGCTAACCGTTTGCATTAGATGATAGTGCGGTCGCGGACTAATTATGTGATTTGTGGACTTTTAATTGGAGTGCAAAATTGAAATCCACTCCCGTTTGCGAATATTGATTTTGTATTTAATTATGTCGTATTTTTGTGATTTTATGATTGCGGCTTAACGGATTAAATGTGATTTTAAATTTGGAACGTTCGAAATTCGAAATCATTTTAGTGACGTTATAATGTTCTATTTTAGAGGTTTTAATTTTCGAGGTTGCAGTGCATTTAATGATTAATATGGATTTAAAGTGCCTTATTATGGCTGAGAATGCAGTGAAGTCACTTAGCCGATGCCTTTTATACGGATAAAGGAAAGGCGTGAGGGATATTGTGTGTTATTTATTTGGACGTAAATAGATTTTATATAGACATTTTTATATCCTATTGTGAAGGATTCTTTGCATACGATTTCCTTGGTCAAAATTATTACGAATAAGATTAACTAACAATGGTTAATTGAAGAAATGTATTGAAGTATATTTCGCAGGTAAGCTAGTGACTTAGTAAGTATTCCATTTCTCTACATAAATGACCCGGCTTAACCGGGGTAATACCACTGCCTGAAAACAAATTGGTGTTAATTAAAGCTTTGATAGTTACAGCAAGATTGTTGCACGCTCAAAATTTATAACATCCTCATTTCTTATTTTCAAGTTGTTTCTTCTTGCATTGCGGCGACCTGATTGTCAGCATCTACTTTAGAACGACCATTGGTCTTTTGTAAAAAATTAATTAAAGAAGATTTTATGCCAACCCTAACATTCTTCCAAAAAAATATCGCTTTTCATTTTTCGTATAAAACAATGTATCATACAATTCCTGTGAATCTGTGTAAGCGGACGGCACAATGCACGCGCACGCAACGCTTATGAATTAAGCCACTTGTTATCCCACCATTCGGCTCGTGCTATTACGAGGATTTTGCGATACGCACCCAGGGCTGTATACAGCAGGTTCTACGCATTTACTTATTTATTATTAAAAACAACCTAACTTGGGTTGGAAAAATATGAAAAATAGAATTGAACTTGTGATTGTGTGAAATATTTTATAATATATTATATTTATTATTTATTTAATGTCTTACTTAAAAAAATGTAGCTGTATATGACTAATTAACAAATTAAAAGCGATGTCAATAAAAGGATGTTTCTTTGGTCAAAACCGGTTACATATTATTCCTGCGGAATTTTAAAAACTAAAAAAACTGTTTTAAATATTTTAAATATTTTTGAAGGAATTAAATTATTCGATAAAGCGAATGGAATAAGATATAAATTCTACGTTTATTAAATTTTGAGCTACAAAACGATTTGAAATCAAATTGAATTCCAAATTTGAAATAAACGGCCAGCCCTGTCCAATCCGTCGCATTCACGTTCGGCCAGCGGCGCGGGCAGTGCGCATAATCACCGTGTAATTGTTTTACACAGCGCCATGGCGTCGCGGTTATACTAAGCGCCACGTTCGACTTTATCACGTGGGCCAGTGACGGTGAGATAGGTCGAGAATCGTTTGTGTCATTTATATTTAAAGTCATGCCTCTATGCCTCGCAGGGGTAGATGGGCATGTTAGGTGTATCATAGCCGCATTTCGCCAGGTATGTTAGGTTTTAAGCGGCGTGCCTATAGCCATTTACTGGGCACTATTGCAGACCCCGGGTTTATATTTAACGAAAAAAACAGTTATTATACTACTTGTTTGCAACAGTTTGGAATTGAAAAATGCAAAAAATTTGCTTAATTTCTTAAGCGCGTTACTACTAAACCAAAATTGCACATCGCCATTTCGTTTTACTAGTGGTGGTTAACCTCCCAGTTAAACTTAACAGCCAATGCTAACTGTAACGTGCCTGTAATCTCGTGCCATTTAATTAAACCATCCCGTCGGTTATATTAATTTAATTTTAAACCCTGGTCAATGCGCATTGACTTGTTGCTGTCAGTGCGTTTTGGTTTTGTACAGTTGTTCACTTTTACGAACATTTTATCATCTGTCCATATGAAAGACTTCCGCCTTAAAAGTCCGACTGTACACTAAAAACTAACCCTATATGATAATCCTTGACTTCACCTATCTAAGTCCCAAATCCATCAATATCCTTTCAGCGGTTTCTATGTTAACACATTACAAACAAACATACTATTATGTGAAAGGTCTTATTACATGTTACGTCTCTTGACTGCGACAGTTCACTGCGGCGAGCACCGCTATGTCTATCGTCTAAGCAGCTGAAATACCTACTCATGTCGTCGGTTGTAAATCTACTTGACTTAAGCGACATCAATTGCATAAATTGAAACTAAGTTAATTTTAAATATGTATGTATAAAACTCGATGTCGCAAAAAATGTCGCTTAGGTCAATTATTTACAACCGCCGACATTTGTATCCTTTAAGGATTTTGTACATACACGAACTTCACTAAGCGACACGGAAATCAATAACTGTCCCAATCCTATCATAATAAATGTTAATTGCTTGTAATTAGTCGAATACGTGTAATTAGCGCTCATTACGCTGTAAATTAACTTATTCCAATAGTACAGGCCTTCCTTAATTTGCTTCCTCTTAACGACATAGACTAGAGAAATGGGAAACTATTTTACGAGTGCATTTTAGTATTCATTAAGATTGTGAATATTAAAATTCAGTTTGTTAAAACAATAATGCATAAAGGAAACAAAAACAAAGTATATTATTTACACATTTATTTTTATTTATTTATTGCACCAACAATAGGCCTCCTATTAGGCTACATGCTACAATTTATTAGGTTTTCAAACTATAAATGATTTTATAAATACATATGTATAATGTTACTTATTTAATAAATCAATTTAAAAATCTACAATGGAAGTTAGGAATCGGCACCATACAATCTCTAAATTTGAATGTTCACAGGTGACATCAATAATATAACCATGAAATGCTATACAAATACTACCTCAATTTTAAAATTAATGTAAATATTTCATCTTCCGTTTGAATTTACACTGATATATAAAAAAAGTACATTAATGAGAAAGTGCAAATCAAAACAAATGATTAAGTTTAGGCAGTTATTGGCAACTGTGTCTTGTCTACGCCAAATAGTCTATGGCATATCAAAAATACTATTCGAGTTTTTAGTAAGTTTATATATTTTGGTGGTGCGTAGAAGTACGCAAATGTGTGTTGTTACTTATGAAGACTAAATTAAAAGCACTATGTGGTACAGCATTGCGATCACCACCCTGGAATCTGAACTTGAGTTTCATAACAACAGTGCAAGCAATAAGTTACTTATCCCCGAAGGGTAAGCCAAAGGTAACTAGGGCACTCATTCTTCGCCATATGTGTTTTAGGGGGCGAGCCTATCGCCATATCGTACCAAGGCAGGCATATGATACCAAGCTATTCGATTTTTCGTTTCGAACTACGATTAATTCGAGACAATCTTTATTCATAGCAATAAACTCAAACCAATCGTGTTTTACTCGCTCCACGTCAAAATTATTGTAACAGTGAGTGAACTAATGAATTCCTGCGGCCGAGTGTTCTGAGCGGCGAGCGGCGCTTGATTGAAAAACTTCCATTTGACACTTTACAATATTCAACGTTCGATTTTTAAATTTATCCAGCCCCTATCAAATTTGGAATTAACGGCTATTTAAATGTGGAATGATTTTTGAAATGAGAATTCGTTGAAATAACCGTCGCTTGTGACAAAAGATAGTTAGAAAGAGTAATTAATTTAAATCCGTTTCTGTCCTATACTGAAACACCACCACCACCATACCAGCCCTATATTATATAGTGCCCACTGCTGAGAACGGGCCTCCTCTACAACTGCGAGGGCGTAGGCCTTAGTCCACCACACTGGCCAAGTGCGGGTTGGCAGACTTCACCTACCTTCGAAATTCTTATAGAGAACTTCTCACGTATGCAGGTTTCCTCGCAATGTTTTCCTTCACCATTAAAGCGTGCAATAATTCACAAAGAATACACACATAACTTTTTTTAGAAAAGTCAGAGGTGCGTGCCGTTGGGTTTTGAACCTGCGGACGTTCGTCTCGGCAATCCGTTCCACTCCCAAGTAGGCTATCGTCGCCTTTTTTACTGAAACACATAGCCAGACAGCTTGTCCATAAATCCAATTTAAGGGCAATGAGTTTCGATAAAACAAACAGGTCAGCTATTTCGCACAGGTCATGGCTTCTTTCTTCAATGGTTGATAAGAAAATTAATATTATGTAACATACTTCTACCATTGTGATAAAGTAAGCCATTATAACATAAATCGAATCTACGACCGATTTACTCACGGGAGTTTCATACCATTGTCGTGAACCCAAGGGTATACAATTCCAAAGATGGACCACTAATGAAATAACTGATAATCACTCCACTATTGTACTCCCGTCCTCAGGGAATTTGTAAGCGACAGCTAGGATGGAAAAATTAAGATATCTATACTAATATTTATATGCTTTTGTTTGAATACCCTAGTCTCTGAAGCTACTGGCCTGATTTGGAAAATTCTTTGACTAATAAAAGTGTACAATATCCCTGAGTCATCATCATCATCATCAGCCCCACGACGTGCACTGCTGAATATAGGCCTCCCCTAAAGATTTCCAGACGGACCTGTCAAAAGCGGCCCGCATCCAGCGTGTTCCTGCGACCTTTATCAATATCCCTGAATACTAGAGGCAATTTCTTACTCATTAAACTGACTTGTGGTTGGCTTTGATGTAAGTATTTCATTATAACTGGAAAAAATGAGAATATAACTCTTCTGTTTTAAGTTTAACAACAGACTAACAAGAACCTAACAAGACTATAGTATAATGGTATAATTCAAAACAGAAAAACTCAATCTAAAATGTTGAATTTTTTAAATTTACTTTTACAGATTTCCATACACCCGAGTTGTTTCTCCCTCGAACGTTAACTCACAAGCACTTTAAACTGAAAGTTAATTGAGAAAAGATTTCAGCGAAGTCTTTAAAAGGAAAATAACGTTAAAAGAATTTCTCATCGCAAAAGATGAGTTCAAAGGAATACACCGCAAGGTGTTCCCTATTAAAAACCAGTTCTTTAAAAATGTTTTGGAATTATGATACATTTCTGCCGGGCTCTTTCACAGCTGTTTGATGGACTGCCTCGGTGGCGTAGTTGTATTACGGTACGACTGCAATGCTGAGGTCCCGAGTTGGATCCCCGGGTCGGGCAAGGTGATATTGGGTTTTTCTACTCAATATCAGCCCGGAGTCTGAAATTTATGCCCGATATGGCGATAGGCTCGCCCCCTATCACTTTATGGGACGGAATACGAACGGCGAAAAGTAGGCGCACTTGTTGCGCCTCTGCCTACCCTTTCGAGGAAACAGGCGTGAGCGTATGTATATATGTTTGATAGGTTTTAAGCTTTTTTATAAGAATAACTTGGTGGGTACTGTTTCTATCACCAAGCATAAGCATTGGTTTTGGGTAAATTACTTTACAATTTGAGTCTTATGGTTCAGAGATAATAGTTAATAATTAAAAAATGAAGGTAGATATTGTAACATTAACTTTTCGGACCACCAACACCTCAGTCCGCCCCGTGACCACGAAGTGCTGCAAAGCCTTCGAAACGTCGGGAGAAAATATTAATTAAAATACCGCGATAAAATCCGCAAAATAGTTTTATTTCAATAGTTAAATTTGCTAATGGTAGGATGTTTGTGAGGAAGACTGGAAGCAGGAAAGACTGGTGGTCCAAGGACAGGTAGAAGGAAAAAGAGTCAGAGGCAGATACCCCATGCGCTGGACTGACTTGATTAAAACGGCAACAGAGTCTTCCATGACAGAGTGTACACGCAGCGCTACTAACCGCCAAAAATGGAGAAGTCTTAGCAGACCTATGAACATCGCCGAGAAGACTGACAACGCCGACATCTTTCCATGTATTACCATCGCGACAACCACGACCACTCCTCCAAGAGTGTCCGACTGAGAAGAAGGATGTTTGTATCTGCCCGGATAGCGACCACCGTACACAATGTGTAAAACCCACCATTGTGGCCCACGTGAGTCGCGTTGCGGGATCAGCCTGTGTATATCCGGTTCAAACAGGCCGGCATAATTGTGTCGACTGACGAGGAGTAATCATCTCTCGTCACTCGACACTCTATCTGGACCCTGCTTCACTTACGATCAGGTGCAGTGGGGTCACGTTGCCGTGTCCGTATACCAAAAATTGTTTATGTATTTCTTACTCCTCTGGTCGATCCAGTAAAAGGCAACACATTTTTCAAAAGGCAATCTATGTACTTGCTCTCCTTTTTTCAAATCATTCTATACATTTTAAGTTCAGTAACAATAACTGTAAGTATACAATGAGTGAAAAGGAATTGCTCCAATTAAAGTTGAAGTAAAACAATTATTTTCTCTGAAGTCATAATCGCAATTTGTGGCTCTTAGTTTACAATGATTTCGTTACCAGTAGGGCTGAGATTGCCAATAATAAAAAGCTGGAGCTCAATATAATTTTGATTGTTAGGTATTGTGAGAACTTAGTTGTTAACAGATTTATATACACACACTATCACGCCTTTATTCCCGAAGGGGTAGGCACAGGTGCAACCAGGGAACCCACTTATTGCCTTGTGTGTCCCATCCCATGATATGGTAGCCTACCGTCATATCGGCACAAATTCCAGACTCCGGGCTGATAGGGAGCAGAAAAAACAAATATAATTTTGCCCGACCCGGGACCTCAGATATGCGTCCAAGAGATGCGTGAAGATAAAATTAGGTTTAACATCATTGGAGGTCAATTACTAGTATGTTTTCAATCCAGGTTAGGATACCTAATTATTTATTATTTTTATTGGCATCAAACGAATAAGTACTACTTAATTATACAACGTCCCGCAGCATCCGTTCTAGATTGAGACGGTGACTGCACTGACCCTCTCAATTCATAGAATAAGCCCACACACTGTCTCGTTTTTTTCACCTTCGTTTATATCATCGTTGTAATGTGTAATTATTAATCAATAAAATGTAGCCTTTGCATCGGTAATACGATGTTTCATTTTAATTCACTCGAATAAAAGTTTGACTACTTTGTCGCCAGTCACAACTTAACCGAAATTACTCTCTCTACATTCCAAACGGAGCCGATATTTAAAAATTTCCGAATATCGGATTCAATTTTACAACGATCAAACTTGAAAACTCCGTCACCGAGGCCCTGAAAAACTTTCAGTATTACGCATTTACGTGTAGCTCGCAGATTGCGTTCGCAAGTAATAAGATGACTTTTAAACTTCATCTCAACTTTAATGGCTTATTTCTTCTCTCGTCAAACGTATACGTAAAAGAATAAACCTGAAAAATACGGAGCAATTTAAAGTTGTCGGATTTTGGGTGAGTTTTGACATCGAGCCTCGCCGCGTTGATTGTTAGGTCATCTGGGATTTAGTTTAATGAAATGTCTAAAACATTTGTTTGGAAGGTTCCTTTTGTGCTTTATCATTGGGTTGAGAATTGCTTGAAGTACTATGTATGTAATTATCGCATTATTAAATACATAAGTACTGTCAGCGTTGCCATTTACAATTTTCATTGTCTCGCTAAAATCCTAACAACTAAACTGATTTTTCAAATTTCGAACCATAATCTAGAACAAATTCCTTTTTTAAATTACAAACAGCGAACGTTTCAAAGAACTGAACAAACAAATAGGAACGATACAAAATACCTTTTAACAACTAAACAGAAAAATAAAACCCGTTCGCATGCAAAAATAGGCATTATTGCACTTACAACAATAACGGGAGATAACCGGTTGAAATTTAAACAAAAGTTACGCCTCGAAACAGTATTGCGAGTGGAAAATCCACACCAAAACGTAAACAACGCGATACTTCGGATAAGTATAAGTGGACGCGAAAATACCTGGTTTTAACGTTCATGATGAGGTTTTATTGTAAGGAGATACGATTTAAGTTTCATTGTAATTTGCACCTAATTTGTAATGGTCAGTAGATTTCCTGATTTTGTGAACGAGACGCGAGGGAGCTATGCTGTTTTGAAAACAAAGGCGTTTGAGGATTTTAATTGTGTTCATACTTTTTGGAGTGTTTTGAGATTAGATATAGATGTATTTTATTATTTGATAATGAGGCAAGAGGTGATTATCTACTATGATGAACGCGGACCGGTTTAGCAAGTAGGTACACTAGCTACGAACAACGACGGCTGATTTTCTTTTCTTTGCTTCGAATTTGCTGCAATGATTTTTTAAAAGTATAGATATGCCATACCCTACCAAGTTAAACGAAAAAATTATACCGCACGCACATTCTTGACATTACTTATGTGAAAGAGTTGAGATATTTAAGTTGATGATGATGATGTTTGTTATTTAAGTGTAGTGTATAAAACTCTCCCAATTGGATTACTTTCGTGTCTTTAGATTGCGATTGCTAATACCATTTCTATGTTTTTGGAATATCATTGATTTGCTATGATATCTTTCGTGAAATTCAATTTTCTACTTTTAAAAAATCGCTTCTGCTACCACCAACGCCACTGCACGAAAGGATACCTCCGTATTCTCCCCGACGTGACATTTACATATTTCTTATTCTCACTGCTGGCCCGAACGATGTTCAGATAGACGCGCCTTTTTTCTTAAAAAAAAAACCTTCTTTGTTTCAGGTAAGGCCTTTTCGTTAAGGTTGTGAATGGGGAATATTTCATAAGTGAAATGTTGGTGAGTAATGTGTTTTGGGATTTGTGTATTTATAGATTTTTTCTTACATTTAAACATGGTGTAATATTTGATAACTCCTCTGCCTACCCCTGAAAATGGAAAAAGCGTGACGCTATGTATGTAAATTGTAAACATAATATATTTTACTAATATTTCACAAGCTTTCACAATTTGTTAATATAAACCTTCTTGAAATTCAGATAAAATCTGAAGGATATTATGAAAATAACATATCCGTTTAACATTTTAGACGAAGTCTATTGAAATCAAGATATAATTTATTTGTATCCGTTATACTTTTAAACACTTTACTGGTGGTAGGTCTCTCATTATGTAAGAGGCCGTCTGGGTGGGTACCACCGCAATGTCTATTTCTACCGCCAAGCAACAGTGTGCATGCACTGTTGTGTTTCGGTTTGAAGGATATTGTAGCCAGTATAACTACAGGACATAATGAGACTTAACATCTTATGTCTCAGGATGACGAGCGCAGTAGAATGCCACTCAGTATTTTGTCAGTCAAGGTGCTGGATGGTGTTGCTACTGTTTATGGGTGGTCGTATCGCTTACCATCAGGCGAACGGCATGCTCGTCTCGTCATTCAAAGCAATAAAAAAAAAAAAAAAAAAAAAAACACTATTGCTAGAACGAGCTGGTAGTCGACCTGATGGTAAATGGTCACTGTGATCTATGACCATTGTATCTGTCAAGCCTTTGCTTATCGTGGACAACTTAGATATTGTACTAACATAGGAACACTTATTAACTGCATACAAATTTAGACCTTTGCTATTTTATATTATACTAGCATTGCGCGCGGCTCCGCCAGCGTGGAAAAGTTTTTCCGGGATAAAAATTAGCCTATAGCACTCAGGAGTAATGTAGCTTCCTATTAGTGAAAGAATTTTCAAAATCGGTCCAGTAGTTCCTGAGATTAGCGCGTTCAAGCAAACAAACAAACTCTTCAGCTTTATATATTAGTATATAGATTTGTCACCTATTACAACATTAATTTTTTACAACACCGTAATAATTGTAATTTACTCACATAATATTTACAATGTCAATTTGCTTATTATCACTTTTAAAATCAAGGCCACACAACACTCTCAATCCAGGGCACGTACTTCGAAACCCTGGTATAAACACCAGGGGCCATCCGCCTCCCACAGTCCCTGCCGAATGACGTCACCCCCACCACTTTATGTAGGGGAAAACTCTTCAAGCAATCCACCCGCTCCTCCATGACCTGCAGGGGACCACCAGAATCCCCCTGGCACGTGTCTTTACCGCCATGCTCATAATCACCAGCGCAAAGCTGATTCTCAGTAATACCTTTGTCCAAGATCTTCCTCCTGATCAGAAACATCATGCTCTTGTTGCAAACTGAACTGTCTATTATATCCACATCAACTTTCATTAGTGTTTGGCTTCCTGATAAAGACCCTGAGACTGTTACTCCAAAGCCTATAGCAGTTAGTTTGACGTCTCCGATGTCGTCCTCGAGTTGGAGGCACGCAATCCTGATGTCTCTAGTCAATAAGAAAGGTGGTCCAGCTCTCATTAAAGCAATATCATGATACTTTGAAGGCGGTTTGTAAATTGGATGCGAAACTATCTCAATAACGTCCCTCTCTTGTGCCAGTTCATCAATTTCGTCAAATTCGAAAGTAGCTGTTCCAACTCTCATGACGCTTGCTGGACCATTCATAGGATCTTCCTTGCAATGAGCTGCGGTTAGCACCCACCTCTCACTGATTAACGTTCCACCGCATTTCCAAGAGGGGTGCTCGTGGCGGTCTTTTCGGAAGCCGATGAGGACCATGTGAGGGTACAAGAGGAAGTCTATAGGAACCCTGACCCTGGCCGATGGGTAGAGGACGTTATGGCACTCCAGCATCGATTGGCCGTAGGCCTTGCAGGCTTTGAATGCTTTCTCTCCCACGGTGTCGACAGATATTACGTATGTTATCACGAACAACATTCTTCGTACAATCATTTCTTATTATTTCTTGAATTTGTTTCGGACTAGAAATCGATAATTACTCTTCAGGATAGCCAATGATTTTCAATGTTTCAGCCCAAATATGCACTTGATTCGATTTTTGAGTTTCATTATGTCATCTATGTTTAATTTCTAGTATCTCAAACACCAGTACATTTTCCTTCAAATCATCCGGTTTTGTTTCGTAATTTATATACAATTTTGTATTGTTCTAACGTCTCTACTAACTATAATACAGTGTTATCAATGATTGGTTTCGCTAAGTAAATCGTATATATAATGGCGAGCAGTTAAAGTTACCCAACCGTGAACAATTCCAGTAATAATTACTATTGAGAGGAACGTGAGATCGTTTTTGTTCGTAGTGGAAAAAATGATGACGCTGGTACTCACTTTCCAGTTTTTTGTGTATTTGTTATAGTATTTTGGAGTTCTTTGAAATGATACTCGTTGAATTTATGGTCACATTGTATACTAAAATTAGAATTTATAAATATTACAGTAGTTAGATAAATAATGTCACGTTTTGTGTGTAGTATTTTTTCGTGAGAATAACAAATATGCGAAGACTGAATTTCAGACAGCTAAAACATTGTGTAAAGAATGCGTTATCCAAAAATCATTGAATATTATGTAACAAGAAACAAATACTATATTACTTTTTTAAAGGGAAGCATCAAAGAAATATCAATGAGCTTTAGTGGCACAACATAGTAAAACTTACTTCTAGGATCCAAGGAAAAATTGCGTACAAACTTTTAAATAAAACAGTCAAGTAAGCGAAACTAAAATGCACCGATGCATTCATATCATTAATTTAACAAGAACCAACCGTGAATTTATACATAATTGTATAGTGAATGCTTTAACCGGGGTTAATTTGATTGATGGAACAAAAACATTGTATTTGATGTAATGACCGAGTAATTTACTAGGAACAACGTTTAAAATTAATTGTGAAAATCGACCAGTTTTTTCCGCGAACTATTTTTTAGAAAGAAATATGAGTTTTTTTATACGCGCTTGATAAAATGACCCCACTACACCTGATCAGAAGCGGGGAGAGGGTCAGATAGAGTCGACTGACGAGCAGATCTTCTTTCATCAGCTGGTTAGTAAGTTATATTTAAGGCTTACGGTAGTGACTGAAAAATGGCTAACCTTTCTGAAAAGATAATCTTGAGTTCGATTTCCAGTTCGGGAAATACTGTGTGGAGTTACTTATTTTATTTTCATCTTTGTTGTACACCAACAGAAATAACAAATACATAATAGTATATACAAGTAGGTAATATTTGAAAAATTATATAGGCACCGGTGATACAATTGGCGGTCTTATCGCTGGAGTTATCTTAGAGTGAACATACTACTTGAATGCGGATAATACATAGATCCTCTATGACTACGCACGCGAAACCGCAAGCAAAAGCTAGTCAAAAAACCATTCTCGCGTCTCGAATGTCTAAACAATACAAACTTAAAAGGAATATCATTACCCAGAAATCCATTGATATCAATTGGAATACATTTCAATTGGCTTTGTTGTTAATTAATTCGTTGCCATGGTTACGGGGGGGGGAGCGCCTTCCCATCCTCGCCCCCCAAAATATATTAAAATGAACGCCGCTTTAGCGTAAAGACACTACAATTGGAATTGTAATAATCGCTTTTGATGTAATGTGTAAAGGATTTTAGCAGCTAGTCCGAAGAAGTTGTACATTCTTGGTGTTTCCGGAAAATATTACAAAAAAAAACAATAAAACTATACACGGTCATTTTGACATTGCGTTAATAAATGAAATCACATACTTATCTCGTCGAAAATAAAGCTTTCCATTAAGTTGCTTTAACCATAGACGTAAAATAAAAAAGTGTAAGTTTCGAACAAAATAAATATCAATAAAAAGTAACTTTAAGTTTATACGCCCTAATGCCACTACTACTGCTCTAAGATAATTCGTCGCAGCGGCAACATTATACTTTCATTCAGAAATACACTTTCGCACAAACCATATTCGCACTAAACTACGAAATGATCAAAAAAATTTAAAACTACAACCGGGATTTTTGGCAATAATATTCGTTATTCATGGATGATTTTTGACAAGATGTTAGAAGAGGTAAAGACGAATATGTGGTTTCATTTAGTAATGCAATGTAAAAATGACCCTGTATAAGGCAGTGTCACAAAAGATAGTCCGTTTCATAACATGACCCGTCATCTATGTTTTCTTTGTTTTTTTGTTATTAATGCAAAAATATACTACGATTTTTGTTAGTTCTTTTAGTTTTAAATGTTATAATATGTAGTCATATGTTGCAATTTAATCAAAGGGAAAACCCTTTTTAATGTTTAATGGCACGATTTTATGAAGATCTTAAAATTAAGTGGGCCGCTAATAGTTCCGCTACCTTAGTAATCATTTATAATTCACCCACTATAACTGGTGGTACGTGAACTCTGGAGGTCCTCTGTTCGATTCGGAGGCACTATTTCTCTTACACGATTCACCATTGAATCAACCAGAAGAGGTTGACCTTAATCAGAAAAAAACTAAGCAAGTTATTGAACATAGTTGACAACCTATGTGCCAATCCTACATGTCTGGGGATTACGGGCATGTAATAGACTGTATATTAATATTGTCTACTATATTTTGCTAGCGGCTCCGCACTCGTGAAAAATTTTTACTCGATAAAAGTTCCGCCTTATATTTTCCCGGGATAAAAAGTAGCCTATGTTACTCAGGGATAATGTAGTATTCTAATGGTGAAAGATTTTTAGACGTTGATCCAATTGTTTTTGAGTTTATTCGTTACAAACATACAAATCTTTCGTTTTAATACTATTAGTGTAGAAATATAAAACTATTGTCCGTACGTCTAGCACAATCAATAAAGAATTTCGCCAAGTATTCGTAACTTAAATGAAACTATAATTTAAAGAATACTAATACGCAATTTGAGATAGGCGTACTGAATATTAGGGTCTGTATCAAGACGAACTTTCCGTACCCTACCCGAACCCTTTCACAAACGACGATAAGGAAGCTAATCTAGTTATCATACGTTCTTATCAATGTTATTTTTGTGGTGTGCGTTTTGAATATTAAGCTTAGTGGAGATTGTGGAGGGATGGGGTGGGGGAACGGTTTTGAATGATTATGGAAACTTTATTAATATACATACAAAAATTACACTAGCCCACTGCTGGGTATCTACTACTAAGAGGGTTTAGGCTTAGTTCATACCAGCCCAGAGCGGGCTCGCAACCCTTCGGAATTCCTTTAGAAAATTCTGAGGGTTCCTCATATTTTTTCCTTCATCGTTGGAATAACGATAATTAAAAATGGTACATGACTTCGAAATTCAGATGTGTTTGCCATCGGGGTCAGGGTTCGAACCTGCAACATTCATCTTGGCAGACCGTTCTTCTTACTCCCAAACTTTGCCGAGTAAAATCACAACATACAGACACTGCCTGAACCTTTCAGGACGGCAAGTCGCATGTCTTTAGAATCGTTGAAACTTTGCAGCAAGTGTAAACGCATTTGGAAATTCTTGCGTAATATATTTCTGCTATAAATGACTACTCTAAACTTGGCATTAGAATTAGGGTTTTTTTTTTTGTTTTTCCTATCTGGCTCTGTCCTTTAGGTCAATTTTGCCAATGTCAAGTAAGGATGCTCTTTGATGCACAGACGCTACGCGCATAGATGCTACGTTAGAATGAATCCTTAGTAGTACGTCGTAGTAAAGCAGTGGCTACCTTACCAAGACTTTATCGAGGAGTTTTGGCGGCTTCAAAAAGACACTTGATTAGCACACTTTAATTAATTATATACCTACACCTACACAGAACGTTTCAAACGCGTCGAAAAAGATAGAGGCGAACAATTCCCCACTAAATGAGTTCGAGTGAAATATTTTGTCTTGTTTTCCATGGATATAATTTTCTCCCCGTTTTAATAGAAACCATGTAATAACTGGTATCATTATGCGCGCACACAAGGATACGCAGAATGACACAGCTGTCACGCATACTAGCTTAAGAAAAGTTGGCCTGTTTGTTTTAGTTTCATTGCAGCACGTCACTGTGTCTAGGTATATAATTAATCAAAGTTAGCACAGTTATTTCAATTCACCTCATTTGAGCCCTTCAATAGAACTATATTGGATAATATACCACCATAATTATGCAATATAACACTAAGTATCACCAAAATAATGAATTAAAACAAGAGCACCTCATGAACCTTCCAAGTACCCGTCAAAACTCCCTAGAATTAGGGTTGTAAGTTAAAAGCGTGTATTTGTTCATTGTATCCCCAGCTGATAGTGTGTCGGTTGTTGTCTATCGCCCCCTTTGTTTTTCGTTTACGGTAAGTGATATCGGATTACCTTTTATGAGAGCTTTTGTTAAGAGTTCATTGACACTTTGTTAATAATAGCTAATTTAATATAAGGTAGTTGACTTTTCATTTATCACTATATTTACTTCATATACTTACTACAGTTACTTACTATATCCAATGATATCCCAAAAACATAGACCTGATATTAGCGATCGCAATCTGAGGACTCGAAAGTACCCCAATTGGGACAGTTTTATACACTACACTACACTTAAATGACAAATACTAGCTGTTTTTATTGTTCATACTGGTTTTTTTTTTTTTGGGTAGGCGACCCTGCAGTCAACACCGGGGGAAACCTGCGAATGGGATACTGGAGTCCCCCGGCTTAGCGACTGCAGGGGCCTGGAAGGGGAGTGGAGGAGCAATATGGAAGGGAAGGTGGGGGAAGGGAGGAAGGTTCCCAGGATGGCCGGAAAGAGAGGGTGCCAGGAAATGTTCGCGGGCCCTTTTAGGCCTCAATATGATTTACAACCAAGAGGTATACACACTGACTGTGTGCCTCGGCCCGCAACTAATGTCCCCCCGTGCATGGGCGTGCATTGGGTGTGAAGACCCAGCGCACAAGAATTGCCGCGGGGGGCACGTTCATACTGGTTTAAATACCTCAACTCTTTCACATAAGCACAGACATAAGTAATGTCAAGAATGTGCGTGCGGAACCCTTTTTTCGTTTAATTGGTTAAGGTATGGCGTATCTATACTTTTTGAAAATCATTGCCTATATCTATATATTATCACGTGAAGAAAAAACTTTGTAGCCCTTCTACGCACATTACGCGTACGGAGCATGAGATTTGGTATAATTAAAGTTCATATAGAGAAGTGCAGGAAAGGAAAATTTATGATTTGCTGTCGAATTTGACCAGAGGGTGAGCCGAGTTGGGAATGGAACGGTCTGACGTGACGGATGTCCGCAAGTTATAAACCCAATGCACGCACCTCTGATTTTTCGAAGTTATGTGTGTATTGTTAATCAAGAAACCTACCTACCTGTGAATTCCCCAAAAATAATTTCGAAGGTATGTGAAGTCTACCAACCCACACTAGGCCAGCGTCATAGTAAACTTATCTAAAAGTAGTCTCACTTGGCCGTGTCCTTTCGTTTGAGAGCTACGATGCCACAGACAGACATACAGATACACACCCTAAACTTATAACACCCCGCTTTTTTGTCGGGGGTTAATGAAATAAGAACTGTTCGATTAAAATACATTTTGTATTTTGTGAGTAGTAAATTTAATAAAAATAAAAAATTACCTTTTATTTTGAGACTGAAAAATATTTGTGCCTCGACTGAGACGTACGAAAAGCTTTATTTTTAAATTTAATAGCATAAAAAATCCGCATTCGGATAAAAAAAACAATTAAATATACTTTTGGGAAACATGGACAAGAATTCAAGCAACCAAAAACAGCACAATATAGTCTATAATTGCTCTTTGCCATATTAAGTAACTTGTACTTATTTAATTCAAATAATCACATAATGCACGCTTACGGCTTGTAACAAAACCATTACACCATTCGTTCGTCACTGCGGCGCACTCGCGACTGTTTGTGTACCAAAATCGAGGCGCGTAGGCATCATTCGCGTTCCGACCCTTTGTATGAAGATAGTCTACTGAATATATGTGTACTGTGCCAGCGTGGTGGACTAAGGCCTAAACCCTCTCAGTTGTAGAGCAGGTCCGTGCTCAGCAGTGGGCAGTATATAATACAGGGCTGGTATGGTATGGTGCAAAGTCGGGGCGCATCGCTGGTAGTGTTAAAATGCAAAAGCTGAAAATTGTTTGACGACTACTGAACGGATTCTAATGAAATTCGGCATACAGATAGATCAGGCCCTAAATTAAATATTGGTAAATGTTTTATGTAACAAAATTGCGCAATTGGACTACCGGGGATACATAGAACCGGATGGAGCCTCGAGCAACATCTCGTCTATACACAGTGGCGTAGCGACTATGGAGCGCGGGGGGGTTCTTCCCCTAGCGGCTCTTTAAGGGGGGCGGCAACATGTGTAAAATAAAACCTTTTACAAATTTTAAAGTTTTGGTGACTTTTATTTCTTGAAAATAGGTACCTTTTTTGGTGCCTTGGGGCGGCAAATTTTGGGCCTGTCCATACATACATATCAAACACTAGATTATAAGTGTATTTCACTGTGTATTTTATTTGTTCGCGTGTTCTGTAATTATTTTAAAACTAATTTACAATGTCAATGCAAAAACAATCTCTAGCAAGTGATTTTTAAGTCTTTTTCCTAATAACATCCGATACAAGATGCACACGAACTGACTGATATTACCATACTATTGTTTTATAAACAAACGGAATTATATAAAAACAGCGTGGGGTCAGCTGTTACTGTTTATTGGGATTCCGATACATAAAGTCGAAAATCGTGGAATAAAACTTATATCGCCGAGTAAGTTGTGTTGATTCGGCCCAACGGGCGTCGCGAAATGTGCGAACTTGGCCAAAAAATAACTTCTTGTGTTTTAAATAATAAAAATATATTATTGTATACTTGTCTTAAAGTTTTATGTATATACGAGCTTTTGCCCGCGGCTCCGCCCGTGTGAATGAGTTTTCCCGGGATAAAAAGTAGCCTATGTGCTAATCCAGGACATGATCTACTTGTGTGCCAAATTTCATCGAAATCCGTTCAGTAGTTTTTGCGTGAAAGAGTAACAAACATCCATACATCCATACTTACAAAATTTCAGTTTCAGTTTAAATAAAATTTAAGATAATATGGAATCGTTAGTCAAATTAGAATACTTAATCTTATTTGTGACGTTTCGAAAAAAGGAAAAACATATTTTTATTAAGAGATAATGATGATTCTTCTAAGTCGTATAACTAGACCTTGTTCCGTGTAAAAAAAAAACAATTTACGTAAGAATTACTTGCTATTAATTCGATATACAATAAGTTAAACCTACGCATTCAATAATCTGCCAACACTACAGTTTACCCGGTCGGTAACGTGTATCCCTAACAAAACGGTCGGTACGTTGCCCAAATATTCCGTGGTACAGTCAGCATGTAAAGTACACTTGACCTACTTTATATTGTGCGAGTGAGATAGCATTCTGACAACTACCAGACGTAGTGAAGGCGATGTTGTGATGTAGGGTTGTCAGGAAAGGGCGAAATTCGTGGATGTAATTTTTATGTGCAAAAGGATCGATGATTTTAAAGTATTAGGAAGTGTTTAATTAGAACTTTATATTAGAAAAAATTGCAGATAAATACAACTTAAATTTTGAGTGTATGATTATATATATATTTTTTTGTATTTTTTTACGCATGCATGCATGCTCACGCCTTTTATCCCCGAAGGGGTAGGCAGAGGCGCAACTAGTGCACCCACTTTTCGCCAAGCGTATTCCGTCCCATGATGTGACTGCCTCGGTGGCGTAGTTGTATTACGGTACGACTGCAAGGCTGAGGTCTCGGGTTCGATCCCCGGGTCGGGCAAAGTGATATTGGATTTTTCTATTCAGTAACCGCCCGGAGTCTGGAATTAGTATTTTTTTACGTATCCATATTTAAAGAAAAGTTGGTTAGAAACGTTTCTTTTAAAACCTTTCTAAAAACCCGTTTTACTACATTATCAAATCTAACTTTACGGTATAGTATCGTTTCTAAACTACATTTTAACTTAACAAAGTTAACCCTTACTATGTCCGAAACGATTGAAAAGCTACAAAGTAAATCAATAATCCTACAATAACCGATAGAAAGCGCCAAACCGTTTATCCGACAGTCGCAGCCCTAAATAAAAACAATGTTGCCACAGTCCACACTAATCCGCAAGTTTGTCGACGCGAAATATTCGAGTAAATAAAATTATCGAATAATGATAAATCGATTTGAAAACGAAAATGAAAGATACTATAGTTTTTCTATCTACTAGATTTGCTATGATAGATAGATAGATGTGTTAAGAAAGTTGAGCAAACAAAAAACTTTCTGGCATTTAGATAAGGCAAGAGAATCGAGATACGTTAATGTACGAGATGGTAGCAAGATTGTATCTGTAGATACTGCTTTTTAAGTAATACTGTAGTACTGTAATACTGTACTTAGTAAAGCGACGATAGCCTAGTTGGGAATGGAACGGTCTGCCGAGACAATGTCCGGAGGTTCAAAACCCAAGGCACACACCTATGACTTTTCGAAGTTACGTGTGTATTGTTATCAATTATCGTTCGCTTTAACGGTGAAGGAAAACATCGTGAGGAAACCTGCATACCTAAGAAGTTCTCTGAATTTCGAAGGTATGTAAAGTCCGCCAACCCGCACTAGGCCAACGTGGTGGACTAAGGCCTTAACCCCTCTCAGTAGTAGAGGAGGCCCGTGCTCAGCAGTGGGCAGTATATAATACAGGGCTGATTGCATTGCAAGTAATACTGGAAGAGAAATCAGGTAAACTGACAGATCTGCAAGTATGACTATGATATCAGGAATATAACAAAGATATACGCAAAGAAATCTCTAAAGAAGTTTATATTACCAGGAGAATGTTAAGCTGAAAGGTCTTTAAATTTGCCTTCAAATACAAATCACTTTAATTTAACTCGCACGTTACAACCCTATCTCTAAACGTCAGTCAACAATGTTGTCATACTAATCCATACGTGCATCCTAAAAGCTGAATATTCGAACAATTTATAGACATCGAGGAATCATTCCGATTCGTTCGGGCGAATTATTAGATTCTCCGAGAAAACATCGCGTACTCGATGAAAAATTAAATTATTTGCCGACAGTTCGATTATTGTTCAATTCGAGATTCGGACGTCGTCGGTGAAGTTTTTTCTTCCGGCGTCGACTTTATTCGACGTTTAAAATTTTTCGAGAAATTGTTTGGAAAAAAATTATTTCTTTATTTAAAATTTCTTAAATACCATTTTGTGGCATCGCCTTTTTTTACGCTTAGAGATGTTTTTGTGTTACCGAATTTACTTAATTTCAAAGTGTGCATAGGGTTCAAAATTAAAAGTATGAAATAACTCAATATGTAGTGTATAATATATAGAGAAGCCTCAAATCTTACAACATGGGGTCCTTCAAGCGGAGCGTGAAGAAGCAATTAGCAGGCCGGCATAATTGTGTCGACCGTTAAAGGATAATCTTATCCCTTGCCGGTTGACATTTTTTTTGGACTTCACTTCGCTTAACATCAGGTGCGGTGAAGTCACTTTACGAGCCAAGTTAAAAAAAAATCTATAATATTTTAATTAAATTATTGTAGTGATAATTTCATACAAAAATACTTTGTATTATACTCAGCCTCCCATTCATCCACTATAGAATTAAATTATCTCATTAACTTTCTCTTTTGACCTAAAAAATACATTTCCCAATCCAATTAAACATTTCTAAAGCGTTAATTAGTAAACAGACTAAGTTCCGTCAATAAATTGCGTTTTATTGGTAATTATTCCGTAATATAGGAGAAAAACTCGTAGGGCCTAAAAAATTTGTGGAAATTAAAGAAGTCCCTTCCTGACCTTAATATATTTAACTGTCGAGATAACGGCGAAATGAATACGTGTTCCAAATTTAACTTGGTATACTTTTTTTATAAAACTGATATTAAGCGGTACGCTTGTCTGTTTTAAGTTGTATTCGGTTGTATCGGGGTCTCGTGTTCGATCCCTGGATTGGGTAAATTTTGGGTTTTCTAATCAGTGTTAGGCCAAAGTGTGGTATGGTGCCCGATATGGCGATGGGCTCGCCACCTATTACATGATACTTACACAATTCGCGAAATGAGGTACAACACTAATTAACCCTAAAAAGGGAAAACGATTATTATTTATTGATTTATTCACTCGTTTTTGCACACGAGTATCACAATTTATAGAAAGAATAACAAAAAAAAAACAAGTACAAATGGCGGTCTTATCACTCTAGGCAATATCTTCCAGACAACCAAGGGATGGATATAAGAATAGGAGATAGAGAGGGCAGTCTAGTGAATAGATAATAATAAGGATGATATGTATCTACATACAAACATAGCATCACGCTTTTCCCCTTTTCAGTGGTAGGCAGAGATGTATCACATTCACATTCCACACGCTATGCTAGGTCCCATGTAATAGGGGGCGGGCATATTGACATTTACCCGGCATATATCGGAATATGTATCTAATGACTGCCTTGGTGGCGTAGTTGTATTATGGTACGACTGCAATGCTGAGGTAACGGGTTCGATCCCCGGGTCGGGCAAAGTGATATTGGGTTTTTCTACTCAGTACCCGCGTATGGAATTTGTGTCCGATATGGCGATAGGCTCGCCCCGTATCACATCATGGGACGGAATACGCATGGCGAAAAGTGCACTAGTTGCGCCTCTGCCTACCCCTTCGGGGATAAAAGGCGTGTGTATGTATGTATTTATGTAATAAATTTCCCAATATTACATCAAAATATCCATCTCCAAATTTCTCATGCTGACGCTACCGAGACGCTATTACGTTCTGTAATTGCAAGAGACGTTTGGCTCAGCGCCTAATATGGCCGCATCCTTATGTCCGTCCGTACGAATATCGTCTTACATATGCGCATATATTAATACAAAATTGACGTTACAAAAGTCAAGTAATCAGTAGGTGGGCGTTATTATAGTAAAGATAGGCATTGTGTGCGTCAATAATGTGTCTATTTTTGCCGCTGAGCGGTGCTGGTGGCGAATAGAAGATGACATGACGGGACGAGCATGCCGCTCGCCTGATGGTAAGCGATACGACCGACCATAAACAGTACCAACATCATACAGAACTTAAGTACTGCGTGGCACTCCACTGCGCTCGTCATCCTGTGACATTAGGCTGCCTGCAATGTAGTTCAAACCGGAACACAATAGTGCAAGCACACTGCTGGCGGTAGAAATAGACATTGCGGTGGTACCCACACGGCCCCTCGCATACGAGAGACCTACCACCAGTGATATGATAATAATTTAAGGTCCTGGAATGCAGTCACATAAGTAAATCATAAGGCTCCTTAATCGTAAAGTTACCCTACTCCTGAGTGCTATAGGCTACTTTTTATCCCGGGAAAATATAAAGCGGGTCTTTTATACCGGGATTTACATGCGGGCTGAGCCGCGGGCAAAAGCTATGTATTAATAAAAAGCAATACAATAAATGCATCCACTCTTACAGGAAACATACTGTTGTTAATAAGGTTTATTAACTGAAACAATGGGAGTTATGCTAATGTACAGTCAGCCACAAAAGTAGCTGAACAAAATTAAAACTTAAAATCGGCTATACGCATAAAGATTATTTATTTATTTTAGTATAACAAACAACTGCACAACAAAGTTTACAAACGATAGTAGATATCAACATTTACATAATGTTCAACCCCCAACATTATCCACAGTTAGTAGATACACAAATTGAAAAAGAAAAGAAACATAAATGAGAAGATAGACAATTGCAATGCAATGCAATAATGAAAAAAATAACACAAAAGAGTATAGGCGATTTGAACTTTTGAATTTGCTTAGCTAATTATGTAGGTGACTGTACATTGGCGCAAACTGTGATATTATTTTTAATTGGATAGTCGAGGAGCTCATTTTAGATTTTTTATTGTCTTATTTCCCGGCATTTTTTCAATCTCGGTAAAGTGGCTTTTTATGGTAAGTGGAATAAAAAAAATAACCAGCGAGAAACGTTGACGCAGTTATTTCGACCATTTTTAATAAAGGCACGGATTTCTACCGGTCACACCGGTCTTAACCTATTGCCGATTTAAAAACCAAGTAATCCTTCAATTTGAAAAAACACACCTCAAATTGCGAGTATCTAGGATTTCCGATCGATATGGCGACAGGCTCATCCCACATCATGGGAAGAAATAAGCTGAACAAAAAGTGAGCGCACTAGTTACGTATCTAACTACGCCCTCGGAGATAAAAGGCGTCTGTGTGACACTGGACCGATAAAGCGTAAATAAAAGTAATACGAGACCCGTTTACATATAAACACGATTTTCACCCTTTATTTAAAATCGTCTGAATACGAAGACGTGTGAAGGAACTAGTTTTTTCCATTTCAATCCAGTTTGAAAGACCAAGTATTTGCAAACGGCCGACACAATAGAGCCAGTCCGTGATGTAAGAAACGAGGGGCTAAAATGGATGCGGCATTCTGATTTTTATTATTTTTAAGCACGGTCTGGCACGACACACACACACACATTTATATTTAATATTAATTTTAAGTTAATAAAAAACAATATCTACATATATATAAATTATTAATAATAAAGTTTCTCCCTCTCTTGAAATGTTGCCGTGCCCGACAGGGTCCACGATTATGTCACGTGTCTATTTCATTGTAAGATCTTTATGTATGGAATGATTGTGGAGTGCAATAAACTTTGAATTTGAATTTAAATTCGAGTAAGCGGTTAGAAATGATCTTAAGCCTATAAACAGCCACAATATCAGAAGAATTATGGATGCGTGGGCCATCTTGAAGGAAAGGAATTGGATTAATTGCACTAAGTATCCTTTTCAAGGCTTTTCCAGATATAATTTGTCCTAGTTTTTTTCGACCAACCTCAGTCTGTCGTTAAAACTCTCTCTGTGCGATGCAGTCTGACCAAATCTTGTTAGAAAAGCACAATGATGATCGACCTAGGATTAATAGGATAGGATGAATAGGATTAATATTTACCATCGTATTGTCTCATAAAAATAAAAACTAAAACAAATAAGTACAACAATAAATACATAAGTGTTTTTTATTACCGTTGCGTTCCCTGTACAATTATTAGTCAAGTTTATCTCAACTCTACAAAAACCCACGAGGGCGTTGTTTCAACTTTACAAAGTTGGTGACATTTGACTTTTTGTACGTAGCACTCTCGGGGGATCGGTCACTCATGTACTTGATATTAAGATTAATGTTTCTTTTTCACCTATTGAGGGACCGTATTTTAGTATAAGCTAGGCGTTGCTTGCGGCTCCGTTCGCATATATTTTTCCAGGATGAAAATAGGTTGACTGGTAGAGAATGCTTTCGGCATTAAGTCCGCTTTTGCATAAAATACATACAATCACGCCTTTTATCCCCGACGGGGTAGGCAGAGGCGCAACTTAATGCACCCATTTTTCGCCATGCGTAATCCGTCCCATGGGGTGATTGGGGCGAGCCTATCGAGCCTTTACGTAACGATGTATTCAGTGCAAATTATAATAAATAAATAAAATAGTCTATAATATGTTTATTAAGAAACTGTATGCCTTTCATCTAAATTCATTCAGAATTTCTGTTTGAATTCTTACAAACATCCAAACATTTCCGAAACTGGCCTTTAAAAAATTTGTAAGATATCACATAATCCATTAATTTCCCTACCTTTGAAAGTACCCTCAATTCATCCATGCCGCATCCAAACTTCAAAACGCGATGGCGCTGACACACAGTGCTGAGAGCAATCATGGCTCACATACTGTGCATGTGGGCCGATAACACGGCCCGTTCTCTCGGGCATTGCTATATTACTCTGGCGTTAATCTTATCAATGTACTGGTTCAGTTGTATTGTAAAATAGGGTAGATGAGTACTTTTTTTAAATACATTTATCAAATTGTATGCCATCCAAAAATAACGGAAAAAGAATTTTCAAAATCGGCGCAATAACAAGTATGTTATAAAGCCTTGAAATTTGGTGGAACGGGTAGTTGTTAAACAACAGTTATATCAGACTGTGACGTCAACGAGTGCCACCGGCCGTAATGCTGCGTGCGTGCGAAATAGATAGCACGATATCTCCCAAATTCCCACTTTTGTTCACAACAATATTTCAAATAAGTATGAATAACTGCTTTATTTTTCAACCAATTTCGATGCTGATTTCACAGAAGAATTTCTTGTTTGTAATATTTTCTGTTACATATAAAATAATGTCTAAAATCAAACATAGGAAACTGCCCTATTGGTGACGTGTCGGGTTCGATCCCAGGTCAATTAAGTTTTTTCATATGGTGGAGGCCCCAGGGCAGCAGCCCCGCTTGACCTCCCCCAAATCCGGCCCTGGTTAATGTTATTGTACTGATAAGGTGCGCGCTTAATTACTGCAATGAGAAGCGCTAAAAGGCTTCATAGAGAGATAAATTGAAAATACCACTGAAATTAGCCTGATATGGTATACCTTAGTCTTCACATGCTGTGAAGGCTAAGTTTTGGATTCTAACCCTACGTTGGAAAATCGGATTTGATAGTTTTTAAAAGAAATTTCTTGGACATTCCATGTCAATTGTTAAGTCAAAGGAGATGTCCGTTTTTGTATGGGTGCTGGGCCTCAAAATCTAACCAGGCTCAAAATTTGGATCTTGATCAAGAAATATGGATCTTGGATCAATAAAAAGAACATTTTTAGACCCCCTCCATTTATAACTAACTTTTTTAAAACGTTCATATTAAATGCAGTTCTTAAGCAAAATAAAATTACATAAATCTCAAAATCGGAGGACTTTAAAATTATACGATTTATTGTAAAGGCCTAGTTTTTGGTAGTATTATCCAAATATGTATAATAAAGAATCTAGGTTAAAATTTAAAAGCCCGTTTTTGGACATGTCCTTTTAAACAAGGTTTCTTCCATTCGTTTTTAAAGCTTATGGCATTATTATACCTACATGTTATATCAGCCACTATCATATATATATATATATATATATATATATATTTATCCCGCAAACAAACTTCCGTCCGCTGAAGGTGAAAGTGCATTTAAACTGGCGTCCACCAGCTTTTGACGTCCGCATACCGGACGCCACTTTTTTGGCCAGTGTCACTTAGGTCCTATTGGTCCTGGCTAGCTGTAGAACAAAAATCGATGGAAGCCAAAAACTCGATCCATTGGCTGCAATTATATATTGGATAGTTCACGAAAAAATCTCTGCCGGGGTGAGGCGCTGCTGCAGCGCGTATATCGACAGCCGTATACCTCGGTAATTTTCTGACGACGATTCCGCGTATTTGGCGTCCGCAGTTGCGACGTTGCCAGCTCGCTCATTAAATCTGTGTCAATAAATCATAACATACCGCAAGCAACACAATATTCACCATCGCAGATCATTATATGGACGTCCAATAGCTATATGCGGATGTCCGATAGCTGTACCATACCATACCACCAGCCCTGTATTATATACTGCCTACTGCTGAGCACGGGCCTCCTCTACTACTGAGAGCGTTTATGCCTTAGTCCACCACGCTGGCCTTGTGCGGGTTGGCAGACTTCAAATACCTTCGAAAATATTTTTTGGGTAATTCTCAGGTATGTAGGTTTCCTCACGCTAGATAATTGATAAACAATACACACATAACTTTAACAAAATCGAGGTGTGTGCCTTGAGTTTTGAACCGGCGTACATCCGTCTCGTTAAACTGTTCCATTCCCAACTATCGTCCAGCTGCTAGCTAGCTCATATACGGACGTCTAATACCTATATATGGACGTCCAATAGCTATATACAGACGTCCGATACCTGTACACAAACGTCCAATAGCTATATACGGACGTCTAATACCTATATACGGACGTCCAATAGCTATATACAGACGTCTAATTACTATATACGGACTTTCAATTACCAAAAGTGGACGATAGCCTAGTTGGGAATGGAACGGTCTGACGAGACGGATGGCCGCAGGTTCAACATTCAAGGCACACACCTCTGATTTTTCGAAGTGACGTGTGTATTGTTAATCAACTATCGTTCACTTTACCGGTGAAGGAAAACATCATGAGGAAACCTACATACCTGAGAATTTCTCAAAAATAATTTCGAAGGGATTTAAAGTCTGATAACCCGCATTAGGCCAGCGTGGTGAAGTAAGGACTCAACCCTCTCAGTAGTAGAGGAGGCCCGTGCTCAGTAGTGGGCAGTACATAATACAGGGCTGGTATGGTATGGTAATAGTTATATACGGAGGTCCGATAGTTGTACACGGACGTCCAATAGTTATATACGGACGTCTAATACCTATATATGGACGTCCAATAGCTATATACAGAAGTCTAATTACTATATACGGACTTCCAATAACCAAAAGTGGACGATAGCCTAGTTAGGAATGGAACGGTCTGACGAGACGGATGTCCGCAGGTTCAACACCCAAGGCACACACCTCTGATTTTTCGAAATTGTGTCTATTGTTTATCAATTATGCCCACCGCTGTGGATGCGTTAGCGTGGTAGACTAAGGCCTAAACCCTCTCAGTAGAAGAGGAGGCCCGTGCTCAACAGTGGGCAGTACATAAAACGGGGCTCGTATGGTATGGTAGTAGTTTAGAATTTTCCTTTAGTCTTGTTTCACCGGGTGCATGTGCTCCAAATATTCATAAATACGAATGTATAAACTGTGGATAATGTTGTTAGTTGTACAATTATCTCCTATATGTAATCTTATTTGTATAAAACTTATTGTACAATTGTTTTTTATACCGGATAAATAAAATAAAAAATACGTGTGGCACTCGGAGACTGCCGCGGTAAAGCTATTGCATAGCATTTTTTATCACAAATTTTGATTGAATAAACACAAATTCGATCTTACGCTTACCACATAAAGTAGATTTTTTAACGCGAGAAACGCACGTTTAGTCTTGTTATTGATAAATGTCAGAAATGCAGTGGTCATCACAACCAAAGTAGAATAAATCAAAATATGAAAAAATAATGTTACGTTCGATTCTTTTGTACTCGTGCCGTGCCAACGCTGGGGAAATAGCTTCTACGCAATGTATTTAAGGTTCATATTAGATTAGTAAGAAATGGTTTTAATGACTTTAATAAATAAAATAAATAAAAATATACTCGTTTCAAGAATTATAGCATCGACGCATTGTATTTAAGGTTCATATTAGTAAGATAAAAAAGATGTCAGGTTATTTTCGTTACGGAATTTCTGGATTCGGTCTCCACGCTCAAGGCCTGCATTAGAAGCTATGCAATAGCTTAAAAATAAAAATAAAATAGTCATATGCGGAGGTCCGATAGCTGTACACGGACGTCTAATAGTTATATACGGACGTCAAATAGCTATATACTGACGTCCAATAGCTATATACAGACGTCCGATAGCTGTACAAGGACATTCAATAGTTATATACGGACGTCCAATAGCTATATACAGACGTCCAATACCTATATACGGACGTCCAATAGCTATATACGGACGTCCAACAACTATATGATAACGTGGCAGACAGGTAAGTGGCCCCCCTGATAGGAAGCGATTCTCACCACCTACGGATGCTTGCAACACCAGGGGTATCACCCTCAAGCAGCCGCTCAAAATGAACACTTCCCCATGAAGTCTGGCGACCTTACTAATTCTGCATCACCCAAAGGTTGACTGTTAGAGAATGCCTCAGGCATTAAGTCATAAGTCACCTGTATTCATTTACTGTATACAAAGTTGAAATAAATAAATAAAGTCCGTTCAGTAGTTATTGCGTGAAAGAGAGACAAAACAATCAATCCATCCATCTATCCTCAGTTCAATAAAGAAGATTTCATATTTACAATTTTAGAAGGATAGGATAAGATACTCGTAGGTACATATATAAATATCGGGCATCCGTTCAGGTATAGCTCCTACGAGTAGATTTGAAGTTGAAACGGTATACAAAAGACAATGCGACAAGCGATAGTAAAAGAAAGAGATAAGTAAATCCAAAGCTGGCAACGTCGCACTCCCAAATACCAACCATCCTGTGAGGACGTTAAATAGGCGACGCATTAGGTATATCATGATCAATAAATCCAGGAAACCAAAAATCTATGACCATGTAGCGGGGTTCAAAAATGTCTGGGCATGACTGCAAAAAGAATATTGCCCCAAATAAAATTGCAGGAAAATAAAATATCCCATGAAGCAGAAAATCGAAAAACTAAGCAATATTCACAAAGACATCCTAAAAAATTTAAGTGGAACTGGGGGACGCCGTAATGATGCACAGCGTGCATGAAGCCAAATGCGTTGCTGGATGTAAATATATATATATATATATATATATAATGTTTTGGGCTTGCACCAAATCACAACATTATGCTGAGTGGTCACCTACCTGTCACAGCCACGACCAGCTAATTTCATTATTTTGATTGCATTGGATTGCCTATTAATAAATTTTGATAGGCAAGCCAATGTATTATTAGTTTTGTTTTTATTTTATTTTTTTATCATTTTGGTACTCTTTAGTTTTGATTTGTGTTTAATATTTTTTGTTCTGTTATTTCATGCCAATTGTTTTGTTCGGTTGTGTGTTGTGACTAATAAATCGTTTTTCTTTCTTTCTTCTTTCTTTCATATATATATTTTTATGGCTTTGAATGACGAGGCGAGCATGCCGTTCGCCTGATGGTAAGCGATACGACCGCCCATAAACAGTAGCAACACCATCCAGCACCTTGAGTTACTAAGTACTGTATGGCATTCCACTGCGCTCGTCATCCTGAGACATAAGATGTTAAGTCTCATTATGTCCAGTAGTTACACTGGCTACAATGTCCTTCAAACCGAAACACTAGGTAGGTTAGCTAGGCTAGGGCCTGTAGTGTCCTCACCGGTGAGGATCGCGACGCGTTCCTCCCATTATTTTAATAAAATGATGTCCTTTTTATATCCCCTTTCCTGCCAGCCCGAGCTGTTTTTTTTTTGTTTTTGTTTATTTCTTATCATAGATTTACTCCCAATAAAAATGTCGGTAGTTATATAAGTGACCATTGGTATTTATAATAATTATTAATATAATCAATTTAATGTATCTTGACTTATCATAAGTGCAACTATGTTCGCCTACGTGATGAATAAAGTATTTTATTTTTTTTTTATTTTAAAAACAGTTATGTTACAAACAATTAATTTGTCTATTACTGCCGCTAAGCAACAAGCACTTCTAAGGCTCCCTAGTGCTACTCCAATCATTCAATTAAAAGCTCACAACTAAAAGCATTCGCAAATCAAATCGATTTTAATAACATCTCGAATGTTTGTATCGAGTGGTTTTCAATGATGCATATCTTTTGTACATCGCAGCGAAGGAATATCGGATGAAGTTTCTCACAAAGAAACTGAGAATACTTGAATGTTCACATTGGACTTGCTGATTTATTATTTTACTGTTGCGAACATTTTAGTGCGAGGGAATTGTATGGGTGTTGGGGGGTAAAAACTTGGAGAAATGTGCTTTTGAATTCTAAAATATCGACCATAATTATAAACCTATTCTCGACATGTTAACGATCGTAAAGTTGCATTGATGCGATTCATCCGTCATTCTTAATCAATCCATACTTCCATACTTATTTTATACTAGATTCTGCTCGCGGCTCCGCCCGCGTTTATGTGTTTTTCCGGGATAAAAGTCCCGCTTTATATTGCCCCGGGATAATTCACATATTGTCACTGTAAACAATAAATATCAATTTCATTTAAAAATTACAGACCGACGTTTATTGGCAAATTGTATTAAAGTATGCATAGTGATGTAGTTGAATTATTTCTATAGTCACCTTAATGGGAAAGTAGCAAGTGCTGGGAAATTTAGTAAGGTTGCGGTCAGGTTGATAGCGGGGATTATGTAGCGATAAGGCGAAAGTAGTAAAACACTAATATAGTCTTTTTTGTCGAATTTACGAAATATGTGATCGATTATAATGTGTAGAGACTATTCCGTAATCACACCCTTGCGAGAAAGGCACGTACTTATGACACAAATTATTCAAATAGGAATGAAAGAAGAAATGTAAATTGTTGATGGTAGTTGTTTTTATACTACACTAGCTTGGACCCGCGGCTTCGCCCGCATGAAAGAGTTTTTGCTGGATAAAAGTCCCGCTTTACATTTTCCCGGGATAAAAAGTAGCCTAAAACCTAGCCAGGGTCTCAAACTATCTGCATACCGAATTTCATCGAAATCCGTTCTGTAGTTTTTGAGTTTATCGCATACACATTTTGTCACTTCTTTTTACCCCTTTTGGGGTTGAATTTCGCAAAATCCCGTCTTAGTGAGCACCTACGTCCTAAAATAAAAACGCAAATCGCTAAAGCGCCCATCCCCCGCTACTCGCTAACACCGCGACCACACCCCAATCATACACTAACGTATTATTTTAACGTGTGAATTGCCGCAGATGTCAAACAATGCGACATTCATTTCAAACTATTTACAAATTAATACATATACTCGTAATAGTCCGGCAAATGCATTGTTATTAGTCGCGGTTCGATTCCCCGTCTATTGTCACGGTTATGATGTGTTTGGTAATATGAGGTATAAAGCTATAACTTTAAAATATGAGGTTATGAAAACAATAATGTTTTGATGACTTATGATTTTTTTTTACTAGATGGTAGGTTTCTCGATGAATGCCTATTTCTATCACCAATAAAAATACATAGCCTCACGCCTTCTTTTTTCAGAGGTGGGCAGAGGTGTAACACACGAAATAACAACAATGAAATGACCATGGTAAAACCGCAATTTAACTTCATTTACTCTACAAGAATATATTTCAATAACCGTATAAAAAACTATTAAAAGTAAACAATTTAAAATAAAATACTCATTCATAAAAACCAAATAAAAAGTCACCCCTACAATCCGCCCCCAATAAAAAACTCATAGAACAACTGTCCGACAGTTTCCGTTGTACACCCCTTAACAACCGCAAAAACAATAAAAAATATTAAAACCCCTAAAGAAACATTCGCCCCTTGTAACGTATAGTTTGACAGCACAGATGCGTGGGGGCGTGAGTGGTCAGTTGTAACGATTTACAAGCTTCATTGGGTTCTAGGTTTGATTCTTAGGTCGGAAAATCTGTGTGATATAATAAATCGTTCGAGAAATGAGAGTACATTTTACATAACATTAAAAAAAAGAGATTCAGAATTCAATACCCAATGTTATTCCTATAAGTCAGAGTTTTTCAACGTCGCGAAGCTTCTATAGGAGGATCGGAAGAGGTCACGAAAACTACCTCAGTATAAAAAAAAAAAGTTTAAAAATATAAGATATTAGTCAATTGGCGACGTAATCGATGTAAAAAAATGTGTTAGCTATATATTTATCCGAATTTTAATTATACAATTTCGTATGGATTGAATATTAACATAATAAAATACATGAAAAAAGCTAAGGGCCGGGGTGGGGGAAAGGGCGTTTTTTTTTTTTTTATCTATAGCTCGACAAAGTGGCTTCACTGCACCTGATGGTAAATGAAGTGAAGCCCAAAATAATGTCGACCGGCAAGAGATAAAAATCCCTGGTCGGTCGGCACATTTATGTCAGCCTGCATAATTGCTTCTTCACGCTCCGCTTGAAGGACCCTAGGTTGTAGGAAGGAGGGAACACGTACGCGGGCAAACTGTTCCACAGCTTAATGGTGCGGCAGAAATATGAATTACCGAAAAGTAATTAATTACCGTTTCTGGTTATCGAAATATTTTTTCATGCTAGAGAGGTCGTGTCATGAGTAATGTTGAAAAATACGGATATAAGTTACTAATTACATCTTTATATGTGTATGGTTTGCCAAAATGAACTTTGGACTTTATTTTATAACTAGCATTGCGCGCGGCTTCACCCGCGTGGAAAAGTTTTCCGGAATAAAAAGTAGCCTATAGCACTCAGGAGTAATGTAGCTTCCTATTAGTGAAAGAATTTTCAAAGTCGGTCCAGTGCTTCCTGAGATTAGCGCGTTCAAACAAACAAACAAACTCTTCAGCTTTATATAATAGTATAGAAGTATAGATTCTCACATAATTTGCGCCTCTACTTACCCTTTTGTGAATACAAGTGTATATTAACCGTTTTATAAAAACGCACGTCAAAGCGATAATATAGGATCCCCTATTGACAGCTGTATTTTTCTTGCAATTAAAAAATTTGCTATGTACAGTCAGCAGCATAAGTATCTGTACAAAATCAAAATTAGGAATTAGCCTATATACGCGTTAAGTTAAAATTAAACATTTTTTTCTTCGTTTAAAGTAAAGTAAATCTCTATTATTTTATTTTTGTGAAGAGAAATAAAAGATTAGTAAGAACACAAAAGTATGTAAACAGTTTGAAGTTTTTAATTTGTTCAGCTACTTATGCTGCTGACTGTACATATGCAACAAAAAATTATGCCGGCCTACTTAATTGCTCTAATAGAACCCTATGTTAGAAGATGCGGTTCGTGTAGGACATGAAAAGTGGTTCCATTATAAATATCTAAATGGCACTTCGGACGTTTGCAAATTATAGATGTTTATATGTCATGTACTGTCTAGGCCATGTAGGTCGTGAACCAGTAAGGTCCTGGCTTCGATTCTCGGTTTGAATAATAAGTACTTAAGTTTATTGTTTTTTATTGCATTGAATGACGTTCATACAGCATGCCGTTCGCCTGATGGTACGCGATACGAACACCCATAAACAGTAGCAACACCATCCAGCACCTTGAGTTACTAAGTACTGTATGGCATTCCACTGCGCTCGTCATCCTGAGACATAAGATGTTAAGTCTCATTATGTCCAGTAGTTACACTGGCTACAATGTCCTTCAAACCGAAACACATCATTGCGTGCATACTGCTGCTTGGCGGTAGAAATAGACATTGCGGTGGTACCCACCCAGACGGACTCTGACATATAAGAGACCTACCACCAGTGAGTGGTAGGTCCAGTGTTTGGCTGCTACTTCGCTTTCTATCGTGTGACTGAAATTAATTTTGCCTTAGAGTACACTATTTGCATTGCTACCTACCCTTTATATCCAGGCGTGAACTTTACTATATTGTTATTTATTAAGGTAATATAGAGTCGCATGAAAATAAAATACTTTAGACCAAAATAATACCATTCGCTAGAGATAGGTCTAAAAACCCATCGCTAAATTGCCCGTTTTAAAACTCAAACACCGTTTTATTTTGCCATTTCCACTAGAAGTGAAATCTCATAAGCCGTGACACTATTCAATAAAACGTTACAGCGAACGCTATAAAAATAACGGTTTTATGTCGATAAAAAAAGCGCGTTATCGATGTATTTCGTTGCGCCTTCGTGTGGAAAATGAAAACTAAATAAAACTGGGCCCGCTCTCCGTCGTCAAATATTGTCAGAAGGGCATCTGCTATCAAAACTTTACGCCGGTCCTCACGGGACGGCGATGTGTGGAGGCTGGATACGTTATTTGTCTCGCAATTTTACGATAAATAAAGTCTTTCATCGTTTTTAGCTTGTCTCGTCACTATTGTATTTAAATAAATAAAATTGATTCAAAATATTTAAAAAGAGAACAAGTTTAAATAATATTTTAATTGAATTGCTGAGGTAATTAATTGAATTTTCGAATTTCGAATGCTTGTTGCAGAGATGATTAGAAGGGCAGGTGAATTACATTATTAGATCTTGCATTGATAATAACCTATTCAATTATGATATTGAATGGATTTACATTAATTATGAAATTACAAGCGTGGGATTATATCAAGCAATTATATTAATTGTACATAGATAAATACAGGTAAATGTATTTATTATTATAATTTTAAATATTTTTTATTTTATCAGTGATTTACGAATAAAAAACTGGATTGTTACCGTTACAAAATTATGTATCAAAGCGTATCGTAGATAATTCGAAAATGAATTTTCTGACCGTACAAAAGGGTTGCTTTATGTTTTTCTTTCATTCGCGACCACTTGAACACAGAAACTTGGAGTGTGAACGGAATTGTTCAGAAATTGCGTGTATTTTATGATTTTTTCTTCAAATATTTAGATGTTGAAATTGTAAATTCATGGAAAATTATGTTACGAAAATCAAGTTTAGGTTTTTCTGAATTATTTAGAACTTTTTTTCGTGGGTGTTAAACTTGATTTCGCTACCACCAATAGGAGGGTGAATGGAACGGTTTCTTGGTTTCACCGGTCTCACGGCCCAATGTCAACACTCGGGAGTATACCATCATCCGAGCGAGCATTGGACCGAGTCCCTAACCCTATGTACACCCTACACCGGCATACCAACCAAAACCCGCGGTGGGCTTCTTCGTCGCATACGAGATGGCGCCGGGGTATCTTGCACTAAAATTATTTAGATCCTGACCTTTCAGTTTTATGCTCATATATAATACAACTTGAGCAAACTACGACTTAGTAGGGAATTTTTGTAGGTGTAAGTGTAGCTTATTTCTATAGTGACACTTGCAAGCCGCTGTGCATATGGTAGGCCACACGACAGCTTATAATCAGTAGATCAAACTTTAACACAATCATCATCATCATCATCATCAGCCACATGACGTCCACTGCTGAACATAGGCCTCCCCCAAAGACAATAGTACTAGTAAAATGGTCCTGGGTGGAACTTGAAATTTGCGATGGTACAAACTCGCTGGATACAACTTCTGACTAATCGGTCTGGAAATTTTTAAGGGTGCCCTATATTCACCAGTGGACTTCCAAAGGCTGAAGAAGAAGCTACTTACCCGAAGTCTCATAATCGCCTAGTTATAAAACCTTGAGTCATAAGCCGTGTCCAGTGGAAGCCCAATCCATGACCACACATGTGTTCATTTCCAGTACTGTTCCGAAAAATTGACGTCAATTCCTTCTGACAATGTTTTTCCTCAACTTGACATATTGGATTTATTGCGTGTCCCGGATCATTATATAAATATATATCATTGTGTAACAGGCGAGTTGTTGAAGCGATACTGGTGGGATACCACATCAACACTAATGGTAGGATTCGTTGATATTTGTGTTGGGTTTGGGTTTTGTGGGATTGAATGTCCTTCGTAGTTACAGGATATATCTTAAAGTGGGATTAAGACTGCAGTGTATATATTTAAATGTCTGAAGCAGTAATTGTACCTAATAATACTTACTTCTGACGCCTTAGTGTGATGAGATCACTGGAGTAATAATATGAAATATTGACTGCCTCGGTGGCGTACGGTACGACTGCAATGCTGAGGTCTCTGGTTCGATCCCCGGGTCGGGCAAAGTGATATTGGATTTTTCTATTCAGTATCAGCCCGGAGTCTGGAATTTGTGGCCAATATGGCGATAGGCTCGCCCCCTATCACATCATGGGATGGAATACGCACGGCGAAAAGTGGGTGCACTAGTTGCGCCTCTGCCTTCCCCTACGGAAAGAAGACGTGAGTATGCGTATGCGATTGCATGACAATCTATATTTCATATTATAAATATGGAGTTTTTGTTTGTTCCAATCCGCATCAGAAAATTCGTTCAGTCTACATCATCCCTGAGTGTTAACTGATCGCTTATCACACTAATATAAAAAGTATCCACTTTTTATACCACGGACAGAACTACGCGGGCGAAGCCGTGAGCTGATGCCTTATGATTCTAAATTTTGATGATACAATCTGGGTAATTTAAGAGTCTAATAAAAAAAATTGTCAAAACTAAAATTAGTCTTCATAAAAAATATCGTTTGTAGTGGGTGTGACTATGAGCTATTGAATATTTATGTACATTTGAATACCGTTAGTTCAATATTGTCACATATCGAAAATAATTTATCGCAGTGTCCCTTCGGTTTCACTTCGTTCGTGCGAGATTTATTGTAACTTGTTTCTGAGTTGTGAAGTTGACGTCAGAGTTGTGAATCAGAATCTGACTGGATTTGAGAATCAGCTTTCGTTGTTTTGAAGTGAGTGATTAATAGTAGGGTGAATATCTTTAGTCTTAAAATTTTAACGATTTCATGATGATCATCAGCCGCAGAAAGTCCACTGCTGAACATAAGCTTCCCCTAAAAATTTCCAGATCGATATAATTCGCAGTTCGTTTAAGTCAAAGAGTTTTTAGATCGAATAGGTAGTGGCAGAATTTTGCGGATTCAAAAAAAGAATGCTCTTAGTATAATTCGATCCAACAGATTCCGATTATTTCCGCTTTCATAATCGATTAAATCTGATGCGCGAGAAATTCGATTATTAATGAAAACATAAATCCAATTAATCGACAATAGAGATGGGCCGCGGTCCGTCCATTTGGGGGTACGGTCGGATTAATAGCTACCAAACTGGGAACCTACCGGGACTAATTGTGTTCAGTCCCTAGTTTCGCACTGCCGTGAAGGGTCAGTGCCGTGGCGAGACCGTGCGCTGGGAAAGTTTTTTTATATACGCGCATGGCATTTGGCAAAGTGACGTCACTGCAACTGACCACCACCTGCTAAGCAGAGTTGGGTTCAGATAGTGCCAACTGACGACAGGTGAATATCTCTCGCCAGTCGTCATAATTATGCCGGCCTGTTTGAACCGGATATACACAGGCTGATCCCGGAACCCGAGACAATTACGTCGTCACTTTTGCGGGCTTTAACACCCTGTGAACGGTGGTCCCTATCCGGATGAATACAAAATGTATTATACCATCAGTAAGGGTCAGTACATGATAGCAATTATACCTTTAGCTGGTAACGCAGGGTGCTTTAGATATTGTGTTTGTGAGCCTTGGAAGTTAGGTTTCCAAGCTTATGTTGACCTTTGCTATAAAAACGAAAATTAAAATGTCATGCACTGGTTGATCTGTATGTCGAATCTAAAATTTTACCTTAAACCCGGATTTACAATATATTTTAAAATTGGGCAAACATACTACAAGTTACAACAAAACACGCATGCCCACTCAATTGTAACTACAACGAACACACGACCATCGACATAATGCTTTAGAAACGCCTTTATTATCAAAATAGATATCAATTTTACGAAATCGATTACGTGAAGCTTCGGTGAACGCGCGTGACCGCCATCTTGATAAAGTTTGACAGATAGAGGGAGCCACTTTGTACGCGTTATGTGGCGGATACGCGTTGACCGACGGATTATCGTGTTAGGTTTAATGGATTTTTCTCTGTGGTGAGATGTTTTGTTTTATTGTTTTCTTTGAGGTAAATAATAAATAAATTCGGCAGAGAGACATTTTTAGGGAGTTTTGTCTTGGTAGCGCATAATCATTTTACACATATGTTTAATCTTGTGACTCAAATTTATATGTATATCATTAATTAAAACCTTATTGAATTTTAAACATACATAATCCATAGTTTATCTATATATTTGTTATGGTACACCAACAGCATATATATTGTAAAAAAATATGATATCTATCACAGGCCGATATATATGCCCCTTACAGGTATACGCATCTATTCTATAAAAAATACATGTTTCATTAAAAAAAAACAAACAAACATAATTTATATTTCTAATATTATAAACTATAATAAATTATGTAAGAGGACTGCAGAAAGTCATTAATTTTTCTTTAAAATTTGGAAATTTATCGCCAAAAATGTCCAGTTCCTCAATTTTGTTACTGAAGTCGTTGTATTCGATACACATGCGCGTAATTGGATTTTGCAATCCAAGGTTAGTACGTGATGAGTAAGTGTGAATTTTTTTTTATGCGAGATCTAGGTGGTTATTTATAACCTCATTTTGTTACCCGATAGTAAAATTAGTTTCGTGATAATTTCCAAGTGATAATACAACAAAATAATATCTCACCTAGACTAAAAAAAATCTAAATGTAAAAATATTTACCTTTTATCCAATTTCATCCGATGTAATAAAAGCATCACCAATATAATCCCCTTTTTTCCATTTTTCTTCATATGATAGAATTGTGTAAAAATAATACAGCGAGACTACGTCAGTCGATCTGTCCATTAAAGAAAGAGCTCCGCCGTCCGCATTTAGCGGAGTAAAATGATTGTTTTGAAGAAAATAGCTATTAATCCGTTAAAACCCGTGTACGATTAAAGCAAACCGATCTGTGAAGTTTTACTTTGAGTGCAGTTTTTACAATGCTTTGAAGTCGCGTTATTAGGTTACCTATAACGTTTTGAGTATTCGAGATGAGGTGAGTCGTATTTCTTTAATTTTCCAAAGTGTATGGCGAAGTTCTTACGCCTTAACCTCGGAAAGTTTAGCGCTTCGGTAATTTGAATTCAGACTGCGGTGAATTTATGTCTGGATAATTTTGAACTAGAAACTAATTAACTAAATTAATAACTAATAACACCTCATTTATGTGTACATTTTTTTTTGTACACATAAATGAGGTGTTATTAGAGGAGGAGGCCTTTACCCAAGAGAAGGGATCCATACGCAAATAAGTACTAACACTACTAACGTAATTTAAGTTATAACCTACAAATAAAAATCTAACAAAATAAACTTATATGTAAACAGCCATAAACTATCTTCTTATATGTATGGAAACAATAAAAGGCTTAAATAAATAAATAAATCAATAAATTATGTGTACATTGAAAGCTTTAAACATATGAAATGTATTTTCTTTTTCGACCCATCATTAATTTTTAACGCGTGATCAATCACTCGCCACCCATATCTGGACTTATCCTACAAATGACTTGTTTGTCCGTTGTACATAATATCAATCAGCTCCCTTATCTTTTGGCCTCTGTCGGCCTTACAATGAAATTGTTAAGGCTGTGCGACGAGCCGATCGGATACATTTATTGTTTTTATATTGAAACTAGCATTGCGCGCGGCTCAGCCCGCGTGGAATAGTTTTTCCGGGATAAAAAGTAGCCTATAGCACTCAGGAGTAACGTAGCTTCCTGTTAGTGAAAGAATTTTCAAAATCGGTCCAGTAGTTCCTGAGATTAGCGCGTTCAAACAAACAAACAAACTCTTCAGCTTTATATATTAGTATAGATTCTTAAATGTAATCGTTATAGGTTTATGGTGTTTTAACCTTTGCAATTGAATTTTAAACATCGGACGGATTGAAAATTTAAAATTGGAATTCATTCGATTACTAATTTGAATTTTATTCAGTTTGCACAATAGTGCAATATATAATTAAAAATTAATTAATTTACGCATTTATTCCGTGAAATTTGAATTCGAAATACTTAATAATATTTGACTGGTGGTAGGTCTCTCATATGTAACAGTCCGTCTGGGTGGGTACCACCGCAATGTCTATTTCTACCGCCAAGCAGCAGTGTGCATGCACTGTTGTGTTTCGGTTTGAAGGACATTGTAGCCACTGTAACTACAGGACATATTGAGACTTAACATCTTATGTCTCAGAATGACGAGCGCAGTGGAATGCCACACAGTCAGTACTTTGTAACTCAAGGTGCTGTATGGTGTTGTTACTGTCTATGGGTGGTCGTATCGCTTACCATCAGGGGAACGACATGCTCGTCTCGTCATTCAAAGCAATAAAAAAAAATCGTCCGTTGCATTGCCAATTATAGAGTTTGGTGGTATTTTAAAAACAGTTTAATCGGATTGAAAAGATCATAGCCCTGTAAGTAATTAGTGTGTATAGAAAAATGCAGTATAGGAGAAATAAAATTAACAAATACAGAGACTTTCCGATTTTTAATTTATTACAGTAATTGATCCTTCTTATATGGTGTTTGAAAATAGCAAATAATTTTAAATATTTTCTATTATAAATCGATGTTCATAAAGTTATTTTAGATATTAACTCCTAAAAGATTTTAGTGTGAATAAAAATATGAGTTAAAATCTTTAATGTAGTGTTCATTGAAATAGCATTAATGGCACGAAAGAATTGCGTCAAAAATATTTTAAGAATGATTGATTTTAAAACTGGCTTTTGACATTTTCTTTTATAAAAATACAGTATTTCAAGTTGAGTATTAATATAACCACAATTCCCAAATGGTTATCAACTTTCAACGCTTTTTTTCTCGTGGCGTGTGTAAAGTGCCTCAGATGTAATAAATCATATCACTCAAAGAGGTTTCATCCCCTTCGATTGGGAATACGCGACACATACTCTTTTAATGCACGTGGCTGGATACCCAAAAACACTTTTTGACGTCAATAAATTGATAATACATTGATGGAAGAATTTTAGCTTAGAATCCATGGCAGTAAGTACCAAAATAAGTTTCATAATAGGATTAAATTAATTTACTCTACAGAAATCCGCTTCAATTTCATAAACTTTTTGTCGTTAATTATATTTTTTTTTTTTTTTTTTTTTATTACACTTTGTACACATGGTATACAGGCGGACTTAATGCCATGGGCAATTATTATTAATTATATTCAGAAAAGAATCTATAAATATCGTTAAAATACCACTCTGTATTTTTATAACTCCTACCAAATTATTTTACGCACCCTGCAGTCAAAGGAATCGAAACCGAACAGCCCCATCTGTCATATTAATATATTTTTAATTCGACCAGCTCCCGCCAGCCGTGAAACGAACACATCTGAGATCGAATGTCTATAAAGAATGGTTATACGCAAGCTCTGCACCGCACATGTCATAATGAAATATAAACACCGCCCCCGCCAAATTCAGTTGATTTAGGCGCAAAACAAACATGTTCCGTGTGGGACCTTTAGATTAGAATGGGGTATTGTTGACCCTAAGGCCCCAACTGCACGATGCAGCGCGGCTTTACAAAATTATGTTTGCGGACGCGGCGCTGGTGGTGACTTCGAAATTTAAAATTAAAGGAATCATTTCACTGAACGTTTATTTTTAAATATTTTATCTATACTAATATATAAAGCTGAAGAGTTTGTTTGTTTGTTTGAACGCGCTAATCTCAGGAACTACTGGACCGATTTTGAAAATTATTTCGCTAATAGGAAGCTACATTACTCCTGAGTGCTATAGGCTACTTTTTATCCCCGAAATACTTTTCCACGCGGGCGGAGCCGCACGCAATGTTAGTATTTCATAAGAGTATAATGTAAAGCTTTTAAACATAAAGTTCTGTTATTAAAAAAATATTTTCAAAAAATATATTCAACCATCAATATTCAGCTTTTATTGTCTTTATTCATAAAGTCGAATTCATGTGCCAGCAGGTCACACGCCTGAATTGATTTTAAGTCTCAAAATGTCAACAAATTTCACACGCTATATGAGATTATTTTGGCTGTTTCGCCACACGCACAGATAAAATTGTAATCGTTCGTGGGGGAATAGAAGCGGTGTTCTGGCATTATTTTATGGGCTTATGTACTTTGCTTAATAAGCTTATTGCTGTGCACTGTTTAATGTGTATTAAAGCATATTTCTGATTTATTAGTAGGTATCGCTTACAGGAATGTTGTATAAACATCAAAGTTAACAAGATTGTCACATTTGACAAACACGTAAATTTAAAGAAAAAAATATATATCGAGTTTATTTAAAGTTATTATTGTATTTATAAAAAATCTTATTGGAATTGGAGTATATTCACATTGCTAAATTATAAGTAGCTATGCTATGTAACTTGCATTTTGAAACTCTTAACCGAAAACACGTCATCACCTACATGCAGGTACGTCGTAAACACAGCTCCCCAGTAATGGACACACAATTCCACAACGCAGGGGCGCCGATGACTGCGGTTTGGTCATCAGACGTTCGCAAACAGTAGTGGTGCCAGTGGTGGACAATTTCGCACGCCGTTATGCGGTCTCTAATGGAATTTGTACCCGTGCTCCTGGCAGTCTGGGATCTTATCGAATTCGGCTCGCCGGAGTCGGGTTATAAATGGTGACGACGTTACGCGTAACAGTTATGAATTTTGAAATTAGAATATTATGAATTAAGTTTTTTTTATTTCGTTCTTTTTGTGGATGTGGCCAGTGTCATGATAAATTTTAAAAAAAGTGTATGGCTTAACTCGATGTGCAATTTAAGGCAGGTAAAAAAACATTTAACAAGAACTTGGTCTATATACACACGTGAAAAGACTAAAAAATCCGACCTTTACTCTCAATTTTCGTCTAATATACCTATGACCTACGTATAACTTTATAATCTCGGCACGAAATTAAATTAATATCGTAAACGGTTCACAATGGACGATAAATTCACTAAAATACGGTGCGTGCAAGCGACGCCTTTTTCAAATTTCATCCCGAATTTAATCCCTAAACATAGTCCAATCCTTTTTTATAAGCCATATAAATTAGATTTTACGAGATGCTCATTAAAAAGGTCAATAAAAGGAACGCTCCTGTCAGATGAGCTCGATTTTGGGCGAAATCTACGCTCTCGTTTAATAAGATGCCTCGTTTCGACTAGTGTCATTTGTTTTTTTGTTTATAGTTTATAATAAACGTTAGTACGCCTTTTCATTTGGGATTGGGGCTATGTGTTTGTTCAAATGCTTTTGTATGTATCTTGAGACTGTCTAAAAGGTTAGTAGGTATAAATAGGAATGTACAAGAATGTTGAATTTCTTAAAATCATTGTTTTTTTTTACAACTGTTACGAGACTAGCTATTTACTAGTCTCACGCTCATAAATAGTAGCTGCGCTCGTCATCCTGAAAGATAAGATATTGAGTCAAATATTACGTGTCAATGATTTATAAGTTACTTAGATACATACATACACACTCACGCCTTTTATCCCCGAAGGGCTAGACAGAGAGGCAACTAGTGCACACACTTTTCGCCGTGCGTATTCCGTCCCATGATGTGATAGAGAGCGAGCACATCGCCATATCGTGCATAAATTCTGGACTCCGGGCTGAGAGTAGAATAACCCAATATCACTTTACCCGATCTGGGGATCGAACCCGAGACCTCGGCATTGCAGTTGTACCGTAATACAACTATGCCACCGAGACAGTCACTTCCTAATAAATAGTCAAAAAATATAGTTTCTATGAAATAAGCCGTTCATTCTTCATTGTCTCTTAATGAACAACCCAATACAACCCACACACATAACCCCATTCTTCTAAACCGTCCGACACATAAACAGTCAACCATTAGACCCCTGAACGCAACAGATTTTATGTAAAACAGTTGAACTACTGGAATATGCAAACAGTCGCGTTGATGGCACAATTTTCATGCAAATACAACCGGAGTTAAGCAGGTGACGATGCGTGGCGACAAAAGGGTTGAAAACGGCCGCGGTGTGCATTTACGGGTTATGGTGAACTGGTCGAATCGGAATATTCGCCCCTTGTAAATCCCGAAGTGTGAATGGAAGATACTTTTGACGGTTAATTAGGTGTGTTTATTTATTTAAGCAAATCAGTGTTGTAGTTTTGGCGGGAACTTGGAAGTGTCATGAGGGTGCTCTTGTTTTAATTCATTACTTTGGTGATACTTAGTGTTATATTGCATAATTATGGTGGTATATTATCCAATATAGTTCTATTAAAGAGCTCAAATGAAGTGAATTGAAATAATTGTGCTAATCAAGTGTTTTTTTTTGTTGCCGCCAAAACTCCTCGATAAAGTCTTGGTAAGGTAGCCACTGCTTTACTTCAACATGCTACAGATAATAAAATACACCAAACTTGACATTGGCAAAATGTGAACGCAAATGCCATTATAAAAAAAAAAAAAAAACAAATCAGTGTTCTATATTCAAATCAGTCGTGTTAAATAGGTTTCGACGCTTGATGACAGGATTAATTGGAGTGAAGTGTTTAGGTGTGGCACGGTTCAATATTTGGTGTATAATAGAGCTGAGTTAATGTAGCTTTCTATGCGATGTTTCGGGCTAAGTAGGTGTTAACAAATCAACGAATTAATGAGATATTGAAAGAAAAGATTTCATTTACGAGACTGTCGAAGTTTGAACGTTAATTCCATTCCAAGCAATAAAATGGTGTTTAATGTATATAGACCATGTCGTGCTTTGTTTTAATAAATCATATACGACGAAGAACGAATGAGTGAATGGACGAAGAAATAATGAGTGAATGTACGAATTGGCCGATATAATATTTCACTGGCGCATCCATCGTTGTAATTATGCAAGCCTGGTGTCCGCCGATTGGTCATTGTTCGGCCATTAATGAGATTTCGCTCGGCATTGTTGTGCGGTTCCCAGTTCGCCATACAGTGCCCATTTGGGACATTAATACGTACTGTGATTATGGGTGCTAGTCATAGTTTTTCATTTATATCTATTTTAAATGTTTCACAATATAGGTACATTCTACATGAAATTAGTATCCGGTTTTTTTTACCATTTTTAGGATTAGTGAATAGTAATGCATTTTGGGTTTTTTTGCTTAGTATTAAGGAAAAAGGAATAATACTATGCGTTTGTTGTATGTTATGAAGAATTAAGAAAAACTAAAATGTTGTGGTTTTGTAGTCCCAGGCGGTAGCTAGGTAAAAAATCTGGCAGCGGTGGGATTCGAACCCACGCCTCCGAAGAGACTGGTGCCTTAAACCAGCGCCTTAGACCGCTCGGCCACGCTACCCTTGGATTCCTAGCTCTAAAGAAACGAATGCTATTGTTAATTTAGTTTTTGGTCTCATGCCAACTTTTGTAATGACACCTTGAGCACATTTTCACTGTTAATATACAACACAACTAAAAGACAATTGTGGTATTTTGTACTATTTTTAAGCCAAATCATTTACATTAATCGTTCTGTATTCAAATTCCTTGACACCAAATTGTTCACTCATTCATTCATGCACCAATTCAACAAATCGCGGCACTCGTCACACAAGGGTCTAAACGCAAACACGGTAGCCGGCGCTCGGCACAAATTCATTCGCAATAATTCCATTGTCATTATCGTTCGATGCAGTCCGCGCGGGCGCTAGTCCGCACAATCTGTCGCGTGGTTTCCGACTCCGTACACATGCCTAGGTAACGTCGTGTACGATACGGTCAATTCATTCGTTCAATCACTCCGATCTAGTTACAGATTATTCACCATTATTTTTTGGATTAAATATAATTCGTTAAATCATTGAGTCACGATCACAATACATTTATGGCTTTAGTTAATCGTTCATTCATTCGGTCATTACTGATCTATTACCAGCAATTATGTATGCGTTAATACACAACAATCTAAAACAATATCCATTGTTGAAAATTAGTATGCTATAATCCCATGATTATTAGTTCGATGCGGTCAATGCGCCTGTACAGTTCGGGACAATCCGAAGCTCCGTTCACATGTCACGATTCACGATGACGTAACGACGACGACACGTCAAAATTTCATTGTTAATTTAAAATTATTCACGTACCTGTAACCATGTTATTCCATAGGGGGTCGAACATTATAAACGTTTCAGAAATATTTGCATTTCACAACTTCTGCGTAAATGCTAGCCGTCACATAAATGTATAAGTTGGCCAAATATAAAAGTCTTACTCTAATCTATGCTCCCAAATATATAAAACTTGAAACTTGTAAATAGGCAGGCATTCGAACCCCTTCATAATTCGAAGGGAAAGTTGTGCCGTCGGTCGCAATTGGTATTGTAAAAGACACAATGAACGAATGAGTGAATGGAAAAAGAATTTACCGAAAGCAATCATCTTTACAATAACTCATGATATGAAAAGTAGCCCAAAATTTAACAGTTGCCGTTTCTGTGTTAATTGACCTGTGAACGAGTATGCTATTGCATCATGCATACTGCATGATGCAATATAGATTATACAATGTTATGAACGTAGACTTCGTATAGTGGTTTTGGAATGAACTTTGTCATTATTATATGAAAAAGTGGCGATAGTCTAGTTGGGAGTGGAACGGACTGCCGAGACGGATGTCCGCAGGTTCAAAACCCAAGGAAGGACATGCACCACTGACTTTTCTGAAGTTATGTGTGTATTCTTTGTGAATTGTCGCTTGCTTTAACAATGAAGGAAAACATCGTTAGGAAACCTGTATACCTGAGAAGTTGTCTAAAGAAATTTCGAAGGTATGTGAAGTCTGCTAACCGGCACTAGGCCAGCGTGGTGGACTTAAGCCTAAACCCTCTCAGTAGTAGAGGAAGCCCGTGCTCAGCAGTGGGACAGTAATTATTATTGTTATTTGTCATTATAAGGTCTTCAGATGCCTCTTTAAATTTCAAATACATTGAAGTTATATTGATTGAAACAATAAGTACTCACTGATTTTATATACATTTTAATAACGTAAAGGATAACTCGATCGAATAATAGTAAACGTTAATCAAGGTTTTGTATGATATTGCTAATTTTATATGCGGTCGTATCGCTTACCATCATGCGAGCAGCATGCTCGTCTAGGCAGTCAACTGCAATAAAAAGAACATCTGCAGAACTTAAAATTATTTCATCCCCATAACTACTCTAAATGAAATCGCTTTTTCACGTCCATCTTCGTTGAAGTATCGGTTCACAATTAACGCATTCCGCGGGGCAACGATAGCATGCCGGCAATCGGTTTAAATCGTACGAAACGCGCCGGCCGGCGATTTGTGTTGCCATAAATATGGTGGGACATCCAGCGAGTACACGCGCACTTTGCCAGATTACCTGTCCAGCTTATAAGTGGGCGTTCAACGCATTCGTTTGCATCAAATGATATCATTACTGAAGTGGTGATTTCTGGTATACGAAAACTATAACAATAGGTTGTTTTGTCCATTGTATTTTGCCGTCAATGGAATAAGTATCATGGTTTACAAATACTTCTATTCATTTATAGACCAACAAAATAATACACAATATCGTCAGGTGTCCAAAATTATTTTTCTTATTCAAAGTCAGCAACGTATGCCACTTTCTTCTAAGTGGCTGATTCTCTTAGAAGCTTTTGATTTCATTTCAATAAATATCAAAATATGTCGGTGTCACCACATCGGACACAAAAAAATCAAAGCAAGTAGGTACTCACGTGTGTTCATCGAAAACTAGAAACAAACGCATGTCCTTGTTTTTTTATTTTTCGTTTTTTTTTTCGCGGAGAAAGTGACTTATTACTACCGCCCAGCCTTCAAGGGGGACGACTGAGCGGTTATGTTGGGTTCACCGTGCCTTACGACCCGGTGTTGAGCCGCCCGGAGAGATGTACCCATCGGGCGACCGCCAGGCCGAGTCCCTACCTAAACAAGGAAATCTAAACCAGTACTTCACAATCCACAACCCAATCCTACGACTAAACAATAACGATGGCTATAATTCACAATATCCATAATGAAATTCTTACAATAATTGCCTACATTAACAAAGCGCTAGGAAGACCATAAATAAAGCAGATTCAAATTGCCTCCATGTAACCAACATAATAATTCTGCCGGTAAATTAGTTCGATTCCGTTGTGGGAACAAGTTAATGACTTTATAAATTGTGTACATACATCATGATTAGGTGCACCAATTCGACTGATCATCTCGGACAATATCGTTTGTTTTTTTTTTATGGCATTGAATGACGAGACGAGCATGCCGTTCGCCTGATGGTAAGCGATACGACCACCCATAAACAGTAGCAACACCACCCAGCACCTTGAGTTACAAAGTACTATGTGGCATTCCACTGCGCTCGTCTTCCTGAGACATAAGATGTTAAGGCTCATTATGTCCAGTAGTTACAATGGCTACAATGTCCTTCAAACCGAAACACAACAATGCATGCACACTGCTGCTTGGCGGTAGAAACAGCCATTGCGGTGGTACCCACCCAGACGGACTCTTACATGTGAGAGACCTACCACCAGTAAAATATCGTGACATAGTTACTGAATAAATCTGCGTCACGGTACGTTTAAGTCTAGCCTTCCTCGTGGCTACGCTCGCTTAAGTCTGTTCACGACATTATCAGTATTCTTTAGCATTAAAATATAACTTAGCTCCGTATTATTGAAAGAATTTTGATAATCTGACAATTTATTTTAAAAATTAAAAATTAATAATTGAAATATTTTTCCCCGGTTGACATAGTTTGAGACTCTAATGCCCTTTTTGGTCTTATAAATGTCCCAAAAAAACCTCAAATTATAGACCTCCTAACATGTTTAGCTAGCTCCGGTATAAACGACACAAATTCTAATGTATGTTGATTAATAAGTCCAGCTAGAATTGCTCGCGCGGTTTCGGCATTATAATGTCGCGGATGATCGGCTTTTGTAATGCATCCGATAATTGCATGCATATTCATTTATGATGCTATGTTACACACGTGAGTGTGTGTGCCTATTATCCTCAAAAGGCTAGGCAGAGGCGCAACTAGTATACCCACTTTTCTCCGTGCGTATTCCGTCCCATGATGTGATAGGGGGCGAGCCTATCGCCATATCGGTCACAAATTTCAGACTTGTATGTATTGGACAAGTATTGTAAGCAAAAAAGACTATTAAATTTAACTAATGACTTGTACACCCAGACGCTGCAATCAAAATATGCTATTTTAATATCCTTAGAATCCAAAACAAATCTTTATTACTACAAAAAGTTTATATTACAACCTTCGCGGAAACGTTGCGTGGGTTTTCGCCTTTTTCAGTTTACTTCGCAGAACAACCAGTAAATTCGAAATCGATTCTTGGAACAATATTCAAATCTACTGCACTTATGTTTTATTCATAAGTTGAATGAACACTAATATTATAAAGAGACTATGGTGCCCGATTTAAGCTCCTTAGGGGATACACTTACCAAAATGTTTAGTGCTTATGTATACGAAATTGGTATCATACTTGAACCACCTGTATGTATTGTTGTTTGTCAGAAAGTTTCTAGAGAAAAATAATTGGAGACCAAGAATCCGGGATCAGCCTGTGTATATCCAGTTCACACAGGCCGGCATAATTGTGTCGATTGACAAGGGATATTCATCTCTCTGCTTACCATCAGGTGCACTGGCGTCACTTTGCCGCAAACCGTACAAAAAAAATATTTTAACTTTGTATTACACTATACACTACGAAAATCACTTGCTATAGTAACGATAAGTTTCATAGTAATCTTTCTCGACAGACACCGTCTGCGCGAAGCCTAAAACAATAGAATTCAACCCAACGTAGACAGCGCACGTCCGATATTTCAGCTAAAAGACGGTGAAAAAAATGCGGGAATAAGGGAAGCCTCGGTCGCGGAACCCGACTCACTGTCAGCGGACTGTCTCGGACTTAACGAGCCTTGAAAACTGTTGTTTAAGCGTATGTTGTAAGGATGCGAACGCTGTGATGTTGTGGTGACTTCTATACTCGGTCTGGAATTTTTTATATTTGTAAATTTTTTTTTTTTTTTTTTTTTTTATTTATTTATTTATTTATTTAGAAACCAGTTACAATGCAATTGGATTACAATAACTCCGTTAGGATGCGCACTAAGTTTTAAACTTGTGTCGCACATCCTTACAAATTTACAAAGGAAATTACAACAATATAACAGACTCTAGTTCGATAATTAAAAAAAAAAAAAAAAGTAAAACAAACACTATAAAATATGCAATACGAATTTAAAAAAGAAAACAAAAACTACTATAATTATATATATATATAAGAAACTCATTTGGAATTTACTCAGTAAGGATTATGTGTGTGTGTGTGCATGTGCGTGTGCGTGTGCGTGTATGTGTATGTATGTATGTGTGTGTGTGAGAGTGTGAGTTAGTCACCCATAGTAATTAATAATTCTTCCGTGTCTTGGTATGAAAGTGACAAAAGCCACTGTGCAATTTTAGACTTAACCTTGCTCAATGGAAGCATTTTAATGTTAGGTATCCGGCGACAGACTTCATTGTAGATGTGAGGTAGCAAAAAGAACGGAAGTCGTTTGATAAAAGTTGTGTGTATCAAAACAGTTGGAATACGAAAAATACGGCGCTGAGATAAGTGATCGAAGTCCACAGAATTAATTGCTCTTTTATGTGAAGCAAGGACGGCTTTGAGTATGAAAATCTGGCGTACGCGAAGGACTTTACATTCCGCATAAAGTTCATCTGTAGGGAATCCGAAAGGTTTCTTCAACATCACTTTTAAAACAGCACGCTGAGCCCTCTCGAGTTCGATGAATTTGGTTTTGATCGCTCCACCCCACACAAGAATACAGTAGTACAGTAGTGACTGTGTGATTGCCTTGTATATCATTAACAAAGTGTCTCTAGGAAATTATTTTGAACAAAGAATGTTAAATCAATTCATCGTATTTTTTTCTTATGAAAGTAACTCAATGAATTTTGTGGTGATTCGTTAGATATCCAATGACCCAACAGCTATAATTACGAGCTCATAGATTCGTCCGTAAGGCTATACATCATCACACCTTGACCTCCGAAGGTTAGGCAATGGTGCAACCAACCCAGTCATATCTCATGTTCGCCGTATATGACATCCCATCGCTATATAGTACAAATTCCAATCCTGACCAACTCAACTGTGTTACTGCCTACGAATTTCAATCCCAGTTATGCAATCAGCTCTGTATTATATACTGCCCACTGCTGAGCACGGGCCTCCTCTACTACTGAGAGGGGTTAGGCCTTAGTCCACCACGCTGGCCTAGTGCGGGTTGGCGGACTTCACATACCTTCGAAATTCAGTGAACTTCTCAGGTATGTAGGTTTCCTCACGATGTTTTCCTTCACCGTTAAAGCGAACGATAATTGAAAACAATACACACGTAACTTCGAAAAGTCGGAGGTTTTCGTTTCGTTAATCCCAGTTAATATAGCACTAATTCCAATCCCAGTCACCTCAGATGTGTTGTAAGCCATAGCAACCATCTTCCGATCTAATACATCACGCTAATTAAACAAAGAACCGATGGCGCGAACAGAGCCCATACGATTTGGCGCAAACTCCCGTATTCCAATTAGAACACGGAATTGCGTGCCCCGCGTCAACCGCAATGCATACAACCCAAATACGGTGTGTTTGTTCGTCACTAATAGTCTAAGATCCGGCTGCAAAATCTATACGTTCATCACGTAGATACTCAAACTCAAATTTCTACATTCATTTTTGAATAGGACAATACATTGATAACAGGTTGCCAGTCAAAAAGTGCCCGCAAATATTTTTAATTAAAAAAATGGTAATTAATTTTCCAAAAAAAATTTCGTTCATGTTGTTGTTAAATAAAATATCGTTCCTATTGCAGCAATGTATGTAGGAAATTTGAAAAGCCATGGGTGCTGTTGCCTACTCGGCCGCAACTACTCATCAGCCAGGTGTAAGCAGGTAATACTTTGTTGTATTTATACGTTCATGACGTATAGTCATGTTTTATACATCAAATTAAAGCTTAATTTTTTTGAATTATGATGATATACCGCTGCCTGTGAAAAAATCGCCGCAAATTAGGGTTGCTAGCCGTTCAAAATGCTAGGTATCAAAGATAAAATGAAAGAGACTTATCGCGCAACGCTATTCGTTAGACGAGGATGGCGAGTGTCAGCTGTGAAAAATTCACTTACGGTCAGAGTTTTACAAAAATCCTCAAATTCTTGTTTATCTTTTATTTTTAAAACAGTTATTTTCTTCAAACATTCTGTATGGTATCCAAAATCATCAGTAGATTCCACAGTTAAAATAATATCATGGTATTTATATTTTTTTTTGCGCCGAAACATTAACATAGAAAGACACTTCTTAAAAGATATATTATCAAAATGTAGCACATTTTTAGTTTTACTACACAGAAAACACTTTTTCATTTTTTCAAAATGCAACTTTACTTTTATCAACGTAATAGTCGAATAAATAAATAATAATATCAACAACGTTGTGTATAACGAGCTCCAAACAGTGGTTAGAATATAACACGCACACAAACGTGCTGACACTCGCCATCCTCGTCTAACGAATAGCGTTGCGCGATAAGTCTCTTTCATTTTATCTTTGATACCTAGCATTTTGAACGGCTAGCAACCCTAATTTGCGGCGATTTTTTCACAGGCAGCGGTATATCATCATAATTCAAAAAAATTAAGCTTTAATTTGATGTATAAAACATGACTATACGTCATGAACGTATAAATACAACAAAGTATTACCTGCTTACACCTGGCTGATGAGTAGTTGCGGCCGAGTAGGCAACAGCACCCATGGCTTTTCAAATTTCCTACATACATTGCTGTAATAGGAACGATATTTTATTTAACAACAACATGAACGAAATTTTTTTTGGAAAATTAATTACCATTTTTTTAATTAAAAATATTTGCGGGCACTTTTTGACTGGCAACCTGTTATCAATGTATTGTCCTATTCAAAAATGAATGTAGAAATTTGAGTTTGAGTATCTACGTGATGAACGTATAGATTTTGCAGCCGGATCTCGTACTATAATTGGTTACTCGTCTTTTATTAATAATTTATCGGTTTTATTTCCCTGGTTTGGTATTTTCTTAGGGTTCCGAACCTCGAAAGGTACCCTTATAGGATCGCTTTATTGTCCGTCTGGCTGTCTTTCGGGACCCTTTTCCCCAGGAACGCATAGAGGTATCAAGGTAATCATAGAGGATCTACGATCTCTTTTAGCCGTGAAAAATCAAACTTGTATGTTAACGCGATCATAAGACATGACCGTTTATGTCACATATTTTGCAATTTCACAATTGAATCAAAACCTAGTTCACGTTGACCTAGATTCATAAAATTTGACAAAAAGCAATGTCTTACAGCACACGTTAAGGAAAACATCTAAAAACCGTAAATATGTACTTTTATAACAAAAAAAGTTAGTGTGTACGGAACCCTCAGCGCGCCGCACTTGTCTGGTTTTTTATGTGAACATGAATGATAAAGATGGAGTTTGATGAGTCCTTTGATCTAGTTGAACGTGAATGATAAAAGGTATGAACAAATGAAATAGTTAATAATATAGATACCATACTGTTGTCCCTAATTGAACTAGCGTAAGTTACTCCTGTTACAATTTAAGGACTTTCAAGAGAATATGCAAATGGAGCATTGTCTGGTACTGTAAAATTTTATCAGAAATCGTTCAGTGGTTTCTGCGTTTAGTTTTCACAAACTTTTATTGTGTTAGTCCAATGATCTTGCGCCGACATTATAGCAGCAACGTCGCGTATCGTTCCTTCGTTCAGTTGGCTTAAAACGCCTCTGAATACTAATATACAGGGTTATTTTGACATTGCGTTAATAAATGGAACCACATACTGGTCTTTGCCTCTGCTAACATTATGCCAAAAATCATCCATGAAAAACTAATATTTTGACCAAAAATCTCAATTTTACTTTCCTGATTTTTTTATCATTTTGTAGTTTTGTGCGAACATGGCGTGTGCGTGAGTGTTTTTCTGACTTAAAGTGTAATGTTGCCGCTGCGACAAATCCTCTTAGAGTAGTAGTAGTGCCATTAGGTCGTGTAAACTTAAAGTTACTTTTTATTGATATTTATTTTGTTCGAAACTTACACTTTTTTATTATACATCTATGGTTAAACTAAGTTAATGTAAAGTGTTATTTTCAAGGATATATGTATGTGGTTTCATTTGGTAACGCAATGTCAAAATTACCCTGTATAAGCTGATAAACTTAGATTCGCAGATATTCTAGAATAAATCTCTAGTTGTCAACAATGAAACTGCAAAATAAAGTATAGTGCAGTCAGAATTTATACGCGATACTCCAAGGGATTTGACAAAATTTCTTATAGGATATGATTTGTTCGTGGAAATGAGAAGTGCGAAAATTTCGTTCTGAAATATAAAAATTTTATACCAAAAAAGGCAACTTTGTTGTGCCTCTTCGGTTTTCATTTTGTTGAATTAAATGGGAATGGTTTTGCGTTTTCTTATTGGTATTAGAAAGTTATATTCATTGAAGGATTTTGCATTTATCTCTAGTATTAGAGCCCGTTTCACAATATTTAAGTTAATTTTATTCGACATTGATCGTATTAAATACCTAATATAGATAGTACCCTTTTATTACCATTTATTTGGGAGGATAGATTAGTATGACTTTTGTAATTGGTCGGCTAATACATTTATGTAAAGAATGACATTTACTCAATTGTGAAGAGCCTCTTAATGTTTGATGTGATACTAATTGTAATTTGTAACTGGAGATCCAAAGATACAACTTAATTTAACTCGTCTAGTAATTTGATTCTATAACCACTATCACTTAAAAATAGTTTCACATCAAACACTTTTAAATTCATGTTACATATTTTAAACGGTCGTGTTTCGGCGAAAATTATTTTAACACTTTTGAAAATATGCTCCGTGATATTTCGCACTGAATTATAAACTAAATGAAAAATAATGTCGGCTTAAAACCAAAAAAACGTAATGTAATTGAATCAAAAACACACCTAAACCGCGAAAGTACACAGAGACATTGGCATAAAGTACATGGCACAGTACAAGCTATAATTAATAAATTGCCTTCACAGAAAATAATACTTATATATATTACATTACGTGCTAAGTAATATGCTATTTTTAACCGACTTCCAAAAGGAGGAGGTTATTGTCGGTTATTTTGTTAAATAACTTGTAATATTTTGCTTGTTAGTTGATTCAAATGCCGACCTCGACTAGTGAAAAGCCATAAATGCGTTGGCTTAAAGTTATATAGAAAGACATGAGAGCTAATGGTCTTACTTAAGAGGATGCTCAAGATCGGAAGTGGATACATCTAGTGGATCTGTGAAAAGCGGGACACAGAAATTTCGAGCATACGCAGCATTCTGGTTTATTTGTCTAATTGTTCGTAAGGTCGTCTTATATTTGATGAATCATCATCATCAGCCACATATTCTACTGCTGAGCATAGCTCTCCCCTAGAATTTCCAGAGGGACCTGTCAAAAGCGGCCTGCATCCAGCGTGTTCCTGCGACCTTTATCAAGTCGTCTGTCCACCTTCAAATGGACGTCCGACGCTGCGCTTACGTGGTCTCCACTCGAGAACTATGTTGCCCCTCCTGCCGTCAGATAAATAGCATTCATTTACTAAAACAGGTCGATTTTGTAATAATTTCTTTAATATTTTATTTATTCAACCAAGACTTCTCATAAGCTCGTCCCAGTTACCTTCGATATACAAAAAACAAAGTTCAAACAAGTAGATATAATTGAAAAATATGTTTTGAAGTCAATATCTTATTACTCTTTCACAGAATTTCGTCTCGACATATTTTCTAAATACGTATTCCTACTAATATTATAAACGCGAAAGTTTGTCAGAATGTATGTATGGATGTATGTATGTTTGTTACTCTTCCACGCAAAAACTACTGAACGGATTTCGATGGAATTTGGCACACGGATAGATCATGTCCTAGATTAACACATAGGCTACTTTTTATCCCGGGAAATATAAAGCGGGACTTTTATCTCGGAGAAACTCTTTAACGCGGGCGGAGCCGCGGGCAAAAGCTATTTCCATATATTTTCTCCTCACAGAAGTTTAGTGAACTAAACACAGAACAACGAACAGAACTGTTTACGTGTAAGTTTCTAATGGCTGACTGTACCTATATTTCTAAGTATTTATGTCTTGTACTAGAAGAGAGATACAAGTATCTGACTAAATTTCATAGGAAACATCTATACAAACAAAAAGTTTTAACTTCATTTTATTTTATTAGGAAAACAAACAAGTGTACAGATAAATTACAAATAAAATTATCTTAAGATTAAGGGTGGTATTAATAAATCAATCTCAAGTTTGAGTTACATCTCAAGTAGTCATAATGTATGTATGTATGTCTATTGGGGACATATGCAGTCGCACAGACGGGTGATCAGTTCAATCAAGTATAGTCATAATGTATTAATAGTTCAATACATTATGTCTACTTGAGATGTAGCTCAAACTTGAGATTGATATATGAATACCGCCCTAAGTTAGTGTACAGTCCACTACGTTTTCACGGTTCATAATTCTTATTAGATGCATGAATGAAGAAGTTATTTTAGATAAAAATTTTCTTATTAGTATGTAACAACGTGTTGATAGTATATTTTACGAGGCCAATTAATAATACAAGTTCGAGTTAGTAAAGTCTTATTCTTAGTCGTGCACTCTTGACAGAGTGGTCGTGGTCATGTTTAGGCCGATTGATGAACTGCCGTTTTCACGATGCGTCGCCATATGTCTCGATGTTTGGCGGAGTGGAAGCATTTGTGTATAGAGGAGTACGTCATAGTTTTAATAAGGTCTGTCCAACGTTTAGGAGCGCGTCCACGAGTTCTTTTGCCCTCTACTTTTCCTTGAACCACCAATCGTTCCATGGAGTCCTCGTTTCGGCTTATGTGTCCGAAGAACTTGAGGATTCGTAATTGCACAGACGACGATAACCTCTCTTTGATGTTCAGTTCTTCCAGGATTGAAACGTTGGTACGGTGCGCAGTCAGTTAGTAAAGTACATCTATATATATAAAAATTTCGTGTCACAGTGTTTGTTACCATACTCCTCCGAAACGGCTGAACCGATTTTGATGAAATTTTATATTCACACTTGGTAGGTCTGAGAATAGGCTGTTATTTATTTTTCATCCCCCTAAGTGATAAGGGTGGCACACACCGAAAAACAATATTTTTTCGGACAGACCTTTTTTATGATGTGGCATTAAAACATACATACAACCCTAAATTTTCTACCTTCTTCCATAATCCTCTATTTTTTAATAGCGGTATTAGTAATTTAATAACTTATAACCCCGGTCGGTAACTGATCAATTATTAATTTTTTTCTACGTAAATTTGATAAAGCGATAAGTACTAATTTATGGCACATCTCTTTCAATAGGACTTCAGTATTACAGTAAAGCGCTTCGGATATTGTAAACTGAGTTAGCGCAGGGCAAAAAGCCCTCACTCCCCCCAATAGGCCGCGAGGAGGCTTTTAATCTAAAATCTATTCAATTACCCCCCCCCCACCCATGATTTTTTTTTTTTCACCAAGCGCTTTTCCTTTATTACTTCCATTGATTTCTCTTTATTAAATTTTGTTTTGCGATTTCTTTCCGAATAGAAATTTGAATGGATTATGTGCACGGTTTACGTTGTGGGTTATAGAGGTTATGTTAATGGAAATAGGTTGGCGTTTAGAATTTAGATTGATATGAAATGAAATGTTTTGATAATGCCAAAATAATAAAAAGATGAGCTGAGGAAATATTAAGGGGATGCCTATGTTTAGCAGTGGATTTCATGTGGGTGATGATGATAATGATGGTGAAGGGAATATTATTGGTAGACATTTTTTCCAAGACGTTAAAACATTGGCTCTCCTTACACACCAAACTCGCCAATACGACCCCTTGACTAGCCGCCGGCATCTTGTTATAATCATGTCGGAGACTGGTCCCTTACCCGTCATGTCGATCACTAACCGTCAAAGTGAGGTTCTTCGTTCTGAACCGCTTACATGTAGCCACGGACTTTGTTAGTTCAGCAACATGTCGCCTATTTGCTACGATAACGTGATATCTTTAAACTTTAGAAAATTGTTTTTCACCTTTCAAAAATAATTGTGTCGAGACGAAATTCTTGTTTTTACTTTATTACATAAAATTTCCACGTGTTTTGGAAAAATACAATAAAAATATATGCAATTACGTACTTATGACGTTATTGCTGCAAAGATGCGATGTATGTAATACGCTTCAGGTAGTTCACGATGAACAACACCTTTCCCAAGAACGGTTATTGTCATGCAAACTGTGTGCAGAAATTAATTCAAACCCCTTTTGTATATATACGTAGAATTCACACTGCGCCAAATAAATTAACAACGAACAAGCTCCGTTCCCAGCTATTTACAGTTTATTTGACACCTTACTACCATAAAACACTTCCCAAGCAGGTTACATAAAAAAATAATTCAAATTAGCCGTCCCATCGCGGGGAACACCTTCGCCGCGCGATTCTCATTCGAAATCATTGTGCAACTCCACACCTTGGTAAACGTGGAAACTGTACACCGCTCCGCGTCCATCGCTCTTTACATCGGTCCATAATGGCTTATTATTCCAAATCACCGTGTAAGATTTCAAAGCTTAATATTTTGTATATTAACAATATAATTGGGCACTCGGTCGAGTCGCGAGCACAATGGAGGCACTTTTAGACATCTGGCGTTGAAAAAAGGGCGGATATGCCGTACTGGGGCTGAATAGACGCATGTCCCAAAGGCGCATTGTTCAGTTTGTCCTCGCGTTAATACTAATTTAAGGGACAGTCAATCTTATTAACGAGCGTTTAGGGCGTTAATCGCGTTGTGCTCGCAAAAATATTTTGTTCAAATGAAAAAAGTTGCATCTGAACATCCCTTTAAAATACATTTGTTTTGATTTGCGAGATTTGAAATGTCGTAACTGCGAGATTGGTCGTGCGATTTTTCATCGTATTTATAAGGTTATAGGGGCAATGTTAGATCGTATTGTGTAAATTTGTACGAAGAACAAGGCATCACCCATTGTGAGGAGTAGGTGTAGCGTATAATTAGCGATTTTATGAAATTGTTAGGTAAACGTACAAGCAGATTGTCGCGTGTGCCCGCCAACGGGGTCCTATACAATTTTGTATTATTAAAATGTTTTTATGTGCGTGTAAAAAGTTGAAATATATGTTTTAAATTGCAACTCTTTGTGGAACGTTTTTATGAAGACATTTTGTAATAGTAAAAAGGGAAATAGCTCCGTTTTTCAAAGTATGAAACATTAAAGCGGGCCTCTTTTAATGAAAGTTATTAAAATGAATAGTTTTTAGCTCGCACCCGCGGGAGCAACGCTCGCAGATTCCTGAGTGTGGTGCGGGTTGGATTCCGGAGAGATTTTAATTTTACTCTTCAGCTTATTTGTTTGCCACCTAAACACTATTTCTGACTTATTGAACCATAGCTAAGCAACTGTACGTTTTAGCCGTCATTTTTTGCCACGTACTACTAAACTATGGAACCAAATGCCGCCAGCAGCATTTCCGGACAGATACGACCTGGCGACCTTCAAAAAAAGAGCGTATTCCCACCTAAAAGGCCGGCAACGCATCTCTGTGCCCCTGGTATTGCAGATGTACATGGGCGGCGGTGATCACTTACCATCAGGTGAACCATAATTATGCTCGTTTGCCCCCTACATCATAAAAAAAAACTAGGTTGACGTTTTTTTCCAACTATACATAATTTGGAATGGAATGCAGTGGAATGCCACACAGTACTTTGTAACTCAAGGTGCTGAATGGTGTTGGTAATGTTTATGGATGGTCGTATCGCTTACCATCAGGTGAACGGCATGCTAGTCTCGTCATTCAATGCAAAAAAATAATAACAATAATTTCTGTTTCATTAATTTCATTATTGATACAAGGTTCGCCAAGTTGTGCAGATACGCCAACCTCGATTGATTAGATACTCGAATTCAGTACAGTTTTGTCATGCCCACTTTATAAATTCTACTTTGTATGTTATGATTTGTTTAAAGCAAGGGTGATCATGGTCTTGATTAGACTTGACCTTGATTTATTCAACTTTACCAAATTATCCTTCTATTTAATTTGGCGTCTCTAGCTCTTCCTTAGGAAAAGGATTCTAGAATTCGTGATATATGAATGGAAGAAATCTTATGCTAATAATATTAAAACAGTGTGAAAATGTTGGGATGTTTGTTGGGAGTAAAAGCTGAAACTGCTGAATTGATTTGGATGAAACTTAACAAACAATGTCCTGGACTAACCCATAGGCTTCATGTTATCCCAGAAAAGTACAGTGGGATTTCAAGTCTGAAAAATGGCTAAATGCTAAATCTATGTGTCATTAACAACTATTGGCTTGTGTGGTCTCGTGTGGTAGGCCGTAAAGTCCATCGCAGTTTCAAGTTTCTTGTACACACAAACCCAGGGTAACGGCAAGTTTATTTCGCTATAATAATATAGAAGTGTAATTACTAGCTTCGTATAAGAAATGTAAACAAGTATCTACCTAGTATTTAGTTATGTCTCATAACCATCAATCTGCCCAGTATCTAATTCTTTGAATTGTATCTCTCCATCATCATCATCAGCCACATGAAGTCCACTGCTGAACATAGGCCCCGAAAGATTTCCAGACGAACCTATGTTTTAGTCAGAATTACGTCTATTATAAGCGCTGCGAGCCGAGAGGTCCGGGGTTAGAATACCAGGTTAGTCAACATTTTGTGTGAGTTTTTCAGACACGATTTGCTCGGATCTGAATCCTCCAGCTGGGTGTAAAACTACGCCAAATGCATTCTGTAACATGCTAAATCGTGTGTTACTTCGACCACAAATTAAAGAGGAAGAAGGACAAATTTATAAAGATATTAAATGGAACAGCAAGCGCATCGTTAGACGTCCACTAGGTGGACAGACGACTCGATAAAGGTCGCAGGAACACGCTGGATACAAGCCTTTGACAGACCCGTCTGAAAATCTTTAGGGCCCATGTTCAGCAGTGGCCTCCATGTGGCTGATGACGATACGTAGATATTCTCATGTTGATGGTAATCTTTGTTGGTTGCAAAATTGACAGTTCCTAAAAAATAAATAATTGATAGGTACCATATTTACTTACGTTCTTAGTACAACTCTGTTGATCGAACTGTAGTAAGTCCATGGCTAAAGTTTCAACACACAAAGCGAGTGTGTTTCAAGTTTGTTTGTATGCAGTTTGATGTGAACGCTTCTTTACCCCTCCGCCATAATAAATTACATATTAATGCTAATATATTCACTTGTATAACTTGAGATAAAGGTGCCGTCTTGGAATACATTTTTGAATGATAATGGATGTCGCCTTTCGGTTTTTTTGTCATTTTTTTATGACAATTTATTTTAATTAATCAATGTATCTATGATACCCATGGAATAATTTTTTGAGGATTATTTTCTTTCTAAGGTATCGTATTATTATAAATTGGGTTCATATAAAAAGTGAATGAATAACAGCTTGCGATCTCGTTTACTAAAGATTGGCTATATTTAATTAAGTCTTCACATAGTTGACAAAATAATGGCAGCGGTGGGACTCGTACCCACGCCTCCGAAGAGACTGGTGCCTTAAACCAGCGCCTTAGACCGCTCGGCCACGCTACCCGTGTACATAATAGACTAAAGAAACCTAGGTTGCCTAGATCCCTAGATGTAAAACTTATCGTCTAAAAAATATCTAGATCCACAAGAAATTTACGGATCAAAAAACACTTAAATCGTTAGGGCCCCAGGGGTAAAATTTGCAATTCATCGATAACTGCTCAAGAAGTCAAAAAATATTTGTATCATCTAATCCCGCATCAATATTTGTTCATCCCATTTAAAAACATATAAAAAACACCATCATCTTCGTCGCAGCCCTTTGACTTTGTACCAATTAGTTCCCTAACAGTAACCAGTTATAATTCTTTGTGTTCTACACAAACATAATGCGTCGTGCTGGGCTAATTGTGGACAGGGATGGATTCAGGGATGTGGGTACCAAATTCGTTGAAAAGTGACGAGGGTCCCACACAAGAATGACTCGCTCAAGTGATTGTTATATTTAAAATTTAAATACACAAAAGATAGCAAATGTAATATCGTAATTCATGGTTACAATAAAAAACAAATCTCAATTCATATTCTGGAAAGAAATGCAATATATAAAAAAAGAAAATGCAATAATTTATTTTTATTGTGTTTGGTGTTGGCAATTTGCAACAAAATCATGTATTGTACAAAAGTAGTTCCCTATATTTAATTTTTCGTTCTCTGTGAATTTGGTACACTAATTTTATTCCCGGCCGGCACTGGCATGAAAGCGCATCTCACATTAACCCGTCGCTAACCATGGGGGGTACGATAGACCGTACCGTCGACCATTACCATTCTTCATCATTTTATTACCGTTTTTTACCATTTTTCGGGTTACACAACATTTTTTATATGCAGTTTGTATTTCGGAAACACAAAAAACATTTACCGTTGTTTTGAAATATCTATGTTGCGTTATGGTTAAAATTGTTGACATAATTATGGGAATTTTATTGTTATTATATTTAATATTATTGTCGAATATTATCTATGTTTATTTATGTTTGATTTTTTATGGCGCGTTATTGTAAGAGTGGGTTATTTACACCCACACCCGCGTATTCGGGTTAACGACTGACAGTGGATTGTGTAGATAAAGAGACATTATTCTATATGCCAGTAGCTTCGTTCAAAGTGGTTTAACATTTTTATTTTTAAACTGATTATAGTTTGATGGTTTAATGGAGCGTAGAACATAAGTCATGTGCAGTGGAAAGGTACTGGTAAAAGAATAATATAAGGTTTCAAGTTAATTCCAGAGGATTTACGTAATATGAAATATGTTATAGAATTTAAAAAAATATGAAGTAATCATTATTTTTTCTTTTTATATCACGGACTACGGCCATGCTTTGGACATCTGTGTCCATATTTTAGGCTACAATTTCACGTAATATAAAAGTTTTCTTGTTTCGTGAATTCTAGTTTAAATTTACGTTTTAATTTTCTCATCTCAAATTATTACCAGGTCTCACTGGTCTCTCCTTCCAACGGTCTTAAATCACCTCCAAACACCAAGGAGTTACAAATCGGCATCCTTATTCCGTGACGACGCTCGACCGCGACATCACTAACGGTCACGTGATCGATTTCACTCACCTACCAATTGTAATCGGTTTATAGTTTTTCAAGAAAAGAACGTGTTGATTACGATTACGGGTTATAGAGATTGGATGCTGAAGCCCTTTTAAATTTAAAGTATGTGGATAACTTTGGATTCTGATCTGACTAAGGCCTAATTTTACCATGCTCTGTTAGTTACTTTAGCAACCTGTTAACTGTCTTAATGGACTGTTAATTTTTTTGAGTATCCCACCATGCCCTAACAGGTTATTATCTTCCTTAACTAGGCGATACTTTAACATTCGCGTTAATTTTAATGCCCGATTATCTAACGCCCATTAAAAAAAAGAGTTGGTGAAATTGGGCCTGAAGCTTTTAATCTGATAAGTGATAGCTAAATTACTTATTCCTATGATTTTATAAGCGAAATATTTTGTACACAAGTTTTATATGTAAGGTAGATAGATATGCACTAAAAGTTTAGAGTATTCATTATATTAATGTAAAAGGTACCTTAAAAATTAAACTTCTTAGAAAAGTTGAATGGATCTTGAAACATTGTTGATGAATTATTTCATTGCTTATTCGTTTACCTGAGGATTGTTAAATTACACAAGAAAAAACAGAAAACTTAAAATTAAAACCCAATCGAAAGCATTTAAAACTACAGCCAAACACAAATAAATACATACAAAATTGAAATTAGCTACCCCAAGCACGTACCTCTCATAAGAATCGGACCTCAACAAACAAATCTATTGCAAACTTTTCATACGAATATTTTCGATCTCGTACGTTGACGTATCACCCGCCAGGTGATCGATCCCACGACCTCGTCGTGCATTGTCCAGTATAGGACAGTTTTTTGTAAGATTAATTCGCTGAGAGTGGATACGTTGACATCTGGTCGAGTTGGCTATTAGTTTGAAAGTCTTTGTGTGTTTAGGTCTGCAATTATGTAAGTATGGGAATTTGTCATAGTGCAAGGTGTACGCGCGTGTCAAAATTTTTGGTTCCAGGTTTAGTATCTTATTTAGAGCTCTTCTGAATCTCAAAAACAACATTTAATTATATTGCAACAAAAAACAATAGCGCAATATTGGTTCCGTAGTAATCTCTTGTTACAACTTATCTATCAGTGTTCGCAGCTCATAGTTTAGGAAGGTCAGTATAATAAACATGTTTGCCTATTATCAACGCTATTTTAGACTTATGATTACTAGCAATTACTACATATTATAAAACAAAATCCCCTGCCGAGTATGTCTGAACGCGATAAACTCAAAAGCTACTGAACGGATTTTCATATCGTTTTAACCAATGAGCAGACTGATTCAAGAGGAAGGTTTATGTGTATAATTTGATTTTTTTGTACGATAGAAAAAGTACACATTAATGCTCTGCTACTCGTGCAAAGCCGAGGTGGGTCGCTAGTTTTCAGTATAAAGTTACTACATAGTATTTATTACCTATTAAACATTACGCAGTACCTAAAGTACTGAACATTTGGATCTATTCATTAACACTTGCCCTCACTGTATTAATTTTGTAACACAATTACTTTCGTCCCTAACTACGCCTAAGTTGGAATGGAATTATCTGGATCGTTTTCCATTGGGAACAAAACTTCATCTATAGTTGTATTTCTTGAAGTTATTAGTTATCTGTTGGTAGTTTCTTATAGAAAGTACGTAAAGGTAACTTTTGTAGCTAATACAAGTGCTTTATGACGAAGATAGTAGGAAATTACAATTATGATAGCAATTAGTTTTAATTATTATAAATCTTGCTTTAAAAAGTGCACCGTATGCAAATAATCTATATTTTACAAGTAAAAAAAGATATAATATCTTTATCTTTTAGAAATGTTACGTAGAGTTATTACATAACATATCAAAAACTTGTCAAACAAATAAAAACACCCGTCTCCATCCCATTTGTACGGATTATTTCGTGTCACTTGTCAAAGTTTGAGCTAATCTGTGTAGAAACTATTGGAGCAGCCGAATGTGCTGTCATCGAGCGGTCGCATTCCGCAGACGTTGCGCATTCGAGTGTGAACTATTGAGCCGTTCGGAACGTGACGCAGCAGTCGACGCCCCGGGCGATGCGATTTACGGAATAAGGACATTGTAACGTAGATTTTTGAATTTGGAATAAAATGAATTTCGGTTTTATTATCATATGTATTTTTAAATATTTTTTTTAATTTTGTTTTTTTTTCTTTTCAATGGAACTAATCCCAGTATGGTCTTAATTATCGTAAGATAAAATTAAAAATCGTGGTTAAAATGGAAGAAAATATTTTGTACGTACAAGTTTTTTTTACACCAATATATGTATGTATAAAAGGTTCAGACGTAAGAGTCATTGGACACTTGTGTATCTAGTACTTTTCGAGACACAGCTTAGATTTTAAGCCTATGAAGTTATCAACAATCCCACATCACTCCACGGCATTTCTTAACTTAAGCCCCAAATCCCTCATTAAGACTTTGAAGTGATCACTTACCAATAAGAGACGCACTCAAAAAAAGGCATTTTCCCTCCAATATTTCGAGTGCCAACGATTTCAAGCATCACGCCACCTTCTAAAATATATTTTACACGATATCAGTAACTCGTCGAATTCACAAATGTGTTTCGCATTATAAGTGCCACTTTAAAGGGAAAAGAATTCTTAACAAGAAATACATTATAAGAAACTTCAATTGAGAACTTTGTGAACGAAATTGGACTTTAAATTAATTTAAACAATAATTTTCCTCATAAGCATTCATAAACTCTTAGTGAAAGTGATAAATATATTAGATTGATATGTTGTATTTTGAGCTAGCAGTTTTAAATGTCAGTAATTCTAAAGACTTACTTAAAGAACTAGTTCCTTCATGTGTTACACGGAATTCATATTCACCCTAAGATCAACAGGTCGTGTTATGGAAGAGGAAAGTATTCGAAATCGAGCGTTACGTGGTATATGATAACTCAATTACTTGTAATTAGAAAATGTGACTTTAGACACAGTACACGGATATATATTTAGTTTCATGGTAAGATCTGATAATGCAAGATTTTTATACGGAACTCCAGTGCAGCTGATGGTGAGTGCAGTGGGGTCCAAATAGAGAGTCAATTAACAAAAAATCTTTATCCATTGCCAATCGCCACAAGTATGCCAGCCTGTTTAACGGCCGGTCCCGATAACTTACTAACATTTAACTGGAGTCTGATATCTAACTCGACAGTAAAAGTTACGCTGACCGTTACTGCTGTTTCAATATAAATCATTACCTATATTAGTTTTTAGAAACACAGATAACCACCAATAAATAGTAAGAGCATTTTAACTGGTTCTTATCTGTTAGTAAGTTATGAGGAACGGTCGTAAGTCAATGAATAACTCCTAACTGCGCTAGGTACCAGGCTATCATAAATTAAAAGCAATTATAAAACTACACTCGAAGCTTATCCTTCCATGAAGCAACAGGTTTCCAATAACTGTACTAATAATAACGAAAACTTGTACCACAGTGTGCTAACATTGATTGTGCCGCGACCTTCGTAAAATAATAAAACTAAGGGGTGCCTGCGGCGTCGTCTACACCCATTCAATTAAAACGTTATGTTCTCCTGCGATAGTGTCCTATCTTGTTGAGTGACATTTAAATTCTGATTAATAACATTTTATGTGCCCGATATGGCGAAAGTGCTCGCTTCCTATCACATCATGGGACGGAATACGCACGGCAAATAGGTGCACTAGTTGCGCCTCTGCCTACCCCTTCGGGGACAAAAGGCGTGAGTGTGTGTGTATTTTATGGGTTCTAAACCATTACGTTAGGAAGTGAACGATAGCCTAGTTGGGAATGGAACGGTCTGCCGAGACAATGTCCGGAGGTTCAAACCCAAGGCCACCCTCTGACTTTTCGAACTAACGTGTGTATTGTTTATCCATTATTATCGTTCGCTTTAACGGTGAAGGAAAACATCGTGAGGAAACCTAAGAGAATTCTCCATAAGAATTTAGAGGGTATGTGAAGTCTGCCAACCCGCACTAGGCCAGCGTGGTGGACTAAGGCCTAGCCCTTCTCAGTAATAGAGGAGGCCCGTGCTCAGCAGTGAGCAGTTTACTACACGGCTGGTATTATATTTATATATATAAACCATTACGTTTGTAAACATGTGTTTTTTGTAGGAAGTTATATTGTATGAATTTACTTTAATAATATTCGTTTTTGTTTCAGGTAATTTGAACGCTCTCTGAAATGTTCGAGTTCGAGTTATTGTAATAAAGAGGGTAATTATGAATCATATTAGTAAACCACGGCAATGAATAAGCCTAATGCAATGTCTTTCGCCTCCTGTGATACCCGCTGTGAGTGGTTACTGAAACCTGACAATAAATCTGATTTCTCTTAAGCTTACTTAAAACTACGATACTTTTGCCGTATTAATCTTTCAACAATCGCCGTGACCCAAGGGTCATGACGTCTTCTGTCAAAACGCGAAAATAGTTTTTATTATATACGCATAAGGTTCTAGTTAAAAAAATTACAGTATTGCCAGAAATTCGAAAACTGAAAGATTGATAGATAGAGTGCTGCAAAGCCTTCGAAACGTCGGGAGAAAATAAAATAAAAAACCGCGATAAAATCCGTTATAATAGTTTAATTTCAATGTCTAACATTCGCGTAAACATAAGGAATCATTAGATTAATAGATGCAAATCAATTTCGATCTGAAGTACGATGTCATCTAAGATGCTGTCAAATTAAGGTCAGCATCTTAAGATAACTTCGCTATTTAATAAACCCATATTAACATCAGCTCAAATGACATCTTGAGTTGCAGTATGCGAGGGATTTTGACAGCTAAGTTTTGTTTATGTAACAGCGCTTACTCAGCTGAGAACAAGCTCTTAAATGACAGGTTAAGCTTGATTTAAATAGTTCAACACATGAAATGTCTACTTGAGATTTTACTCAAACTTGAGATTGATTTATTAATACAGCTTTAAACACCGTAAACTCGGTGTATACGCCGAGTTTTTATTTTTGAATACAGGTGTCTGTAAATGTCAAAATAAGAGACCTCCCCATTCTCACATAGACCTTCGATGTGTGCACAAATAGACGGAGTGTACTAAAACAGGCTTTAACCCAAAAAAAATCACATCGTTCCTCCATTTGTAAGATGGAAATTACCTACGCCCTGTATTAATATTATAACACATTCCCTGCAAGACGTTGTACATGCAAGCGTGTGCACGTCGCGTCGAGTTGCGCCGACACCACAGTGGAGTTGCCACCACACTCGTGGAATATTTGGTTTTTACATCATTTTTAACCGACTTCCAAAAGGAGGAGGTTATACTTATTATTATTAGTAATAATAATTTATAAATGCGAAAGTTGGTGAAAATATTTGGATGTTTGTTAGAAGTAAACTCAGCAATAGCTGAACGAATTCGGATGAATTTTGGCACACACATAGACCATATCCTTAACAGATAGGCTACTTTTTCTCCCGTTAACTTACGTGGGAATTAATTGAAATTTGATACTTAAACATATAAAAAGAGTGCTCTCCTCCCGGTAGGCAACGGCTTGGCTGTGCCTCTGGCATTGCTTTAGTCCATGGGCAGCGGATCTGCTTACCATCAGGCGGGCCGCATGCTCGTTTGCCTACTAAGGCAATAAAAATAAAAAATAAAAATAAGTTGGTGCTATCGATCGGTCCAGTAAGTAAAATAATTTTGTAGCGGGAAAGATTGTTTACACGAGCGAATCCACGAGCAACACCTAGTGAAAGATAAACATCACAAAAGAACTCGGACTTAGCGTGATATGAACTTTATCATTAATGTTTGATGATTCTTTTTCCTTTGATTTTGAAAACTATTTGACCAATAGTGAAGCTACAGTATCGGTACTTTTATCCCGGTAAATCAATAGTGTATATTTAATTAGTACATCGGCTACTACCAACCCTGTTTTCTTATTATATACTGCCCTCTGCTAAGCACGGGCCTCCTCTATTGAGAGGGTTTAGGCCTCAGTCCACCACGCTGCGCGCTGGCCTAGTGCGGTATGGCAGACACCGGCTATACATAATTAAATATACAATTTCCGAGATTTTTTATTTAATAAGTAGCAACTCTCTTGGGCAGCCGAGTGTGTCGTTGCGTCTGTGTGTTGTAATGTTCATGGAATAGGTTGTGACACGCCGCCGGTGCGTAAAGTTGCCTCGTTACTTACCAATGGTCTGATGCTATTTGATAGATAATTTTGTGTCAGCGGTTGTAGTGGCAAAGATAGGTGACGGTACGGACAGATTTGTGTGTTGTTAAATGACTAAACACGTTGAAATGAAAAAGAAAGTAAAGTATTTCGATTTTTAAACTCTTTTTTATGACTGCCTGATTTCCCCTTTGTCGTGGCTGTCCTCTTCGAATTATAGCTCGTGTGCAAATATAAATACAGTTCATGTTCCTTTACAAAAGAGCCAAGCAATTTAAGATGTTGCTAAACATAAAATCATCGTCCCCTAGCGTTATACTTGTGAACTATTATTTTCCAAAGTTTGAGTATAAATTCTAAATTCAAACAAAGGATTTTGTTTGACTATTCCAAACTACCAAGAAGTATTCAAGCGCAGAATTCGAAAATCAAATTATTCGCATCAACAACACGTTCGCAATTTAAATTCATATGCAAATTAATTACATTCGAAATTCGAATGTGTCGCTATGACACCCTACAAAGCGTATAGGGTCGAAGGAGCCACCCGTACGAAAATGTTCGGCGCAGACGGTCGCGAAGACCGCGAAGTGCGATCCTGTAACTTTATACGCGAAGCCGGGCGACCAGGTGAGGGTTGCGTGCTACATTGCCCGTTTTAACCCTTCACGTGCATGGCATGCAAGTGTTTTTTGTGGGATTAAAAAACATTCGGTCCGTTTGGAGGTTGACGTTGTTTACTAAGTAAATATGCCACTCGGGTTAGTGTCGCGTAGAGTAGCAAAGGTAGTAGGAGGTTTTTTTTAATAATACCGAAGCGTCACATTTTCCCATTAAGGATAACGGACTTTAAATGACAGAGTACTGAGTAGTAAACCAAATGCACATAAATTTTGAAAAGAAAATGCAAAACATTATGTGATAGTGTTTACTATTAATGTTATTTAGTTTTACGACGTAGTACTATTTAGTATTCTGTGGTTTTACCAAATATTTGTAGACTAAACTATCGCAGTACAAAATGCTATATGAAATCATCCGACTATCCATGAGGACCCATACTGCCAGAGGCATCAATAAGTTATAGTAATCTTCAAACAAACCTCCTTCTTTGAAAATCGGAAAAAAAATGATAACTTCACAAACCGTGTAACTTAAAAGTGGTACAGACCCGGCCGAGCCGGGCCATGCCTACAAACCTACAGCTGTATACCAGTGCATCGCTTATCCAAACTGGGTTATCTATCGCCAGGAGACCTAAACTAAATTTGTCGCAGCAATCGCATTATTACCGTCAAAGCCCGCAGTCGGATTGGTTTAATTAATTTAAGCCCGCACCGAGCACCGAACCGTGGACTCTTAAACGGCTGTAATAAGCTTGCCGCTGTGGTCTTGTTAGTACGGATAGTGTGAATTGTGGGTATTTGTGTCGGTAGGTTGAAAGGGGAGATGGGGAATAACTCTTGTAGTGGTGTAATTGCAAAGGTATGATGGGATGGTTGTATCCTTGATCTCGTGATAGCGTATGTGAAGCGGGGGGTTCAAGTTTTGATTTCCGGGTCGGGAAAAAAATTGTCTAGACCTCACAGAAATCATTTAATAAAAAATACTTAAACTTCCTAAAAATAAGGGACATTTTAACATCCCTAAAAATGTCCCTTATTACACGAATATATTTCTTAAAGAAATAGTATTATCACTATCTCTCATCGTGAGAATGTCACATTGCCGAAATAAGCCACTGACCCAATTAAAATTGTAAAAAAAACGTAAATTGCCAAAATTTAACGACTGTGGGCCCCAAATTAACACATTTGGCCACAAAAAAAACTCCGTAATAACTTGCATACTGCTTAAAACCACCTGTCCGACAAAGCATTTAAAAATAAACCTTGATTGAACTCCGTAAAGTTGAATACACCTTGTCAATTTAATGGAACACATTTAAAAATAGGATTAACGGTAAAAAAAATTAAGGGCGTGATTTTTTGTTGACTGCTTAATATTTCCGGATAAAGTATACAAACAAGAAATAAGATATCATGCTACGTTAGACGCTTCCCTGATCTATCTTTTTCCACTACAATTATCACAGTATCTTTTTAATTCCATGTTTTTGGGAGTTAGCTGGTAACTTTGCCGTGTCGTAAAAAAAGTTTGTCTTTACAAATCTTAGTCAGTAACTGATGCATGTATTTATTCTTAAGGAGGAAATAGGAGAGCTCGATCTCTAGCCCTGATAAACAAATGAAATACAGTGTAAAAGCAGGCAAAAAAGACCACCATACTTTCGAAATGTTTTTTTTTTTACCCGACAACGAAGGAATGGTAGTGATTTGTATAAGGCGTTAGACGACGACGTGGTTTCTCTGATGTTAAGTGATCACCACGGTGGAATTACAAGTGAACATCTACAGACCACAGTTCCAAAGAATCATGAACGCGCTGGCGGTGTTAATGAAATGAGGATTAGGATATAGGGTTATTTGTGCCCCCAGATAAGTCATTTACCTTACGGAACGCAACAGCTGCCACATCACATTGGTTTTCTGTGAGATAATGGTATTCCCGATTGAAGCCGGACCATTGAGTAGACAAATATCTATAGGGTGATTCTACTATTTTAGAATTCATCCACACCAATATTATGGCGCGAAAATAAACATTGCAATTTTGTTGACTTACATTACTGCGTTTACTATGTTGCAGTTGCAACTTTGCCATGCTCGTACAAAACATAAAATGATAAACTTACACAAACCAGATACCCAACATTGCCCATTGGCGAAACTTTTTCAAACACAAATGCTTGCAAGTAATACGTCGCAGTTGCGTTCGAAACAATAAACTCGCCAACTAAGTTAGCACCACATGCTACTACGTCGGATGGGACATATTCATTCTTCTGAACGCACCAACTTGGCGCTTTCATAATACTGTACAGCGTAGAGCGCGAAAGATTTATGCGGCTTATTGTAATTTTGCCGAACGTTACCGAACATTGCCGACTGCATACTTCGCTTTGTGCATAATAATAAATAATAGTTTTGTTATTTATAAATATTATTTTATAGTAATAGATTATGTTACATACTGGTGGTAGGTCTCTCATCATGTAAGAGGCCGTCTGGGTGGGTACCACCGCAATGTCTATTTCTACCGCCAAGCAACAGTGTGCATGCACTGTTGTATTTCGGTTTGAAGGACATTGTAGCCAGTATAACTACTGGACATAATAAGACTTAACATCTTATGTCTCAGGATGACGATCGCAGTGGAATGCCACTCAGTACTTTGTCAGTCAAGGTGCTGGATGGTGTTGCTACTGTTTATGGGTGGTCGTATCGCTTACCATCAGGCGAACGGCATGCTCGTCTCGTCATTCAATGCAATAAAAAAAAAAAAAAACATATATTAAACACTATTAGTACTATATTTGATTATAAAGCACCTACTTATTGCATGGCACGGTAAAACGTACTCGCCCTCAGCATTAGATCAGTCGTACAGCTTACTCAACCTTTTTTTTATAGGGGTCATAAGTCGTCTTAGTTATGGTGCCCCAACCGCAGCGTAAATTCATCGACGTACTTAAAGGTCCAGAAACAGTCCAAAAACAAATTTAAAGTTTAGTATATTTTAATAAATGTTATTTATAATCAACTAAATTATTTATTCTTATAAGGTTAGCATACAGCTCAAGTAATCTTGGCACAATTTTCTTTAGTTTTAGTGAAGCTTTTGATGTCAATTGCAAACGTTCGGCTGGCCGCAGGTTGATCATAGATGTTACTTCTTAGTTCTTGTCGCCTAATTTTACTGGTTACAATACATTAATATAGCTTTATAGACACAGCTTGGCAAAATAACCAGACAAAGCGGTGCCCAGACCGATTTATGCATAACACAGCTACCTAAAATTCACATGTACTTGGGCTTTGCTGTCAACTTCATGTTGCGGTTACTGCAAGGATTTTAGAGTGTAAATAATGTGTGGGATATTTATGGCAAGAATGTATGGACAGCTTCTTTAAAAGGAACTTGTGGTGTTGCCATATTTGGGTTGGTCGCTTATTAGTGTCGAAATTAATAGCCCTAAATAATACGGTTATTAGAACTTGTGTAGTGTTAGACATTTTTGTATATTTTCGTTTGTGTAATATGGAGCTGCATACCTCGGTAGCGTAGTTGTATTACGGTACGACTGCAATGCTGAGGTCTCGGGTTCGATTCCCGGGTCTCTGGAATGGAAGGGAGTCTGGAATTTGTGCCCGATTTGGCGATAGGCTCGCCCTCTATCACATCATGGGACGGAATACGCACGGCGAAAAGTGGATGCATTAGTTGCGGCTCTGCCTACCCCTTCGGGGATAAAAGGCGTGAGTGTGTGTGTGTGTGTGTGATACCTATTTATATATTATGGTGTTTAGCCTATGACTCCAAAGTGGTAGGCAGAGGTTTAATTATTTGACATAGGTATGATTTTCGGATTTTCGAGTAAATGTGTTCGATCCATGACGTGATAAAGAATTACGGCCTTATTCATAAACCTATTTTAGTTATCGAATGTTTTGTCTTCTTCGAACGAATTTTGAATTCAGTTTGAAGGAAGAAGACAAAACATTCTACATACCAGTCACACATTATAAGGGAAACTCACATGCCTTTAACAACAAACAAATTTCTCAAAAAATAGGTGCCCAAAACAAGTTCACAGCGATGACGTCACATCACAAAAGCCTTTGCAAATGTAGTCGGATGCTGTGAATTCAACGGAGGAAACAAAAAACTTGCTCGAGCTGTTTTAATTAACATTAATTAGACGTTTGCGAGAGTGTAAAGGTTTTGTGATTAACACTGGTTAATGTATGGTACGGATGATTATTGTATGACATTTATTATTCCGCTTTTGCTCGAATGATAATATGTTTTTACTCGAAAATGCACCCGAAAGTCCCACTGTGCGATTTTTCGGGGGTATAAGTAGCCTATATATTACATTTTGACACGGTAGGCTTTATTTTTAATCCTTAGTTTGTTTTTTATCCTTGAAACGCGAGTGGTGCCGTGACCGAAACCTAGTGTTAGTATATTCCACACTAAACAATCCCAGCTTATACTAAAGAATTACCTGACGCTTATTCTAACTTTGCCATACACTTCAATGACGAGGTAACTTTGCCAAGTTGGAAAACAATCGCGTAAACTTCTGTACTTTGTGAGGTGTGCTTGTTCAAAACATAACTAACGCGTCAATACAAAAGTTTTGTTCAAATACTAACCGCTGAACAGATGGGTAACCAGTTAAATTAGATCGTAGTTAAAACAAAAGCTTCTGTCCTTGTCTCCAACTGCGTCAAAGTCAGTACGTGAGGTAAAAGTACACACACACGCCTTTCATCCCCGATAGGGGTAGGCGCAACTGGTGCACCCACTGTTCGCCGTGCGTATTCCGTTCCATGATGTTATAGAGGGCAAGCATCTAGCCTTATCAGGCACAAATTCCAGGCTGATACACAGACTGATACTGAGCAGAAAACCCCAATATCACTGCCCGACCCGATTCGTATCCGAGACCTCACTCCTCAGAGCGGTGTCGTACCGCGCACGCAATTACGCCACCGAGGCAGCCATCACCATACTATACTAGCCCTGTGTTATATACTGCCCACTGCTGAGCACGGGCCTCCTCTACAACTGAGAGGGTTTACGCCTTAGTCCACCACGCTGGCCTAGTGCGGGTTGGTAGACTTCACATACCTTCGAAATTCTTGTAGAGAACTTCTCAGGTTTCCTCACGACGTTTTTCCTTCACCGTTAAAGCAAGCGATAATTCACAAAGGATACATACATAACTTTAGAAAAGTCAGAGGTGCTTGCCCTAGGGTTTTGAACCTGCGGACATTCGTCTTGGCAGTCCGTTCCACTCCCAACTACATTGTCATACATACATAGGCTAAAATTCCATATTTACTCTGCTATTGAATCTATACTAATATTATAAAGCTGAAGAGTTTGTTTGTTTCAACGTGCTAATCTCAGGAACTACTGAACCGATTTTGAAAATTATTTCACTAATAGGAAGCTACATTACTCCTGAGTGCTATAGGCTACTTTTTATCTCGGAAAAACTTTTTTATGCGGGCGGAGCCGCGCGCAATGATAGTAAATTATATAACAGAAGCGTATTCATCTTAAACAAAAGGTTTTAATCCCCAGTATTGTTAAATTGATAGATTTTCTCAGTACCCTACGGATGGGTACGAAAATAAACTTTACCAGGAAGTGTCTGGATAGCCATAGAACTTAAAGCTTCGTGCTCATAAGGCATAGATGTTCATCCAATTTGTTTATTTATTTTAAATTCGCCTAGTGCATGGGATATGCAATTGGTATCAGTTTTTTATTAGGGGTTGAATTTCCAAAATCCTTTTTAGTTCATTTTTATAATGAATCCATGTTAAAATGTTCATGATTCTAGAACCACCGATTTGTGCATCGCTTGTCTGATAATATCTTTTTATAAAGTAAATGACGCCATTTCAAATGAAACTACACCGCCATTTTCAAATAAGAATAATCTACTTAATAAACAAGAAATTCAAAGAAACAATATCTATCTTAGCTAAAATCCTTAATCATTTCCTAACTCAACTTTAATAACCATCTTTTATGATTTCATTAGTTAACTTTATAGTATGTTCTGGTTGTTCCCTATATTCCTAGAGGAATCCGGAGCACTCCCGGCCCGGCTGAATGCAACTACCCTCATTAGCATAATGTTTATTAAGAACGCCTAATGTTGTGTCATTAGCCGTCCTCGTTTCTGCCAGTTTTATTTTGAATTCATACGCGTTTAATTTAAATCTCAAATTCAATTAGTGGTAGTTTACTGTAGATATTTTTCTACAGATGACCGGCTTGATCGTGGTACTACCATATAAAACTGTGTAGTAACGGCTTGTAGCTCGTTTAGTGGCTAGGCTTGAGACTTTAGATCTTATGTCTCAGGGTGACGAGCGCAGAACAGTGTCACGAAATATTTTGCGAAGTTCTTGATAATATTGCCATGGTTTAGTCAAAACATAAAACACTAATTTCGCCTTTATTCCCAAAGGATAGGCAAAGGTGCAACTAGGGCACCCACTTTTATCCATATGTGTTCCATTCCATGATGTGATAGGAGGCGAGCTTATCTGTTTGACTCATCATTTAAAACAAATGTGCATCAATCAGGCTTTAAATAGCTAATCGTACTTACTCCTATATACTTAATACCCATCGTTTCCTGTAAATAACGACTTCTAGAGAATTTTATCAGGTCATTTGACCATTTAATCCGAGCCGTATGTGAACGCTTTTCCAAACGATCAATAGACCAACTAACATTGGTCCTTCGAGCTAGAAATGCGCGCCTGTTAACCGTTTTTCATTTGTTTAGAAGTGACCTATTTCTTAGGAAAAAGGAGTTTATTATAGGTGTATTGATTAATATTGGAGCTATTTCGTACTGAAAAATTGAGATTTAGTGCAGATGTTAGGATGTTTGAATATTTAGAAAAATAAACTGAAATTTGTGCCCGATATGGCGATAGGGTCGCCCCCATCACATCATGGGACGGAATACGCACGGCGAAAACTGGGTAAACTAACGCAACTGCACCTCTGCCTACCCCTTCGAGGATAAAGGGCGTGAGTGTGTGTGTGTGTGTATGCACCCACCCTACGATAAATAATCAAAGTCTACTTAACCCGCGAAATCTCCAGTCAAAAATGAGAAGTTCGCGTCATCGTGGTCTTTTTTTTTATGGTATAGGGCGCAAACGAGCATACGGTTCACCTGATGGTAAGTGATCACCGCCGCCCATGAATATCTGCAATACCAGGGGGCACAGAGATGCGTTGCCTGCCTTTTAGGTGGGAATACGCTCTTTTTTTGAAGGTCGCCAGGTCGTATCTGTCCGGAAATGCGGCAATTGGTTCCAAAGTTTAGTAGTACGTGGCAAAAATTACGGCTAAAACGTACAGTGGTGGATTGCCAACGTCCGAGGTGATGTGGATGGAATTTGGAGTTCTGCCGCGAAGTACGGTGATGGAACTCAGCAGCAGGGATAAGTCCGAACAATTCTTCAGAGCACTCCCCGTGGTAAATGCGATAGAGAATGCAGAGCGATGCTACATCTCTACGCAAAGCCAAAGGATCAAGCCGATCGGAAAGAATACGGTCGTCGACGATACGAGCTGCCCGACGTTGAATACGGTCAAGAGGGAGAAGCTGGTACTGGGGAGCCCCTGCCCGAAGATGGGAACAATATTCCATGTGGGGCCGAACCAATGATGATGATGACAATATCTATATCCGTGCGAAGACAGGGTGGGTCACTAGTTTATGTTTTTAAATTCTACGCAACGTCTTCGAGTAATGTTTAAGGAAAATTAAATTAACATGTCTTATTCGTGCTTCCGAGAACGGTATGACTTGCAGCATGATTGTGTGTTTGTACATACACTTTCTATACATAAATTAAGTGTGAGTCAACGTGGAATGCACGCTTTGTCGCTTTGTTTGGATGGCTTTAGAAAACGAAAAGCTTCCTCTCTAGTTTCCCCTATTTATGCTAATTATGGAAGTTGTGAATGAGATGCAGGATTCTATCACTAATTCTGATTTGTCATGGTATTATATAATCTTTCGTCTGTTAGAACTGATACATAGGGTCAGTTTTACTTACGTCCATAAATACACTCACGCCTTTAGAAGGGTTAGGCAGAGGCGCAACTAATGCACCCAGTTTTCGCCGTGCGTATTCCATCCCAGGCTGTGATGGGGGCCAGCCTATCGCCATATCTGGCACAATTTTCAGTTTATTTAATTAGTAATATACATTATAGTATTTGCACTTATAATAATCTCATTGCAAGCCCATCATCAGCCATCCAACGTCCAGTAACATAGGCCCCTAAAGATTTCCAGATGGACCTGTCAAAAGCGGCCTGCATCCAGCGTGTTCCTGCGACATCTAGTCATACATTTTTTCCCCAAAACACAATTCCCATACGACCTTACGTTCACACTCCAATGGGGAGTGTTAGTTCATTAAGCAACAGGATGTATGGCGCGCAACTGTCGATGTTCTGAGGGGTATACACATCTGCACCCTGTAGTATGTAGATATTTAGTATAGCACGGCGTTCCAGGTTCGATTATTGTCTTTTCTGTGTTTATATAAAAATAAATCTATACTAATAACGTTTGTTAGTCCATCGCGCCAGAACGGCTGAACGGATCTGGATGAATTCTAGCACAGAGATAGATTGTATTCTAAAATAGCGCCTAGACTCTTTTATCCCAGAGAAGTACAAAGCGTGACTTCTGTCCCCGAAATCTTTTTTTATGCGGCGGAATCAAAAGCAGGTGTAAAATAAGTGTATAAAATCTCAATTTGAAATTTGGCAAAAATATTGTTTATTGTACCATTGTCTCTTTTTGAATAGATGGATTTAAAAAGAATAAAAAAATATTACATTGAATGACGAGACGAGCATGCCGTTCGCCTGATGGTAAGCGACACGACCACCCATAAACAGTAGCAACACCATCCAGCACCTTGAGTTACAAAGTATTTATTTATTTATTTATTTAACTCTTTATTGTACATCACACACAGAAAAGAAACATTTGAATATACAATAGAGACTACACTTAAACAAGAAGTACAAATGGCGGTCTTATCGCAATCGGCGATTTCTTCACTGTGTGGCACAAAGTACTGTGTGGCATTCCACTGCGCTCGTCATCCTGAGACATAAGATGTTAAGTCGCATTATGTCCAGTAGTTACACTGGCTACAATGTCCTTCAAACCGAAACACAACAGTGCAAGCACACTGCTGCTTGGCGGTATAAATAGACATTGCGGTGGTACCCACCCAGACGGACTCTTACATATGAGAGACCTACCACCAGTATGGATCTTTTATTTAATCGAAAGATGTAATAATCTAGTAATGGGCATAGAAAAATAAACAGAGAATATTTGGAAAATCATTTATTATACAAATAACTAGAAAATTATATGAATTTGCTCATAACGTGAACATGTTAACGTAATAAGCTCATTACTTAATATTTATAAATAATAAACATGATACCAAGTACGCACAATCATACGAAAAACGTATAATATCCGATCATTACGAACAAACGAGGGCCCGCGGATATATACACAAATTGAGATATTACCCCTAACGAGCATAATAATGTAAATGTTTTTTTTTTCGAATATAAATCACTCAATTACCCAAACTGTAGGCATGTTAATGCAACCTACAAGAAATGACTTATTGAAATTAACAATAAATCTTCTGCTTTCAACACGAAGGACAAAGGACACGGTACCATTTTGAAACTAATAATTACTGTTTTAAATTTTAAACAAAGAACGTTCGCCTCTTTGTCCGCATTTAGCTCGTAATAATTGTACCTTCTGAGAAGTTACATAGTTTTTAACAATTCCTTTACGATTGCGGTCTTACTGTTTTCAAAATAATGTAGACAAATTTTGTACGAGTTATTTTTAAACTAAATTGAGTCGTACGTTCGTGGAGTAGGGTTGGGTTTTGAGTGGTGGTTTCGTTTTAAATTTGTTTATTTTACTGAACATATAGAAATCTCAGGAGCGTCGCAGTATAAGACCAATTAACGTTTGTTAAGTCTACTTTGAGACGACCTTTTCTTATTTGTTTGACGTAGGAGATAATTGATATTCGTTGACGTTGCTCCCTTTCATACGTTTTATTTTATTTTTGCTACCTAGGTACCCTTAGGTTGTATTAAAAGGTGAATCGAGAGCTTCAAGGTTCAAAGGTTTAACAGGTGGATTATTCCAACATCATTTGCCTAAAAGATCTCTTGAAAATATTGACATCATGTCTGCCGATCGAAAAATTAAGCAAAATGGTTTCTGCGTTGCTTAAAATAAGGGCTCATACACATAAACACGACACGGCTTGGCGTATATTACGGTCCATTTTTGAGATTGACTGCGGCACTGTATCGACGTCGCCAAGCTGTGCATCGTGGCGCGTTGCGACGTCGTGTCGTGAATTTTTACGTCGTAGATTTCCACGATACGGCGTCGTGTCGTAGGACGACAATGTATGACGAAATGTACCGATCCCACATTAGAGTTTAAATAAAGCTAAAATTACTTTTTTTTTTTGTTTTTTTTTATGACATTGAATGACGAGACGAGCTTGTCGTTCGCCTGATTGTAAGCGCTACGACCACCCATAAACAGTAGAGACTAGAGACACCATCCAGCACCTTCAGTTGCAAAGTACTGTGTGGCATTCCACTGCGCTCGTCATCCTGAGACATAAGTTGTTAAGTCTCATTATGTCCAGTAGTTACACTGGCTACAATGTACCTTCAAACCGAAACACAACAGTGTATGCACACTGCTGCTTGGCGGTAGAAATAAACATTGCGGTGGTACCCACCCAGACGGGCTATTACATATGAGAGACCTACCACCAGTGTACCTACCCACCTACAGAGTACCTACTTTTGTGGCTGACTGTACTTAGACTTTAGATTACACTGTACTAAAGTTATCTATAGTCATACCATATCAGATAGTAAGAAGGTCGGTTAAAGACGTCGCCGACACTAGAAACCAATCCGGGAGCGAATTCAGCTGTCTATAGTAATTGCAAATGACTCACCGCTAGTCCAATTACGTCTCGTTCGGGCGTCTCTGGTCTGCGGTGAGCGGTAAGGGCATGTTCACAGTACGCGACTTTACCACTTGCGATTTTATACAATAAATAGTGTCATAAACATCTGTACAAAGTCTGGACTCCAGATAGGCGGCGAAAAGTTATTTCAAACAAGCCGGCGTAATTATGTCGACGGGCAAGGAATAATCATCCCTTGTCAGTGTTACTCTATCTGGACAACACTTCACTTACCATCAGAAGCAGTGGGATCCCTTTTCCTGTATAAAAAAAATTGTATAAAGGGTTAGTCATGAAAAGAAAACTACCAACAACATTTATGTGCTAAACCCATATTTACTTTAGAAAACAGTGACTCAAACTCAAAAATCTTACATCACCGTAAAACAAACAAACGTGAGTTCCCACCACGTTTTACTTTCACACACACAATTTCTAAAAACACCAAAATTTGCGCAATAAAATTTCGAAAACACGACGCGACGTGACTGTAACGGTATCGCACACGATCCGTCTGCGCGTTGCTGACTTATTCGCACGTACATTTTGTGAATTTGTTTGGAAATTGGTTCATTGGGCCAAGGTTAGTCTTTTGATAAATATGTGCAAAGTTGGGCAATAAGTTAGAAGCTAATCAAATTACGCGAGGCTTTTATTTAGGTACACATCGTCTATATTTTACTATCAGTATATAACTCAGTATCTCATATTGAATAGCATTAATTTTAAGTGAAGATTTTAAGCAAAATAAAATTTCATAAATCTCAAAATTGGAGGACTTTAAAATTATACGATAGCAAAGACCTAGTTTTTGGGAGTACTATTATATCCAAATATATATTATAAAGTATCTTGGTTTGAATTTTAACCCGTTTTTGACATGTCCTTTCATCCAAATCCGTTCAATTACTGCGTTTGCTTTTAACAAACATACAATTGATTTCACAAACATTCTCATGTATAATGTATAATGTTGTTAAGAGTTAGAAGTAAGACTAATTCGATTTTAAAGCGACTTTCAGCAGCTCCGTGTGAACACGCCCTTATCACGAACCCCGAGCCAGCTCTAATTATGTACCAGTAGGATTTTGATTTCACCTCCCTTGACATTTTGGGTGTTAAGGCTCACCCACACTCCAATATCGGTCTCTAAGCGCGTGTGTAATGTGGTTAAATAATTATGACTAGTTTTAACTTGAGTATTTTGGTTACTTCGTTGGCTAAAATTTGTTTTTAGGTATAAGGTAGATTTAGGTAGAAGACACCCAATGGCTTTGTCATTTTCTACCGCCAAGCAGAATTCTTGTATATTTAAACACTAGCTTTTGCGCGCGGCTCCGCCCGTGTGGAAAAGTTTTTCCGGGATAAAAAGTAGCCTATAGCACTCAGGAGTAATGTAGCTTCCTATTAGTGAAAGAATTTTCAAAATCGGTCCAGTAGTTCCTGAGATTAGCGCGTTCAAACAAACAAACAAACTCTTCAGCTTTATATATTAGTATTAGTATAGATTCCAGCAGCCTTATTCATAAACAGTTTATATACCTATTTTAGTTATCGAATGTTTTCTCTTCTTCGCACGAATTTTGAATTGAGTTTGAAGGAAGAAGACAAAACATTCTGTAATTAAAATAGGTTTATAAACTGTTTATGGATAAGGTCTTAAAGTTCTAACGAAGAGAAGTCCAGCGTAGAGCGATGAAGAACCATGTAATTCAAAATTCTGGGTAATGTCACTACTGTCGTAGGCAGTCGTAGTGACCACCATTTAGCAGACTTGCCCATCTCAGTATCCAGTATTAATACAATTACCAATTCAGTATACTTCAAAATACATGTTTCGCAGTCCGTTCCACTCCCAACTAGGCTATCGCCGCCTTTAAATACATGTCAATGTGTTTAAAAAAATCCGGACTTGTGCGAGTTGGACTCGCGTACCGAGGGTCCCGACAAACTTGTAAGTAAGGTATCTAAGTATATAAGTTCAATAGTTCGCCAAAATTAATAAATAAATTAATCAAATTTAAAACGTTTGTAAATTCGCGTGTTTTGTTATTGAAGTATATATTTTCGGTTTTCAGATTTTGCTTCTTACCAAATTTCATGATTCTAGGTCAACGGGAAGTACCCTTTAGGTTTTGATTCCCTCGCTGAAATCGCAAAATATGCGACACAAACGGTCATATCTTTTGATCGCGTTGACTTTCAAGTTATGTTTTTGCACAGTTGAAAGAGACCGTAGACTCGAATATTTAATATATAATATATATATATATAATTATACTCATATTTACGCGTTCCTGAGATAAAGGGTCTTGACAGTCATTGACAGTCTAGACAGACAGGCACACAGACCGACAGACAGATAAACGGACAGAAAGTGATCCTATGAGGGTTCCTTTTTTCCTTTTGAAGTACGGAACCCTAATGAACAATTATGTATGCTACTAATAGTAAACAATAATAAAAAATAATTTATGAATGCCGAAATACAAAAACAAACTATTGTGTCGAGATATCGATCGACACGCTAACACAAGAATGCTTCCAAATATGGCCGCCGATTATTATAAATAAAAATAAAACCAATTTATCTTGAATAAAAAAGCCAGAATCGTTTTATTAATTAATTCCTCCATATTTTATGTGCCTGGATCGGACATCAAACTGATTCTTTCCCCTTGAACGAATGATGAAAGGACAGCCTGCGGTGCGTGTTGTCCAGAGAAAGATAGGCGATGAAATCTCAGAATTTTACCATGTGTGGCTTGTTTGGCTTGTTAATTTGGTATTGAAATTATTTTTAGATTATTCCAGAAAAATAAGCAAGTAGGATGAATGTCTTGTGACAATAATAACAATATTTATATTGTAACAATAAAACGTATATTATAAAGTTCTCTACATTGCTAAAAATCGCTTCTTAAGATATCATTATACAAATAGCTAACAAATATTTATAGGATCAACCATATTTTATAGGATACTAGTTTTTGCCCGCGGCTCCGCCCGCGTGAATGAGTTTTCCCGGGATAAAAGTCTCGCTTTATACTTTCCCGAGATAAAAAGTAGCCTATGTGTTAATACAGGATATAATCTACCCGCGTACCAAATTTCATCAAAATCCGTTTAGTAGTTTTTGCGTGAAAGAGTAACAAACATCCATACATCCAGACATCCAGACATCCATACATCCATACTTAAAAACTTTCGCGTTTATAATATTAGTAGGATTAGACTTCTGCTCGCGGCTTCGCCCGCGTGAAAAAGTTCTCCCGGGATAAAAAGTAGCCTATGTATTAATCCAGGACATGATCTACCCGTGTGCCAAATTTCATCGAAATCCGTTCAGTAGTTTTTGAGTTTATTCGTTACAAACATACTTACATACAAATCTTTCCTCTTTATAATATAAGTATAGATTGTACTAGGCCAGCCTGATGTATACGTGGATTAAGGGCTAAACACTCTCAGTAGTTAAGGAGACCCGTACCCATCTATAGTCTGGCTACTGAAAGTTGATACTGAAAAAGCGCGGCAAATTTAAAAAATACCAGTAGGGCAACCCCATTATTAAAAGAACATTTGGAACAACCTAATTTGATACTTTGATATTTTTATATTTAAATTAATTTATGTAAAAATATATGGTATGTAGGAAGATTTTTTAAGCTACTAGGAAATAGTTCTTTATAGGTCGGTTTAGTGGATACTACGTTTAGACTGCAAGGTGTGACACAGGAACATATATAAAAATAAATAATAGTTTAAAAACTAAAAAACACGCTTTATATAGAAAAGCAAACTAAAAAATAGAAAATAAATTTTAATAAATTTGGATTGAGAATAGTTTAATTTTTTTTAATAAATATAAATTAAGAATAGTGTAAATAAGAAAAAAATGTGTTACTGTAAAAAAAGATATTGTCGAAATGATAATCCTTCTTCTCACATTTGTCAATGAAATGTTTATAACTATTGACACCTTGCACCCCACGCTTTTTTTTACAATAAAACATATTTTTCTTATTTACACTATTATTAACTTATATTTATTAAAAAAAATTACACTATTCTCAATCCAAATTTATTTTCTATTTTTTAGTTTGCTTTTCTTTATAAAGCGTGTTTTTTTTTAACTATTATTTACTACTTTTTAGTATGGTTTTAAACTTTTTCACGCAAGTGGAGCCGCGGGCAAATGCTAGTGGTATATAAATTAACAAATATCTCATTTTGCAAATTGAATTATGGCATAATCTTATCACATTAGTGTATTGTCATCGGTCCTCGACAAATCTACAAAGTTTGAATAAAATCTGACCGTTTAAAGTCGGTTACAAACATACAAGTGAAGCTAATATAAAGCATGTATATAACAAACATTACCCTCGTTAGGCAGGGTAGTGTAAAACATTCTAGTAATATTTATAAAATGTGATTTTAAGAGCAATCTGTATCTACAAGAAAAAAGATATATTAAAATTATCATTTATTAATTCATTCATTATAATCAAAATCAGAATCTAAAAATTCTGCTTCAAGAGATTCGTCAGAGCCACTTGTGTCATTGTCATTTCTAACATTAATTATAAATCTTTCCAAACTATTTTCGGTAATCCTATCTCTTTCTTTGTATTTGTTTTCAACATGTAAGACATGGTCAGTCATTTTCTTCCAATCATCTGCTGTTGTGCTTTCAAAGGCGTCTCTTATGATTTTCTCAAATTCTTCGGAAGTCAGATTTACATTTCTGCTTGCCACTTTGCGTTTTGCCAAACTCCATATTAATTCTATCGCATTTAAGTCACAATGATAGGGGGGAAGTCTTAATACTTCATGACCATTCTGCCTCAAAAGTTCATCAGCTTCATAGATTGGCTCTGGAGTGTTTTTTTTCACTAAACATAGAAGCTCTGCCTTTGTGTGGTAGTTTTCAAATGAAATATCATTCAAAGTAAGCCAGTATATTATTTCAGACTTGCGATTTTGTGTGGTAGGTACTTTATTTACGATGACAGAATGGTATGATGCATTATCCATAACTATTACACTTGGTTCATTTAAATTGGGCAGAAGCTTTTCTTGTAACCATTTATTGAAGTTAGTAGCATTCATGTCATGGTGGTAATCGGCCATTTTAGATTTTGTACTAAAAACTAATAAAGAGTTTGGAACAGAGCCTTTCTCTGACCCAGCATGGACAATTATATAACGCTTTCCCATTGCAATATTTTCAATAACACCACTTGTGGATGGGCCTTGCCAAGATTTTTTTGGTTTATATGATTTGTGAATATAAGTCTCGTCCAGGTAAACAATCTGCTTTCCCTCTGCACGCTTCAGAGCTATTGTTCGCAAGAAGCGATGTCGCCATGCCGAAATATCATATCTTTCATTTAAGATTGACCGTTCATTGTTGTTTTTTTTAAATTCAAATCCATTGGCTAATAGTATACGGCGAAGAGTCTCACGACATCCACTAAACTCAATGCTGTCTTTTAAAGCTGGTAACAAAGTTCTTAGTGTAGGAACTTGTTTTCTCACAATATAGAATTCATTAATTTTATTTCTAATGGCATCAATGTCAAAGCTATCTAAGTTTGACAATTTCTGTTGGTGTGGTCTTTTTTTACCTGGAGTTCTCCAGACACCTTCATTCACCACACCTTCCTTTTTAATTCTTTTTAATGTTGCAATACTGGTTCCTGTAAAAATACAATCAAATGTGTATGATAAATAATTATGATTAATAAATAAATTTATTTCATGGTTATATCAGTCACTAAACATTTTCGTATGCAGCAAACATAACATGTATCTTGTTGTCTTCCATTTATGACTACAAAAGTAACATTCTGAGTGAATTTTGTTTTTAACATGAAGAAATGACTAGCTGTGCACAAGAATGACTGAGATAGATAATTAAAGCCATTATATAACAAGTACCTACTAAATAAAACCTTACCAGTTAGTGAAGATATTTCTTCCAAGTACTCGTTCTGAGTTTTAATAGTATCTTTTTCTTCTAAATCAGTTAGTCTTTTAATTGTTTCCAATACTTCACTAACCCCCGCTACATTATCGAGATTTTCTGAAAAGAAACATATGTAAATTATAATACAACCAAAACTAATTCTCAGAACTTTGTAAACAATGGGTAGGGACGCTATGCTTTATCATGTCATAAATCATGTTAATCATGTGAAAATTAAACAAAAGACAACAAACAGTATGAAAAGACACACAAAATCAGAATCAAAGTATCAAAACATTTGAGGCATACTAACCTAAGAAATTTACGACAATATGTAAACAATCCTGTTTCTGCCGGAATTCAGAAGCTTTTTTCTCTTGTTGCTCTTTAAATTTACACATCATTCGAAACAATAATTCTCGTACTCCACTCTTAATAGTTTTGTTCATTTTAACACTCAGAAATCCAAACAAATACAACTTAACTCAATCTCAACACAACAACGTCAAGGCGCCATCTTGTAAACATTAGATTTTAGTGATGCCATTGATCGATTTTGGTTCCCCGTTTTTGGGAAAAGTCCCGGAATTTTATTTTATTATTTATTATATTCTCGAAACATTTTTTGTTTACTAGAATGAGCAATTGTATTAATATATAGTTCTATATAGATATAAAGTTTTCTTGCTTTATTGTTTAAAAAAACAATAAATTGCATGTCGTACACAAACTCATAGCTACGTTGAGTTTGTGTACGCCTAGTTGATAAATACAATAATGGTTATTATATAATCAGGTTCATGTTTATATTTCATTATTATAACATTTTATTTATTTTAACCCTTAAAAATACTGTGACATCAAGGGAAAATTCTGAACGTTGGAACACTTAAAGTATTGCCATGTGAAAAGTTTGCAAATAAGTTCAGTATCAACTTTCTGTAGCCAGACTCTACATCTCACTATATAAATAGACTAAGACCTGAATCAGTAGTAGAATGGATCCGACATCAAATATAGCTCAGTATAAATAATATAGGACTCGATGATGTTTAAAGAAAAAGTTGTAGATGCGTTGTAAACAGTCTGCAAGTGGCACGCTAAAATTATTCGTCTAAACTCTAAAGAATGTTCAATAACATGTTCTATAATATGATAATAATGAGAATTATGATATGCCGTAATACTTTCACGTGTCGTATTATACTTTGTTATTATAATATGAATTGTACGATGATGCGCCATTTTTGAAAGCCTTTTTATTGAAATATCATTGATAGGACTGATATTATTCCCACCCAAAGCTATATAGCTAGGCAGTTCTACTGGAAGACGAGCCTGCAAATTATTATATCTTAATTTTTTTCACCGTCGCCCAAAGTCAGCGGCGAATTCCCATCGGCCCCGGGCCCTTTGTTTGCACCCTTTGCTCCGTTTGGAATGAGTAGGAAATTTTAATGGACCCCACAAAAAAAACGAAGGCGAATTTTGCTCGTTCATTTATGGGACACCGACTGAGTTTCTGTATAATTTTGATTTTGATTTCATATCTTTGGTTTTTTAAGATTGGTTGGTTAGATCTTTTTATGTTGGGTTGTTTCTGTAAGCAAACCGTAAGGTACATCGAATAACGTGAATAAAGCTTTTATTATATTTAAATAGAGTATAAATTTGCTGCTGATATATGCTACTCGTCACAAATCTATAGGCCGACCAAATAAAAAAGTCACACTCTAATCCATGCTCCCAAATTAATGGTAATAAAATGATTACTACCTTCATCAGCTGTTTGATACGATAACTGTGTAATAAAATTTATTTTAAACCCATGAAACATGCCCTTGGTAGCGCGAAATCGAGGAAGACATACAAATAGTCTAAATTTTATCCGTTACATTTCTAAAACAACGGGGATATGTTCTTTCGAATTCAACTCTAACTACAGTTTTTTTCAATTCACAGCGCAAGTACACAATCATTAGAACCACTGGCATTCCAAAATATAACATTTTTTACCAACTGTCGTTTATGACGGAATCGGGACAATCCTTAAGTAGCGTCTGTGCGTGGAATCCCTATAACCCGTGAAATTACCCCATCATGACAAGCGAGTTTACCTTATTAACTATGAAATACAGTTCTTTTTACACGGGATTAGTGTTGAATAAAAAATTTAACGTATTTTTGTACAGACGGACAAGTGGACATGTGTTTTTATTGAAGAGAAAACATTTGAAGTGAAAACTTCTTTAGCGGCGTTGGGCACTTTTGGGATGGGTATAAAATGTTAAACTCGCATCAGGATCACGTGACCGATCGAAAATGCGTAGGTTTTACCATCCCTTACTAATATGAACCTTAAATACAATGCGTAGAAGCGATAATTCTTAAACGACTACATTTTTATTTATTTCCCCAGCGTTGGCACGGCACGCCTACAAAAGAGCGTAACATTATTTTTTCAAATTTTGATTTATAAAGAAATAGTGAAATTGTCATTTTTGTGTACGATAGCCATTTATGTATTAAAAAACCCTTTAATACATCAATGACGATAGCGCAATAAATAAATATTGTATTTAACCACATAAATGCTAGTACTTTTATACTGATAAATAAAGCGATTCGTGCGAAATTATTCCCTAACCATTCCAAAATATTCAAAAATGCACAACGTTAATGTTCATGTTTTCACTTCTGCCGGCACTCCCGGAGTGCAACCCGTTCTTTTTTTTTATACACGCAAGGCTAGGTGTCCCTGACACCTGATGGTAAGCGACGTGGGGTCCAGATAGTCCACTGACGACAGATAATTACCTCTCGCCTGTTGACACAATACGGTAGTTGATGCAAAAATCTGACTAAATAAAAAAAGATGTTTTATTTATTTATTATATTTATTTAATTTTTTTTTTTTTGTGGCCATTGTATAAGCTTTTAATTAAATGCTCTAAAAAGAAAAAAAAAAAACTTTAAATTGAATCAAACTTTGTTTAATACTATGTAAAAATAAAAGCTTGTCGCGAGATTTACTTTTGTCATGATCAAGTTACATTATTATTATCCTTTGTTCTAGAAGTTATCTTTTTACATTTTTATATATAAGTTATAAAAATACATATAAAAATATAAAAAAATTAATCACCCTCCGATGGTGAGGCTCATGACCCAAGCCACCGGTGGTTAGGGATTCAAAGTGAGGAATCTCCTCACAATGCGTGCCGTGTCCAACAGTACTGCCTTCTGCATCTGGCTCTTGACCCAACGACCAATTGAGAGCCTCTTAAGATGTTGATCAAGGCATTTTGGTATCAACCCATGTGCGGAAAGTTACAATTATACAAGTTACATTATTATTGTATTGTCTGTACATATTATTTATCTGAGGTCCTCCTCAGCGCGCAAATAGTATTCTTAATCTGTACGCAGTACAACTACGCGACTGAGGCAGTCAAGAGTCAGATAATATGATACTGTTCATGGGCAATCGTGTCGCTTACCTGCTAGCAATTTGCTCGTCTCACTAAAACAAAAAAGAAACCATATTTTGTTTATTTATTGTATTTCAATTCGTGCCTGTTACCGTACAAATATCACGTATTATTTATTTAGTAATAAAAATACTATGTCGGCAAGATACCTGTTTTGTTGACATTGTCCGAACGGGTTTCGGGGTGCCGGGGCTTACCATCAAAACGTAAAAAACACCCCACACAGATTTCCGATGGTTACGCTCTTGTTAAATTAATATTTGTATTAGTGATGCGTAAAGTTATAGTATTACAATTTTTGTATTAAAAGTTTAATCGAGATGATTCCTTCATCTATATAATACACATACACACTCACGCCTTTTATCCCCGAAGGGGTAGGCAGTGGTGCAGCTAGTGCACCCACTTTTCGCCGTGCGTATTCCGTACCATGATGTGGTAGGGGGCGAGCCTATCGCCATATCGGGCACAAATTCCAGACTCCGGGCTGATATTGAATAGAAAAATCCAATATCACTTTGCCCGACCCGGGGATCGAACCCGAGACCTCAGCATTGCAGTCGTACCGTAATACAACTACGCCACCGAGGCAGGCTACATAATAATTGTTAAAACTTAAGAATTAGCGACTTAAAGGACCAGTTTCAGAGGTTTCAAGTGAATTTTATAGGACAGTCATCGTATCAATCAACTAATGCGGATGGTACTCATTTTATTACCTTTTATTTGGGAGCATAGATTAAAGTATGACTTTTTTATTTGGTCGGCTTATACATTTATGTGACCTAAGGGCCGACTTCACCGCTTGCAGATAAATGCCACTCGTCACGTAAATGTAAAAGCCGACCAAATACAAGACACACTTTAATCTAATCTATGCTCCCAAATAAATGGTAATAAAATTAGTACTATCTACATTAGCTGTTTAATACGATGACCTATAAAAACTTAAAACCTGTGACACATACTATAAACAACATATTTTTAATTAATCACTGCTTTACTTAAATAATTTGACAGATACAACACAAATTGATAATTATTTTAATAGTAATCCATATTAATACCATTTGGGTAATTTGTGATACACTTTAAACTAATAAAAAGGTAGCATAATTAAGCTTCTTTTACAATATTTCAGTATGAAATATCTCTTGAATATTGTCTAGAGCTTTTTCTACAGCGAGCGAGTAAGTACATTTTTGTTTGAGGCTTCAAAGTTCTTAGTTTTTTTGCTTTTATGTAAAGAACTAGGTTTGTAATAATAAATTACAATTTTATATATAAGAATAAACCATATAATTTTTTTTTTTTTTTTTGTGTTGCGTCATTTTTCATATTTTTATTGTCAAATACTTTAAAAGAAATAATTAATATGGAAATTTTTTCGTGAGTAACGCAGCCGTAGAACCTACCTATCATCTGATCGTCTTTTAAATTATATCACAGATCACTTTAGTCGTAAGGGTGGGTTAATTATATATCAATGTAAGGGTGCCATATTTTAATTAATTGACGAAAAATAATCTCTTTACCAGTTTACTCTATTCATCTAGTTTTTAACTAATGACTGTTTTGCTTCGAGAATTATGTTTTGGAACCATGTGTTTAATGATGGCAAATAATTTGAGAATCCAAGACTAAAACGAGTTAGTAAGTTAATTTAACTAATAGTTGATTAAAAAAGAATTTTCAGCTCGAAAGATAATGGGCTCCATTAAAAATTAAAAATAAGTAAATAGCATAGATTTTCAAAATAGCGGCACACACAAAAGCCATCCATCAAAAATGTATTTCAAACAATTTTTTCATTAAATCCACACAAAAAGCACTGTAATAAGGCTCCCTTTTGCATCCTCGGCGTGTAATTAAGTTTCAGAATTTTGACTCATACGAAATTGCATACAGAGACACAAAGGAGTCCTTTGCTCATTTTTTTAAAATGTACGAAATTAACATGAATGTGCCTCAGAAAGATGCGTCATTATATCGAGTTAATTAAATGCATCTAGTCTGTACTTTGAGGAAATTACTGATCGTAATTTCGTAGAGCTATGTTGTAATCTATTTTGATTATGGAAACTAGGTCGGCTCGACCGGGGCTGTACAACTCATATAGAAAATCAAGGTGTTTATTTGTTGTTGCATTTCGTATAAGACTTATTTGAGGTTCCTTTCGTGTAGTTATTAAATCGTGTGCGTTAATCCTCTGCCTACCCTTTCGTGGATTTTGCCATCGCAATTCATCGAATGTTAAATAAAAAAATCCATTTTGCGGGCATGTAATACCAACTAAAAATGATATTTCTCTTCGCAGACCACGTCGCGAACGGAACGCAGTTAATTTTACAAAATGATTTCACTACGTTTATGAATAGCATCGTAGCAACAAAGGGAGCATTCATTTTAAATATGAATGTGATAAAGGGCATGAAGCTCAAAGCAAAAAGCATCGCTCATGAAATCGTGTTGGTTGCCTGAGAAAATTTACACTATGAACGGATTGTTTCTAGTTTTATGGCACTAACTAGCTGTGTTCGCAACTTCGTTTTTCAACACTTTCGTCTATGGATATATCACATCATGGGACGGAATACGCACGGCGAATAGTGGGTGCACTAGTTGCGCCTCTGCCTACCCCTTCGGGGATAAAAGGGGTGAGTGTTTATGTATGTATTTATGTATATCTATAAATCTCATACAACTCCCATACGAAGACGCGCGATGCCTGTGGCCCGTTTCAACCATGTGGCCACCTATCTCAAACTTACGCTATATGTTACACAAAACAAAACTTAATATTTCCCAGTAATAATTGAACCCAATCGTTGGTTTGAACGTGATACGTCAATTAACATTTGAACAAACAGACAGGAACAGAGAATCAAATAGACAAAAATTTCAAAGATTTTTCACGTTCTGTTGCTTATTCCTTCGTGTCTCTCAGGTATTTCTTTTTCAAAAATATTTATTACTACAAAGAAAATGTATGACTTTATTATATGAATGAATCCGAATGCCAAAATAACTATTATGTTTTCACGGCTTAACTGCTGAACCAACTTTGACGAGTACGGAGTTAGATTGAAAATGTCAAAGGTCACGGCTGCTTTTTATATTTTTCATAAACAGTAGTGTGAATTCGCAACTAAAAATATTTAGAAATGTTGCTGTCTATTACATCAAAGAATTTAAATCTATCTACCCCATACACAGAGCTTAAATCACTAAGTCAAGCAGCTGGTCTTTTGAATCATGCCAAAAAAACTTGTTGCATCGAATGAAGTGTGAAAACGGTGCTGATTACGTATTCACACAAGTTTGTAAAGTATATTATGCACCTTAGATGTTCGCGTGCAAACTTTAGATAGACTACCTTCGTCTCGGAAACTGGTGCACTTGGGGTAAGTAAATAGGTCAAACGATGGCTATGTATTTACGTACTTTCTTTGTAATCTTAGTAATTGTATTTTAAACGTATATTTGGAAAATAGTGTTATGAAATAGTGTTAATGGCGCCTTGTATTCGATTATGAATAACAAAAATATTTCGAATAACGCTCGGTTAGCTATTCACCGAGGAGTCTTGGCGCCAACACTGATGTATGGAAGTGAGTCGTGGGTGTGGCAAAACAAGCATGTAAGTAAGGTAAATGCAGTGGAGATGAGAGCTTTGAGAAGTATGTGTGGGCTGAAAGTAAGTGATAGAGTAAGGAATAGCGTGATAAGGGAAAAATGTGGATTGAAAGAGGATGTAGTGACTAAGATTGAGAAAGGAATGCTTCGGTGGTTTGGCCACATTGAAAGAAAGAAAGAAAGAAAGAAAGAAAGAAAGAAAAGAACATTTATTGGCCACTAGTTGGGTGGTGAGTGGTGAATAAGATAGTAGTACATTTTAGTGTACCTGAGTTCTCAGATACTTACTCACTAAATGTGGATGGTATATGTCCCACCACAACAGTGTCAATAGGATCTAGATCAGCATATGCCAACTAGCAATGGTTGGCGCTGATTTTCATCTAGACCCTAGAGCAACGTCAACCAAAAACAAGTACATAAGAGAGCGTGCGTGCGCTCCTGCTTTTGCGAGTGTGTGAGTGTGTGTGTACGTGTAAATGAGTGCATGTGTGTGCAAAAAAAAATAAAAATAAAATAACAAGGATCATCAGCAAAGAGAATTATAGTACTACTGAAAATCATCAGTGTCATTGCCACGTCGATATTTAGTTTATCACTGGACTAATATAAAAGAAATTAAATGTACAAAGATAGTTTATAAATGTTAGGATGATGAAAGGATGGATGAAAGAAGAGGAACGACAAAAATCTATGTCGCGAAAGTGAGTGGTAGCGTCGGACGGGGACGTCCTGGACGTACCTTCATGGACCAAATTGGCGACCTCCTAAGGAAGGGCCAAATAAGGAGTTCTCGTAACCGACGAGCATGTATGAAGAGACTGATGACTGTAGAAGAAGCGAAAGAGGTATGCTTGGATCGTAGCACTTGGCGCTCCATAGTCTCTGCCTACCCCAATGGGAGAAAGGCGTGAGTTTATGTATGTATGTGTGTATTTGGAATATATGACCAAATTTAATTAAGTAGAAATTTTGATTATAATATAATTTTGCGGCATAAAGAAGGTTCAAACCAAAAGAATTCCAAAATGAAAAATTATGTTATCTTAGTAGGCTATTTTCACTTCACTGCATATAACAGCATAATTTTAATCCTAAAATCCTTTATTTTATATTCGACGACGGCCATATTGTAACAAATCTCCATTTTATACGCAAATATAAAAGACAATTATGTATTGTTCCCGCAGAGAACTATAAATCTATCGTAGCTACTTATACCACTCGCCGGTCCCCAATCGATGACTCATTGCATATTCCTTTAAACCATCCAAGTTCTCTTTAACGCCGCCTAGACGTCTGCACCGTGTCTCGACCTACACAATACTGATAATTAAACATGCATTACGTCCGCTTTTGTGTCGCCCCCACCACCGACGACCAATCACGGTGCCTTTCATACGTTAATAATTTTAAATTTCGAATTGTGAATATGCATGCAAGGAATTCGACGGCGCCATCTTTATTTTATTATTTCATTTTCGAATTTGAAATTGTAAGGGTATTGAGTTATTTACAACTTCGTTGAACTGGGGTTTAGGGTGTTTTTAAGAATTTGCGTCACGTTTTTTGTATTCGATACGAGATAAACATACTTTATTAGCTAAGTAATAAAATCTGTTATTCCCATTTCAAGCTAAGGCCGTCGACTGTAGCACTTTACTCGGACCAAAGACATTTCGAATCGATCATCCCAAATTACTGTCAAAGTCTGTTTCTCTTAGGATTGATTCAAGATTCTTATACTTATCCCGGCTTTACCGGTCAATGAACTCGCAAAAAAATAAAATCTTAATTGCCCTGTCGATACACGCGAGATTTGGTATCTGGCTACCACAAAAAAGGGAAAGAAAAGAGCTCGCAAATCGCGGCGTGGTTTCACGCTGTTCGTGCGACCAGCGGGTGACGTGGGTTTCAATGACGGATGGGATGCGACCAGCGACTTGGACATTGTCACGCTAAGGTTTTATATGGTCGGGTATTTTATTCACTTACTATATACGATACCTATTCATTTATAGGTATTATTATGTACAATACATACTATGATACTACACATGATTCGTTTGAGATTGACAATTTTTAAGTCCCATTTTGATGGATCAATTATTACTAGCATTAATCACACGCAATTGTTGCTTAAAAAAGTTTTCTCGTTTGAACATGCGCAATGGCGAGGCAATTGGCGCCCGCGTTGTATGAGTCTTTTGATAGATATTGAAAGACGATTATTTTTATCAATAATTGCTAGCAAAATTGCTTCGTCTAAATGAGACTTTATGAATGGTGGAAAACATTCATCAAATCTTCTGATGTGTTTGCCGGTTTATGCAAAAAGTACGGTAGAATTACATATATACATATATATACATATTACATATACACTCACGCCTTTAATCCCCGAAGGGGTAGGCAGAGGCGCAACTAGTGCACCCACTTTTCGCCGTTATTCCGTCCCATGATGTGATAGGGGGCGAGCCTATCGCCATCGGTAGAATTAATAGACTTAAAATGTGAGTAGTTATTTACATATTTTTTTTATTGCATTGAATGACGAGACGAGCAGGCCATTCGCCTGATGGTAAACGGTACGACCACCCATAAACAGTAGCAACACCATCCAGCACCTTGAGTTAAAAAGTACTGTGTGGCATTCTACTGCGCTCGTCATCCTGAGACATTAGATGTTAAGTCTCACTATGTCCTGTAGTTACACTGGCTACAATGTCTTTCGAACCGAAACACAACAGTGCATGCACACTGCTGCTTGGCGGTAGAAATAGACATTGCGGTGGTACCCACCCAGACGGACTCTTACATATGAGAGACCTACCACCAGTAATACATGTTACGTGTTATAAAGCAGACATTTTAAAAATATCGACCCCATGAAGGGATTAAGATGGCTACCAACTTCTCAGTTGCGTGCGTCCGTTCAAACCGCGACGGATGTTGCGTGTACGAAACCTTAAAATTAGTGCCTTCGCCGCGGCTAACTTTATAATTTTTATTTTTAAATGTCGAAGGAAGCGTGTTCTGGAGCTGTTAGTTTTAAATACACGCCAAGATACATTTTATATGCTGTAATGGAATAATAATTTTATTTGCCGCCGAATGAATTTACAATCGTTCTTATTTTGTTGAGTCATATATCTGTGATGGTTAAAAGTGCTTTTTAGTGCAAGCTTATTTTAAAATCATTATTGTAAATAAGAATTATAGTAATAATACATATATGTACCTCAATAATAAAATATTTATTAAGTACTTTTTTAAGTTATTTCTCAAATTCACAGGACATCAAAATTATCCAAAGGACACGTCCGAATGGTGGTAATTATAGTAATTACATAATACTTATATTATGCACTAAGTAACTACACAAATATTACTGGGTTTTTTTTTATCTTAACTTCAAATCAGGACTTCAAAACCAAATCTAACGCTATTTTATTAAATATTCACCACGAACTAAATTTTTTATCAAGGCGAAGCTATATATCCAATTAATCTATGACTAAACTGTTCCTCCAATGAACAAAAATAATTACTCATCTATGTTATAAAGATCGGTGGTGGATACTAGGTCAATAGGACGATGATAATGTGCCGTTTATGTTATCGCATCCGGCGTATGTAAATAGCACAGTTCAAATTACTAATATAGGATGCTAATTCGTTAGTGATTTGGGTGATCCATTTACTATTGGAATAACTTTCGCTTTCAATACAAATGGAAGACAAAATATGAAAATAACACATCAATATTCTTACATTAGAGACATTATTTTATGTTAACGCGAATTTCATTGAAATAATTAATTAAAGGAATGCCTTGGTGGCGTAGTTGTATTACGGTACGACTGCTATGTCAGGGTCTCGGGTTCGATCCCCGGGTCGGGCAGTGATATTGGGTTTTTCTACTCTGTATCAGCCCGGAGTCTGGAATTTGTGCCCGATATGGCGATAGGCTCGCCCCCATCACATCATGGGACAGAATATGCACGGCGAAAAGTGGGTGCACTAGTTCCGCCTCTGCCTACACCTTCGGGGATAAAGGGCGTGAGTGAGTGTGTGTGTGTGTGTGTGTGTGTGTGTGTGTGTGTGTGTGTGTGTGTGTGTGTGTGTGTGTGTGTGTGTATGTGTGTGTGTGTATAAGCCATTGTTTGTAATTCAGTCAATGCTAAGAATAACATTATTAAGTGGACTTACGTCCCTCGATTATATTTTTCCAACGAGGTCGAGTATCGATTGACAAGTGATGGTTATTCCTCGCCAGTTGAAACAATTATGCCGGCCTCGAAGCTGGATATACAATAGCTGATTCCAGAAAGTGAGCGACTATAGCAAGCTTTACGCCTTGTCTACGGTGGACGCTATCATACAGATGTCCTACCATCAGCAGAAAAAGCATCGAATACTTCAATTTTCACCTTGTGCTCTTCACCCAGTGTTCTTCATAGTTAAGGACAGGCGTGCTGTTGATGTACCTTATCAAATAAAGTGAATTCTATTAAAACCTATATAGCGTGCAAAATGGTGTACTTCGTCGGTAACTACTCTACTACTCACATTACCGACACTCCGATACGTATTTGATAACGATACTTCCCCGCCATATTGGGTTAAAATTGATTCCTAAGCGCCTGCGTACGGAACCAAATTTTATGAAAACTTTTTATTAATACTGCTTGGTGCTCGAGTTTTCGTCCGTTTATATCTTTATCGATAAAGTTCAATTTCCTTTGAAAACATGACGAAACAGACATACCTAAGAATTTTTCATAAGAATATCGAAGGTATGTGACCTCTGCTAATTCGTGCTAGGCCAACGTGTTGTTCTAAGTTCTAAATCCTTTTAGTAGTAGAGGAGGTCCATGCACGGGCGTAGCTATAGCTTTCACATAAGGGGGTCCGTGGATACCAAAATGTCAAAATGTACAACCCCTCCCGTCACCAAAAGTTAGCTAAAGTATTTTTGCGTTGGGTTTTGTTGGGCCTATTTCATCTTATGGATTTTTGTTACAACTGCACCTAGGCATTATAATGTGTACATATTTTGTGCCCCGGATTATTTTTGTTGTAAGCTAAGGGGTGGGGGCTCCGGATCCCCCAAACCCCCCCTATATACGCCCATGGGCCCATGCTTACAGTAGACAACAAATAATTGAACGCTGGTATTATTATCGTACAAAGTTCCATTATGTAGTTTTATAAAATCTAAGAAACTTCCCTACCTACCAAGACTTGACTGACATATATGTGCTTTATCGATATTATTGGACGATTCAGGTTTATAGGGTATATTCCGGTTTCCGGATATGTTCCGGTTTGAAAGACATTGTAGCCAGTCTATTTGGCCGCTATGAGACTTAACAGCCAATTTCTAGGTGACAAGCATAGTGTATTGCAGCACTTCTTAAAGTTCTATACAATGTTGCTCTTCTAAGGGTGGTCGTATCGGTTTAGCTGTTTACTCGTCTCACCATTATTGAATGGTTTTGCTTGGCTTTTGTGTTTGTACAAAATCATTTGGCCATCACATAAAAATGGTTCCAGTTTAGTGATAAGATGTTACCATCCGCTAGGATTATCATACATAGAGATCCCCCGGCTTGACTCATTTCCGTATATACGGTATATTACGATATGACTACAATGCTGAAGTCTCAGGTTCGATCCCGGGTCGGGCAGTGATATTGGGTTTTTCTATTCAGTATTAGCCCGTAGTCTGGAATTTGTGCCTGATCTGGCGATAGGCTCGCCCCTATCACATCATGGGACGCAATATGCACGGCGAAAAGTGGGTGCACTAGTTGCGGCTTTGCCTACCCCTCCGGGGATAAAATGCGTGAGTGTGTGTGTGTCTGTTTGATTATATACTGGGTTTATAGGCCGGCATAATGATTGCGACTGTTAGGGCTGCGCTGGTTGATTATGGCTCTTTTTTTATTTTTTTCTTTATGAGTACTACAATTGCACTAGAGTCTAAACAATTATATCTACATCCAATAATCCTCGCCACGACTATCCGAGTATTGTGTTTAGACCTTTGATCCTTTAATATCAAGTGTCTTATCACTTACATCTACTATAGAACTTAGTATACTATCTATTTACACAAGACATACAGTTATAATCATGATTTTTCCGTGATAAAAGTTCTGCTTTATATTTTACGGTATAAATAGCCCATAGGCCCATCCTGGGAAAGACATATCTTTCCCAGGATCTCAAAGTATTCTCATAACAAATTTTATCGAAATCGGTTCAGTAGTTCCAGAGATAACTTCTTACAAACATACTCACAAACTTTCCCTTTTTTTAATATTATGATTCTGACAATCCTATCTGGCCGGTATGACAAATTATTGACACTTTACAAAATGCTATGTAGTGTAGGGAAGAGAACAAAAAATAGTTTGCCCCAAATAACCGATTCTTAAGTGACATCGATTTCTTGCTAGATTACGTCATTATACACAAGTAAAGTACAAACCACAAAGCACATAGTATTTTATTTTATTAATAAGCACACCAACTACACTGTAACAATAAAAAAAATTAGAATACTTAATAATAATACAGCACAATTATAAAGCACAATGTATTTTACAGGCATGCATGACATTGTTTAAAGTTATCTTTAATGAGAGTGGTTACAGGAATTAAACACTATAACAATAATTTATGCTTAATTATACTTGTTTAAACGTAATTCCTTAATTATTTACTTTGGTAACAGTTATACAAGGATTGCTTAAATGTGCTAAAGTTCATAGAAAAAACATCAATGTCATCCTCAGCGATACCCTTCTAATACATTTCAATAAGCAACCGCCATCAAAGTTCACAGTCATAGTACATAACAGTTTCAATAACCAAAGACTAGGTAATGGTTATCATTTGTGGGCAATCACACCGTTACGAGCATCATCTTATCGATTTCAACAATCGATTAGACAAATCGATTTGGAAATATCGATAAAATCTCACAGTATCACATTACACACGTTTTTGTGGTTAATAATTGTTAATATTTACATAATAAAATCGTAACGAATTTATGTGATGTCGTAATGTCGTATCGATTTGAATTAATATGTGTTGTAATGTTTTTTTTTTATTATCACACATAACGTTACATTATTTTAATAGATAATCTTTAAGACAAATTTTAAATATTTTGAATATCACGCATAAACTTAAAGCCTACCTATTTATTTACATCTAAAATCACGCGGCTAAACCAAAATATCAAACAAAATTCCCGATTTACGAGACTAAATCGATTCAACAAAAATCGATACAATCGATTACAAAACCGAAACCGTTGCCGTTTGATTATGGAATGCGCCATTCGGAAACTTAGATATTGCCGTTCCGATTGTGACCGCAACCGACGACCGACCGATGGGTTATGTTACAAATTGCCGATCTCGATTATTGACTATGACAGTTCGAAATCAATCGATTTTGAGTCGTAACAAGGGCAGTGGTCATGGTACGTACGTAAAATCTCAAGAATGTTGCCGATAAATAATCCTGCTAATATTATAAACGCGAAAGTTTGCAAGAACGGATGTATGGATGTCTGTTACTCTCACGCAAAAACTACTGAACGGATTTCTATGAAATTTGGCACACGGGTAGATCATGTCCTGGATTAACACATAGGCTACTTTTTATCCCGGAAAAACTCATTCACGCGGGTGGAGCCTCGGGCAAAAGCTAGTATTATAATAATACCAGCCCTGTATTATATACTGAACTGATAGGGTTTAGGTCTGAGTCCACCCCGTTGGCTTAGTGCGGGTTGGCAGACTTCACATTCCTTCGAATTTTTCTAAAGAACTTCTCAGGTATGCAGGTTTCCTCACGACGTTTCCCTTTACCGTTAAAGCGAACGATAATTCACAAAGAATACACACATAACTTTAGAAAAAGTCAAAGGGGCGGTCCCTTGGGTGCCCTGCGGACATTCGTCTCGGCAGTCCGTTCCACTCCCAACTAGGCCATCGCCGCTTATCATACACGTAACCGTTGCTGATGACGATTAAAATGACATTGTTTGCTCGTCAAAGTCACCGCACTGCAACTAATGGTGAGTGTACGAGATATGGTTACCCACTCGCCAAGCGACACTCCTGTTTGGAGCCTACACAGGCTGATCCCGGAACGCGACACACCGACGTGGGCCACTATGGTGGATTTTACACTACCATCTGACCACTAGCAAACATCATTGTATCACGCCTTTTTTACTCTTCAAGGGTAGGCAGAGGTATTATCACATATTTGGACAGCTACGTTAGATCCCATGTAATAGGAAGAGCCTATTGTTTACCGGAATCTAGATTCTGAGCTGATACTGGGCAGAAAAAAAACAATATAACCAACACGGAGAAACTCGATACTTCAGAGGCAGTCATACCGCAATATCTTTAATTTTGCATTACTAGAGATAGCAGACTGCCTCGGCGGCGTAGTTGTATTACGGTACGACTGCAATGCTGAGGTCTCGGGTTCGATCACCGGGTCGGGCAAAGTGATATTGCATTTTTCTATTCAGTATCAGCCCGGAGTCTGGAATTTGTGCCCGATATGGCGATAGGCTCGCCCCCTATCACATCATGCGTGTGATAGGGGGCGAGCAAAGTGGGTGCACTAGTTGCGCCTCTGCCACTCCGTCGGAGATAAAAGGCGTGAGTATGCGAACGCGTAGAGATAGCAAAATTAAATAAATTTTCCATTTTCTAAATAAAATTACTGGTCATAATCAAACATCGGGAATAGTTCAGTAGCGACGAGCTATGCTTGAAAAACAGTTCAAGTACCTCAATATTTTATTAACCTACTTCACAATAAAGCAGGAGATTGATATCGTATGTTTGTATTTTTTTTATACAACGTAAGTGAAAGCTCCGATAGATAACCTATCTACTACAAGGCTTAGTTGCAGTTGGTGTTAAAAACTCATAAGTATAATAATAAATGTAGCAATAAAATAGAAGATTTTTTAAATGCAAAGTTTCTCCGAATTCAAAAAGAACTGCCAGGAAAGAAATGCTTTTAACCTAGCCAGTAGTTATGTACTTTAGAATTTAAACTGTTATATACTTATTTATTTATTTACTAGTAAAGACACAAAACAGAATACAGCCAAGAAAACAATAAAGTACAATTAATGAAATTACTAAACTAGACTATAGTCCACAGCATGTGTCCTGATCCATCCTGATCCATCCATACTATTGACATTGCGATCCTTGTTCTGATACGATAAATAATTTTGTATTCGTAGTATTCAATATAATCAATATATATCTAAAATCCACTAACACCAGCATCACACGAGGTATTCATATTTGCTTGGGGTCTGTATTCTCTATGTTAATTCAGATTCCACGCGGAATTGTTGTGATACTAAGTTAATAATTAAAATCATCGTAAACAAGTTATTATATACGACATCATCATCAGCCACTTGATGTTGACTGCTAATATTATAATAATAATATTTTTTTAATTCAATATTAATCAGTTTTTTACTTACACGATTTATTAGGGATTGAAGCCTTGAAAGAGTATCGCCAGGAACGTGACTGGTTATAAGAACTAAGTGACTTACAAGATTCTTGTGTTTCAACTAATAACTTCTTGTAACTTTCATTCTTTTTACATATCGAAAAAAGGACGTTCAAGCAAATTATAATAAACAATGTCTTCTTCATAATTAGTACAGATTAAGTGCAGAAACTTGGCAAACGTAGCGTGGGACGCCCTCTGGCGAGATGGCGGGACGACTTGCACAAGAGGGCCGGCAGCGACTGGATGCATAAAGCAGCAGACCGGGCTCTGTGGCGTATCTTGGGAGAGGCCTATGTCCAGCAGTGGACTGCAACGGGCTGATGATGATCATTATGATGAAGTGCAGAATCATATCCTTTGACAACTCTAGATTCCATTTAAAAAAAATATAATATAGGAGGTAAAAGGGCATACGGTTCACCTGATGGTAAGATATTAAAATATCAAAATTCCTCGCGGAATCTAATTCCATAACCCTGATCCCCGCACGGTGCCTATTCCCTTGCAGTTTAAGATTTATGCACTCTCCCCGGATGGCTCTAAGTGATTGCGACTCCATTGTTTACTGTGCAGAGATAAAGCTTGGGAAAAAACAGCAGCTCAGCGCGGTTTCCTTGTCTTGAGTGATAATAGGTCAGTTTTACTTTTGTACTTCTTGAGGTGTGATATTTTAACCCCTTACGGAAAAAGGGGTGTTATAAGTTTAAGGTGTGTATCTGTGCATCTGTATGTCTGTCTGTGGCATCGTAGCTCCGAAACGAATGGACCGATTTCGATGCGGTTTTTTTTGTTTTTAGTTTTTTTTTTATATCTTTTGTGAGCGGTTTCGCACGCGTGGATTTTATACTTTTTTTAAAGTAGGTAAGCAAAATTAATAGGATCAGTAATTTAAATTTTAAGGCAAAAAAAATAACTAATTATCGTACTTTAATTGAAATATTTAGAATTAATCCATCAGATGAATAAGTTACATTTATATATTTAATCATTCTTAATCGAAATAATCTATATCAAATATTTAAACCAAATATGTGGCGGATTGATAAGTAGATGCCGCCAATATAAATATTGTCATAATCACTATCTAGAACGTTCGTTGTAATTGAATCGTTTGTTTGTTGAGTTCTGTAAATATGCGGTATTTGTTAAAAGAATTTAAATTTTAATAGTACGTAGAGCGCCTGTAGCGTGCTTTGAAAATGCTTTTCGTTCATTTTTATCTAGCATGTTGCATAAAATATATTTGTTAGTGTTTACGTCGGCGTTGGCCTTAAACTTCTATAGAATATGCGGTCCGGGAAAAGTAACAAAAAAAAACACAAATTGTTGCCCGACCGAGAAATCGAACCCATGGCCTAGCGCTAAACAATCCATAATATACGCGTCACTCCACCGAGGACGAAATATTTTTAAATACTACTTTTGATCCCAATTTTTAAAGGAACTTTACATCCCACGATGTAGAACTCGCCGGAAGAAATTAATAAAGAATTCACGGAAATCGTGAAATTTTACGCGATTTTGAGGTATAAAAATATAAAATTTGTTTTACTAGACTCGGTGTAAACATTGGTCTCACAATTTACGAGTACGACGTTAAATCATAAAAATAGTGGTGAAATGAGTTTTATGAGGCTTACATAATAGATTGTCTTAAGACAGGTAGAGACCTCCCGTGTGGTCTAGATAGAGAATGAAGATATCTTTTACTTATATCTTGGTTGGTATGATTTGGATTGTTATAACATGGATCTATATTTATGTGTATTTATAAGTTTATATTATTTCGAATTGATTACCTCTGATGCACCTACCTTGTTAATCTCTGCACCACCCTAAGGTTGACTGGGAGAGAATGCCTACGGCATTAAGTCCGCCTTTATACATTTGTATATGAAGTGCTTAAATAAATAAATAATTTTGTATGAATAATATAAAAAAAAACAGGTTTTCTTTTCATTACAGATTTTCTATGTATCTACACTATATTATAGAGACGTCAACTTTGTAAGTTTGTTTGTGGGAAGTAATCTATGGAACTACTGAACCGATTTTGATAAAATTTGGTATGGAGGTAGTTTGAGATCTTGGGGAACGTTAATCCTGGAAAAATTCACACGCGGGCGGAGCCGTGAACAATGTTATATAAAAATATTTAATAGGTCTCTAATTTTACGCAATACTTGTAGTTAGTACATCATGAGTCCTACCTAGTACTTACTATGTCGCCCCTCCGACATTTCACATTTTGAAAACAAAATATCTATTACTAGACTTCTGCTCGCGTGAAAAAGTTTTTCCGGGATAAAAATATTTTCCCAGGATAAAAAGTAGCCTATGTATTAATCCAACACATGATCTACCCGTGTGCCAAATTTCATCGAAATCCGTTCAGTAGTTTTTGAGTTTATTCGTTACAAACATATTTACATAGAAAACTTTTCTCTTTATAATATTAGTATAGATTAGATTGAAAGTGACATATATGTAAACAAAAGAAAAATGTAATGCCAAAGAAACTGGAACGTGACAGTCTAACAATATTGATTAATCACAGAAATAGACCAAGCACGATAATGATACACATTTTCTACTGCAGCGTTTCCTAAACCGTGAGTCGCGATCAACTGGTGGGTCGCGAGATCATATTAGGTGGACACTGAAAACAAAATAGGAAAATACTTCTACCGACAGGGTTAACAGCTGCACGGCCACAAACGGACGAGAAAACTAATTAAAATTCTCATTGAAATATACCTCCTTGTATAATACATTTAAATACTAGCGTTTGCTCGCGGCTCCGCCCGTGTTAAAGTTTTTCTGGGATAAAAGTCCCGCTTTTTATTTTCCCGGGATAAAAAGCCTATATGTTAATCCAGGACATGATCTACCCGTGCGCCAAATTTCATCGAAATCCGTTCAGTAGAGTCGGAGCTGTGCAGTAACAACAAACAGAAAAACAGACAGACAGAAAAGAATTATAAAAATCGCTGATTTGCATTCCATTACTCTTCTATAGTCACCCCCTTTTCTTTTTTATCACTTTTCTTTCAATGTACAGACACACCGGGATCTACTACTTTATTATAGTAAAGATAGATTAAAAATGTCGTCATGACAGCTAAGAGACGAGTCCAGAATTTAGAAGTTTTTGGATCGCGTTCCAGACTACTTTGGTCTTTGGGAACTACTGGTCTAGTGTTAAATAGTGACGAACGTGAATAACCATAACTTACTTTCCAACGTTACATATCTCTTAAATTACCTACAGAAACGGAAGCTCAACAAGTAATATTTAAAATGCACTCACTTCGTTGATTTACTGACTCAACCATAGACAAAGATATCGGTTTGAGTCAATACCGATATCGGCATGACATCATTCACACGATTGACTCACGGGTGCAGTGACTGACTATCAATGGCCTATTTGCTTAGGCGAGGTCAAGGAAGATCGTCTATCGGTAGTGTCAAAATAATTCGTTATATATGAATTGACTGGCCGCATGGGCAGGTACAGTCAGAATAGTGTATGCTCACCACCTGAAGGTTCTAAATAAATCGCTTGCGCATCGTCTGTCAGCAACATGCAACTTACATCTACAGTAGACAATAAGAGTTATCTTCTGTTTCCTTTTTACAGTCAGCAGCATAAGTATCTGTACAAAATCAAAATTTCAAATCGCCTATATATGCGTTAAGTTAAACTGAAACATTTTTTTCTTCGTGTGATTTAAAGTAAATATTTTATTTTTGTGAAGAGAAAGTAAGTTAGTAAGAACACAAAAGTATGTAGGCAATTAAATTTTGAATTTGTTCAGATATACGTATGCTGCTGACTGTACATCTCCGAAACGATGGCACCCGCTTGATAAAACATGTAAAATGGGGGTTTTATCTTGAGAAAGTGTACTAGCACCAAATTGGGTGATTGTACCACTGCAATGTCTATTTCTGTCGCTAAGCAGCAGTGCGCATGCACTGTTGTGTTACGGTTTGAAGCACAATGTAGCCAGCGTAATTACTGGGCATTATAAGAATTATCATCTTATGTCTCAGGTAGACGAGCGCAGTGGAGTGCCACGCAGTGCTATGTGATTCAAGGTTCTGTATGGTGTTGCTACTGTTTATGGGCGGTCGTATATCTTACCAGCAGGCGAGCGGCATGCTCGTCTCGTCATTAACTGTAAAAAAAGACTAAGTATATCTTTCTAAGATTTCTTTGTCATATATTGATACATTTTCTACGAGACTTTGTGAACATGTTTGAAGGTTTGGATTTGTTAGAAGTAAACGCAGAAATCGCTGATTTGCTTTAAATTTGGCACACAAATAAACCATGTCCAGTGAGTGTTCTGGACTCATACTTTATATCCCAGAAAAGTACAAATTATTCCGGTTTTTACACAGACAGCGCCGTAACCAATGATTACGTTAGTATATAAAATGACTAACTCCCGAAACCTGTGAAATACCGAAGATTTTTTCCAAACAATCAATCCACTTAGACTCAAGACCCTTAACTACGATGCTCGTACGTTAATCCCGAAACCTTAGCAGTTGATGCCGATCCTTTTAATATTAGATTCACATATCGCAATGTAGACTTAACTGCCTTCGTTGTTCATTAAACATCTTTTTGTTCAAATTGAGGGTAGAATCAATTTTATTTAATTAATGATAGTGGAGTCCAGACATGCTTTCGAAGAAAAGTTGGTTACTACTGTTTTTGGAATTTGCGACTACCCTCAAATTGTAGCAAAATAATCCTGAACTCTAAGACCGGATTTGTAACTGTAGTTAGGGTAATCCTAGGTGTTATTAAGCTGGACGCGCTCACATAGCTTAGAATGCTCCAGAGGCTGCGAGCGCGTCCAGCTTAATAAGACCCTGACAAAAAGATAACTACATTTGAAAAAACGGGGCTTTAATCTTAAATCAAATTTAAAAATAATGAGTAGATAAGATTTCAGAAGGCTGAGCAACTATTCTTTTAAAATTTCCTATTATCGGAATACCGGTGCTTGCAAAACACTGATTGATTGAAATAAATAATACTCAGAAAATAAACGATTTCAAATAAAAATATCAACGATTTTAAGACGAGACATCTCAAATCGAATATCCAATACGCACAAACCGATACACCGTTCCAATAATCTAATAATATTTCCATCTCCGATAGATTCTTAACTGTAATGTTGAAAATCAAAATGAATCTCGTAAGGGTTTCGAGTTATATGTACGCGCACGGACGCGTCCCGACGTTATTAAAATCTATTTCGATTTAAAAGGGACCCCGTCTGGATAAAACTTGTTATACCGGGCTGAATTAGGTAGGTTGTGCTGACTCGTCTAATAGTGATTTATCTACTTTTTGGGGAGTGTCGAGAGGAGCAAGTCGTCTGATAGTGACATAAGTGCACAAACAGTATCAAAACTGAATTTTGAATTTCAAAGCGCTGCGTGGCACTCCACTGCGCTCGTCACCCTGAGACATAAGATGTTAAGTCTCATAATGCCCAGTAATTACGCTGGCTGCAATGTCCTTCAAACCGAAACACAATAATGCATGCAACTGATTGGCGGCAGAAATAGACATCGAAGTGATGCCTACTGGGCCGTAGGTAGACTTGAATTTAAGGCAGAGCAGCTGTGGTTACAGGCAGGGCGGAAGTAAAAATGTTACTTGATCTGTTCTGGTTATGATCTGGTCAATCGATTTTTGGCTTTCTTGACTTGTGAACATGTGTGAGTCAGATTAATACGTATGTAATTGTTTGGGTGATGTACGGGGTGTATCAAAATTCCCTTAAATCCGTCAATTCATATTTCTTTTCCGTCATGATCTTCTTTACAGTCCTTTGCTTATTATTAGTTTATTATTAAGGTAGGGCATTGGTATTTTAAGGTAGGGCATTGCCCCACAATGACCCCCCCTCGTTACGGCCCTGGATGCCTGTCCAGACGGAATTTCGCATACGAAAGACCAACTCCCCTTTACAGTAATCTTAAAATTGAAATTAAAACTTTGAAGCTTACAACTTAAATTAATTACTTTTGTGGTAATATCTCGAAATTGTACTATTAGCCCGTGTTGTTTTATCCGTTGTCAATGATATTCAAAAAGTATGGATACGCCATACCCTAACAAATTAAACGAAAAAAGTGTTCCATACGCACTTTCTTGACATTACATGTGTGAAAGAGATGACGTATTTAAACCTGTATGAACAACAAAGACAGCTAGTATTTGTCATTTAAGTGTAGTGTATAAAGCTCTCCCAATTGGGTTACTTTCGAGTCTTCGGATTGCGATTGCTAATATCATATCTATGTTTTTGGAACATCATTGTCCTATGTCAAGTAGTTATCGGTCTTATTACACTGGACGATCGCATCGCCTCCGCCTCGCTGTGAATTCGATTTCAATTCGCCAGTGTGATAAGAGCCTTAACTACTTGTCCACAGATGAAACAACCGAGCCTTATTATAATAAATAGGTACGACGGTGGAATAATTACTTATTTATTTATTTATTTATAATACTTTATTGTACACGTACATTAAAAAAATACAGTATATCCACTAGAAATAAAGTACAATTGGCGGTCTTATCACTCGAGGCAATTTCTTACAGACAACCGTAGCATGAAGACAGGGAAAGGAAAAGAAAGGGCAGTTGAGGTGTACACTGTACAAGACAGAATATAATGTGACAAATACATACATATAAATTACAAATAGATAACAAATACACAAATACACACACACATATATATGCTTATGTATATATATATATATATAAATCAATGTCAAAAGAAAAAGTAGGTAAAAAAAAAAAAAAAAAAAAGATGAATATAAGGAATAAGATAAATTCAGCAGGAAAGATAATAGTCCTTAACCATTTTTTTAAAAATTGGTAGCGACTTCGCACATCTTACAGCGACCGGTAGCACATTCCACAATCGAATGGCTTGAATGGCAAAAGATTTGTCCATAAATGATGTAGAATGCGCCGGCATTTTCAATCTCAGGTTCTCTGATGATCTCAAACGCTTGTCATGTGTGTCATGAAGAAATTCAAATCGAGATTTAAGGTAAGAAGGGCTGAGAGGATTAAAAACAATATTATAAAGCAAAGAAAGGATGTGAGCATTCCGGCGAAGCCGTATGGGTAGCCACTTGAGCCTATCGCGAAACTCGGAGACATGTTCATATTTGCGAAGTCCAAATATAAAACGGATACAGAAATTTTGAAGGCGCTCAAGTTTATTAAGTTGGTCTTCAGTGAGGTCTAGATAGCTGACATCTGCATAATCAAGGATGGGGAGAAGAAGAGATTGTGCAAGTGAAATCTTAGTGGTAGTAGGCAGAAAAAAATTTAGTCGTCGCAGGGATCCTGCCGATGCAAAGAGTTTACGACTTATTTCCCGAACCTGCGGACCCCAAGAAAGAAATTTGTCCATGTAAATGCCAAGGTTTTTAACGGCATCACTGAACGGGATGACGGCACCATCACAGGCCACAGGTGGTAGTAGCGCCCAGTTTAATTTGGATAGCATTCTACGACTGCCAATCACAATGGCCTGCGTTTTAGATGGATTGACGGACAATCCATAGGCCTTGCTCCACTCGCAAATGCACTCCATATCACGGTTAATGACCGTAATAGCCTCCGTCATCCCATCCAATGGTGCCTGAAAATAAATTTGTAGATCATCTGCATAAAGGTGGTAGGTAGAACGAAGTTGATAGGAAATTGAATTTATAAATACTGCAAAGAGAAGAGGAGATAAAACGCCGCCCTGGGGGACGCCAACCGCTGTAGTGCAAAAGGAGGAAAATTTGTCATCAATGCAAATCCGCTGGCGACGTCCAAACAGGTAACTGCGAAACCACGTGATTGCCGTTTGAGATATGCTAAGCGAGCGCAAAATACCGAGCAAGACATCAAAATCAACAGTATTAAAGGCATTGCTGAAGTCAAGAAGAGCCAGAACTGTCAGCTTACCCTCCTCCATGCCCTGTCTGATGTCGTCCGTTATATGAACCAGGGTAGTGGTAGTACTGTGGCCAGGACGAAAACCGGATTGGAGGGGATTCAGGAGATGATTTTTAGACAGGAATTCACTGAGCTGGGAATGGATTAAGCGTTCTAGGACCTTGGATAGAAATGGTAGGATTGATATGGGTCGGAAATCGGTAAACGTAGAGGGATTCGACTTTTTAGGAATGGGAGTGATAAGAGCTTCTTTCCAAACAGTTGGAAAGTTCCCACTATTGATGGAACAGTTGAGGATATGGGAAATGATGGGTAGAATTATGTCAAGGATGGGAAGGATCATATTGCGACCCACACAGTCGCTACCAACCGCGTTCGATGAGATCGACATAATGCTTCTCCTAACATCAGAAGCGGCAAACCGTTTAAACACAAATGGGGAATAGTCGGGAGTGTGACGGCTAGAAAGAAGTTTGAGTGTGTTTTCTTTAATGTTACTATCAAGTGTGGATGCAGAAGAGAAGTGGTGGTTAAGAGAGTTTAAATCAAAATTACTGGGGAAAGAGTTTTGTTTAGAATTTCCTACTCCCAGTGACTTCAGAAATTTCCAGACTCTGGCTGGATCTTCATTTTCAATTGACTTATGAATATGCCGGCGTTGAGCATACCTACACACCTTTCTGCAGTGATTCCGTATCGCTGTGTACTTGTCCCAGTTTGCATCATTAGGGCGGAATTTATACCTGGACTTTGCAGCAGCCTTTTTAGCGAGGAGGTTTTTGATATCGCTAGTGAGCCAAGGCGACGGAAGATGCTTCAGCCTAATCGGCCGGATAGGAGCATGGACTTCAAACAGCTCAATCATCTTTTGGTTGAAGGTATTGACCTTGTGGTCGATACAGTCCGAGCCGAAAAGCGAACTCCAGTTAATTTTTTCAGCATCACTGCGTAGATCATCTACCTTCATACCACTAAAGTTTCGTCGAAGGAGTAACTTGGGAGTGGCTTTAGGGGGGCGAATTCGATAGGATAGGAAAAGTAAATCATGATAGGAGAAGTTATCAGCGGAGCATTGACCATGTTTAGCCACGTGGTTAATGGAGGACACGAAGATGAGGTCAAGAAGAGAAGGAGAACAGTTAGGGAAGTGGTGAGTGGCAGCAAGTGGGAGGATAGAGAGGTTACACGATTGGACTGTGGTATGAAGAGAGGAAGAACGAGAATCGTTCTTAAGGAGACAGGTATTAAAGTCACCCATAATTATGCTATGACTGTACGAAGGTATAAAGTTTTCAAGAAGAATTTCAAGAGATGAAAAAAAGTCTATTCGGAGCGAGGGACAGTAGTAGACACCAAGAAGAATTTTAGCGTGTGAGAGTTCCACCTCCAAGAATAGATGTTCGCCAGCGTTTGGCGGCGGTGGCTGCGAAGACATACTGATTACAGTGTAGGGAATGTGAGTACGGATGTAAATGGCGACGCCCCCACCACCACCCAGTACGCGATCATTTCTAATAAGATGGAACCCTGGGAGAGAGTAAGAGGATGAAAGAAGACACGGTTTCAACCAAGATTCAGAGACAAGGATAGCATGTATGTGAGTACAGTCAAAATTAGCCAGCATATCTGGGAAATGGGCCGGAATACTCTGAGCATTTATATGAACAACATTAAAGTGATTGGGAACATCAGAGAGCTGGGATGAGAGACATTCAGCAAGAGAAGGTAGACTTTCAAAGCTCTCATCGCTACTGCAAGATATGAAATCGTCACTATCACTATAATTAATTATTGACATTGGTAATATAATTTAACAATATACTAATATTATAAGATATTACAATATTATATGGTAATATATAAACCTGTAAAGCAATAAAAATAAATATATAACAAATTAATCAGGGTCCAAATGCCGGTTGTGTCTAACAATGATAACTAAAAAACTAGAAAAACAAAAACAGATAAAATTCAAAAACAAAAATACTACAATTTTTGTCCGGGCAAATTAAAACGCATTGGAAAATTACAAAGAAATGACGCGGTGAAACGGAACGACAAATGACAAATGTGCTGTGTGCATGACAACTGACAGCTGACAGGACATCAATTGACATTTGAGGTTATGTTTACGTGCGACGAACTACTATATTAAACATAAGATAATGGAATTTGAAGGTAAACAAATAGATAGTGGTTAAAAAGTGGAAAATGTGTGTATACTACCGTCAATTTACCCGGACCAAGAATAAGAGTATGAATTTGCAGACTTCTCGCCTAAACAAAATTATTTTTTGGAGCTTGCGGCTCGTCTAGTCTTGGACACAGGTGCTGCCTTCACGGCCGTGGTCTGCTTCACCGTGTCTGGAGATATCAGGCTCAGCTCTTTATGCGACGACACACGATGGCGATTGCCAGAACATAAGACAAACACATTGCCGTCACGGGTCCAACAATTAGTAACGCCAAACTTTTCACGCGCGGCCATAAACACTTCGTGCCTTGCTTTGGTCAGGAACTCAGAGAGCGTAACGCCGGATCCCTTCAACTTGGTTTTGTTGAACCAGACTGTGTCGCGAGTGCTGATGTCCCGTAGCTTAAGAAGGATGGGTCTAGGCTTCTTTGTTGAGGATGGTCGCCCCATACGATGACACCTTTGAATGCCATTAATGCTGAAATCTGCAATCTGTAAGCGTTGTTTCACCGTATCCGTGACAAGCTGTTCCGTATTTTCATCCTGCATCTCAGCGACACCATGCACCAACAGAATTTTCCGTCTCCTCTGCATCTCCATACTGTCCACTGTGTGAGCCAGCGATTCAACTTGCTGTTGAAGTAGACAGAGGGCTTGAGTGACAAAAGTGCGGAATGCGGCAAAATCAGTTGCCAAACTGGAAGTGCCAGAAGATGTACCACCCGACTTTTGAAGCTGTGCTTCAAATGCAGCCATTCTGTTGTTGAAGTCCATCTTCATTTCATCCACAGAAGCTTTTAGTGAGGAATCCATAGTAAGTTAGTTTGAAGTTTAGTTTAAAGTGATGATAGAAAAAGTGAAAAAGGACTGAAGAGAAAAACGGAAGAGAGAAAAACACTTGTACCGGCAAGTAGACACGTTATTTGTTATGAGGAGTCATCTAATAGAGCAGAAAAATCACTTAAATAGTTTAAAATCAATAAAAAATATGTAGAGCAAATTTTTGTGTCCCTCCTTTTCAACTACCCACAACCGAAAAAAAAAGAAAAAAAAAAAAAAAAAATTACCTTGTTTAATTAAAACAAAAATGTCCAAAAATATTTTAATTAAATTATAAGTACCAATCGATGAAATCTCATGACAATCAAAATGTAACAAAAGATATTGTGATGCGTTTTCCACGACCGTCGGACAATGGCGGGCGTTTACTGAAAATATGCAAATTAATGTACGCTTTATTAACATTCGATTTATTTGTTTCAGGTAATTCGAATTCGAAAATGAGTTATCGGATGATGCTTAGCAGAAACTCGGAAACTCCGATAGGGGGATGCTGTTAATTTGGGCTAAGTTGAAAAAAAATCGCGTATACGCCTTAGGGAGGTCGCCCACGGAGGACGCGCGTTGTGCGCGATAATAGCGATACAAAAGCGCGTCTAGAAAACACGCGACAGCATCGCTGCAAAAAGTCGCCATGAGCGACCACTCTTAAACTCAATATTGAAATCGCCAGTGACTTTTGAATCGTCATTTTAGCCCAGTTAAAAAGGGCAGCCTTAGTTTGGACAGATTAGACTTTAGTCGCAGGCATCAGGAGGGGATGTCTTTCTTTATTATGTTTGGAAATTTTGTTGAACTGACCCCACAATAGAGTACGATAAGAGCACGTGAAGCAAGAGGGCATACATTACACTAAATTGAAGGTCAAACATCAATTTACAAACGAGATAAAAGACTGGAATTCAATTAAATGAGTATTACTTTCGTTACGAAACAGTATCTCTATTGTTAGGATAAAAGATTTGTGAGGGTATTTGTAGCGTACTCACCAGTTATGAAAACTAATAGTGGAAGTGACAACTGGGTGCATGGGCGTATATAAGGGGGGGCCTCTTAGCTTCTTAAATGATCGGGCTACCAAACATGTCCACACTCTAATATATTACGTGACTTGGGGGTGTATACGGTGTCATGCAAGGCCCACGCCACTGATTTTTTTGTATCGTAGGACCCCCACCCCCCCACGCGCCAAATGGAGACGGCCGCGATCCGTTTTAACCGATCCAGAGGACGAAATCACTCTGGCGATTCGTAGGAAAAACGAGTTTATAAAACTCTTACACTCCACAAGAGCGCAGTTCCGTCCTCGCCGTCGAGGACCTCGCCGCGTTCCCCGTCGCCCTCCCGACCCCCATGACAGTTCCGGCCCGGGTGCCGATGTAAATAATACGAACTGATAGGATTAGGTCAATAAAACCTTCCCCACTAAGCGTTGAATGTCTCATTCTCCCCTCAGTGACCGTCCTGAGCCGAGGTTCGTAACCCGTTAGTGGGTTGCCCTCAGCATGGTCACTTAAATTCAGGGTTGCGAGCGCGTCAGCGTTCACCCTAAAGTCCGGTGTGGCCAGAAAAGCCGACCCTCGTCAGGCTACTGACAGATTAGTCAAGTCAAAAAAAAAAAAAGTGCACTCTCATTCGCGCTCAGTCTCGCAGTCGGTCTCAGTCGTAGTCTTAGTGGCAGTTGAGTATGTTGATCATTGACTTTCATGCTGGTCGGTTAGCTGCTGATATCTTTGTAAAAGTATTTCTGTTAAATATATTTCTGTAAAATCAGTGATAGATCGTTTTTATTTAAATCAAAATCGCTTCTGTTTCTAACACTATTTCTTGTTTGATTACAATAAATAGGTTACAAGTCGCAAGAGAGACCTTAAATATAAAATATTATTCTGTAGTTGGCACTCATAGGTACGTAGATCCCCGGGAGTTTTGAAATATTTCCACAAATTTCGCGACATAGCTGGCTTTTGGCGGGAACGAACTTGGGTGGAAAGGGGGGGCTATTAACAGTTATATTGATCATCCAATTATTCCGTGATTCCTGAGAGGGTAGTACACTCGGATGGGAATTGTGGAAAATGTATTATTATGAAAGTAAATATATGAACTACTCTGAACAAAATAAAGATCTATGTTTTTTTTGTATTATACTTGTACCTAATTTATACCTTTGAGCTGATTTTAAGAAGAGCAACCGTAGAGTTTCTTGCCCGTTCTTCTCTGGTGGAAACTGCTTGCCGAACTGGTGGTAGAGTAAAAATTGTCTGAATCTAAGTAATGTGTAACATTTTATGGATTCGAATAAATGATTTCATTTCATATATGACCTCTCGTAGGTTGGCATTGAGGTGTTAACGTAACGGTTGGTGGTCATCTAAGTTCATTGATATACTAGGTGTTGCCCGCGGCTCCCCTCATGTGAAGGACATTTCTTAGCATAAAAGTCTAATACTTCTCCGGGTAAAAAAATTGGGTATAATATATGTTATAACCCCCCAGTAGTAGAGGAGGCCCGTGCTCAGTAGTGGGCAGTATATAATACAGGGCTGGTATGGTATGGTATATGTAAATCTCGGAAATTGTCTATTTGTGTGCCCATTTCACCCATAACCATATTCAATTAAAACATTTCAATATTCCTTGAAACTTTTATTAATCAACATAGTCCTAAATAATATCTTACATTATTTTCATTTTTCTGATCAGGTTGAGCAATTGACTTTTTTTGTCTTTTCTACGTCAGATTTAGAGCTGAGGCTTCCCTTTGCAATCTAGATAGTATTTATTGTCAGAGAAGCAATACTTACAAAAAATGTAATAAATAAATGTTACAATAGACGTCTTTATCGTTTCAGGCGTTTTAATTTAAGGTTGTCTGGAGGAGACCTCTAAATAAAACCAATAGAGTAATATCGATGGAACATATTAAAATGAACAGTAATTGTAAATATAATGAATATCGTAAAATAGCATGAATGGGTCAACAATGGTTATGTTGAATTGATAGCAGATAAACTCGCATTAATCTGTTGATAGGTAAATAAATTTCTGTAGAATTTAAGCAATGATCGACCTCAACAATTCGGAGGATCAATCTTTGTAATAATTATAAAGCATTTTCACCCCGGTTCACCCTTGCATCTCTCTGTACCCCATTTTAACTTACAGTACAGTTGAGTGCCTACAGTTTTGCATAGTTTTCTTTTAATCCCAAGGTCAATGGATGTTTCGCATGTGAAGTTTAGTAAACATATGCGAAAATGTGAGAAGAAATATTGAAACCTATTGTAATAATTTTAAAAGATTTACCTATTATTAAAACTTGAAATTATACGAGTAATCTGCAGCTGCAAGAAGCAAGCCATATTATACTTTATTTTATAAAATAACCTCTCAGCCCCCCATAAACCCCAAGTGAGTCCGTCCCTGCGCTGCGGTCTAACGCGACCCCGGCAAATATTTGCAAGTCGACCCTTGTAGGGTATCCTTCGCGTCACTTAAAATACTTTTCTAAATACATTGAATTTTAATCAGGAATAAAATATTTTGCGTTTTTTCATGTCCGAACTAATGTGACTTTCATTAGAATTGTATTATAATGCCTTGGAATTAATAGGGTAGTTTCCTGTGTTTGATTTTATAAATTATTTTATATGTAACAGCAAATAATATGAAAAAGAAATTCTTCTGTAAAATCAGCATCAAAGTTGGTTGAAAAATAAAGCAGTTATTCATATTTAAAATATTGTTGAGAGCAAAAGTGGGGACGTTGAGGGAATATCGCGCTATCTATTTCGCACGCACGCAGCGTTATGGCCGACGACACTCGGTGACGTCAAAGTGTAATATTACTGTTATTTGACAACTACCCCTTCCACAAAAGCTTTATAACTTACTAATTATTGCCCCAATTTTGAATATTATTTTTCCGTTAGATTTTGGATGGCATATATTTTTGATAAATGTATTAAAAAAAAGTAGTCAACTGCCCTATAATGGCCCTTTAAGAAGACGTTGAATGTCGCCCGATTTGTTAATCAATCGTTAAGATGAACTAACAAACACATGATTTGATACTTTATAGTCACTCAGCGGACAACTATAATCAGTCATGATTAGGAAAGAGACAAAACATTTATTTATCAATAAACATCAGCCGATAGCGGCGATACCCTAGTTGGGAGTGGAACGGACTGCCAAGACGAATGTCCGCAGGTTCAAAACCCAAGGGCACACACCTCTGACTTTTCTAAAAAGTTATGTGTGTATTCTTTGTGAATTATCGCTCGCTTTAACGGTGAAGGAAAACATCGTGAGGAAACCTGCATACCTGAAAAGTTCTCAGAATTTCGAAGGTATGTGAAGTCTGCCAACCCGCACTAGGCCAGCGTGGTGGACTAAGGCCTTAACCCTCTCAGTTGTAGAGGAGGCTCGTGCCAGTGGGCAGTATATAATACATGGCTGGTATAGTAGTAGTAGTAGTAGTAAACATCAGCCATTATGTCCTGTATCATCTATTTACTTCACTTGGTAGGTCTCTCATATGTAAGAGACCGTCTGGGTGGGTACCACCGCAATATCTATTTCTACCGCCAAGCAGCAGTGTGCATGCATTGTTGTGTTTCGGTTTGAAGGACATTGTAGCCAGTGGAACTACAGGACATAGTGAGACTTAACATCTTATGTCTCAGGATGACGAGCGCAGTGGAATGCCACACAGTACTTTGTAACTCAAGGTGCTGGATGGTGTTGCTACTGTTTATGGGTGGTCGTATCGCTTACCATCAGGCGAACGGCATGCTCGTCTCGTCATTCAATGACATAAAAAAAAATACGCAACATTTCCGAACATGTTGAGCGTGTTGCGGCAGCATTACATACTTACTTTTTGAAGTATGTATTCTTATGTTGTGTATGTGTTGCCTATCATTTGACACCTATACATGGCATACAGTGACACATCCAAAACCACGAAACACCATTCTATTTGTAAAGTGACTCAAATCCAATAGAATATCAACGGTTTTTTTTCAAACCATACAATATCAAACGCATTCTTTTTTCTGACGCTACGTCATACCTTTCTGGTAACCCGATAGGAATTTTACCTGCTTAGACAAATAAGCGGTTTTTGTGTTCGAAAATCAACAGTCACTTGTTTTAACGATGGGGGCCGTTGAGTCAGTCAGACCCCTTGATGTCTTAAAATATTAATAAACTAGCTTTTGCCCGCGGCTTCGTCCGCGTGAAACAGTTTTCCGGGATAAAAGTCGCGCTATATATTTTCCCGGGACAAAAAGTAGCCTAAAACCTTCCTAAGGAAACTATTACCAAATTTAATCGAAATCCGTTCAGTAGTTTTTGAGTTTATCGTGTAGAGAGGAAGGAAGGATAAGGGTTGATTAATTTTCCTGGCACTAGAATGTGGTCTAGAATTTTGAAATAAAGGCTTTCTTGAGAAATTCTTGTACCTGAAAAAATAAGTGTGAAACTTTGCGAAAAAAAGTTTAATTCATTCAAGTTACACTAAATGTCGTTCTTGCTTTTAATGTCTTCTTTCTTGCGGATCTCTAATTTTGTTTATAAAGGAAGATGATTTTAATAAATTTCTTCGGAGGGGCTATCTTTAATTATTTAGAATAAGCTTTTGTTAAATTATAATAGGATGTGAAAAAGAACATTTAATTAAGTCGGTGGCAATTATTATCGTCATAATTGTAATGTTCTTTTATAGCCATTCCTTCAATGTAATTGTTACTATGAATATTAATAAATTTATTTAATTTTAAAGTTCACATTGAGTCAAACGTAGTTTCTAAATCACTTTTAATTGCTATTAATGTATTGCTATGACTACAGCAAACTAGAGAATTCTATATTTGAAAAATAATTTTGTTCGAAAATTATTAATACATATTCCATTTTTGAATCTCTCAACCAAATCCAAGATGCTAAAAAGGATTTTGCCGAAAATAAAAACTTAAACTACGCCACACAAAATTTAAGCTACAGATGTGAAAAAAAGATATCGTGTTCGCGCATGGGTGAAGAAGGGGCGAATAGAAATCGGCTTAACGCGGCGTATTAGGGAGATTTGGTTGATACCATCCGTGCCTTACCGTCGGCTTGTGTTAGCGACTATTAGGTGCATGGTTCTTTAATGCATAAGGACTATTAGTCGATAGGTGATTTTTTGTTGCGATTTAAAAATCTAATAATTTTTGTTACTATACAGATTGTTTATTGTTGATTTTTAGCGAATTGCAAATGTTACATAAAGTTGTAAGAACTATTGAGTAGATTTTATTTTCTTATTCAATTTTGTAATTGCTTTTTTTCATTTATTATTAAAATCTTTGTTAAATCATGCACTAAAATTAAATTTTCAATCCAAGATTACAATAATTGCTCAAAAATATACAATAATTTATAGAATTACTGAAAAGAGCAATTCTATGTGTATTTTATTTATTTGCCTCAATGCACGCTTTATCTTTTCAAACGACGTGCACTGTACGAGTTTGACAGTTCACTTTAGGATAGTAAAAATATATGGTTGGTAAGTAGATACCGCTGCGGGATATTTTAGGCAATGATTTATAAAGAAAATATAAATATTTCAACTACAGGCATAGAGTATGAAAATTCGTAGGTAAAAGTAGTAAAATAGCCTGTACTTATTGAGTATTGACTGACTGACTTATAAGTCATAACGCGTCATTTAAACCAGTGTCCTCAGATATCAGAAATTAGTACATGAATTCTGAAAAAGGATTTAAGAAAATTCGTCCCCTTAGAGGGTTTACTGGGATAGATGATGATGATCCTTTGATGGTATTATGATCAGATATGTGGTAGATAAGGGTAGCAGGAGCACGCTGGATGCGGGCCGCTTTTGACAGGTCCGTCTGGAAATCTTTGGGGGAGGCCTATGTTCAGCAGTGGACGTCATGTGGCTGATGATGATGATGATGATGAAGTGGTACATATGCTGGACAAACTGTGCCTGCATACATTTATTGTGTCGACCCCTTCAGTGTCATAATCCTGGGGTGATATAATATGGTTGAATAATTAATACTTTGATTAATAAGTCTCTAACATTCGGTCTTTGTACCTATTACAGTCAACCATTTTGTACAAAATAATAAAAAGCATCACGAAATTTGAAACACAAACTTGGACAATTTTGGCCTGCGCTCGGACCAAAATGGCCCATCGTGATTTCACAAGAACCTAATAGAATGCTAAATGTACCGTGGTTGGACATTTTGTCCCGAACTGCTCAATGGCGCATGCCGCCAACCAAAACGGAGTTATGCCAAATGTACCCAAAGAATTATACTTGGTGTAACGTAAAATAATTTTAATTGTGTAAGCTAGATTTCGTGGTTATTTCAAGAGGTCCATTTTCGGCCGTTACCAGTCAAATATTTGTGAGGTCGACAAGTATAGAGCCTCGTTTGGTGCGGTCGAGCTTCGTTTAGAATGGTAAGTGGCTTTAGATATATTTTTATTACAAACATATTGCCATTTACTTTAAAATTTTCAAAATAATGTAATTAAAATTTATGCTTGACTAACTTTGCGATAAAACTTATTAATTACTCAAAACGGAATACAGAATATTGTTAATATCACTTGAGCTGATTACATAAGCTCCTGCCTGTGTATCGAGAGTGTAGGCAAAGGTGTAACACATGCCTCCACTATTCACGAGGGTTAATATCCAAAATATCCTATAATAGGGTAGTTGATTTTTTTTTTTAATAAATTTATCTAAAATATATACCATACAAAATCAAACAGAAAAATAATTTTCAAAATTGGCGCAATACTTAATACGTAAGTTATGAATCTTCGAAATTCCTAGGGGAAATCTTTAGGGGAGGCCTTTATTCAGCAGTAGACGTCACGTGGCTGATGACGATGGTGTTGGTAAAGAATAAAGTTTAAATCTTAATGACATACGTAAATAGTATTATTAAAATATAATAATCCCCATATTTAAAAGAAAAGGCAAAATTACCTTCAAATAAGTAAAATCTGGCAAATGTTTCGTATAACTGCACAATACCAGTAAATTCTGCAATCGGTTGTGTACGAAAGTCTGGGCGTTGTTTGCCGATGCATCGCTGAAGTGGGTTTCTGTCTGAAATACTCAGGTCTGTGCAGATTTGCTGGACTTTTAGGGATCTATCGTTTATAAATAAAATAAAAGTAAAATTCCCTCCTAGCCGAATTTCGGCCACGGCGGCCAATCACAACGGAGATCAGCCTGGTACGCAGGAGATATTATAGTGCACAAGTGTGTGCGAAATACACAGGTGCACTCGCTATTCCTTCACTCTCATAGTCCGGTGAGACGGCAATCTGACATGACCAGAGAGAGATCAGGCGCAGGACCAACGGCTTTACGTGCTATCCGAGGCACGGGGGTATAAACAGCCGATGACACAAATAGTATCATGTCTTTTCATTTTAAAACGTAGGCAGAAGTGTTATCATATCACTAGCTATGATAGGTGTAAAAGACGAATAAAAATAAAAATTCTAGCGAACGCAAAAAACGCACGAACTTTTATCGTCCAGAAATGACCATCGCGGAATCCAGCGCTGGCATACCGCTGCAAAACTTTCGCTAGACGCCGTTAAAATTACCAACCTGAGGAAAAGTTGCACGCCCTTTGATCAACTGAGTACCGGCTCGACAACTTGGCCGCTGGCTCGTGTTACAATGGAATCGCTAAGAAGTCGGACGGGCGACACTCGAAAATTCCAACACTGGGATCACTCAGGTTAAATATCCGGCCAAGTCGGTGGGTAGTTTGAGCAAATTTGAACTTTGCCCGGTAATAGTCGACAGCTATCTAGGGCTATTTCCTCTTAAGTTCTCGGGAGGGTTAGATGAGAATTGTTAAGGAGGCGCGGGGGTCGCGAAGGCCCCGGCATTTCGGTGCCAGTGAAGCGTGCGTCCAATGAGAAATGTGCGTACCTAATTTGTTTAAGGGTTAATGCTCGAGATTTTTGAGCGTAAGAATGTCGGAATGTTTGTTTAATTGTGTGTATATATTGTTCCTTTGAAGACATATTATATTGCAATGGACAGCTTAAAATTGCGGTAACTTAGGAAATGTTAAGTTGTTTCTTGAATTCTCACGACATTGTGAAAGTATTAATATTAGAAACCTTAAAAGTCGTCAACTAAACGTACGGCGTTCCGAATGGCCGAATATTTTCATATGGTAAGCTCATGCAAATCTTACAATAACAACCATAGAGTACTTTTTTCATTGACTCTGTTTTGACAGCGCAATATCTTGGGAAACGTCAAACCACTACTTTTGAACGGTATCAACTGAGTACACACCTCAGAATAATAACTAAAGCCAGTGCGTATTCCGTCCCATGATGTGATAGGGGGCTAGCCTATCGCCACATGGAGCACAAATCTTAGACTCCGGGCTGATACTGAATAGAAAAATCCAATATCACTTTGCCCGACCCGGGGATCGAACCCGAGACCTCAGCATTGCAGTCGTATCGTAATAATATTACGCTGCCTGACAGGCTGTCTGACAAACTGAGTACAAAGAGGAAATTACGTATATGGAAATAAGATTTAAAACTGGAATAGCACTCACTATTAATAAATAGTTTTAAGGACTATGGGAAAAATATATTTCTCTAAATGTACTATTTCGTTCATATTTTTTGCTTATTTCCTTTGTACTAATAATTGTTTCTAAGGCTTTATTATAAAATAGTTTCTTCTTACTTTTTCCGAGTATTACTGTTTTCATAGAATTATTGAAATTGTTTAAATAGCGCAGGAAAAATATTTTTTTTCGAAGAATATTTACAAAATAATTTGGTGGTGGTATATTTCATGCTGATTTCCAGAACCTTCTGTAGGTTTTAGGATTCTGAGTATTTCAAATTTAAAAATATTCAAATAAATGTATTTTCTTTCTAACCTAGTTTGAGTTTTTTTAGTTGTAAACTCGTCTTCTCTACCTACCTACTTATGTTAGATTAAACTTAGATTATAAGCTATTTAGTGCTTAAGCTTCATCTTACTCTAAAGCGCAACTAACATACGTTTCTTTCTTTTTCATGTATCCCCAAAGGGAAGAAAGGTAAGTCATTCTGCTTTCAATCATCACTTATTTCTTCTAGTTATCTAGAAATAATATTCATCCTATTTATTGGTTTATTGGCATCGTATATGGGTTATGGGGAGTTTTCCGGTTCGAATCCCATGGAAGTCATTTTATGTGGTTTTTGGGACAATTTTCTCAGGAATGGATCTCAAAAGGAATTGACGTCAGGCAGGCGGTTGGTTGTAAAAATATAGCCAAAAACTTTCAGTAACATGCTTGAGAAGTTTGTTGCGTTGACAGATATACAGTTTTGACTCGTATTGCACCTATGACGGCAGACACTTCACGAGTGCTCTTCTAACTGGTAAGTAAATTATAGTACATAGCGTACATAGTTGTGTCAATTGGCGACGCATAATCATAGAATCTCTCCTCAATCGATACTCTGTATGTACGCCATTCTCCTTACCGTCTTATAGAGGAGTCTCTATACCATGCAGTATAATGGAAAGGTGGACGTTGTGTTTGTAAGTTTTACTAACGCAAGTTACTTACGAAGAATTTACTAATGTAAATTTCATAAGCTGGTTATGGTAACTTTATTTTTCGTAGCTTTAGTTTTACTTACGCAATACGACTTACGCAAGTAAAACTTATAAATTCAATTCTCGTATTAAAAAAAATCATGTAAATTAATTGTTGTAATTTTATTTTATTTTTATTTTATTTATTTATTTAATTAAGACGCAAAACAGAGTACAATCATGTCAATTTTATATAACATACACGCTTACATTAAAACTAGATTGCATTCCAAAATATGCGCCCTTATATGGGTAAATTACAGAAGGTGCGAACTAAGATAAATGTAATATAGTACTTCCCCTTAACAGAGTAATGCTTTGACATTAGGGTTAAAGTCGAAGTTAAGATATCTAGGTCTGGGGCATCGGAACACTGTAAGTAAGTCTTTATAGTCGATATGTGTGTGTGACGTATTTTAGTTCATACAAATGTTAATTCTTGTTGTATTTTATATTTAAATATAGTAAAATCGGGACAGAAATTAAAATGTATCAACGTATTTGATTGAGAGATTACCATAGAGTACAGAGCAAACATAAAGACAAGAATAGTGAGGTACACATAAACTAGTGATGGCGCTAAAGTTGCAAATAATAATCGGTATGATAGAAAGGTCTCAAATTTATAACTACAAAAATTCTGAACAAACATAATGTATGTAGGAGTGTAAAAAGATATTTAGTGAAACGGAATGTAAGGTGAGTGAAAGAGATAGAGTGAAAGTAATGTAAGATGGCGACAGAAGTAGAAAAGATGCAAGAGTATTAAGATGTTTTTTTAAGTAATAATTAAAGAAGTAAATTCATATTTAATATTTCGGTGTTTGTTCTTTCCGCGGTCCCACATGTACGTAAAGGATTAAGTGACCTTCTAAATTGGTTTAGATATATTTTATAGATATAAACCTGATGTTATTATTAAAGAACGAACTAACCTTGTTAACTTATGTACCTTTGGGATATATTCAACAATAAAGAATTTTGCATCAATTATTAACGAAAAAAAACAGTACCTTTATTAAATACTAGACTTGTGCTCGCTGCTCCGCCCGCGTTAAAAAGGTTTTCCGAGATAAAAAGTAGCCTATAGCACTCAGGAGTAATGTAGCTTTGTGTTAGTGAAAGAATTTTCAAAATCGGTCCAGTAGTTTATGAGTTTATCCATTACAAACAAACAAATCTTTCCTATTTATAATATTATTAGTATAGAAAATAAACTAAAATTTGAATTGAAGACATTGCCCCTACCGAGAATGGAACCAACGCTCAAAACCGACCAAATGTTCGCATTCACAGCACGCGAAATTCATTAATTCTCAATAGTACTTAGCTAAACGGCCATCATCCCCCGCCATATGGGTACCAAGGGGTTGCATCAATAGACCGGGGTTGCAAGTTATCAAAACAATAAGGGTTGCCAGATGATTTGCCAGAACTATTTGGCAGTTTGATCAATCAATCGTAGTTTCATAATGACTTCTGTTTTCATTTTGGGGTTGCGTGGGATTGAGTTGTTTATTGCGTTGGATTCGAATGTCGAATCACCTCTTGAGGGATAATCTTCCGTCAATCGACATTTACTGGTGGTAGGTCTCTCATATGTAAGAGTCCGTAGGAGTCTACTGGACATAGTGAGACTTAAAATCTTATGTCTGGATGACGAGCACAGTGGAATGCCACACAGCAGTGGCGAAGGGTGACATTTTCCGAAAGGGAACCCGACACAAAATACAGGTAATAATATGCATAATTACGGTCTGCGAATCGTTCTAATGATAATTAGATTTTAGCCTATTACTTACGCTATAAAAATTATAGAAGCCTATGCATGACGAAAGTGTTCTGTATAAGTACCGAATTTATTATAACAGCTACTAGAATAGGTGATTAACACCTAAACAAGACATAAAGCAAATCACTTCATAGTTCATACCTAATTATCGGTTATGTATCTACCATACTCCGCGTTAGCATAAATATTTTTCGTAAAACAGCAGAAAAAAAATATTAAAATATCTCTTATAGTAACTAGGCACTAAGTACTTCTTTGTTTTTAACTATGTCAGTGCATCCGAACAAATTACTGGTATTTTATCACTCTTGAAACTTAACTTTGAAAACACAGTTTCCATGAGAACTGATCCGTCAGGCAGGTGATGTACATTATAATAATCAATGTATAATATGAAACAACACTTCACAATTTATTAAAACTCTAATATTAAAACATTAAACAAGTTTTTCTAGGTTATAATTAAATACCGCAATTTTAAAACTATCTCATTAACCTAATGTCTGAAATTAAAACTTAATACTGACACGTACCTCCACACTACGCACAAACGTTGATAACACTTTATAACACACCAATTCATTGTTATATTCCACATTTACTAATTAAAAACAAACTTATCCCAGCGGCGAAATTGTTTACTTGAGATGTCAAACGTCAATAATAAAAATTTACGCTTCTAATTAAAAAAGACTTCGCAAATCTTAGTTGGTCGTAGTCGGTGAGCGACAATACTGCATGGCCGGGTAATAGTGAAGCCAAAAGATTTCGGCTTACCTATTACGCATCTTCCCGTGAACGAAAAATGTATCGGTATGAATGGACAAATAAGACAAAGATAGCAAATACGCAAGCATGTACGAGGACGAAAGAGACAAAAAATACACCGCGGGGGAAGCCAAACGACAGCGGGTTACCTCACGTGGCCCCCGTGGCCACGGGTCATGATGGCGCAAATTTTAAACGTAGATCGCTAGCGCGCAGGCCAACGCCATCTATTACCGTTTATTTAAACTATTTTACGTCGATCGATGAAAATGAAATTTTTTACTTAACATTATTTTAAGATGAATTTTGTTGATGTTAATTATTTGTTTGTTAAAAATATCATTTATGTTAAGAGTTTGCTTGCATACATTACAAAAGGGAAGCCGGTGGGAATCGGGTTGTATGGACCCTTCGCCACTGCCACACAGCACTTTGTAACTCAAGGTGCTGGATAGTGTCGCTACTGTTTATGGGTGGTGGTCTCGCTTACCATCAGGCGAACGGCATGCTCGTCTCGTCATTTAATGCAATCAAAAAAAAATTGCCACTGGACGCTACTCCATTTGCCACTGGGTGGAGGGGAGTCACTTTGTCGTCCAAGTTAAATCATCATTATCAGCCACATCAAGTGCACTGCTGAACATAGGCCTGCCCTAAAGCTTTCCACACGGACCTGTAATAAGCGGTCTGCATCCAGCGTAAAAAAATATATAAAATAGCATAGGGTTTTTTGTGTGTTAGTATATGTACTTTTTATTATACAGTGTATCGGACACACGACTATTGAGGTACAATCACCCAAGTTGGTGCTAGTACACTTTCTCAAGATAAAACACTCATTTTTCAGTTTCGGAGATGTACAAAGGGAACAGCAGATATCTTGTGTACTTTACTTGTAAGTTGCATGTTGCCGACAGACGACGCACAAGCGACTTATTCAGAACTTAAAGGTGGTCAAGCATACACTTTTCTGACTACGTTCATTACAATTCCAAAATTGACTATAGGTGCCTGAAACATGCCGATAACAATTTACAGATTAACGAATTCCGTATTATCGGTTACGGATTCTTCGTCGAATTCGTAAAATATTTTACCATTTAATCGATTATGCAGTCCGTATTGCGTATAATCATTATCGTCGATTCATTTCGTACGATGTATGCGGAGTTAATAGGGCGTAATGCACACTATCCGAACCATCGTAAAGGATTCCCGAAATACGGTGAGGATATTAAAAAAATGTTTGAAATAAAACCGTTCGATTCGTTCATTCGATACTACGTTTCGATATTTAGGGTTGGCGATGTTAAATATTTTATTTATGGTATAGTGGGAAATCTGTTGTTGCGTTTTCAGGTTAGTGGTCATCGATTAGGTTTGCCACAATTCTGGCGACGATCGAGGATGCGATAACTCTCATTGAGACTATTTTTGGACTGCAATCCATGCGACTTGTCGCTTCACTTCCCTGGAATGCGACCCCTCTCCCCTGTAGGTCGGTCGTATCTCGTACCATTAGGCGAACTGCACCATCGTCTTATCATTTAATTGCAATAAAAAAATATCGTCAAGAATAAATTACCTTTTTTTGCGAACGGGACAGTCAAGTCCCTCGGGGTATCTATACTAATATATTATAAAGAGGAAAGATTTGATGTTTTGTTTGTTTGTTTTGTAATGGATAAACTCAAAAACCATTTGACCGATTTTATAAATTCTGTCATCAATATAAAGCTACATTATCGGCGAGTAACATTGGTTACTTTTTATCCCGGGAAAATATAAAACGGTGCTTTTACCCCGGAAAAACTTTTTGACGCGGCGGGGCCGAGGGCAGAAGTTTTTTTTTTTTTTTTTTTTTTTTCTTATAATGGCATCTGTGTTCACATTTTGCCAATGTCAAGTTTGGTTGTATATTTTATTATCTGTAGTATGTCGAAGTAAAGCAGTGGCTACCTTACCAAGACTTTATCGAGGAGTTTTGGCGGCAACAAAAAAAGCACTTGATTAGCACAATTATTTCAATTCACTTCATTTGAGCTCTTTAATAGAACTATATTGGATAATATACCACCATAATTATGCAATATAACACTAAGTATCACCAAAATAATGAATTAAAACAAGAGCACCTCACGACACTTCCAAGTTCCCGCCAAAAAAAAAAAACCAGGGCAGAAGTTAATACATTATAAATCGAGTCCAATGTGGTCACACTGTTGGATCAGGATGAAAGAAAAAAAAATGTGCAATAATAAGCATGCTCACGCCTTTTATCCCCGAAGGGGTAGGCAGAGGCGCAACTAGTGCACCCACTTTTCGCCAAGCGTATTCCGTCCCATGATGTGATAGGGGGCGAGCCTATCAATAATAAGCATTTACGTTTTTTCTGTTAGAACACGTATACTTAAACACTTTTAAAAGCGGCTATAATACATAGTTTTAAACGAACACTAAGTTTTCCATAACCGGTATTAACAGTGCACTTAGACTGGTTTAAATAAAAACTTTGCGACCAACGTTGGGGCTAAAAGCTATTTCATAATCTGTTTAAAGTATTGCAAATGTTTGCAAATTGTTTTGTGTATGAATGGTGAATTAATATTGACGATTTGCGGATTTGTGGTTTATTTCTCTTCCTTTGTATTATTATAATAGTATAGTAAGTACTTTGTAGGTACTAATCGCTTATGTTATGACGTACTGCGTATATATTGAACTTAAAGAATATTGTAGGTTTTTTTACCAAATAGGACCCATGTTACCCATGTTAGAGAGTAGACTTTATTTTCTTATTTTAAAATACTATTGACAGATATCATTAGTTTATTGGATGTATTTTTATGTACAATGAACCATTATAGTTTAGGAATGCTTAGTTTTGTGGCATATTCAAAACCATGAAGTTAATCCAGACCATAAATCCTTCTTCTTTTCATGACACTTCCATATTCAAAACATTAATACAAAAAAAAACCTAACCTGCCAGCCCTACGTAGGAATGAATGAAATGAAATGCAAGGATTGTTTGCTTTCAATCGGATATTAAGGTGGATTCATTGCTTTGTGTCGGAATTCGAATGAAAACTATAGTGTGCGCGCGCCCTTACACAGAACTGGATGTTTGACTGATGACTTTACAAAAAAAGCTTTTTTATAAATAGACAGTTGGCTTTTGAGGTTTGTGAAAGTTTATTAAGAATTATATAATTTCCGGCATTCAAAATAGATTTTGGTTTTAAAGTTCGATATCTTTTTGTACACGAAATATATTTTGTTTATTTTGCAAGATTTTTATAAATCCCACTATCCCCGCAGGGGTAGGCAGAGGCGCAACTAGTGCACCCACTTTTCGCCGTGCGTATTCCGTCCCATGACGTGATAGGGGGGCGAGCCTATCGCCATATCGGGGACAATAACCAGACTCCAGACTGAATTTAAAAATCCAATATCACTTTGCCCGACCCGGGAATCGAACCCAAGACCTCAGCATCGCAGTCATTTTTATAAACATAAACTTATATAAATGTTATTGATGTAGGCAGCTTGGATCCATTGAATTGATGTTCGATATTCATCGTTTTAATGTCAAATGTATGTGTGTGTGCGTGTGTACGAAAATTGTTGTTCGGAATTGTAATTTGAGTTTATTTTAAAACACACAGTGACATTTAAATAGAAATATTTAACGGATTCTTTCGAGATTTTATTTGCAGACTTTACAGCCTTCATGGTGACGGGGCGGACAATGTCGAACATTCGCGTAAACACAAGAAATCAACACATAACGACATCAGTGATAGTTCTCATATAGGTTATTCCCGAAAAGAACACAGACCTTTACATCAGGAATGTTCACGCGAAGAACACCAAAGGCAACGCCTAGTGCATGATATATCATATAATTCATATTATATCCTTAAAGAAGATAGTAATATATTTAAGCTCATTTGTAGACAGGTGCCGGTTCAGATCCGTATAATCCATTACGAATAGGGTTACATAATAGAAAGTAGATCATACATCTGCTTTCAAATTATGTAATTTTGAACATGGTCGGATATTTTACATCAATATAATCGGGTCACGGTAATGTGAAAGTTGAATGGTATTGGATGCGATTACTGACTACTACATACACACACACTCACGCCTTGTATCCTTGAAGGGGTAGGCAGAGGCGCAACTAGTTGCACCCACTTTTCGCCGTGCGTATTCCGTCCCATGATGTGATATGGGGCGAGCCTATACCATATCGGCCATAAATTCCAGACTCCGGGCTGATACTGAGTAGAAAAACCCAATAGCACTGCTACCCAATATTACTGACTGCTAAACGATTATTATTATTTAGCGATCGTTTAGCACAATCCTAATCTACTTACACAGTCTCGTATTCCAAGTGCCCTAATTCCAAACTAATGTGGGGTCGGCGCAACACACTTTATCAAACATGTTGCAGTAGGGTATAGTTTTACGGCAGACTATCTGAAATTAACCCACTCATAGGACAATTCGTTAGACGCACTCCTACACAAAGTGTTACACGAATTGAGGATGGAACCTAGGACCTCTCGAACCATATACAGTACACTAGATAAAGCAGACAACACACTGCACGAATTTACAATCACCAAAAATACTCCAGTGTGAAACCGCGCTTACTCTAACTTTTATAACCTTAAATCATTTACAACAACAATCAATCACACAGTGTCAGAGAATAACGCCCTCCGATACATTTTAAATCTCCGTTAATAACTTAAAATGTAACATGGGGGCGGATTTTTTCGCCCAAGGGGCGGAAACAAAGCGCGGCGGAATCCTAAATCAGCGTCACTGTGCAAACGCGATAACCTGGCGGCTAATGAAGCGCGTCGCATGGTTTTCGTCCATTTATAATATAATGTATTTGAATTTGGAATGCCTAATAATGTAAGGGGTCGTCCGTTAATCACACGAGACTCGAAAGAGGGGGGAGGGAGGGGAAGGTCGGCAAAAAAAGGCATATCTCAAGGAGGAGGCTTGCAGTGATATATCACGTGTACTTATTTTTTCGTCGAACGCGCGAAATTAAATTAAATTATACTTACCTGTATTTGAAGATAATATATTAAAATTTGTAAGATACTTTGTACTAAAAAATACACGTGGTCTTCTTTTTTTTTTATTGCCTTAGTAGGCAAACGAGCATGCGGTCCGCCTGATGGTAAGCAGCATCCGCCGCCCATGGACTAAAGCAATGCCAGAGGCACAGCCAAGCCATTGCCTACCGGTCTTGGGTAGGGGAGGGGGTAGTTGAAAACCTCACCACATATCACCAGGGGGGCGGATTAAAAGTTGCTAAAAAATCACGTGATTAATGGACGGCCCCTAAGAAGTATGTATGTAGGAACAAATGATAATTTATTATGTTCTGATTGAAACCGAACCCCCAAGCTCGTAGGTTCTATTCCAACGACAAGTATATCAGAAAAAGGCCTACATATGGTTTCATTTATGATATCACGATTATAAACTTCCATCTTCGTAGTCACAGTAAATCTCAATTTCAATCTCCGTTCCTATAGAATGTCTTAACTTCATAGTATACCATCGCCCGAACCTAGAAAGCAGTGTTTAGTCAAATAGTAAAGGTATGGACCTCTCTACCTACCTATCAACCCGTATTCTGATTTGACCAATGTAAATCTATACTAATATTATAAAGAGATTTGTTTTTGTATGTTTGTACCGAATAATCTCAAAAACTGCTGGACCGATTTTTAATTTTTTTTCACCAATATAAAGCTACACTATCAGCAAGTAACTACACATTTTTACTGTAAACTTTAAACTTGTGCATGCTGTGCCAACCTTTAAATAATTTGTTACACTTACGCAACATAATTGTATTAGTTTTTAAATTTAGATCATAAGTATTGGTGTAAACAATTGTTGGTGGCCAAATAAAAAAAAAAAAAAAAAAAAAAGTAACATAGGCTACTTTTTATCCCGGGAAAATATAAAGCGGGACATTTATCCCGGAAAAACTCAGTCACGCGAGCGGAGATGCGAAAAAAAGGCCAGTCCTCTATAAATACAAATTAGATTCTACAAATAGCAACCAAAGTCATTACTATGTTCACCCCACAAAGAAGTAAATAGCAAATAACTATGGATGCAAATTTGAACGTGATAACTCGTCATTCACCTGAACAATCTTCCGCGGTCCCGTCCACACACGTGGGATACGTGAAACGACGTCCGTAAAAAAGCGGGGGTAATTTGTACCCTTATTAACACTTTAGTTACCATTTACCTGGAAGTTAATTAACGGTCCACGATAAACAGGGTTGGCTGTGGAATTATCGACTATTATACATAAAGATGTCAGGAATTGTCGGCCGATGCGACCGCTGTTAGCAACTTTGTTAATCGTTTTAGGGTTAATGTTTACAAAAATCAGTTTGTAGTCATGTTCTACATTTAAATTTTAAAATAGTATTTCGTTGTTTGGAAAATAGAATTCGCTAAGTTAATATTTTTTTAAATAAGAATCTCTAAAAAACATTATTTTTTAATAATGAAATGCATGCCTTTATGAAGGTTATATATAAATAAGATTTTAGTGAGATTTTTTTTAGCAATAATTAAATTACAATGAATATCGTCAATCACTTTTCTCATAATCAAGCGCATCACTTTAATTTAATATATATCATATTTAATTGATTTGCGAAAAGCAAAAACAATTAATATTAACGCATAGGCTACTTTTTATCCCGGGAACATATTTTTATGCCGGAAAAACTTTTTCACGCGGGCGAAGCCGCAAGCCGAAGTGTAGTTGTAAATAATTTATATCATTATATGACAGTAACTAGTTGAATGTCAAATCAATTGTAAACTATATAATCAAATATTTTATTGTACTCAAAATATGTATCTTAGCATCCATTACATTAAAAGCAATGATAATAATAAAATTATAAACAAACTAGTAACAGACCCTTTAAAATTGAATCTGGGTCATGCTAACGCGTTATTCATTGCGCCCCAAGCCATACATGGTTGATATTATCTGATTACGAAACTAAAGATTCTTTATATGTAAAGGTTAAAATGCATGAGATTGCGCAGGTGTGTCTTCGGAGCGTCGCGTGTGCGTCCTTCGAGTAAATTGCACCGGTTCGATGACTGGCCGAGACTTTATCTTATTCTTGGATAGTTATTTTTAGTTGTGTTTTTCGATGACTTCTTCGTTGACTTCATAAGGTTTCATTTAGTAAGGTAATGTCAAAATTACCCTTTATAAAAAAATTTACTGCCTCGGTGGCGTAGTTGTATTACGGTACGACTACAATGCTGAGGTCTCGGGTTCGATCCCCGAGTCGGGCAAAGTGATATTCGATTTTTCTGATCAGTATCAGCCCGGAGTCTGGAATTTGTGCCCGATATGGCGATTGGCTCGCCCCCTACCACATCATGGGACGGAATACGCACGGCGAAAAGTGGGTGCACTAGTTGCGCCTCTGCCTACTCCTTCGGAGATAAAATGCGTGAGTATGCGTATGCGTAGTATGTAATATGTATGTATAATTTTTTTTGTGTATTTCTTTCTAGCCAACTAAAATTTCTTTTACCTTCCCAGGGGGTATAAATTTTATACCCATTAGTAAGCACCCAGGCCAATCAAAAACACGGGTTTATTGTCGCCGTTAAACTTTACTGCTCACTAACGTGCTTGTAGTTAGCATACTACTAAATAATTACGTTTATTCGTAAAATTGTGTGAAAGTGGGGTTTGTTTGTTGGTATTTAAAAATATATATAAATATTATCGGCAGTAAATAACACATCGAGATAAAGAATCGCAGGCTCAAAACCTAAGGGCACGCACCTCTGACTTTTCTAAAGTGATGTGTGTGTGTATTCTTTGTGAATTATCACTTGCTTTAACGGTGAAGGAAAACATCGTGAGGAAAGCTGCATACTTTTTTCTTTTTTTTATGGTGTAGACGGCAAACGAGCAAACGGTTCACCTGATGGTAAGTGATCACCGCCGCCCATGAACATCTGCATACTTCATACTTGAGAAGTTCTCTATAAGAATTTCGAAGGTATGTGAAGTATGCCCCGCACTAGGCCAGCGTGGTGGACTAAGGCCTAAACCCTCTCAGTACTAGAGGAGACCCGTGTTAGCAGTAGGACAGTATATTACGTCGCGGTGTACAGTGATTATTATACATCGATGTACTCGGCAGGTAAGTCATAGGTTACTTTCAGATTCGTAAAAAGAAAGAAAGAAAGAATAATTTATTGTCGCGGTACACGTGATACTGGTGGTATGTCTCTCATATGTAAGAGTCCGTCTGGGTGGGTACCACCGCAATGTGTATTCCTACCGCCAAGCAACAGTGTGCATGCACTGTTGTGTTTCGGTTTGAAGGACATTGTAGCCAGTGTAACTACTGGACATAATGAGACTTAACATTTTATGTCTCAGGATGCCGAGCGCAGTGGAATGCCTCACAGTAGGTACTTTGTAAGTCAAGGTGCTGGATGGCGTTGCTACTGTTAAAGGGTGGTCGTATCGCTTACCATCAAGCGAACGGCATGCTCGTCTCGTCATTCAATACAATAAAAAAAAAGTTGTACTATGAAAGCCGAAACACAACACTGATTGTCAGTGGCCACCTAATGTACTGAACGTACGGGCGCCAAATCAGCCATAAATCACATATATATTTATCATAGTACTTGATGATCGTGGAGCGTCGTCTCTTTCACACACAGCATGTATTATATACAGGGTGTAAAAGACAGCCTACCGAAAACTGATACCAGGTGTTCAGTACATGATTCTGAAACCCCCTGCGTTTGAATTTTTCGTCGGTCTTTTCATGAATTTTTGTAATTTTTTTTCAATGATAACGCAATAAAATCGATACTATTCACTAACACAAACCCACTTTCATTAAAATAACAAGAAATACATTATTTTCATAATAACAGAAATGTATGTAGAAAAGATAAAATGTACGCACGCGCCCCCAGTCAGCTGTTTTGAAATAGGTATACAGCGCCACGCGCGCCGCGTGCAATGGCCTCGCTGCGCCGCGCCGGGCGGCCGGCCGCCGCGCCGGCCTAAAGGCGCGCCGACGCGCGCGGCGTCCTTTGACTACGAGCGACGAGCGTTGCGAATTTCGTATTATAGAAAATGTGGATTGGACTTATTTAATTCCACTCCTCAATTCATTAACTATGAACGCGAAGTTGTGTTTTTAATGAAAGAATAATGAAATAACGATTTTTATAAGTACTAAAGTAAGCCTTCTTTTAATTATTTTTTTATTTAACATTAAAAAGTATTTACAATATCATTGTAGGAGTTTAAAAAAAAATAGCTTTGTTAGCTAGTATTAACGGTGAAGGAATATCACAGTTTTCCAAAACTCGTAAATGTGATCAACTACCATACTTACCACATCATTACAAAACTTGGGTGCACTAAGCAATAAAATCTTTCATTTGTGACGAAACAGGGAATCTTATTTAGTAAATGCTCAACTATGGATCCGGCAAATTATTCGTTATTAGGTACTTCAAGACGCAAATAAATTTAATGAAAATGACTGATCCAAATGTTATAGGTCTAGGTAATTTCTTTAAGCGACGCGTGCGACTCGCAAGTACCTACTTTTGGCCCCTGGCGGGTGGCGCGGCGGTTTGTTTGTTAGTTCCGACGCACCTTTCGTCTTATGCGGATCGTATTTTTTCGTTGTGGTTTTTGGGTTTGTTCTTTTCTCAGGATTTCCAGGAAGAACAAGTGTTTTTTTTTAATGTCTCGCGAGCGGAATAGTGAAATACCTTAACAGTTTCAGTGCACGTGAATATGGACAAATGATAATGTGTTACGGTGAAGCTCGAGGCAAAGAGCAACAAGCTCTTCGACTTTATGAAGAAAAGTATCCTTATAATCGGCACCCAATTGATAAGCGTGTAATAACTCGGGCGTATCAACGTACTTTGGATAACCAGCCGGTAGTACCCAGACAAGAAGGGTCTGGAAGACCCATGTGAAGTCGTACGGAAAACCACATTCTGGCTATAATACGCGCAACCCCACGGTTGGGAACACGCACGGCTGCTCGTGTGATACGTATCCGTTATGAATGTAGATTGTCGCATACGAATATGCATAAAGTGTTACGGAAACACCAGCAGCGAGCGTATTACATTCGCAAGGTACAAGCACTGCTCTTCGCTGACAGAAGTCTACGTGTGTCGTACTGCCGTTGGTTCCAAGACCAGCGGCGCGCAATTCCCAACTTCGCTGCGAACGTGATATGGACTGAAGAGTCCACATTGACAAGATATGGGATGTGGAACAGACGCAATTCCCACATATGGGCACACGAAAATCCTTTTGCCATCCAAGAAAGAGGATTTCAGACTCGGTGGAGTGTAAATGTGTGGGTCAGTATTTACATAAAAGAAAGTGTATTTACTAGTGAGTGCAATACCGCAGAAGAAATGCGAGAACGTATTTTAGGAGTTTTTAAGTAAACTGCATACAGAGTGTGTTCGTGACCCTAACTTTATGTCCCGGCTTCATGCCGAGACACTACGACGGGCTTGTCTCTGCGAACGAGTTGGTGGCGGCCACTTCGAACCTTATCTCATTAGAAGCGAGCGGACTTGATGTATGTAAGCCCAATGAAATTGTGCTATTTGAATCGTAGAGTGGACAGTGCCGTCGATATTATTTTGTCGAGTTGAGTTGTGTTAATCCTCGTATCACGCCACGGTGCTTTAACCTAAGAACGTATTCGCGCGGTGCCCCGCGCCGGCTACTGTAGAGTGTAAGTAGATTTCGATAACTACGCAATGGATCACATACATTTCTGGCCCAAGAATTACGAAATTGTTATGCACACATATCCGGTACCCGCGGACATCTTTATTTTAATATAGGCATATAATGCTATTTTACTTATAAATTTTCGGTAGGCTGTCTTTTACACGCTGTATACAAACATGAAATTTTGTCGCTGATAGCTTGATAAGGTCATAAGTTCGAAAAATACGCATACGCATGCTCACGCCTTTTATCCCCGAAGGGGTAGGCAGAGGCGCAACTAGTGCACCCACATTTCGACAAGCGTATTCCGTCCCATGATGTGATAGGGGGCGAGCCTATCGCCATACCGGGCACAAATTCCAGACTCCGGGCTGATACTGAATAGAAAAAAACCAATATCACTTTGCCCGACCCGGGGATTGAACCCGAGACCTCAGCCTTGCAGTCGTACCGTAATACAACTACGCCACCGAGGCAGTCGAAAAATGGAGTACATAAATGATAGTACTCATTTTAAATCATACTGTTAATTATTTCTATAAGATTTTTTGCATGACGAGGCCCGCGAGCGATCGCTAGTACAAAAAACTAATAAAAACGAAACAATGTCCGTCGTAATAAAAAATTACAAGTGGGTCAGTTAATTTAACCTTCGCAGTGTTGTAAAACAGTTTAACGTAAAGATTTGTTATTTTATTAGTTTGCGATTTACTGCGAACGTACATAATTAACTATATATTTTATAACACTTTTAATAACGGTTAATGTCTTCTTATATTTACGCGAATGTTAGACATTGAAATAAAACTATTTTGCGTTTTTATCGCGATAAAATCCGCAAAATAGTTTTATTTCAACGGTTAATGTATTAAAAAGTTGTTTAAACATTTGTTAGCATATGTATACCTAAACTATAAAGCATTCATAAGATTTTTATGAAAGGACATGTCGAAAAACGGGCGTAAATTCCTAACCAAGATACTTTATATATATTTGGATAGTACTCCCAAAAACTAGGCCTTTGCAAAAAATCATACAATTTTAAAATCCTCCGATTTTTAATAAATAGTTCCAAGATTTATTTAATTTTGTTTGGCTCAAAAACTAGACCTATAATGAACATTATTAAAAAAGTAAGTTATAAATGGAGGGGTCTAAAAATATTTTTTTTATGGATCCTAGATCCATATTTTTGCCCCTTTAATATCCCCAAAGTTTGAGCCTGGTTAGATTTTGAGGCCCAGCACCCATACAAAAAGCGGACATCTCCTTTGCACACAGAACGCTAAGGCTTGATTGTTTCACCCGTGGTCAGGTAAAGTTAAGGCTCTTCACACTGGCGAGTTGCGAATTCAGAGCGCGGCAAAGGCGCTTCTAGTCCGTTAACTTTACTTGACCACGGATTAAACAAAACGGACTAGGTCCTAGATTAATATACAGGCCATATTATATCCCCCTAAAAATCTTAGTGGGACATTTATGTTGAGAAAAGTATTATAGCAGACTTCATTAAAATTACAAGCATTAATATAGGACCATTCGACTCTAATATTGGACCACGCCTATAAACCTTTAAAAAAAGATTCATCCCGCATCTGTTTCCAAAGCATAATAACAGGTTCCCGTCAAATTCGGGATAATTGGTTAGGAGTGAGAGATAACCGCGACGAACGAAGCCGATCATAAGGGCCGCCATCTTGATTATTGTAACGAATAACCTACAATAGATGGAATGAAGTTAATAAAAATGCATTGGTAGTATTACAGCATGACTACTGCGCTAATGTCCCAGGTATTTTTTTCTATCGATGGCTTGACAAAGTGGCTTCATTGCACCTGATGGAAAGTGAAGTGAAGCCCAAAAAAATGTCGACCGGCAAGAGATCAACATCCCTAGTCAGTCGGTACAGTTATGCCGGCCTGCATAATTGCTTCGACTAATAATAATCCCTTCCTAGCCGATTTCGGCCACGGCGGCCAATCTCAACGGAGATCAGCCAGGTGCGCAGGAGATATTATAGTGCACAAGTGTGTGCGCAATACACAAGTGCACTCACTATTCCTTCACTCTCATAGTCCGGTGAGACGGCAATCCGACATGACCGGAGAGAGATCAGGCGCAGGACCAACAGCTTTACGTGCTCTCCGAGGCACGGGGGTATCACACCGCCAACTTCCTGACTCCGAGCTGCGACTGAGTCATTTTTAAGATGGAAAAACCCAGTCACAATGTTTTTGGCCCGACCCAGGACCTCAGTGCGCAAATCGTACTCGTAACGCGTACGCAATACAACTACGCCACCGAGGCAGTGCTTCGACTATATACCAAGTCGGTATGTGCTAATACGGTTGCCGCTATGACATAAAATTATAATAAAACAGACAAATAAAATTTACTTTAAACCTTCAAAACTTACCCTTAACTACTGAACCAATACCAAAATCCTTTCGCAAACAGAACTCTACATTCTCAGTGGCTTATGTAATATTTAATTTTAACCTACTTAACTTTTACGAAGAATTACTCCAGTTCAACAATTATCGTTCGCTTTAACGGTCAAGGAAATCGGTCATCGTGAGGAAACCTACATACCTGAGAATTCTCCATAAGAATTTCGAAGGTATGTGAAGTCTGCCAACCCGCACTAGGCCAGCGTGGTGGACTAAGGCCTAAACCCTCTCAGTAGTAGAGGAGGCCCGTGCTCAGCAGTGGGCAGTGTATAATACAGAGCTGATTGAATTGCACTCAAGCGAAGCTGGCAGCAATAATCAAACCTATATAAAAACAAACAAACCAACCCCATTATGTAATGGAACACCTTGCGACCGATGGGGTGTACAAAACCGTTCATTAGTACGTAAAAATGCAAATATCCATACAATTTGCATATAACAGTCAAATTATCGAGCGCAAAGTGTGAAATTGGGTATTGAGTAACCGGACTCTGTTTGGGGTGCACATAACCCCAGAGTTACGGGGGTTTGTTGTGTCGTGAAACGCTGTATGTAAAACGATAGTTTGATAGGGAATCATAACGCTACTGAGGACATCATAGGTGTGGGGCATCATCGAGGATGGGGTGTCCGCAGGGCTCGGTGGTAGGTCCATACTTGTGGAATTTAGGGTTCGACGACTTTTTCACAATTCCTTTACCCCAAGGTTTTTCGATAACTGGATTGCCGACGAAGGTCTTTTGCTCATTCAATCGAATAGTAGATCGGGTCTCGAGAATTTGGCTGAAACGTCTTTGCAATTAATTTCGGAATGGGGTGAACGCAACCACCTTAATTTCGCAAGGCATTTTAAAGACACCGCCGCGAGTTAAATTTAATAACGTAACAGTTAAAAGAAAAGAATTACATTCACAAGAGATCTATTTAAAAATTTCTAGTTACTCTACCTTGTAGAAGCGCTTTATCCATGGGACACCAAAGAATACAAGGCTGATGATATTAACATTTAACACACCGTAACTGATACGTGGTAATGAGTTTAAATCACAAATGAACATTTCATTTACATTTTCAAATATTTGCACGCGGCGTGCTCGCGCCGATTTCGAGCCCGTGTGTTTCCAAAGTGATTTTAATAATAAACAACGGTGTTTCCGTACCGCTCATTCCACCTACGTTCATCAGATAAAATAATATTTTACAATACGCACTACCATTAATCTTGATTATATCTCTTTGTACGAAACTTATCACGCGCGCCGTATTGGCGTGCGTTGTGGTTTTGAATTGAACGATTGTCGGTTCGAATCCGGTTTTCGGAGTTAAGTGCGATTATTGTGTTTGTTTTTTTTGTTAGTTTGTTTTGTTATTAAATTAATTTATGTTTTAATGAGGAGATATGAGTATGTATAGATTTCTATGATAGCCTATTATATCACTTTATGACGCTCCCCATTCAGAACAATTTTTCGGCCTTAAAGTCGAACTAAAGATCACTACAGGATAGCTATTATCCAATTTATAATTTCACACATTTCCATCCTTTGTTGGCTCAATCAAAAATGGCCGCATAAATCTTGAATGTCACTACGTCGATTGCCCGGAGCTACGGTACAGAACAGGCTGAGCGATTTAACACCGCATCGAAACGAAATTTTATGCGCCGCCTAAATATTGCAACGGCAGATATTCAATTAAAACGCGGCGCGGTGGCCCACGTCGCCTCTCCTGTTACCTGGCCATTGTTACTTCGTCCGGTAACGTTCCGTTTTTGTATTTTTAAATTTCGAACGCGTTCGAACTTTTCATAAAATTATGTACAATGTGATGTTTGCAATTCTTCAAAATAGCATATTAGTTTAAGCGTTAAATTAGTGGCCCGGTGGAATTTCTAAAAATATGTTATTGTTAAATTTCTGTGTGACTTTTTTATTAATAAAATATCTGCTATTACTTTTGTTTAAGAATTAAATAAATAAAATACACGGACAAACTACAGATCAATATTGATTTATAGAAGTATGTATACACTGCAAGCCAAAAAAGATACATACAAAAACATTTTTCACGTCTATATCCGAATCTAAACGAATTGAAAAATAACTATCCGTATTAAACTATGAACCCCATACGAAACAATCCCTGGAACGCACAAAGATAAAGAAAGGTAAAGATAAAAGACCAAAAGATCGTCGTAAATATTGAAAAGAAAAAGGTGACCTTTACATTTGGTGGACATTAATTTGCGTCGACTAACCATCGCACCCAGAAATGTCCGTTTGGAATTTATCGTTCGGGACGCTTCCTTGGTTGTACGTCAAAAGTGTGTTTGAAAAAACTATATTGACTTTATGTCGACTTTAATTTACTACGACTTACGGCTTTGATATTCGTCTGTATGTAAAGGACATGTCCAAAAACGGGTCTGAAATTCTAAACAAGACAATTTATATATATTTGGATCGAACTCCTAAAATCTAACGTTTTGCAATAAATCGTTTAATTTTAAAGACCTCCGAATTTGAGATTTATGTAATTTTGTTTGGCTTGAAAACTACACTTAGTATGAGCTTTTTTAAAAAAGTTGGTTATGAATGGAGGGGTCTAAAAATATTTTTTAATGGACCTAAGTTCCATCTTTTGCTCTTTTAATACCCCTAAAGTTTGAGCCTTGTTAGATTTTGAGGCCCAGAACTCATACAAAAAGCGGACATCTCCTTTAGACTATTGTTATAATCATTTTGATATTAATTGAGACTGTTTACATTTATAGATACTTGATTTCGCTCTATCTGCGTGAAAGTTAAGAATTCCTCTGTCACTTTCATCCAAATCCATTCAGAAGATTCTGGATTTCCGAATTATGTTGTGACTACTAATTCAAATGTCTAGCTGGAATTACTTTTAGAATTCGAGAGGCCATCAAACGAGCTATTTGCTGATGAGATCATTTATTCATGCATTAAAAAACCCGGCCTGGATATCTCACTTCACGCTCGACCAATGTGATAATTTAAACCATCATTTCATCTCATTGGAACAAGGCGTAAATACACATACGAACTACAAAGAAAAACAAAAGCCATACTTCTTTTTGTAATGTCCAACCGTTCACTAAAAACCCCTTGTTTTTTGGGGGTTGTTTTAAATCGATACTAATGGTTAAGTTAAACAAGAGGTTCTTTTTTTTTGTTATTGATACGTTGAACGCTTTTAGATCGTAAACGATAAGTTTCTAGTGTTTTTTTTACGGCTTTGTGGCGTAGAGTCGTGTCAGTGGATTTAGGTTCGGGGCAGTTCTATGTTAAAATTCATTATGAAAATTATTCGAGCATTTGTAGTGCTCTGCTTGGTTTTGCTAAACCTAATGCAAGTTTTTATTGATATTGCATATGCATATAGCATCACGCCTAATTCCCTTTTCAGGGGTATGCAGCGATGTCTTATCACTTTTCGCTAGCTCTGTTAGGTTATTACACGTATAAGGGGCGAGACTGTTCCTATTTACTGGAAAATTAAAGACGCCATTTGACTTTTGCATTTTCGTTTTTTTTTACAAGTACGGGAATGTGAGCCCACTGCATCTGATGGTAAGGTATTTTGCTGATTTCTATTAAAAAGGACCTCACAGGTTATTTTTCTGTCCCTAATCCTATGAAGTGAATGAGGCAACAGATGGGTGGTCATGGGCGAATTGGATGACCCATGTGTCAATAAGTGGCCACTTATACATCTCCAGGCGCCGGATGCGGTTAAATTGACAGTTTTTGAACTCTTCTGGGTGGTTTGAGACTACGTAAAACAGATTCTAAATTATGTGTGATTTTTAGTTTGATATTTTTGAACCCGAAATACACCGGCCAAAACTGTATAAACCTGAGAGTGTTTTCTGTTAGTTGTAAAATTAATTGCAAGCAAATATTATCTACAGGCTTCTAGTTTGTACCTTTTCTAAAATGTCATAAATTCCTACACCATATTTCAAAATATTTTTGTTGTTAATTCGCCCGCGTGAAAGCTTTTCCGGGATATATGTCCTGTTACATATTTTCCCGGGATAAAAAGTAGCCTAAAACCTTCCCAGGGTCTCAAATTATCTCCATATCAAATTTCATCGAAATCCGTTCGGACGTTTTTGAGTTACCCCTACAGAAGCGGCGGGCGACTTTGTTTTATACTATATAGCTTTTGCGTGCGGCTCCGCCCGCGTGGAAAAGTTTTTCCGGTATAAAAAGTAGCCTATAGCACTCAGGAGTAATGTAGCTTCCTATTAGTGAAAGAATTTTCAAAATCGGTCCAGTAGTTCCTGAGATTAGCGCGTTCAAACAAACAAACAAACTCTTCAGCTTTATATAATAGTATAGATAAGTATAAAGATTAAGGAGGAAGGATGATACTATGTAAGGAAAGAAGGAAAAATACATTTATTTTATCCTTCTCTAAATACTTTATAACTCTACGTATCGTTATCTATACAAAATCCATAGACAATATCTGGTATAGACAGGAATACTCAAGTCTAAGTTGTAACCAAGTTTCGGAGCCCGGTCAATCGACGTCATAACTATTTGACCGGACGGTAACCGCTAACTGTTGCGTTTGCGTTACGCGTTTCGGGTTACGATATTCACCTTCTAACGAATGTAGAGTTGTATAAGCGCCATATTTTCATGTATTGTGTTGTTCGCGTTGTTAGGTAGGCGTAGCCACATACAAAAGTTTATGTACGAAGACGCGAAGAATAACTTTGTAAATCGTGTATAGTAGGTTCATATTCCGAAAGAAGTATACACTTTCAGGAAGTAACTGAAACGTTTCCGATAAATCCACTGCCTTGCGCAACACGTTAAGCCTTAGCTACCGGTTGCCAAACAGAAGCTGTTAAGTGAAGCCGACAAATCTATCGCTTCGCCGAAAATATGTGACACTGGACTGGCAATAAATCTGAAATATTTCTTCGACGGAAAATTTTAAAGGTATGTGAAGTCTGCCAACCCTCACTAGGCCAGCGTGGTGGGCTAAAATCTAAACTCTCTCAATGGTGTCGGAAAAAAATTTTTTTTTGACTCATGTCACTTTAAATCACATCCTAGGATATTTTTCTACTACTGCTTTTTACCTTTATGTTTAAAAATATTTATTTTGGATGTCCAAATAATGTTAAATTAATGTTAAAGACCCAATTGAAAGCGAGACAGTTTTTCTCGTGATGGGAATTCGTCTGACCCAAAAACTTGTTTTCAACATTTCATGTGGAAATAGGTGACCCTAATTTTTGTTTACATAATATCATAGTCTAATTTGGAGTTATACTTTCGTATATTAAGAAAATATCCTCATTATGGTTTCGGGAATTAAAGTGGGCTATGTAAAATTTTATCGAACATTGTTTTTTTAGTCCTAATATATACAAAAGTGTATTCGTGTAAACTTTAGTTTCTAAAAAATATAGAGAGACAATATTATCTATATTACTACATTTGTTTTTGGTATGTATATTGTTTTTAAATAGCACTGATACAAAGTTGTACTTCAGTAGTTACAGGTATTATTTTATTTAATCTCTTTTATTCGGGAAAAAACACTATACAACAGCCAAAAGCAAGTCAGTTCAAAACTAATCTACGTCTATCATTTTGTATTTTTTTTTACATACCGTACCCGTTCTTAAACAAAGAATGTCGCAGAACCTAATGTTAAAAGAGTTTCTAGGTATCCCGGAAGTACTAAAAGCTAAATGAAGCTGTTTTCACGTTCTGTATTCGCGTCGTATTTCGATTAAGGGGACAGTTTATGACGAGACTTTTGTTTGTGTTTTATTATGCATTAGGAAATTATTATTTTTTAAATTAGTCATGGTATTTGAGAGTCCATCTGTGTAGATATAGCAATCAATACCCGTCGGAGGCTCGGAGGTGTTCCGGTCATTGTGATCAGCGTAATTACTGCGCGTTAATTATGTAACTTATTATGGTGACAAGAGCAGCGTCAGAGGTGTGTTGCTGTTAGCCCATACGACGATTACTATCAGGCGAGATTTACGAAAATACGAGAAAATACATCATGAACTATTGGCTAAAAGGTATCAGTTTTCCGTGAGATATTGATGCTACTAAGCCTCAATTACGCTACGGGCAAGAGAGGCAAAAGTAAAAGTACTGAAAGTCATTACGCTCTTAGTTGTGCAATTAAATTCGCAGTCGTAATGCGCTCGAAGGGCCATTCGTCTCTGTCACGAGCAGTTTCCGAAAAACAAACTTTACGCAAACAAATGATTTGTCTGTCAAAAATATTGCACACCCGTTGAAATTCAATTAACAATTTAATAAAAAAATACTCCGAAGAAACAATTAAAAACATTTAATTGCACCAATTTGACGGCTGTAAATGCAATAAAAATATAAATCACCGGCGTGCATTGTCCGAGTCGCGAATACCATTTAACGGCTTCAAATTGAACTTGGAACGCGTAAAATATAAAAATTTCGTTTCGAAATCGTGGTAAGAGCATTGCACGCCGCGGGCCTGTTTACCTGCTTTTTTTTATTCAAATGCCCAAGTCGCCAGAAAAGGACGGAGCGCGCTCAACGCACGATGGATGTATGGATTGTATGGGTACAAGCGGGCAAGATCGAGGGCGACGCCACCGACAATGCACGGGCCCGCGTCTGGTTATATTACCCGGCGGCGTCGAAAACCCACCGGATTATTGTAAATTAGGTGTTCGAGTGCGCCTCTCCATTCCGGCCGGTGTTCAAGTCAAGCGCGGCCGGTGTGGCAACTGGCAACCATGCGCGGCGCATTCTTCAACAATCCAAGCCAACTTCACGCCAGTTGTGTCCCGACCGCCGAGCGCGACGGATCATTGCCGGCCGCTCCGCGAAAACTATCGTACAATAAACAGTTAAACAATTTACAAGTGTGTGAAATAGTTTATTATCAACTACAATCAGTGTTGGACGAGTAAAGTGATGACAATTGTGACATATCTAACAAGTTTTGATGCACGACGATGAGAGAAACTTTCAAGTTTGGGAAAAAGTTACGGTGCTCGATGCACACGAGTTCGGAAAAAAATGTGTGCTCATAAAATAGTGATGGCCTGATGGGATCGCAGTGCGGCCAATATCGTGTAGTTAGTGATGTGAACTGTGATATAAAAATTCGGCAATCGCGTAGATGATTGCCGTATCATTGTGTGATACATTTAGTTTATTAGTTACCAAAGATTCCTGATGATCTTGTACATTAGTTTGTGTTTTATATTGGTAGTTTTAGGTGAGTACAAAGTTTTATCTTAAGAGCAATGTAGGCTATCTTGAAGATTTATTGTCGAAGCGAGTCGGCTGTAACTATAGGTACATTTGCATCAATGAGTAATTGTGGTGCAGTTAATAAACACGCGGACAATAAACGCATTTACACGATTAATAGTCGAACGATGAATGTGGGTCGATGCAAAATGAACATTATGACGCAAAAGAAACACACAACACTGTTCGTTATGCAAAAGATTTTTTTAAATGAAGAACCTAATTGATGCATTCGAAAAGCTCTGGCATCATTAGTGAACGACTGGCCGTTTTAAATTTTAAAAATCCCGTGCTGTTTTTAAGTCTGTTCAATTTAAAAAAATATCTAGATTAAAAAATATTTAAATAGGGAGTAGAAAAATAAATAATGTTATATACCTAATGTGAAAAAGGTTTAAATTCGACTCGTAACATAGCGTTCCATATTTAAAAACTAATCTAACATCGATCGCGAATACTGGCCGCTTTTAAAACAAAAAAATAAACCATCGAACTGAAGCTAAAATTAGTCTACATAAATCACTCGTCCGACCCGCATGCACCAGTTATGGACTAAACATTTCTAAATTAACTACGGATCACACAAATTCAGTTGAACGTGACATTATTGCCGGGGCTCGGTTGCACGTCAATTAGTAGATAGTCTGTGGCGGACTATTGCGTCCACACAGGAATAAAAAAGTATAGACTTACTAGCTTTGAGTGATTCATTAGTTAATTGCTGCGACGTTTTTTCAAAGAATTTTGTTTTACAATATAAAACATAATTTTAGAAAAAGTAATGAGCTAAGTGTTTAACGAAGTACAAAAACGTACGTAATTAGTGTGATTAGTTTTCTTTCTTCAGTCATTTATCACATAACGATTAATCTTTTCAATGGCTCAAATTACTTCAAGTCTAAACCTACTCGATACCAAACTTATTTTTGCACGCTGCTTCGCTCGTATCAAATGTCCCCGTTTCTACTTCTGAAGAGTAAAACGGACGTTTAAATTAATTTTAACTTCACCTACGAGAATATACTTACTAAAATTCGAAGTTCTTGACATAATAGTTGCTATGATCTTCTAATAACGCTGCTTCCCAAATAACTTAATATAAGGAAGAAAGTCACGAAACAGTATTGGGAAAAATTCCTAGAATTAAGATAATTACAAAATCTATAATATGTAGGTACTTCTTGGTAATGTTTCCTATATTATTATTAATAAAGAAATTTTTAATACACTTTATGATCATAATGCACCCAGGAAAAGTACGGATTAATAAAAAAAAAGATAGCAGGAACTCTTAAGCCGTGTTCTATCTCTTAACGGACTATTGATCAATAATCTCGTAATCCCTGAGTAATTCCAGGAATAATTGGCACAGCAAAAGCTTTTCTATTTATACATTTTAATCAATTAACTAAGGGGTTATTTGCGTAATGCCATTGATAAACAGGGTCAGTTTATTTGTGGTACAACCATGCTTATATGCCGTATGTATGTCTCAAGAGTAGCATATACAAACTCACGCCTTTATCCCCAAGGGGTAGCTAGAGACGCACCAGTGCATCCAATTTTCGCTGCGTATATTCCGTCTGATGTGAAAGGGCCTATCGTAAAATTGGCGTAGGGCTGTGGATAAGTACTCGAACAATACCTTTAGCAGTAACGTGCTCGATTCCTTTTAAACATACCACTCGTCACGTAGCCATTTCAAATCTTTCTAATTAGTTGTTAAAATGCAAATGAAGTGCGGTTAACGTAATGGTATAGAGTGAATGAAACTTGTTAAAAATCTAGCGCAAGAATTTACATTTAAAAACGTGCGTTCGAATTTCAAATGTAGGTGTTTCTGTGGTGTCTATGACGTGTTTATCTCAATGTGAAGTACTATCACGTCTTTCAATATGACGACATATTACCATGTCCATAAGAATATAACTTCTTGTCTCTAGACGCGATTAGATAGATGTTCAGATTTATTTCTAAGAGCCCCTTATAATAAAGTCAATTTTGTACCTAAAATAAATCAGAATGAGTTATTTCAAATAGCAAAGTTGTGTGTTATCGGTTATGCGTTGGATCTATTTAGTTTATCATTTTAACTAGTTCTCTAAAGTCGCATAAATCAATCGAGGCTTAAACTTTGTAAATGAACTTTACCTTCCATAATAAAATAAATAATATTATCATTCATAACGCATTTATTTATGTTAGAAAATAACTCATTATTTAAAGTAGCTGTGTCACTTCAAAAGTTCTGAGACGCGCACGGTGGACGCGTAGCGCCATCTGTTATCTAAAAGCGAAACCAAAACTAACCCGCCGCTTTTATTTAACTCAACCAAGGAAATATTTTGAATACGTATTATATGATTGCATAAAAAACGGATCTTATGTCTTACAATACTTTTAGTAATAATATTGACGACTCACACCAATTATACTTCGATTAGCAGATGAGCTATGCGCAGCTTTTACGTCTCCTTTTAATAACTTTTAAAAATAAGATTAAAAAAATACTTTGATATTTTTTAGTGCAATTGACATACTTTGAAAATTAAATTAAATAAATATTAAATACAACAAAAACTGTTATTTTGACGCGGGATTCGAATTCGCGAAATCTAATTTCGTATGATACTAACTGTGTTACCAATTGTCAATACGTCATTAAAATCCTACTAATATTATAAACGCGAAAGTTTGTAAGTATGGATGTTTTTACTCCTTCACGCAAAAACTACTGAACAAATTTCGATGAAATTTGGCACACGGGTAGATTATGTCCTGGATTAACACATAGGTTACTATTTATCCCGGGGAAATATAAAGCGGGACTTTTATCCCGAGTAAACTCATTCACAGCTCGTACGTAATAATGATGTAATGAACTATCAGTGTAGATACATTCGTAACGTTTCTCAAAAAACACGGTAGTGTAGTAATGTAACTAAAAAACATAGTTCCATTATACCAATCGGTGAAACCCAATATTTCCAACATCAAACATAGTTTTTTGTAGAAAGCGGTCAACTTAGACCGTATCGAAACCGAATTAAAGGTACGTGACGAAGGCGCACGATTCTGTCCCTTTTTGGAGAAACGTTTTATTTTTTTACATGTACTGAATCGATAGAACTAGTACGTATCGTTAATTTGATGTCATGTTTTTGTCGGACGGGTTAGGATCGAATGACATTAAAAGTTACAAATAAGTACATTTATTGGTTTCAGTTATTTTAAATTATCGAAAAGGCAACCCGATCAAATCAAAGAATAAGTAATCCAGGTTTCACAATAAAAAGGATATATGTGTTTTAAATATATAAAAATACACCTTAAAGCGAGTGACATTAAATTACTTTAGATTTAAAGTTGCGTTTTCGTACTAGGTCGTTTTTAATCTAGTTCTCTCCGTATTCAAACAGATGAATAAAATCAGTTATGCACGATGAATTCGCTAATGTTAGTGTCTTTATCACCTGCCACAAACCGTTCATATAACATAAGTGACGCTCGTTTAACAAACTAATGTCAAAAAGTGACCCCACATAGACTTGACATTCTGTCTTTCAAACTCCGAGGACGAGCCGTTGGGGTCGTCGCAAATTTCTGAATGTCGCAATGAGACGTCATTAAGCAAGTAGCGGGTGTCTTTATTATTTTAGTAACACATTTAAATTTAGAACTAGGGTTGTTCTGTTTAATTAAATGTGAAAAATGTACTGGTACTGATTGTCAATCTTTGTAATTATTCTCTCGTGTGACGTAAAACGATAATTTGTGGGTGTTGTGACCTAATGGAATCAAATATAGATGAGTTTTTTGACATCTATTTAAAAATGTATTTTAGAAACTATCATACTGATACCATTATAAATTCGCTGTGTTTAGATATCTTTTCTTTTTAATCACAAATCTAATTCTTAATATAAAATATGTACATAAATCGCTTCAAAATGCAAAAATGTATTGTATTTTTCATACTAAAACCGAAACTTATTCCGCTTTCTGATAATTCTTTCATATAAAAACATTACTTAGGATAATGTGTTCGGATATTCCGTTGTTTTTTTTTTGAGCTGAGAAGCTATTTTCCGAGCCAGTGGCTCCTACATTCGTAAGAAAGTAATCTGTGTGTTCCATTTTTTAGGACATCTGGGCTTCCATGAATTATTTCGCGTTATCTAATATGTATGCTTTATATTGGGTATTCATCTGTCAGTTTGGATATGATTCTCTTACGCAGTTACCTACTCACAGCGGATGATTGATAACTGAGTTCATTCTTGAGACGTCTAACCTGACGCTGTGGCGTAATATTTCATGATTGAGCAAGAAATTTTGTTAATATATTTTGATTTGTTTTTCTTTTTGCTCTCATTTATCAACTATCATCCATCGTGACTAAGCCTTCATGATCTTAAATTTTTTAACATTTTATGCGATACCATCATTCAACGTAAAATGCTTAGAACTCCATATATAAACGTTTATTTTTTGTATTTGCATATCGACGGTTCGCGGGCTAATTAACTTGAGCGACATTTTTTTGCGGCATTGAGTTTTGTACATATTTGGATTCAGCATATTTTAATCCGTTTTTTGAGCACAGTTTAAATAAAAAAAAAGTGTCGCTTAAGCCAATTAGCCTGCAAACCAACGATATGTAATTTCATAGACCAAATACAATTAAATTCGTCAAAACACCACTGCTAGTGCATCCCATTTGCCAGTTAGGAATCCTATTACCCCATGTTCCCATGGTAGCCCCATGTCACGCCTGGGAGGTCGAGTGCAGGATGCGGGCGGACCGTAAAATGATATTAGAAACATTTTTTACCTTTCAAGTTTCCGAGGAATACGATCCAATACGGACGTTGTTAGGACTCGTCAGAATTGTGAAATTGCAATTGTTTTCTGTCATTTTATCGTAGTCCCATAGATACAATGATAGTATACAATACAAACGTACTAATATTATAAACGCAAAAGTTTGTAAGTATGGATGTATGGATGTTTGTTACTCTTTCATGCAAAAAATTACTGAACGGATTTCGATGAAATTTGGCACACGGGTAGATTATGTCCTGGATTAACACATAGGTTACTTTTGATCCCAGGAAAATGTAAAGCGGGACTTTTATCCCGGGAAAACTCATTCTGACGGGCGGAGCCGCGGGCAAAAGCTAGTATAGAATAAATCAGAACATACACTTGTCCTTTTCAAAGGTTGGCACGGGTGTAATCAACCCATATTTCGTCATCTATGTTAAGCCCCGTGTTATAGTAGCGACATTATAGAATAGAAGTAGCATTATGTTCCAATGCCGTGTAGTTATAAATATACTGATTTAGTGTGAAACGCTCTATTTAATTTTGTTTGTGCAAACGAGTTCTTTTCGTTGAATCGGCTTGTCAATAAGGTCTCAAACAGTGCTTTAATTTATTTAAAAAAAAAAATATTGGTTCGTGATCTTTCAGTCATATAATCAACTCAACATAATTTATTCTTCGTAAAATAAGACTTTACATAGCTGGCGAAATGTGGGTGTCTGATACACCTCTGCCTACCCCTGAAAAGGGAAAAGGCGTGATGCATAGCATAGGTATGTAAAATAAGAACTAAAACTAGTGGAATTAGTTTCAAACCGTAATGTTAACTAGAGTTTATTTCCTGAGTGGTCAAATGTTTAAATGCAGTAGTACCATTTATTTAACATTATATTTGAACAGTGCTGTTCTATAGGGTCGAGTACAGTTTATCGTAAAGAAATATAGGCGTTAAATTCTAGTAAAACTAAACAAAAGAAACCAACTTGATGAGAATTACTGACCTCTCGCAGATAAATAAGGATGTGCTGACCTTTTATTTCTCACACAGATGCAGAGGTCCATTTACAGTTATTTTAGATCTGACATTCGCGACGACCTTGATTAAGTCTGGTATTTAGAAACTTGATTGTTTAATGATTTTTGTGTGATGTTGTTTTTGTAACACTTGTATAAATAGCTATAACCTATGTTCATTATATTTATGTAGAATATGGGTAAAATTTAAATTAATAAGTGTTCGAGTTCATTTAAAATTAAATCCTTAATTGTAGGACTACTGTCTCTTGGTGGACAGACGACTTGATAAAGGTCGCAGGAACAGGCTGGATACAGGCCGCTTTTGACAGGTCCGTCTGGAAATTTTTGGAGGAGTTCTGTGTTCAGCAGTGGACGTCATGTGGCTTCTGATGATGATGATGTCTCTTGGTTATTTTAATGTAACCTCTTATTAATAAATATTGACAAACATTACAGGCTTCATAAATGATTAATCTGCGTCATTCAAATCTCTGTAAATTTTTTACTGTAAAATTCTTTTAATACCAATAACAACTAGTTGTCTGACGCGGTTGCCATGCCTTTGGTTAACTTAAAAAGATTTTAAATAGTAGTTTTTTTTTATATAAAACATGATACAACACATTCTAACCAAAATAAAAAAAATATGCGTATTAATTTTAGCTACAACCACGCTCACCAAAACGAATTACATATAAAATGACACAAAAACACCAGTGGTGGGATATCTGAAAACATTTGTCAGATATTTTCACGTCGTCTCGTAATATTTTATGGTCCAACTGTATTTTCTCAAAGGTTCTTCGCTATGGATGCGGTTCATCGGTCGTTCCTTTGATTGAATGAATCAGTGGGACCGTTCGCTGGATCGTCTCAGCTGTGATTAGTTATCGATTCTTGAAAGAAACGCCATCTGTTATTTGTAAACGTAAACTCAATTTGAAAACAGAATCCATTTTTCATATTACGAATTTTATTAATTTCGGTCGTGAAATGTAAACAACGTTGAAATTAATAAATCCCCATTTGTAGCAAAATTAAATTAAATATCTTTTGTACATTTTCTAGATGTTCAAGTTTTATCGTCTAGTGTTTTATTATCGTCTAGTGATTTTGTATTTGGTAAATATAAACGAATTTTAATAATATTGCCATACTAATAATGGGATTGACGTACTGTAATAACTAGTTAATCTCTATTTGCGATTGTTACGACGACATGCGGCGCCATCTGTTATCGAGTAGAGAAAGTAAAACACAATGAATTTTAACTTTTAGAATACTATCTCAATATGAATTAATAAAACTATTGTGTTTATTGATTGAGTAAATCAATACAGTGAATATAAATTCGAGTAATAATTTTAGCAGTAAAATTTTTTTTTTACCGTTATGTAGGTCAATAAAAGCCTTCGTTATCTCTAATTGAAAATACGTTTCAAGTTTACAATATAAATATTTAATCTGGCCATTGTATATTCTATGGAGAATGGCCATATTTCATTTTATTAATTTGTTGCCTACTCTTTAGAATACAGAGGAATCTTTTGTGCTTTGTTATTGTACTGTAATTATTTACGAGGTTGATGACCTTTCGCCTTGCCTTTAGATAACATGTTATTTATCGATGCTTAATATTTTGGTACGATCTATAGAATGAAATTTGAATTTTAAGAAATCAATTATCGTCCCATTGGCCTTTATAATTTCATCCACGATGACGGGCGCTGCCAACTTTTTGAGCGGGGGTCTTGCGGCGTGTCAATATGACTTTGATTGACCACAAGCGGAAGGTTGCCCACTTGGACCGTATGCATGCATACATACACACACACAAACTCACGCCCTTATCCCATAGGCGTAGGGGCTACGATCTTGACACACCTCTTTCGCCTCTTCCACATTCATAGTTCTTCTCACACATGCGCCGGTTAAGGGTCTCCTGACTTGCCCTTTTCGGAGATCATTTATTTGATCAAAGTAATTTCTCCTCGGGCGTCCCGTGCCAGCCGTACCATCCACATTCGCTCGATGAATACCTTTCGTGACCCGTCTTTCATCCATCCTCTCCACGTGCCCAAACTGACTGGACCGTAAACGAGTAAGAAAACTAGTGGGGAGCTTCATTGTGGAGGGCATTATCTATACAAGGTAGTGAAATTGGTGACGTTCTTTAGGACCATAACAGTTTTGGAATTTTGAATGTTACACTTGGAATTAGATATACCGTATTGGCACGTGTGGGAGGGAACCCCATTCTTACTCACCGGGAATAGTGGCCGTTCAAGTACGTAAGCAGAATTTTAGTTGTTTTTATCCCCCCGTTCCCCCGTTCCCCTTGTCAGCAAAAGTAAGCAAATTTTTTACCCCCCCCCCCCCCCCCCCCGCCTATGCTTATATACATACATACATACATAGTATCACGCCTCTATCCCATAGGGGTAGGCAGAGACCATGGATTGCCACTTTGCTCGATTCTGGCACACCACTTTCGCTTCCTCTACCTTCATCAATCTTTTCATGCAGTCCCGCCGGTTCAGGGTACTTTTGACCTGGCTTATATAAGCATACGTAAATTTAAAATATCGGCTCAAATTTCTTAATCGTTAATAATATAAAAAGAATTGCGGACGTAATCACTGTTGAGACCCTGTCCCTGATGTCATCGAAATTAAGCAAAGCATGGACCCCCCCCTTGGTGCTTACGTAACACTTGCACGGCCCCATATAGGCTATAAATAACCACGTGTATAAGTATTTCGCCTACAATTGTAAAATCGTTTCCTATACAAACACGATAGATCAAAGGAGTGTCAAACGGGCGGCCCGCGTCGCCTTCCGGTTGTGTTTGTTTTGTTTACGACCGGTTTTTGTACACGTTAGATTATTTTTGGTATAAAATGATACATTTCTGTATTCCTTACGATATTCGTTATATCGCACCTTTAGGACGAAAACGACGCAATTCAAAAAAATAAAAAATTGTGTTATCGTCATAAAATGACTTAAAACTGGTCCCTTTTTTATGAAAATATAATAAAAAAAGGTACCGATATAATAGTTTTGTCCTTTTCCCGCTTGAATATGGCGGTGTTTGAACTATTGTTGTATTGAAAATTTCGTTTTAAGTAATTTTATGACGATAACTCAATTTCCGATTATTTTGAATTGTGTCGTTTTCGTCCTAAAGGTGCGATATGATGCTTTCATGTTTAAAGTATCTTTGGGCTTAATCTATTTTTAGACATTTTCATTGTATAAAGGGTGTGTTTGTAGTCACATCTCAACCCACCCTTGGTTTGGGATTAAGTGTAGAATATTATTAAAAAATATACCTGCAATACCTAGCAATACTCAATGTTCAATTAATGCTCCAAGTTTGAGAAATAATGAAAATAAATCACATTCAAGAAAAACAAAATTAGAAAAAATTATACACGAAATGTAAACTTCTGTCACTACCTCTTCACAGCTTCCTTCAGGATGAACATAAAACGAATCAAACGAGCATTCACATCTATTTGATCCAAACCGATATATCTAATCAAACATACCTACAGAATATATATCTTTGATCACATACAAAACTATAACACTCATAAAATCACTAAATGGAAAATTTATCGCCCCCTCATAAAATTCTTTATGACCACCGCGGCGTGTTTAGTTGGCTAATTTTACTTTACTGTGTAGTTAAACAGTTAAACCCGTTGTTAGTTTTAACCGAGCATCGCGTTCGGTTTAAAAATGGCTTGTTTGTGTGTAAATGATGGATTTATTGCCGTTTATTTTTAGTAGAAAGGGAAGTACGAAAGAGTGTACTTAAGCTTGTAATGTACACGATAAATTATGAGATACGTATTGTTGAAAATTCATTCCTTTTTAATTACACAATGATGCATGTATATAATTATATTCCTATATTTTTTGTTACATAATATAATGAAAAACATCTGAAATGTATTATACTGTCATTCAATTGCTTACAGATTTTGCAAAATATTCTTTGGATGAAATCTGTAAATTAATAAGTATTTAATATATTAAGCGTAAACTCAACATTGAACACAAACAATTTTTGCAAAAACTTCCCACTCCGAAGCCTCGCAACTCCGAAATAAAAGTAAATTATGGTACAGTCAGCCACAAAAGTAGATGAACAAATTAAAAACTTCAAAACGCTTCTGCACGTTCACTCCAGTCGAAATATTATTTTTTCTTTATCTAAAATAAAGTTAACCCTGTGAAGTGTATTTTAGCGAAGTAAAAACAATTGATGATATTGACGCAAAAGTTTAAACGCGATTTGAAATTTTGAATTTGTTCAGTTACTTATGTTGCTGACTGTACATTTCATGAAATATGTAACGCAACGGAACAATCTCGAAAACAAACGAATTTTCACTCAAGGCGTAAAACTTTTGGTGTAAGTTAATTTGGAACATCCCCTCAGGGTCTAACGTGAGATTTCCCGTTGTCAAAAGTATAAAACAACTTGAACTTACCTTATTTTATAAACCCATAAACAACTTGCGCTCTATGAGTTTTGCGACCGTAACGCACACTGAATATTCTAATAAGTGTGTAAGAGAGAGAACGAGATTCACGACGTGAGAGAAAGAAACAGCGTGATGAAGTTGCTAAACATGTAATTTGATTTGCGAAAGACGGCGTTATTAACACGATTGTAAATGTATAATATTATAAAGTGATGAAGTTTGTGAGTTTGTAGGGGCTTATCTCAGGAACTACTGAACTGATTTTGAAAAATCTTCACTAATAGGAAGGTTTGATTTCCGGGTCGGGTAGTGGTATTGGGGTTTTCTACTTAGTATCAGTCCTAAGTAAGATGGTTGGAAACTTGCATAAGCCTGCATGCATTGCATAAGCCTGGGACCCGGTAATACATCTAATTAAAACGGGCCCCAAAAGGCCTGCTGCCAGACTTCAAGACATTGTGAGCTCTTACTGCGTAGACCGGACCGCAAACAATGACTAACATCTTAAAATTGTATAATTGTAAATTGAAGGTAGATTTGTAACACTAACTTTTCGGACCACCAACACCTCAGTTCGCCCCGTGACCACGAAGTGCTGCAAAGCCTTCGAAACGTCGGGAGAAAAATAAAATAAAAAACCGCGATAAAATCCATTATAATAGTTTAATTTCAATGTCGAACATTCGCGTAAACATAAGGAATCACTAAGCTATGAGAGCTTTGAATTTCCTTTAAGAAATATTTAGTACTTTAATAAAATTGCTGGAACTTTTCGAATATGATTTGAACATAGCGCAGCGATAATGAGTCAATTGAGTAACGTCAAGTAATAGATTCAATCTCAGCGTGGCGTGATGAAAAATGTTTTCTTCTTTAAAAATTTACCTAGTAGATACAATACTTGTGACTTTATATGACTTCTGATCGAGACATTGGGCTTAGAATGAGGCAAAAAAACGGAACTCGTTGGAAGATGTCGTTTAATTTTGATGTTTGTGATTGATCGAGAGACCAATACGTCAGTCACGTGTTAGTCTCTCAACCAATCCCAATGAAACGAAACTGAGTCGTGTCATTTGTTGTCACATTCTAAGCCCACTGTTGTGTTTATTATGAGGCTCAAAGGACCAAAAATCAATTAATATTAACTCTTGAAAGACCAAAAAAATAAACACCTAACTTTATACAACTTCTTCACACCCAATGCACGCGCATGCGCGGCAGGACATTAGTCGCGGGCCGAGGCACACAGTTCAGTGTGTATACCACTTGGTTGGATAACACATTGAGGCCTAAAAGGGCCCGCGAACATTTCTTGGCACCCTCTCCATCCGCCCATCCTGAGAACCTTTCTCCGTTCCCCCCACCTTCCCTTCCATATTCCTCCTCCACTCCAGGCCCCTGCAGTCGTCAAGCCGGGGGACTCCAGTGTCCCATTCGTAGGTTTCCCCCGGTGTTAAATGCAGGAGCGCCTAAAAAAAAAACTAATCAACTTGGCCTATTAACACTATATAGACAATACAATAAAAAAAATATAGTATCACACGAGCCGATCAAATTAAATGTTTGCGTTTCCCACAAGTTATCAGGTTTAGAGTTCGCCGGAACGAGATAAAAGCTATTGTTCTTAAAACGTCAGCGAGAATGTACGGTGGACGTAATCAGTGATGTAGTTTGGGTACCATTTTATAGGATGGGCAATCGTAGACAACTTAGTAAAGGAAAAAAAAATTGTTGCCTTTTTTAGAAGACTTCGAATTGACTTGCTCGATTTTCGTATTTTTACCGTTTATTAAGTACTTTTTTTATGGTTTAAATTATTTAGAAATATCTGCTTAATGCATTTCGCGTCTTGACTTTATGGCAACTAATTAGGAAATATGAATATATCTTATTTTGTTATGTATTGCAACTTTACAAATCAAACTAATGTTAAGGAAATTATCGTTAAAGATTACTTGTAAATTTCAAGGAAATCATGATAATACATATATTTCTCACCTTGCTTGCAGTTTTATAAGATTAATTAATAAACAATATCATCAAAAACAGTGAAAAAAATGTAGTTAACTTCTTAGTGCTAATACTGTGGGTTTTCGGTACCATTTGACCCCCCACCAAATCCGTCCACATTGTGTGTTTATCATTGAATTCTTTCGACGACCCACATATAGTTTGACTTGTGAACTTTTGAAAGCGCAATGCTGTTGTATTTCAAATTAAAAATGACAGCAAGCTAACGAGGTCGCGTTCGAGTTTCAGCGGTTTTTTTAAATAAATAAAAAGTTAAATACACACTGAAAGTTCACCGTTAACGTATTGGGTACTGGTTGGGGCCAATGTTGGATCAATATTTGGTTGTATAGCTTTTTTAGTACCGCTATAGCAAAATAAGCAAGTACCTATATTAAATGGACGATGCATGAAAAGTCTCATGAATTAAAATTTTAAGTGGCTATGAATTGGAATATTTTTAATCTCCAGGAAATACGTAAATGAGAAATTGTTGATTTGTCTAGACTCTAAATTAAGGAAAATAAAAACCCTGATTTGGGACGCCAATTTTCATTTAATTTTTTAAGTTTAACATTGTCAATACAAAAAAAAATGTTATTGTTTTTCCACAACATTGCGTGGTTTTTTATTTTCCTAGTTTGGCTATAAAAGAATATTGCCAATTCTGTAGCTTTTCTAAACCGTGTAGTTAATATTCCCGGACATACAAAGTGACAAGCGAAATCGATTCTTAACGTCAAAAAAAATCTCATAGCCTCGTGTGCCCCAAAAAACTCGAATAGCATTCTTCGAGAGGATCGGAGCTTGTTAACCGAAAAATCGTAAATGAAAAAAAAAACCTATTAAATACATCTATTTCGGACATAAATTTCAATAACGGCGTATCGGAATTACCATTTTTTCCCGGTAACCGGGTGAAATAAAAAATTACCGAACTTCAATGCCACGTAATTCACGGCCCACAATTACTCAGACGCTTATTATCAAAAGAAACGTGTGAAAAAGAAATAAAAAACGGTCAAGCGTGTGCCGCGGATGTGGGTTCCGTATAGTGTTTTGATTTCAATTTTCAAATCTATAGATATACTAATATAGATCTAATTGCTATGGACCAAGTTGATATTAGTCTACAATATCATAACTTATAATCAAAGGCGTCTAGACGAAGCAATTGAGTTGGCTTATATAATATTGATACTTGAGTAAATACCTAACTACTTTCAACATCAAATACCGTGATATTAATTTGATGTGTAAAACATTATTTCGTATCATCCTCTGTATACAACTAACATAAAAACTGAATTTATTGAAAATATCAAATCACAAAACCATCGCCATCAAGTTTTTTTTTATACATGAGTCAGGAATCCAAGATCAAATTTCGCGAGAGTGGAATTTAACGATTCCAAGGAATAAAGTCGCAAAGTAAGCTTTTTACGAGTGGCCCCAGTCAGGTATCGTAATAAAAAAATAAGAATATCTCCGGGACTCTTTCGGGTTCATTAAATGCGTAGTTACAGTTTGATACAGGCACGGATTCAGGGATGGGTCGTGGGGATTGAGGATATACGCTTGTTCTAAAATTAAATTTTTAGTAAATATTTCATGAAGTAATTTACAGCGAATTTAATTGTTCCCATTTTAAATTTCACTTTTCCTTTCCACGTGTTCTAAAAAGAAGAGCCGTTAACACCACTTTTTTTGTTATTGCTTTGAATAACAAGACGAGCATGCCGTTCGCCTGATTGTAAGCGATACGACCATCCATAAACAGTAGCGACACCATCCAGCACCTTGAGTCATACAGTACTGTGTGGCATTCTACTGCGCTCGTCATCCTGAGAAATAAAATGTTAAGTCTCATTATGTCCAGTAGTTACACTGGCCACAAAGTCCTTCTAACCGAAACACAACAGTGCTTGCACACTGCTGCTTGGCGGTAGAAATAGACATTCGGTGGTACCCACCCAGGTCCCAGACGGACTCTTACATATGAGAGACCTACCACCAGTTTGGATTGAACATGTTTTTATTTATATCGCTTTACTAAATCCATGCCCGTTATAACGTTCACTGTTTTAGTGTTTTGTTAGGAAATACCCTGGATTATATAGTGTTGTAAAAATGTTGCGGATGGCTCAGTGGCGTCTTGAAAAGTGCGTACGTTAATAAAAATATTAAGCCTATGTTTATTGTACTAGTGGACTCTTACTGGTTTCTAACTTGAGTACGTTGTCTCATTGAGGGTCTTATTTTACATTAAAAATCCCATGATAGACATTTTTTTATAGCCACAGCTAAGTCACCCCTCTGCACCTGATAGCATGGTCCAGATAGTTCACTTACGTGGGCCACTATTGCTGGTTTTAACACCTTATTTACGGTGGTTGCTATCCGGCCGGATAAAAAATGCACCCTAACAGGAATAGATTATACTATTAATATGTATTTTATCTTAAATCGATATATTATGCTGGGTTTTTACACAAGGAATCCTATTGCGAAATTGGGTTGTAGGTTTCATTTTATTTGCTTTTCTGATAATTGTAATCTGTCAATATCGAATGTTTTTATATCTGACAAAAAGTAATATCGCTTTGAAATATTTTGAATAGGTGCTTCGTCGTCTAAAGAAACATGTCTTATTCTTAAAAATAGCACAAAAGCCTTAGAAAAAAAATATGTTTGGTTTCTATGCAAGCTATAAGTTTGAATAGGTACTATCATTGTTTTCTTCCTCTAAGCAATGTTGTTAATTAAAGAATAGCAGAATTCTAAATTTGAAATCAAGTCATGTCATGTATTAATTCAACTAAAATAAAGTAAACCTTTTTCGTTTATTGAAAAACAATCTACATTGCGCCAACGGAACCCTAATTATTAATAATTCGATCGACGTAGGGGTGTTAAAAAACGAAACAATAGTGAGATCGGTTAGTGCGAACACTTATCGGTGATTCATTCACTCATTAGTACGGAGCGGTTCGGTACGATGAGTCACGAGTGAGTTATCGAACGTGATTCAATCAATCCATTCACCTATTTTTGTAGGTGGATTTTTAATAAATAATTTGCAGGGATGTATAATCCGGGATAATCTCCGTAGGTGATAATATTTTTCCGTATATATTTTGTTAATCCGGGATTATAAAAACTCGACGAGAATTACCCGTTTGTTTTAAACTGTCTGCTGTATTGTCATTTCTCTTATAATAAAGATGGTTCTCTGACACTGACTGCCTCGGTGGCGTAGTTGTATTACGGTACGACTGCAATGCTGAGGTCTTGGGTTCGATCCCCGGGTCGGCCAGTGATATTGGGTTTTTCTACTCAGTATGAGCCCGGAGTGTGGAATTTGTTCCCGATATGGCGATAGGCTCGCCCCCTATCACATCATGGGACGGAGTACGCACGGCGAAAAGTGGGTGCACTAGTTGCGCCGCTACCTACCCCTTCGAGGATAACGGGCGAGAGTGTGTGTGATCTCTGTCATTGATAGAGTATGATATTAATCACACATTACAACATTTTTGACGCGGGGAAACTCGAAACTATCATAGGATATATCTATTAATAACCTAAGGTAGGTTTTTATAATACTGCAATAAGTTTTCTAATACGATTAGTTGTAGTGTTTTAAAGATAGGGGTGTTAAAAACAACCGAACAAACCGAATCCTTAACTTCTCGTTCCCAATCCGTTTATCCAGAGCCCGCGTCCGTCAATTAACGAGAACAAAGCGCTAAATAGATATCGTGGAGGATTCTCGCTTGTTAGCCTAATATGTGTGGAATTGAGTTAACTAGTCGTACAATTCAATTTTTAGACACGGTCACACCGTTAGTAGCCCCTTCCGGCGATGTTGCCGAACCGAATCAGAATTAGCAATAGCAATCTATTTCAATTAGTAAATTGATTGGAATGTTAAAAAAACTTATTGTTAATGGAATCGAAACAATGGTTGCTAAGTCATAACCCCGGAGGAACTACGTTTGAATTTCGAATCGGATCACTTCCGACGGAGTGATAGTTCGCGTTGTAAAATTGCAGATGTGAACTATCCCTTGCACGTGCTTTATTTGAAAATAGAATGAAGACTGGTACAATGCAAGACACAGATCAAAGCATTGTCCCTCGCCGATTTTGATGGCAACAGGCGACGGCTTGTGTGATACATCATCATTTTTTGATTTCGGCAGCGCGGGTTTTTTTTATTTTATATCCTCTCTTAAACAATATATCGTTATAATTACTCTTCGTACCGTAAACTGTAGAACTTCCTATTTTAGACAACTTAGCAGTATCGATACTATTTCTGTCAATATAGATTCACCGCTATCTTGCGGTTTGAACAAGCTAAACATATTTACAGTATACAAGTATGGATAACGCCAATCATTAACACTAATGAAACCGAACGTAGTTTACGCCTTTGATCTTCTATTGTCATGTTGATATCATGCGTCTTCGGTTATGTGTGAACTCTGCTTTCTATGACATTCAGTCATCGGCAGCATAAATAACAATATAGCATAGCGGAACTCTAAATATTAACCCTAATATGTAGTTTATTTAAATCAACATGTGTTATTTATTGAATATCAGTAATGAATACTTCAATGAAATTCACATGAAAAGAGAACCAACACAGCAATATTAGTAATAAAATTTATTCATCCAATTCGGTTAATAAAATAGTACACTTTTGATTTATAGTTCATCAATAAAACACACATCATTGGAACCCCGGATTTATGCGCTGACCTGTATTAAATTGTGGACGAACTTTCGGATCCTACTTTCGTACTGTTGGAGCAACACTGATTCATATAACTATCTTGAGTCGTTCGAATTTCGAAATTCTTTTTTAATTTTTTATTATTTGCTTCTTATTTTAAAATTATTTTATAAAAACATTTGGATGTTGTTTATTTTGTTCGTTCGTTGTCAATTATAATTAACGTTATAATAAAATAGTTTTATAACTCCAAACATTTAGATATAGTTCTTTTAGTGATAAACATTTCGCACCTTTAGAACGAAAACGACACAATTCAAAATAATCGAAAGTTGAGTTATCGTCATAAAATGACTTAAAACTGGTCACTTTTTTACACGCTTTATTTATGATAATATAATTAAAAAGGCACCGATATAATAGTTTTGACCTTTTCCTGCTTGAATATGGCGGTGTTTGAGCTATAGTTGTATTGCAAATTTCGTTTTAAGTAATTTTATGACGACAAGTCAATTTTCGATATTTTTTAATTGTGTCGTTTTCATCCTAAAGGTGCGATTTATAAACAATGAAGAAAGAAAGAAAGAAATTTCTTTCTTTCTTGCATAATCGAAGAAAACTTAAATTATATAAATATTTTACTAATTACCCAGTATTTTCTCATCATTTTCGTTACATACCATTCATACTATTGGTTCAAAAATATCTAATTTATGCGCATTTTGTTTACAAGTAACGTAAAATACGGAGAAAAAGTTTCTTACGAAGACTAAAATAATAGCGGCCATTTTGTCCATAAAAAAAAACTAACAATTCTATCATTAAGATCCATCGGGCATATAAACGAGGGATTGGTACAGAAAAAAACCGGAACACTTCAATTAATGCCAGACATTGCAAATTGATGGCTGCGGTTTAATCGAAAACGTATAGCGGCTCAGTGAGTCACATTGCCGAGATACTGCCAATGCGGATTCATTAACTGGTGAAATATTAGTCGAGATAGAAAAACCGGTAAATGCCGAGTAGGACCGGTAAATATGTGGTCGTTAGTGTCGGGGTCATTAATAGTTTGGGATTAATGTTTACTGTGTATCATCGGATAGCAAAATATGTATTATAATATTGCTAATGTGAATGTAGGATTGTAAAGGTGTTCGTTAGAAGTGAACGCATGAGATGCCAGATGGATTTGTGTGGAATCTGATAGATCAAGTTCGGCATTTAAATTGCACGGAAAAAGTGCACAATGTGCCTATTACCGGAAAGATCTTCAACGCGAGCGTACCCGCGTGCAACTCCTAGTCATGTATAAAATATTATAAAATTAGTAATTTAATTATGATTTATGTAAAGTCTTAAATATAATTATATTCAATTTCAAAGACATTGTTAAGAATTATTCGAAGCTTGTAACGACAATAAAACGTTTGTTGAAGATAAAAGAGTGTTCCCGATGTCGGCTAGGAAACGGAAATGGGGAAACGTTATACAATATTCCGTTTATCCTGTTATAAATAAATATTCCCTTTTATTATGTATCGTGAAATTAAATTGGTTGTGGCTTTAGAAATGTACTTAAAATGGGTATTGGACAGTTGTCGGGCGAGCCACTTGTACGTTCCAGTTGTACGCTTAGCGCTTACCAAATTACGGCGACTGACTGGCCCTGCTCAAGCAGTTCCATACAATAAATTGTATGGAATTAAAAATGCTTGCTTAAAAGTGACAGTCAAAGTGACCATCTCGGCGTTTAGGTAGGAATGCTGTACATTGGTTGTAGTGTTAAGGACTCAGTCCGATGGTCGCCCGATGTATACCATCTCTCCTGACGTCTCGTTGCTGGGTAGTAAGGCGTGTATACCTTCGTCCAGCTCAATGCGGTTCTGAAAGACTAATGATCGCAAATTAACCGTCCAATCAGCCCTAAAGCCTAGTTCGAAATAGGCTAGTACTTTAGTCAAGAACTTATTTCCAATAGATTAGCTTAATGGACAATATTTTCGGTTTTCAAATATTAGCCAAGTTACTCTCTACCCGATTAAAAATCTAGACTGAGTTAGGTTTAATACGGCAGTAGTAATAGCATTTTCCATAAAAACGTCATAGCACATCTGGGTTCTAGTTCCCGGTTATTTAGACCGAAAATAAAGCTGAACTACGGCATGCGTCACGTAGATAACTCAAACGTGAATAAGTAAGGACAAAATGTGTGCCGCGGGTTCCTCACAATTTCGCACTGTTGAAATATTCGCGCCATTTTACTGTTGTGTTGAAGGTTCTGTATGTTTTTATGGACTAGTATTCGTTGAATAGTAGCATCTGTTACGAGATACTTGCTCGCCTGATTGTAAAACAAATAGTAACACAGTTAATTTTAAATAAGAAATATTTACTGCGCTCGTTTTAGAATTTTCATGTCCATAAACCTCACAAATGTGCTTGGATACTGACACAAAGCTAGAAACATGTCGATTTTTCTAGAATAAAGTGATTATCACTGTAATATAACATTTATGACTTCTGTGTAGGCATAAGGGTGTTAAGCCTCAAGTAAAAACACACAATTCTAGAAAAAATAAAAATGGCAACCCTAAAAGATACGCGCGAAACGTACACGCTATTTCCTCAGCAGGATAATAAGTTTATCATTCCAACGACACGTTTTCGTAAATATCTCGCAATAATCCAGTACAATTCGTATGCCGTATACCACTTATGTTATTTACTTTGATTTCATAAAAATATCTGAGTGGAAAGGAATGCGAAATTTTGAAACATCGCGTTTGAATTTCGAATACTAATTCTAGTTCTCTGGTTTTATTAACGCAGGATTTTATTCTGCCAATATTTTTATATAAATATATTATGTGGTGTCTGATTCTGACATAATTGCTTTTTTCCTAAGATTACTTGGTTACTTTTAATTTGCTAATGTCTGAAATGCGCGTTGTAAAGTTTTTGCTTTATATTCGTGCTAATCAACGTCAAAGCTGAACTGATTTATATGGGACTTTTACAAACAAATTTCAAAGGCAAAACCTAAAATTGCCTCATAAAATGTATTTTACAGACGGATTACTAACAAGGTTTTCATAACTTTGTACATTCGCGCATCAAGCCGCTCCCACATACCTAGATACCTTCGATTTATCAATCGATTAGCCAGTTCTGACCGGCATTACAATGGAATCAACGGTCCGAGTCATCAGAAGGTCCAAGGTTTTAGAAACTTAATTATACGCTCACGATTCCACAGGTGAAGGAAAACCATTATACGATTGTACTAAACACCTTAATAATAGTAATTTTGACTAATTATGGTACAGCGTGTGAAGTAAAGGTTCGATTCTTTGGTTGAATTATATTTTAGATATATGTGTGTAGAGATGATTTAGGACTGCCTCGGTGGCGTAGTTGTATAACGGTACGACTGCAATGCTGAGTTCTCGGGTTCGATCCCCGGGTCGGGCAAAGTGGTATTGGGTTTCTATTCAGTATCAGCCAGGAATCTGGAATTTGTACCCGATATGGCAATAGGCTCGCCCCCTATCACATCATGGGACGGAATACGCACGGCGAAAAATGGGAGCACTAGTTGCGCCTCTGCCTACCCCTTCGGGGATAAAAGGCTTGAGTCTATGTATGTATGTAAAGATGACTTGATTGTCAGATATCTGTGACCTTTTCGGTAATATCACAGGATGCGCGTTGCCTGAAACCTTGATTTTTACACGCTTTATATTAGCTTCACTTGTATGTTTGTTTTGGTATGTATCTTTGTAACTCTCCGACTCCGACTCCTTTGGGCGCGATTTTGACCCACTTTAAACGGTCAGATTTTATTCAAACTTTGTAGGTTTGTCGAGGACCGATAACAATACACTAATTTGATAAGATTATGCCATTATTCAATTTGCAAAATGAGATTTTTGTCAATTTATATATTTTTTAGTGACATTTGTTGGACAATAGTAGAACAGAACTAAAAAATTAAAAATAAATAATAGTTTAAAAAAAACTAAAAAACACGCTTTATAGAAAATCCAACTAAAAAATAGAAAATAAATTTGAATTAAGAATAGTGGTAAATTAGGAAAAAAAGGTATTTTATTGTAAAAAAAAGCGTGGGGTGCATGGTGACAATAGTTATGAATATTTTATTGACAGATAATATGAGTAGAAGTATTATATATCATTTTGATAATATCTTAAAAAGCACCCCCCGCTTTTTTTACAATAAATTTTTTTTTTTTTATTTACACTATTCTTAATTCAAATTTATTTTCAATTTTTTAGTTGGATTTTCTATAAAGCGTGTTTTTTTGTTTCTTTTAAACTATTACTTTTATTTCTTTATTTTAATAGTAGTAGTAGTAGTTTTCTTTAGTATCAACAATAATTATGAATATAATCAATTTAATGTATCTTGACTTATCATAAGTGCAACTATGTTCGCCTACGTGATGAATAAAGTTTTTTTTTTATATTTTCATTTTTATAATATACGATAAGTCCTTCGTCAATATATTTTTTTCGGTAATTAATTATAAAGTGTATAAAACATTCACGACTTGTAATAACAAAATCCCAAGTGCCCCTAACCTTTATAAAAATCTTTGGTTAACAAAGTGAACTCTTTAAATTTCTGTAAAACAAACTCGAAAATACTTACTGGAGATTGCGTTAGTTACTAATCTCGTGTAACTGTGGGATCAAAGCCACTTACCGTCCGTACCGGGATATATTTAGCTACGGGATACGGGATTTTTTTGTGTTTAAAATTCCCCATGTCAACCCTTTAAGTGCTTGATATTTATTGGTGTTTTTTGTTGTACGAGTCGGCAGTGTTTTTTTTATTTTATGTTTGTATTTTGATATAATGTGTTAGGGGTAGTGACATTTTTCATTGAACTAAAACTATGATTTCCTCTAAGCCGATTTATGCTATGGCGCCTAATTTTGTTTAGATGGAAGAGTTTTGCAGATATTTTATTTGCCTACAATATAGCTGTGAATATGCGCTTGCAGAATGCCTTACCGATCTGTACTGCTAAGTCTGTTACAGGATTCGTTTGTCTAAGCAGGCAATTACATTTGTAAGTCGCGCGAACGTAAGCTTTAAGTCGTGGAAAACAAGGATGTTTTTACTCTAACCAGCTTACGATTTACACATGAGTGCTCTACAAATTCAAAAGCCTGTTATCTTCCAAATAAATATTCATAAGTACTATTTATTTATTTCATTTATAATCTATTGTACATCTAAGGCAAGGTGGGAAAACAAATCATCGAAACTAGGCTAAACAAAAAGAAGTAGAAATGGCGTTCTTATATATTAACTGAGCACTTACGCGATTAGGAACAAGTGCTTAGCAACAAATCAATATTTATTACAATACAAAATTAATTTCACGAAATCCGTTCAAACCTAATTAGCTACGTACTATTTTCATGATTCCATGAACAGCTTTCACCGTTTGTGAAGATTTTAAACCTTATTTAATTGTTTACTGAAACCATTCACGATTCTGGGTAGTACAATTGTTTATGCCATGATGGTTCTTAAGTCGAGTGTCTCGTAAACAAAACGTCTGTCCGTCCGTCACTAGAGCCATTGTTTAAAACGGGTCGTGTTTAAAAGTATCCGATTTGTTTTGGATACCAGTCAGCGATTCGAGTGTTTTAATGGGAAGTAACCAAGGCAATATAGTCTTTAAAATAATTTTGGTCGATTTATTGAATGTAAAATACACACACGCCTAACAAACACTTTATCTCGAAGGGGTAAGTAGAGGCTCAACCAGTGCACCCACTTTTCGCCGTGCGTATTCCGTCCTATGATGTGATAGGGGATATGTAAGGCTGTTTAATAGTACCTTTAAGGTAGTGTAATGGAACGGAGGGATAGGAGGTATCGTGATTCATGTTATAATTCTACTAACATAATAAATTTGCGTGTCCAAATTATTGGAAATAAGGAGCCCCATCAACTCGAATTAGGTTTGCCTTGATGGAGTTATGTTACTAAAAGTGTGTTGCGTCGACCCCATTGTGTAGGAGGCGTTGATTTGAAAATTAAGTATTCTATATTGAACATAATCCAATCCTTCAATTTTATCTGAATTAATAATAGAAAGGTATAGTAAGCCTATTACAATAACTTGGAGCATCTTAGTTATTCTCTAGAGATGCTGCTTTTAAAGCTAGAGAAATAATTAAATCTTAATTACATATTTTATTATTCACCAGGTGTTGCCCGCGGCTTCGCCCATGTGAAAATATTTTCCCGCTACAAAAGTCTCCTAAAGAAGTACCAACGCCTGCGCCATCTACTTAAAGAATCATAAAATATATCCATTATTTCCCATGCGAGCAAGTTACCGGGGATAAAAAGTAGCCTATATGTTAATCCAAGACATGATCTACCCGTGTGCCAAATTTCATCCAAATCCGTTCAGTAGTTTCTGCGTGAATAAGTTTTTTCGCACACTTTCGCAAGATAAGATAAACCAATTACTTTTGATATTCATTTCCACAGTTACGCCACATATATTATTGTATTTGTTATTATGACGTTAAAACCATATTCGAAAACAACGGTGTCATTTTCCAACTATATACCCTTTCCGCTGAGATTTTGAGGGTGATCATGAGTGATGGCGATAATAAAATATACCAGCAAGTGTCTCAGACATCTATATTTAACCGCTTATAAGGGGTGTTATAAGTTTAAATCGTTTGATTTTTACAGATGAACCAATTTGAACTGACTTTATTTAAGACTAGCTGTTGCCCGCGGCTCCGCTCGCGTGAATGAGTTTTCCCGGGATAAAAGTCCCGCTTTATATTTTCCCGGGATAAAAAGTAGCCTAAGTTACTCCTTATTACATCAGCTACCTGCCAATAAAAGTCCCGTCAAAATCTGTCCAGCCATTTCAGAGATTAGCCAGAACAAACAGACAGACAGACAAAAATTTAAAAAAATGTTATTTTGGTGTATGTACCGTATATATTATATTCATATACATGTAGTAAAAAACGGTTATTTCAATATTACAAACAGACACTCCAATTTTATTTATATGTATAGATACGGTTACACACAAATTAAATTAATAATTAAAAAATCTTTCGGCTGCCTGATGTTTTTTATTAAATTGTTATATAATGTAAATACGAATTTTGCTGTAAGATGTGTCGTACTTGTTTGTATTATTTTACATTAGAGAGCTGTGGATTTTTGTAAAATAAATAAATAAAATTGGATAGTTCCTGCAATTGTATGTTTTAAAGCGTTGGTCTATAGTAGAAAAAAAAAATATATTTATTATAGCAGTAGAGGTACATAGTAGTATCTCTCAAAGGTATAAATCAATTTCAAAACGCACTTTCAATTTGATCTGGTTATTTTAATTTATTTGTATATAATACACTAAACTTTTGCTCGCGGCTCTGCCGGCATGAAAAAGGTTTCTCCGCGATAAAAAATAACCTATCTTAATCAGGAATAATGTAGTATTCTAACGGTGAAAGAATTTTTGAAAGCGGTCCAGAAGTTCTTTAATTTATTCGTTACAAACTTACAAATCTTTCCTCTATAATATTAGTGCAGATGAATGTTTCACTTTTTAGGTGTTCTGTATCATTCAACTTCTCTATATATAACATGTATGTCTGTTTGTTACAGCCGACCCGCTGCCAGGCAAGCACGTGCCGCTAGAGAGCTATGAGAGCGAGTTGGAGAGGGAACACGCTCTGCCCACCTCGGTGCCCAACGCCGACATACTCAAGACTAACAGCAACCCCACATACCACAAGCCTAGGTGAGTACAATAAAACTTTCAAAGCAAAATTACCCTTATGTGATTTGTGAGGCATAATTGTGCTAACTAGCGAGGATCTCTTAATCGATACTCTATCTCAACGCCATTAAGGTGCAGTACAGTAAATTTACTATGCATTAAATATCTTCTGTACGTCGTTGCTCGTAGCAGAAATAAGTAGCTTAATTATTTTTTGTTGTGGTACCACCGTGCTTATTTCTTTTATTGCTCTAATTAAGAATCACGCAAATCGGTTTTATAATTTAGGAGTAATCGGTGTAAATACATACATACTCGTCGGATTAAGAACCTCTTTTTTTTTAACTCGATAAAAATGACACATCCGAATGGATAATTTTTACGTTTAAATCGGTTGAACACAAAATTATTCAAGATTCAATCCATCATACTCCTACAGTTTCGCCAATAATTCGATATTCAATTTAGATTTCTATTATCTCGTACTTTAACAAACTTATCCCGGTGGTATTGGAACGAACAAAAACTTTATGATTTATTACAACGCTGAGCGCGCGAGTTTTCGCGATGTTTTCCTTCGTCACGGCGAAAAAACAATGCGAAAGGAATCTTTGTTAGGGTGTTTAGATAATTTGAAAGTAAGGGATAATAATGTTGAGATTAAATTTGTGGGTACGAAATAAAACTACTAGAAGATTGTGAATGGGGCCAAAGAATAGATAGCAAAATTTTTTTTTGTATTTAGCTACCTTCGATGTGCTTATTTTTCCTGTACTATACATAATACAATATAAATACATTTTTGTACAAAAATAATACAACTTCGATTATTTTTTATAAAAATCACAATTATTGATTAAACAATATCTTTAAACATACAAAACCGATTCATACCAAATTAATCATATTTTTTTGAGATGAGAACGGATTTTTTGAAAAAGGAAGAATAGAACTCAAAAGAAAATGTTTCTGGTCACCCTGTAAGTAAGTGTGTACGCATCGAACGAGTCTCTATCAATCAATGCCGTTATGAATTGTTCTTGTTGCGAACTAAGAATGGTTTCACAATACAGACTTGTTCATTAACGCTGCCCTCTATTCGCCAAGTTTGAGATGTTTATTCCTGTGGGAATATATTGAGAGGTATACGATATTCTTTATACAAAAAATGTTACGAATCTATACTAATATTATAAATGCGAAAGTTTGGATGTTAGTTACCCAATCACGCCGGGACGGACCTGTATGAAATTTTGTATAGAGATAGATTATATTCTGGAGTAGCACAAAGGCTGCTTTTAATCCCGGGAAAATATATTGCGGGTCCTCTACCATACCATAAAGGTCCTGTATTATATACTGCCCACTGCAGAGCACGGGCCTCCTCTACTACTGAGAGGGTTTAGGCCTTAGTCCACCACGCTGGCCTAGTGCGGGTTAGCGGACTTCACATACCTTCGAAATTCAGAGAACTTCTCAGGTATGCAAGTTTCTTCACGATGTTTTCCTTCACGGCGATAATTCACAAAGAATACACACATACTTTTTAGAAAAGTCAGAGGTCTGTGCTCTTGGGTTTTGAACCTGCGGACATTCGTCTCGGCAGTCCGTTCCACTCCCAACTAGGCTAGACAAAGCATTTTTTAGATGAACATAAGATCTTTTAAATTAAGAAGCCGTTTTGAAAACAATACCTTATCAAGATGGCGGCGTTCTACATTTAAAAAGTCCGTTACAATATGAAAGGGACAAAAAAATACACTTAGCTAAAATTAAAACGCCATTAATTATGAGAAAATACTTACAGAAAACTAGACATAAAAGATAATATTTCAAAGCGTAAAAATCTTTTTTTCCGTCATTAATTAATTAGAGTTCTTATTTAATATGAAAATTTGAGTCCCACGGCCCGAGATCGTTGAAGGAGATTTTAATCTTAGTTTTTGTCGTCAAATAATTGTCGAGGACAAAACGTTAATTATTCCACAATGTTACGAACTTCTACGTTTCATAATTATAACGTTGCCGTTACGAACTAATGATGTACAAGATGATCGTTAAAATTTGTGTTTAAGATAATTTTTTATGTAAAACGCGTATTTAAAAAAGGGACATATTTTTGTTGAAAAATGAGTCAGTTTTTTTTATGTGGTTAAACATGTAAGTGCTTCAGTAGAATTATCCGTTTATTTTAGACCTGAATCGTAGATAGAGCCTCTATAGTTAGCTGAGATTGATGAACCTGATCAATTTATCAAAAAAAAATTGTTTTCTAACAAAAAAATCTCCAATATCTACTAAAATAGAATTTGAAACATAAACACAAACATCAAGAGAGCTGTGTAACATCAGCACAAATTAGTACGGATAGAAATACTAGGAATCCAACAAATATTTGTACCGTTACTAAATCAAAAATTCGTCCCACATTCGTTCGTAAGTTTCCAAGTGTTTGGTGTAATTTGTATGCAAAAAGGATTAAAGTCTTCGTGTTAACTCGAAGTTTTAAAGTACGTGACTATACAGATTCTAAGGGCACTTGGGAGTTTTTATTAAATTGTGGTGATTGTCCCATTGTGTGCTATAGACTATAAATCGTTTATCGCATTAATATTAAAAAAAAATGTTTTTTGACAGTAAAACCCCATAGTAATCAAGCCAGGATAAATCTCATGATAACAGTGAGGGAACCATAGAATTCTCCATAAGATTTTCGAAGGAATGTGAAGTATGCCAAATCCGCACTGGGCCAGCGTGGTGGACTAACGCCTAAGCCCTCTCAGTAGGAGAGGAGGCCTATGCCCAGCAGTGGGACAGTATAAAATGCAGGGCTGGTATTTGTATTATAAGGTCCGCCTTAGCCTTAGTCCGCCACGCTGGCCTGGTGCGGGCTGATAGACTTCACTTACCTTTGAAAAGTATAGTTCTATGGTATGTAGGTTTCTTCACGATGTTTTCCTTCACTATTATAGCGATTTTGTTAAATAATAAACAAATTACCAAGTCTTCTTCCCGAGCCCAAGCAAAAGATGAGTCAATACGAGTAGCTCTCAATAGGACAATACCCTTAGTTGATTATGCAAATTGTTCGCAGTTAACGACAGCACGACTTTGATATAATCGTGTTTGTAATCTGTTTTTGTAATTTAAATTCGTAACTACCGACCTGGCTACTGGGATGATTAGCTTCTTACAAGATTTACTTGCATTGTCTAGGGTTTGAAGAGGTTTAAACAAAAATAGCGTAGTTGACTACTTTTTTTAATATATTTATCAAAAATGTATGCCATCCAAAATCTAACGGAAAAATAATTTTCAAAATTGAGACAATAATAAGTAAGTTATAAAGCTTTGTAATTTGGTGGAAGGGGTAGTTGTCAAATAACAGTAATATTACACTGTGACGTCACCGAGAGTCGCCGGCCATAACGCTGCGTGCCTGCGAAAGAGACAACGCAATATCCCCTCCACGTCCCCACTTCTGCAAATATGAATAACTGCTTTATTATTCAACCAATTTTGATGCTGATTTCACAGAAGAATTTCTTTTTCGTATTATTTTCTGTTACATATAAAATAATTTACAGAATCAAACATAGGAAACTACATATAATAAATGACTCATTGCTTGGCAACACTGTCCGAATTTGTTATAGTTTTTTATACAGTCACGGCGAATTAACTCCGTTGCCCTTATTGGTAAGAAGAGTGTCGAATGCCATTACTTGCCAGTCGCCACAATTATGGCGGCCTGTTCCATACTGAATATACACAGGTTGGTCCGGTAGTTGATTTACGTGAGCCACATTATGGGTGTTGTCTCACCTGAAAAATAGGAACTGACACCTCCCTGTTCACCGTCCGCTCTTCTCCAAGAAGGCAGTTATAAAACTCATATGAAAGAACTCAATCCTTCCTTACAACACTACATTTAAAAAGAAAGTCCCTAACGCGTCTGTTTGAACACAATAAACTTAAAAACTACCGAACGGATTTCGATGAAATTTAGATCTAAGGAGATAATTTGAGACCTAGGAAGGATATAGGCTACTTTTATTTATTTTGCAATACAATGCAATCAGCCCTGTATTATATACTGCCCACTGCTGAGCACGGGCCTCCTCTACTACTGAGAGGGGTTAGGCCTTAGTCCACCACGCTGGCCTAGTGCGGGTTGGTAGACTTCACATACCCTCGAAATTCTTATGGAGAATTCTCAAGTATGTAGGTTTCCTCACGATGTTTTCCTTCACCGTTAAAGCGAACGATAATTGATAAACAATACACACGTAACTTCGAAAGTCAGAGGTGTGTGCCTTTGGTTTTGAACCTGCGGACATAGTCTCGGCAGACCGTTCCATTCACAACTAGGCTATCGTCCACTTCCATTTATTTTATTTATATTTATTTATTTTATTTATATTTATTTATTTTACATCTTTTTTGAACGCCAACAAAAAATATTATAAAAATAATATCATAATATACACAAGTAAGGCAGCGGTGATACAATTGGCGTTCTTATCTTACTACTACTTATCTTGCTACTTTGGTCCTGGAAACACTTTCACTCGGGCGAAGCGGCGATCATAAGCTAGTTGATAATAAAAACATTTATAAATAAGCTACTACTTATATTTAGACGTATGTTTATTCCATGAAGGAGATATAGCACATACATCAGTCGTACGCAAAACAGTCTGTAAATCTCGTATAAGCGTTTCAACGAATCCCGGGATTTGGCGGCCATTTGTCAATTTTTGCACAACGCGTGACAGGGAAGCGAAATCCCTACATAATAAAAACAATACATCGTTGTGTCCGGCTCTGATCGCTTCTAAACCAACGGTTTAAATAAGCTTGATTGAAATGTTAATCCTGTGGTGTCATATCGTCCAAAATATTAATGTAAAAATCAATGTTTGTTTTTAATGCGATGCAATACCGATCATCCGTTTACGATAATACGTAGTCAATTTATTGCTTGCACTTGCGGGAATGTTAGGCATAGAAAAATTCACAAAAAATTAAGCCCGTAGTTCATTTCTGTCTTTCTTCTTGTAGTCATCGTTTAGGTAGGTAGTAGGATGATAGGTTAGGTAGGTTAGGGCCTCCATCGTCCTCACTGGTGAGGATTGCGACGCGTTCTTCCCTTTATTTTTATTCTTCTTCAGTTCTTCTTCAGTCTGTCGTGCCCAAATAAAAAAAAAAACACTTGCATAATATACTGCATTATAAATGAAGGTGTAATCTTTTGGTAAAAATAATTACTCATTCGCAGACACAGTAAATTAATGTATTGTTTATCAATTATCGTTCGCTTTAACGGTGAAGGAAAACATCATGAGGAAACCTACATACCTGAGAATTCTCGATAAGAATTTAGAGGGTATGTGAAGTCTGCCAATCCGCACTAGGCCAGCGTGGTGGACTAAGGCCTAAACCCTCTCAGTAGTAGAGGAGGCCCGTGCTCAGCAGTGGGCAGTATTTAATACAGGGCTGGTAGACACAGTAAATGTAACTTTAATTTCTGGGTATTAAGAATTTCTGGGTAAATTTTCACACAGAATTCTATATAAATTAACTGCTTAAAAATTTACAAGAGAAGTAATATTCTTTGTTTTCAAAGAGCTTATGTGAGTTATTGTAGTCTTACTGCATATTTAGTAATGTTTAGGAGGATTTTAGAACTGGGTTTGAGAAGGGAAATATGATGGGTTATACATTATTCTGTGTGGTACAACCGTGTTGAAACCAGTTTTGCCTACAGTACGAATGGGACGGGGTGTCGCCAATCTACTTTATACCTAAAACTGATTTCGAAAAGAGCAACACTAGAGTTTTTGGCCCGTTCTTCTCTGGTCTGAACTGCTTTCCGAACTGTTGGTAGAGACAATATTGACGGAATTTAAATAATGAATAACGTCTTCAGGGGTTCGAATAAATTATTTAATTTAATTTCTCACAGAAAACATACTTAGAATTACAGCTTTGTTTTGTTTTAAGAAGTCGATAGGAGCCGGAGAAAAAATAACTTTTATTTTTAAATAAAAATCCGTACTATTAGTATAAATACGAAAGAACTTCGCCTGACACACATTCACGGTTAAATCAATGAACAGATTTTTATGTTTATATGAAGTAAACAACCCCAAGAAAGGACATAAGTTTATGTAACAAAAATGTAATTCAACGCGGGCGACAGCAAACTCTAGTAAAACGATGAAAACGAAATTCAGCCCAACTTCTAATTACACCTTTCGACAAAATCTCGGGGAAGTTGCGCTAAGTGTACCCAATCTTACGGACACTTCGCGAGACAATCATTAATCTACCCGTCCCCTCTCTCCCCCCACTATTAGGGTGGTTTATAGTTCCGCAGTTTTTATTTTCCACAAGCGTGTTTTTCCAAGAATGCTTTATTCTTCATCGCTAATGCACGCGCCGAGTACATACGTTTCGTATTGTACTATTTCGTAACACCGATTACTGGGAAGTGTTCGGATTTACGTATTGCTTTTTTTAAATTGTGCTAAGTGGTGAGATTATTATAAATAAGAATAAAGTATGATAATATACTGCTTCTACGTATAGCGCCATCTAGTGATGAAAAGTTGAAACGTTTTAAACGCGGAAACGTAATTAATTATTTTGTTATTTGAACACGATTTTATATTTATTTGCGTTCTAATTATAAAACGAATTTTCGATTACACCCACAATAATGACTATTTATATAGTTAACATATTAATTTTTACTTGTCGAGTCAGCCGCATGGAACCTCTAACGCCATCTATGATCGGATAGCAGTACTAAACCGTATCACAGCTCTTCATACAATAAACGAGATACGATTTTATTACATCCCGTTGAGCATTTTACGGCCGTCGTATTGGACAATACAGATAATTGGAGCCACACATGTCGTTCTTCGAAATCGAGGGTCACGTTGAGGTAGGTCCTATGGGGTTTTATAGGTTTTTAGAATCATGTACTCAAACGCTTAATTCCATGTAAAAATATAAAAGATTGTCACCAATCTTTACTAGAATAAAATTAACTGAATACTTAGTATAGCCATTGTATGTAAGTCGGTCAATTTTGCTCTCTTTACACGTCCAGTTCCGCCTTAGTCAGATACAAAGTGACACAATATCCTCTCATACATACAATGTAGATTTAGGGTAGACGTTATTTAACGTTGTGATGATTTTACGTTAAAAAATTGGACGTCATTAGACGTAGCTGTTCCGTACGTGTTAACCGAGACACATTTACAGAAATAACACATAAATAAACTAGCTGATATTTTTATTTTTTTATTGTATTGAATGACGAGACGAGCATGCCCTTCGCCTGATGATAAGCGATACGACCGCCCATAAACAGTAGTAGCACCACACAGCACCATGAGTTACAAAGTACTGTGTGGCATTCCACTGCGCTCGTCATCCTGACACATTAGATGTTAAGTCTCATTATGTCCAGTAGTGACACTGGCTACAATGTCCTTCAAACCGAAACTCAACACATGCGCACTGCTGCTTGGCGGTAGAAATAGACATTGCGGTGGTACCCACTCAGTCGGACTCTCACATATGAGAGACCTACCACCACCTTACGCCTTTCTATTAAAGCCGGCCGGGTATTCATACCAAACCATATCAGCTCTGTATTATACTGCCCACTGCTGAGCACGGGCCTCCTCTACTACTGAGAGGGTATAGGCATTAGTCCACCACGCTGGCCTAGTGCGGGTTGGTACACTCCACCATCGAAATTCTTATAGAGACCTTCTCAGATATGCAGGTTTCCTCACGATGTTTTCCTTGACGTTAAAGCAAGCGATCATTCACAAAGAATACACACATAACTTTAGAATAGTCAGAGGTGTGTGCCCTTGGGTTTTGAACCTGCGAACATTCGTCTCGGCAGTCCGATCCATGCCCAACTAGGCTATCGCCGCTTTATGCACTTAATTGTATGGACTTTAATGGTATATATGCTGTTGATGTTCCTATTAAATAGTCTCATACCGTGGGACTTAAACTCAACAAGTATAAAAGGCAAGTTTTTTCTTAAAGGCACTTCATCAAAATGCAGTTCATGTACTGAAAATAAACCCCACTGAATGGCGACTATGCGGGCATTTTGCCAATTTTTGTATTATCATGGTAAAGTGTAACCTTGAGCGGCGTGCGCCCGTCATGTGTATTAGATAGGAGTTCAAGTTATAACGGTCGGTTAGGGCAATGACATTAGAAATGCCAGAAAATAGGGTTACCCGCTCAATAATACAATGTTTTATGTGTATTATTATGATACAATCACTTCTTGCTTATCTCTATGAGTTGTGGGGATGCTAAGGTTATTCTTGTGTCTTTTTTTTATAATTCGATGGTAACACTTTTTCCGCATAAAAAGTTTTATTTAATCAAGAATACGGTTTGTATTTGTGCAAAATATTATCCACATAAAACCGCATTTCATGCTTTCTATAAACGTCCAAACATGTTCACAAAGTATCACATTTATGATTTTAATTTAATTTGATTCCATATACAATGACAACAATTAACAATTGTCAAAAGTAGATAAAAATCTAACTGAATTTATTTCAATCGTTACTATCCCTGGGAGCATCCCTAGATATTAAGAATTCTAAGTACGAGCAAATTTATGTGTACTTTGCTGGATTCCGTTTAGTGGATTTAAATCACACGACCTAAGTTGCTTTGATGTTAGCTAATTGATTTAACGTTTACGCACGTTGAATCTTCTTTTGTTACTGTTATGATGGCAGCTTATGCTCGCGATTCCGCCTGCGAGAAAGTCCGGAATAAAAGTCCTAGTGTGATCATTTACGGGATAAATTAAACGCCTATAAATGAATCTAAGACTTTATATATCTTCGTGCCATATATTCAAATCAATCCTTTTAACATACATTGAAATCTCAAATCTCTTCACAAACTTTACAATTTATAATATATAGTAAGTGGTAAAATAAAATCGCAATTTATCTTATTATAAGTTTATTTATAATTATAATATTCTACAGGTTTACATTTTATTTTATTTTTATTTTATTTTATTGGGACAAAAAACGGTTACATGTTTACAGTATGCAAACTTAGAACTAAAAACACATAAATAAACAAACATATAACCCACACCATTGTCCACGTATTGACATAAATAGAATAAATGAATAAGCGAACAGACTACTTGTTTAATTCATTAAAAAAGAAAAGTAAGGTTTTTTAAAAATGCAAAAATTTTGACATCAAGTTAAGGCGAAAAGTATGTTAGAAGCCATTTTTTTAAATTTATGGTTGGAGAGTGAGAAAATATCGACTTCCGTAAAATGTGTGTTATATGTCTCTAAAAGGCGGCGAAGCGGTACACGAGCCCCCGCGTTACTTCTGCATGTATATATGTGAAATAACTGAGACACACGCACCGCCCGTCTGAACACATTTCTAGGTACCCTAAGACATAATTTGTTTGTAATATCAATACAATCAAATCTATTGTTAACCAAGCCACGCAGCATCATGACATCTAGCAGCCGACGTCTAGATTCTAAACTTAAAATTTTGTACCGTTTTAGCAGCTGTGTGTAGGGAACATTTGAGTAATAGCATCTATAGTTAATCGCTTTTAAGAACTTTTTCTGGACCATTTCAAGCCTGTCAATATACTTATCATACATTGGATTCCATATCTGTACTGCATATTCGAGTTGAGACCGAATTAAAGATTTATATAAAATCAGATAAGTATGAGGCCGCACAAAGTCACATGAAGATCTCATGACGAAACCGTACAACCGAAAGGCCCTATTGACAATATAGTCGACGTGTAAATCAAAGTGTAAGTTTGAGTCTAGTATGACGCCCAAATCACGCACCGAGTTCACCTTCTCCAGGAGTTCAGTATCTAAGTAGTAGTCAAATTTTTGTATATTTTTCTTTTTTGTGAACGTTATAGCATGGCATTTAGGTACATTAAGAAATAGTTTATTATTTTGGCAGTATCTACATAGTCTATTAAGATCTTCTTGAAGAAGTATGCAATCGGTGAGGTTTTTACAATCTTTATATATTTTTAAATCATCGGCATACATGAGAAAGTTAGAGTTGTAGAAACAATATTTAATATCGTTAATAAATAAAATAAAAAGGAGCGGTCCCAAAATCGATCCCTGAGGAACTCCGGATTTTGCAATGATAGGGTCTGATTCATATCCATTAACGACGACTTTCTGAGTTCTATTAGAAATGTATGATGCAAACCATCGGAGCAGATTACCGCGTATACCGTTAAAGGCAATTTTTTCTAAAAGTAAGGTGTGGTCCACTTTGTCGAAAGCCTTCTTAAAATCGGTATAAACAGCGTCAATCTGAATCCGACGATCCATGTTCTCAAATACATAATTGGTAAAAACCATAAGATTAGTTGTAGTAGAGCGTTTCTTGACAAAACCGTGTTGCTCTGGTATGATAAGATGATGCAATAAAGGGTATAGAGCATTATGCACGAGACGTTCAAACAGCTTGGATAAAGTAGACAGTATAGAAATGGGGCGATAATTTTCGACATTGTCTTTCGCACCGCTTTTATGAATAGGTGTAATAAAGGCTCTCTTCCAAATGGCAGGAAATATTCCTTCTCGTAAGCATTTATTAAAAATAATATGCAAGGCTAAGTAAGTGCTGTTTGCAGTTAGTACGAAGAATTTGGGTGGAAGGGCATCGGGTCCTGCTCCTTTAGTGGCATCTAACGATTTCAGTCCTCTTAGTATCGTCTCCTTGGATAAGTAGGTATCTGATATGCACGTTGAATTCTCTAGATATCTTTCCGGTGGTTGCCATTTATCTGGGTCAAAAGAGGAGGGCTCGTAAACAGAACTAAAGAATGCTGAGAATAGATTGCATATGCCACTGGGGTTGTTCGATGAGGAATTTTCAAAATACATAGTGGATGGATAGTTAGCTTTATTTTTTTTATTGGAAATGAAAGACCAGAATTTTTTAATATTTTTCTCCTAGTTTGTAGTCGATGAATAATTTTCCCGTTGTTAAATTGATTATTGAATCTGGCAACACTGCGAGTAACGAAACCACATTTTGAATTCTAAATGAGCAATACAATTAAAACTCGAATTTATTTTTGTTATATTGAAGTTTCACGTTCGAGTTTTCAAGGCACATTCGACGCACTATCACGTCGCATTCTGGGAATCGTTGCATAAATGAGTTTGCAAGTATTTCTATAAATATCTATTACGTCAGTATACGTTAGTGTAAGGAGAGTTGATCGGTTGTCGATTTGATGTTTTAGGTTTAAATTTGTTTATGGTCTATGAGCGCTAAAAACTAAGTTTTTTTTAAATTCTAGAGTTAAGAACAGCTTAATGATTATTAAATGATCAATCCCTTGAACAGTCTCGAAGCAAATTGACATATAAGACATTTTTAACGTCATCATCTGGTTCGTAGGACCAAAATATTATATTCAACTATTTTTATGCAATATTTTAATGATGTATAACTTGTTCCAGGCCACCACAGCACCACGGCGCGGCGCTGCTGGCCGGCGTGGGGGGCGCGGGGGCCGTGCCCTCGTACGCGCCCCCCGGCCGAGCGTTCTTCACTCCACCCCTGCCGCCGGAATATAGGAACCCATTCGCTGATAAGCCGACACTTAGAGGTGGGTGATGATTTCCTGCCATATTCTAGAGAAGGTTGCATAAAGAAACTTGAATTTTGACTGATAAATAATTGGTTTACGTTTTTACATTGGTGGTTAAAAAAAGTTTGGTCTTCAAATTGCGAATGGAACTTTTAAAAATTCGTTCATTATTACTTAAATATAATAAACATTAACAGATTTTTTTTAAGAAACCGTGTACGATAGAAACATTATTTCAATATTTCATTTTATATAATTCATACTTAAAATTATGAATTGCATTTATTTTGTAGGCACAAACACGGACGGGAACAACTATCTCAACAGGCGGCCGATCCCTCCGCCCTCACTGGGGCCAGGTCACGAGAGGATACCCATTAGGCCTCCCGGACAGGTACGTTTATACATACTATACGGTTATTTGCAAAACATGAATAACATATGTTTTATTTTTAAATCTAAAAGAACAGTGACCTTTTGTTGACCTTCAAACAGCTGATTTTAGAACGTCAGATGTCCATTTAATATATCTCAATAATAACGGTAATATAGACAATGAACAATTTTATTAATTATCGTTCGCTTTAACGGTGAAGGAAAACATCGTGAGGAAACCTGCATGCCTGAGAAGTTCTCTGAATTTCGAAGGTATGTGAAGTCCGCTAGGCCAGCGTGGTGGACTAAGGCCTAAACCCTCTCAGTAGTTAGAGGAGGCCCGTGCTCAGCAGTGGGCAGTATATAATACAGGGCTGATTGCATTGCATTGCATTGCAGACAATGCACCGAGATCTCTAGATTTGAATACTCAATAGATAGTAATAAGATTCACTGTAGTATACTTGGATATCGAATATAATAACTTTTTCTCTCCACTACTTAGTTACAAATCGTATTCAACGTATGTGGTTTATTATTCCCACTTTCTGCAACAGCTGTAGACGCTTTAAATTGTAAAGTAGCTATTTTATATTCTTTACAAGCAGAAATCTTGTTACATCTGCAATTCCAAACAGTGACTTGTCGTAGTGTATAACTTGGTGAACAGACGAATGTTTAATAGATGCAAATATAAAATAAAAATGGCATACGCAGTTACATACCACGAGCGAATCGAGAAGGTTTATTCCCAGCACTGATAAAACTCCTTAACACCTTAGGGGTCGTCTATTATTATTATTATAAGAAAGTAGGAAAAGCAATACAACAAAAATAATTTTGTAAATGTAGGCGAATGCACGTTGTATACCGTTATTTTATTATTTTTTTGTGTTATGTCCAGTTTTACGTATTTGTACATGCCTGTCCAGATATTCCCTAAATCCCTTCATTTGGATTTTATCTCATTTCAGCGGTGATGTGCGTGCATTAGCTTATATAACTAATCTGACTTTGTATACAGCACAAAAGTATTGAAAAAAAAAAGAAAGAATCAATGAACAATTGATGACAAAAAAAGTAAGCCCGGAGTTTCTTTCTTCTTCAGGTCGTCATCGCTTAGGTAGCTAGTGAAAGGCTGGTAGATTAGCTAGGCTAGGGCCTGTAGTGTCCTCACCGGTGAGGATCGCGACGCGTTCCTCCCATTATTTTAATAAAATTATCTCTTTTTTATATCCCCTTTCCTGCCAGCCCGAGCTGGCTTTTTTGTTTTTTGTTTTTGTTTATTTTTCATCATAGATTTACTCCCAATAAAAATGTCGGTAGTTATATAAGTGACCGTTGGTATTAATAATAATTATTAATATAATCAATTTAATGTGTCTTGACTTATCATAAGTGCAACTAATTTCGCCTACGTGATGAATAAAGTATTTTATTTTATTACGTGAGGCTTGAAAGGGGGGGGGGGGGGGTTCTGCAAAAATCACGAAATATCAATAGTAGTGATATATCACGTGTATTTAATTTTTCACGTGATTCAAATTAAATTAGACTAGGTATACTTTAACCTGTATTTGAAGATTATAATACACTAACATTTTCAAGATACTTTGTACCAAAGACTGCCTCGTTGGCGTAGTTGTATTACGGTACGACTGCAAGGCTGAGGTCTCTGGTTCGATCCCCGGGTCGGGCAAAGTCATATTGGATTTTTCTATTCAGTATCAGCCCGGAGTCTGGAATTTGTGCCCGGTATGGCGATAGGCTCGCCCCCTATCACATCATGGGACGGAATACGCTTGGCGAAAAGTGGGTGCACTAGTTGCGCCTCTGCCTACCCCTTCGGGGATAAAAGGCGTGAGCATGCGCATGCGTGTACCAAAAAATACACGTGATCTCTGTTTGAGGGGGGGGGCTAGTCTAAAACCTCACTACATATCACCATGGGGGGGGGGGGGGGGTTACCATAAGTTGCTAAAAAAAACATCACGGGAAATGGACGACCCCTTAATTGAAAATTTAAATAAATCATACCCTTAAAACAGTCGGGTATACAGTATACCTATATATGTACTAGTATACTATAAGTACGGATAACCATGTCAATGGCAGTATATGAACAATGTAAAAGGTGGATTTCCAATGGGGCAGTAAGAGTAGCTACCTTAATGCTTGTTGCTACAAGAAAACTTTCTTAACTGATCATCATTTTTGAAGCTACTGCCCGTCTCAAAAATCCACTGCTCTACAATTCATACACCAAAATATCATACAATTAATAAAATAGGGAATCATATCAAAACAATGCAAATAATACAATAATTAAACACCAGTAATGAAAGATGAAGTTTAAAAAATTAATGAAATAACAAATGTTATTGCAGGAGACATCGTCGCCACAGGTGCCGGCGCCGCCGCCTGCGCCTCCACTGCCCCCCGCAGGCATCGAACCGCAGAAGAAGAAACCTCTCAACACACCCAGCCATAAGGTACACCAAATGCCAATCTTAACATTTATCGTCATCGAAATATTCAAAAGTTTGAATAAGAAAAAGAATAAGAAAACTTAACTAATATACTTGAATAAGACCACTTATTTCTGATACTATGTTTTTAAGATATAAAAAAATCTGATAATATATGTAAATTATTTTTCATGAAAATAAGTTTTCAATTCCTATTCAGATCTTTGAAAAGGCAACTGCAAGGAAATCAACAGATTCCTTTACATTTCTAAAGTTACTTATGGATTATTCTCTATTCCACAGCCCGACGAATTAGACAGCGACGTTAAGACGCCCGACCAAGCGAACTTCACCGACTTCGTTCCCAATTCGTTGAACATACCGACCATATCGAGGATCCTGTCTGGATCTAACGGGAGGAAAGAGGACATCCCAGATGTTCTCCTCAGAACTGTAACAGCCAAGCCCCAACACGCTCCGGAGAAGACTTCAAAGAGTGACATCTACGTCACCAAAGACGCCGGAGTTACTCTCAGCGATTCTAACAGAGAAGCGTCCACAGAGGGATCGGTCCTCGCAGTTCTGGATCCAGATATGAACAATCTAGACCGGCCTCTGATAGTCGACCAAAATGGCGAGACGAACACGAGGCGAAATCTTCAATATTCGACCAACAAGCAAAGCGATAGGAATGATAGTAGAAAGTATTTTACCCCAGCAACCACTATAGGTTTTGAATTGAAGGATCCTGAAATGTCTACAGAAAGGTATCACAATCTAGCGAACGTGAATTCTGATAAGAAGATACTCAAACAGGATCCGAAGAGCAACGGTCCAGTGCAAAGGGCTGGGACGACGTGGCCCTTCGCCTGGAACCTACATATTTATTTCGCTTCAATAATGTTCACTGTGCTAGCAGTGATATCAATATTCAAAATATTTTGCTACAATAAGTTCACGCATCTCTTCACCCAGTACTACTTCATTATACTGCATCTTATACTGGTGTTTGTGTGTCTGATGCGAATATTCTACATGTGCTACGATCCGTACAACATTAACAACTCCTTGCCAGTGTTCATAAGCGAGATCCTGCTTCACGTTCCTGAGATATTCTTGAGCGTAGCGTTTGCTTGTACTATATTATTCTTGCTTATCAACAGCACTAGTAATTTTAAGAATACTTGCTGTTCTTTCCTCTTGCGGCCCCGTACAATAATCGTCGGCGGTGGCTTGCACGTCCTCACGTGCGTAATGTTGCATATCTTCGAAAGTAACGACACCATATACAGGAGTCACGGTGTCGAGAAAAGGGTACTAGGTCTTACGTGTCAAATTATATTTATCATAGCGTGTCTCACACTAGGATTCTCCTATGTCTATGTATATAAAACTTTAAAAACTGTATTGCAAAAGAAGAGCCACACTTGTATGAACGGATTCCAGAATCTGTACCAGGCCATCCATATAAATCTTGCCACGGCACTACTCTTCGTTTTGATGGCGACGGTGCAGATTTATGGCATCTTTGGCATCAATCAGGTCAATATGACCAAGTTCAACTGGCTCCAGTGGGGGTACCAGTTCTCACTCAGGTTGATAGAGATTAGCATAATAGCTCTAGTGTCATGGGTCATCAGTCTGAAGGTTATTGTCGCGTTGCAGCATGAGAAGGCTGATGGGAATAAAATTTCTAGATTAAAACTCTTCGCATGCGCGGCCGGGTCGAGCAACGAACAGTTCGAGTCAGATTACCCTGCCATTTGTAATACTAACACCAATCTCCATACGTATACCATGAGGACTGGCAAGCCTATTTACGAGGGTGGTCACCACCCGACTTTGCCAGATCCTTACTGCGGACCGCCCGTGGACCACCAGAGGTTCGCTCTGAACACACTAGCGGGCAATTGTGACAATAATTCCGGAACGGAGAATTATTCAGGTCATAGCTCGATAGCGAACGCGGGGCACAGCAGTTCGACTGAGTCGAGCAACGCTACCTCCAGCCAGGGTGTGACCAATCACCTTATCACCAAACATCATCCCAACATCGGTTATAACGGAATGGAGTCATCGGACGATCATTACTCGAACTGCGACCCAGCCATCCAAAGCTTGCAAGGAGACGATCCTATGGACCACGAGTACAACGTTATCCAATACGGCAGCAACAGTGACTTCATGAGGGACATTAAGAACCAAAACTATAATGGTGGGTCTAACAGATCCTCTCATAACTTCAAGCACATGTCGTATGATAGGGTGTCCTCTCGTACGAATAGTAACCCTCGCAAAAAGCACAGAGCGAAGAGCAAAAACCCTCCGAACTGCATGACGATGGGCTACGACCCCACCATGGGTCACCACTACCACCAGCCTCACATGCCCGATGAATACGGCAACTATAACACTGAAAACGCGTCCTACCACACTTCAGGTATCCAAACCCTCAACCCCAACAGGAGTTACAACAACGAATGTCCGATCCGAAGTTCCCAGCGTCGCCACTCGCCGTCCACTTCCGTTGTAAACTCCAGCGGGAGCCAAAAGAGGGGGAAAGGTAACGGGTTCCCAGATAGACCTAAGTCGACGGATTTGTATGGGTTCTCCGAAGACCCTAATGAGAGGAACTATCCCTGTGCTTTAGGGACTCCTCAGCCAGCCCCAAGGAATTGCAGCTATGAGGCTTCGTACTCCCAGCCTCAAGACGAGATCCCCAACGAGGCAGAAGGGAATAGCATGCTGGTAGCTCAGGATGGTTTTGTGAGGTTCCGACCTTTAGAGGACGGGCCCTCGCAAACCTGATTCACTATAACTCTGTCGTGCGCGGCAGAAAACCTCAGTTTCTGATGGTGATCTCTGGGGCGATGGTGGGTGATTGCGCGTTTTTATTCAAAAAGTGGGGGTGGACAAGTCATGTTTGCAAGCATGTAATTTTGATAGTGTGGTATTGTTGATTGTCATATACGTCGCTCGTTGATTTAGTATTACAACCGGGAAACTAGTGATGGCCCGGATTTAATACCCAGCTTGAAAAAAAAATCATGCTGGATTGGAATTTTTGCCAGATTTGGCGACAGAAAATAAGCTAGGTGAATAGTACATGAATTGTACTGCCTGCCCTCTAGGGATATAATTAGCTTATACATGTACATAAAAAAAATCTTGCCTAAACATTACGAGTGAAGTGAACGATCAACGGAAGAGAAAATGCAGTGTTTTTTTTTTAATAACGCGGTCACCTGCCTTTGGATACGTAAAAATAAATTAATTGACGTCGTAAGTGGACATGTAAAATTGTAAATTTCATTAGATAGGTTATGTATAAGAATCAATCGGCCTTTTGTAAATAGCTTTTTTTAGTTGGTCACCCTGTGTCAGATACGCCTTTATACCTGTGTTTTGTATACAAGGTATAGGGTTGCCAGGTTATTTTAAACCTGACGAATGGTATTCTTTTCATATAATTTTTCCATATTACAGACATGTGTGTTGAGATGGGTTAATTGACATTAGAATGTATGTTTCACTTTTACATAGGTTTTGCACCTTGTATCCAATATGAATGAGTGTTTACGAATAGTAACAAGAATAAAATGCATGCATCAATATTTGAAAAAAAAAAATGACCAAAATAGCAAGACTTCTAATAGTCTTCGAGAACTAATTCCAGTATATGATTTTAACATGTAATTCGAAAATAGTACATACATGTATGTTAATTATTACGTAAACGATTTACGTTGCTATTAGTAAAATAAAAAAATAAATAAAACTGAAATTAATAACAAAAAAAAACCATCATCAATAAAATCACCACACCTTTGTCCCTTATCGAATATTGCCATTTTAAGAAGTTAGATAGACAAATGTTAAATCTATAAATCATTTAGTAAAACTAGTATGTGATATTTATGTAATATTTTGTTTGAAACAAGTTTTGTCCGTAGAATAAGATTTTATATGACTTTTGCACTTTTTTATGTTTGTGTGGTTTTATTTACACATTAGGAAAACAATGTGTGGAAAAAAGTAGTTAATCACGCTCAATCGTTTTTTATAAAAAAAAAAACAATCAGTGGGCTTAGAATGTGACAAAAAAACACGTCACGTCTCCGTTTCGTCTTATTGGGATTGGTTGAGAGACTGACGTATTGGTCTCTCGATCAATCACCAACATCAAAATTAAACGACATCGTTTTACGAGTTGCGTCTTCGTGTCACATTCTAAGCCCACTGAATACTTTTATTGTGAAATCATTATCAATTAATCAAAAATATTACGCAGTCTTTTAACTTTTATTTTTCCAATATTATATTGATTGTAATTAAATAATACAGCATTTTTTTTTTTTTACATACATGGTAATTTTTGTTGATATTTTTCCTATATTACTTCTAGAGACTTACATACTGGCTACCACAGACTACTTGTATCAATGTTGCTAGCATTAACAACAAATATTAAAAAGTGCATTAGGTGTTCCAGATGTTCAATCAATTTCAGTGTTCTTGTCTGTCCAATCAACTAAACAATGTAACTTGAATTTGAATTTACTTTTATGTCAGTATTGTTTGCCAAAAGAATTGTATCCATTCGTTTTAAGTTATCCATAAATTACGTTTTATAACCGAAGCTTGGCTATAAGTTATGGGTATTTTATATTTAAATTCACCATAATTGAAAATTAATATCTGATGAGACATATTATAAAATATTAACTGTATTTCTTTTTTAGTGATTGGAACAAATTCTTTTGGCGTTATATTTTACAATAGATCGTAAATCTGAGTGTCCTATGAGTGTTACCAGAGTAGAATAACACTGAATATAGGTGATTGATGTTTTATTTTGAAAATCATCACTGCCTAGTCAGACTTGGGGGAGTGGTCTTATAAAGAAGAAACAAACTATAATTTTTATATATATCAGAAATGACAAACAAGCGTAAACACTACTTTGAGATTATTCGAATGTTTCAAATTATTTTGCATATCATTTTATTGGAATTTTGTTTGATGTAGTATATTTAATAGAAAGGGTGTATTAAATATTCTGATTTCTTTCATACTGTTGGAGAGTTGGTAGAAGTTATAAAAATATCGAAAAATTGTAGACACAAAAAAAATATGAATATTGTCTGTTTTATGGTCACATTATTGTAAATATGGTAAACATTTTTGTATAAAATTATGTACTTAAATATTGTAAGCTCTTTTGCGTTCGTCTAGTAATATTTTTGTAAAAACGTACTATATGGCCACTCCCTTATGCTAAATGTACCATCATCCTGCCATAATTAAAATAAACAAATATGATTTTTCTAAAAATCCGTTAAAATGTCATAGTATGTATAAATTAAAAAATATATTGATGTAGCTATAATATAAATGTTGATTATGAAACATTTAACGCGAAACTGGATGTGTTCGCGAATAATAGATAGAAATTATTGTAAAAAAGAATACATTAGGAAAATAAATATTTATAAATTACCGTATATGATTGGTTAAAATGGCGAAATCGATGCTCACTTAAAATCCTATGTAAATACATTATTAAAATAAGTACCAGAGGTATGGTAGATATAAAACCGACCATACACGGTTAAATTTAATTTTTCCTTTTTTATGTATTTTTAAGTGTAAATATGTCGCGTGGGTCGTTGACCTATATTTAAGGGCAAACGCTCTGTTTGTTGTAATTTATATTATAACTTTTTTTAATATTTCCAAGACTGTACCTATTTTCATTTAACAGAAATGACAATTAAAATACAATATGTATAAAATAAATAAAAAATGATACCGAAATGTGATATTTCATTAAAAAATCCTGTTGCTTTAAATAGTTGAGTGCAGCGCAACAAAAAAATGCGCAGTTAAATCAACTTACAATGCTCAGTAATTACACTGGCTACAATGTTCTTCAAACCGGAACATATTACACAAGTGTTTGCAAAGTTGCTTGGTGGCAGAAATAGACATTGCGGTGGTACTGTCATACTGCAAAACTACCTTACTCAACACTAAAGAATCTTGTTATTCCGGTCTAGTGCTAAGTTTCCTCATCCTCTGTTACGCACCAAAGAATATTGTATTAAATGTGGAGTCTCCATTTCGCCCGGCCTTGCATATCCTCAGTGAGTGACTAGGCAGAATTTCCGAGCTTTCCGGCGTTTTTGCCTATATTGGAATCAAAGGACCTATTGAATAGGACCCTTCAAATTTTATCCGTGATGCTTTAGATCTGGCTAATCCATTTGTAAGTCTCTATAATTAAGGTTAATTACACATACCATTTTTTTATTATTTTGTCTTCCGCTTTGCTATGGAGGGAAGTCGAAAATATATTTCCAGCTCCTAATTCTTCTATTTGATTAACTGCGTTGCAGGTTAAGACCAAGCTTCACCGCTTGGTGTCATTAAACGCGTGCCACTGCCGATCCTGGCTTACAGGAGTTCCAGTGGTGGGTGAGGGCGGAATAGTCGTTACCCTCAGTGTGTAGGGAATAATGTAAACATTATAACACTCATATTTTTACCACTAATTACTTAACGTAGGGCCACAAACCATTTTATTGCCTCAATAGGCAAACGAGCAAGCAGTCCGATGGTAAGCAGCATCCGACACCCATGACCTTGAGCAATGCCACAGGTACAGCCAAGCCGTTGCCTACCGAAAGGTGAGCACTATTTTTAAGCCTCGTAGGACGGATAGCGCACTACTGGACATAATGAGACTTAACATCTTATGTCTCAGGATGACGAGCGCAGTGGAATGCCACACAGTACTTTGTAATCAGCTCGAAGTCTGGAATTTGTGCCCTATATGGCGATAGGCTCGCCCCCTAACATCATAGGACGGAATACGCACGGCGAAAAGTGGTGCACTAGTTGCGCCTATGCCTACGCCTTCTGGGATTAAAGGACTGACTGTGTGTGATAAAAATGCCGATTTTCAGACCTTAATATCTCAATAACCATTTGAGCTGTATTTATGATATTTAGGATACTAGTTCATGTAAGGGGCTTTAATGAATAAACTAAATTTCATCACAATCGATACTATCGACAGGTTTTGGTAAAAACTAATGGTTTTTGCAATACTATCGATACTATTGAATGCATTACTATCAATAGTATCGATATTATCGCTGTTATCAATAGTATTGCCGATAGAGAGCTATCGATACCATCGATAGTATCGACAGTATTGACTTAAGGCGATACAATCGATATCCTGAATAGTTTTCGAGGTCAACCATCGATAGTTTGCTATCGATGGTTCTGCAACAAGTGTGGCATCGTAGCTCTCAAAGGAATGGACCAATTTTGACGCGGTTTTTTTTGTTAAATAGATTTTGAGTTTTTTTTTGTAATCCTCCTAGCCAGTTTCGGCCACGGCGGCCAATGGGTGTTTCCGCCAAATTGCAAAATGTGGAAGATTAGAAAAAAGTGTCAGTTAACAGGTTATTAATGAATTTAATATATTTCCACAATCATAATAAGGGTTTTACTTTATGTGTACATTAATTATGTTAAATTGTTTAATAAATATTTAAATAACAAAAAACGACACAGAAAATCCGGTAAGGACATGATAATAAATATTGTTAGTATTAAGTAACATAAACTATCTCATGTAAAAGAAAATGGAAAAAATAACCATGTCCATCGAGTTTTTATTCTGCAGCTATTGTAGATAAGAAAATATCCAAGGAACGGTAAAGACATCTAAATACGGTAATGACGGCTTATTAGTAATATGTATGAATTAGGCACTGAATCTCATGATCATTATAGATGATGGTTTTATTTTGGCATGATTTGCAGTTTCTCAACAAACAGTTGTCAGTTTTTGGGCTACAGCATAAAGACAACAAAATCATAATCATTGTTTTCATTAATAATCTTTGCCTTATGTAAAGCCTCAATTAATAATTTAATATTTACATGTTGTTGACATGAACACGTTTCCCGTTTACTCTTAGGAAATACTACCCAAAATGGTCTATATTTGCAAAACATAGAGTAACTAATTATCATCTCGGTACTTGCAATAAATTTGTTATAGATTTTTTAACCTAATCACTAAATACCTTTTTGTCTTTTTAGTACCTTTTCTTGTAATAAACTCTTTTTTTCCTGCCCCTTGTCTACTATTAGTATCCGCTTCGTAAAATTTGTGAATTTCGTTAATTATATTTGTAAAATATACTTTTTGTTGGTCTTTAGTCTTCGTATGGGTCTATTTTGTTTTTTTAGCCTGTGTATTCTGACGCTATAAATTGTTTTTCCTCTGAAGAATTTTAATTTTTCGTCCATAAAATTTATTTTTTTATTTTTATTTTTATTTTATTACACTTTGTACACATGGTATACAGGCGGACTTAATGCCATGGGCATTCTCTCCCAGTCAACCTTAGGGTGGTGTAGAGAGGGACGGAGGCAGGTGCAAAAAATAATAATAATAATAATGATAAACATATAAAGTAAGGGTAATAATAAAACAAATGTAGTTATAAGTTCAAAACTATAGACTTACATATATAAAGATATATATAAACAATTTTATATATATATATATATATATATATATATATATAAGTATTCATAAATATATAAATACACTAATAAGCTAACGAGGAGAAACTGCTACTTCAGCCAGCAATAATTGCCGAACTTTCATTTTAAAAGCCAGCCGTGTTGAGGACGACCTGATTTCAGGCGGGAGTGCGTTCCAAAGAAGGGAGGATTGGATAGCGAAGGAAGAGTGAACAGAATCAGAGCTATGCGGAGGACATTTCAGTAGGAGATTGCTGGAAGAACGCAGGTTCCTATCATGTCCATCGCAAAGGTAAACAAAGTTGGAAGATAGATAAGTAGGAGGGGTAGGAGACGTAAGAAAAGAAAAGAGAGTAGTAAGCGCACGCAACGAACGGCGCTGGCGAATGGGAAGCCACTTTAACTGCGATCGGTAAGAAGAAATGTGATCGTATTTGCGGAGATTAAAAACGAATCGAATGCAGTTATTAAGAAGGCGGTCGAGTTTATTGAGCAAGTCTGCATTCAGATCAAAATAGCACACATCGCCATAGTCGATTATTGGGAGGATTAAGACTCCAGAGTCGATGTTGCGCCAATTGGACGAGGAGTCATTGAAACGCACCGACTGCTGGCGCCCCTGAAGATAGGATGAGAACCAATCCAGTGCACCGGGCCAACCAATTTAACCTTCCTTTTTAGCTGATTTACTAAACTCTTGAACTTAGATCCTTTACACTCTTCATTATTTATCGATTTTTCTAGACGATCTTCTTCCTGATTATTGGTTATGTCCTTAATTATGTTTGTTTCTTCTACGTTAACTTGGAGTATGAAGTTTATTTTTTTCATGTCCCTAGAATTTCTTTTGTTTATTTTCCATTACTTTCTTATCGTTCTCTTTTCTCTTTCAGTCATCTACGCCAAGTTTTTAAGATTTTTTGTTTGTATTCTTTTTTTATAACATTCCCTTTCTTTTTCAAGTAATTTTCCATATTTTTCAAGGTCTTTAAGTTTTATGTATTCGTATCTTTTTTCTTATTTATCCTTTTTCTTTCCTAATTTTCTGAGCTATTTACCTTTGGCATTTTGTGTTAATTACTGAAATATCAACATAATGATTAATGTTCATAACGTCTCAAAGTGATAATGAGTCATTGAAAAGACCGACTCGACTTAATACTGGATAGTGCCACTCAAGCAATGTCCAGAAAAATAACGCGAAGTGACAGCTTGCTGTTGAATTTCGCACGATCGCACGCATCCATTCTCTTCCCTGAATCCTATTCTTCCTCTCACTTCCCTTAATCCTATTCTTTTCTTTTAAATCTGGCAGCAAATCCAACCTTTTTCTGGTTTTATGGGTAAGTAAGGTCATTGGCCAGCAAGGATCGCTTAGAATAATTATGTGACCCATTTTTTACTTGACGATCTATGTATGATATAGAAAAATCTCAAAATACAATAGCGAGTGTAAGGTTAAATAAGCCTCCATGCAGCAATAATGTAAGCCCCAGTTTCCAATTGGTTAGACATGCTTCATACAAACTTTGTCATCACCGTAGCTATCTTGTCTTTACCGTTGTCACTAATTTACCACGGTAAGGATGGTGATGGTAATGACATTTCGGACATTTTGTATTATTTTGCACCTTAATTAAAATATTACAGTATCCAGTCACAGACAATAGATTCTTAATGACATTATACTATATGACATTAAATAATGAACAGAATAAAACGTTTACTTACCGTTATATTTTATGATGTATCGGTAATGACATTTTTTTTAATTTCTCGAAAGAACGCTTCTCACGGCCAAACTATGTACACCACGACTATCATTCACAGTGATCATCAGCGTAATGACGCGTACGTCTTGCAGCACAACTGAAGTAGCGGAGAGCATGCGTTCGTAACGTACAAATTTATGTTTTGTGAGTGATTTGGTAAGGACCGATCTTGGACCCACGTTTATATTACAAGCAAAATAATATATATCTACGTTATATATGATAAGAATATATTATATTCGTGTATCTGTAAACTGCATTTATTGAAGAAATATTAATTTTAAGCCGGTTTGTGTGGTGGTATTTTGTAAAATTCGATTGAATTTTAAAAAACCTGTTTTGTTACACTACATTTTACGCTTGTTATGATAAGATTTATTTATTTTTGTAATATTTATATAAGTTTGATTACTGATATTACTTGTTAGTGTATAAAATGTCTTTAATGAGATTATAAAATTGTACAGTGATAAAAATATCGAAAACTTTAGGTGCTAGACAACAGTTACATGTTTTTTTGCTGTTGGCGGAAATGCCCCAATCTCAACGGAGATCAGCCAGGTACGCAGGAGATATTATAGTGCACAAGTGTGTGCGCAATACACAGGTGCACTCGCTATTCCTGCACTCTCATAGTCCGGTGAGACGGCAATCCGACATGACCGGAGAGAGATCCGGCGCAGGACCAACGGCTTTACGTGCTTTCCGAGGCACGGGGGTATCACACCGCCCACTTCCTGACTCCGAGCTGCGACTGAGTAATTTTTAACATGGAAAAACCCAGTCACAGTATTTATGGCTCGACCCGGGATTCGAACCCAGGACCTCAGCGCGCAAATCGTACTCGTAACGCGTACGCAATACAACTATTCCATCTAGGCAGTCAGATTTTGTGTTATCGAGGCGTCAATAGTAGCACCAAATGGTTCACGTGAAATTACACTAGGCTGTAAATTTTTTTGGGTTGGCTGATACGCTGTCGCGTTTCTACATGGAAAGAAAAAAATAAAACAATTTGACATAATTAATATTTATATTACAACAAAAATATTATGTCATAAATACCGCTAACAGAATTTAAAACGTATATTTACATACAAAATCATTGTACACTCTTGGATTATATTTTCATCTAGTCAAAAATTCAGTATATATTTTAGAAAAATTTCTTGATTTACAAATAAATAAGCAATAGTCAAGAGATGACTTAAATTCCGATTCTAAAATCAGTCAAAAATTCCATAATTACACTTTGAAAACAAGGACATATTTTTAAGTGTTTATCGATTTTAGTTTTAAAAGAATTCACGGATGCAAAGTAAAAGGAGATCTGCATGATAGCTCTTTTGCAGATAACTCTTTTTAAAAGCTTTTATTTAACTTGCACTGTATGTATGAATGTAACTATGTTTGTTCGGGTTGTGTTGAAATTTTTACTTCGGTTGAAACGGATTGTGTTGAAATTTTTACGTCACAAAATAGCGCTTTTGCATAACTCTTTGTACTTAGCACCCGTCGATATGTGGAATAGACTTCACATTCTTTCGAATTATAAAGAATTCTTAGGTATGTAAGTTTTCTCATAATATTTTCGGGTTTTTTTATATAAGTAGCATATATTAAAATGCAGATATTGAAAGTATTTGAAGTGCTATTTTGTCCAAAAAATATGTTCCTAGGTCAATATTATAAATATGAACACAGTTCACAACGTTAGTCAGTCAGTCATTGTAACCAGTACAATAGTCTAAATTATATACATTTTAGTAAATATACTATATCGAAGATAAATAATAAAAATGTATACCTACCTTCTAAAATATAGTTATTCTAAAATTATTGTTATGAGGCTAGTTTTGGCGGTCACGTTTTGTACTATGGTCAAATAAGAATTAAATGTTGATTATCAGATTTTACTATCCATTTTTTAAAGCCAAAAATTGATTCTAAAAATTCCACACATTATTTAAATTATATAGAACTTATCATTTTCTATAATCAATTATACATAAGTAATTTTTACGAAACATCTTTCTTACTTCGTAAATTAAACCCTGAACCTTCTGTACAACTTTGTAACACATGACAAATTATAAATACTTGCCCTTTTAACCATTAAAATAAATTTCCATACAGATAGCAGTAATGAAAAAAATATTTCAACAGTATGTAGTCGATAAGTATTATAAATTGGTGCTTAGAAAGTTTTTTTAAAGCCGCGACACTTCCACATCTCAATAAAGTAGTCACTCAATATCCAATTTCGATATGATACTCTACATGGGAGTATATCGGGGGGTTTTTTTTATTTTTTTTATTGCTTTGAATGATGAGACGAGCATGCCGTTCGTCTGATGGTAAGCGACACGACCACCCATAAACAGTAGCAACACCATCCAGCACCTTGAGTTACAAAGTACTGGTTGGCATTCCACTGCGCTCGTCATCTTGAGACATAAGATGTTAAGTCTCATTATGTCCAGTAGTTGCACTGGCTACAATGTCCTTCAAACCGAAACACAACAGTGCATGCACACTGCTGCTTGGCGGTAGAAATAGACATTGCGGTGGTACCCACCCAGACGGACCCTCCCTTAGCTTACAACTAAAATAATCCAGGGCACATAACATATTCACATATAATACCTATGTACACTTCTAACAAACATCCAAACCATGTGAAAGCTATAGCTACACCCGTGATACTCTATTACAAACCTAAAATTTTGTTAAGGCGCTCTGCAGACGTCAAGTAACGTTACTATGAAACTTGACAGTTGATTAACACAGTCTGCGCGGTGCCTTACTCAACTGGAGTCAACATCTTGACTCTCTTTATTCTTCTTCATGGCCGAGAACTGTTCGCCCAAAAGTTTCATGACTTCCGCATGACTTTTACCTTCTTTCTTCAACGCGTAGTTCTCCTTCACGAATCGCGCGAAGTCGTTCGTGTTGCCCTTCCTCGCTGGGGTTGACACCACAACGCCATCTTTGTTTTTCTTATTCACTATTATCTCGAACGTGCCTCGACAGTAGCCGCAGCATTTTTTCGTGATGTCGAGGGATTTTGAGTGCCTTTGGACACTGGAAAAAAGTTTATAAATCAAATTTTGGTAATGTTTTGTATAATTTTATCCAGGAGGAGATGCCAGTAGATAAATTATATCAAGTGGGTATTACTTAATGTAATCCTCCTAGCCAGTTTCGGTCACGGCGGCCAATCTCAACGGAGATCAGCCAAGTACGCAGGAGATATTATAGTGCGCAATACACAGGGTGCACTCGCTATTCCTTCAATCTTATAGACCGGTGAGATGGCAATTCGACATGACCGGAGAGATGATGATGATGATCCGGCGCAGGACCAACGGCTTTACGTGCTTTCCGAGGCACGGGGGTATCACACCGCCAACTTCCTGACTCCGAGCTGCAACTGAGTAATTTTTTAATAATTAGTAATTGACATACCTGTATCCACATTTAGTACATTTGTATGAATATTTAAAATGTATGGCCATGTCGTGACACCGAGATATCTCTCCCAACTCGGGGTAAACACGAAGCGCTTGCATTGCCCTGAAAAAATAAAAAGATTTTAAAGTTAATACAAAATTTATAATCTAATACAGTGCAATGAACAGTTATTTGATTGTATATTGTGATTGACATTTTGACATTGCGTTAATAAATGAAACCACATATTCGTCTCTACCTCTGCTAACAATTGTGTCTAAAATCCATGAATAAAGAATATTTTCACAGAGAATCCCGATTTTAATTTCCTGACTATTTTTTTTTTAGTCCGAATATGGCGTGTGCGTGAGTGTATTTTTGACTGAAAGTGTGATGTTGCCACTGCGACGAATTCTTTAAAGTTGTAGTAGTGGCATTAGAGCGTGTAAAATTCAATTACTTTTTATATTACTTACGGTTTTTAATTTACATGTAGTAAAGGGTTATTTTCAAGTATATGGTTTCATTTAGTGACGCAATATCCAATTGACCCTGTTTAAAAAACTACATACAAACAAGCCCTACCATTTCTTCCACAAAGGTCCATGTCCAGCTTTCAGCTCTCCATCTATCAACCATGTCGCAGCATGGCACATCTCGTGTATGAGCGTGTCTCGCAATCTCTCCGGAGCATCCAACACCTTGGTAGAGAGTTTTATACTTGACGTCCTTATGCGGTCACCTTTAGCTGTCTTAATTCGTCGGTTTGTTGTTGTACTGGAAAATATAATAAAAATATGTGTAAAGTAAATTTATTAGTATTTTTAATAATGTTTCATGAAGTATGTATTACATTTTTAGATGAAAAGAAAAATATTTTTATATGTTTTTCTAATTATGATCCTTATTAATTTTGTTTTAATATAATCCAGAATTTAAACTAACCAACTTTTACAAAGCTGGTTCGTACTTATAAAATATATTTTTCTAAACTTGCCACACATTCTTAAAATGCTCTCCGCATACCATTAAGGATCCAAAATCCACATATTAAGACGTTCTAGACCAATGCTTGAAAAATAAACGAAAAAAAACATACCCAGCGGTACTTCGTAATTTAGTATCCCAGACTACGGGCATGTCCGCATCCAATGCGTCGTCAAAAACACCCTTATTAAACTCGATGTAAAGCCGACGAGTGAGTTGTTCTCGTAATGTTTTGAAGTTGTCCCTATATTGTATAGCTTCAGGATGACACCGCCAGGATGGGACGTTGTCTGTGAAAACATATTTTATAAATAAATAGGAGTGTTACTTATTATTATTCAATAAATAACATTATGCGTAAAATTCGTTGAAAAGCCTAAGTAGGATTTATCGAGGAAGTGGTAGATCTACGTCTTATTCCCACGTGTTGCATATATTAATTGGAGTACAATTTTATTGAAATTTTATAATTTTGTGGCCATCAGCTAACTATCATTTCCACTGACATTGAACATCAAAATGATTTTTGGATAAGAAATTCTCTTACCTGCCAAAGAACCAACGAATGTAAGCCTCTTTACATTCCCAACCACTGGTGTGACTGCAACATTGCTAACTTTCTCCGTCAGGACGTCAATATCCTTCTTCATAATTTCTACTAGCTCTGTAACGGACATCCCCTTGTTCACAACTTTTTTTTTAGTAGTAGAATTCACATTTCTTTTGACAAACTTAGGGGGTTCTGGTGTGCTTGGAACCTTTTCTGTATACAACTTCCGTTTAGACTTTTTCTCACTATCTAATAATAACTCAGCTCGTTTCTTAACCTCAGACTCAGTTAAATACTGACTTTTAATTTCTTTCAGATTATGCCTAACATTTTCTTTTTCATCATCGTCAAACTGCAGTTTCTTCGTCACACCATTAAAGTTTGAATAATTGTGTTTCAATGTCTTGAATAGCGCTGGTATTGACTTCCAAGTCTCTCCGTATAGGTCATTTAATAATTTTTTCTGTGAGTGTTGGATTGTTTTTATAGTACACTGTTCTAACGATTCATTCATAATGTCTTTTGGTGTTGATGGTACAGCTCCGTTTCGAGGTGTAGCACAGAGTATATTTTGAGCGGGTGACCAACCACCTGTGCTGGGCCTTTTTTGATCTGTAGGACTTGTTTCATGTAAGGAACCGTTGAATGAAACCTGCAATTTAATGAATAGGAATTAGATTTCAATTATTACTACATAGAAATTTAAAATAGTCATGACCGATCATCTCAAACTTACACCTTGCATAATATTCTAAAACTTTGGCTAAACATTAATAATGGGTTTTCATTTTATATACTTTAGGGGTGCGACAAGATGGCGCTTAAAGTTAATTTTCCCACAACACTCAGATATATCTTGACATATTGTGTTCTTGTAAGTATTAAAACTAGTAATACTATTAATAAATTTAAAAGACCATAAATTTAAAATGAAACATACTTACATTGCCAATTGTACTTGGTTTTTTATCAGCAACAACTACATCTGGAAGCTCATCCAATGATATCTCACAAGAGTCGTCTATGATTATTGGAGAATATATTTTCTGCGGTTTCTGTAATGAAATAAATTAAGTCCATCTTGTCTGGTTTAATGGTAAAAATTACAGCCTGTTTACACGATAGCTTGTCTTATGAAAGTTTGTTTACAATAGATATGAAATATATATATAATATAATAATACCAGCCCTGTATTAAATACTGCCCACTGCTGAGCACGGGCCTCCTCTACTACTGAGAGGGGTTAGGCCTTAGTCCACCACGCTGGCCTAGTGCGGATTGGCAGACTTCACATACCCTCGAAATTCTTATCGAGAATTCTCAGGTATGTAGGTTTCCTCACGATGTTTTCCTTCACCGTTAAAGCAAACGATAATTGATAAACAATACACACATAACTTCGAAAAATCAGAGGTGTGTGCCTTGGGTTTTGAACCGCCGGACATTGTCTCGGCAGACCGTTCCATTCCCAACTAGGCTATCGTCCACTATGAAAATGAAATATATAGCAGTTAATAAAATTAGTGTAACTACTTAAATGCCATTTACTACGGAATTGACAGCATATCTTTTTGAACAAATAAAATTATTTTTTGGCAATTTCTACCCTCCACAAATAAAATTGAAATTGAATATTTATTTAAGAAATAATAGAAATTACGTGTTAAGAGAATTAGGAATTTGTTAAAATACTAGACGCAAAATATAAATGGTTATTACTTACGCAGTTTATAAACTCTGATCTGATTCTATCGAAAGATTCGTCAAGTATAATTACATCGGAGCTGCGGTTCGTTTTATTCGTCATTTCATCTGTTTTATGGCGATTTTTCTTGAGTGATAGTTTGAGAAATTCTGTACGTAAGAAGTAAATTTTTAATCAATTATTATTCCTATCGTAAGCATAAAATGAGGAAGCACGTGTATTCTACAATTATATTAGCTATTTATGTAATTATAAAAGTTTTAATTATATTTTTTTTGTATGAATTAACAATAACTACAAAGTTATCTACTTGAAAATCGTGGTCAGAGTGCTCTTCCCACACATTCTGCGATCCGTTAAAATTATCTTTTAAAAAAAACATGTAGCATTTAGTACTTACTGTTACTTTGGTTATTTTTCGACCGTTTGGTTTCCATTGTTATTTTTAAGTTAATTAGTTCACTTTATTGATAAAAATTAAAATTTAAAATGAATGAACCGTTGGAATCTGAACATCTGTGACATTTGACATTGTCTGAGGTCTCTGATTTGACAGTTGTGAAATAGCAAACTTGACTACCATACAGCCAAATGTTATATTTTTATCATTAAAAATGAATATACAAGGTATTTGGTGATTTAAACTTATTGTTAGTTTTTAAATTCTCAGAATTATAAATATAGGATATCGCATTCACGTAAACATTTAGTTACATAATGAATCTGATAGATGTCGCTGTCTTTAAATTACACTTTCCATTTATCGTTGGTTTACGTATAGTTTACACAGATGTCAGTACTTACCGATCACTCTAAAGTCCAAAATTCAACACTGTGTAGTCACCGGTGCCCAGAAAAAACACAGCTATAATGTTCTCTGCTGATCGAAACCTTGAGAAGAGAGCATTATGTTAACAGATACCTAACGAGTATGATTACCAGGTCAAATCAAGATCTAATGGGTTGTGTACCTATTGTGTGCCTAGTCCGTAGATTAGTCTACACATTTCTGTTTATAGAATATCGTAAACATAATTGTATATTAATATTTAACATAATAATATGGCAGTTTTGTCTGCATCACGATAAAACCGTTTTGAATAAATTAGGTTAGGCTGCCTCGGTGGCGTAGTTGTATTACGGTATGACTGCAATGCTGAGGTTGGGTCTTGGGTTCGATTCTCGGGTCGGGCAAAGTGATATTGCGTTTTAAATTTAGTATCAACCCGGAGTCTGGAATTTGTGCCTGATATGGCGATAGGCTCGCCCCCTATCACATCATGGGACGGAAATCGGAATATGCACGGCGAAAAGTGGGTGCACTAGTTGCGCCTCTGCCTACCCCTTCGGAGATAAAAGGCGTGAGTGTGTGTGAATAAATTAGGTAGCATCACCTGGTTATAAATTATTTGATCACCTGATCAATGCAGACCGCTTTGGTTGCAATTGGACTATATTTTATGAGCGTGTTGTTTGAGAAATTCTTATTAAATGTGTGGGTGGCATCGGAACCTACGATATTGTTTCTTTTTGACAATTTTAATCTTGCAAAAATTTACAACTAAGGCTTCCAATTAAAAGTTATAAAATCATAAAATAAGTTTTACTCAAACTGGTATCGACCAGTTTGAATAAAACTCAGCAGCAATCAAGAGTGCAATAACTTTTACAACAAGCAATAGACATTATGACTTAGCGCTTCTCGAACCTTCGCTGGTACTTTGCTCACCTTTCATTTTACGCAAGCAGTCAAATTGAACCACTCTCGGTGCAGCGTAAGTGGGTCAAGACAAAAAAATACACAATTATGAAACACTGTCTTAGCCCGTTTTGTTTCACCCGTGGTCAAGTAAGTTAAAGGTTTTATTACACTGGACGAGCGCGCAGTGCCGTCACCTTTCTGTGAATTCGCTTACAATTCGCTAGTGTGATAAGAGCCTTAACTTTACCTGACCACGGATGAAACAATACGGCCTTAGACACGGAATGAGAATCTCACATTTGAGTAAAATGTCTATTTAATAAATCACGCTTAAGCTGTCATTTAAGAGCTTGTTCTCAGCTGAGTGAGAGCTGTTACATAAACAAAATTTAGTTGTCAAAATCTGTCACCTATTGTAACTTGAGATGTCATGTGAGCTGATGTTAATATGGGTTTAATAAATAGCGACAATCTTAAGATGCTGACCTCCATTTGAGAGAGTCTCAGCTGATATGGCACATTAGTGACATCAGAGCGAAACTGAGTTGAATCTCTTAATACGGTCCTTAACAGCTAAGAGACAGTTATGGTATGGTTAATGGTACACAGTGGCGTAGTTAGGGGAGGATGGGGGTCAGCCACGGTTGACAAACTTAGGTGACACTCACGTAAAAGTACTCAAGACTTCGTTTTTTTTTTTTTAATTTCTCCATGATCGCTTTGAAAATCTAACAGTTGAATTTATTTGACAATACCTAAGCATTGATTATAATTATCTGCCCCGAATTTTATATTAAGAGATTTCTGAGTTGACCAGGTAGGTCTCGTAAGCGAAACAGTGCCAGATGCTTTATTAGACAACAAAGGTGCCGATTTATGCTGTCGTGTCGTCGAGATAGTTGCCATTTTATATCTATATTTGCTCGTTTTTTTGTTTTTATATAGATTGTTTGTTTTTATTTTTATTTTATTTTTTATGTTTTAGTTTTATTGTTTATTATTTTTTATTTTAAAGAGCTTTTTGTCTTTCGTGACATGCACGCAAAAGGCCCAACGGAAGACCAGCGCTGGCTGTACTGCCAGCTTATTTGCTGAGTTGGAGCCTTTTTGCAACAAATATAGTTTTAAGTGATTTATGTAAGTTTTTTTTATATGTGTGTATTCTGTTGCAAATAAATTTAATTTCTTTCTTTCTTTCTTTCTGTCGTCGATTTTTGTGTAGAATCTTAGAATAAATATCAATAAATCATTATTGTCATATTTACAATATTTTCAGTAAAATGTTTTGAGAAACAAGCTTTCATTTTTGATAAAGGAATTACGATGTAAATCGCTTGAAGACTGATATATGCATTATAATAATCTTGTCAAAATGGGTGTTCAATTCGGGTGATTACAATACATAAAAAGTGGCAAATACAGTGACGTAGCGTGGGATGTTACGCGTTGGCGGATTCACAATTGCCGCCATATTTATGTAATAAGCAAAAAAAGAACCTCATTTGAACACACACGAGTCCCTCGTGCCCCTCCTAGGCTCTGGTATACCAAATTTAATAACTGATAAAAACTAAAAAACTAATAAGATGTAAAAAAAAAAATACAAAAATCCCTTGTCCTGGATAGGGGGGCCAAGAGCGGGGTGCAGAGTCCCAAAAAAAGGCACTGGTATATGAGACATAAGTAAAATTTTGTAAATGGTTTTTTTTACGCATTTGTCCCCCTCTATTAGTAAAACCTTTCTCGGGAAACTCTCTTATTCATAAAAAGAGATTTTTCGAGGCTATTGCCATTTACCGGACACTATTCGATATTCCAGGAAGAAACCCAATATTACAATAAATATTAGCTTCCATAGGTCAAGACCTAATCGAGTTCGAGACGTCAGCGCGCAGTCATAGGTACTAGGTATAGGTCATACTGGTGGTAGGTATCTCATATGTAATAGTCCGCCTGGGTGGGTACCACCGCAATGTCTATTTCTACCACCAAGCAGCAATATGCATGCACTGTTGTATTTCGGTTTGAAGGACATTGTAGCCAGTGTAACTGGACATAATGAGACTTAACATCTTGTGTCGAGCGCAGTGGAATGCCACACAGTACTTTGTAACTCAAGGTACTGGATGGTGTTGCTACTGTTTAAGGGCGGTCGTATCGCTTACCATCAGGCGAACGGCACGCTCGTCTCGTCATTCAATGCCATAAAAAAAGTCATGTCGCGTGCTATATAAAACTACGCCATCGAAGCAGCCAATTAAGGTATACGTATAGCTTTAGAATGAAGAATCTTATCGTGATTATATCTTTTTGATACACCATAAAAGCTGCTTGTGAAATCATAAGTAAAGGATTAATTACATTTAAATAAAACAAGTGTTATTAAGTAGTAAGCGGCGATAGCCTAGTTGGGATTAGAACAGACTGCCGAGGCGAAGGTCCGGTTCAAAACCCAAGGCACACACCGCTGACTTTTCGAAGTTACGTTTGTATTGTTTATCAATTATCGTTCACTTTAACGGTGAAGGAAAACATCGTGAGGAAACCTACATACCTGAGAATTCTCCATAAATAAATCGAGGGTATATTAAGTCTACCAATCCGCACTAGGCCAGCGTGGTGGACTAAGGCCTAACCCCTCTCAGTAGTAGAGGAGGCCCGTGCTCAGCAGTGGGCAGTATATAATACAGGTGTGACTTTTATATTTGGTCGGTTTATACATTTATGTGACGAGTAATATTTATTCAGAAGTTGCGAAACAGGCCGTAAGTTTTTTATGAAAGACTTTGATTGGATTCGTTGGTCTCCTACAGTCAATATAGGTTGAAAAATATATGAATGCTTTTTTAAATTCATCATGCTGTCAGTGAGCACACCGCCCTTTACAGCGGAACGGGTAGGGAGAGCCTCAGAAATGCAAAATGCACCCATACAGATTGCATCGAGCTTATTTAAGACACACGTAACTAGTTGTGGTTTTAGAGGGGGGAGGCGAATCTGAGCCTCGTATGTGACTTAGTTGAAGGCCTTTTTTTAGTTTACCCTGTTTACCAAAAATGCATGTTACTTATTAACGATTTTTTTATCTTAGGCCGCCACTGCACGTAACTGGATTACTGGTGGTAGGCCTCTATACCATACCATACCAGCCCTGTATTATATACTGCCCACTGCTGAGCACGGGCCGCCTCTATAACTGAGAGGGTTAAGGCCTTAGTCCACCACGCTGGCCTAGTGCGGGTTGGCGGATTTCACGGATGTATATGTATGTTTAATCATATTATACATCAAATTGTTTTTTCTCTGCCTCGACTGCCTCGGTGACGTAGTTGTATTACGGTACGACTGCAAAGCTGAGGTTTCGGTTTCGATCCCCGGGTCGGGCAGTGCTATTGGGTTTTTGAAGGCATGGGTCGTACTAGCAAAATCGTGATGAAGGGCTTACAAGTACGTCCGCCTAAAAAAACCAGCGCCAAAAACCAGGGTTCGAAATACTTCCAAGTATTTTCTTTCTGCATAGGAAATTAATCCGTGTTCCGATACGAATAAGGAACACAATCGCGTTCACAAATAAAAACTTCTAATACTTCTATTCTATAAATACTAAGTATTTTCTTTCTGTATAGCAAATTGATCCCTGTTTTAATATACGTAAAGAGCACAATCGCGTTTATAAATAAAGTACTTATAGCACTAAGTATTTTCTTACTGCATAGGATATTGTTCACTGGGTTTGTTCAAATAAGAACCATAATTGCATTTGCGGACAACGACGCTTCGCCTGAGCGCGGACGCAGGGCTCAGCGTCGCGAAAGAGTAGCCAAGTAAAATACTTTCAATTCTTGCAAGTATTTCGGGTCGGCACTTGGTCGGCGTACTTGCAAGTAAATACCTGGTCGCGTAAATACGCACCATCCCTAGGTTTTTCTATTCAGTATCAGTCCGAAGTCTGGAATTTGTGCCCGATATAGCGATAGGCTCGCCCTCTATCACATTATGAAACGGAATACCCACGGCGAAAAGTGGGTGCACTTGTCGCGCCTCTGCCTATCCCTTCGGGGATAAAGGGCGTGAGTGTGTGTGTTGTTTTTCTCTCGATCTTCATTCTTATTCCTGTGATTACTTAACATGAACACATTAATTCTGTACACTGACTAAACCTGAGTGTATACACAGGTTAAAAAAAGCAGAAAAATTTACCATTCTAAAGATTTTTATTTAAGTACGTACCATAAATCCATTCATCATTAACGTACTTTTTTTTCATTTACGGTATTACATTCCTGTATGGAGTTCAAAGCGAGGTTCAAAGAAGCGTCGAATATTCGTACAGTCAGCCGCATGAGGAGCTGAACAAATTGAAAATTTCAAATAACACTTTCGTGTTATTACCAATGTTATTTTTTTCTTTACAAAAATAAAATGTAAGCCTATTTTACTTCATACAAAGAACATTTTTTTTCTGTTAAACTTAACTTGTATAAGGTTTGAATTTTTGAATTTGTTCAGTTACTTTTCTGGCTGACTGTACATATTTTGTTTGACAGGACGATAACTCACGCAGTTTGGGACGAATCAAAAATTTTTAAAATTGCGTACGTTCGAAATCTTAATCTTGAATTTCGAACCTTTGGAATTTGTGGTTATTCGATAATTAAAAATATGCGGTAAAATCTTCTTTTTTTATATTAAATAACATGTTAAAGCAAGTGCATACCTGAGTTTTGGCGGGAACTTGGTAGTGTCATGAGGTGCTCTTGTTTTAATTCATTATTTTGGTGATACTTAGTGTTATATTGCATAATTATGGTGGTATATTATCCAATATAGTTCTATTAAAGGGCTCAAATGAAGTGAATTGAAATAACTGTGCTAGTCAAGTGTTTGTTTTGTTGCCGCCAAATGTCCTCGATAAAGTCTTAGTAAGGTAGCCACTGCTTTACTTCGAAATAGACCTACTACTACTGAGGATAAAAAAAGAAACAATACATCTGCAACTTCCAAAAACATTGACACTGGCAGATGCGCAAACCGCGCCTTGCCAAAGAGAAAAAATAATAAAAAAGTGCATACCTATATGAAGTGTCGATACTATTTATTATTATATTATACCTACTTATGATCATAGCCTCGACTCCCACACTTTGAAATTATGATACTACTAGCTGGCCCGGCGAACTTCGTATCGCTTCAGAATCAAATAATGTTCTGTTAACTTATTAGTTTTTTTACTAAGATTTAATGAATTAGTCATATACACAGAGACAGAGAGAAGCAGAGACTATTGAGCGCGACATGCCACGATAATGAGATACCTCTTTCACCTCTTCCAAATTCATAGTTATCATCATACATTTTCACTAATTATGGGCATTCCCTCCATCCGTACTATCCACATTCACTCGATAAATACCTTTCGTAACTTGTCTTCCAATTATCCTCTTTACGTGCCTAAATTATCTCAGCATACTTCTTTAATTTTAGTCATAAGTAATTTATAACGTTCTCTTATCATACTATCCCTATGAGCTGGCAGATGCATCGATAGCATGGGTACATATTTAGATTGATTGAAATAAAAAAGATTTATAAAAATATGACTTTAACTTTCTGTATACCAAACGGCAATTTCATAGCTAAAGACCTATAGTAGGGACAAACTAATATGGCCGGTATGACATAACACGGTTTTAAATTTTTTGGGTAGACATTCTCACAGAGTTATCGCGTCGGGAAAAAAATTTAATTGTCATACCGGCCAGCTTAGTTTGTCCGAACTATAATATGTCTATAGATTTTCACGCACACGCTTGCCCTTAGACTCACGCATGCGCAGTGCTAAACATACCCGCCTGTCACGACAAATAATGGCGTCTACGTTGTGAAATAATAATAACTGGCACCAAAAATTCTAAGTAAAAATTGGCGGACAAAGCAGTTTGTAATGTTACAACATCAGAAGAAAAAGTTTAACCATAGACGATCGTTAAGTGTTCCCAATTCAAAATCAGCCGCGACAGTGACCTTTGACACAGGGGAATACCAACGGAACAAGAGCCGCGAAGTCGTTAATCCGTCGCGTTAGAGTGATCCAAGTTATATTGGACTCAGCTGTTTTCAAAAATCGAATGCCCGTGTTCAAAAGACATCGCTAGTCTGACGTCAGATTTTGTTGTGAGCGGACGAGTAAAATAAGCGACCATGTAAATGGTGAGTGGGTTAAATCGGCGAAGAAACTAAAACTTAGTGCCTTAGAGACTGGTAGAGTAGTGTTTTAATTATTCTCGGAATGCAAAAAAATGTGCTTTGTTCTATAGAAAGTGAATGTTTGGTGTGTAGATCGTTATTTTTTTTAGGTTCATACATCAATTTCATTTTTAATAGTCAGTTTGTGTGTGAATGCGAAAATCAATAGTGACGTCTGAGTACCCACGTGGTTGTCGTGTCTGTTACGCGACATTGCACTCTAAAATAACCCTTACAATATCAAGTGGACGACTCGCTTTTTCGATTCTTATGCATGTTAAGTACTTAGTTAATTATTCAATATTATTTCTTATTTCGTGTTTAGATTGGATTTTTAAATCACTCATATACACGATTGCCAGTGTGTGTATCATGTTGCGAAATCTAACGAATAGAGTTCATGTGAAAAACTGTGTTAAAATTGTGTGTCCGGTGTTAATGAAAAATAAAATGTAAAACTAAAAAAGTATCATGGCAGCGGTGGGATTCGAACCCACGCCTCCGAAGAGACTGGTGCCTTAAACCAGCGCCTTAGACCGCTCGGCCACGCTACCGTGTGTCCCGTTATTCGAAATTATAAATTTGTTACTAAAACTCATATGCAACAGTATTTGGTATAATATCTGCTAATAATAATTATTGTTTATAATAACGTGAATATTAAACAGTATAATTATAATGACCTTGATCGCAAACTAATCTTCCTTCGAACATGAGTACAATAAGTATTGTTCTGATTAGTAATACAATAATGAATGAATCATAATTGTATCAAATCGGATTGACAGATTGATGGTCAAAATGAAACAATAAATAAAATTAATTTTCCACCAAAAACATTTTCATGTAAAATGTTGCCAAGACGAGATCATAATATGACTCGCACTGTCAAAAAATTATCAGATCTCATGTAGAGCCAAGCTACTAACTCTGCAGCCACGGGCGTAGCTATAGCTTTCACATTTTCCTACGATATAAAAGTGTTTGTGGCGTGGGTTCTAGAAGCTAAGGGGGGGGTCCGGATACCCAAAATGTCAGCGGTCAGTGGCATAGCGTGGTTTATTGTAAGCTAAGGAGGGGGACCGGACCCCTGAACCCCCCTTATATACGCCCATGTCTCCAGCCCTAACGTCACAAACTCTACACCTTAGAAAAAATATTTGGCTTGGCCGTTTCGCTACCGTCACATGGGCGTAAGGTGAACAAAATATTCACTGTTCATTATTTTCCTGTTAGACATTAGTTCTTGTAGTATAACGAATGTAAGTAAGTTAACGTATGACCCACAACCCGCAATTACAAAACCTAAATGGTGATCCGTCGTTAAATAGTCAATACATATTACATTACTCCTCTGGTTCATTAGATGATATCTTGAAAATTGAAATACATAAAAGAGTAAAAAAAAAAAAAAAAAAATTGTGTCGATACGAAACTCTTTTAAAACTTCGTAATTTTCACGTGTTTTGAAAAAGGAATTGTATCTTTTAATGTCAGAGGTGTGACTTGAGTTTTTGTAGTAGTGAATTAAAAACAATATATTTCCAACAATATTTTATTTTTTGAAAACGAGAAAAAAACCAAAATTAACATTTTAAAAATATCACGTTATTGAAGCAAAGATGTGATTATTTATTCGATTCTGACCTTAATAACCCAAGGACTTAAATGCCTTATGGATGTTATAATAGCACAGAATGCAACATAATAATGGCTCATTGGGGAAGGACACACAGACCCTGACCTTCAAGCGTCGTGGGCGTTCTTTTGAACCTTATACGTCACTCGACCCATTCATAACTAGAGATAAAGTTGTGAATTTGATACGTCTGCAACAATCGATTGCGGTGACAGTAAGCCTTTGGTAAAGCGTAAGGTCGTGAGTGCCAGACGGTATGTCTGCTAAAAGGTCCACGGAGACTAGAGAGTCTGTAATAGGTATATTGCGCATTTCCCTTTTTCAGGGGTAAGCAGACAAGCATATCTCGTCTTCTTCCTCCTTTTCTCGCTGATAATAATAAATTAGACTTTTGCTCGCGTCTCCCCCCGCGTGAATAAGTTTTTCTGGGTTAACAGTCCTGATTTATATTTTCCCGGGATAAAAGTAGCCTATGTTACTGTTATGACAATGTAGCTTTATATTGGAGGAATTTATAAAATCGGTATAGTAGTTTTTGAGTTTATTCATAACAAACATACAAAAATACAAATCGTTCCTTTAGAATATTAATGTATACTAGTTTGTACTCACGTATGTCTTTAATATTTTTATTGATAAACGACTAAACCAATTTAGATGAAATGTGTGAAAATATCGAGAATTTGAAAAACATAGATGTTTTTTAAAATGTCCTACGCGTTACTAATTGCAGTAAAATATATTTAGGAGTTTTCGTCTCCATACTTTTGTGATTGCCAATGTTGAATTTCTATTTTATCAATTTAATAGACGTTGCCTGTCTTTCAGGCCCTGAATGAAAGGCATGTGACCTACTTAACCTACTTTGTGATAAAAATTGGTAGCGTTTACACAAATTTCGCTGACTGCCTCGGTGGCGTTGTTGTATTACGATACGATTGAAATGCTGAGGTCTCGGGTTCGATCCCCGGGTCGGGCAAAGTGATATTGAGTTTTTCTATTGTATATTTATTTAGAGTAGTTGCGTGGCTAGAGGGTGACATCCGGACGGACCATTAATGGGAGTCACCCCATGAGTTTGAAATTCATCGGAAAAATCTGTTAGCCTTTTTATTAGATTTCTATAAAGACATTCCGATATATCTTTGACGTTGATTTGTGACTGTAGACTGTACTTTATTCTATCCATCCATTAGTCTATATTCGTCCACTATAGGACATATGTCTCTTCCTGTTTTTCAGTCTTGATGGCTTCCTCAATCAACTACCCGCAAAGTTTTTTTATCCGAGAATGGCAAAGAAACCCTATCTGATGGTAACCGGAGCGAGGTCAAGGTAAATTGTTTCCTCCACTGTTAAAGCGAACGATAAGTAATTGATAAACAATACACACATAATTACGAAAAGTCAGAGGTGTGTGACTTAGGTTTTATCCTGTGGAACTTCGTCTCGATGTTCATTTCCAACTAGGATATCATGCCATATCGCCTATATTAGAAAACACGTGTTCTATATAACCAATAATAATAATGTTGTGGCCTTGAGTTCAAAATTGTTTTTGTTTTAATTCATGAACAAACTGATCGAACCGCGTAATTTGTCTATGGAAATCGATTGTTAATTAATTAGCTCTTCATTTATTTGCTTTTTCCGTAATTATATTTGAAAGCGTAATTCAGCGGAAATTCTATTGTAAAGCTGGGTATACACAAGGAAAAAATCTCGCATACGAGAATCTCTGAGAAATTATGCTCTTTTATTGTAAGTGGCTACTATGCATTTCTATATTCGAAATCGCTTGAAAGACGATTGTGGCAATCATCTTGCAACTCATTGCTGTGTAGAGGCGACTCTACGATTATCTTGCAGATAACCTGTTTGAGTATTTATCACTTGTTAATTGGGTTTATCAATATCTAGGTAACATAGTGGTACCAGTGTTCGACAGTGTACCAATAATCGACACTTTTTTCTTTATTCAAGGAATTTTCGATATTGCATCATTTGACCATAGACAATATACTTCTTACTACTAACCAGTGAGAATTCAATGGTATACGCCATTTTTTTTAAAATACTCAGCATAACGACTAACGACCTTATTCATAAACAGTTTATAAGCCTATTTTAGTTATTGAATGTTTTGTCTCCTCCCTTCAAATTCAATTAAAAATTTGTTCGAAGATTATTATTATTACTGGTGGTAGGTCTCTCATATGTAAGAGTCCGTCTGGGTGGGTACCACCGCAATGTCTATTTCTACCGCCAAGCAGCAGTGTGCATGCACTGTTGTGTTTCGGTTTGAAGGACATTGTTGCCAGTGTAACAACTGGACATAATGAGACTTAACATCTTATGTCTCGGGATGGCGAGCGCAGTGGAATGCCACACAGTACTTTGTAAGTCAAGGTGCTGGATGGTGTTGCTACTGTTTATGGGTGGTCGTATTGTTTACCATCAGGCGAACGGCATACTCGTCTCGTCATTCAAAGCTATACGATACGCTGAAGATTACCTCAAAAATTAATTAAGATCGCTTCAGCCGTTTTCGAGTCTATAGAGAACAAACATATACACATTAATTTTAAGACAGACTAATAATTGGACATATTAGCGCAAACGGGAACCAACCCACAAGCCCATAAAATTTGACTTGGTCACAATTAATACGAGATTTATTATTTTCATATAGAGTTAATTGTCCAAAAACATCAGTTGTTACTTAATAAAATGCCTAACATTTTATATCCAACAACTAGGTGTAAACCAAAAATATTTTAGTTTAAACACCAACGTGTAGAAAATATTTTGGTGTGGGTTGTTTCCCGTTTGAGTAAGTAGAACTAATTTCGTCTCATCCATACGAGATTCTGCCCATGTGTAAATTATAGGTTGGACAAACTTAGCTGGCCGGTATGACAATTTAAATTTTTCGCGACGAACTTTGTGAGAACGTCTACCCAAAAAATTCAAAAGTCGACTACATAATTACAAATACTTATCGTGTTTTCCATACATTATAACAAAGAGTACAAATACTTATGTAACATATTTCATTTAATATTGTAAAAAAATACTGAAATAAAGAATATAATCTTGACTTTTATATCAACGCGACGCTTTTACAATGTTGTATACTGCAGTTTATGAGCGTAGTGTTGGGAAAGTTTTAAATCGCTTGGCAACCAAACGTAACCGACTACTTATAAAAATCGAAACTATGGATGTAAATAAAAACACTGTATTCAATTTAAAAATTATGTTTTTAGTACATTTTACAAACAGATATAAACAATGCCTCAGATATTTAAAAAAAATACACATTTCATACTCGAAGAAAGAAAACGAAGATCTCCAAAGTAGATAATTAAACCGTAGCACTATATTTGTTATTTTAGTTTCAGTACACACTCTTAATTATTTCTTTATAATGACTAATGACCAATTTAAAAGTTATGAAAGGATAATCGTTAAATTTAATCGGAAAATCACAATGAACGACTAACAATAACTAACTATTACCTATAATAAAAAAACTCCTGATTGCAATGTATAAGATTTAATAGTATTCTAACCCTATTTACATACGATAATAAACTCCTCGAATAAACAATCGATTTCATTCAAGTATCGGTTATTTGGAGCAATTTTTTGTTCTCTTCCCTACACATAGTATTCCGTGAAGTGTCAATAAATTGTCATATCGGCCAGCTAAGTTTGTTCAACCTACAGGCTTAAATTATCTTCGCTCTTGAAAATGAATTTTTATGGAGGTTTTCTTTTGTCGACGCAGTTCCGTCATGTGTTTTTTAATTACTTTGTATTTATAATGTTAATATTCTACGCATAGTGCTTGAAGGTTACGATTCGATAAACTCTTTACCTTCCGTTTTATTTTTTACTAGACTTCTGCACGCGGCTCCGCCCGCGTGAAAAAGTTTTTCCGGGATAAAAAGTAGCCTTTAGCACTCAGGAGTAATGTAGCTTTCTATTAGTGAAAGAATTTTCAAAATCAGTCCTGTAGTTTTTGAGTTTATCCATTACAAACAAATAAACAAACAATCAAATCTTTCCTGTTTATAATATTAGTATAGATTTATTTGTAGTTTAATGTCATCGAGTTAAAGAAATGAATTTTATAATATTCACAAACAGATGTTTAATTGTAATAATATATTCATTATACTCAATGATATGTTTAATCGTTCTAATTGTCCGGTTAGATATGCGTCCTTATATTTTACATTTCAGTTTGTTTATAAAGCTAATAAAAAAAAACTGTATTATTTTTATTTATTCAATAGAACTTAGCCTCTTATTGAGTGGAAATAGCCTAGTTGGGAGTGAAACGGACTGCCGAGACGAAGGTCTCCAGGTACAAAACTCAAAGGCCGGCACCTCAGACTTTTCTAAAGTTATGTGTGTATTCTTTGTGAATTATCGCCGTGAAGAAAAACATCGTGAAGAAACTTGCATACCTACCCGAGAAGTTCTCCATAAGAATTTCATAGGTATTTGAAGTTTTCCAACCCGAATTAGGCTAGCATGGTGGACTAAGGCCTAAACCCTCAGTAGTAGGGCGAGCCTGTGCCCAGCAGGCGGTAGTATATGATTCAGGGCCAGCTCTACCAAATAATAATACCAGTATTGTTATTTGATTTTATTGGTAAAATTTGTTCGAAGATTATTATTATTACTGGTGGTAGGTCTCTCATATGTAAGAGTCCGTCTGTGTGGGTACCACCGTAATGTCTATTTCTACCGCCAAGCAGCAGTGTGCATGCACTGTTGTGTTTCGGTTTGAAGGACATTGTAGCCAGTGTAACTACAGTACATAGTGAGACTTAACATCTTATGTCTCAGGATGACGAGCGCAGTGAAATTCCACACAGTACTTTGTAACTCAAGGTGCTGGATGGTGTTGCTACTGTTTATGGGTGGTCGTACCGCTTACCATCAGGCGAACGGCATGCTCGTCTCGTCATTCAATGACATAAAAAGAAACATGAATTATAATACTCCTGCCTGGGGTTAGGCATTGTAAGGTATACAACGTTCTGTTTCTGTATGCAATCACAATTCATTCATACCATCATTGCATTTGGCAAAGAAAACTTCCATTTTTGCATTATGGTAAGCATTTTCCTCAAATCTTACTGCCCTTGTTTGGAGGGGAATTTGCTTAGTTTTCCTCTACGCTTTACATCTTTACATAACATTAATGGCAATAAGAATTTGCCTCAAGAATAAAGATTTTACATCTGTACTACGATTTTAATAACCACTAGGTGATGCTCGCGGCTTTGCCTGCGTGAAAAAGTTTTTCCGGGATAAAAATATTTTCCCGGGGTATAAAGTAGCCTTTAGTACTCAGGAGTAATGTAGCTTCCTATTTGTGAAAGAATTAAAATCGGTTCAGTAGTTCCTGAGATTAGCGCGTTCAAACAAACAAACAAACTCTTCAGCTTTATATTATATATTAAGTATAGATAGATTTTACATTTATTGAAATAGTTGAAAAGTATGTTAGTTTATTTCAATGCACTAATTTCTATACGACTGCTTAGATTGTACGCATACTCACGCCCTTTATCCCCGAAGGGGTAAGCAGAGACGCAAATAGTGCACCCACATTTCGCCGTTCGTATTCCATCCCATGGTGTGATGGGGGCGAGCCTATCGCCATATCGGGCACAAATTCCAGACTCCGGGCTGATACTGAATAGAAAAATCTAATATCACTTTGCCCGACCCGGGGATCGAACCCGTGACCTCAGCATTGCAGTCGTACCGTAATACACCTACGCCACCGAGGCAGCCAGATTGTGTTTTTTTAATAATAGAAAATTACATTACAATTTACCACTAAGTTCTAAACTTAAGGAAATATTGATAGATTGTTGCCGCAATTTTGTGTTGTGTGTCTGGTACAACACTAAATAATTGCCTGCCTCGGTGGCGTAGTTGTATTACGGTGCGACTGCAATGCCGAGGTCTCGGGTTCGATCCCCGGGTCGGGCAAAGTGATATTGGGTTTTTCTACTCAGTATCAGACTGGACTGCCCGGAGTCTGTAATTCGTGCCCGATATGGCGATAGGCTCGTCCCCTATCACATTATGGGACGGAATACGCACGGTGAAAAGTGGGTGCACTGGTTGCGCCTCTATCTTTTACTGGTGGTAGGTCTCTCATATGTCAGAGTCCGTCTGGGTGGGTACCACCGCAATGTCTATTTCTACCGCCAAGCAGCAGTGTGCATGCACTGTTGTGTTTCGGTTTGAAGGACATTGTAGCCAGTGTAACTACAGGACATAGTGAGACTTAACATCTTATGTCTCAGGATGACGAGCGCAGTGGAATGCCACACAGTACTTTGTAACTCAAGGTGCTGGATGGTGTTGCTACTGTTTATGGGTGGTCGTATTGCTTACCATCAAGCGAACGGCATGCTCGTCTCGTCATTCAATGCCATAAAAAAAAAAAAAACTACGCCTTCGGGGATAAAAGGTGTGTGTGTGTGTATGTGTGTGTGTGTGTGTGTGTGTGTTTGTACGCCGCTTTATAGAGCAGTTTAGTTATTTCTAATTGCTTCTATGGTAAGAAAAACTATAGGGAAAGTACAGTAAGAATAATAAATTATCGTAAACAAGCAAAAAATCCAATTATATCAACCATTACTATAATAGTCTATTAGTCTATAATACCCTCACTGAGAAGATAATTGTTGGTAATTATATTTATCTTAGTCTTCATAAGGGGGGGTTTATAGACGACTTGATAAAGGTCACAGGAACACGCTGGATGCAGGCCGCTTTTGACAGGTTCGTCTGGAAATCTTTGGGGGAGGCCTATTTTCAACAGTGGACATCATGTGGCTGATGATGATGATGATGATGATGAATTACATTTTACCTCTTTTACATCTAGGTTAAAATTATATTGGCATAATAAACCTATCGTTTAGTTCGTAGCTGATATTCGGTAGTTATTAGCATAGGTTTGAATCCTTTAAAACATCAAGAAACAGTGTATATGCGGCACCTATACTCCACTCAGCTTTCAAAAACGGCGCATTATCGAACACGTAGTTATCTTAATATTATAATAACAAGTTATAGTATGAAACGTGAAAGTATTACGGCATATCATAATTCTCATTATTATCATATAGAACAATTTATCGAACATTCTTTAGACGTCAAACTTCAATAGATTCTGACACGAAACTAAGGCCGATTGTCCAAATTAGCTCAATTTTAGACACTGCTTTGTCATCCCATTCAGAATTTCATTCTTTCCATTCACCAAACGTAAGCCCATTCAGAATTTAAAAAAATGAGACATAAGATGTTAAGTCTCATTATGTCCAGTAGTTACACTGGCTACAACGTCCTTCAAACCGAAACACAACAGTGCATGCACACTGCTGCTTGGCGGTAGAAATAGACATTGCGGTGGTATCCACCCAGGTGGACTATTACATGTGAGGGACCTACCACCAGTAAAACGCCTTATATGCCTGAAGAGGTAGGCAGAGGCTCAACTAGTACACCCACTTTTCGCTGTGCGTAATTCGTCCCATGATGTGATAGGGGGCGAGCCTATCGCTATATCGGGCACAAATTTCAGTCTCCGGGCTGATGCTGAATAGAAAAACCCAATATCACTTTGCCCGACCCGGGGATCGAACCCGGGCATTGCAGTCGTAACGTAATACAGGTACAGTACATTTTTTCTGTTACAAATATCTGTACACTTGTATGAACTTTAAACTATGACGTTATAGTTAGTCAGCCAGCGTTTGTTATGCGAGTGAGACAGAGACAGACAATGCTCATTTGTTTGAACACACAAATGCAATAACTTGCAGCATAGTGACGTCACACGTGTAACATTAAAATCCGCGTGTAATCGAATGGGTAAATTTATCGCAAATATCAATGTTTTTAAATTATTTAAATGAATAATATATAATGAATTAATTATTAAATAATATTAGCTTAATTGAGTGCAGATATCACGTATCGATTTCATGATTAGGTTATTTTTGGATATGACGCGTTTAAAACAAAACGATTAAATCTTAAATGAAGATTTATATAATTACCTTATCATCATCATCGAATTGTTGAGTATAGGCCTCCTTTTTATAATGCCAATCGTTCCTTGTAATAAATATTATAAAAGATCCTTCACAAAATCAACTGAGTACCGTCATTTTGGACAAGGTGGACAGACGACTTGATAAAGGTCGCAGGAACACGCTGGATGCGGGCCGCTTTTGACAGGTACGTCTGGAAATCTTTGGGGGAGGCCTATGTTCAGCAGTGGACTTCTAAAGGCTGATGATGATGATTATGATGATGAACCACATTTTAGTAGTGTTTTTCTGATGTCAAGCAGTAGTTAAAGTTATTAGTGCAAACATGTTATAATGACGTAGCGATTGCAGGTACCTATTTTGTGTAATTATTGTAGTACCTACTTACATATTTTAGTGTTTTTTTATATTGGGTGTACTAGTTTGTGTATATTTGGGTTTGCCACTGTTTATGGACAACCCTATTCCTAACACCTGCTGAAAGATAGGATATTTTATCTAAGTGAATTCGAGAGTAATACTGTTGGGAATTTCATATGAGTCTTCTGTATTTTCTATACTGACGTATGTTCCTACACATTTACTGGAAAACCGTGAGTGGTTTGCGTGGTACCACTCACGGTTTTCACGAACTGTTGGCAACCCTTTTGAATCACGTACAATAGGGTTGCCAACAGTTTAATAACATAATTTGAACCTCAAAATTATTTTCTGTGTTAACGATCTCTAGTACGCAAGAGGCCGTCTGGGTACCACCACAATATCTATTTCTACCGCCATGCAGCAGTATGAATGTTCCAGTTTGAAGGATATTGTAGCCAGTGTAATTACTCGGGATTATGAGATTTAACTGTTAACATCTTATGTCCGCAGGTTCAAAACCCAAGGACACACACCTCTGACTATTCTAAAGTTATGTGTGTATTCTTTGTGAATGATCGCTTGCTTTAACGTGAAGGAAAACGCGCATGCTCACGCCTTTTATCCCCGAAGGGGTAGGCAGAGGCGCATCTAGTGCACCCACTTTTCGCCAAGCGTATTCCGTCCCATGATGTGATAGGGGGCGAGCCTATCGCCATACCGGGCACAAATTCCAGACTCCGGGCTGATACTGAATAGAAAAATCCAATATCACTTTGCCCGACCCGGGGATCGAACCCGAGACCTCAGCCTTGCAGTCGTACCGTAATACAACTACAACAGTGAAGGAAAACATCGTGAGGAAACCTGCATATCTGGTATTTCGAAGGTATAGAAAGAAAGAAAGAAAATTAATTTATTTGAGACTGACAGACATGCATAGGTACAAACATTTAGAAGAAAATTATAATAATATTATAAACAACTACAATTAAAAATAAACCGAACTTAACTCTATTAGACTGCATGTCAAGGCCGCGACAGGTAGGTGAAAACTCAGCATGATGCTGTGCCACGGTGCAGACCGCAGCACAACGTTGGTACGTGAAGTCTGCCAACCCGCACTAGGCCAGCGTGGTGAACTAAGGCCTAATCTCTCTCAGTAGTAGAGGATAAAAAGCCTATAGCCTATAGCACTCAGGAGTAAGGTAGCTTTCATTTGTGAAAGAATTTACAAAATCGGTTCAATAGTTCCTGAGATTAGCGCGTGCAACCAAACAAATAAACAAACAAACTTTTCAGCTTTATAATATTAGTATAGATAGCTTATGCCCGCGGTTCCGCCCGCGTGAATGAGTTTTCCCGGGATAAAAGTCCCGCTTTATATTTTCCCGGGATAAAAAGTAGCCTAAGTTACTCCTTATTACATCAGCTACCTGCCAATAAAAGTCCCGTCAAAATCGGTACAGCCATTTCAGAGATTAGCCGGAACAAACATACAGACAGACAGACAAAAATTGAAAAAAATGTTATTTTGGTGTATGCACCGTATTCATTTACATGTAGTAAAAAACGGTTATTTCAATATTACAAACACACACTCCAATTTTATTTATATGTATGTATAGATGTATAGATTAAAGTAGGAAAGTGATAAAACCCTTGCGATAAATTTATTTTCCTCATTGCAATTTACCTGACCGGCATGATAATAACAATGGACAATATGTTACAGTATGCTTGATTGTAAAGAAAATCGCAATACGTCGCCTCGGTTGCGTAGTTGTAATACGGTACGACTGCAATTCTGAGGTCTCGGGTTCGATCCCCGGGTCGGGCAAAGTGATATTGGGTTTTTCTACTCAGTATTCAGCCCGGAGTCTGGAATTTGTGCCCGATATGGCGATAGGCTCGCCCAGTATCACATCATGGGACGGAATACGCACGTCGAAAAGTGCATGCACTATTTGCACCTCTGCCTACCCCTTGGGGGATAAAAGGCGTGAGTATGCGTATATTTATCCTATTTTGAGTGTTGTGTGTTTAATTTGTCATTCGTACGTGAGAGGCCGCCTGGGTAGGAGGTACCAATGCAATGTCTATTTCTACAGCCAAGCAGCAGTGTGCTTGCACTGTTGTGTTCCGGTTTGAAGGACATTGTAGCCAGGGTAATTACTAGGCATTATGAAACTTAACATCTTATTTCTCAGGGTGACGAGTGCAGTGAACTGCCGCAGTACTTACAATAATAAAAAAAATATGAATCAGGATATTATATATGGCAATAAAAAAAAATATATGTTTTTTGCTCCGCGTGCGTGACTCTTATTTTAATGATGAAATGATATTTTTTTTCCCCCGATGCGTTAAGGCGGCTAATTTTGGGTCCGCCCCGGGTGGCAAAAAGGTCCACGATTGACGCTACGCCACTGACTCTCGTATGATAAACTTCTTAATACATATAGCTAGCATATACAAGTAGCCAAGTTGTACATACTATGAAAGACAAATATGTAGTTATTTTTCTTTCTTAATATCACTTAAAGTTCACAAATCGACGCTAAAAGTTGCTGATTTTCCTCAAACCAACGACTCGCCTGAGCAGCATTATAATCGAAACGATTGATTGTTCTCTGGGCAGTCCCGAGATGTACAATAGTTTTTTTGTAAAATCCCTTTTCCTAGTACGTGATATCTTCGTGAATTGAATTCATAATGTTTTCACAAACATTTGCATACAAGTATAATATAATCGCATATACAGGGTGTCCTGTAAATAATGGATTATACGTAAGGGGCTGATTCTATAGCTCATTATCTAAAACTAATTTGGTTATTATTTTTGAAACCCTAAGATTTATATTTTCTGGGTGCAGATAAAACAGAGTTTATCAGTAGCCTTTCTTTGATTACTACAGCGAAGCAATTTCGCCAACGAATTAACGAAGCCGTAATGTGGACCAACAATAAAAACTTTGGTCAACGTTTAAGGGCTTCTTTTACACGAAAATGCAAGGCAGGAAATTCTTCTGTGAACTCACCATAGAAATTGGTTGATTTTTTTTTACTTCTTTGGTAATCTGCAATCAGTCATAAACTATGAGCAGATATGTTCTTTCCTCATTTCTCATGTACCAGAGAGCCCTCCAATGAGGGAACAACTCTGAATGAAGTTAAGCACCTAGCCTTTGGATGTCTTTGCGTTTCAGGCGCTTGTGGTAGCTGATTTGGTGCAGCTTAGTTGCCAGGTCGTTAGGATGATCTGCGAGTCGACCGTTGTACTTTAACGAGGATATCTTTATCTCCTCCTTGACTGTGGTGAAAAATAATGCAGTTATTCATATTTGAAATGTTGTGAGCAAAAGTGGGGGCGTGGAGGGGTTATCGCGCCATATTTTACTAACGAATGCAGGATTATAGCCGGTGACACATTATGATTCACGTTCTGGTATTTGACAACTACCCCTTCCACCAAATTTCAAAGTTTTATAACTCATTTATTATAGCGTGGATTTTGTAATATTTTTTTTTCCGTTAGATTTTGGATAACATACGTTTATGATAAATTTATTAAAATACCTATTATATCACGCCATTTCCCTTTTCAGAGGTAGGTAGAAGCGTAATTACAACCACATTTCTTTAGCTATGTTAACTCAAAGTTTTCAAAGTATTGTGGGCATGAACAATCACAAAACTGTCCGCGAAATATTTTTAAAATGTCTCGCTACGCGTTCTTCAGAATTTTAATCGGTTTTCTTGAGAATTATTGGCGTGGGATTTCAATTTGAATGCACTTTTGATTTGGTTTTTTTGAAGTGAAAACTTCTTTAGCGGCGTTGAGCACTTTTGGGATGGGTATAAAATGTTAAACTCGCGTCAGGATCACGTGACCGATCGAAAATGCGTAGGAGGTTTTACCATCCCTTACTAATATGAACCTTAAATACAATGCGTAGAAGCTATAATTCTTGAAACGAGTGCATTTTTATTTATTAACGCCATTAAAACCATAACTAAATAATATGAACCTTAAATACAATGCGTAGAAGCTATAATTCTTAAATGACTACATTTTTATTTATTTCCCCAGCGTTGGCACGGCACGCGTACAAAAGAGCGTAACATTATTTTTTCAAATTTTGATTTATAAAGAAATAGTGAAATTGACATTTTTGTGTACGATAGCGCAATAAATAAATATTGTATTTACATCAATGATTTAACCACATAAATGCTAGTACTTTTATACTGATAAATAAAGCAATAATTCGTGCGAAATTATTCCCTAACTATTCCAAAATATTCAAAAATGTACAGCGTTAATGTTCAAGTTTTCAATTCTGCCGGCACTCCCGGAGTGCAGCCCGTTATTTTTTTTATTTTTTTATTTCATTGAATGACGAGACGAGCATGCCGGACGCAGCAACACCATTCAGCAACTTGAGTTACGAAGTACTGTGTGGCATTCCACTGCGCTCGTTATCCTGAGACATAAAATGTTAAGTCTCATTATGTCCAGTAGTTACACTGGTTGCAATGTCCTTAAAACCGAAACACTACAGTGCATGCACAGTGCTGCTTGGCGGTGGAAAGAGATATTAGAAAAAGGACCTTGACAGACAGACGGACAACAAAGTGATCCTATAAGGGTTCCTTTCGAGGTTCGGAATCCTAAAAAGCGGAAAAGAATGCAAACAATTGTTGATTTGTGTTCTATTATTATTCTATACCCCTTTATGTTTTATTTCTTTTCTTTCATAACATCGGGTTCTGATGTTTTATCATATGTATAAAAAGATAGATAGCACTTCACAAACAACTGTTACTCAACTACTTTACTGGTGTTAGGTCTCTCATATGTAAGAGTCCGTCTGGGTGGGTACCACCGCAATGTTTATTTCTACCGCCAAGCAGAAGTAAGCATGCACTTTTGAGTTTCGGTTTGAAGGACATTGTAGCCAGTGTAACTACTGGACATAGTGAGGCTTAACATCTTATGTCGCAGCATGACGAGTGCAATGGAATGCCACAGAGTACTTCGTAACTCAAGTTGCTGAATGGTGTTGCTACTGTTTATGGCTGGTCGTATCGCTTACCATCAGGCGAACGGCATGCTCGTCTCGTCATTCGATGTAATAAAAAAAAACAAAAGAAATGTTGACAATTAACTTTAAAACTTTGGTTAAAATTCTTCTACGTGGAAGAACTTTTACACAGACGAAGATGCGGGCAGAAGTTAGTATGATATATAGCATGTGTACATTGTGTGATGATAATTATAGGCGTTTATCTCAAAGTAAGCGTGCACGGGCGGCGGTTATTTAACCGCGCAAAAATTGCCCGTGCGCTCTTGTTCTTCTTCTTCAGCCTTTAGAAGTCCACTGCTGAACTTAGGCCACCCCCAAAGATTTCCAGACCAACCTGTCAGAAGCGGCCTGCATCCAGCGGGTTCTTGTTCTTATATATGTCTTATTATGGTTTTTTTTTATTTTATGTTGGAAATTTCCAATGTATATATATCTTTAAAATCGCCAATATTATGTTATCAGTTTAAATCGCAGGTTAATGATAAGGCCCAATACTTATATCGACATTACCTTATCGGCAATCATTAATAAATAGCAATGTAGTGTGTAGTAGCATAGTTGGGGTGAAACAGACTGCCGAAACGAAGATCGCAGGTTCAAAACCTGTGTTTTTAAAGTTCATGTGTATATGTAAAATACAACTCTGTGAAACGGTAGAGGAAAATATCGCAGGGAAATCAATAAACCAAAGAATACTGTGTTTCGACATTGTCAAGTCTAACTTCACACATACCACTCACGCCCTTGTCCCGTAAGCGTAGGCAGAGACTATTGAGCGACAAGTCTACCTATGTTTCAGTTAATCAATTTAAAACCCACAGGCACTGAAAATATGTGAGTTATGAAATTCCAAAGTGTTTTTAAGGTCCGCACTTTGTTCGTAAGAGCTCCTGCGTATTTAATAGGGTAGGTGACTACATTTTTTTAATACATTTATCAAAAATGTATGCCATCCAAAATCTAACGGAAAAATAATTTTCAAAATTGGCGCAATAATAAGTAATTTATAAAGCTTTGAAATTTGGTGGAAGGAGTAGTTGTCAAATAACAGTAATATTACACTGTGACGTCACCGAAAGACGTCGGCCATAACGCTGCGTGCGTGCGACCGAGATAGTGCGATATCCCCTCCACGTCCCAACTTTTGCTCACAACAATATTTCAAATATGAATAACTGCTTTATTTTTCAACCAATTTTGATGCTGATTTCACATAATAAATTATTTTCGTATTATTTTCTGTTACATATACAATCATTTACAAAATCAAACATAGGAAACTACTCTATTTAAGTGATAGAGAATGTCTATATGAACGGTATGCTCGTCTCGTCATTCAATGCAATAAAAAAAAAAAAATGTCTTCGGCATTTTATTCGCCAATATTTTGTTTTATAACTTCATCACCATCAGCTCCTTGAAGCCCACTGCTGAATAGGCCTCCCCTAAAGATTTTCAGAAGGACGAGGTATAAAGTGGGTTGCATCCAGTATATTTTTTTTATACTGTCATGGCAAAGCGACAAAGGAAACGAAAAGGGGTCCAGGTAGAGTGTTGACTGAGGAGCGATGATTATTTCTTAACTGTCGATACAATTATGCCGGCCTGTTTGAACCGACTGCCTCGGTGGCTTAGTTGTATTACGGTACGACTGCAGTGCTGAGGTCTCGGGTTCGACCCCCGGGTTGGGCAAAGTGATATTGGATTTTTCTACTCAGTATCAATCCGGAGTCTAGAATTTGTACTCGATATGGTGATAGGCTCGCCGATATCACATTATGGGACGGAGTACGCACGGCGAAAAGGTGCACTAGTTGCGCTTCTGTTTACCCTTTCGGGGATAAAAGGCGTGAGTGTGTGTGCTTGAACCGGATACACAGGCTGATCTGGTTTTTAACACCTCATGTACGGTGGTTCAAAATCACCACCAGCTAGTTCCTGCGACCTTTATGTAGTCTTTTGTCCACCTTGTAGGAGGACGTCCAACACTTCCCGAATTTATGAAATTTCCTCCTGTCTGATTATCAGGGACCCTAGGTGATTCATCATTATCAGCCACATCACATCCACTGCTGAACATAGTAATAATAAATAATAATAAAATAAAATTTATTCAGTAACCAAAACTTTCCTTATCTAATAATGAGGTTGAAGCCTTCTATTAAGTACAAGAATACTTGTGTCAGAAGACTTCGCTACTCCATAACAATAACATACTTAGTTTATCAATATCTTATATCAAAAGTGTATGTGTTTGTGTGTGTGGACTTGTCTGTGTGTGTTAGGCCTCCCCTAAAGATTTCTAGACGAACCTGTCGAACGGTCCAGGTGATTGCCGCCCCAAAAATCACTTCCTTAACAAGTCACGTATCCCCGAGTCACTAACAAATGATTCGAAACTTAAGGATGTTTACTTCGTGACGGAACGTCAGAAAATCACTGCACTGACGTAAACTGAATCTGCATCACGACTGGAATATTAAATCCTTGTTTGAAATAATGTTGTTGTGCATTTGATCTGTATTTTAAAACCAATGATCGGTATTTTTACCGTCTCTAACAGCATTTGAACTAATCTGAGGTTCCAGGCGGCAATTTTATTTATTAGGTAGCAGACTAATGATAATGTAACAATTTTAAGCGCGATATTGTAAGTCTCGTCCATATTTATTTTGTAGAAGCCTTTCCCGCTACAAAAATTCCTAAAACAGCGTACGACACCAGCGCCATCTATTTAAAAAATAAGATTAAAAAGAGACATTATTTCCCATGGGAGCAAATTACCGGTATAAAAAGTAGCCTATTGTTAATGGACATGATCTACCTGCGTGTCAAATTTCATCCAAATCTGTTCAATAGTTTCTGCGTTGACTTCTAACAAACATCCAAACATTTTCACAAACTTTCACATATACTTACTAATATATAAAGCTGAAGAGTTTGTTTGTTTGTTTGTTTGTTTGAACGCGCTAATCTCAGGAACTACTAGACCGATTTTGAAAATTCTTTCACTAATAGAAAGCTACATTACTCCTGAGTGCTATAGGCTACTTTTTATCCCGGAAAAACTTTTCCACGCGGGCGGAGCCGCGCGCAAATGCTAGTTTATGATATTACAGTAAGTTAAGTAGAAAGATGATTGACCCCCTTGATAATAAAGTAACAATATTTTTGATCAAGTTTTAGTCGCTAGACGGAGTAAAATAGAGATCCACGATTTCTGATTTATGAATGTAGGTGTTTTCTATGTTCATAAAGTTGTGATTGCTGAAAGAAGCGAGCAACTGGGCCGTAACCCCTCTTCTCCTTCACGAGGTTGACTGAGATATTTGTGGTCTAAATTAAATGGTCTAGTAGGTCTCTTGTGTGCAGGGATGCATCTAAGATCCACGTGGATAAGTAAAGTCCCTTCAATAAAATACAAAACTACTATTTGGCAGAAATAGACATTGCAATTAGTTCGACCCATGCTTGCGAGAAACCTACCGTCCAGTAAATATGCAAGAGCGATTTTTTTATTAAAAGCATGTTACCTTCTTAAGCCTCCTCTACACGTCGACAGATTCATCAACAGCGTCTGCTGACAAGTAGACGGGGAAATTTGCTCGTCTGTGGTGGGTATTTAATGTAGGAAAATGCGTCTGCCACCAATCCGTTTGTTGTCGGTTTTTGAGGCACGCAACAAAGGGTTTCAGCGCGAGCGCCCGGCGTCTGCCCACACGCCTGACGCATCAGTATTATCGGAGTTGCGAATGAGAGTGTACGCATGCTTCTCGCAGTTTTTTTCTCGTTTGTTACTCTCGTTCGCTGAAATGGCTAATATGGGCACTGACGAAACATTTAAAAGTCTTGAGTTGTATCAAGCAGAAAACCGCTCCGTTCGGTATCTATGTATTGCTAGCATCCACCACTTTCTTCTTTTCCATTTCGTTGCACACTCAAGTCGTTGTTAAAAGTACTAAACAAAGAAATAGCTGCGGCAGCTATGGTCTTATCCATTTTTTTATTGTTACCTCTTTGCGTGCGTGTTAACTCTGGCGAGAATTAACACAGACTGAACGATCAACAGACGTGTGGTCGGCTCGTGGTGATCCATCTGCTGATGCATCTGTTGACATCTGCGGACGCATCTGTCGACATGTAGATGAGGCTTTATGTTTAAAACCATAATTATTATTTGCGTCATAAGTTCTCGATATCTAAGTTTATATCTTAAAGCGATTATCGCAATTTCACAATAGATCTAGCAATGTACACAAACAAACAGGTTTCAAGTGCTGTAGTTTTCCAATATATGTAAATATAGATAATTGGTATTTTTCGAGTGTTTTAATTGAAATTCCATTGTGGCTTGCAAAATAATTATCTTTGTAAAAGATACTAGCTATGCTTGAGGTACTGTACCCGTAAAGATTTGATCGTGAGATGGGCGCAGCTTTCAACTGTGGGGGGTGAAGGCGGTTGGATTATGATCTGGGAGGTCAAAACGGTTTTTTTATACTTATAGATAGGACTCCTACTATACTCTACGGGACTCCTGCCTCCATACTTTTGTATAAAAGTATGGAAGCAGGGGGCCAGAGCTAAAAAACTGTACCAGGTGAATGAACTAGGTTGCCAAGTTCCAAATACTTTCCTAAAGTGACAATACATGTACTGACCAGACGTTTATAAGTGAAGGCCGTCGCATTGATATCAATGTATAAAATATCGACCTAAATATTGACTTGTTAGCGTAATTGTACAAGCATAAACTGTTAGATATTATCTCCTTTAATCGGTTCGTATGTCGTTCGACTCCCATTTGGGGCAATCCGTTCTGAGAAATGGAAAATCGATCCGCGTAGTTGTATTTAATAAAAATTATAATGAAGTGTTCAGACGACACGTGTAATTTTATTCTCAATTTAAAGATTTATTAATACAGTTATAGAATGCATTAAATATACAATTATATCGTATCTCACCTTTTCTTACTAATACCTTACATCTATACATATAAATAATCTATACATCTATACATATAAATAAAATTGGAGTGTCTGTTTGTAATATTGAAATAACCGTTTTTTACTACATGTATAGGAATATATGTAGGGTACATACACCAAAATATAATTTTTAACAATTTTTGTCTGTCTTTCTGTCTGTCTGTTTGTTCCGGCTAATCTCTGAAATGGCTGGACCGATTTTGACGGGACTTTTATTGGCAGGTAGCTGATGTAATAAGGAGTAACTTAGGCTACTCTTTATCCCGGGAAAATATAAAGCGGGACTTTTATCCCGGGAAAACTCATTCACGCGGGCGGAGCCGCGGGCAACAGCTAGTGATATTATAAAACAAAGTCACCCGCCGCATCTGCCTGCTGAACGCGATGAACTCAATAATTATCGAACGGATTTCAATGTTTGGAATGGAGATAGTTTGAGACCCTGGGAAGGTTTAAGGCTACTTTTTATATCGGAAAAATATGTAGCGGGAATTTTATTCCGGAAAAACTTCGTCACGCGAGCCACTTACTTTTGAGTCTGGATTCAAAAATACCCAAATATAACCTACAATAGAGTGTGATGCAGATTGCAAAGAGGTCTCGAGAATATTCCCAGTATACGCACCATTTTGACGGTTTAGTGGTGAAGGAAAACATCGTGAGGAAACCTACATACGTGAGAATTCTTCATAAGAATATTAGAGGTATGTGAAGTCGGCCAATCCGCACTAGGCCAGCGGGGTCGACTAAAGCACAAACCCTCTCAGTAGTAGAGGAGGTCCGTGCTCAGCAGTGCAGTATATAATACAGGGCTGGTTTATATTATGCGGCTCCGAAAACGAGACATGCGAAATTTTGAATACAAGGAAGTTCTCTGCGATGTAAAATCTTCACAAATTTCTGTTGGGCTAGTGTGGTAGATGGGTCGTAAACGAAGCCCATTAGGATTTAGCTTATCATTAAGTATACAAGTACATAACACTTTTTGATAACAGGCCGAATAGTGTTCATTTGCCCCTATTGCAAATTCTATTCCCTAACGGCCTTATTCATTAAAAGTTTAGAAACTTATTTTACTAATAGAATGTTTTGTCTTCTTCGAACGAATTGTGAATTGAGTTTGAAGGAAGAAGACAAAACCTTCTATAACTTAAATAGGTTTATAAACTGTTTATGAATAAGGTGTTAAATCTTTCAATACACGGACAACTCCATTGTACATCTGCGCCTGCGCATACGTCCCTGATTTCTAAGATAATTGTTCAGTTTAAGTGATTAGATTATAATCAATAAAGATACAAGACATTTTTGCAAGAGTCCTCATTACCTATTTAGCAAGGTCGATGTCCGTTATTGTATTGTTTTTAAGTATTGGTAGTGTTTTATTGTTGTTGACAGTTTTTGTCCAAGGTTTTGTATAATGATAACGTATTGGGCACGTACGTTAAAAGTGTAAAAATCTTAAATAAATGTGTTTTTTTTTGACAGTGGGCTTTTTAGGCAGCGGTAGGGTTATTTTTTTTTTATTATTGCAAATAAAAGGCATAATACAGAATACAATCAAAAGTAAATAATACAGACATTTTACTAACTATAATCTAGATTGAAATTCCTTAATTATATGCCCTAATTGAGCTTACTGCGGAAAATAAAATAGAAGTTATACTGACAATTCAGTAACAAAAGAGTACGCAGTGTTTGTTTATTACTCTTGATAACATTTTTTTTTTTTTTTGTTACGATATCATGTTTTTAATGCTACGTAAGAACTATTTTTGTTATGATGTTATATTATTTATATCGGTAAATATTAAGATTTTTTTATATAAATAAATGTTTAAAAGACCATGCAGCCTCTTGAATGCCACAACTGGCCATGCACCATGCAATACCATCTATAATTATTTTTAATTACAAAACATTGCCTCACTCTGACTGTGGAGCCCACTGCACAAGCTCACTCCACTTCCCTCAGGAAGACGTATCATATTTTGTCGGAGTGTGTGGGGAGTGGACCTAATATTTTAATTAGTAATAAAGGGGATTTTAATAGCGTATTGTCAGCTCCTACGTCAGAGGGGGCTAGGGTATGGGTAAAAAAATATTTTAACCGAGCTTTTGCCCGCGGCTCCGCCCGCATGAATGAGTTTTTCCGGGACGAAAAGTAGCCTATGCGTTAATCCAGGACATAATCTACCCGTGCGCTAAATTTCATCGAAATCCGTTCAGTAGTTTTTGCGTGAAAGAGTAACAAACATCCATACATCCAGACATACAAACTTTCGCGTTTATAATATTAGTAGGATAGTAGGTTGTATTCAGGCAAATGTGTAGACATATGGTAGAGTGGACGTATGGACCGACACAGTCGTAACATTCGACAAAGCTCCTTAAAGTAAAATTAAAAATACAAAAAAGAACCTTGTCTCGCACCCTCGATTCAATATGGCCACAACGGTCTGTCAATCATTTGTTTTTAAACAATTACTATGAAACTTACAGTTGCTTTAACTGTAATAATAATGAACCGTCGATCAGTTGACTGTTTAACTAAATTACTAAACTGATCAATTAGATTTAGTTGGTATCAGTCCGGAATGACGTCTATCCTAATATGGCAATAGGTTGGGCCCCTATTACATGGGACCTAACATAAAGCGGGCCGCCCCCGAGGCAATTCTTGTGCGCTGGGTCTTCACACCCAATGCACGCTCATGCGTGGGAGGACATTAGTCGCGGGCCGAGGCACACAGTCAGTGTGTATACCTTTTGGTTGTAAATCACATTGAGGCCTAAAAGGGCCCGCGAACATTTCCTGGCACCCTCTCTTTCCGCCCATCCTGGGAACCTTCCTCCCTTCCCCCCACCTTCCCTTCCATATTCCTCCTCCACTCCCCTCCCAGGCCCCTGCAGTCGTCAAGCCGGGGGACTCCAGTATCCCATTCGCAGGCTCCCCCCGGTGTTGACTGCAGGATCGCCTACCTAAAAAAAAAAACAAACATAAAGCGGGCCAAATTTGGGTGTGTTATATTTCTGCCTACACCTGAAAAGGGAACAAGGCGTGAAGTTATATATGTACTAATCAATTAACGGCTTACTATGTTTCGACACGTGCATATTAAATCACAAAGTAATATTTGTCTTTATAATTGACTATGACTTCTGCTCGCGTCTTCGCCCGCGTGAAAAAGTTTTTCCGGGATAAAAATATTTTCCCGGGATAAAAAGTAGCCTATGTGTTAATCCAGGACATGATCTACCCGTGTGCCAAATTTCATCGAAATCCGTTCAGTAGTTTTTGAGTTTATTCGTTACAAACATACTTACATACAAATCTTTCCTCTTTATTATATTAGTATAGATTTGTTATGTGAGAAATAAATGTTCAGATTTATGCAAGGTCTTGTCGTTTGTATATTGTATTATTTAATTCTATTAACATTAACTATTAATAATTATTAGTGGTGTTGTCATACTATTGAAGCATGTTGTTACTAAGACCGACCCTGACCGATGCCGAATTGCAGCCCCTCTCTGTACGAGGGGGTTAAAAGGCCCCCGAACTCTAAAGTACGCCCTTGGCGTCCACGACAGCGGGAGACCGACTACCTGAATTGTCGCTAAGCTTGGAGTCGCTCAATTGGAATAGTCGAGAGAGCAGCCCCCCACTGCTCTGTGACTCTAAGCTTCATTTAGTCCCTTAGGACAGGCAGGGGATACTGCAGAAATATTTAGATGCTCCCGAACCATAGGGCACGAGGCGCCGGTCAGTCGTCCACCCGACGCCTCCTATGTCTCTTCTGGCTGCGAGCGAGATCGTTCTGCTCACGACCACGCACAGCGCTCTCTTTTTTTCTCACTTTCTAGACTCTGGGCTGATACTGAGAAAAATATCACAATACTACCCGATCCGAGATTCGACCCCGATATCAGAGTGGATGTCGTTCCGCACGAGCAATACAACTACGCCACTGGGGCGGTCATATTAGATTAATTACGAAGCTCAGTTTATTTTTTGAATAATCACGATGAAAAGTTGACTGAAATAGTTGTAATTTTAGATACGGCCTCTTAAATTTTCGGATGGTGATGCAAGTCGAGCTTACATTTACTTACTGACTTGCTCGCACATTCAGATGTGAAAAAACACGTTATGATCACTTAAATTCACAACAGCATTGACTACTTGTACCATTAAAACAATTTCGTTGCATTCCATTCTCATAACGAACAGTAGTGAATGTAGTCACTTTAATAATTTTGAGAGGCTTTAAAGAATCAACAATGTATTATACAGGGGAAATTTTAGAGTACATTTACTTCTAGAAATATCTATGTATAAATGTAATTGCGTCATCTGATTGTGCAAAATGTATAAGTGGGTAAAAGCACTTGATAGACAAGGAAAATACATTGTTTTAAAGTATTTCTACGTATTTTCCGAGGTACGAAAATACACAAGATTTCATGTAGTATGGAAACTTTTGAGTACGCATACGCATACTCACGCCTTTTATTCCCGCAAGGGTAGGCAGAGGCGCAACTAGTGCACCCACTTTTCGCCGTGCGTATTCTGTCCCATGATGTGATAGGGGGCGAGCCTATCGCCATAACGGGCACAAATTCCAGACTCCAGGCTGATACTGAATAGAAAAATTCAATATCACTTGGCCCGACCCGGGGATCGAACCCGAGATCTCAGCATTGCAGTCGTACCGTAATACAACTACGTCACCGATGCAGTCTTTTGAGTACCTAAGAAATAATATTATTTTTAACCCGTTCACAAAAGGAGAGAGGTTATTCGTCGTAATTTTTTATATTATGTTTAGCTATAAATTTTTACCCCGTAGTCCGATTTTAATGATTACATTTGCGTTGGATTTCTTTTTTCTTTTTTTTTATTGCATTGAATGACAATGAGCATGCCGTTCGCCTGATGGTAAGCGATACGACCACCCATAAACAATAGCAACACCATCCAGCACCTTGAGTTACAAAGTACCTACTGTGTGGCATTACACTGCGCTCGTCATCCTGAGACATAAGATGTTAAGTCTCACTATGTTCTGTAGTTACACTGGCTACAATGTCCTTCAAGCCGAAACACAGCAGTGCGTGCACACTGCTGATTGGCGGTAGAAATAGACATTGCGGTGGTACCCACCCAGACGGACTCTTACATATGAGAGACCTACCACCAGTAAATAACCAGTAAATTTCTTGTAGCTTAGTTTTATTTTCATTTCATTGGTTTACGAGCTTAGACTTCGAAGGAATAAAAGGAAAAAAGGATCTTAATGATTCTTTTTTTTTCTGAGGTTATTTACAAAACTTATGATGCGTTTGCCCAGTTTCGTCTCTATGATTGGTCATGTAACTAACTAACCTATCTAATTTGTGAATGAGACGTGAATTTGTAAATTTTATAGCATAACTATAAACCTCAGTGGCTTTTTATGCATATAACATGTAGTTATTGTTTACAAAAGTCATAAACATATAAAAAAACGGAAAAGTGCGAGTTGGACTCGTACCGAGGGTTCCGACCAACTTGTAGGTAAGGAAGGTATCTAAGTATATAAGTTAAAAAGTCCGCCAAAATTAATTAATAAAATAATCGAATATTAAAGAATCGAATCGTTATTAAAGTGCATACTTACAGTTTTCAGATTTTTTGCTTTACAATGTCCTTCAAACCGGAATACAACAGTGCATACACACTGCTGCTTGACAGTAGAAATAAACATTGTAGTGGTATCTACGACCTACCCAGACGGCTCTGGCATGCGAGAGACCTACCCAGACGGCTCTCGCATGCGAGAGACCTACCAAAACTCATAAGGTTTTAATTTATGTCCTTAAAGAAAGCACCATGTACTTTTTGCCACGAACAAAAAATCACTTTCAATGCATTGATTTATAAAAAAAATACAAACGTACGAATTGAGAACCTCCTCCTTTTTTGGATGTCGGTTAAAAATACCCTAACTCAGTGTTTCAATGTAACTACTACATAGAAAGTGCAACACACTTACTATACCATTTTGTGTCAATATGAACGCACACATTAAATCATAAACGCTTGTCTATTTCACGCACACTACAACAGTTTTTATAAATGTGTGCATGGGCATTTGCTCTTATGCTTTGGCAGAAAGGAAAGACTATAAGTCGCGTCCTTTATAGAATATTGTCTAAGGGTTTACTAGACGAGAACACTTTCTCCGTCGCCATTTCTGTTCTCTAACTATAAACAGAAGCTTCAAGCTTAATAGACACCTCCAACTGCTTCTTATCGTACAATAGTCCTTATATCTAATAAATTTGTAATCGATTCGATTATCTGTAATCTTGTTAGAAAGGTAAACGTCTAGAATTTTGTTTTTTTTTTATATTTTACTTGTTTTTTTACTTGATAACGTTGAATTCAGAAGTTGAATCATTTTCCTTATAAAGCGGACATATTTTCGTGTATTTGATAATTTGCAATGGAATAATAAAGTGTAACCTTTTTTTGATTGATAATATCTTATGACTTGACAAAGTTATAATCGTTGATTAACTTTTATTCCAGTGAACAAAGGGACGATTATGTTGCTTGCTTCATACTAAGCGCTAGGTGTTTCTCACGGCTTCGCACGCGTGGTAGTACTTTAGCGGTATAAAAAAGCTATTCCGTTATTTTCCGGGGTAAAAGTAGCCTATAGGGATACAAGACATAGCTTATGTGCGTGCAAAATTTCCGAACATTTCCACAATCTTTCGCATTTATAATATTCAGAACTTACAAATACAAAAACATTTATTCACACAACACCATGACACAAACAATGTACAGAAATTATATAAAAAATATAAACACACACCAACACCAATACATATAAAAGAAATAACAATGAATTAAAACAACAAAAAAAAAACAAGAATTGCAAAAGTATTAGTGTATCGTCCCAACCGTCGTGGTGTGTGTGCGAAACGCACAAGCCGCGAACGAATCAAGGCACTGGTCTTCCATGGGCCCTTCGCAACTGCACTGTGCTAGTCATGCCGGGAACTTTACATACATGATCTTGACTGCAACTTTTGCTGTTTATAATCGCGTCGCTATCAGACGAGGGACTTGCTCGTCTCATCCCTTCTTTGCATAAACAGTTTACCATGCGTACGGCAAATTAAATACAAAACTACATAAATAAAAAACATAACTTTCCATAAAAACCCCATCCGAATATAAGTAGTTTTTGAGCACACACACGGCTCAAATACAGAGCCTTCTTTTTTGAAGTCGGTTAAAATGTGTGAATCAAATGCCTTGTCTAAAAAACCAATTGTAGAAATGAAAACGTATTCTACTATGACAATTGAGTTACAAGAGTGGGTGGATCGGCGTTTACGCTCCAATTTATGTGTCATATGGAAACTGGGGAGACATCTGCGTGTGGATTAACCACTTGGGAAGTCCTATGTTGAGATTAGGACGGATTTTTTTCCCTGGGTATATTATAATGTCTGGAAGAATTCGCCGATAGCAATATGACCGGTTTGTATTTTTTGTCTATAATAATATAATAATAATACCAGCCCTGTATTATATACTGCCCACTGCTGAGCACGGGCCTCCTCTACTACCGAGAGGGGTTAGGCCTTAGTCCACCACGCTGGCCTAGTGCGGATTGGCAGACTTCACATACCCTCGAAATTCCTATCGAGAATTCTCAGGTATGTAGGTTTCCTCACGATGTTTTCCTTCACCGTTAAAGCGAACGATAATTGATACACAATACACACATAACTTCGAAAAGTCAGAGGTGTGTGCCTTGGGTTTCGAACCTCCGGACATTGTCTTGGCAGACCGTTCCATTCCCAACTAGGCTATCGTCCACGTATCGTTTTTTGTCTAACCTAGTCTTAATTGTATTTTTTTTTATTATCTACAATAGAGACTAAGTTTACTTTTTATCCCTGTAATTTGCTCCCATGGACAATAATGGACTTATTTCATCTGTTTTTCTTTTAATATATGGCGCTAGTGTTTTAGGACTTTAGTAGCGGGAAAGGCTTTTCATGCGGGCGAAGCTGCGAGAATCACTTAATCTTTATGGAGCACCATAGTCGTCAGCATGCGACAAATCTACTTAAATCCTACTATAATATTATAAACGCGAAATTTTGTATGTATGGATGTATGGATGTTTGTTACTCTTTCACGCAACAACTACTAAACGGATTTCGATGAAATTTGGCACACGGGTAGATTATGTCCTGGATTAACACAGAGGCTACTTTTTATCCCGGGAAAATATAAAGCGGGACTTTTATCCCGGGAAAACTCATTCACGCGGGCGGAGCCGCGGGCAAAAGCTCGTCAGGAATAAAAAAATGGTATTGCTTACATCAGGCGAATGGCTTGCTCGTTCTGCCATTTATTTTTATAACAAGAATCTATTTTATAATCTGAATCATGCCTTTGTGTACTCTTTTCTCCCACGAATATTGAAATGCGAATATGTGAATTCCCTTACAATCACGCGGTAACGACTGACTGGTTTTCTCCCTTGCTGGTCATCGCTTCGATGTAGAAAGTGGGCGATTAATCAAATTAAGTGTAGGTAGACGTTAATGTGTAGATGCTATTACCGTGTCTAACATTATTATTGTTTGCATGTTTGTTAGGAGTAAACTCAGTATTCAGTAACCGTTGAATTTGGATGAAAGGAGATTTTTGTATGGGTGCTGGGCCTCAAAATCTAGCCAGGCTCAAACTTTATCTAATATATTTAAACTAGCAATTCTTGTATATATATAATTGACTCTCGGAAACGGCTCCAATGATATTCATGAAAAATAGTATGCAGGGGTTTTCGGGGGCGATAAATCGATCTAGCTAGGATTCATTTTTAGAAAATGTCATTAAATCCGCGTTTTGAGTAATTAAACTTAAGTGAAAAATATTATATTAGATGGCGTTGTTGAGCACATTAACTGAAAACTTCCTGACATCTAATTGGGAGCGACTAGCTGCTTTAACGCCATAACAGTACATGGTTTTTTTTCTTTTCTTTGTGGTTAGCCAATGTCAGGTAGATGGTGTTGTTAAGCAACACTAAGCCAATGAGTGTTTGGTTTGAGGTTAGAGTATGTAATTCATATTTAAATATAATATCTAGCCCCCCGAGGCAATTCTTGTGCGCTGAGTCACACCCAATGCACGCCCATGCGCGGAGGGACATTAGTCGCGGGCCGAGGCACACAGTCAGTGTGTATACCTCTTGGTTGTTAATCACATTGAGGCCTAAAAGGGCCCGCGAACATTTCCTGGCATCCCTTTCCTTTCCACCCATCTTGAGAACCTTTCTCCATTCCCCCACTTTTCCTTCCATCATCCTTTTCCACTTCCTTCCCAGGCCCCTGCAGTCGTCAAGCCGGGGGACTCCAGTATCCCATTCGCAGGTTTCCCTCGGTGTTGACTGCAGAATCGCCTACCGAAAAAAAATATATAAAATCTAAAAAACACAATTTATCAAGTTATCCAGGTACTGGATATTAAAGGGCAAAAGTATGGAATATGGATCTTGGATTCATTAAAAAAATATTTCTAGACCCCTCCATTTATAACTAACTTTTTTAAAACGTTCATATTAAGTGTAGTTTTTAAGATAAATAAAATTACATAGATCTCAATATCGGACTTTAAAATTATACGATTTATTGCAAAGGCATAGTTTTTGAGAGTATTAACCAAATATATAAAAAGTGTCTTGGTTAGAATTTTAAGTTTTTGGACATGTCCTTTGGCATGCGGGTAGACGTGGTAATTTGCTCCTGTGGGATTTTTTTAATATTCGTCGGATTTTTAAGTAGATGGCGCTGATGTACAGATTCGCTATGGCTACAGTGATTTTGTAGCGGGTAAGGTATTTTCATGGCCGAAGCCACGAACTACACCTAGTATGTGAGTTGCATGTATGTCTTCAATGGTTTATCGCAGTACTTCCCAAACTATGGGTCGCGACCCACTAGTGAGTCGCAAGGGAATATTGGGTGGGCCCTGAAAAATAGAACAATATATCAACCGACCGACACAACAGCTGGGTGGCGAATGATAGACGAGAAAAGAAACAAAATTCTCGAAAAAGGTATTAAAAGTTACTTCATGACAGCCAAGAGGTGGGTCCAGAATTTGGAAAGTTTTGTTAGGTGGGTCGCGGCTCATTCAACTTTGGGAACCACTGGTTTATCGTGTTTATGCCTATTATTACTGCTTTCATAAGGAAAACTCGAAATAATCTCGGATATGGCCTACCAACGTTTCCTAATTTTAAGAAACAAGTCTGTTTTTAGGGTTCCGTACCTCAAAAGGAACCCTTATAGGATCACTTTGTTGTCCGTTTATCTGCCTGTCTGTGAAGACCCTTTTTCTTAGGAACGCGTAGAGTTATCAAATTGAAATATCAAATACTCTGCTCTACGGTCTCTTTCAGCTGTAAAAAATCAAACTTGTAAGTCAACGCGATCAAAAGATTTGACCGTTTATGTCACACTAGCATTGCGCGCGGCTCCGCCCGCGTGCAAAAGTTTTTCCGGGATAAAAAGTAGCCTATAGCACTCAGGAGTAATGTAGCTTCCTATTAGTGAAAGATTTTTTTTAAATCGGTCCAGTAGTTCCTGAGATTAGCGCGTTCAAACAAACAAACTCTTCACACACACACACACACACACACACTCACGCCCTTTATGCCCGAAGGGGTAGGCAGAGGCGCAACAAGTGCACCCACTTTTCGCCGTGCGTATTCCGTCCCATGATGTGATAGGGGGCGAGTCTATCGCCATATCGGGCACAAATACCCGACTCCGGGCTGATACTGAATTTAAAACCCAATATCACTTTGCCCGACCCAGGAATCGAACCCGAGACCTCAGCATTGCAGTCGTAATACAACTACGCCACCGAGGCAGTCAACAAACTCTTCAGCTTTATATAATAGTATAGATGTCACATATTTTACGTTTTCGCTAGGATTTCAGATGGATCATGGATTATGATTCATAAAGATAAAACCGTAGGTAGGTATAAGTGGAAGACAGGAAGTGTGCGCGAACTTATTAAATTGATCTTAATCATGACTGAAGTTGTAGAGCTGAATTGTTTTAAATTATACAGGAAAAGTTATAATTCCCACTACAAAAAAACCATTGTTTTGATGAGTAATGAGTTGTGAAATGGAACTTTCTTAATCGCTTTAAGAATTGGGCTAGTCACGGTTTTTTTCATCCTGCATTTTTTGGTGGTAAATGGCTTTATAATTATGTATTTCGTGTTTCTTTTTTAATATTTATTTGACATTCAAAAGTAGGAAACTCAAAATCTTAACATTGCATATAACAGCTATACCTAAGCGAGAAATAACAGTTAAAAGAGATAGACTCGAAGGAATCGTTAAATTACCAATACAATAAGTACCTATGTGTCCAGGCAGATCATGCATTAACCATTTTTCACTTCGTCTAGGCATTTTATAGAATGACTGGGGTGTCCAAGCAAAGCGCGAATTAAACATTTTATATTTATTTTATTTATTATTTATTTAATTTACATAACTTAATAATTCATATTCTAGATGATGCAATCATAAATTCAATTGAATTTTACCGTGCCTCATTATCATCGACAATATGAATACTTAGTATAATTAGTCTTATACAATATTGTGACCGTTTAGGGTAGATTATAAATATGTGTATGACTAATTGGAACATCGGTGACTGAGCTGTCCGTCGAAACAACAAACTGGCGGTAGAAGCCCTCGTTTACAAGGCAATAATACAGGTTGTTCCCGAGATATTAATTATATGTACTTATATATTTTTTTATTTTATTTTTAAGCATTGCACGTACGTAATTGTTGAATGTATTTTTTCTTATATGTTGAATGTATTCTTTGTCTAGGCATTGTGTAGAATGAATGGGGTGTCCAGACAAAGCATGCAATTACCATTTTATACTTTGTCTAGACATTGTTTAGAATGATTGGGGTGTCCAGGCAAAGCTTGAAATAACCATTTTACACTTTGTCTAGGCATTGTGTAGAATGACAGGCGTGTCCAGGCAAAGCATGACAAAACCATTATTTACTTTATCTAGTCATTGTATAGGCGCTCCCAGACAGCAGTTATAATAACGTTATAAAACATTGGGTAGCACGATAACATTTTATAACAGTGTGTAACATTTTGATACAATATGTAAAGAATTTTGTGTTATAAGCGTTCCCACACTGATTGAACTCGTTGCATAACATCGTATAACATTATTTGTATAACGTTTTGTTAAATGAAGTTGTATAACATCACTAACAATTTATAACTTTTGTTACAGTTTGTTAAAAAAAGTTATACAACAAATGTTACGCAACATTCTCTAACGTTATATAACTGCTGTGTGGGAGCACCTTTATGAATGCAAACCTCCTCCCCGCGCCCTTCCGTTCACGTCCCTATGTTGATCGGATGATGTTATACAACAAAAGTTATAATTTGTTATATCGTGTTGTATAACATTTTGTTAAGTGAAGTTGTATTTTTTTTATGGCATTAAATGACGAGACGAGCATGCCGTTCACCTGATGGTAAGCGATACGACCACCCATAAACAGTAGCAACGCCATCCAGCACCTTGAGTTACAAAGTACTGTGTGGCATTCCACTGCGCTCGTCATCCTGAGACATAAGATGTTAAGTCTCACTATGCCCCGTAGTTACACTGGCTACAATGTCCAAATCGAAACACAACAGTCCATTCACACTGCTGCTTGGCGGTAGAAATAGACATTGCGGTGGTACCCACCCAGACGGACTCTTACATATTAGAGACCTACTACCAGTAAACATCACTATCAACTTACAACATTTGTTAAAAAAAGTTAGACAAAAAATGTACGCAACATTCTCTAATGTTATATAACTGCTGTGTGGGAGCAACTTTACAGCTGTCCATAATCGGTACCAACATCAACAAAACTTTGAATTTCAAAGCATGATACTGAGCTGCGCATATTTTCTGAATGATGGACTGTGCTACACTTACACCAGCTACTATATATTTTTTATCCATGCTCGGTAAATGATAATCGAAATGGGATTTAGATAGAGTGCCGACTGACGATAGATGATTATCCCTTGCCAGTTGACACAATTATGCCGGCTTGTGTGAACCGGGTATACACAGGCTGACCTCAGAACGCGACTCACGTTTGCCTTTATATCGGGTTTTAACACCTTCTGTACAGTGGTCGCTATCTAGTCGGAAACAAGATATGCTATCACCAGCAAATCAGAAATTCTACTTCAGTACAACAGTGCTGCTTACCCGCATAATTGGTCATTGACGTATACTATCATCTACTAATCACCGAATAATATATCCATATCTAGTTGACGCATTTCGACTTCCGTTCATGCTATAAGCCCTCGACATTGATTGAGACAAATCGATTGATAACGTGTTTTGTAAAAAATACCTGTAATGTCACTGATAAGCTCGCAATTTTTTCTTAAGGTGCTCCCACACAGCAGTTATATAACGTTAGAGAACGTTGCTTAACTTTTGTTGTGTAACTTTTTTTAACAAATTGTAACAAAAGTTATAAATTGTTAGTGATGTTATATAACTTCATTTAACAAAATATTATACAACTAATTACAACACGATATAACAAATTATAACTTTTGTTGTATAACATCATCCGATCGACACAGGGACGTGAGCGGAAGGGCGCGGGGAGGAGGATTGCAGTATGCCTACTCTGTCACGTACACAGCCCTAGTCAGTTCATTCGATGTAGTGGCGAAGCATTGTCAGCACTACCAGCTTCCTCGAAAGGCAGACCCAAACTGACGGTTACAGATTGTTATACGATGTTATACAACGAGTTGAACCAGTGTGGGAGCGCTTATAACATATAATATTCTTGCATATTGTAGCAAAATTTTACACACTGTTATAAAATGTTATCGTGCTACACAATGTTTTATAACATTACATAACTGCTGTGTGGGAGCACCTTTAGAACCTCTAACGCTTTGTTCAAAGTAAGCGAATTGCGCGCGGCGGAATATCAAACGTAGTAACCGCCTTTTGCGTTCACGCTTGCGTCATGCGTGTACCGTACGAGGGGTAAAACCAGAACCCACGTATGTGTATCGCGTTCCGGGATCAGCCTGTGTTTATCCGGTTTCGAAATGGCCGGTATCTTTGTATTAAATGGCGAAGGATAATCATCTGTCGTCAATCGATGTTATCTTTGCATGCCGTTCCACTTACCTTTAGTTCTATCAATATCAATTTCCCGTGCCCTTTTATGCCTCATTTTGAATCCTGGCGAATAGTTCGCCGAATAAATATGACTATGAATTATGAGTAACGAATTCACCCGAAAACGTTGTTTACATACGCGCATTCGTGACTATTCGTCTGTTCTTGGTAAGTATCTAAATCAGGGGTTAAAAAGAAATAGTAAAGTGTGGCGGGTGACAAATTAAATGGAGATGCGTATTTAGTTTTCAAACGATATTATCCGCTCGTTGCTGTCTAATTTATTGGGCGTTTTAACCTCTGGATAAACGTCTAATGGCTTCAAGAGACGACGCCCTATTCGCGTACGCGCTTCGTCTACCACGCCGCATTAGCCACTGCGCGTTAACTGTGGCCGAGGCCTTATAAGCCCACCCTGACTAGTGCTTACGTTTTTGGTATGCACTGAATTTTCTAGAAGTTTATTGAGTTTCTGCTAGGTTGAATTGTAGTGTTATTTTCGGTTCGAATGGGCAATTAAAATTTTTGTGCGTTTTAATATTAGAAAAAATGAGTTGAATCCCCAAGCATTGGACTTTGTGTTCACCTCGAAAGGCTTAGGCTGTTATAATGGAATTGATTTATATTCGTATACTCAGCAAAGTATGATTACTTGACTATTTTCACTGGGTATCCTTTAAATAGCTTTGACTTTGTTATGTTAATTTTGTTGTATCGTCTCAGTGTCACTCAATTTGTTAAGTTCTAATCTGGATTATTTCACCTGCAATTTCGGCACCAAACCGAGCATAACATTCTATAAGCGTCTATAATTTGAAAGGGGATTCCCAGCGTTCGCTTTTCGAATTCCAATATTCAAATTCAGGTTATGATATTCTAAAAATGGGATTTGGGAACTCCCTATTCATTCCGCGGGTTAGTTGCTTTACTACCTACATCTTGTTTCATACAATTATTGCGGTTTTGGAATAGCGGTATTGTTGATCTAATCACGACTTATTGCGTCATGTGCACTTTTTATAGTGCCAAGACTATGGGAAATGAGTAATGTAATCCTGTAGACACCTAGCCCGGCAAACGAGTAACAAGCACTAAGGATGGTATTAATAAATCAATCGAAAATCGTTTGAGTAAAATCTCAAGCAGACATTTACGACCGTATTCATAAACAGTTGATAAATCTATTTTACTTATAGAATGTTTTGACTTTTTCGAACGAATTTTGAATTGAGTTTGAATAAAGAAGGCAAAACATTCTATAAATGCCCGCATTACTAGGGCCCTAACACTCGCCACGTAACTCTTGTAACTAGGAATCTAAAGAAGCTTTTGGTAAGAAGGAGGTCTTTTTATTTGTGACACGATAAGTGACTTCACCGCACCTGTTGGTAAGCGCAATGCCGTCCAGACAGAGTATCGAATGGCAGCAGATGGTTATCTCATGCCATTCGACACAATCATGCCGGCCTACTGAGCTGCTTCTTCACGCTATGACAGAAGGACCCAGCATTATAGGAATGAAAATTGGAAATGCTTTACCGAAATTAATGAAATAAGAATTGGTATATAATGTAATGGGTGGTTTATTGGCTCGTGACGTAAGAGAGAGGTCAATTTTATGCCGTTTCAATATGGAGTATTAAATTGATTTAACTGACTGACCAGACGAGCAAGCCGATCGGCTGATGTTATGCAACCGTAAATACATTGGTCAAACTATATGGCACAGTACAGAGCTCGTCACCCCGAAAGTAGTCGCTCAAATCTCATAATGACTAGTAACTTATAATGTGTAAATTTGGCCTACAGTGTACAAATACACACACACGCCTTTTATCCCAAAGAGGTAGGCAGAGGCGCAACTAATGCACCCACTTTTCGCCGTGCGTATTCCGTCCCATGATGTGATAGGGGGTGAGTCTATCGCCATATCGGGCACAAATTCCCGACTCCGGGCTGATACTAAATATAAAACCCAATATAACTATGCCCGACCCGGGAATCGAACCAAAGACCTGAGCATTGCAGTCTATATAAAAGTATACAAATACAATGTAGTCTATATAAAAAAAATCACACACTTTATCTTAACAACTCAATAATCCTCCACAGTGCACGTCTCGGTCATAACTGATAACAATAACGTCTCAGCAAAACCGGTTTGTTCTTCCGCGCCGCAAATAATGCGTCCGAAACTACAAATTCGCTTCGTAAAATTCACACGCATTGTTCAGAACGTTGACCGGGGACCGGTTCGGGGCATAGGAGCCACGAAACGCGATCTCTGCCGGATTCTGGAAAGTTCTTTGAGTTGAGATAGGTTGGGGTTACGAGATATATTGAGTTAATTTAGAGAAAAATTTATTTAAGATTTAGGTAAGTATTCGATCATTATTCGATATTATTTTGTTCCATATTTGATTTTTCTTGTTGTAAGAAATACTAGAAAGTTAGTGATAGCGCTAGGAATGAGAATAAATAATAAATAGCTTATTGATTTTATAATTCGAACTTAGTTCCTATAAAACAAGGATCTATTTGCGACCAATTATGCACAGACGGTTAATTTTAAATTTTATTTTATGTTTTCGTTTATTTTTGTCTAATTTCCGCCTTTTCTTTTTTTAATCATCTACACAGATTCCACACCCGCAAACAAAACTAACTTAAAGACATTTCATTACAATTTCTAATCTATTAATGCATCTAGGTCCAGATTAGCTGATTTGCATACCATCTACCTAAAAATTGATAACTTTTTTTGTGTAATCGGAAGAAAATAAAAAAACAAACATAAATTAATTATTTAATATTTTGCAGCAAATCCACCAATGCTCTTTGAATCCATACTTATATTAATGAGAAAGAATAAACTCTGTCTGTCTGTTACGCTATCATGGCTGAACCACTGAAACGATTTCAATGAAATTTGGTATGGAGATAGTTCGAGACCCTGGAAAGGGCATAGACTTTTTATCCGGTAAACATTTTTCATGCAAGCGGAGCCCTGAACAAAAACAAGTTTACTCTTACAGAATTATGCTGATGTATTCCGATTGATAAGGTTTTAGATTTGTTTATAGTTTTAATCATTATTGTCCATTTATAGTTTTATTAATGACAGGTAGGCTTTGGTATGAGGGATTGCTGATTCGAATCCTGATTAGAAATAATATATCGCACCTTTATACTGAAAACGACACAATTCAAAACAACCGAAAATTTAGTTATCATCATAAAATGACTTTAAACTGATCCCTATTTCATAAAAATATAATAAAAAAAAGGCCCGATATAACAGCTCGGTCCCGCTTGAATATGGCTGTGTTTGAACTATTGTTGTATTGAGAATGTCGTTTTAAGTCATTTTATGAAGATAACTCAATTTTCGATTTTATTGAACTGTGTCGTTTTCGTTGTAAAGGTGCGATATGTGATCTGTTGCTTTGGGTTGGTATATAGGCATAAAAGTGGTATGGATAAGACAAAAAACATTATAATATAAACACGGGTTCTATGTGTATTATACATATAATACTATGTATAATTTACATAGATAGAATTTCCATTTTTTATAAAAAATATAACTACTTAATACTTAACTGATAAAATTTTAAAACGTTTGTTTACATGTGTATTTCGCTCAAAATCACGTAAAACGAATAAATGAGTTTTTAAAGTATAGCTAAAGCAGTGTCAAGAAAAAACTTATTACCCACAGGTTTTTTTCTACTACTTTTTCGACTACTAAGCGAGGGTAATGATTTAACAACCTATAAAATAATTATTTATTATTATTATTGTATCTTTCCTGTGGAATATCACGGCACGAAGGCCGGTCCTTTTGGAAGGCTTGCGTGGGGATACAGATCCAACACGTAGAGGCCCCTTAAAGATACTTTAATATAGTTGGGATATGTACACCATGCAGGTACTATCTCTGTCTGCATTTATGGGAGAAATATAACCAAAGACAGCGCCTGCAAGGTGTAAGGACTATTGCAGAGTAGATGGGAATTAACTGGGTCTATGGATGGGATCTAGCTGGACTGGTTGCTGGGCTATTGATTGAGACAACGGGACGCCTGCCAAGTAAAATGTCTCAATCATTTGTATTCAAGGCAGACGGTGACTTGCCCCCCACTAGATGGGCATCCCAAAAGCGGCGCATGCCAAGGACGCAACATCGGTGTGGGTGTCGAGAGGTGTGCACCGATTTCACCATCGCGGGTCGCTAACGCGTCCCGGAGCGGGTTTCCTCGCTATTACGCAGCTTGAGCACTTCCACCCTGGAGCTCAGGTTTTAGCTCTTGCGATTTCCACCCCTAGCCGGCCAGTTAAGGCAAGCCAAGGGTCAGGGGGTCTCATTTAGCCCCCACGGAATCGGGGTACGCGGTGTCGCCACTCACCGTCGGCTCGCCACAAAGCCGCCCCTGCGGGCTTATTATTATTATTATTATTTAACACCCTATGTATGTATGTTCCACTTTAGCGTCGCTCCTAATGTGCCGATTTTGCCAAATGAAGTGTCTATCGATTTGTTTTTTTTTGTGCGATGTTCATAGATTACTATCTGTTGCTTGCAGCTTTGCCCGCGTGAACGAGTTTTTCCGGGATAAAATATAGCCTATATCCTTTCCAGGGTCTCAAACTATCTCCATACAAAATTGCATTGAAATCCATTCGTTACTTTTTAAGTTTATTGCGTTCAGATATACAGAGGCGGCGAGGGGGATTTTGTAGTATAATATGTAGTGATACTTATATTTTTCGATATTTTTATAGAGTTGGTATATTACTTAAAAATAATAACAATAATCCCTTCGTAGCCGATTTCGGCCACGGCGGCCAATCTCAACGGAGATCAGCCAGGTGCGCAGGAGATATTATAGTGCACAAGTGTGTGCGCAACACACAAGTGCACTCACTATTCCTTCACTCTCATAGTCCGGTGAGACGGCATTCCGACTAGAGGTCGTAAACCGGGATCCCGGATACCGAAAATACCGGGATACCGGACCAAAAAAAGGACTTATAAATACCGGTATTGATTTTACAACAACCGGGATTTTCGGTATTTTCGAAATTTGTTAAATTAAATTATGAATACATATATTCATACATAATATTGCCTCTGAATGCGTTAGACAGACTAAGGATTGCTACTTTGCACGATTTTGGCAGACTTCTTTGTTTTCATCTATATTTATGAATCTCCTCATGTATTCTTGCCACTTTAGGGTACTATCCATACTCGCCTTATATAAGTACTATCTAATTCGTCAGCCTTCCATCATCCATTCTCTCCAAATTACTAACCCACGACAACACACTTGTTTTTTATTTTAGTCATTACATCCCCTATGACTGCATACAGACACTACAGTACCTATTCCGCACTCCATCACCCACACATGCCTCTTAACGCTCGTATTTGCAGTGCTGTGACTTTCATGCTTCTTCTCCCACATTCAAGAATCGACAATAAATCTATCTGTCACTAGTACATTTTTGGGCACCTTCCGACTGTACATAAAGGTGTGTAATGCCCCATTAACCAGCAATCACTTGGCAATCAATGTCACTTTCATATTATACCATAAATCTTACTTCCTGTAACCTAACATGACATGGCACTCTGACATACTTTGGTCCATTGTCCTAAGGGCAGAGCCAAATAGGAAAAAAAATACTTTGGTCCCTTTTAAACACCTTCATTTTGGTTTATTTTCTCGTCCTTTGTCCCAAAATAACAATCCATTATCCAGAATCCAGTCTTCGATTCAGGTTTCCGGTCATCTTAAAAATGAGTTAAGCTGACCACAGTTCACGCCTTGTCATCCTATCATAGCCTTTTCTAAATGCTTCACCACACAGGGAACGGAGCTGGACGTAGCATTCACGTCGCGTTGTCTTGCCGTGCCAATTACTATGACCATGTATGAGAGACGCCACATAGTAACTGCCATGCTTAGCTGGGCGTGATGGTTCCTGCCAATACGCGTGCGGCAGGTTTGAACACGCTAAGCTGTGCACATCGCTTCCTTCCGCGAGATAACGCACTCACAGAGATTGGATTGTGGGTTGGGGGCATTTGGAGAATTCCACCACGGTATCCCCTGCCTCGTAAGGAAACCTACATACCTGAGAAGTTCTCTGAATTTTGAAGGTATGTGAAGTCCGCCAACCCGCACTAGGCCTAAAACCCTCTCAGTAGTAGAGGAGGCCCGTGCTCAGCAGTGGGCAGTATATAATACAGGGCTGATTGAATTGCATTGCATCCCCTGCGTATCGTAAAAGGCGACTAATATAGGCCACCGGGGGTCACAGGCGGGCGGCAAGGGTCTGTCCGTCTTTAGTTTTGTGTTTTTTAGCACATTGTTGCGATCCCTGTGATGGGCGGCAGCGTGGCAGGCGCACTAGGCGGCACCGCGCAGGGGCGGTTGCGGATGACAACTTAGACACTTCCGTCAGAGGAAGCTCGCAGCCTTCCCTTATGCGCCGAAGATGGCCACCACAGAGATTTGATTGGTATGCCGTGAGTTTTACATAGGTTAGGGACTCGGTCTGGCGGTCGCCCGATGGTTCCATCTCTCCGGGCGGTTCAACGTCGGGTCTTGAGGCCCGGTGAACCCAACATAGCCGCTCCTTGAAGGCTGGGCGGTAGTTATAAGTGACTTTCTTTGCGAAAACAAAAAAAAAATGAAGGATGCTATCGCTCGGCATGACTTCCAGCGGTCGACCATGGCAAACACCACGGCCGGCAGCATTTGTTCTGAGAGCGCTGAGTTATAGATTCCATGCTGGGCACTCCTCGAAAGTATGTTGGACCTCGCGACCATTACCACAATGATAGCATACGGCGGACTCTTCCTTTCTGACCCACCACAGGAACGAGCCGCTGTGGCCCGTCAGCATCTGTGTCAGACGGAATGTCGGTGTACCGTGGCCCCCGTCAAGCCAGCTTAAGAAGGCAGATTGCAACTCGCACTGACGCGACAGTCCTTAAGTCTGCACACTTGCTCTCAAGCCTGGTATGCCACTCCTCCACGCAGGTACTGGAGATGGAGACCAATTGGCCTGTAACCTCCCTCGGGGCCAGTCTCCGCCCGAGAGGGGATACTTCTTCACGCCAGAAGAATACTAACGAGAGATGTTTGGCATCCAATTCTCATGGCAGAGTACCGGCAAAGACACAGACCGCCTCGAGGGAGACTGTGCGATAATCACTGATGAGTCGCTGCGCTACCAAACGCTGCGTCTCACGCAGAAGAGCGTCGCATCGAGCAGTTAGGGATTCGGCCCAGACGGGACAACCGTATAGGGCCATGGACTGCACAACTTCAGCGTATAAACCTCGGCAAGGGTTACCGGGAACCAGTCTAACCATGCGTTCTTTCCTAAATACGTTTTAAACAAGCTTGTCGCTATTTAATTAGTAATTTAAATGTATATTAGCTACATGTTCTTCAAATCCCGGAAATACCGAAAATACCGGTATACCGGGATTCATCTGAGGTCAGTACCGAAAATACCGGTATTGAAAACTTGGTCCGGTATTGCGACCCCTAATTCCGACATGACCGGAGAGAGATCAGGCGCAGGACCAACGGCTTTACGTGCTTTCCGAGGCACGGGGGTATCACACCGCTAACTTCCTGATTCCGAGCTGCGACTGAGTAATTTTTAAGATGGAAAAACCCAGTCACAATGTTTTTGGCCCGACCCAGGATTCGAACCCAGGACCTCAGCGCGCAAATCGTACTTGTAACGCGTACTCAATACAACTACGCCACCGAGGCAGTCAACTCTTTTTTTTCACTTAAAAATATAATTAACCTTGGTAAGTAATTTTCGTGTCGCGTATCATGCTATGAATCCAACAATCATGGATTTCAAAGCAATTTAAGACTAGTAAAATATTAATAGTTCTTTTAATTATCGGCAAATAAATATACATCGTATACATTATGTTAAATTACCTAAACAATAAACATTAGTAATTAACGAAAGGCGACAAAATAATAACTAAAATACTATTAATTATCGTTTATTATTACATCTCTTAAACCTAGGTCGGACTACGCTAGTATTTTAGTAGCGTAGAGGGTAATTTAGTAACTAAACGTAGGGATACTAATCTAATCTCTGAAAAGGGCAGGTCAGGAGTACCTTTAACCGGCGAAAATGTATTAGAAGAACTATGAACGTGGAAAAGGCGAGAGGTGTGTCAAGATCGTAGCATGTGGCGCTCAATAGTCTGCCCACCCCTGTGGGATAAGGGCGTGAGTGTGTAATCTAATCGACTACATTTTCGGTGTGCATTTTTCTGTTCGATAACAGCCCGGACTCTGGGATTTATGACAAGTTGGGCGTAAAGCTAATTCACAAATGTTACTAAGCTAAGTACAGATACGATTCAACGTCAATATCTATCGTCCATCTTTATTAAATTCATTGAAGAACTGAAAAGATAGAAACAAAATTTTAATATGTATATTTTATTTTGATTTTGAATAATCTTAGTTGACAGGGTTCACAAACGCTGTAGGAGGCATAACACGCTTACTTTTCATAATTTGTTTGGTGATATAGGTAGAGCATCAAAATCTCGGAGTGAGCAGATGCTTAATAAAACATATAAGTTATATATATATATTCGTAATCACCGTTAAAAATTCTTTAATTTTGATACCACACTCGATGTATTTTGAAAACTTTTTATTCTGAGATTACTTTTTGCCGCCAAAAATCCTTAATTTTGTTTATTTTGATATACCTACCCATTGTCATTCTCACGACTAAGAACGAATCTATTGACACCACTCATGCACCACTCACATAAAAATACGACAAGCCGTTTAGGCTGCAGGGCTTGCCAAAGAAATATACAAACATACATACATACACTCGAAAAACATAACCCTCCTTCTTTCGCAGTCGGGTAAAAAGTGATCCTATAAGGGTGCCTTGTTTTTCTTTTCAGGTACGGAATCCTAAAAACACGGAATTCTCTCAGGCCAGCTCTCTTAGTGCTATACTGGTTTACATAATGATTTCTTATGTTCACGCGAATGTAAGATAAATAATAATACTAATATTATTATTACTCTAATGGTTTTTTACTTACAGTGCAAAACGGTTATAATATTGAAGAGAACTAATTCGGACGCTATATCCGATAGTCGTTATACACGGTTTTTCTGTTATGTATTTGCCGGGACGTTGCCATTCAGTCGTTATAACCGATGTCGCTATATCCGGTCTCTACTGTATGTTTTAAAAACATTGTTACAAAGAACACTAACACTAGTCGTAGTTAATCAAGGAGAAACCCGTGAGTGTCACACGTTACGTTTCGTAGGTCTACCCACATCCAATTATTGTTGGTTAAACGTGTTGTTCGGATTGTTTTGACGTAAATAATGCACTGGGTTTGATGTTCGGGTCGGGTTTTCACATGATGTTAGGACTTTCAATATACACACTCACTCACTCACGCCTTTTATCCTCGAAGGAGAAGGCAGAGGCGCAACTAGTGCACTCACTTTCCGCTGTGCGTATTCCGTCCCATGATGTGATTGGGGGCGAGCCTATCGCCATATCGGACACAAATTCCAGGCTCCGGGCTGATACTGAATAGAAAAAACCCAATATCACTTTGCCCGACCCGGGGATCGAACCCGAAACCTCAGCATTACAGTCGTACCGTAATACAACTATGCCACCGAGGCAATCAGACTTTAAATATGTTATAGGGTAAACTAAAATGCATGACTTTCAGTTTTTAATTATAAAATTTACTAACATTCAAACCATTTCTTTAGAAGTAACTAGCTGGCCCGGCAAACTTCGTATCGCTTCAGAATCAATGAATGTTGTTGTTGTTTATTCGTTTTTTATTAACTTTAAATGAATTATTTATTGTATTACTTTAAATGTTATAGTTTATATATTGTATTTAAGTATAATAATATATTAGATAAGTCTATTAATTTTAAATTGTAATGTATACACCCCCTTCTTCACTTCATATATCTCTCACAATCAGTGTAGGTTGTCTGGAAGAGATCGCTTTTTAGCGATAAGACCGCCTATTGTCGCACGATTCAGTTCTAAATCTATTTGTTATTTATTTAATTTTTGTATGATGTGGTGTGCAATAAAGTGTTTTCATTCATTCATTCATTCATTATCAAAATGAATTTAGCTCAACAAATATATAAAAATCAAAATTAAATAGTGGTATATTCATGCACAGAGACAGAGAGAAGCAGAGATTAAGCGGGTGAGCTACGTATCAAATAGCGGAACCTTGCCCTCCACCGCCTCCATCAAATCGAAGCCACAACTTATACTGTTAAAATAAGAAATCAAATTCTGTATTATCATTTGAAAAAAGACTGCCTCGGTGGCGTAGTTGTATTACGGTACGACTGCAAGGCTGAGGTCTCGGGTTCGATCCCCGGGTCGGGCAAAGTGATATTGGATTTTTCTATTCAGTATCAGCCCGGAGTCTGGAATTTGTGCCCGGTATGGCGATAGGCTCGCCCCCTATCACATCATGGGACGGAATACGCTTGGCGAAAAGTGGGTGCACTAGTTGCGCCTCTGCCTACCCCTTCGGGGATAAAAGGCGTGAGCATGCATTTGAAAAAAAAAACAGTATTCATTCCATACTTGAGCGTCGGCAACAGCTGATCATTGCGAACCCCTATTCTGCTCTAATACAGGCTTTGGAGTTCTCATTACCGAGACTTCAATGCTCTCACCAGGTGGCCCTCAGTCACATACGTTAATGACATCGCTGACCACAGCTTATTCCTCGGTACACGATTATAAGCCTTTACCAAATATACGAAGGCACAAAAGACATTTTGATTTGTCCAAATGTTTCTCCGCCATGCACCTTATGGAAAAGACTCGAACTTCTTGTTCTTCTATATCACGGCGTTGTAAATAACATTGGTAAACCAAACACACAGCTCAGAATACTTTTCTCCGTATACGAAAAATATCGATTGGATTAATCAAAGAGCATTTATAAAATACTATTGAACTCACCTCTTTGAAATCACTTTTCGTTTATGAATTTCAGAAAAAATCGTATGTAGAGATATAATTAAAACGAATTGAAATACAAAAACGGTCGAAAGCTGAATAAAATTGGTGAAAACTCAAAAAAGATGCTTATTAATCGCGTAACGGCTAAGCGCATCGGTATGCAATGAAAGGAGGTAATATGACATTATAATATACTCTTTGCGACCACCACAGAGACTGCGCAACTGAAGTAGCTGTCAAAGGATAAAACACACAACGCCATGTTAATATTTTTAAATTAAAATAAAATGTATGAAAAAAACAATTTTCTTCGTAATTGCCTTGATCGTGATTCACGGTTCACGATTCGTGAACTTTTCCATATTTCATAGTTATTCTGCTATTCGGAACGGATACAAATCGAAAAAATCAAAGAACATAATAATCGGTTCGGCCGTACTCGAGTTATAAATGGTGTAACTAACACAACTTTCTTTTATATACATTTATAGATTTAAGTGCAGGGGTGGTTGCGGACTGCAACTTAGACACTTCCGTCAGAGGAAGCCCGCAGCCGTCCCTAATGCGCCAAAGATGGCCACGGCGGAGTTTTAGTTGATATGCCGTGCGTGGGAAGGCACGTTGAACTCAACATAACCGCTCAGTCGCCCCCCACGAAGGGTGGGCGGTAATAGTAATTTACTTTCTCCGCGAAACCAACAGAAAAAATAAGTAGTAATTTAAGGATTAATAATTATGACTGAAAAATGGTTTTGGTGCTGGTAATCTATAGTAATAAGTCTAAAGTGTGAATACCATGCTAATGCTGGGTTAGTTTACCCTACTAGCTGTGGAGTCACAAACGAAGGTTAACTATAGTTAAAAAGACAAAATAAAAAAAGTAATTTATTGCCTTAAAATTAACAAATAATATTAGTGAAACACAGGAGGAAATGACTCAGCATGTGCTAACCGAAACTAGAGTTTAGATCAGCGCTGGTTTTCAGTCACCCCAAAAATACTAAAAATAAATAATCTCTCATCAGTCATTCTATCTCAAAGAGTTCTAAGATTATATATAGCGGACATTGGGAAAATTGTCATACAAAATTTTTGAGCCTGTTCGTAGTAACTCAATCTACCGTGAAATAATAAAATACCTATGTAAAATTCATTAGAACATACTTTGACATGGTCGTAATGCGTATATTGGCATATTTCATTCTAATATATTGTATTCTTTACAAACTTTAAGCATACCGAGACGTCTTCTTACACGGACATGTCAGATAAGACAGCGACTTATTACCAATTGGTAATAACTTTTGGACGATAAATTTGGTCCTGATGTCCTGTCTATAACTATACTGTTTAATGTCTTTGGTCTTCCTGGACCCCACTCCGCTTACCGTCAGGTATGTTGCGTCAGTATAAAAAAAACCCATTAGGGTTATCAAATACGTGACGGATATATGGCAGTGTTACGTATTTAATCGCTAATAAAGATCCCGGTTTTTATAGGTGATTCATAAGCATAGAAAATTTAAAAGATCTCGTACCGGCTCTAGAAAGTTTTAGAGTTGTGGTAGCCCTAGAGTAGATTAATAATTATTGTTTTGTGATTCATTCTAGCACATATTGCTATTCGATAAGATATCTGCTAGTTCCATTATACAGTTGTATTATAAATGCTATTTTTATAGTAAAAGGAGCTTCAAATGTTCTTGACAACCATAACTTACAAAAATATTTATCCTATTAAAATTATAAACGCGTAAGTTTGTAAGAATGGATGTATGTTTGTTACTCTTTCACGCAAAAACTACTAAAAGGATTTCGATGAAATTTGGCACACGGGTAGACCATGTCGTGGATTAACGCATAGGCTACTTTGTATCCCGGGAAAATATAAATCGGGACTTTTATCCCGGAAAGACTCATTCACGCGCGCGGAGGCATAAGCTAGAATTTAAATAATATGCTTATATTGTTACATTATCTGACACTTCATTATTACGCATCAATCATGTGAAATCATAAAGTATTAAATCGATTATTCGACTTAATTCCGATAGTGTGAAAAAGTCCAGCTCTACGTTTAAAAAAAACAAATCGATCCTCTGTATATTCTGGCTCGCTGTGCTGTACGGTAGCCGTGTGAGAATTTTAGCCGTCTTATCCTTATCAACCGAGTAGCCGACTTGATATTAAAGGGAAGGTGTGTTACCTGAGCAGACAGTGCGCCCGCAGCCGCGAAACGCAACGCACCTGCCATTTTGTCGGCCATCGCGCTACATGTGAACGAAAATGTAATTGCATTTTAAATTTCGAACAGACAACAAACTTTTTTTTCTTTTGTAATGTAATTAAAAATAGAACACTGGACGGTGTAAATAATTAATCGATGTAAATATTATAATATATTGTAAAGTGTTAAGTGTGTGTAAATATAATTTTTAATTCATAAAAATCCTGTGATATTATTATTAAGGACCAGTGGAAGTGCAATCGCAAGTGAGTATTTCTTTTTTTTTGCATGCCATTGTGGGGTGTTGACAAAAATCATAATAAATAAAAAAAAACTATTTTTTTGGGGCTTCTCAACATCAAACTTTTGTGTTTATTCAACGAAATCAAGTTTTTTTACGGCATGTTCGTTCTAATTGTTTTTGCTGCTTTGGAAGCGAACACACAAATTTGTTAAGGTCCATAGGAAAATCATTGAACTTGTGTTGTATTGTTTATGTGTTTTATTTTTAGAAGCACCTTTTAAGATTCTATTTTTATACAGTTTCGGCAAGTAATGTAATGGATTTAGAGATATTACTTTACAAAAAGTTTTTTAATTTAATTATGAATGTTTTTGTTGTTATAGTACCTACGTTAAAAAATAATAAAAAACATCTACTTACCGAAATTAAGACTTTTATCAAAGATTTTAAAGTATATTTTTGTATATTTAGTAAAAAAAAATTTACAATGAATAGATGCTTCTCAAGTATACTGAAAAAAAAAACATAAAGCGAATGTTTTTTTGTATTTTTTATGTTAGTTTCTATGCACAAACCGGAAAACGCATGTTCAATTAAAATATAATTACAGGGTATCATTAATAAAAGAAACATAATTAAAATAAACAGATGTAAGTTTTTATATAAGTATTTTCAAATATTGTTGATAATGGATTAAAACATAGGTCATTAACAATTTCATTAAATACTAGCATTCCGCTCGCGTGAAAAGTTTTCCCGGGATAAAAAGTATCCTATAGCACTCAGCAGTGGACACCTATTAGTGAAAGAATTTTCAAAATCGGTCCAGTAGTTTTTGAGTTTATCCATTACAAACAAACAAACAATCAAATCTTTCCTCTTTATAATATTAGTATAGATTGATATTGCTGGATTAATGGGAACAATAAACGATATGTCAAAGTTAATTTAACACCGTTATTTATTTAGAGCTTATAGAGATTTCAGTGATACGAAAATTGTTTTTTTTTTTTTTCAATAATACATATTAGGCAACGACATATCTCCTTGTCAGCCATTAAGTTAGACAAAAGAACCGAATCCGGAATTACAGGTTTCAAGGCTTGTTTTTGATAAGAATAATGATTAAGCATTTCAAAAGTATAGCAATCATAATGATGAATTCGCTCTATAAATGTAAGTTACGTTAGCAATTTCGTAATGCAACCTAGTTTGAGTATAAAATAATTTGTACTTATAGTTACTAATATTTATTGCCAGTTCCAATAATTGTTAATGAAATCCTAGTGTGGGAATGTGGTAATCCATCCCAAAAATTTTCAAGTTACGAAATAAAGTTTCATTGCGTCATAAAAATATAATTACAGCATTATTAAGTGTATTGCATATGCGTGCATGTATTCTATGCAATGTGCATGTTTTATAAATAGAACTTTATGGTATTGTACTAGAAATCTGTAAATATCTGTCACCGTATTGTGTAGTGCTGTTTGCTATTTCACCACGGCTGTTTGTTTTCGTCCACTGTGCGATATTATTCCACGTCCAACGGAAAAGGAAAAAAATATAAATAAAGTCGTTACAAGAAAAAGAACGATATTTAAATTCATATATTTGAAATTAGAATGTAGATAAATTTATATAAATCATTTTTATTACTTTAACTTTGTATAAGACAAAAAATGTTTAAAATAATATGACGTCAAAAACAACATATTTTTTATTGTCATTACTAACCTTTATTCATGTTTACTGTAAATTGACAGATATTTAGGCCCACGACATTTAGGCTGGTATGCCAATTCCGATCAGAGATAATCCGTTCAAATGATAGGCATTAAACACGATTTGAATTGCGTTTTGATAGAAAATTTATGAAGCGACAGGGTTGCCAATTTTTTTCCTAAAAAGGTAATATTTATGGTCATGCGATGAAAATTTATTACATTAAAAGCAGAATAAATAATATAAAAAAAATACATTGAGTTTACTAATGTACTTAATAAATGTAATATTGAAATATTAAGTCAATGAAGAAATACATGTGATGAGATACTAGTTATAATACATTTGAATGCTTTAGTAATTTATGAATGTTACTTTAAAATCGATGCAATAGTTATTTCTTTTTACAAATAAATAGTTTCTTCGGTAAAATTACCACCGCGCTTATAGCATTTACGAGAAAATTTAAATATGAAAAAAATAATAGTATGTAACCTATAACCATCTTACAATAAAGACCAACCGATAGACACCTCATTTGTCTAAATCGGCAATAGATGCGATGCTAGAGTTGAACACAAAATTGATACATACATAGAATGTTAAAATCATTACCATTCATCGCTTCGCCGTAGTCGTGTAACTAGTGGTAGGTCTCTCATATGTAAGATTCCGTCTTTGTGGGTACCACCGCAATGTCTATTTCTACCGCTAAGCAGCAGTGTGCATGCACTGTTGTGTTTCGGTTTGAAGGACATTGTAGCCACTAGCCAGTGTAACTATTGGACATAATGAGACTTAACATCTTATGTCTCAGGATGACGTGCGCAGTGGAATGCCACACAGTACTTTGTAACTCAAGGTGCTGTATGGTGTTGCTACTGTTTATGGGCGGTCGTATCGCTTACCATCAGGTGAACGGCATGCTCGTCTCGTCATTCAATGCCATAAAAAAAATGTTTTATGAAGCGTATTTTGATATCCCTAGTTGCACGCTGTGAAAACGTGCGTTGAACGCGTATTGTGTGTACGCGCTATAAATCTTTCTTCAAACTTTACTTGTAATAATAATTCAGTCTAGACTCTAGGCAGGGTGGAAAAAACCGGTCAAGCGCCAGACGGGCATGTGACGAGGGTTCCGTACACTGATATTCTTATCTTTTTACCCGACTACGGCGAATCAATGATGGTAATGATTTTAACACCCTGTGTATGTATGTATACATTTTATATACCATTCTAGCTTCGCTCCTATTCAGTCGCTTTTGACAAACGAGGTGTCTATAGATTGGTCTTTGTTGCGCGTTGGTTATAGGCTATATAGTTATCTATTATTTTTATTATAATTATAAGTAGTATATAAAAACCCACCTCAACGTTGTTTACATTTTAGTCTATTACCAATATTAAAACCAGAGTCCTTCTAGGCTGCAAATCGACTGACAGATCGTGAATATAGTCTAAATGACCGTTTTAAAAAATGCAAAACTTTAGAATATTCAACTCTATATACCTCAAACAAACTTGAACATTACAAATTATTAACTAATTTATAAAATTGTGTAACATGACAAACGTGAGAGCCATCCGTAAAATAATACAATTTATGTCGGAATCAGCTATTAAGTCGTTTACAAGCTATGCAAATTTGAACATTAATCACATCATTTTGATGATTTATTACGGAGAGCTTTAAATATCTTAACCGACATAAAAAAGGTTCTGTATTCGACCCGTTTGTATGTAACCTTTTACGTCTGCGATTTTGTTAAAAACTACTGATTCTTTTTGGATGGGGGGTTCTTTATATAAATGCCTATTTTTCAGCGAAGGTTTTGTTATAATGCCGAGACGAATGTGTTGCTCGTCCGTTAGTCTATAAAATAATAATTTTAGTAAGTACAGTTGAGTTACTAAGCTAAACAGTGCTTCATTCTTCTGATACAATGCGTGTTTAATGGCAGTAGAGATGATTTAACTAGGTAAAGCTTGCTAGAGTCCCGGTCTATGTCATAAAATATATATTATACATATTTTAGAAATAGATCGGGACCATTCATAATCCTAGCTAGTTGATGGCCTATTGTACCGGCACGCTATGATGGCCGCTTTGACAGATCTTACAATAGTGTGGTTTTTTTTTGTTGCTTTGAATGACGAGACGGGCATGCCGTCTCCTGATGGTAAGTGATACCACATACATAAAGAGTAGTAACACCATCCAGCAATTCGAGTTACAAAGTACTGTTTAGCATTCCACTACGCTCGTCATCCTGAGACATAAGATGTTAAGTCTCATTATGTCCAGTAATGAGACTTAACATCTTATGTTACGTACATCTTACGTACACTGGCTATAATATCCTTCAAACACAACACTGCTGCTTCGCGGTAGAAATAGACATTGCGGTGGTACCCACCCAGACGGACTCTTACATATGAGAGACCTACCACCAGTCGAAATCGCAATTCATTATCGAAAAAAATATAATAATAATAATAATACCTTCCTAGCCGATTTCGGCCACGGCGCCCAATCTCAACGGAGATCAGCCAGGTGCGCAGGAGATATTATAGTGCACAAGTGTGTGCGCAATACACAAGTGCACTCACTGTTCCTTCACTCTCATAGTCCGGTGAGACGGCAATCCGACATGACCGGAGAGAGATCAGGCGCAGGACCAACGGCTTTACGTGCTTTCCGAGGCACGGGGGTATCACACCGCCAACTTCCTGACTCCGAGCTGCGACTGAGTAATTTTTAAGATGGAAAAACCCAGTCACAATGTTTTTGGCTCGACCCAGGATTCGAACCCAGGACCTCAGCGCGCAAATCGTACTCGTAACACATACGCAATACAACTACGCCACCGAGGCAGTCAAAAAATATACTAGCCAGCGATCCTTTAAGTGACGATCGTATTAGATTCATTTTTAAATTTTCGAATTTCGAATAACGTATACGAATGCCGAGTTTTGTCGTAAAATTATACATTCCAATAAATTTTACTGCACGTCACTATTGACAATAAAGTACAGCAATTACTCCTTCAACGTAGTTATGAATTAATACGAAACTTGATGAGCGGATTAACGTCATAATAGCCATCATAGCGTGCCGGTACTATAGTTAATCACAGTAGGTACTTACTACCTAGACGAATGTCCACAGGATCAAAACCCAATGCACACATATCTCACTTTAAAAGTTCGTGTGTATTATCAATTTCTCATTCGCTTAACGTTGAAGGAAAACATAGTGAGGAAACCTACATACTTACCTAATTGTTCATAAGGATTCCGAAGGTATGTAAAGTTTTCCAGCCCACACTAGGTCGGTGTGATAGACTGAAGTCTAAACCTTCTGAATATTAGAGGAACAGGCCTATAGTTGGATAATATGTATCATATTTTCGAAATACTAGTTTAATTTAATATGAATGGTCACTACAAAAAACAAGGTCAGATGAGGTACGAGTCCGTTCATATTAAGACGTCATGTCTTAACAAGATGTTAATGTAGGCAAAGTCAATCCAGGAGTGATTACCCTATAATGAGTCACTCTTTATAGAACTATGAGACTGTACTATGAATATTGGCGGCCTTACGCGAGGTTCTGAGTGGCAGATCGGCAACGCATCTCTGTACCAGGCGGTGATCACTTACCATCAGGTGAACCGTATGCTCGTTTGCCCCTTATACCATAAAAAAAAAAAGATCTTTGCGAGGCTTCTTTGCTTTGTTCCCCTTATTAGTGAAGGAGCGAGGCCGCAAAAAAATTAATACCACCACGCCAACTTGATAGTATAACAATTGCAAGTTCATCTTTCGTGTAAAACTGACCCATTTTTTTCTTGACAAAAGTAGCGTTATTCGGAGAACTTTTTGTACCAACGAACTAGTACAGTTAGTTCGTTGGAATTTATTATACAACGGTCATTGTGAATGTAAATTTATTAATTAATTCACGGAATAGTGTTAAGAAATTGCGCAGGACATTACTTGTTGATTACATAATCTCGCAAAATGATATGGATAATAATAATGAGATAATGTTGGGAATTCTGAGTTCCTAGGCTTCGTTAGCATTAGTTTGGCCACTGCGTATTTTTTTAATAAATATAAGTAGAACTGTAACATATCGAGCTATGGTTCAAAGGTCAAATAATCAGTGAGGGAAATCCCTCGCAGGATTAAGACAAGATATCATAATGATTGACGTGGGATCAAGCTCTTTGATAAAGATTTTACTAACAACGTCAAATGGGGTATGATGACGGGGTAAAACTGATCCAACCATCTTGACAGTTTCCAGATAATTTCGATCTTTATAAAAAGCTATGTAATATAGGTTAGATCAATTCCTTCCTATGTTTCTATTTGATTAATGTCAACTTAAACAATATAAAGCTTTCTATAAATATTATAATAAAATAATAGAGCCGATTAAGTTTTATTAGGCAAGAATTGCTAAAATGTATTTTTATGCAGGTTTCACGAATCAATGAATAAAACACAGTACAATTTTAAAAGAAAAAAGTAACTACTTATGTATGTACACATAGAGATGCTTTATTAAAATAATTACAGTGAGATGAAAGAATCATAAGGAAGACATAATAATTAAGACAATGACTTGTCATTAACTTGTGGACGATAGCCTATTTGGGAATGGAACGGTCTGCCGAGACAATGTCCGGAGGTTCAAAACCCAAGGCACACACCTCTGACTTTTTGAAGTTACGTGTGTATTGTTTATTAATTATCGTTCGCTTTAACGGTGAAGGAAAACATCGTGAGGAAACCTACATACCCGAGAATTCTCCATAAGAATTTCGAGGGTATGTGAAGTCTGCCAACCCGTATAGGCCAGCGTGGTGGACTAAGGCCTAACCCCTCTGAGTAGTAGAGGAGGCCCGTGCTCAGCAGTGGGCAGTATATAATATAGGGCTGATTGCATTGATTGCATTGTCATTAAAAAAATACCTATGTCTATAATCTATCGCGCAGTCGGGTTTTAGATAATACGTACAAAGCAATGGAGTAATAGTTAAAACAATTCATTATCACGCAATCAGCTATCTTATCGTGTGTATTGAAATCAAATTGGAAATATTTCTTAAGCAATGCAGCGTTGTTACTTTGTTCTAAATTGTCCAGAATTGTATTTTTTGTTTGATCTAAGAACTAGTACCTACATTTGAGTGAATCGTTTTCCGGGAAAATATTTTTGTTCCAGAAAAACTTTTTCACGCGAGCGGAGTCTAGTTACGAATAAATACGAAACTTGATGAGCGGACGAACGTCAAATCGGCCATCATAGCGTGCCGGTATTATAACAGAACTAGCTTTTGCGCGCGGCTTCGGTCGCGTGGAAAAGTTTTCCGGGATAAAAAGTGGCCTATAGCACTCAGGAGTAATGTAGCTTCCTATTAGTGAAAGAATTTTCAAAATCGGTCCAGTAGTTCCTGAGATTAGCGCGTTCAAACAAACAAATAAACAAACTCTTCAGCTTTATATATTAAGTACTAGCTTTTGCCCGCGGCTCCGCCCGCGTGAATGAGTTTTCCCGGTATAAAAGTCCCGCTTTATATTTTCCCGGTATAAAAAGTATACATAATCTACCCGTGTGCCAAATTTCATCGAAATTGAAAAGTTATTAAATTACTAAAATGGCTATTAAAAATAGGGGTTGATCGTAGAGGGTTGAAAATTTAGGGTTGTATGTATTTTTTAATGCTGTATCATAAAAAAATAAAAACAAAAAATTCTATCTAAAAAAATAATAAATAAAAATTAGGGGTGGACTACCCTTAACAGTCAGGGGATGAAAAATAGATGTTGGCCGATTCTCAGACCTACTCAATATGCTCACAAAATTTCATGAGAATCGGTCAAGCCGTTTCGGAGGAGTACGGGAACGAACATTGTGACACGAGATTTTTATATATTAGATAGATATCATTTTCAGTCAATAGATATCCACTGCTGTACATAATCCAACTTGTTAGAAAGTGACATACTATATTTGGTGAACATTTTAACATACGAAATATAAAAATGTATTTTTATTGTTTATGGATTTAACGTAAAAAATATATCATTTTGTATTTTAACGCAAATTAACTTTATGACTAACTAGCATTGCGCGCGGCTCCGCCCGCTTTGAAAAGTTTTTCCGGGATTAAAAGTAGCTTATAGCACTCAGGAGTAATGTAGCTTTCTATTAGTGAAAGAATTTTCAAAATCGGTCCAGCAGTTCCTGAGATTAGCGCGTTCAAACAAACAAACAAACTCTTCAGCTTTATATATTAGTATAGAAGTATAGATTTATATATTAGTATAGATATTAAACGATTTCTTGCGATAACAATTCACGGAACCATTAAATAAAATAAAGTACATTTGAGTTCTAAATATAAACATAATTTTAAAGATATTTTACATTGTTGTAAAAACCTTAATGTTTTTATAAAAACCTCATTATCATAACGATACTTTTTATGATATTAAAATAATGGAGTCATTTGTTTAGAAACTGCTTGGAAACTGTTTGCAAAATAACCGTTTTCCTGTTTCGAGCTAACCCTTTCATGCATATGTGAGAGATTAGTATTTTTTTGCAAATAAATGACTAGGCGAGAAAAGTGCGAAAATTATGTCAATCCTGTATTTAGTAGCCCTAAATCCTAAGTTTAGATATCTTTAAATTGCCTGTATAATGCTGAGATTATTTCAGAAAGGTAATAGGGTTTTTTAATTTGAAATCTTAACAACCGTTACATTATGAGAAGTCGCTTATCTCCAGAGTATGGAGAGTATGTCGAGTATACTCGTCTTGTCATTCAGTATAACACAATTTCACGCCTTTTAAACGCTTTGTCATGCAGATTATGTCTCTATGGACGGTGGATAGGGTTCATAATTACCAAACTAATTATAGGATGGTAGATTGTGATATGAACACGCGGACATCCACGTTCTAAACAAAAGTTATAACATCTTGTAGGAAATTGACGGCATTATAAACCTATTTTAGTTATTGTTTGTCTTCGAACGAATGTTAAATTGAGTTTGAACGTCATACTCGTGAACGAGTGCTGCTTGTGTGGACTGGTCTGCCCTTTTCGCTTACTATATCTAAGTATTAGGGGTATATCTTGAACTTAGATTAATAGCGACATCTTGAACATTTCAGATCAAATTATTACATGATTCCTGAGATAGTTATGCACTAGTGTTGGAATTAAAAAAATTATTACCTATTTTGCGAGTATATAAATGAACTGCTCTAAACAAAAGTTAACAAATACTGAATTGTATTTTTTTTTCTCTACATAATGCATTGTATTTTATACCTTGAACTGATTTTGAAAAGAGCAACACTAGATTTTCTTGCCCGTTCTTCTCTAGTGAGAACGGGTTTCCGAACTGGTGGTAGAGTTAATATTGACGGAATCTAAATAATGTATAACATTTTATGGGTTCGAATAAATTATTTCATTTCATTTCATTTCAAGGAAAAAGACAAAACATTCTATAACTAAAATAGGTTTATAAACTGTTTATGAATAAGGTCGTTATTTTTAAGCTAATTGTGCCACTTAGGCCCGTTCACAAACATTACTTAGCTAATACGGAACAATGCTGTAATAAGTCTGTCTCAGTGCTTTCGGCATGAGAACCTTCGCAGAACGGATAGTTGAGATACAATTACAGTACAGTTAGTCACTTTTTTTTTAGGGCTCCTTTTTCCGCACTTAGCCCGTAGAATGTCGGGCCGTTGTGCGTTACAGTCAGTCACATAAGCAAGTGAATTACACCTGCAAAATTTCAAATAGTCTATACACGTTAAGTTTAATTGAAAGCCTCGGTGGCGTAGTTGTATTACGGTACGCCTGCAATGCTGGGGTCTCGGGTTCGATCCCCGGGTCGGGCAAAGTGATATTGGGTTTTTCTACTCAGTATCAGCCCGGAGTCTGGAATTTGTGACCGATATGGGGATAGGCTCGCCCCCTATCACATCATGGGACGGAATACGCACGGCGAAAAGTGGGTATACTAGTTGCACCTGTGCCAACCCCTTTGGGATAAAAGGCGTGTGTGTGGATGTGTGTGTGTGTGTGTGTGTTTAATTGAAACATATTTTGTTGTTTGTCTCAAGTATAGTAAATCCTTTTTATTTTATTTTTGAGAAGTGAAACCTAAAATCGGTAGGAGCGTAAAAGTGTATAGGCGTTTTGAATTTGATCAGCTATTTACGTGACTGACTGTACTTAAGTAAGCTGTCAGGTAAACAAAGCTGAACAAAGGCAAATAAAACTGTGAAATTGTTGATGCGTTCGAGTGCATTATGCATCTTCATAGTATTGTAAACTGTGGTATTGTTCGTGAACACGGTTGTTGGAGACATCCGTATTGACATGATACCGCCTTTGATAAATTATAAACCTAGATAGAGTGACGCGCTGCAATGAAACTAAAACAAACAGGCCAACTTTTCTTAAGCTAGTATGCGTGACAGCTTTGTCATACGCTATCGCTGCATCATTCGCGTATCCTTGTGTGCGCGCATAATGATACCAGTTATTACATGGTTTCTATTCAAATGGGGAGAAAATTATATCCATGAAAAACAACAAAACATAATTCACTCGAACTTATTTAGTGGACAGCTGTTGGCCTCTATTTTTTTCGACGCGTTTGAAACGTTCAGTGTCTATCTAGGTATATAATTAATCAAGGATACCGCCTATATACACTGAGTGCACGGTACGGTAACGTATTGTTAGCTAGATTAGGTTGAAATTCAATTGTTTCAAACTAGAGTCACATTCATATTTTCATAGATATGCCCTGCCTGCGTAAAAAAGGTTTTCCGGGCTAAAAGCCTCGCTATATTTTTTGGGATAAAAAGTTTATGTCCATCCCAGGTACTCAAACTATCTCCATAGTAACTTTCATCGAAATCGGTTCAGTAGTTCGAGGTTACTTACTACAAATAAACATACAAAGTTACGTCTTTATAACATTCGTGTAGAACTCGTATTATTTTATTTTATTAAAAAACAAACAGTTGTACATTAGATACGACTTAATAAGCACATATATACAATTTTATAAACATTCAACGTACTACATTCTTCACGGAATATAAACTAAGTATAATTTCCAGGTACGAGCAAATCATTTACAATACAAAAAATAAAGAAAAATTGCGTATGAGTGGTTACCACGTAAAATCCTTAGGGCATTCTTCAAAAAGATTATACAGGGTCATTTTGACATTGCGTTACTAAATGAAACCACATACCTATCTCCGTGAATATAACAGTTTCCATTAAGTTATTTTAACCTTGGATGTAAAATAAAAAAGTATAATTTTCGAACAAATTAAATATCAATAAAAAGTAACTAAGTTTACACGCCCTAATGCCACTACTACTACTCTAAGAGGATTCGTCGCAGCGGTAACATTACACTTTCAGTCAGAAAAACACTCACGCACACGCCATATTCTCACTAAACTACAAAATGATAAAAAATCAGGAAAGTATAATTGAGATTATTGGTGAAAATATTCGTTTTTCATGGATGATTTTTGGCATAATGTTAGCAGAGGCAAATACGAGTATGTGGTTTCATTTATTAACGCAATGTCAAAATAACCCTGTATAGTTGTAAATATAATAAGAAGAATAAGATTCTTATCAAGTTGTAGTGAATAATATAATTATTTAATCGTGACATGAACTTAATATATTATCTAGATTTATGAGCGTTTAATATTATAGTTTTCTAGACAACTTTGCGTAGTATTAGGCTAATACATTAACCGATTAGGCAAACAGCTGGACGGCCACTGATGGGTCCGAAAAATAACTAAAATTCTCATTGAAAGAGCACTCCTTGTATGTAATTAAGTATTGAAAAATAATTCAATACACTGAAGAGGTGGGTCCAGTATTTGTAAGTTTTTGTTAGGTGGGTAGCGGTCCAGTCAACTTTGGGAACCACGGCTCTAATCACCTCTAATGAGAAGTTTGTCCCTGTCTAAATACACCTTAAATTCAATTAGAAGGGAGTTCGTGTCTACATAGCGAGACAACAATATTATCGCCAGTTAAGTATGTGCGGGTGAACTCCATTTTTATTCTAATTTCGTAGTGTTTCGCTAATCAGGATTGATTGAAGGTTCATTTTGACAATGGCATGTGTCAAATACGTACATAAGATTAGCAAATAACTTAACATAGAGGACAAAACAATATACTGCAATGCAAATTAATACCCTTCTCCAGGTAAACATGAGTTAACAAGGTATAAATATATAAATAACACATTGATTTTATTAATCAATAAATATGTGGCTTTATGGCCGCATCTTTTTTTTTTTTTTTTTATTGCATTGAATGACGAGACGAGCATGCCGTCCGCCTGATGGTAAGCAATACGACCACCCATAAACAGTAGCAACAACATCCAGCACCTTGACTTACAAAGTACTGTGTGGCATTCCACTGCGCTCGTCATCCTGAGACATAAGATGTTAAGTCTCATTATGTCCAGTAGTCTTCAAGTTTATTGCTGCTATAGAATCAATTTTAGTCGTCATACGGCGTTTACCCCTCGATAAGAGTTTTACTAGAATGCATTAACCGAAATCAAAAATATGTCTCTTTAAGGTATTAAGTATGGACTCTATCTATACTAATATTATAAAGCTGAAGAGTTTGTTTGTTTGATTGTTTGAACGCCCTAATCTCAGGAACTCCTGAACCGATTTTTATTCGTATTCTATTCTTTCACTAATAGGAAGCGACATTAGTCCTGAATGATATAGGTTACTTTTATCCCGGAAAATCTTATTCATGTGGGCGGAGCCGCGAGCATCACCTAGTATATCATAAAATATAGCGATTCGTTGCTAAGCAATGTGACTAACTGATAACATACTATCGCATTTTAGTAAGTAGTCTTTGGAAATCCTAAAGAGTCTTGCAGTTTTTCGTATTTTATCATTTACCAAACGAATTCAAAAACTAAATACACACACACTGACGCCCTTTATCCCCGAAGGGGTAGGCAGAGGTGCAACTAGTGCACCCACTTTTCGCTGTGCGTATTCCGTCCCATGATGTGATAGGGGGCGAGCCTATCGCCATATCGGACACAAATTCCAGACTTCGGGCTGATACTGAGCAGAAAAACCCAATATCACTGCCCGACCCGGGGATCGAACCCGAAACCTCAGCATTGCAGTCGTACCGTAATACAACTACGCCACCGAGACAGAAATAAATGTTATAGAATTTTGGTTTTTATTGTCTAGACATGACCTATGTAGTGTAGCCTATGAATAAATAGGCTACACTACATAGACTAGCAATTATTTCCCATATTTTTTACTAGGTGTTGCTTACGGCTTCACCCGAGTCAAAAGCCTTTCCTTCTACAAAAGTCCCAAAAACACAGTACGACGACATCGCCATCTACCTAAAGAATCAGATCAAAAATCTCCATTACTTCCCGTGGGAAAAAAATACCGGGATAAAAAGTACCCTATATGTTAATCCAGGACATGACCTACCCGTGTGCCAAATTTCATTCAAATCAGTTTAGTTGTTTCTGCGTTTACTTCTAACAAACGTCCAAACATTTTTACAAACTTTCGCATTTATAATTAAGACAAGATAAGACTCAGTAGTAGAGGAGGCCCGTGCTCAGCAGTGGGCAGTATATTATACAGGGCTGATTGCATTGCATTGCAAGATAAGATGCCTCGCAAGTTTTATAGTTGATTTCTGTGTATTTTAGACATAAAATACTTAGAGGACATTACAAACCAACAGACAGCAGTTTCAAAAAATATTGTCAATTTACTTAACCCGGTTCCGAATCAAAACCCAGTTACGGCAACAGTCACTTGAACAAACAAATTAAAACACCATTGAGTCTATAAAGTTGTTTTTCCGTTAATCAATACAACTTCTGTTGATACAACTGATAATACGTGATTGTTCGTGTAAATTTGTCACGCATTGAAATATTATATGTTTATTACAACGTAGTTTAACGAGGTTATATGATCGCTGAGTTTAACTTAAGAATTTAACAGGTGACTTGTCATTTTGGATTCAGTTAGCTAAATTGAGCGTGTTGAAATTACCATTAATTCAATCTTGCAAGGAGAAGCAGTGATGAAAAGTAAACCTTTAAATTTATAAATGGAATGGCAATTCAAATTTAAATTTAGAATGAAATAAAATTGCAAAGGAAGCTATGTCTATAATGCCTAAACATAATGCGTCCCATAGGTTTTGCATACAAATGTCGGCATTATTTTATTACTGGTATTCGTGATTTGTATAATTACTTAAACGTTATAAACAAGTAAATAAACTAAGGCCAAGGCATGTTCCAAATACATTTTATCACGTATTGAAATCCAGAATCTAAGTCATTGCCTTCTTGTCAAAGGTCGGAGATATTATTCCTGCATATTCAATTTGTTGAAATAATTAGAAAAACATGTTTTCAAATATGTGTCAGTTGATTATTTAAAGTACGATGTGTTACAATTAGTATAGAATTAAATATATTGGCAAAGTAAATTAAATACTGCTGGTAGTGAATTTCTTGAATGAATGTAACATTTTTTGACGTTAGGAAAAAATAACAAAGTATTATTTTAATATGAAAATGAAGTCTTTTGTGGTACATTTTCGTATACATGCATATCTATGTATAACTTGTAAAAACGTGTAGAAACCTTTTTGGAAAAATCTGTCTACAGTGTATAATTACTAAAACAATTGTTAGATTTCACATGGGCTGCGTTTTTTTCCTCTACGGTCTCGGACTTGCATGTAACGCTGCGTGTAACTAAAGACAATTAAAATATTGATTTTTTTATACATAAAATACATTTTTGAATTCAAAAATGGAACACGGGAATAGCTTTTATGTTTAAAATAATTAAAAAATTCACGATAAAACTAACGAACTCTTAATAAAATTAAAAAGTAAACAAAAATAAAAAAGATTTTCGATTAATTGTAGAATTCAATGGTGGCATGGAGTTTTGAATAAATTGCAATAAATTCGTAATAAATGTTTACGAACACTTAAAACATGCGTAAATTTAAATTGTTTACCTGGATAAACATATCAAATGTATTAGTAATATGTTTCGGTCTAATATTTATAATAAGACTTGTTTTTCGATACATGCATTACGCATACTTTTAAATAATTAATTGGACAAACATTTAAGTGGGTTTTGAAGACAATGTACTCGGGAATTGATCTCTCAGAACCTTTTTTGCATAATGCTTAAGCATCTGCTGCTCCGACGCCATATTTGTGTACAGCAAATCCCACTTTATCCGCGAATCCCAAAGAAGGTTGCGTAAGTGATATTGTTGTTTGCATAGTTTCATGTAGACAGAAAAATAGGTACTTAGAAGAATACAGTGAAATATTATGATCCTAGTATAGTGAAATATGTACCCTAAGCTGATTCAAAACCATAAAAACGTGAGGCTTATCTCGTAAAAACGATTATTATCCCTTTTCGAAAGTAAGAATATAAAATCAATTTATTAGCGCAATTAATTTGCTGTCCAAGGACAAACTGACGATACATCCGTGCAGGTTCAGGGACGTGACAGTGCCGTCATAAGACGTATTTGAACAACTGAACAGTGTATGAAGTTACCTCTGGAAATTACACTAGACTTCCGTCATGAACATTGCGTTAACTAAAAACGCACAGACATCTTGAGTAACAATCGCGCGTTGTCGCGTATACAAAAGCCATCCGTATAAACACCTGTATTTCATTTGCGAAAGACTGGCTTGGTGAGTACTGCAATGTCTATTTTCACAGCCAAGCAAGTTTGCAGCGTTTGTGTTCTGATTTGCAGGACTTTAAAGCCAGTTTTACGTTAAGAGATACATTGAATGTCTCAGGGTGACGCGCGCAATCATCGCGGGATTTCTTGGTGCTACTGTTAATGGGCAGTCATGTTACCATTAGGCGAGCGACTTGCTCGTTTTGTCTTTCATTAGTATAGCGCTTAGACTATCAAGTTCAAGGAATATTTTGCGCAAGAACTTTCAGATACGTTTACACTAGCCGCAAGACCGGCAAGCTTAAATGTTTTTAGAAGCCAGCTTGCTGCGACTTTGTGAAAATTGCTTGTAGTCGACTTCCGCAATTTTTTTTGCTTATCTAAACCTCGCTTTAAATATAGCGTACGGTCACGGCCCGGACCCTGGACGGTGGTATTGCAAATGCATTGGATAAATACGAGACGGCGCGGCGGGCGGTCAGTACAATGACTCGGTTTCCAATGAACCAAATAATTTATAAGATGCCACCTGGGATTACTGCGAACTGGTCATTCCTTTGTACCTTCAATTGTATAAATTACGAATAGGATGACAGGCGATGCATATTGTTATTTAAATTATAAAATTGTACAGTTTTTTTTCCTGCCCCTATCAATTGGTGGTCCGTAAAATTTTTAAAGTTTGTAGAAAGGCTATAGCTTCGTTTTCAGGACCAGTCGCGTGACGTCAACCGCATGTAAACTTTGTTAAAGTCATGTTGAATAATAACATGATGCACTGATTTGCTTACAGTAGTTTATGATTTATGGTATAATTGTGAAAAAAAATGGGTCAGATGAATGAGTCGAAAACACTCTTGTAAGAAAAAAACCCCCAGTACTTAACACCAGACCTACGAACATCGCCTAGAAAACTGAATCAATCCATGTATTACCATCGCGACCACCACGACCACTCTGCCCAGAGTGTCCGACTGAGAAGGCTTAACAGCAATATAATTTTGAAATAGGGGTTTCTACGTATCACAGAATACGAGGTACGTTTTTGATACTTGCCTTTAGCGCGCAAATTTGTAAGAAAAACAAGGTTCCCAACTGTCTCGCGGTTACTGCCTTTTCAGTTACTTAGTTATACACGCTATACTAGATTTTTCTCCGTCAACTGCCCCATCAAGCTATTCAGAACTTAATTCAACTTACCAACTGGTTTCATCATCTACGTCTTGAGGAAAGAAAGCATCTATTTTCTACCTTGGATTCCCAGATAGGTAGGTACGTCATGCAAGAATAACTAACAGGTTAATTTTATAACCGCATGCGTGTATTTTCCTTTTAATATCTCAAGTCATAGTTGCGGCAGATCAAGGTTCACTATACGTATTTTCTTGAAGTAGTAGGATGCGTTGGGTAATACCGGATCAAGGGTAATCCCGTTGTTTCAAGATTAATGCTAAATTGTAAGTTAAATTAATACAGCGGCAAACAATTGTGTCTCTTTAAAATATGACACTTTTTTCGGCTTTTGTCGGCTTTTGTCGGCTTTTCTGACCACACTGCACTTTCGGGCGAACGCTTTAGGCGCTCCAACCCTTTACATTTAAACGACCACGCTGAGGGCACCCCCTAAGTGGAGTACGAGCCTCGGCTCAGGGCGGTCGTTGGAAGATGATTGAGACATCAACGATTAGGGGATTTTAGCGGTGTAATACACCAATCTATCCATTGCTTTCATCGGCACGTGGGCTGGAACTGCTAACTGGGTCGGGACACCGGGGGACGCGGTGAGGATGGTACAGCGGTCTTGAGGAGTGTAAGAGTTTCAATAACTCGTGCTTTCTTTGGATGACCAGAGTGATGGTAGAACGCTTTCTCTACATCGAAAAATAGGGCTGAATTTAGAGTGGATGTGCTTCGTGATACGGAGGATTTGGTGAAGGCAGCTATGCCTAGACCGGAAGCCAAACTGCGTGGATCAGGTTGTTTTGTTGGGCGACTATTTTGAGACGATCGAGGACGATTCGGTCATATACCTTTCCCATAGTGCTGAGTAGATTTATGGGTCGGTAAGAAGAGGGTTCGAACACGGGTTTACCCGGTTTGTGGATGCCAATCAAAACTGCAGTTGTGAAAGTCCGCGTCAAAAATGGCAGTGAGGGTCTTGATTAGATGCTCAGGGAGCATTTTGAGGACGCGATTAGAAATGCCGGCGCCCCCAGGGGCGTTGCGTTTTTTGAGTGCCTTGATCAAATCGATGACCTCTTCGACCGTCACCGGTGCGAGAGGGTCGGGTGGAGGGTCGATTTCCGGGTCGACGGGAACCGGTCGCAAGATCAGCGGCGGCGGGGCCGAATTCATTTGTTTGACGTAGGTGTCAACCGCAACAAGATGGTCGTGGTCTACAGGAATGGACTCGATATGTCACTTAGGGCTGTGTTGTCCGTAAGGGGTCTAGCAGTAATTTTGTAAAAACGGGATTGCCTAGTGATTCGGTTTTACCTAACGCATCCCTTAAAGGTTTACGTGAACGTTCCCATTGGATTAAGTGGCTTTTCCGATTTCATATAACTAATTTGGTTGGTAGATAGTATAAGATGTTATTGTAGTTTAATCTTCGACAGAATAAAAGACGTAAGGTCTTACATAACGGTCTTTATAAAAATCGACAATTAAAATGAGGTAACATTTTTATTGTAACTTCAGTGTTACATAAAACAATATATCACGAAGACAATTATTTATAATTTACTTGCACAATCTTCAATCTCAGACGTGGATGGGTTCCAATTACGTGAGGTACACAGTTATGATACTAGATTACAAGTGTTGTTAAATATAATTAACTAATTGCTCACCGGCTATTATTGTTTAACATATTTAAATATAAGGAAGGAACTCTCTCCTGATATACAGGTATGGGAACCTAGTTCAGGAGTACAATCTGTATCCCTAATTTTTGGTGCTCATAAAGTTTATTATTATATTATTATTTATTTCTTCCTTTTTTGGTTTGGCAAATATGTAACACAGCATGTGTTAGGGGAAGAACTTTATCTTTTAGTTTTTGCTGGGCACAATTCTAGAAACTACCAATATCATTCAACAGTATTCGCATATAATATTTCACCGTACCATACCATACCCGCTCTGTATTATATACTGCCCGCTGCTGAGCACGGGCCTGAGGGTTTAGGCCTTAGTCCACCACGCTGGCCTAGTGCGGGTTGGCAGACTTCACATACCTTCGGAATTCCTATAGAGAACTTCTCCGATATGCAGGTTTCCTCACGATGTTTTCCTTCACCTTTAAAGCGAGCGATACTTCACAAAGAAGACACACATAACCTTTTTTTAGAAAAGTCAGCGATGCGTGCCCTTGGGTTTTGAACCTGCGGACATTCGTCTCAGCAGTCCTTTCCACTCCCAGCTAGGCTATCGCCGAATATTTCACCGAATCAGTCTATTTCATAATTTAATATACATTTGATTGTCTTAGAAAAGAGATTAAATTCGTCAAAATTATAATAAGAAAAAGTATGTCTATTGTCAGTCGCGGTCCATTGCGTCTGTTGAAATCTGTATGCGCAATAGAAATCACAATGATTCGCTTTTAAGGGCTCACGATTTCCAATTTTTTTGTACTAATGCCATAACACGTACAAAACATCTATTGCAATAGTTTGTATGTAATCATGGAATTATTGTTTGGAATGTGTTTAAAACCTATCTATACTAATATTATAAAGCTGAAGAGTTTGTTTGTTTGTTTGAACGCGGTAATCTCAGGAACTACTGGACCGATTTTGAAAATTCTTTCACTAATAGGAAGCTACATTACTCCTGAGTGCTATAGGCTACTTTTTATCCTGGAAAACTTTTCCACGCGGGCGGAGCCGCGCGCTATGCTAGTAGACGGTATAAAACTAACAGGTACTGATCGATAAAATGATTTTGATAGTGTCTCTTCAATGTCAACATTTTGAAATCCGTTTCTCTGTTTTTTCTAGATATGAAATCGATTAAAACTTAACGTAATCGATTAGTTCCTATCGATACGGATGAGGAAATCTAGTTTAAAGTAATTTCTTTATTAGTTCTAGTACAGCTCGATTCCATGGCGTTTATAATCGATGTATAAATAAACATTCATATGTTTATTGCTCATCTATATAATATATTAGAAGTTCAAGGTTTATTATAATATTATTTTATCCTTTATTCTTTAAGTTATCTTTTTTAAAATTTAAAAAATAAAAAATATGAAAATACATATAAAAATATAAAAAAAATAATCACCCTCCGATGGCGAGGCTCAAGACCCAAGCCACCGGTGGTTAGGGATTCAAAGTTAGGAATCTGCTCACAACGCGTGCCGTGTCCAACAGTACTGCCTTCTACATCTGGCTCTTGACCCAACGACCAATTGAGAGCCTCTTAAGATGTTGCTCAAGGCTCTTTGGTATCAACCCATGTGCAGAAACGACAATCGGAAAAATAATTATTTTATTGTTATTTGTTATGCTGTAAGACCTTTGCGGTTTGGATTAAGACTATATACACCTGTCAGCTATCGTTTGGCCCAATTGGGCCTTTACATCTCCTGTCAAAAAACGCGGAAATAGTTTTTATTACCTACCAATAAGGTTCTAATTGAAAAAAATAAAAAATGCAGTGTTGCCAGGAATCGATATATATTAAATAACTAGGGATTAAGGACAAGTTCACGATAGCCTAGTTGGAAGTGGAACGGACGGCCGAGACGAAGGTTCCCAGATTCAGAACCCTAAGGCACACATCTCTGACTTTCTAAAGTTATGTGTGTATTCTGAGGAAACATGCATACCTGAGAAGTTCTCTATAACAATTTCGAAGGCATGTGAAATCTGCCAAACCGCACTAGGCCAGCGTGGTGGACTAAGGCCTAAATCCTCTCATTGGTAGAGAAAGCCCGTGCTCAGTACTGTGTAACACTTTTGATTCGATAAATATCTATGATTATTATGTCCGTTAGATATAGAATTATCCCAGACTAGACGCCATAACCTGCCATAGCAACTCATATTATTTACATTGGACGAAATAGGAGTCTTCCCTTCTCTACATTAGAAGCAGGATACTTATTCCCGCGTGTCGTGTTACCGTAGTCCGAACCTTGTTCGTCGCATTGCGTTGAAGGTAATTCTAATTGTTTTTTTGGCGTGTATAATGTATTTAAAGACAAATTTCACGCCAGTTGTACGCCAGCGCCATTTACTTAAAGAATGAGATTAAAAATATTCATTATTTCCCGTGGGAGCAAATTACCGGGATAAAAATTCGTTTAGTTGTTTCTGTGTTTACTCTAACAAACATCCAAACAAACTTGTGCATTTATAATGTAAGATACGTTCGATTTACGCACCTAAATATGATTTTTAACGTGTTCCATTTTTAACCGACTTCTAAAAAACTTCGACTTCTCAATTCGTGTGTTTGTATTTTTTTTTATAAAAAAATCTCTTTATTTTCATAAAAACAGAAATATAAACTTGTCAAAGTAATGAGATAAGCATAGAACACCGGAAGTATTGATAGAAAAAAGTAGTTAAAAAATAATACCTATTTGCAACGTGACTCTATCAAAAGAATAAACAGTTTTAATTGTAACAAACATGAACAATGACCAAGTAATATGACAACACACATCAGCGAATCCACGTTGCTATGTCGAAAATGCTGAGTTGTATTTTGATATTGGCAAATCGAATGCATCCGAGCTCAAGTGTTCAGCTGTCCAGAAATTTACCACGTGTTAATGACTTCTTATATTTACGCGAATAGACATTGAAATAAAAGTATTTTGCGGATTTTATCGCTGTTTTTTAATTTAATTTTTTCCCGACGTTTCGAAGGCTTTGCATCACAGAGTACTTCGTGGTCCGCAGTCCGCCCCGTGACCACGTTTTATTTCAATTACCACGTATTACTCATATAAGTATACTATACAATGTAAAATGAACTATATCTTCGTATCTAACAAGTGAATATTGTCAAAAGAGTGAAAGAGATAAAAGTTCCATCCATAGTCTTAGACTGAGAAGGAAACAGAAAAAACACTTTCTATAGAGTTCATTATCTTTTGTTATCCTCTTTCTCTGTATGTCTGTCACTCAGATTTTAACATATCCTTGAATTGTGACGCGCGGCCTTTTAACCGACTTCAAAAAAGGAGGTTCTGTGTTCGACCCTTATGTATGTAAGTTTGTATGGCCGCGATTTTCTCAAAATCTACTAATACGATTTGAATGGCGTTTTCGTTATTCAAATGTATATTTTTCAGGGAAGGTTTTTATGACGATAGATTTCAATAGATACCAAAAAATAAACAGAAAATATGTACGGAATCCTTGGCATGCGAGTGTCGTTCGTTCTTTATCGGCTTTTACATTATTGATGTAAAAGTAATTTATATCTTCCATAATAACCTATAGACGGTCACGATGGACGAAATATGACGTCAAAAGTATATTTCAGCTTAATAACCGCTGATTTGCTTTATTACCTTAAGGCTCTTCACAATTTCTGAGTAAATGCTAGTCATCACACGAATGTATAAGCCGACCAAATACAAAAGCCACATTAATCTATGCTCCCAAATAAATAGTAATAAATGGAGTATTTATCTACATAAGCTGTTTAATTGTGTAGGGTATTGCGTCCTACTTAGAAATGAAATTGAAAGACGGATTCAAAGTGATGTACAGTCAGCCACAAAAGTAGCTGAACAAATTAAAAACTTCAAAACGCCTCTGCACGTTGACTCCAATCGAAATATTCTTTTTTCCTAATCTAAAATAAAGTTAACTCTGTGAAATTTATTTTAGTGAAGAAAAAACAATTGTTGATACTGACACAAAAGTTTAAACGCGATTTGAAATTTTGAATTTGTTCAGTTACTTATGTGGCTGACTGTACTGGACCGAGTACAGAGTATGCGAGTGTATATGTTTGCGAGAGAGTGCTTATTTTTATCGCGTGTTTTTTTTTCAAATATTAATTGTTGAATGCTCCACTGTGTCGTTTCCAAGTGGCGTGGTGAAGCCACAATAAAATTTCTGACAAATCAAATTTATTTGAAAATTGTTAAAAAGGCCGTAAGTAAGCCCGTTAAATTCATAGATATCTATTCATTGAGTAAGTGTGTTCTGTCGACGATTTATTGGATTAAAATTAATCCGAGTTCATTAATACAGGGTTTCCTGACCTTTCATTGGAGGTCATGAATTATTAACGCTAATCTTTCTGTGCAATACACAGTCACTTCTCATGCGCCATGTAAAACCCCAGTCGAGCGGACATAATCAATAGGAATTTATCAAAAAGCACACACATCAGGTCTTTGTTCCCGAAGTGGTAGGTAAAGGTGCATCCAGCGCACCCATTTGTCGCCATATATGTTATCATGATAGGGGCCGCGATCTCTATTCTCTACGCGATCGAATCAGAAATGAGGAGATCCGCAGAAGAACGAAAGTCACTGACATAGCCCAGCGGATTAGCAAGCTGAAGTGGCAGTGGGCAGGGCACATACCACGAGTGGAGACCACGTACTGGCAAACGCAGCGGCGGCCGTCCACCTGCAAGGTGGACAGACGACTCGATAAATGTCACAGGAACACGCTGGATGCAGGCCGCTTCTGACAGGTCCGTCTGGAAATCTTTGGGGGAGGCCTATGTTCAGCAGTGGACGTCTTGTGACTGATGATGATGATGATGATGATAGGGGCCGAGCCTATCACCGTATCAGTCACAAATTCTAAACTCCGGACTGTTACTCGGCAGAAAAAACCCAATATCAATAATTATCATTTTATTACTTTCTTATTGGAATTTATCATTTTTATTTATAGTGAAATGTGCCTAAAATCATAATAGTCTTACGATGGCTACTCATTATCGCTATATTGGCGTTCAATATAATATTTTTATTGTAGATACACTTTGTACTTAATTTATTGATTGGTTGATTACCTACCAATACTTGAATTATCTTTGTAAGCTGTAGCGACAACATCTCACATAATTTCACGTACTTAGATAACGTCACGTGCCAGATTAGTATATATGACCATTCGTAAATAGAATAAATCAGACCAAAAATGGTGGTTAGCTGGTGGTAGGTCTCTCATATGTAAGAGTCCGTCTGGGTGGGTACCACCGCAATGTCTATTTCTACCGCCAAGCAGCAGTGTGCATGCACTGTTGTGTTTCGGTTTGAAGGACATTGTAGCCAGTGTAACTACTGGACATAATGAGACTTAACATCTTATGTCTCAGGATGACGAGCGCAGTGGAATGCCCACAGTACTTTGTGACTCAAGGTGCTGTATGGTGTTACTACTGTTTAAGGGCGGTCGTAATGCTTACCATTAGGCGAACGGCATGCTCGTCTCGTCATTCAATGCCATATAAAAATAGATAAGAAAACAACAATCTATTCGCTTGTAAAATGAGATGGTTGTTTATACTTTTGAACATGAGGACAGGATGATTTGGTGTCTTGTTGTCTCCTTTACACGCCAGTAAGCGATGACGTCATAATAAAGGTCCTTACTCTGTGTTTGATAAGTATTTCACTATATTACGAAGATTTCTTTGTTTTTTGAGCATAACTTATTTACATAAAATACACACATCGAAATGAAATCTAGGAATATCTGAATTTGGTTGAAAAAAAAACTTGTAACTTTCGAGTAAAATACATTAGATTATTAGGGCGTGATATACACTGTAATTTTTAAAATGTCGGATATATTGAGCGTATAATTATTGCCCGAGTTATGAAGATTCTTAAGCCATTTAAAATGTGTCCTTAATGCTTCCATGAAATCTAAACCTATCATTAAACGTAACCGCTATACGACTGGCGGTGGATTTTCGAACCTTAAAAGGCTTCCTAAGGGTGTGTGTACAAGGGCGTGAAAAGTAATAAGTATGTCATGAAACATTTTGTGCAGTAGGTAAATCAATTATTTTTATTTGTCTCTATAAACAAGTTTACTGCCTTGAATATTATTGAATACTAACTATATTGTAGGGTTATAGTATTCAATTTTCAATCTTAATTGTTCAATGGCTGAAGAGACTGGTTCCAAGTTAATTTCCCGGTCTGTGCGAATATTTGTCTCGTAAAAATACGTTGTCTTGAGATTACAGTCCAATATGGCGATATAGGGTGAAATAGTTCAACAATGATCACCTGTCTGTGTGACTGCATACGTCCCACAAAATATATACATACATACAAAAAAAATACAAAAAAATATAGGTGGCTCTATCACATAAGGTGACAAACATGAGCTTAGTTAGATACAATTGTTGGTGCGTATTTTTAAAAAAAAGGGCTAGGACATTTATTTGTTTTCGGCGAAAGATCGCTTACTGATTCCCTTTGATAAATTATAAACCTAGATAGAGTGACGCGCTGCAATGAAACTAAAACAAACAGGCCAACTTTTCTTAAGCTAGTATGCGTGACAGCTTTGTCATACGCTATCGCTGCATCATTCTGCGTATCCTTGTGTGCGCGCATAATGATACCAGTTATTACATGGTTTCTATTAAAATGGGGAGAAAATTATATCCATGAAAAACAACAAAAAATAATTCACTCGAACTCATTTAGTGGACAACTATTGGCCTCTATTTTTTTCGACGCGTTTGAAACGTTCAGTGTCTATCTAGGTATATAATTAATCAAAGCTGATTCCCTTGAAAATATACCTTTGTAGCCCCGTTGACATCCAATGTCACCCACACCGGTAAACTAACACCCTTACGAACAAATGATTACAGGATATTTTTATAATGTATATTGTACTTCAATTTTTCCAATACTCAATAGCTTAAATCCCTAGGCATTAAGGTATCAAACTGCGACTTAAGATAATTTGCGTATTTTTACATGACTGATTTATTATTTAATCTAAATATCGCAATTTGTGGTATTAATAGTGTGCATTTAGGTCAGTGGCGTAGTCAGCTCGGGTGACATTTGGGCGCATATTTATGAGTGTCACCCAGGAATATTGTAAAGTTTACAAATGGGAAATAGTATATAGTACCACCCCTGTAATATGTACTGATCCTCTACCAGACACGGGTTTCCTCTACTGTCGAAAGACTTTTGGCCATAGTCCACCACGCCTAGTGATCGATGGACGTTACATAATTTTAAAAAATCTAATAAACAATTCTAAGGTATGTAGATTTCGTCACTATATTTTCCTTCACCGTTAAAGCATTGTTTTTAATATTAACAAGGTGTTGCTCGCGGCTTCGCCAGCGTTAAAAGCATTTAATGGTACTAAAGTCCCTAAAACACAGTACGACACCAGGGCCATCTACTTAAAGACTCAGATTAAAAGTATCCATTGTTTACCATTGGAGCAAATTACCGGGATAAAAAGTAGCCTATGTGTTAATCAAGGGTATGGTCTACCCGTGTGCCAAACTTCATCCAAAACTGTTTAGTTGTTTCTGCGTTTACTTCTAATAAACATACAAACATCAAAAACGTTTTCACAAACTTTTGTATTTATAATATTAGTAAGATAATGGTGTCACCCTCCTCTGTTGTCACCCTTCACCGAGTGTCACACAGACGAAACCTACTTATCGCCGCTACTTGCCATGTCATTACTAGGCAATATATTTTATGAGTTTTTAAAATCGACACCTCATAGCGTTACCAAAAACATTGCTAATCTAATTAATTCAAAGTTATTTTATATTTTGATATACTGTCAAAATAGAAAAAACAACGATGAACGATTATAATACTCATTAACGATATTTAATCGGATTTCTTTTTGGCCACACTGTGACCTTATCTTTACAGTCCGTTGACCTAATTACGGAAGTAAGCCTTGTTTTCGGTTCATTAACTTGCGGCCTAAATCTTGTTATGTGTCACACTGGCACCGAATTGTTTGTCATTCGATGCTAGGTCAAAAAATGGGCAGATGATGCTAAATTAGAAACATGAACGCTCACAATGTAAGAGACAAGTCAGGATGATAGGTCTCTCGTATGCGAAGGGTCGCCTGCGTATATACCACCGCTATTTCTGCCGCCAGGCAGCAGTGTACGTGCACTGTTGTGACAGTTTGAAGGACATCGTAGCCAGCGTAACTGGGCATTATGAGACTTAGCATCGATGTCTCAGGGTGACGAATGCAGTGGATTGTCACGCAGTACAAAGTAACTCTAAGTTATGTATGGTGTTGCTCAATGGCAATAAGCCCGTCCTGTAATACCTAAAATGTGAGCATTTTATACTTCTGCTAACCCTTAAAAAGGGAATAGGTGTGTGGATGGATGCATACAACACTCGTATGTCAAAGTATGAAAGCACAAAATAGTTTCTCATCCAACAACCATAATTATTTTACCATTCAGCATGAAATCTAAAAACAGGCTGTAAAGGCCAGTTCACATCGATCCTATCCTCTCTGCATATTAAAAAGTGTTTAGTGTCCAAACATTGTAATTTGCATGCGCAGGAAATAAAAATCAGTGGAAACGTGCAATTTTCACCGCTTAACTACACGGCTTGATGAAGATAAGATTGTCATTTTCACATGACATTGATGGTTGAAGGAAAAATTATTCAGAGTTAAAATGACTCAGATTTTAACAGATTTCCGCGGTGGTGTAATTTTATTGCATGCGCGGTCATTGCTCCGAGGTCCCGGGCTCGAATCCCAGATCGAGGAGTGATATTGGGATTTTCTACTCACTATCACCCCGGAGTGGAATTTGTGCCCGATATGGAAATAGGCTCGACCTCACATCGTGGGACGGAATACACTTGGCAAAAGTGCCGGGGTTGCAACTCTGTCTACGCCTTCGAGGAGAAAGACGGGATGTGTGGGCATTGTATATGTTTTGGAGAACTTTGAGACTTCTACCAATCACTAAATAGGTATACTATTATCATAAAATGTTTCTTTGAAAGTGCGGAAGTCTGGATCTACAGTCAATAAACATGTATTAAAGAGTAAGCTAGAGTATCTCTGAGCACTTATTTCCTAGAATATACCGTTTTAACTAATATTATTAGTTTTGTTGTTATATATTAAGTTAAACAATTTTTTTTTATGGCATTGAATGACGAGGCGAGCATGCCGTTCGCCTGATGGTAATCGATACGACCACCTATAAACAGTAGCAACACCATCCAGCACCTTGAGTTACAAAGTACTGTGTGGCATCCCACTGCGCCCGTCATCCTGAGACATAAGATGTTAAGTCTCATTATGTCCTGTAGTATGAAAACCTACCTAGATAGACACTGAACGTTTCAAACGCGTCGAAAAAAATAGAGGCCAATAGTTGTCCACTAAATGAGTTCGAGTGAATTTTTTTTTGTTGTTTTTCATGGATATACTTTTCTTCCAATTTTAAAAGAAACCATGTAATAACTGGTATCATTATGCGCGCACACAAGGATACGCAGAATGATGCAGCAATAGCGTATGACAAAGCTGTCACGCATACCAGCTTAAAAAAAGTTGCCCTGTTTGATTTAGATTCATTGCAGCGCGTCACTCTATCTAGGTTTATAATTTATCAAAGCGAGGGATTCATACGTCTTTTAAGCGTAAAAAGACTTAGTGATAGTATTAAATGTGAATCATATATCGAACAAAAATCAATAAAGGAAATACCTGCCTAATCTACATCCGGTAAAATGGCGTGATGAGATATATGATGAAATTTCGAACGCTTTTTATCATATTAATCATTTTACAAATAATTTAATCATACTGCCTCGGTGGCGTAGTTGTATTACGGTACGACTGCAATGTCGGGATCGATCCCCGGGTCGGGCAAAGTGATATTGTGTTTATCAATTCAATATCAGCCCGAAATCTGGAATTCGTGCCCGATATGGCGATAGGCACACATATCACATCATCGGACGGAATACCCACGGCGCAAAGTGGGTACACTAGTTACACCTCTGCCTACCCCGTCGGGGATGAAAGGCGTGAGTATATGTATGTGTATGTTAATCCTAGTAATAGTATTGCCACATTTTGATAGCTAAGCCTGGTATTAGGAAATGGCAAAATTATCAGCGAGTAACATAGGCTACTTTTTATCCCGGAAAAATATGAAGCGGGACTTTTATCCCGGAAAAACTGATTGACGCGGGCGGAGACGCGAACAAAAGTCTAGTAATTAATAAACCAATATAATTTCATTTTAGAGGAAGAAAGATAAAACTACAATGATGACAAAAATGATAATATAAACTAGCCCCATTTAATGTGTTTATCATTGTATTTATATTTTCATACATGACTACAGACTCATAGTTAATGCAAAAATAATTTACTTCGTGATTTATTTACGAGATAACGCGTTTTTTCGAGAGCATTTTCCTTATAATATGAAAAACAAAGCAACGAAAACAGAAACAGTTTTCATAACATACCATTTTTATTTTGTAAAATTTTAATTCTACACACTTCTTCGTTAAATTTTTACTTCATAAGGTAGCATAATGCATAGTTGATAATATTGTTATAATTTAATTATTTCTGGCTAAATTGGAGTCAAGCAGATTCCGCAAAGGAGATGTCCGCTTTTTGTATGGGTGCTGGGCCTAAAAATCTAACCAGGCTCAAACTTTATGAATATTAAAGGGCCAAAAATATGGATCCATTAAATCATATTTTTAGACCTTAACTTAACCTTAACCTTAACTAACTTTTTTTAAATTGTTCGTAGTTTTTAAGTAAAATTAAATTACATATATCTCAAAATCGGAGCACTTTAAAATTATACGATTTATTGCAAAGGCCTAGTTTTTGGGAGTACTATCCAAATACACATTACACATATATCGAGAAGGTACCTTGGTTAGAATTTTAAGCCCGTTTTTGGACATGTCCTTTAGAAATATGATTCAGTTAGATCCTTTGGCCGTTATTTCCTAAAATATTTAAAGTTATAGTCAGTAACACTAAATAAAATAAATTATGATGTCATTTGTTCTGAGTATTAAATATATTTGTGTATTATCTGGTATATTTTAAGAAAAGCATTTATTCTTGACTAAATCGGCCGAAACCGTAATTTTTGTTTATTCCAAATTATGGCTCATATAATGGAAGTCATAATATTTTTTAAACACAACAGAAGTCCATTTATAAATATCTTTATTTATATATATTTACAAGCAATGCGATGTTGCACAACAACGCGCATCTATTGCGTCTTTTTGCTACGTTGCTTAGCATGTAGAACGTCATGTACAGTCAGCCACATAAGTAACTGAACAAATTCAAAATTTCAAATCACGTTTAAACTATTGCGTCAGTATCAACAGTTGTTTTTTCTTCACTAAAATAAACTACACAGGGTTAACTTTATTTTAGATAAAGAAAAAAGAACATTTCGACTGGAGTTAAAGTGCAGAAGCGTTTTGAAGTTTTCAATTTGTTCAGCTACGTTTGTGGCTGACTGTACGACATCAAATACGATATTTTGTATATTCGCCATAGTCTGCACTGTCTATAATAAAATATGTTTGCAGGCATGGTTGGAGCGGCAGATGTCATCAAACCATCTGAGAAGGTCGAAGATCAATCTCCGTACCTCAACCGGAACCCTGTATTCACCATCAGCGGTAAGTACCAGATACTATTTATACACCAGTTTCCGATTCTGCCTACCACTTGAGTATAAAGGCTTACCTGCGTGTTATTTCTTCCTACCTCGAAGGGTAGGACTTTGCTATGGAGGGAAGTGGACAATTAATAATTCTAACTCCTCCCTATCCTTCTATTTGATTAATTTCGTTGCGGGTTAAAACTAATTAGTGCTCCCAGAGACTCGCCAAGCTTCATCGCTTGGTGTCATAAAATGCGTGCCGCTGCTGATCCTGGCTTACAAGAGTTGCAGTGGCGGGTGTGAGGGCGGGATAGTCTCTACTTCGAAGGGTACTTCTGTCTTCCATTTTTAAAATACTTAGGGCCGATTTCATCTCTTCCTGACAAACGATATTTGTCACATAAATGTATGAGCCGACCAAATAAAAAACGCACACTAATCTATGCTGCTAAATAAATGGTCATAAAATTAGTACTATCAACATTAGCTGTTTAATATGTGAACTGTCAAATAAAAATTTACTTTTAACCTGTGAAACATACCCTAAGTATTGGAAACTTTATCGGTTAAAGTGCAAAATTTTTTCTGTAGGTATTGAAAAAAATAAGTTAGTTGATGGTTAGTAATTGACTTTTTCATTGAGAAGTCCATTATCGAGTTCATTGTGGCTACTTCACAATTTTAGAATAAAACAGTCCTCATAAAGGCTACAAACAATATTCTCTGTAATTCTGTATACGCTTTGCTAATCTTACCTCTCGTGACTAATCCACATTTATACTGTGGCGTATCCGAACGGCACTTATTGTGTCTATGGACAATCTATCTGGCACACTGATAGTCTACGACAAGAGACCTTTTGTACGAAACACACTTTAAGTACAGATAGAACGTATTTTTGATTTTGTGCAATGCAATGCAATCAGCTCTGTATTATATACTGCCCACTGCTTAGCACGGGCCTCCTCTACTACTTACTGAGAGGGGATAGGTCTTAGTCCACCAAGCTGGCCTAATTCAGGTAGGCAGACTTCACATGCCCTTAACATTCTTATGGAGAGTTCTCAGGTATTCAGGTTTCCTCACGATGTTTTCCTTCACCGTTAAAGCGAACGATAATTGATAAACAATGCACACGTAACTTCGAAAAGTCGTAGGTGTGTGCCTTAGGTTTTGAACCCCCGGACATTGTCTCGGCAGACCGTTCCATTCCCAGCTAGGCTATCGTCCACTTTTGTAACCTGATTTGATTTGATTTTGTAACCTTGTTTTATAAAACTTTGCAACACGAAGGCGGTGTTTCTATTGCAACCAGCGTCAAGACGGTGCTCCCAAGTAAATCCCGCATCCCGCGATCCCTAAATACCAAGGAATACTAAAATATAGGTTAAAATCTAGATTAGCAGCTATGTAGCCTCGTCTGAACGTTCCAGCACGTTTAAATAAAGGATTAGATACTAAAAATTCAGGGTCTCTCGCCTCACGATCTGGGATTAACTGTAAAGTGAATATTAATAATTCAGCATTTGGAATGGCAATTGGAATTTCGTATCGTAACACCCTTTAAGGGATGGGCAGATGTGTGCCACTCTAAAATATTACCAGCTGTATAATAATATTCCGATTTTTTTAAGTCATAATTAGTTACGATTTGTAAAGGAGATGTCCGCTTTTTGTATGGAAGCTGGGCCTCAAAATCTAACCAGGCTCAAACTTTATGGATATTAAAGAGGCAAAAATATGGATCTTGGATTTATTAAACATATTATATTTTTAGACCCCCCATTTATAACTAACTTTTTTAAATACGTTCATTTTATGTTTAGTTTTAAAGCAAACTCAAATTACATAAATCTCAAAATCGTAGGACTAAAATTATACGAATTATTGCAAAGGCCTAGTTTTTGGGAGTACTATCCAAAAAGATATAAAGTATCTTGGTTAGAATTTTAAGCCTGTTTTTGGACATGGCCCTTGCTTTTAAAGCCAATAAATAAACTTTTAGGCAATACCTGTATTTCGTATTACAAGTGACAGATGCTGAAACTGCTAAAGTTATAGCAGACATTGTCAATTGCAGTGTTTATCGATAAAAACTCTTAGCACCTACGTGGTAACGTTGAGTTTCCAACCAGTCCTCTACTAACCCATTTACATACTTCAGAACTGCAAAAATAATACAATATTGCCATACGATGAAGGTATCTGCCTTTATCGTATGGCAAAGGACTGCCTCAGTGGCGTAGTTGTATTACGTTACGACTGCAATGCTGAGGTTTTTTGGGTTCGATCCCCGGGTCGGGCAGTGATATTGGGTTTTTCTATTCAGTGTCAGCCCGGAGTCCGAAATTTTGCCCGATATGGCGATAGGATATATGGGATGGAAAATGCAAGGCAAAAAGTGGGTACATTAGTTGCGCCTCTGCCTACCCCTTCGGAGATAAAAGGCGTGTGTGTGTGTGTGTGTGTGTGTGTGTGTGTGTGCGTGTGTGTGTGTGTGTGATAAAGGTATCAGTAGGAAAATCCCGTTACTATTATAACAATGATAAAACAACGCTTAGCATTGACATTAATGTCAATGAATCGTACAGAATGCTTTTATCTTAGCTGGTGGGTTTTTAGTGCGGGCGACGAGCGATTTTAGAGGCAGAGGTACCAGTTTCCATGGTAGTAATCGATAAATATATGAAAGATGGAAGGAAAAGATAAAGGGGGGTTGGTAGTATTATAGGCAATAACCGCTTTTTAAATCTTATTGGCCGAGACAAGTTCTGCAGGTTCATAACCCAAGGCACACACCTCTGACTTTTGTTCATCAATAATTATTGTTCGCTTTAACGGTGAAGGAAAACAGCGCGCGGAAACCTACATACTTGAGAATTCTCCATAAGAATTTTGGGGGTATGTGAAGTCTGCCAACCCGCACTGGTCCAGCGTGGACTAAAGCCTAAAACCCTCTCAGTAGTAGAGGAGGCTCGTGTCCAGCAGTGGGACTGTATATTAAAAAAATCTTATTGGGAGTAATCGAGGAGAAAATTTATGTATGGCTACTGGTAAGGCTTGGAAAGAAGACAGGGTAGGCTCAGAGGAATTGTAGGTGTGCATGATAGTTTCCACTTTTACCTTTAAAGACCCAGTGTTGCTAGAATTGTAAATCGAATCCAGGACCTTCCGGTCCACAGTTTATAAGACTAATATCAGGTTCGACTTCACCGCTTGCTGGTAAATGCTACTCGTCACATGAATGTAGCCAACCAAATACAAAAGTCACACTCTAATCTATGCTCTCAAATAAATGGTAAAAAAATGAGTCTTATCTACATAATTAGCTGCTTAATACGATATCTGACAAATAAAATTTACTTAAAACCTATGAAACCTATGAAACAGGCCCTAAAAGTCATCACAAAACAATTTCTTATTCACGAGTGATTTCTCAGATACGCAAAGGATATCCTGTGCTTGCTATGACGGCTTACAAGTTGACATTACGATAAAAACGTCTAGATACAGCTATTTATTCAAAGCAATGACTTTCCCTTTGATAACACTAATGATTAGAATGCGAAAATAGCTGTTAACACGTGTTGCAGAAAACGCGGCATTTTTGACCTTGTGTTTTCATCTTTGTATTGGAGGTCTGATTCTATTACTTTGGGATGATCGTTGCTTTATTTTGGAAAGCTCCAATTTCCTCTGGAAATTTCCTAGTTAATTAGTGTAAACGTTTCTGTGCTGTGTTGCTGGACAGGCCATCTACAATTGTAGGGGGCTTTGAAGATTCTGTGAATGGAACGATGCCAGAAAGGATGTCCAAGGTTCTCTCCTCCGAGACTATCGTTTTTTTTTTGCAGTTAAATGATGGGACGAGCATGCCGCTTGCCTGGTGGTAAGCTCTACAACCTTCCATAAACAGTAAGAACGCCGCACAGAATTTATAATTACAAAATACTGCGTGGCACTCCACTGCGTTCGTCATCCTGAGACTTAAACTGTTAAGTCGCATAATGCCCAGTAATTAATCTCTACACCCAAGTATAAGAAGTTTACCTCTTTATAATATTAAATAGAAATATGTATAAACAGCCTTACATGATCGTTGGTAATAATCTAAACTGATATCAAGAAAACAGCACTCTCATTACTTTAATGATATCACGGCCGATCAGGCATCAGATCAATGATATTGATATCTCTAATGTAAAATGGATTGACAATTTCAGGCAATATTTGTCGACTCATACCCTTAATCCGAGATTATGGATTGGGTTTTTACCAGAAAGTCCAAACGTTGACTTCAACTAAGTTAAATTACAGTAAACACCGGTTATAGGACATCGTATACCTATAACGACGCATCAGTTATAACGGTTAAATGTGCCAATTATGTGGTCCCTTCAATATCGTTATAACCGGTTTTGATTGCCTCGGTGGCGTGGTGTATTGCGTACGCGTTACGAATACGATTTTCGCGCTGAGGTCCTGGGTTCGAATTCCGGGTTGAGCCAAAAACATTGCGACTGAGTTTTTCCATCTTAAAAATTACTCAGTCGCAGCTCGGAGTCAGGAAGTTGGCGGTGTGATACCCCCGTGCCTCGAAAAGCAAATAGAGTCGTTGGTCCTGCGCCTGACCTCTCTCCGGTCATATCGGATTGCCTTCTCACCGGACTAAGAGAGTGAACACTATAATATCTCCTGCGTATCTGGCTGATCTCAGTTGAGATTGGCCGCCGTGGCCGAAATCGGTTTTTTTTTTTTATTTTTTTTTATTGCATTGGATGACGAGACGAGCATGCCGTTCGCCTGATGGTAAGCGACCACGACCACCCATAAACAGTAGCAACACCATCCAGCACCCAGACTTACAAAGTACTGTGTGGCATTCCACTGCGCTCGTCATCCTGAGACATAAGATGTTAAGTCTCATTATGTCCAGTAGTTACACTGGCTACAATGTCCTTCAAACCGAAACACAACAGTGCATGCACACTGTTGCTTGGCGGTAGAAATAGACATTGCGGTGGTACCCACCCAGACGGCCTCTTACATAATGAGAGACCTACCACCAGTAAAGGGTAGGAAGAGATTATAAAACGGTTTTCACTGTAGTTAAGTAGTTGAAAGTTCTGTCAACTAATCAGTTATATGAGGAATTATGGAAGCTACTGTAAATTAATCAACTGTTGATTAGTTTGACAACAGCAACACATTACGAATGTATGGAAATATTGTCAGTCCGTTACCATCGTGTCTTGTGCAACTGGCAATGTCTGCGCAGCGCCTTAGTCACCTTTAAAACGTGCTTTAGGACGATTTACCGCTACTAGTCATGCCGCACCCCAGTATTCTGCAATTTGCGTAGTAAATAAACGAAATGCTTAAACAAATTGTTTGCAATAGACAAGCACGCGTCGCTAAACATTTTTTTAATCATATCAGTTTGAAGTTTGTATTGACAAAGTTTGTTTGTACGTTTGAACTTATTGTTTTTCATCATCTTAATTTGTTCATGTCTTTCATTTAAATGATACTAAATTATGCTCGCGGCTTCAACCGCGTGAGTTTTTCCGGAGATCGCAATCCGTTCGGTTGTTTTTGAGCTTATCGCGTTCAGACAGACGCGGCTAGGAGACTTCGTTTTATAATATACTAGCTTTTGCGGCGGCTCCACCCTCGTTAAAAAGTTTTTCCGAGATAAGAGTCCCTTTGAAAGCTTTATATTTTCCCTGGATAGAAAGTAGCCTATGTGTAATCTACCCGTGTGCCAAATTTCATCGAAATCCGTTCAGTAGTTTTTGCGTGAAAGAGTAACAAACATACATCCATACATTCTTACAAACCTTCTCGTTTATAATATTAGTAGGATTTTATGATATTTGATAGAAATTTCGTTAAGCTGAGCTTTGAAATAGGTAAATCATAAAACCAGTATCTCTGGCTTGAAATTTCTTATAAAACGTAGATGAGCACTATTGAGAGGATTTTTCTTAATTTTTAATGTTATTAGATAGCAGTATTCATGGGTTAGAGGAGGAGGGGTGTCCACAGGGCCGGATTAGCCTAAGGCAAATTAGGCAACTGCCTAGGGCCCCAACATCGGCCAGGGGCCTTTCGTTGCGAGAAAAAAAATGTGAAAATTATAAACTTAACGATTCGTATCTTTATACTTCAATAAGTTTTGGAATATATTTTAAATTATAAAAAAACATACTATTTTTGCAGCCGGTTAATTAGGTTGTGGTAGAAGTCAGGGAAAGGGGCTCCAAGGGGGCAACGCCTTTGCCTACCCCTTCGAGGATAAAAGACGTAAGTATGTGTGTGTGTGTATGTGAAAATAATTTTCAGTCTGAGACGACCTAAGCATTATGATTACGCTCATGGCTAAACCTACCTGAGAATTCTCCATAAGAATTTCGAGGGTATGTGATGTCTGCCAACCCGCACTATACCAGCGTGGTCGACTAAGGCCTAACCCCTCTCAGTAGTAGAGGAGGCCCATACTCAGCAGTGGGCAGTATATAATACAGGGCTGATTGCATTGCATTGCCATGGCTATATTAAAAAAAAACTGATCATTACTAGTACACGTGGAGCCCGCATCGAACCAATATCTTTGACTAATTGATTCTTCGGATAATTTGCAAGACCGTTGCGTAATTTTATTGTATTAATTTCCGATAAAAAACAGGTTTACTTAGAAATAGAAGTAATTATATTTATCGGCAAATTTTATTTGACATACTATTTATTACTAACTAGTATCGCTCGCGGCTCCGCCCGCGTTAAAAAGTTTTTCCGGGATAAAATTCTTGTCACTGGATAAAAAGTAGCCTATAGCACTCAGGAGTAATGTAGCTTCCTATTAGTGAAAGAATTTTCAAAATCGGTCCAGTTCGTCCTGAGATTAGCGCTTTCAAACAAACAAACTATTCAGCTTTATAATATTAGTATAGATTTTGAAGGACAAACTAGTTAATGTGAATCAGATTTATCCCGGGATAAAGGCACACTGAGTAGATTTCTGAAATAAAATATTATTTTCCATTCGTGTGCCAAATTTCATCCAAATCTGTTCAGCCGTTTACATTCACTTACAGACAATCAGCTACATACCCGAACTTTTGCAATTAGGTAAATTAGTTAAATAATTTTAAAATTACCGGTGCACTGTAGTAAAAACCACATGAATGCTAGGAAAAAGACGCGGACCATGTTCCGTATCATCTGATTTGAATACAATGTATTAGACATTTAATCATTTTCTAACAAACGCTGTCATTTGCACCACACTTCCTGCATATCCACAATATCTAGTATTATTAAATATGACTAACTATATCTACCCATAATACTTTTGGTGTCCAATCATTCTTAACCGTTTATTAAAATGTCCGTAAACCACACTGGTGATAGGTCTCTCGTATGCGAGGGGCCGTCTGGGTAGGTACCTAGCACCACAGTGTCTATTTCTACGGCCAAGCATCAGTGTGCATGCATTGTTGTGTTCCGATTTGAAGGACATTGTAGCCAGCGGAATTACTAGGCATTATGGGACTTAACATCTTATGTCTCAGGGTGCCGAGCGCAGTACTTTGTACTTCAAAATTCTGTATGGTGTTGCAACTGTTTATGGGCGGTCGTATCGCTTACTATCAGGCGAGCGGCTTGCTCGTCTCGTCATTCGAAAGCAATAAAAAAAACTATTTCCCATGATGTGAGGAATTAAAAAAATAAAGATCACAGTTTTAATTACTAGAAGGTTATTAACATTAATAAATGTAAAGACATAGCAGTAAATATTGAACTAGGGAAATTAGATAAATAATCAAACGACGCTCTATGATGCCGCAGTAAGCCGATAATCTTTAGAGGCAATGAAATTCTCTGCCGAGAATTGTATCACTTTATATAGTTCGATGTAACTTTCACTGTCCAGTACTGTACCAATAATAATAACTTTCTATTAGGTATTCATTTATCTACGAATCTAATAAAATGTCGTTGATAATTAAATAATAACTCACAAACATTCACGCCTTTTATCCCCGAAGGGGCAGGTAGAGGCGCAACTGCACTCACTTTTCGCCGTGCGTATTCCGTCCCATGATGTGATAGCGGGCGACCCTATCGCCATATCGGGCACAGATTCGAGACTCCAGGCTGATACTGAATAGAATAACCCAATACCACTTTACTCGACCGGGATCGAACCCGAGACCTCAGCATTGCAGTCGTACCGTTATACAACTACGCCACCGAGGCAGTCATAGTATAGACATTCACATAATAATACGAACTCCCCACGCCACTAAAAATCTCAGAGGCTTATCAAAAATAGGAAATGAACTTGCGGTTGTTGGAAGTACACAATAACAATGACCTTGCGTAATGAGGAAGACGAATTAGCAAATAAATAATTTTGGAGTTTTTACAAACATCCTCTTGAATCATATTATCTTTTAACCCCCCACAAAAAAAGAGGGATGTTATAAGTTTAGGGTGTGTATCTGTGTGTCTGTGTATCTGTGTACATTGAATTAAATGTACTACGTCTGTGTATCTGTATGTCTGTCCGTGTCATCGTTGCTCTCAAACGAATAGACCGATGCTGTGGTGCGCACTTTGCATGCCGCCGCTGACAAGCTCGATGAGTGGTTCCGCAAATGGCGAATCACCGTCAACCCCACAAAGAGCCAGGTTATCCTGTTCACTCTGAAAAGGAGAGTGCATGTGCCTCACTACTCAGTCCGCATGTCCAACCAGGATATCCCCTGGACGGACAAAGCCAAATATTTACCATATAACTCTGGCTATAAAGCGAAAGAACGACTTTAAAACTCATACACTCCACAAGACCGCAGTTCCGTCCTCGTCACCGAGGACCTCGCCGCGTAATTTATGGTTTTCGGTAACAATATACTATTTGTAAACTATTTTTGTTCTTTTTTTAAGTAAATTTAACTAACACTTTTATATCCAATAATCTGGTAGTGATGGTTGAAATGTCAAATCCAAATCTAGATTTCCTAAAAATATGACAAATATACGATTCAAAATTTGCCGCTTGAGTCATAAGTTTAATCAAAGTTGAGATGAAGCCTCCCGGATATATTAAAAGTCCTAAATGTTTGCTGAATGATTTTCAACCTTATTTAATTTATAAATCTAAATTAAACGTGCTTGGTATAATATCCTTATTTAGGAACTTTGTCGTAAAAACATGACGCTCCTTATGTCGTTGAAATATTAGGTCTTTACCAATGAAGTTACCGTTTAGTATACAGAAAGTTAAAGTCATCTTTTTATAAATATTTTTTATTTATATCAATCAAAATATTACGTACTAGCAAGCGCAGCGTCGCCCGTCCACCTGCAAGGTGGACAGACGACTTGATAAAGATCGCAGGAACACGCTGGAAGCAGGCCGCTTTTGACAGATCCGTCTGGAAATCTTTAGGGGAGGCCTATGTTCAGCAGTGGACGTCATGTGGCTGATAATGATGATGATGATGAAAATATTATGCACCCATGCTATTGATGCATCTGCCAGCGCAGTGGTAATGTTTCAATGCCCTTCTTGAAGAAGTTAGGTGTACGGGAGCTAATAAACTCTTCAAAGGCATTTTGTACTGCCTCTAGACAGTACAAAAGTACAAAAGACAAAAAATGACTAACTTTCTGTTATCTGTATACTAAACGGCAATTTCCTAAGTAAAGACCTAATATATTTCGCGAAATGATAAATAATAATCTAAAGAATTGAAACTTGACGATGATTCACAGGCAAGCCGGATTCGATAAACATAAATACATTAAACATTCTTATCAGAGGATTGGTTTAAAATCTATTTCTGTTTAGAAGGAAATCAGTTTCGATGTAATTTTCCTTCATGCGATGACAAAGCCTTGATGCTTACGCGTCATAAATAAATCATGGAGAAATCCGGATGTGTGGTGATCATCACAAATTGTATCAGCCCTGTATTATCCTGGGTTCGAACCTCTAATGAAAGCTTTTGGTTTACTACGATGGCGTGACCATAGGGTTTCACATATACTTTTCACAAGAAAAATATTCATTTTTAGAATGAATTTTGTTTGATTTTTTTTGCAGCCCGAAACACGAAATTCTTGTAAATAATTATTTTGTTGGTTTCCTCGTAGAAAGTTTGTCTTTGTAGTGCAAAATAAGAAAGAAGACGTTAAGAAATTCTTTGCAAAGAACGGTTACGAATACAAATTTCGCCATATTATCATTCACCGATCTTTGTCAAATTATTGGAAATGATAATTACCGCTCACATCTATAATCTAGAATAGATTGATTTCTAGTTTGACCTCCAGCAGTTGCACTAATTGGCGATTTCTAATCACAATTTCTGTTACAGAATATTTTTTTAGACTACGGTATTACGGCAGCAGGAAATTTAGTATCGACATAAGTTAACAATCGTAAACGCCTACCGATAATATCCCGATATCAACTGACAAAAGTACTTATCGAACGTTAACTTATGTCATAATTGCCAATCCAGGGCTATTAGACATGATTACTTTCTACAATCGCTAACTCTAATAGAAAATAAAAGATGTATCGGAATGACATCCTAGCGATAGACTTAAGCGTTAGGATATATCATTCCCATACATTTTTGTTTTCTATTAGTGTTAACAATTATTGTAGAAAGCCATTTTGTCTAAGAAACCTATTCCATTGTACTATAGAAATTATTCAGACTTTCAAACTAAGGTTCAATAGATATTTCCACAGCCTCTGTACTTAAAATATCAAAAATCTCTGTGTCATTGCGCTCATTAATATGCGAACAAAGCAGGTCAACATCCTTCTTTGTTCCATATTAAAATGTAATTCACGCTCGTGTCACGTGTTTGTGCTGTTTTTGTGATAGATTGCTTATAGAAGATGGGATAGAATTTGGTTATTAGTGACTTGCTTATGCTTGCGGCTTCGTCTGTATCCTAGGAAAAAATTTGCATATTACACTCAGGTATATAGTTTAGGTATTAGCGAGAGAATATTCAAAATTGGAACAGTATGTATAGCTTGACCACAACATGGCGTATTTTTATTATTTTCCTAGTCGGGCTATAATTCCATATATGTAACAATTTGAAATAAGAACTTCTTTATAAATAGGGAACCATTAATCTTAGTCCCCGTTTTTCAACCGTGGTTATCTTTTTCTCCGGGTCTTGTTAAGCTGGACGCGCTCGCATAACTGCGAATGCGCCAGCGTGTCCCGCGCGATTACCCTACTAACCACAGTTGAAAAAACCCGGTCTTAGAGGAATTTCGTGAGTGCGTTACCGGGTAGAAATCGAGAGTTGGAGAAATAGATCAAGACGTCAGCAGCAATATCAAATATGAGAAGCTTGAAGATAATTTAGATTTTTACTATCTCTATAGTATCTATGTCTAGACTGCCTCGGAGTCGTTTTGCGGTACAACTGCTGAGGTCTTGAGTCTCCCCGGATCGGGTAAAATAATTTCTGTATCAGATTGAATTTAGAATTGTATCCGGCAAAAACGCTCGCTCCTATAACAAAATATAAGAAACACTTACCTATATACAAAAGTACTCTGTGGAAACACTGCCGACCCATGAAAAGGGAGAAGGCGTGATGCTGTATTGTAATGGGTAATAGACACACACTCGCCATATCGGGCACAAATTCCAGACTCCGGGCTGATACTGGATAGAAAAATCCAATATCAGTTTACCCGACCCGAGGATCAAACCCGTGACCTCGGCGTTGCAGTCGTACCGTAATACAACTACGCCACCGAAGCTGTCAATGTCAGTATAATGGGTAATTAATATACGGAGTAAAATCTGGTGACGATTCCAAATGTGTTTATTACCCGGGATGCGTACCTTGGACTGGACGTTCCTGAACTTTGTAAATACTGATTACGTAATCAGTATTGTTTACTGCATACTGTTTACTAGGAGTAAATAATATAATGACAGTTCATTTTATGATAATGTACACGTGAATTATTTTACTGCACTGATAAGGAGGTTATACTTGTGTTTACACCCGACTTTGACTGCCATTTTAATAAAAAAAACTACTATAGGACCTATGTAAAAAATATAGATGTGTGGGTAATTTTTTGCATAGGTAAATATAGTAGTAAAATAATAATAGTAAATATTTTTTGGTTGAATAGGTGCATTGTAATCGATACAATCCTTTCAAAACGAGGTAGGTACTATTATTTATTTATTTTGGTTAATAGGCTTTTAAGCTCTTTATTTACCATTATTTTATCACTAAATCAACCTGGGTATGCATTGATGACAAAAAAAATGCTTTTATAGGGTAGATAAAAATAATAAATTATCTATGGTATCTATACGTTACCGAAAACAGTCACAGGATGGCATAAATTTAATTTTTTTTACCTGCCAAAACTAAAAAAAAAAGTGCAAGTGTTAAATTCACGGATAAAACATTTTGTATTTGTTTTTTTGCAAAAAATGCTTTTCATTTTATTATTGCCTTGTGAACTAGATCAGGTAAATTCTTCTTTGTTTGATGAAAATAAGACTCTAAGCATTGATAAAACGTTAAGAACCATTTAATACGTGTAAAGTGTAAAATATACAATGACTGGAGACAAAAGGCGATACAGTGACAGCCGGAATCAAGGAGGTTGACTACGCGCTTCATTCATTTGCGTCCTTATTTCCAACATCCTCCCTAGGACGCAAACCCATCTTCGACGAGCAGTACGCTAGTTTTGCAAGCGACGTTGCCTTGGTGAGCGCATCAGCAACCATCATGTCTGTCTGCACATACTGGACATCAATAACTTTGGCAATGACTATATCGCGCACAAAATGGTGCCTGACATCGATATGTTTGGTCCTAGAATGAAAAACTTCAGAACCTGAAAGTTTTATAGAACTTTGATTATCACTAAATATTATCATAGGTTCATGCCTTAGTTGTTCCCAAAGACTTTCTTGAAATTGCTTTAGCCATGTAGCTTCTTGAACACATGTTGATAAAGACATATACTCTGCTTCTGTTGTAGACAGAGCGACTGTAAGCTGATGTTTGGAGTTCCAACTAATTATTCCTCCCTGGAACGCCGGTCATCTTCTGAACTTGCCCAATCTGCATCACAATAGCCATGAGTCATAGTCTCCTCTGTATTTTGCTTATAACTCAACCGATAATCTTGAGTGCCTTTCAAATAACGCAAAACACGTTTTAAAGCAATCCAATGTGTCATTTCAGGTTTATTATTGTACTTGCTTAACATATTAATAACAAAACTTATGTCTGGTCTGGTTACTTGTGAAATGTATAGCAAGCACCCAATCAGCTCTTGATAAGGGATGTCATGTAAAATTTTCGATTCTTGAGAATTTCCTTGGAACTTTGTGTTGGCATCATTCTTCCTATCCCTTTCCACACATATTCCAATACAATAACGTATATCTCCAAGATCTTTCATTTTAAACAGTTTGAGTAACTCTCCTTTAATGTAATTCTTTGTATCTTCATTATTTGTAAATAAAATTAAGTCATCAACATATATAGCGAGAAATATCATGTTGTTTTTGTCCACAACTTTATTATAAATACAGGGATCTAACTTGGATTGTATTAAACCTAAACCTTTTAAAGTGAAACTAAGTTTTTTTATTCCACTGTCTACTGGCTTGCTTTAATCCATATAAAGATTTTTTAAGTTTACATACATGTTCACCATTGTCATACATGGGTGGTTGCCTCATATAAATCTCCTCTTCTATGTCTCCTTGAAGGAATGCTGACACAGCATCCATTTGACATATATCGAAATCATACTTAACTGCCAAAGCAAATAAATATCTCAGAGAAGCATGTCTTACCACCGGTGAAAATACCTCTGCATAGTCTATTCCAGGTTTTTGTGAACATCCTTTAATCACAAGTCGTGCCTTATACTTTATTATCTCCCCATTTTCATTAGTTTTGGTCTTAAAAACCCATTTGCAAGGTATGGCATTTTTGTTGACCGGGGGAGTAGTAATTTCCCAAGTATTATTTTCCAACAAGGATTGATACTCCTCATCCATCGCGTTTTTCCAGTGTTGGACATTAGCTCCTGATAAAGCTTCTTTTACAGTCACTGGGTCTGAAAACTGTTGGACACACATGTAATTATTACCTTGAACATCGCACCTGTGATGAGATCTCAGAGATCTTACAGTGATATTTCTTTCAAAACTATCATTACTCTCAGTTTCACTGGTGCTGGGACAATATGTTTCATCATCGGTCACTCTATTCATGACACAACTGTTGAAAGATGTGTCAGTGTGATTTTCTGAGCTTTAAGATTAGTTACTGTCATTTGACTTTTCCTTCTACTACCCTAAATTATTCACATACAAGGTTGTAGACTCGGAGCTTTTAAAATACTGTAAAAGCTTAGTCATCACTGAATCCATTGTGATCGGTACACCGGAACTGTCTAATACCATTATCATTGGATAATAAACATTTAGCAAGTCAACTAAGATCTAGCTACTCGTCATTCACATTGAATGAAATGTTTCGGAGTTCGTTTAAAAAATAGTCAAACATTGAGAACTCTTAAATACATAATATACGGAAGTCCATTTTCTCATCGGAAGACTTTTATATGCCAGTTTAACAGATTCTCTACAAATTTCTAAAATTCATATACGGAAGACCATTTTTTCACCGGAGGAATTTTATATAACGGTTTATTCTTAAATTAATATACGGAAGACCATTTTCACATCGGAGGACTTTTATATGACGGTTTAAGTGATTTTTGTATAAAATATCTGTCCTGTTATAAATGTGTCTCCATTTGTCCATAGACATCTGAAATCTTGTCTTCTTATTCTTTGATGCTAAAGATAGGTATTTTGTCAATAATATCGGACATGGATGCAAAGCCTTTAGGCAAATTCAGGTGATACATGTTATTTATCAAATTAGCTGTTGATACTATCACATTCTTACTGTTTACCTACAGCTCCTATCTTTCATCAAATGTTCCTTGGCCTCTTAACAATTTTACTAACTGACAGCATACGTATCGATAGTCCAAGCCTATTTTATTATACAGATACCAACAATCAAATTTCATTTCTTTGCCTTAGGTAAATATAATTGACAATAGCTTTATAGTATAAGCGAGTTGGTACCTCTTTGAACACGTCAAAATGTTCGGTAAATGTGCAGAAGTGCCCGAATCAACACACCAAGCTTCATCATCGTAGGAATTATCGCCGTCGTATTATCGTGTACCTACGGTTCCTTTTTGATACTTCTTGATCTTTGATTTACACTCTGAACTTTTGTGACCATAACCGTAACATACATAGGTCATCAGAAAATGATTTATTTCAGTTTTTCATTGTTGTTCCATTATGAATATTTTTGTGACATCGTTGACTTACGCAAAAAACAATATTACTAAGCATCATAAGCATATGTATCTTTTTTTACAATATTTTCATGCCTGAACACTCAATAGCTGTAATCATCGGTTTATATTCCTGAGGTTAACCGGAGAGCAGCATTAAAAATTCCGAGCTACACATTATTCACCTTAAAAACGATATTCCGCAGCTTATGTGCAGTTGTCACATCAGTAGCTTTTTACGCTAACATATTAGTCTTGATTTAAATAAATTTGAATTGCGGCAAATTTATATTAAATATAGGTTTTAGAGCTTCCTGGGCCCATAACCTGATGAAAATAAGACTCTAAGCATTGATAAAACGTTAAGAACCATTTAATACGTGTAAAGTGTAAAATATACAATGACTGGAGACAAAAGGCGATACAGTGACAGCCGGAATCAAGGAGGTTGACTACGCGCTTCATTCATTTGCGTCCTTATTTCCAACATTGTTTAATTATGTTCGGTTTCTTGCTAAAATGTGAATACGCTAAAAAAATTACCCATTTTTCCTATTATATTCTGGTAGAAAACTAAAACAAACACGTTCTCAATACGTTATTTCCAAGAAATGCTTTCAAATAACAATAACTTCATTGCTACGGACAAATAAATAGACTTAACATAAGTATAATGACCGTATGACGATAACGACTATAAACAATTTTATTATCACATAATGAAGTTAGCGGGTATTCATTCGTACCCTCATTACCACTTGCACGCAACTCAGTGTGTAGTGGTTTATTTGAGAAAAATCAATTGAATGCATTAAAAGTGATGTGAATTCAAAATTCAAAAATGTGACTGTCGTGCGTGAATTTGTTAAAAAAAATATAAAAAGAAAAAAGGGTAAAAAAAAAAGCAAAAAGATCAAAACAAGTTTATAAAGTTTTTTGAAAATAGAATCATTCTAACTTTAAATAGTGACACCGTCAATAAAATGTAATTGGTCAATGAATAAAACAAAAAACGTTTCTCAATTTGCTTTTGCATAAATATTTACTTGTAACCAGTAACCAGCCAAATCAATGACATTAAATTTGAATTTTAATTAATGTCCTTTCTTTTTCGAGCGCTTAACTAAAATGGCCAGTGTTCTCATAACTGTCGGAATTAAAACATGTGTTGCAAATACACAACAACATTTTATTGTTATATCTTTCGGAAACTAAATCGTCAGCACAAGATCTTAATTTCAATGATAATTATATTTGCTTTGGCATCTTTTATTTGTGAAAGATAAGAATCAGCTCCTTTAAGAGCTATTCAATACTTTTTGTGTAGGAAGCGAGTGAGTTCCGTAATCGATTGTGAATTTAAATCGATCATTTAGTGTTGTTAGTTCTGTTGTGTTGGTTGTTAGTGATTTTCGAATGTCTCTCGTGAGTTTTGTTACTATGGAGGCAATATTTGATAAATATTGGCGCAGGATGCATGGATATACAGTTATAGGTAATGTACTTTATTATGTCTTTAAAAAATATGAGTCCTTTGTCCCACTGTTGGACAAAGCCTCTGTGATGTGCCGTTTACTCATTATGCTGGCCTAACAAGGTTTAATAAACATTACTTTTGACAATTTTAATAACAATTAATTGTGCAATATAATTCAGCCATATTGTTCGAAAGTCAAGGTCTTTCGTTACTCATTTCGCAATGAGATATTTTACCTAGTTTATCTCTTTCTAAATGTAATATTTAGCACATATGTTCACGCTTTTATCACTGAAGAGATCGACTGAGACTACCGGAACATTTATTAGCAATGGTTCGCCCTTATTTTTGTTTTACAAAATATATAACATTATTTTTTTATTGCATTGAACGGCGAGACGAGTATGCCGTTCGCCTGGTGGTAAGCGATACGACCACCCATAAACAGTAGCAACACCATCCAGCACCTTGAGTAACAAAGTACTTTGTGGCATTCCACTGCGCTCGTCATCCTGAGACATAAGATGTTAAGTCTCATTATGTCCATTAGTTACACTGGCTACAACGTCCTTCAAACCGAAACACAACAGTGCATGCACACTGCTGCTTGTCGGTAGAAATAGACATTATGTTAAGACTATCGACATATCGCAACTAGTCTAAATCTAAATACAGAAATCACCTTAATTGTAGGTAAGGTCTGGGGAGTATTCGTATGGGTACGAATCCGTCGTTCGTATAGATAAAAGAGACAAAAAATTCCCTATTTACGTATTTTGCGGATATGCTCCCGTAGATGGAATAGGGCCCCCAGACCTTACAATTTAATCTCTTCTAGAAAGCAACTTAAAACTGTTGCATGTATAAACAATACAAATATGAGGATATTTGTACACTAACGTATAGAGTTGGCAATTTTGTAGCTTTCATTCCCTTTTTTATCTGATAAGCTAATAACATCGTATTCCGATGTGTACCTATAACAGCGCCCCAGTCTATGCGCATGCGCATAGCGATTGTTAGACAATTCTCATGACGTACAACTGAGAAACAGTCTAACAAAACAACACGACATACTTATAATAATACCAGCAATGTATTATACTGCCCACAGCTGGGCACGGGCCTCCTCTATTGAGAGGGTTTGAGCCTTAGTTCACCACGCTGGCCTAGTGCCGGTTAGCAGGATTCACATACCTTCGAAATTCTTAAGAATTCTTAGGTATGTACGTTTCCTCGCGATGTATTCCTTCACCGTAAAAGTGAAAACATAACTTCGAAAAGTCAGGTGTATGCTGGGTTTTGAACCTGCGAACCTTCATCTCGGCAGTTCGTTCCAATCCCAACTCCAGCAAACAGCAGACAACCAGGCTCTCGTGCACTTTGCTAAACTTCAACCAATTTTTCATTGACAGTAACAAAATTAATGCTGAATTATGACGTTTGTATTTAACTCTTATGACTTACTTTAGCGACCTTGTTGTTGAGGCAAATCTTACACACACACACTCTGGTCTTTTATCCCCGAAGGTGTAGGCAGAGGCGCAATGAATGCACGCACTTTTCGCCGTGCGTATTCCGTCCCATGATGTGAACTGAGCCTATCGCCATATCGGGCACGAATCCCAGACTCCGGGCTGATACTGAATAGAAAAATCCAATATCTCTTTGCCCGACCTGATCGAACCCGAGACCTCAGCATTCAAATCTTACGTCTTACTGTACCTATGACTTTACCGTTCGTGAAGAAACTAACGTTTGTGTATACGGGTTACATTGTTCACTGGAGAAATTTCGGTCAATGACACCCAAGTCCTTAGCTGCGAAATTTATCGTTCGATTATCGTTGTTAGAAATCTAGATAGACCGGTTTTGGCGTCATAGAATAACGGGTTATACGTCATTCGCTATGGGAAGTTACTATTGTTGTTCTTCATACTAATCAAGAACAACAATATTAACTTCCCATGGCTCCCATTACTAAATCGTTGTCGGTTTTTATGGCAAATGATTAATGAGACGAGCATGCCGCTCGCCTGGTCATAAGCGATACGGCCGCACATAAACAACGAACTTTGATTTACTTTTTAGTGGCATTTTTTACTCTATAACTACTAGACATATAAAATAAGTTTGTCCGGGATAAAAGTCCAAAAAAGTAGCCTAAGTTACTCGCTGATAATATAGATTTATTTTGGTGTAGTAATTTTTTAAATTGGTTCAGTAGTTTGTGAGTTTATTCGTTACAAACATACAAAAATCAACTCTTTCCCTTTATAATATACTAGACTAGACTTCTGCTAGCGGCTCCACCGGCGTGAAAAAGTTTTTCCGGGATTAAATATTTTCCCGGGATAAAAAGCTTCCTATTAGTGAAAGAATTTTCAAAATCCGTCCAGTAGTTTTTGAGTTTATCCATTACAAACAAACAAACAAGCAAAACTTGCCTCTTTATAATGTTAGTATAGATCGTATGGATGGTTATATTTAGTGAATATTACCTATTGGGTTATAGAGATTGGATACATGGCAAGTTTGGCTTTAAAGGTAATGGGTTAGGTTAAAGAAAGGAAAGAAAAACTTAGGGGCAGTTTCACCGTAGCCTGATAAAGTTTTACATTTATTTATTTATTTATGCATTTAGGTACACTAACAGCATAACATATCACATATTATCATATAGGTTATATTGTGGAACATTATAAAATTACAAATATGTATGCCTATTATAAGTGTACACAGCTTTGACCATAATGTGTTAACTAGAAGCTAAAACTATAAATTAGGTTAGAATAATTCAATAACAGACAACTTAACATAAACAAAGTGGCTTAGTATACAACAAAAATAAACTGCTATCAAAATTTACCATTTTTAAACAAAATAAAACTAAAACTACAAAGGACTTTACATGTATAGTGTTGTGAAAATTACGTAGACACCATAGAGAGTCATAAAAAGTGACAAGTCATTTAGAAAAAGTGTTTCAGCATCCTATTTCTAAACGTATCTTTAGAATCGCTGAAGATATCTAACTCGGGTATTTTAGCATTAAAATCGTTATAAGTGTTGCACATTCTGGCTATCGGGTGATGTAGTCCGAGGTTGGTTCTGTGCCGTAAGATACAAAAAATTTTTGTTATTGGGCGACGGGGGTAATTGTAGGGAACACTTACGTTGATACTCTCGAGTATAGATGGACATTTGAAATTTCCGTTAAGGAGTTTGTGAAGAAACATTATGTCAGAAATCGTACGACGGTTCCGGAGGGACATCATATTAAAAAAATTTAGTCTTTGGTCATATGGATGCTTATGTGAAATACCGGTCGACTTGTAGGCCAGGTATCTAGTGTACGCACGCTGAATACCTTCTATACGCTGTGAGGAGGCGCTATAGACAGGATTCCATACAACACAAGCATATTCCAGGTGACTTCGTATAAGGCTGTTATATAAAATTGTTTGAGTCAGAGGTGATTTGAAGTCTGTGGTATTCCGCTTCACAAAACCTAACATTTGGGATGCTTTCTGTATTACCTTGCTAATATGGCTTTGAAATTTAAGTTCCCTGTCTATTATGACACCTAGATCCCGAATTTCGCTAACCTTTGATAATACCGCTCCATTCAATGAGTAAGCTGTTTCAGTTGGATTCTTTTTCCTCGTAAAAGAAATTGAATAACATTTAGTAACGTTTAATAACATTTTGTTATCGCGGCACCACAATTCGATCATATTTAAGTCCGCTTGTAAAAGCTTAGCGTCTGATGGATGATTAATAGTTTTGTATAATTTTAGGTCGTCGGCAAATAAAGAGAAATTGCTGTGGTGTATTACAGTACTAATGTCATTAACAAATATTAAGAAAAGTATAGGACCAAGGTGAGAGCCTTGAGGGACTCCAGATTGAGCATAGTAGGTCCTAGATTCAAAACCATTCACCGCTATTTTTTGTGGCCTGTTAAACAGGTATGAACCGAACCATCTCAATAAAGAGCCATATATTCCCATATTTTCTAGCTTCCTTAATAGTACTTCGTGACTAACTTTGTCAAAGGCGCTGCTGAAGTCGGTGTAGATAGCATCGACTTGGCGGCCTCCATCGACCTCGCGGCTCACAACAGAAACAAATGACACTAGGTTCGTATCAACAGATCGCCCTTTTCTGAAACCGTGTTGATGTTCTGATAAGTAATTGTCTACCTGTTTATACAATTCGGGGTAAATAAGAGACTCAAACAATTTTGAAAAGCAAGACAATATTGATATTGGTCTGTAATTTTTGACGTCAGCATTATCTCCCTTTTTATATATAGGGACTACTCTTGCTTTTTTCCACTCGTTTGGAAATTGACCAGTAGATAAGGAATGGTTAAATATTAATGTCAATGGCAACGTTATGGCTGACTTGCATCTTTTAACGAATAGAGGTGGGATATTATCCGGTCCAGTGCCCTTGCATACGTTAATGCGTTTGATAGCCTTGGAGACCATATCTTCAGTAAGTTTAATTTGAGAAAGAATGTTAAATTTATTGGGGCTGTTTATTTCTACAGGGTTTATAGAGACGTTGCAAGAATAAACTGAGGAAAAATGATCAGCAAAGAGATCGGCTATTTCTATACCTGTCGAGGCAGTAGAGTCATTCTTATGCATTGTAGCAGGAAGTGCGGAGAGATTACTGCGTTTTCCTTTTATATATCGCCAGAAAAATTTCGGGTTTCTACATATATCCGATTCAATCTGAGTTTTGTAATTACCGATACTTGTTCGCATCAGTTTATTACAACGGTCCCGTAGTAGTTCATATTCCAATTTATCACGTGGATTACCAAATTTATAAAACCGTTGGCGAATCTTATTCTTTTCTTTTAAGAGATTTTTTATCTGTTTATTAAACCAAGGAGGATTTTTTTTATGTTTAACTCGACGCTTTGGTGTGTATTTTTCGATTTTGTTGGTTAAGTTATCATAGAATGCTGAAACCATGGTATTTACGTCATAGCCCCTAAATGTTTCAATCCAGTCAATAGACTTAAGGTCAGCCATAATAACATCGTAATTAGCTTTGTGAAAATTGAGATATTCACGAGTACTTGGTTTGAGATAATTATGATCACTGTTTGTATTGGATGGTATAGATATCAGAATATTAGGGTGATATGCATCCAGGCCGCTTAATAAATCCAAAGGTGCTGAAACATAGGACCCTTCCAAATTTGTTAAAGCCAGGTCTAAAATCTTCCCATCACTGTTACTGATGTTATTGCATTGATACAAATTATTCAACGTCATAAAATCTACTAGCGAATATCCCAATTTTCTCTCGTAATTGGTAGGTATCATAAAGGTATGGTTATCCGCAGGAATCCAGTTGATAAAGTTTAGATTGAAGTCGCCCAAAATGACAACTATATCAGTGTCGTTCACAACGGCATCCACGTTGTCCAGGAATAACTGTAGCGTCTCTAGTCTAGAAGGTGGTGGCAAATACACTGCACATATAGACACGGACCGCAAGCGTCCATCGATTGTTAGTTTTAGGTTGACCCATATGTCCTCGCATTCACTTTCCCAGTGATGAACACGGCAGGACGGGACATCTCGAGACACGGCAATCATGACTCCTCCTCCGTCCTTTTTAGATCCTTTGACACACAGACGATCCCTGCGATAGACCACATAACGCGAATCAATGAACTCGCTGTCGGATATTTTGGAATTTAGCCAGGTCTCCGTAAAAACAATAGCCTTATAATCGCTGAGAAGGATGTTGTGTAGTATATCGTTCGTCTTCGTCCTGATACCTCGCGTATTTTGATAGTATATGTTGAATTTTTAACAATACTCCATAACCTATGATAGTGTTTCACACTTACTTTATTAAGTTTAGACTATCCGTATTCCGGATGAGTGTGAATTCGCTATACTCGTCCTTTCGCACAAAAATTCTACCGTTGCGCACCCAAGTAAACTTATAGTTTAATTCGCTGGCTTTTTTCCGAGCTGCAGCGTGTAACGCTTTACCAACTGGAGATAAATGTTCACTCAAGAATACAGGTTTTCGTACGTCACCTATTCCTAAATGTTGGGTGCTCAGCTTGTCATTGGGATGTTTCCTGTTGAATTTTGAAACAGCGGCCAGAACTTCGTCGCGATGGCGAGGAGTGCGCAATTTAATTATTACTGACCGAGGTCTATCGGTGTCCTTATTTAATTTTGCCACCCGAGTAGCATAGATAATGTCATCTTTGACGATGTTCGTATTGACGGTACATAACTATATGACAATTAAACGCTATCTAAAAAAAATCTGAGACATTAAGTACTAGAGACATTTGCCAGACTAGATATTTCTATTCGAGACCTTTGTTTATATGACGGATAAGTTCGTGTTAGGCTATCAGGAACTTCATCAGCAGATGGTTAAACCACACCACACACCACCAGATGTTCCACCACGCTGGCCTAGTGCGGGTTGGCAGACTTTCACATACCTTCGAAATTCAGAGAACTTCTCATGTATGCAGGTTTCCTCACGATGTTTTTCTTCACCGTTAAAGCGAGCGATAATTCACAAAGAACACACACATAATTTTTTAGAAAAGTCAGAGGTGTGTGCCCTTGGGTTTTGAACCTGCGGATATTCGCCTCGGCAGTCCGTTGCACTCCCAACTAGGCTATCGCCGCTAAATCAACCCTAAACCCTTGTTTAATCCGCGGCCAAGTGAAGTTGACGGTCTTATTACACTGGACGAGTAGCGCCGTCGCCTCGCTGCGAAGTCGCTTTCAATTCGCCAGGGTGATCAGAGCCTTCACCTAACCACGGAGGAAACAACCCTGCCTAAATGTAAACACATTGTAACATATTTTTGAATAATGACTAATCGAATCTGTGCAAGTTTTATTTACAACTAACTTTTGCCCGCGGCTTTGCCAGCACGAAAGGTTATTTCCTGTACAAAAGTCCCGCTATGTTCATTTTCCCGGACCGAAATGTAAATCTAAACCATTCTCGAAACCACCTGAAGACACAAAAATAAGTATAAAAGTCACTGTATATTGTACCAGGCGACAATAAACTGATACAGATCGAGAGATCTTGAAATATGGTCGGTCAGCGACACTAGTACAAAACGCCTTTCCGTCCAATATAAATAGATCCCCGACTTTTGTCAGAAACGCACTCGCAGTCACAATAGAACATATAAATAATTTCTCTACTATATTATGCATGTATTATACATATAAACCTTCCTCTTGAATCACTCTATCTATTAAAAAAAACCGTATCAAAATCTGTTGCGTAGTTTTAAAGATCTAAGCAATAAGCGTACATAGGAACAACAACCTACATACAAATCTTCCCTCTTTATAAGAGTATAGATAGGGACAGACAGCGGAAAGCGACTTCGTTTTAAACTATGTTATGATTAGAACTATATAAATATTGTCCTGCTTTGTAATAAAGGAAGGGACGATGAATATTAAAGATTGAGACCGTGTCTTACATATTCTAAAGGGGACTAGTATGTTAGTAGGATTTACAAACAAATATCGGGATCAGTTCCTTGTACCTACATAATAAGCAGTACATAGTGATAAGGATTTATATACATTATACCTACTTCATAATAACTCTGTATTACCGTATACTGAGAGTCAATATTTAAGGCGTTTGGGGGGCTAGGTTAATCAATTTTATTTTTGATTCAATTTTTTTTTTGAACATAATATTCATTAAGTTTACATTTGCAACATGTTTTAATGTTTCAACGGCATGCGAAATGTTATATAGATATCTTTTTAAATTAACAAATATCTAAAAATACGTTTGGATATGTATCTAAAAAACCGATTTTTTATGCCGATTTGCGACATATTATACACAATACTAATGTGGAATATGTATTGCTGAATATCCAACTATTTTATTTATATATAATATTTTGTCTTCTTTCTTCAAACTCAATTCGAAGCTCGTTTGAAGTAGACAAAACATTCGTTAACTAAAACAGGCTTATAAACTGTTTAAATGAATAAGGCCGTAAGTATATACTTAGATACATATGTATAGGTATGAAGTCTATGTGACGAATTTACTGCTGTCCCCATACTTTGGAAGACTGAGCCAAAATATTTCGCGAACAGAAGTTGTTTTTAATTTAACAGATGTTTTCGTAGCGCAGTGTGGAGGCCTAAACGGCAACCTTCATGGTTCAGTAATATAGGATGTGATTTAGTTGACCTCTAAGTCTCTAACTATTAGATAGTGAGGAAGGATAGGCAAGACTATTGTCAGTAAACCTATCCGGGATATATTACAGACTGATACAATTTTCTATCCCTATTGATCTTTAACCACAAATTATTATAGCAACGAAGGATAGATTGACCATGATTTTATGGCATTGAATGACGAGACGTGCATGCCGTTCGCCTGATGGTAAGCAATACGACCGCCCATAAACAGTAGCAACACCATCCAGCACCTTGACTTACAAAGTACTGTGTGGCATTCCACTGCGCTCGTCATCCTGAGACATAAGATGTTAAGTCTTATTATGTCCAGTAGTTACACTGGCTATAATGTCCTTCAAACCGAAACACAACAGTGCATGCACACTACTGCTTGGCGGTAGAAATAGATATTGCGGTGGTACCCACCCAGATGGACTCTTACACATGAGAGACCTACCACCAGTAAAATTATAAGTAGACAGTAACCACCAGTAAGATTAGGTGATATTATCGATTAATACAGTAAAATTAAAGATTGACCTTTCTCCAATATTCAGAGATAGATAGAATATTGAAAATAGTTATTAAAATCTACATACCATCGGAGAAACCACGTGATATCTAAGGTCATCGGTAATGAAGATATTGTAATATGACATTGAGTTCGTTCACTTTCGCTTACGTTTAACTATTTTGTTGTGGCCAGTGACTGTCAGGCCTTACCAGTATCTAAACATTTTAATATAATAAATTTTCTTCAAAAATGAATCATTATCGTCATCATATATCATCATTACCATTAATGAAAAAAAAATATAACATTTACATTAGCGCTTTAAAAAAAATATTTAACGCGTATCTACGCAGTATATTAGAGTTTGGAGTCCTCAATATTCCATTCATATCGACAGAATTGAGAAGACTCAAAATAAGTTCTTGAAATCTTTGGATTTCAGAACTGGTCATCCTTTTAGAGATTACAAGGATAGTGCTGTAAGATATAAGGTCAATTCATTACAAAAAAGACGAAATTACCTAGATGCACTGTTTCTTTTTAAGATAATACATAACTAGATTGACTCTGATGCACTTCTTGAAAAGATAGATTTTAAAATACCACGCATTTCCTCTCGTTTACAAAACATATTTCATATACCTTTCTGTCATACAAAATATGCTAAAAATACCTTCATTAGACGTTCCTGTGAATTTTATAATAAATATCTGAATGATGCTGACATATTCTCCTTTCGACTTTCTACTTACAAGACACAAGTATATAATTTGTTAGACAAAATGTAATATCTATTGACTGTACCTAGTTAATAAAGGCTGTTTTCTTGTTGTTAGCTCATAACTAGTTTTTGTAACTATAAATGGACTTATAGGTCTTTTTGTATACCTTTATATTAATTAGTGTCTGTAGATGACTGTTTGTGTCCTAAATAAAAAAAATAAAAAAAATTAGGACAACATCGTCAAAACTGACAATTTATGAATACGGCCGTAAGTCTCAAAATGCCTAGTAAAGTAGTGGAAAAACCAAGTTACCTTTGCTAAGAGAGCAGGATCCTGATACACGCATTACTCATAACTACTACGACACCCCAAACTTACCCTAATGTTTTTGACTTTAAGGTAAGAAATATTTTTTTTCAAAAACAAGAAAATCTAATAGACGGTCTCTGTTTATAAACACGTTCACTGTTTTTGAGTAAATTGACTTTGGAATCACCTAATTATTGTGTCAAAGTCTTATGAGGTCTACGCACTTTATACGTTTTAATTATAATAAAACGAAAAGTATAATTAAAAAAACAGTGCACCACCGTCATAGCACAGCGGATTAGAAAGCTAAAGTGGCAGTGGGCAGGGCACATAGTTCACAGAACTGACGGCAGATGGGGCTAAAAAGTTCTCGAGTGGAGGCCACGTACCGGCAAGCACAGCGTTGGACGTCCACCTACAAGGTGGACGGACAACTTGATATAGGTCGCAGGAGCACGCTGGATGCAGACTGCTTTCAACAGGTCCCTCTGCAAATCTTTAGGGGAGGCCTATGTTCAGTAGTGGGCTTCATGATGATGATGATACAATAATGATTCTTAAAAATTGGGACACAAAAGGAAAAATACTTTCCACTTGAGTGAATGAGTCGGACATTAAAATGCGTATCTCACAGTGGCATCATCAAAACGAAAAAAAATATGAAAAATAACTCTTTTTAAAGCGCAACAACCCCTTAATAACTCCTTATCAAGCTAAAATATAATTGAAACAGTTATCAGCAAATAAGTTCATTACGAACATACTAATTAAGGTATTAAGTTTACTACTTCGATAGCTCAACTCAAAATGAATCTTACACATACACACACTCACGCCTTTTATCCCCGAAGGGGTAGGCAGAGGCGTAACTAGTGCACACACGTGCCAGTGTCTACTGGACATAATGAGACTTAACATCTTATGTCTCAGGATGACGAGCGCAGTGGAATGCCAAACAGCACTTTGTAACTCAAGGTGCTGCATGGTGTTGCAACTGTTTATGGGTAGTCGTATCGCTCACCATTAGGCGAACGGCATGCTCGTCTCGCAAATCAATGCAATAAAAAAAAACACTCTTTTCACCGTGTATTCTATCCCATGATGTGATTTGCTGAGAGCTTATCTGTATATCGAGCACAAATTCCAAACTCCGGGCTGATACTGAGCAGAAAAACCCAATATCACTTTACCCGACCCGGGATTCGAACCCGGTACTTTAGAGCAGACGTCATACCGCGTACGCAATACAACTACGCCACCGAAGCAGTCCGAATCTTGGCCTCCGAAATGCCACTTCTTGCGGTCCCCGTAGTCTCACCATCTTCAAGATTACCGAGATTCACTTATACCGCGTGTTCTTTCAAATAAAGTTAACGGTCTTATTACACTGGACGACTCAGCGCGTTCGCCTTGCAAATTCGCTTGCAACTGGCTAGTGTGAAGAGCCTTAAGTATACCCGACCAAGGATGAAACTCCCTTGACTTAGCGATATCAATAAAGAACTAAGCTTAGCCCCATCGACTACTCTGTACAGTGCCCTTAGCACGAGTTTACGCACCATCGTATAGTTAACGTTTTGGTTTCGACCCCGTGAATTTTTGTATGGAAATTTAATCACCGCCCCGGTGAGCATATTTGGAACTAAAATAACTAGTGTGAACATTGCACGCGTGTAAACTTCGAATAGTAAATCGAGAAACCATAGATAAGCATGTGTCAAAATGTATGGATAGAATGACGAAAACCCCATCCAAATCGGATCAGTAGATTTTGAGAAAATCACGTCCATACAAACTTACATACATACATGACATACATATAGAAAGCGAGCAATAAGTCACAAAGAATACACACATAACTTTTTAGAAAAGTCAGAGGTATATGCCTTGGGTTTTGAACCTCCGGACATTGTCTCGGCAGACCGTTCCATTCCCAACTAGGCTAACGTCCACTTATTTTATTATGTTTAGACACAATTATCAAGTAAAGGCAAATCTCAGGATAACTTTGAAATAGCGGTTACATTTATTAGTGTTACGTTGTTTAAACGAAAAGAAAGCTGAGGTTTCAGAAAAAAAAATGCTTTGAATGGCGAGACGAGCATGCCGATCGCCTAATGGTAATCGATACGACCACCCATAAACAGCAACAACACCATTCAGCACCTTGACTTACAAAGTACTGTGTGGCATTCCACTGCGCTCGTCATCCTGAGACATAAGATGTTAAGTCTCATCATGTCTAGTAGTTACACTGGCTACAGTGTCCTTCAAACCGAAACACACCAGTGCATGCACACTGCTGCTTGGCGGTGGAAATAGACATTGCGGTGGTGCCCACCCAGACGGACTCTTACATATGAGAGACCTACCACCAGTATATAAGACTAACCAATAAAGGGATGCAAGCATTGGGCACTGCGCACACACTAATATGAATGCCGTAACACTACAACTAACTTAAAATTGCTTACGATATCTTACCGGTCAATTCGCATTTTCATTCATTTCATATTTTATAATAAACTAGTATTACTTGCTGCTCCGTTCTCGTGAAAATGTTTTTCCGGAATAAAAGTAGCCGATATCACTCAGGAGTAGGTAATGTGGCTTCCTATTTGTGAAAGAATTTTCTGAATAGGTTCAGTAGTTTCTGAGATTAGCGCGTTCAACCAAACAAACGAACAATCTCTTCAGCTTTATATAATAGTATAGATAAGTGTAGATTAATTTCATTTAAATTTTTTAATAAAAATATTAAACTACATAATAATATGTATTGTGTAATAAATATAGATTATGATGTCGCACCTCTAGGACGAAAACGACACAATTCAAAAAAATCAAAAATTGGATTATCGTCATAAAATGACTTAAAACTGGTCCCTTTTTTATGAAAATATAATATTGCGTCGTTTTCATCCTAAAGGTGCGATGTATTGGGGTTTATTTACATCAATGATTGTAGCTAAACTAATCATCAAATTTCGTTTCAAAGCTTGATAAGATTAGATTTTTAATTAAGCTCATTCAAAGTGTTTTGTTCTGCCCTGGCGAGATAAGATTGTAAAATTACCGAAATGTTGATATCATCTGTCTATTAAATATCGTTTACTGCTGGGCACGGACGTCTTTACCAGAGAGATTTTGATTAGATAACCACGCTGGACTAGCGCGGGTTAGCAGAATAATAGCCTTTTTTACTTTCTCTTTGAACATGGATATACTGAGAGGGTTTACTTAGTCCTGGCATCTTGTGGTCAATACCATAATTTAATAAGAATATTTTGTTCCAGATGAAATTGGGCCACCGGACATCGCTTACAGCATGGCGTCGATAAACTCAAATGGGGACCTGAAGAGTCCCGGCGATCCACCGGACAAAAAGGTCGCAGAAACCGACGCTGAGAAACAACCGCTGTCTGGGGTAAGCAACATTTGGTGTTAGATAAATCTATCTATTCAAGGTGAAACTGAAGTAATTAATTAAACATTAAATTGGGCATTAATTAAACCTTATACTAAGAGCGCTTTTACATTTTTGCGCCGCGCAAAATTAGGTTTTTTTGGATGCAACTTGCTATTACTATCTGCCGTGTATTGCGTGCGGCACCGGTGCAACCAAATATATACCACCTTTATTTTGTAAAATAATAACATCTATTTAAATTGTATTGCGTGCGATTGTATTGCGTGTATGCCATATAATATGTTATGCCACGAAATAATATGAATATGAGACACGAAATGATTTTTGGTCTGATTTATTCTATCTACGGATGTTGCTTATATACTAATCTGGCTATAGTTATTCCATTCTCCTGTAAGCGTTTGAAAACTGTATCCAAATGCTGATAATGCAAAAATTCGCTTTCTGACGCTATAAGACAATCGTCGCCGAAAACAAATACGAAGTCCAAATCTCCAAATAGAGAATCCATGAATCGTTGGAACGTTTGGAAATAATTGGTAATCGATACCGATGTAGCAACCCTAGAGCATTCGATATGTATCCACTTGGACCAATGAAGTGATAGTATTTAGTTAATTCGAATAGATATTGTCATGGGCGTATAGAAGGCGGGGAGAGGGGGGATCTGGACCCCCTTAGCTTACAACAAAAATAATCCGGACCACAAAACATGTACACACTATAATGCCTATGCACTTCTAAGAAACATACACACATCTAAACAAACAAACATCTATTTCGCATTTATAATAAAATGATATAGACCCAACAAAACCCAACGCAAAAATAAAACCTTTTAAAAAAAATTATCTTTTGGTGACAGGGGGGTGGTAGATACGTGACTTATTTGTTGAAAGGAGGTTTTTTTGGTGTCATGGTACGGCAAGAACCCACGCTGCGCCACTGACATTTTGATATCCTAGTTGAAAGCTATAGCTACACCCGTGGATATTGTAACTAGGGTTGGCGCAGTTAATATGTTAACTGTTGTAATATGTTGCCATGTTACGAATGCTACACATACTTTTACTCACGCCTTTAATCCCCCAAGGGGTAGGCAGAGGCGCAACTAGTGCACCCACTTTTCGCCGGGCGTATTCCGTCCCATGATGTAATAGGGGGCGACCTATCGCACAAATTCCAGACTCGAGGCTGCTATTGTATAGAAAAACCCAATATCACTTAGCTCGACCCGGGGATCGAACCTTAGACCTCAGAATTTCAGTTGTACCGTAATACAACTACGCCACCGAGGCAAACGAGCGCGACGCTATATTTTTATAAAATTATAACAAATATATAATATTTTTCCATCAAGTTATTTACTTTTATAATAATAGTACAAATAAGTCTCAAATTTGTGAAGCTCTAATTATAAATGCACCTTAAACAAAAAAGACAAACAAAGTTTGATTTAAACATTGGCATTTCTTTCCTCAGTTTTCTGTACTACCGCGTACCACGACTTTGTAACCTCAAACCTAGAAATGTATTTAGGTCACCCGTATCTAAAGGGCTCTCTGTCTAGCATTTCGCTTTGCAGAAAGATTTTTGAAATGAAAATTTTGTTGCTGAAAGGGTCCGCTGCCCTATTTGATACCGATGTACAGTCAGCCACGTTAGTATCTGGAAAAAAAAACTTAAAATCGCCTATATAACACTTTTGTGTCCTTGCCATTTTTTTCTCTTAACAATAATTAAATTAAAGGGATTTACTTTACACAAAGAAAAATAATGTTTCGATTAAACTTAACGCTATTTGTAAGGACATGTCCAAAAACTGGCTTAAAATTCTAACCAACATAAGTATGTTATATAAATATGTATAAATATACATATATCTTTATACATAAGTATGTATAAAATTATACTCGTATATATTTGGATAGTATTCCCAAAAACTAGGACTTTTCAATAAATCCTATAATTTTAAATACCTCCGATTATCAGATTTATGTAATTTTATTTTGCTTAAAAACTACACTTTTATGAACCGTTTTAAATAAAGTTAGTTAAAAATGGAGGGGTCTAAAAATTTTTTTTTTGTGAATCCAAGATCTATATTTTTGCCCCTTTAATATCCATAAAGTTTGAGCCTGGTTAAATTTTGAGGCCCAGGACCCATACAAAAAGCGGATCTCCTTTGAATTTGCTCAGCTCCTTTTATATGGATGACTGTACTATGAGAAAATTTAGGGACTTGTTTACTAAAAAGTTGTGTTACTTTCGGCTCCAAAATTATTTTGCGTAACAAACTTAAACATTCCGGACAAAACAATGTACTTTTCATACCGGAAAATCTACCATCAAAAACAAAACGTAAAAAAACAAAAAAACAAGTCTCGCAACTTAGTTCTTCTACCGTAAAAAGTTGTGAGATCCAAGTAATACCAAGTCGGTTAATTTATTCAGATTTCAGTCCCTACTTAAGGGACCTTTTGTCGTAAGTTATTACGTAATTAGCTAACCTAAAAACATCTTATAAGGACCATATCCATATTAAAAATCTTTTATGTTTTAAATAAAATAGATTGACTTGGCCATTGCATGAAAATACAATGTATCTCACAAGTTAATACCTACATATCTATCGATACTAATATTATAAAGCTGAAGAGTTTGTTTGTTTGAACGCGCTAATCTCAGGAACTACTGGACCGATTTTGGAAATTCTTTCACTAATAGGAAGCTACATTACTCCTGAGTGCTATAGGCTACTTTTTATCCCGGAAAACTTTTCCACGCGGGCGGAGCCGCGCGCAATGCAAATATTAAATAAGATTGTTTATTTATTCCGGTAATAAATTCAAGCTACCGCAATCGTGAGAAAAACGAATAATTATAAACTGAATTACGAAACCAAGCGTCAGTTCTTGCGGAAATGTAGAACAGCCTCTAATTACCATGAAGAAAGAACTTCGCAATAAAAAACAAACATACATAAATTATTGTCATGATAAGAAAACGGACACGCAATGGACAAAATGGGCTAATTAGGTCTATAATCAAAGGATTCTAATGAGATTGACTCGATGGCGTAGTTGTATTACGGTACGTTACAGTGCTGAGGTCACGGGTTCGATCCCCGGGTCGAGTAGTGACATTGGGTTTTTCTAATCAGTAATAGCCTGAGTCTGGAATTTGTGCCCGATATGGAGATAGGCTCGCGCCCTATCAATCCATGGGACGGAATACGACGGCGAAAAGTAGGTGCACTAGTTGCGCCTCTGGCCTAACCCTTCGGGGATAAGGCATGAGTGTGTACTTACATTCTCAAAATCATGTTCAAAGTTTCCGTTACATACATACATATATATACATACTAACATACGTATGAAGCCAATAAAAGCGTGTTAATGAGATTTATGATTATAATTATTTACACGAGACAGTTAAGATAAATAATAAATACCGTAGGTAACTCGCAATTTTATTCAGAGCTAGTTTTTAAAAGCCTCATAATTGATATTCTACAATTTCTTAGTTTGAATAAAAATAAAAATTCAATAAGCTGTATAAACCTTAATTCCTTTGCCTGTTCAACGAAATGATAAAAAATTATGACAATTCAAAATTGACATTGCTGTTTTGGTTTTCTATTAGGATTTTTTTTTTGTTCTTTTTATTTTTAATATTTGCTTGTTATCATGAAATCTTCGTTATTTTATATACTGTAAAGTTTAAATTGTCCTTTCAATTCTAAATTCTTTTTTTTTATATATTTCTGATAAAAATTGAAGACTCGCCAGTTTGTGATTGCTTTACAAGTCACTGCAAGGGCTTAAATAGAAAGTGTTGTATTTACTATGTATACGCTCATACTTTTTCTCCGAATGGGTAGGTAAAAGTTTAATTAAGTTAGTAATTAAGCCTCGGTGGCGTAGTTGTATTGCGGTACGACTGCAATGCTGAGGTCTTGGGTCCGATTCCCAGGTGGAGCAAAGTGATATTGGGTTTTAAATTCAGCATCAGCACGATGTCTGGAATTTGTGCCCGATATGGCGATAGGCTCGCCCCCTATCACATCATGGGACGGAATACGCACGGCGAAAAGTGGGTGCAACTAGTTGCGCCTCTGCCTACCTCTTCAGGGATGCAAGGCGTGAGTGTGTGTATTTTACAGATATATTAAATTCGTCGGTCGAATTTCGATCACTGGACAACTAATCTATACATATAAATAAAATTGGAGTGTCTGTTTGTAATATTGAAATAACCGCTTTTTACTACATGTATATGAATATATATACGGTACGTACACCAAAATAACATTTTTTACAATTTTTGTCTGTCTGTCTGTTTGTTCCGGCTAATCTCTGAAATGGCTGGACCGATTTTGACGGTACTTTTATTGGCAGGTAGCTGATGTAATAAGGAGTAACATAGGCTACATTTATTTTAGTTTCCATAAAAAGCGGGACTTTTATCCCGGAAGAACCCTTTCACGCGGGTGGAGCCGCGGGCAACAGCTAGTCTATTCTAATATTATAAAGAGGAATGATTTGATTGTTTGTTTGTAATGGATAAACTCAAAAACTACTAGACCGATTTTGAAAATTCCTTCACGAATAGGAAGCTACATTAATCCTGAGTGCTATAGGCTACTTTTTATCCCGGAAATCTTTTCACGCGGGCGGAGCCGCGAGTAGAAGTCTAGTAGGTCTTAATTTGATAAGATCAACAATCACAATTACTTATATCGAATAAAAGCTTTAAATAAGGCATATCGACACATATGCTGTTATCAAAATCAAATTAATGTAATCTAGGTATAAAAATAAATAAAAATAGCCAAGGTTATCGATCACGCATTTCTAGACTGCGTTTCTTCTTTTTATTGTAAACTAGCTTTTGCCCGCGTCACCGCCCGCGTTAAAAACTTTTTCCAGGATAAAAGTCCCTATTTATATTTTCCCGGTATAAAAAGTAGCCTATGTGTTAATCCAGGACATAATCTACCCGTGTGCCAAATTTCATCGAAATCCTTTTATTAGTTTTTGCGTGAAAGAGTAACAAACATACATCCATACATACAAACTTTCGCGTTTATAATATTAGTAAGAAAGTTCACAAAAATAAACCAGCGTTTAGTCGTGACGCAACCAGAGTGTTAGTGCAGACTTTATAGAATAGGAGTATAGTTTCAGAGAATAGGGAGTTAGAACAATTTTAAACTTTAGCTTAATGACATTAAGGGCTAGTTTTACAACTACTGAGTAAATGGTACTCGTCACACAAATGTATAAGCCGACCAAATACAAAAGTCACACTTATCTATGCTCCCAAATAAGTGGTAATAAAAAAGTACTATCTACAATTAGCTGTTTATTACAAAATATAAAGTTTACTTATGAAGCAGACTCTATTTTTTACTATTTTTGAATTATCAGACATACATACATAGTATACACGTACATACATAGCGTCACGCTTTTTTTTCCTTTTCAGGGGTAGGCAGAGGTGTGAGACTCCCACATTTCGCCACCCATGTAATAGCGAGCGGGCCTATTACCATTTACAGGGCAAAGGACTTGTCCAAAAACGGGCCTGAAATTCTAAACAAGACAGTTTATATATATTTGGATAGAACTCCTGAAAACTAGCCTTTTGAAATAAATCATTTATTTTTAAAGACCTCCGATTTCGAGATTTATGTAATTTTGTTTGTCTTGAAAACTACACTTAATATGAACGTTTTAAAAAAGTTAGTTATGACTGGAGGGGTCTAAAAACTTTTTTTTTTGGATTCAAGATCCATATTTGGCCCCTTTAATATCTCTAAAGTTTGAGCCTGTTTAGATTTTGAGGCCCAGCACCCATACAAAAAGCGGACATCTCCTTTCCAAAGTCCGGATTAGAAAAAATCAATATCACTGTTCGACCCGGAAATCGAACCTGAGACCTCAACAACAGTCGCAACGTAATACAACTACGCCACCGAGGCAGTCACAGACTCACCTCTATGATTAAATCATTGGACTTAACTTTGTTTTATTGGTTCCAGAAGAGAGAAGAAAAATGGTGGACGACGTTGATGCAGGTCGCGGTGCCGTTCTTCATCGCGGGATGCGGTACCATCGGCGCGGGTCTTGTGTTAGGACAGATGGTGGTAAGTAATCCTTTATTTTTTACTATATTTTGTTCGCAGCTCCACCCGCGTGAAATGTTTTACGGGATAAAAGTCCCGCTTTATATTTGTCCTGGGATAAAAAGTAGCCTATAGCACTCAGAAGTAATGTAGCTTCCTATGAGAAAAATAATTTTCAGAAGCGGTTCACACGTTACGTTATCGGTTCACGGTTACTGGTGGTAGGTCTCTCATATGTAAGAGTCCGTCTGGGTGGGTACCACCGCAATGTCTATTTCTACCGCCAAGCAGCAGTGTGCATGCACTGTTGTGTTTCGGTTTGAAGGACATTGTAGCCAGTGTAACTACTGGACATAATGAGACTTAACATCTTATGTCTCAGGATGACGAGCGCAGTGGAATGCCACACAGTACTTTGTAACTCAAGGTGCTGGATGGTGTTGCTACTGTTTATGGGTGGTCGTATCGCTTACCACCAGGCGAACGGCAAGCTCGTCTCGTCATTCAATTCAATAATAAAAAAAAAAACACGTGTGATTCAAGTCATGAGGCTGACCCGTGACTGCCGCCGGATCAATCACAAATATCAAAATTAAACGACATCGACTTTCGTGTCGTATTTTTGCCACATTCTAAACTTCAACAACCGCACTGCGTGGATTTACATTGCGCTTGTCACCCGGAGGCAATAAATCTCATAATGCGCAGTCGCATTGTCCACCTATCCCGACTTCCAGACCAATTCTAGCATATAAGACACCTATTGATTTTCGAGAGAGGATAAAAATGCATTCTCCTGTTTATAGTTTACAAGTACTTGCAAATGTTACTTTTTTTCAGAACTTGGACGTGTTTATCAACATTTCGGCTATATTTGTGCTGGTGCCAGCGCTTTCCGGGTTGAAAGGTTAGTTCATTAACATATTTACTATATTACATGCGGTTTTGATCGATTCTGTCGGTCTTAAAAGGCTTCCATTGTATCTTCATTAAAAAATTGCAAGATATGACCAGACGAGAAACTTCAATAGCGAATAAACAACTCAATGACCGCCATTTTTACCGGAATTCTAAATCAAACTAGCGACCAGCTCCGGCTTCGCACGAGTAGTACTGATTACAATCTTCGAACTTTTAAAAAAAAATATGGCATTGTATGACGAGACGTGCATGCCGTTCGCCTGATGGTAAGCGATACGACCACCCAATAAACAGTAGCAACACCATCCAGCACCTTGAGTTACAAAGTACTGTGTGGCATTCCACTGCGCTCGTCATCCTGAGACATAAGATGTTAAGTCTCATTATGTCCAGTAGTTACACTGGCTACAATGTACTTCAAACCGAAACACAACAGTGCATGCACACTGCTGCTTGGCGGTAATATGTCAGACGCCGGTGACGACACAAAATATATAAAAAGCCAAAATATTTTTTGTTGATCCGATTGCCAATCAATCTTCACAGGATCACTCGCTGGGCTAATCTAAAGATTAACTAAAAATTTCATTAAAATCGCTTCAGTGTCCAGACGTTTTGGGTCCCATATGGAACATACATACACGATATTTGTATATATAGATAACTAACATAAGAATCAATTTCGCACGTGTTGTCATCAAATGATTTGTATATGAGACAATGAATCATCTCTTCCTTGTGCGGTGAGCGATAAAAATACGTCATTTACTTCAATTTGAACAAGATTGTCTGCAATTATCCCGAGTAATTGGATGTTATTGTCAATGCATGGCTTCTAGAAACATCGCTAGCTTATGTCCTCAGTGGTATGTTGGGGTTTGAGGTTCGACTCTTTGTAGGTAACTTGAGTTACAAATTAGTACAGCCAACAGTAAGAACTAATATGCTCTTTTCATAGTTTTGCTTACCCCTTCGGATGTACACGCGTTATGTTTATCAATATTTAGCTACGTTTCCATCGACCCCCCCCCTCTCCAATAACCTTGACTTTGTCCATAATGACTGGAGTCATGAGACACGCGATACAACCATTACGCTATTCAAATAGTTTGCAAATTTGTTCTTTTACCGAACCATGTTATTTTCAGGAACACGTAAAATATAAGCTATCGTTTGCTCGTGCCTCCGTCCGCGTAAAATATTTCGTGGGATAATAGACCGTATGTGTTTTTTTCGGAGATAAATATTATATATCATTATGCGGCGATAGCCTAGTTGGGAGTGGAACGGACTGCCGAGACGAATGTCCGCAGGTTCAAACCAAGCCATTTCAGAGATATACGAAAAAAACGAAATGTTATAACCTTTAACCTCGGATAAAAAACAACGCACAAGCGGGATCGATGAGGACTTTTGACATAGCATTTGTAAAGACCTATTTAAGGTCTGTACCGAAATCCAGCTTGTTAGGAATTAATGCAAATTGGTATGTCTATTATGACCGGACTATAAAAAGCATGTCCTCTATGTATACACTAGAATATTAAAACGCAGTCAAATACTCAAATACCTTTTATCTTTTGAATCTATAGGAAATAAATTGCAAGTGAAGAAGTAATCGAACGTTGATGACTGTAGAATCGACTTCTACGTTAGGATGTTTACACAACGCCCGGGGAAAGCTGACGGCTTCTACCGATTGTTTTATAAATACAGCTCGTTCGTTTAAACATCTTTGCCGGACTTCAGGAATCATGTTTTTAAAATACTGCTTTATAAACTACTAGGTGATGCTCGCTGCTTCGTCTGTGTGAAGCCTTTCTCGCTAGAAAAGACCCTATAATGGCAGCGCCATCTATTTTAAAAATCAGATGATCAATGACTATTATTTCACATGAGAGCAAATTACCGGTATAAAAAGTGTATGTGTTTATCCAGGACATTCTATCCGTGTCCCAAATTTCATCGAAATGCGTTTAGTTGTTTCTGCGTTTACTTCTAATAAACATACAATCATCCAAACACTTTCACAAACTTTTGCATTTATAATACTAAAAAGAAGCAAAATTTGTCTGAAGTTGTTCAGCTTCGACTTTAATAAAATCATCTTTTCCGAGATATTCGAAGGCGCAAATGTTACCAAACCCATTTTAATACGTTACTGACATGTAATAACAGTTACTTCACTGCCTGTGATAAAAAAGTAATTTGATTTCAATCATAATACCTATGCCGTTAATTTAAGACCAGCATGGTCAATCAGTCACACATCTATAAGTGTTTTCGAACTGTGGATTCCATACAATGGAGAAAAGTTTAATATGTTAAAACTAACTAAATAGACAAGCCATACTTATTATGAAAATGGTTTCAAATGAATATAATTTAATCACAAAAAGTATATTATTGCAAGAAACTATATCTCCTTACGTTCCAATAAAAAATGCCTAAATTGCTCCAAGTCTGTCTATAAAATTTGAAGAGTTCGCTCGATTTCTTCAGGATCCCATCATCAGATCCTGATGTGATGACCATGGGACCACCTGCAAAGTACACCCTTTGAAAAAAAATAAGAATTTTTCAAATCGGTCCAGGCGTCTTTCAGTAATCAGGGAACATACATAAAAAATCATTTCAACGAATTGAGAACGTCCTACATTTTTGAAGAAGGTTAAAATAAAGTAAGTCTCATTATAGTCCAAAATTAGTACAATCGAATAAGCAATAATAAACCGCATTACAAACCGAAAGAATTGCTTTTTGTACACAAATTCCGACCTTGGTTAATGCTTGGTTTCGAATTTTTCACTCGTTGCCGAAGGCCGCTTTAGTTTACTGATGCCCGATTTCTAAATCTTCCGTTAAACTTTTAATAACTATTGATCCATTAAAGTTAAACTTAAGATAAAAGTCGGTTAACTTCCACCGTGTTTCTGAACACATAATGAAGTATTCTATAACTATGAAACCAATAACCAGTTCTTTATTTTGTTACTAGATGGCTCTTTTTTGGCAATCGACTTCAATATGGATTTTATTACTAAAGTTATTTAACGTTACTAATACATATTTTATATACAAAAATAACTTATTTTAACGTAGTTCAACGGCTAAACATTATTTTATTTTATTTTGTGGTAGTTTGTTATTTATCACTGGCTGATGAATGTCATCATTGACGAATTTTAAAAAAAGTCAAACAGTTCAACAAAATGTCTTATGTCACATTGGCACTAGTTTGAGAATTTGTGTTTTAAGTAGTTTTATTTAGAATTTGAGAATTTATAATACTCCTGAAACTGTTGTGATTGGCCGTATCAATTATGTTCCTTTATATTTTAACTAATATCTAACAAGTTGACGTCGTTTGTCACAAAATGACACGTCAAATAGTTATGGAACAGATAAACGGCAAAAATTGGCCAGATAAGTTAAAGTAAGTTTAAGCTGAGTTTATCTTGCAGTGCGCGGTTCAGAAACGCAGTTTCATGGGTTATCGAACCAATAGCGCTAACGAATAGATAAACTGCCAATAACAATACTTCAGAAACTGAGCATAAGTGTTAGTATTCAGTTTATCTTGTAATTATGCCATTTACTATGATGCAAACTGTTTCCTTGTGTAAATTGAAAAGTGCGTTCATAGTGGAAATGGGCAGAAATTATGCTATTTCCTTTAAAAGTATAGAAAACCCGCCATTACAACTACTAAATACCCGTAAATAATTATTATATCTTGGGAATAACTTCATCATTTATCAAAAAATAAACAGAATCTTATAAAACTACAGAAGACAACTTATATGAATCATTAAAATAATTAATTTAACGTAAACTATTCCATTAAAAATAGATAAATTATAATTAGCCACAAAATATGCACCAGTGAATTCTGAATGTACAGTCACCCACATAAGTAGCTGAACAAATTCAAAATTTCAAATCGCCTCTACGCGTAGAATTTAATTGAAATACTTTTTTTCTTTGTTTGAAGTAAAGTTAATCCACTTTATTTTATTTTTGTGAAGAGAAAATGAAAATTAGTAAGAACCCAAAAGTGTAGAGGCGATTTGAAGTTTTGAATTTGTTCAGCTACTTATGTGGCTGACTGTACAACACGCATTGTTATTAATGTGAACGCTATTTAACTTCAAAGAATGCAAATTATAACTTGGAACCACATATTTTAGTTAGTAATATAGCGGATTTTAATAGTATGTTGTCGGCTTCTATGTCAGAAGGGGCTAGGGTTTTGGTAAAAAAATATTTTAAGTGTACTAGGGTGAATGTTTAGTCTGTAGACGTATATTTAAGTGGACGTAAGGAGCGACTTGGTCGTAACATTCGACAAAGCTCCTTAAAATAAGAATAAAAAAAAACTTGGGAAGATAAAATTAAGTAGTAGGGACTAAATGATTCCTTATGTTTACGCGAATGTTAGACATTGAAATTAAACTATTATAACGGATTTTATCGTGGTTTTTTTATTTAATTTTCTTTTTCTTTTTACGCCTTTGTCCCCGAAGAGGTAGGCAGAGGTGCAGCCTGTGTTATTGGGAGGTACAATTTTAATACTTAACAGAACAAAGTTGCAATACAGTTTGATCACATTTCGCTGACTTATGCTGACAATAAGCTAATGATCGGGAAAGTCCCAAACTAACGGCATACACGGAACTAAAGTTCAACAACCATCAAGCCACAAGTTATACAATGTTGCATTCATCAAGGTAAAAGAAATTACAATGCACCATCGATACAATGGATGCAATGAAAATGTACAGTCAACTACAAAATTAAGTGAACACACCCATAACTTCGTGTATCGTAAAATGTAAGGCAATGGTTGTATTAAATCAATTAGTTAAATAAACTCACATAACTATTATGATTTATAAACATATTGCTGTAAAATTTAAGCAATAATCAAAGTTTAAACAATTCGGTCGATCCATCTGTGTAATAATATCTAGACCAATTTATTTCTTTTTTTAAATAATTTTATTGTTATTTTAATTTGCTGTAATAACCTAAAAAGGATTTACTTTATTTGAAAAATAATAAATCCGTTTTATTTGGCTTTCTGTATAATTCTTTACCAATTTTGTAGTTGACTGTACTTCACTTCATTTATTGACAGTAAACTCAACAATTTCCTGAAGGGCCTGTCCCGCACAACAAAGAACTTAACACAGTATGAAGAAACAATGGTTGATAACACCTAGCGTGAAAACATTTCGAGCGGTGTTTAATCTTTGGAATTGCGACAAAGATTATCTTAAAGATTTCGAAATGTTTTATTGTTGACTGACTGGATACGTGTCGATAGCCTCATTGTGTTAGTAAATTAATTGGAAATATCGACATACCTATTTCTTTTTAAATATACGAACTATCAGTCTACCGATCGGACCGACATTTTTACTTGGGTACAGAGAAACTTCACTAACTAACTTAACGGTTTTCTATAAAACTGATACCAACCCAGTCGAATATATTTATGCTGTAATCATATTCAGCGCCGCTCTACTTTCTTCTCAACCAAAAATTCGATATTCTTTTTTACGCATACTCACGCCTTTTATCCCCGAAGGGGTAGGCAGAGGCGAAACTAGTGCACCCACTTTTCGCCGTGCGTATTCCGTCCCATGATGTGATAGGGGGCGAGCCTATCGCCATATCGGGCACAAATTCCAGACTCCGGGCGGATACTGAGTAGAAAAACCCAATATCACTTTGCTCGACCCGGGGATCGAAACCGACTGCAATGCTGAGGATTGCAGTCGTACCGTAATACAACTACGCCACCGAGGCAGATATTGTTTTTTTATTCCATTGAATTACGAGACGAGCATGCTGTTCGCCTGATGGTAAGCGATACGACCACCCCTGAACAGTAGCAACACCATACAGCACCTTGAGTTACAAAGTACTGTGTGCATATAAAACATACCTCTTACATCATCTGAAATATTGAAAGTGTTTCCGACAGCACAAGATAAATAATATAAAAAATTATCTCTTATCATTTTCTGAAGAACAATGATTTTCTCTGTAGATGGGTCGATTAAAATGATTTGACTAAAATTAATACAAAATGTTCGATATTATCAAATTCCACATTCGTGTTATCAGTGATAAAATAGCTATAAGATGAAGATTGTGCCCAAATTCTTTATTGTTTACAAACCGGTTTTGTGTTTGGAACAGATCATACTAGTTTTATATCTGACTAGTAACGCTCGCGGCTCCGCCCGCGTGACGAAGTTTTTCCGGGATAAAAAGTAGCCTATAGCACTCAGGAGCAATGTAGCTTCCTATTAGTGAAATAATTTTTGAACCCGGTTCAGTAGTTCCTGAGATTAGCGCGTTCAACCAACCAAACAAACAATCTCTTCAGCTTTATAATATTAGTATAGATATTAATGATCATTATTGTAGACAAATGTAACTAACTAGCCTAATCTCAAAGTAGCGTTGTTCTTTCGAAATGATAGAATTATCCACTGACCATCATTTGAATCTTATTTGGTACTGTATTTACTAATTTATAAGCGCTCAATATCGATATCAAAGACCGTATTTAAAAACACACCAGTCCCCTTACAGTGTCTCCAAAAATCGCAACTCGTTAAAGTTGCTGTCGTTTAATTTCGATATTTGTGATTGATCGAGAGACCAATACGTCAGGCACCTGTCAGTCTCTCAACCAATCAATAAAACGAAGCGTAGTCGTTTCGTGTTTTTTTGCCACATTCTAAGCACACTCAGTCAATCGAATAGTAATCGAAGATTGTCGATTTAAAATATTTACGCTCTATTTTGTTCTTGACTCATCCTAAAACGTCTTCAACGATAAGAATATCTTCAAATCAAACAAGGAGTGAGAGCGAATGTGTAGACAGTAGGTACTTGAGATCTAGAATGTATTGATATTGATAATACTATGATATTGTAACTGGGTCGAGATCGAAGTCATATGGAGTCATTCACCAATAATCCACTATCAGAGATGCGTGATAAGGGAAATTACCAAGACTTGATACTAATTTCTCTTTGTTTATTCTGTGTAGACCATAATGTGACTGAGGATTAGTCATCTCTCTCTTGTTCTAAGATTACCTAACGGGGACCTAGGTCTTGTGATAGTCGTTGTTTATTAGATCTTTTTAAGATGGGGTTTTGGTGATACAGCGTCTAATAATCCTATTGATTTAATGCGAGATTAATTTTGGAACCAACTGCATCAATAGAAATTAATTTTCTCTGGTTCTTAGTTAGTTCGTTCTTAACCTTGTTTTTATTCGTGCCATTTTATGAATTCCTGTACTTTAGCTGTCATGGTATGTTCATCACAAACACATGAATAATTCTGGTTCTTCTTGTCCACAGGAAACCTAGACATGTGTCTCGCGTCACGGCTGTCCACGCAAGCGAACCTCGGCAACATGAACTCCACTAAGGAGGTCATATCCATGGTCATAGGCAACATATCATTAGTGCAGGTATTTATATCATAAAAAGTGACATTATTTGTTCTGAATTTAAGATTGTTTTTTGTTTAGTTTCTGTAAGATGATGTTTGACGAGTGGTTTCCTAATGCTAAGCAACGACTATCCGTAAACAGTAGCAATTTTACCTAGAGCCTTCAATTAAGCAGAAGAAAGAGAGATGCACGTAGTAAAGCGTGACGTCACTTGGCATAATTAATATTATGCGGGTGTAAAAAAGAAAAAGCAAAATAACCTATGCGCAACTCTCGCTCAAGGCTATTTTTGAAGGGAATAACGGGCAATATTTTCAACCAACTTTAATGTTGTTTTCAGTGAAGGATAACTTTTCCTATTTTATGTTACATGTGATACGTAATAATTTGTATCAGGAAGCTATATGTCACAACGTTACCTTACGCCAAAATGCCCTTTTGATAGCGATAGCTGAATTATGATTGCCATGATAACTAACTAAAGCGTTGATATAGGTGCAAGCGATTGTAGCAGCGACGGTGGTGTCCATGTTCGCCGTGGTCATCAACTCAATCACCGACCGAACCGTGCATGGGCCATACATCCTGCTCCTCACGGCGTCTGCTGTCTTCACCGCCACCACCACTTGCTTCGTGCTCGGTGAGTTTGTACTTACAATAGGAAGAGTAGCATTTTACTTAATCATAGTTTGGTCTACTTCATTTTGCTTCTCCTTCTTGCAGGCCTTTGGGATCAAATATTTGAGAAGTGTCAAATGTGTTTTTTAATAATTCATAAAATGTTGCATTAAATATTTGATTCAGTTTTATGACCGGCCAGTTCAGCCCGGGAAAAGTATACTGTAAAAACTTATAATATAGAATCTGGGTGTTTAACCAGCCCGTTTCGACATATACTGCTTCTGGCAGCGAGGTCTACCATCTGCTAATTTTGCTGTAATACGCAATTTCTATTGTGTGTGAAAGTTGCGAAACATTTAATAAGTATTACGTGACTTATTATTGGAATAATTTGTATGTAATAGTTTATATCGAACAAAAATCACGTACGTTTCGTATTGAAAAGAGACGATGAAAGTTATTAATGTGTTTTTGTTGAAAGTTTTTGATGATTATGATATATCGCTAAAAATATACATATAAATAAAACAAAATGGGCTTTGCAGATGATTTTGCGAAACTAATTGATTGTAGTGGGCGAAATCAAAAACTTTGTAATAAAATCCGAATCAATTGCGTCAATGTTTATATCTTTTATCAAGGTGGAAGAGAAAACCGTCATCATCGACAGACTTGCACTAAAAAAGGGGCTCCGAAAAATTTCGTATAGGGGCGTTAGTGTAGGCTCTAAACACGGTTTTTAAGGCATATTTCAATCAGTAAGTCCACTGCACCCAGGCCTCGCTAACAGCACCATGTCTGGACCATCCTTTACCCTTTGAGGGATATCGCCGTATGCTAACCTGTCCACAACCTTTCAGATTTCGTTATGGTGTTGGTGATCTACGGCTCTCATAAGTTCAAGGTCAACCCTGACAACGTGGCCACTCCACTCGCTGCCTCCATCGGTGACATCGTCAGCAACTCCGTACTCGCAGTTACCGCGCAGTACATGTATGAACAGATACGTGAGTATTTCTTTATATAGGTAATCTTTTCTCTTTTTAGCGTTAGACAATGGTAAAGAAAGTTTCTTACGGTAGGCAGCGGCTTGGCTGTGCTTCTGGCATTGTCGATGTCTGTGGGCGATGGTGGCCAATTACAATCAGATGGGCTGTTAGCTCGTCTGCCTTAGAAGACAATAAAAAAGTTAGAAGACGGAAAACAATTAAGGAAGGGAGGGAGGACTTTGTCGAACGAAACGAGTCGCTGAATGTGAAGGGCATAAATAGTTTAAAATTATAGTCTCGAATGACGCTGTATTTATTTCATTATCTACACCAATTGCGGTCAAAGACGACTGTAAAGATGGAAAAAGTCGCGGCCCGCATCGATGTGCTGTATAACTTGCACGGATAAGAAAAAATAATTTAGATTATATCACAATACACTTACTATGATTTACGTGTTGACAGAAAGCACAATCCTACTAATATTATAAACGCGAAAGTTTGTAAGTATGGATGTCTGGATGTATGGATGTATGGATGTTTGTTACTCTTTCACGCAAAAACTACCGAACGGATTTCTATGAAATTTGGCACTCGGGTAGACTATGTCCTGGATTAACATATAGGCTACTTTTTATCCCGGGAAAATATAAAGCGGGACTTTTATCCCGGGGAAAACTCATTCACGCGGGCGGAGCCGCGGGCAAAAACTTGTGTGTTATAATGTATCTAATGATTGAGTCATCCAATAAATCGAATAATCATTTATTCATTTATTCAACAATATAGCTCTAAATACCCTGTTAGGGTGTCGGCATTAATACTAATAACTAAGTGTAAAAAATATAAATTAATTACTATTGAAAACATTAATTAAAATTAAATATAAGTAATAAACTATATATTTACTACTGTCAATAGAATTGAATAGAACTAAAATCCTACTAATATTATAAACGCGAAAGTTTGTAAGTATGGATGTATAGATGTCTGGATGTATGGATGTTTGTTACTCTTTCACACAAAAACTACTGAACGGATTTCGATGAAATTTGGCACACGGGTAGATTGTTTCATGGATTAATACATAGGCTACTTTTTATCCCGGGAAAACTCATTCACGCGGGCGGAGCCGCGGGAAATAGCTCTTCGGTCATATTAATGATGATTATTTTGGCAACTAGTATATCCTGGCTTGACAAACTTTATAGATTCTATACGTGGATGTTTCTAGGCCCGATGGGGTAAATAGACAAGCTTCTTGTGCAATCACGACTGATAAAGCTTATTTTTCATGTTATGATAAGGTGCCAATCAATACAGTAAACGCAAATTTAGTAGATATCGTTCAAAATTAAGATCATAGAAGCAGCTATTGAGTGCCAGGTTGTTTTTTTTCATCATATTTTAATCAAGGCACTGACACCAGCGAAATTAGTGACAGTGGGAATGTGTGGTCATCTCACTCTATTCTTAACGGTATCTGGATCCTAAAATGATTTGTCCTCATCAGAAATTTCATATTTCTTCACAGAGATATCGCTATGGCAACCCATCGTTCTCATATGCGTGTACTACAGTCTGCTGCCTCTCTGGGTCTTCATTGTTTGGAGGAACAAGTACACCAAGAAAGTGCTCACTAGTGGATGGACTCCTGTCATCTCTGCGCTGTTCATCAGCGGGTATGTGTTCATTGTAACCTACCTTGACTTCATCATTTCCAAAAAAATTGTCATCCTCAAAGTCGACTTCATAATTTGGATCAGTATTGTTATTATAAATATCTACCGCTCATTGACTACCTTTTTACCCAGTGACTATATTTTACCACACTGCGAATGTATGATCGGATTGAAAAACAATTGTATTGATCATAATCGATCGGTGATTTTTTTATGGCACTCAATGACGAGACGAGCATGCCGTTCGCCTGATGGTAAGCGATACGACCACCCATAAACAGTAGCAACACCATCCAGCACCTTGAGTTACAAAGTACTGTGTGGCATTCCACTGCGCTCGTCATCCTGAGACATAAGATATTAAGTCTCATCATGTCCAGTAGTTACACTGGCTACAAAGTCCTTCAAACCGAAACACAACAGTGCGTGCACACTGTTGCTTGGCGGTAGAAATAGACATTGCGGTGGTACCCACCCAGACGGACTTTTACATATGAGAGACCTACCACGAGTTATTTATGCAGTTATTGCAAGATATGGCGCAGTACAATATGCGCTATAACTATTAAGTAGTGTTCACTCTCTTTAAATAGAAAAATAACATGCCTCAACAAACCTGCCTGAAATCCAAAATACTCAATATTATGAACTTACTCTTAGTTCATATATACATATTATGTTTGTACATTGATCTCAACACCTCATAGCCAATCTTGAGAGTATCCTGAATACAATATTATTGTTGTCTCTTTTTCTAGAATCGGAGGCATCGTCCTCGACCAGGCAGTCGACCACTTCAGAGGGTACGAGGTCTTCCAGCCAATCGTCAACGGAATTGGTGGGAACCTCGTCTGCGTCCAGTCCTCGCGTCTCGCCACCCACTTGCACCAGACCGCCATCCCTGGTGTCCTGCCTGAGAATACCAAGATCATTGAATGGCCGTGGAAGACCCTGTTCTATGGAAGTAAGGATTGTTTTAATCTTCCCTTTTATTTTTAGGTTAATAAAATTGCGGGTCTACGAAGCCGTAAAAGCGAAAATGAGGCTTCTATAAAGTGTAAACAGTGTTTAATTTGGATTATTAATTGTCATCTTATGACAAAATGCAGTGGAAATAGCTATATTTAGTAACAGTTTAGAGGTTAGAATTCTAGAAACCATTGTTCGACATTTTGTTTAAATGATTTTTAATACAAACGATATTTGCTATTCAGGTCAATACTAAAACATAATACTACATAAAATAAATACTCAATACAAAAATAGTCCATAGATTAATGTCTCAAAAACTACGCTATAGACAAAATAAATAAAGAGTAAAAAAATTTATTAAAAATAAACTTTTATTTAAATGCTATAAAAGAAGAAAAAGGACTTTAAATTGAATTAAACTTTGTTTAATACTATGTGAAGATAAAAGGTTGTCGAGCGATTTACTTTTGTCAAGAATCAAGATTAAGTTACATAATTATTGTATTAGCTATACAAGAAAATCTCGCGATAAGCTTTTAATGTCTACATAGTATTAAACAAAGTTTGATTCAATTTTAAGTATTTTTATAACATTTAAATAAAAGCTTGTCTTTGAATATATTTTTTTACTTTTGAGTTATTCTCAGCAAGCCCTTTCATTTGATTCCCATATTATAGGAGTGCGTAAAAAATAACTAGTCCGCTATCTTGGGTCGTCCGCCATATTGGATTTAGAGAGAAGACATTTTATTTTTTGTATTCTCAGCAAACCCTTTCATTTGAAACCCATATTATGGACGTGCACAACAAATAACTAGTCCATCATCTTGGGCCGTCCGCCATATTGGATTCAATATGACGTCACTTAGCTAATAATGCATTGTCACCCAAACTGAACGTGTATGCAAAATTTTATCACAATCGGTTGTGGGCAACTGCTTCAAAATTGACTTGCAAGATTCCACCAGAACAAACATACATACATTGCAAGTTAAATAAAATCTTTTAAAAATAAATACTATAATGATAATAGATGGTGATCATAGGACAATTAATTGATCTACATGATTACAATTAAACAAAATATCAGAAAGATAAAAATCCAAAATATTTAATAAATAACATATTGATTAATTTATTATTGATAAAATTTAAAGCCGATAAAAATACTGCGTAGCCTGATAAAATTCTAGTTATTATTTTAAAATCAAATTACGCATAAACTGATTAATCAAGATTCCTTAACCATTGAATTTTGTTAGTCTATCCTACTAATATTATAAACGCGAATGTTTGTAAGAATGTATGCATGTTTGTTACTCTTTCACACAAAAAGTACTGGGCAAAAGGGCAGATCACGTCCTGGATTAACAAATAGGTGACTTTTTATCCCGGGAAAATATAAAGCGGAACTTTTATCCCGGAAAAACTATTTCACGCGTGCGGAGCCGCGAGCAGAAGTCTAGTCTTAAATATTAGAGACTATCAGTGCCATACTTATGTTTTGTGCGCCCTCTGTAAGCAATACCGTATACACCCGTATATTTAACTCTTGTATGTGTGCTAGTAACTATACGGAAGACTTTCAAAAATTTTGCCCTTCTCTGGTCATTTCTACGCCCTACAGTGTCAATAATTTCAGCCCTGTACTATATACTTACGGTCCCACTGCTGGGCGCGGGCCTACTCTACTACTGAGAGGGTTTAAGCTTTAGTCTACCACGCTGGCCTAGTGCGGGTTGGCAGACTTCACATACCTTCGAAATTCTTATAGAGAACTTCTCGGGTGTGCGTTTCCTCAAGATGTTTTCCGTCACCGTTAAAGCAAGCGATAATTCACTATAGTTCGGACAAACTAAGCTGGCCGGTATGACAATTCAATTTTTTTCCCGAAGCGATAACTCTGTGAGAACGTCTACCCAAAAAATTCAAAACCGTGTCATGTCATACCGGCCATATTAGTTTGTCCCTACTATAAGAATACACACATAACCTTAGAAAAGTAGAGGTGCGTGCCCTTGGGTTTGGAACCGGTGGACATTCATCTCGGCAGTCCGTTCTACTCCCAAGTCCCAACTAGGGTATCGCCGTTTCATGCACTATTTGCCTTGGCATAATTAGATCCGCCCTATGACAGTGTTAACCAATACTCTTTCTATTCCAGCCACAGCAGCCAAGGTGGCTCGTATGCTGCTAGTCCTGGCGGTGTTCGGTCAGATCATCTTCATGGTGGTAGCAGACTTCACGTACCAGGGGCAGGTCACCATCCAGCTGCCGTTCGGTTTAGCGTACCTCATGTGCAGTTTAATGCAGGTGAGTCTGATGTTTGTGGTGCCATTTAAGACTTTGATATCAAGTAGATAGAAATATATAAAGTATTGAGAAATTTTTAACGTAGTCAATTTTACTAATTTGTAATTGAGTTTTTGTTCGGTGGTAAATTTGTAATAATATTTGTCAAACTTTTGAAGAAATGATTCAGTTTAGTCTTTGATACATGTACCCAGACTAAATTTTATTTATAATCATCAAGCACTCATAGAAATGATAGGAATTTTGACGTTGTCTTGAAACAACAGAAAATCAAATTGTCTAAACTAATTCTTAATTTCTTCATCAGGTCATGGTTCTCCTCTACCTGGCGTACATCCTCATTCACTTCATGTGGAAGAAGAAGAAGGATCCTGACAACGCGGCCATCCCTTACTTAACGGCCCTCGGAGATCTTCTCGGCTCCATCTTCCTAGGTCTTGCATTCGTCATCCTTTCACTCTTCGGCTTGGAGTACGGAAACAACGTGTAAATTCATCGCCACCTCTCTCGGTTTTAGTCTTAGCCTTACTTTAGGCCCTAGATGAACCTAGACTGGAATTCTAGGTCAGTTAGTGTAGCACATGCAAATGTTACCAAAGGAGTACACGTAGATATGAAAGCGCTAACTACGTTTATTTATTTCTTTAGCTTCGTTTTTTTTATAAAAGCAATTCTACAGTAATTTCGTACGAAATTTTGGAAAAATTTTCGGTGCCAACTTGAATGATCAGTATTTGATGTTTTTTTTTGAATGTGACTTTTTTTTTGCTGGAAAAAGCTCGGACATGTGTTGTACTGTGATATGTAATGAAATGTGATCTATCGCAATTACTAATGTAAAACAACGTTATGAGAAAAGACAATAATGGTTGGTGATGATTTTGTGTTAATGATTTTTGTCTTTTTTTATATTATATAGCCATTTTTTTTTGACTAAGAAAACTTGTCGTTTTGACTGTTGTTTTTGGTAATAACTGTTTTCTCTGTCAATTGCCAAATTTAGCTTCGAGTAAAATAAATCCTATGACATTGTGTTCATATTTGCTGAACTGCGTCTTCTAAATTTTTTCAAAGTTTCTTTTTAATATGCAACTTCGTCTTATACCATATGTAAATGTTAGACAATTGTCCTATTATGTAGATAAATGTGAATAAAAAGCATTTATAATGCTTGTCAGACTATAGCAAAATTGTTTGGAAAATAGCATGGGTTTCTGAAAATTCAATCTATTTGAAAATATTTTTTTGTATTTAATAGTTTAGTTGTAGCGAAATTAGAATATGAATTTATTATTTGAATTATTATTATTTTTAATAAATGAAATTCATATTTTGGACTAGTTTTAATAGATGATAAATTGATTTCGGTCTATCTAGAAAAAGTACTAGAAAAACCAAACACCAGAAAATAATATCCATTTTCTTCATATTACTTGTATGCTTTTTAAGTACGTTAATGTACCATAAATCAGTAAATTAATTGCAAGTATTTATATGTGAAATTTGCCAATAAATATTTATGTGAACAGAACTGAATGGCAGAAAAACCAACAATTTATTTGTAAAACAAAAATGATTTTACATTCTGACGTTTGTATTAATGACGATATTTTTCGTGAATTTCTTTATATCTTTGACCAATTTCTCTATTTTTTCATATCCTGGAAAGCCAGTGAGGAGATGCCAAAGGCCAATTTAATGATTTTTTTATTTATTTTTTTAATATAAATTTTCAGAAACCACTTCGTTTGATAGTTTAGATTATAGTTTAGAAAAGAGTACAATAAAGCAATTGTGTAGTAAATAACTTGTAAAGGGCCTAAAAATAATTACTGACCCTCGAACGAGTATTAAAAATCATTTTGTGAAAACTTTAATTAGGAAAAATATTAGAATTACATTGAAATTTGCGATGAGATGTCAACATTTTTATTCAAAATTTTTGGAGGAATTTCCGCGTGTATTTTTTGACATGATTTAAAATGTCAAGAAAAATGCACGCGATAATTGGAACCTTAATTTTGCGTCAAATCGAAAAAAAAAGTTATAATTGTCATAAAATATAATGGGCCTCTTGATTTACAGCTATCTACAAAAAAACCATAGATAATGAAAATGTTCCAGTAGAAAATATTTTAATATCAAAAAATTACAAAAATAAATACAGTCGACCACAAAAGAAATGTGGAAATGACTGAGTGCGATAAGATTTTGTGGCCGATTGTACACGATTTAAAAAATATAGGTACAACTAACCACACAGTTTTGTTGTAAGAAAAATTATAATTAATCTATGGTTTCTGATGTGGTTGGTTGTACACATACTAAATTAAACTGTATTTCTTACCACACAACTTCGCGTGTTAGGAAAAACATTAAACTTAATTAAGTAGGGACTTGTGTGGTGAGATGTACAAAAAGCTATCTCAGTCACAAATCAATAGAGACATTAGTGTTATGGACTTAAGGTATATTTTTGAATGAATGATGTGATATGAAAATGAGATTTTTAACCTTGTACATAGTGAATTGTTATGTAGTAAGTAATAAATGTCGTTGTGTTGAGTAAACTTGATATTTGCTACGACCTATGTAAGTAATAGTTGTAAGTACTTAATACCAAACTGTAAAAATAAATATTAAAGCTTTCTTCTTCTTTTTTAAAAATAAAACCTTCCTTGTTATGTTTTATCTGCCGACGCTACATCCTTGAAGCATAAACAACTAAAACATTACACTATACTTTCTGTAATTGAGCTTTAATCTTAAATATTATACAAAAAACTTAACGCATCTAGTATTCTTATGCTTTTCTTTCATCAGACAACCTTCTTTTGTTCTTTTGCTCCCTCTTTTATAAAAAAATAATGGGCATTTTTAATACCGATATATTTAAGCTAATATCTTGTTTGACAACACAACGACTGACGCTGTTGTTATAGGAGATCATAGTGACGCTTGCCGTTACTCGTCGGATATTGGCGTGAAAATTTTTTTTTTTTCGTTTTTTTTTTATAAAAAAAATGTGAATGGAAAAATTCAACTTAGAATAAAAAGAAATCTTATTTAATATGCAGTTGAGTGTACATTTCAAAATAAAGCGCCTCTATCGGCGACGAAAAGAAAAAGTACTATTAAATATGTCAAAAAATTGTTCAATCCATTAGATTTGGATGCTAATAAAAAAATAGTCAATTTTGAGCAACTATGGTGGGCTGTTCACTATTTTTTTTTTTTTTTTTTTTCTCTTTGGCAAGGCGCGGTTTGCGCATCTGCCAGTGTCAAAGTTTTTGGAAGTTACATATATAACATTGTTTCTTTGTTATCCTCAGTAGTACTAGTACTATGTCGAAGTAAAGCAGTGGCTACCTTACCAAGACTTTATCGAGGAGTTTTGGCGGCAACAAAACAAACACTTGACTAGCACAGTTATTTCAATTCACTTCATTTGAGCCCTTTAATAGAACTATATTGGGTAATATACCACCATAATTATGCAATATAACACTAAGTATCACCAAAATAATGAATTAAAACAAGAGCACCTCATGACACTACCAAGATCCCGCCAAAACTCCCTGTTCACTATTAATCCATCGCGAAAATCGACCAATCAGACCAAGTTTTTTTGCCATGCTTACAAAGAATTTATTCAAGGTAATCTTCGGGATCCGATAGAAGATTACGATTGGCATAGTTTATTGAAAACTGCCCTAAATGTTGTCCTTTATGGGGTAGGACTTTTTTATGTAGAGACAGTAGCCGCCTACGAGGCTCTGGGCGGCAAATTGCGAGAAGCTTTTACCCGATTGCCGAGAGAGAGTTATGATTTTATTGTGCCCTTTGTAAATGCGATGCCCTTCGAAGCGCTAAGATCTTTACGGTTCTAATTCACCTCTACTATGTTTTAAGAAATGGGTCTCAAAACTTGGAGTCATTTCTTTACAGGAGCAAAACAAGTAGAAATATTCTATGTATCCTTACAGGATACTTCGAATCCTAGGTTCTTGATCGCCTGGATATTTAACACCAAGTATTGAATCCATCCAAAAAGACTACATTTTCAAACGAAATTATTACAAATATGTTGGTTGCGTTTTTCGTTCACATTTTAATAAAAAAAATAATTATATTCATTGTGTACTGACTTTGTAGAACGAAACCGGTTGGAAAATGATGTGTTTAACTCTCGGTTGTTGGACACTGGACTTAATTTATTTACATTCAGGGTGGAATTCTGTTTAATGACAGAATTGACTGAACGGAGATTAGCACCTCTTAGCTCTACATTTTTTAGTTATAAAATGCTCTTGGTCTTGAGGTGGGTCATTATGGACCCAATGTACTCAGGTTTTAAAAGCTTCTAAACAATTGTCATCGATTTGTGGTGTCATCAACATTTCTTGTGAAAACGGAATTGAGTATTCGTAATACATAAATTAAGAAGCATTGTATGTTGAAAATCATGTAAACATGTTAGGAGTAAAATAATTAGATGTTAAAATTGTGGATTAGCCGGGTCAAATTTGACCCACCCTGCTTAAATTGTCAAAGTTTTAGATTTTGCGGGTCAGATTAGACCCATTCTTTGTAAATTGAATATAAACTGCGAACCGTTCTACACTGACCCAGCTTTACTGTTTTGTACGTTTGGTGATGTATTTATAGTTTTTAAGTTATTTTGTACTGTCAACGTATTCCTAACATTGTGATGTCCAAACATAATCGTAATTTTATTTCGAAAATAAAAATGTATTGATAATGAAGGTATTTTATTATTATATTTGTTTGGTATTTTATGTCGCACTTTGTTTTTCTTTTTTTTGCGTACTTACCGCGACAATAAATTCTTCTTATTCTATTCATTTATTGTGTTGTTGAATCATAGCTGTCACATAAACTGATGTATTTTTCGATAACATTATTGAATAAATCTGTGGTATTTACAACTATTTTAGTAAGTAAAATGAACTACTGTTTCAAGCTAATGACATTCTATACAGGTAAAAGTTAATATTATGCCTATTTTCCGTAAGATATTTAAATAAGTAGAAGTCCCGGATAGGACAACAATTAACATACTGCTAACACCTTCACTAACTTTTGTATTGATTCCTATTATAATAGTATAAACGTCAAAGGCGCCATCTTTACGCATTTACCAGTAAACCGTCGGATCATTTCTCGCAAAGCGCACTAGATGTCGTTACTGACATCAATTTCCAATAATCAACGGTGATGACGTCACATTGAAAAGTTTATCTTTACGCAAACACTAACAGATGGCGCCACTGCACCCACTGATACTCGAGTGGACTAATTAAATGTAGGGCTCTTGTTTACAGTTTACTCCAGTTTCATTATAATATATGAGAGCTGATTTAGTTCTACTGAATTTTCCCTGTTATTAATATTTGTATGTAACATGTTCATTGTTATTATCATAATGTAAGTCGTCCGACCTAGTTACAGAAACATAAATGGCCAATACAAAAGGCAAGAGCTACTCCAGCAAACATTTTTCAAAAGTCACACTTGCCACGTCGCAAACAATAGCTAGAAAAACTGCCCATTACAGCTTTCCACCGCGAGAGGCGCCACTGTCCCGCTGAAGTATTAAAATGATAAATCACATAACTCTCCGACAACGAAAACATAATTTATTACACAAATTCGAATTAAATTTATCTTATAAATCAGATTTCGCTGAAAAAACGTCTTCGGCTAATAGTTGATGATGGGATATGTTTTGTAATTTGTTTATGTTGATTATATAACGCAAGAAGCATGGTCTGAAAGCGGTGATGGCGTGATGCGGAGCAGCGCCGGCGAGGAGTGAGAGCGAGGGCCGCCGGCCGCCGCGAGGATGTTGGCAGCGCGATCGTTAGCAGCGGCGACAGCGGCAGCGCGCGTGCGCCCGACGCTCCGCCCCGGCTCCCGTCAGTCGGCCGCGAACACCGGACCACGGCATACCTTGCCCGAAAAACCGCCGCCTGAGGTACCCACCACACCCGTACTATTTTAAAACATCCCGAGACAACGCGCATGCGAATATCGATCCGAAGCACACGGAATGGTCCTCGTATGTAGGTTAACCGGCTAAAATTAAAGGTGCGTTCCGAATTCAAGGTTGTAACCGCCGGCGCAGCTCCGAAATAGCGCTAACGTGCATGGGATATGGAAAAAATGTACTCAACGTTTGTCGTTTTTAAGGGCGAGTTTCGCTCGCTCCACACGCGGTAATGGCTGCCGGGAATTATGTAAGAACGTTGGTTGTTGTTTGAAAAAATTCGCGATTATCGAGTGTGCGTGTAGGCTGTATCGAATCGACGTGTTGTCGCCTCGGTAATGAGTACCGCGTGTGTTTGCGTACTTGTCGTATAGTTTGGGAGGATCCGGATTACGGTCAGTAAGTACGTAAAGAATGAGTGTAAGATAAATATAAACCGAGCTATCTACACGAGAGCTGACACATTGCTGAAAACATTGAACATGCGCGCCCGACACTACACGCTGGATCCAATTTCTAATCAAAACCGATACATTTCATAATAGAAAACACATTTTGCCTTTCATAAATATAATAGCCTCTATCATTTTGCCTTTCATAAAAGTAAATGCCTCTATTAGAAGAAAATTAATCGATGTTTCAGATTAGAATGTCGTGAAGTAATAAATTTCCATTTTAATCAAATCGATTGTCACGCAACGGCGTTCTTTACCCGCTTCAAAGAAAATCGACTTTCGTTTCTAACGTACATGTTTCATTATCCAAGATTTTCATTATTATAAGTGCTTTAAAAAGCTCTCATCACCTCTATTTAGAATCTTCTTCTCCATTCTAAATTCAATATTTTTCTCGTACATCTACTACAAGCTCAAAAGCTCCTCGTCTCTGAAGGTTACGTCGAAAGCTTTACATAATAAAACTACATAGAATATAAATTTTACGTGAATCAATCGTAATAATGTAGAACGCTAGTAACCTAGAAAACAGCATGTTTCAGTACACTCCTAACAGATGTCGCTACAAGTTCCTATAGAAATGCTTTCAAGCGCGAGCTTTTGTGAAAAATATTGAACAGGACAGGAAAATTACCCTCCTCTACTTTCACGTTGAAATGTTAACGTATTTTCATAGAATAAACTATTGTATTTGTTTTACTGTTGTTCAATATTAATATCAATGCATATAGGGATTCATTTTTAATTTAATTTATTTATTAGAATATATTTCTTCGTGTGTACTGTTATGATTGCTTTTTGGAATATTTTTAAATAAGTCATTAAGAAATTCTTGTATGTTTTCTCGTATAGCTACTAGTTCTGAGTTTTTTTTTATACTTTTTTTCTTTAACTTTTATTATTATTTAGACGCTAGTACCCGCATTACCTATATTTTCTAAAATTTGCGTCAACATAATAAATTATTATGCCGATATATTTTTAATTAAACTGTTTTTAATACAAACTGTATTGTGAATTACAAAACTATAAAATGTTGTATTTTATTACACCCTTAATATTATGAATCACTTACGCTGATTGCCTTTTTCATGCAAATGAATTACTTCTTTTCCAGTATTTTCTTGGAAACAGTAGGAAAGTGCAACAAAAATTACTAAAATGTGGCATGAAAGACGTATTTTCGTCGACCTTTATGACTTAATTTCAATAATTTATATGCGTTTTTACTCGAAACTCCGCGTTAAAATATTTTTTGGGATAAAAGTTATAATTATTTTAAAAAAACTGAGAAACAACAGTAACATTGTAAGTACGAGAATTTTCTATATTCCTAGAAATTATTTACTAATGTACGCACAAACTTACCAACTATACTCTGTAATATTAAATACATACAAACACACACACACAAGTGGACGATAGCGTAATTGAGAATGGAACGGTCTGCCGAGACAATGTCCGGAGGTTCAAAACCCAAGGCACACACCTCTGACTTTTCGAAGATACGTGTGTATTGTTTATCAATTATCGTTCGCTTCAACGGTGAAGGAAAACATCTTGAGGAAACCTACATACATGAGAATTCTCCATAAGAATTTCGAGGTTATGTGAAGTCTGCCAACCCGCACTAGGCCAGCGTGGTAGACTTACTTACTTACTGACTCTCTCAGTAGTAGAGTAGGCCCGTGCTCATTAGCGGGCAATATATAATACAGGGTTGATTGCAAACACACAAATCACGCTTTTATTCCAGAATGGGTTGGCGGAGGTGCAACTAGAGCAACCACATTTCGCCACGTGTGTCCCGTCCCATGATGTGATAGGCTCGCCCCCTATTGCATCATGGGACGGAATACGCACGGCGAAAAGTGGGTGCAACTAGTTGCGCCTCTGCCTACCCCTTTGGGGATACAAGGCGTGAGTGTGTGTGTGTACTAATATAATAAATGTAGATTGCTTTTCATAAGTAAACAAGCAACCCAAATTATCTTAAAAATTGTAGTCGCCTTATTAACATTTGCAATTTTAAAAATGTAGGACAAGTTCTCATTCGCGCGATTGACGACCCCTGACCCCGGTATATGTCAGGGGTCACAAACATGTACTATGTCTTGCCGCCTTGTATATCTTTATTGTACCCTTTCTTTATGTGTTTTACAATTGTTTAAAGCAAAGGCTTACAGTGTTTCACAGGTTTATTGTTTTGTGACGCGTATTTAGTTTTTGTTAAATAATTTGAAAATACGTAGAGAAATTAACGAATGTTTACACTTAACTGAGGTCGCAGGTTCGGATCCTAGGTTGGCAAACGTGATATTGGCTTTTCTACTCAGCATCAACCTCGGAATTTGTGTCCGATATGACGATAGGCTCGCCCCTATCACATCATAGGACGGAATACGCACGGCGAAAAGGTGCACTAGTTGGACCTCTGCCTACCCCTTCGGGGACAAAGGCCTGATGTGTGTAGAGAATTTAAGTGAATATTTATATTTAAATAAAAGAATGTACCTGGTATACTTGGTCATAACCAATTCTTTTCGAAACCTCGTGGTATCAGCGCAGTATTTACTATGTGGAACAGAGAAAATTCGTCGGGGTTTTGAAATTAGTGGCTAAGGATTAAGGTTTCGGTTGTTAGATATTAATAATTTACATGAAAACATAATACAATTGACGTTTAAGCTTTTCAAAATTTCGAATGGAATTTGAAAATTCTTCAGAAATTACTTCGAAGTGTTTTTACCCGACTACCGCCAAGCCAGGAAGGGTAATGATTTTAGTTCTTTGTATTCATGAGCTAGTGTTCATATTATGTAAAATATTTAATAAATCGACTACGAAAAAAAGAACACGTTCTATGTTCGACAGCATTAGATAAATTATTTCATTAATTTAACAACTTTTCGAAGTAGATACCGGCTATAAAATGCATTTTTATAAATTCCCCTTCTTCCTCATTCCATTAAAGTGGTAAACTCAGTAAGGGGCCACGGCTAACATTATATTTTATACGGGCTCGGGAAAGTAACCCCACTGTACCCGAAGCTAAGAGAGGTCCAGATAGTAACCGTTCAGTCGCCCCCCTTGAAGGCTGGGCGGTAGTAATAAGTAACTTTCTCCGCGAAAACAAAACAAAAAGATAGTGTCGACTGACGAGCGATGGTTATCCGTCGTCAGTCGACACAATTATGCCGGCCTGTTTGAGCCGGGTATACACAGGCTGAATAAAATAAAATACTTTATTAATCACGTAGGCGAGCATAGTTGCTCTTATAAGTCAAGATACGTTAAGTTGATTATAATAATTGTTATTAATGAAATGAAATAATTTATTCGAACCCATAAAATGTTATACATTATTTAGATTCCGTCAATATTAACTCCACCACCAGTTCGGAAAGCAGTTCTCACTAGAGAAGAACGGGCAAGAAACTCTAGTGTTGCTCTTTTCAAAATCAGTTCAAGGTATAAAATACAATGCATTATGTACAATTCAGTACAATTCAGTATTTGTTTACTTTTGTTTAGAGCAGTTCATTTATATACTCGCAAAATAGGTAATAAATTTTAAACTCCAACACGTGTGCATAGAACCATAATAGAAAAGGTCACTTATATAACTACCGACATTTTTATTGGGAGTAAAATCAATGATGAAAACTAAACAAGAGCCAGCTCGGGCTGGCAGGAAAGGGGGTATATTAAAGAGATCATTTTATTAAAAAAGTAATGGGAGGAATGCATCGCGATCCTCACCGGTGACACTCAGGATAACGAGCGCAGTGGAATGCCACACAGTACTTTGTAACTCATGCAGCTGGATGGTGTTTCTTCTGTTTATGGGTGGGCGTACCGCTTACCATCAGGCGAACGGAATGCTCGTCTCGTCATTCAATGCAATAAAAATAAACTAACTAACAGCAAACTACTAATTCCTGCGATACTAAATACCTACACCACACACAAATACAAAGAAACAAATCAAAAATGAACTCAACGTCAATATCTAAACTGAAGCCATCACCCAACCCGCGTTCTAACAATAAATGGACACTGGGAACATTGATATGTAGGTTTTTTTATACATCAATGACTAGGATGCGTAAAAAAACAAATATCGCATAAATTACACGAATCGATTAAAAAATGTACCTAAAACAAACCACAAGACAAATTACTAAACGAATAAAATTCCAAATAAACGAAACCGAATAACAGATGGCCCTAGTTGTTGCATAATGGCCGCGTTGTTTGTTTGCACTGACCGAATTAACAGCTTTTATAATATATTCCTACGTTGTTGGGAATGTGTAATTAAAATAAAAGGCTTTTGTTTGTTGGAATACGGTCAAGAGTTAGTTTAGTCTTTTATTATAAATATCGGGGTGAGCGTCGCGATTGCTCTCCAAAATTTCTTTTGTATTAAATTTATATGAATATTCAAAATTTTTGTAGTTGTTGATGTTTCATAGAAAAAATGTTTTGTGTATTTCAAATTACCCTTATTTTTATTATCTGTTAGAAACATTAATTAAATTAAAGACTATATATTCCCTTCACACGTGTTTTTTTTTCGAACGGAAATCTAGATTATTTTGTCAATAATTTAAGAACTTCGCGGATCAGATGGCGAACCTCACTACTCAAATGCAGTCGCCACTTCAATCTACAGACCAAACAATATAACCGTTATTACAAATCAAATTTTCACAAACCGATGCGGCACTCATTTAACGTCACTATGTGATATTATGGTCTTTATTAATTAAACCATTACCACTAAATGGTTACGATTAATTCAAACCATAAAGCACGAATGCCAGACGGTTATTAATATTTCTCACTAGCAGATAATATATAATTTGCAGTGAGTTACATAAAAAAATATGAATAAAGCGCCTTGCTTGTCCCATCATTAAGAGGCGATTAATTCGTTGCTTATACTTTTACGAGAAGGAAATGTGCACTTAGTTAAACTTCTATTACCCACAATATGTCTTGAATAACCCAATTCACGTCATCAGTGTTGATTAACTTCAATCAAAATAATCAAATCGTGGTAAACAAGCATTCCCGCCAGTTTGAAAAACTGAGCCGCCTACTGCTATTATGTATGACTGCCTCGGTGGCGTAGTTGTATTGCGTACGCGTTACGAGTACGATTTGCGGGCTGAGGTCCTGGGTTCAAATCCCGAGTCGAGCCAAAAACATTGTGACTAGGTTTTTCCATCTTAAAAAAAATTACTCAGTCGCAGCTCGGAGTCAGGAAGTTGGCGGTGTGATACCCCCGTGCCTCGGAAAGCACGTAAAGCCGTTGGTCCTGCGCTTGATTTCTCCCGTCATGTCGGATTGCCGTCTCACCGGACTATGAGAGTGAAGGAATAGCGAGTGCACCTGTGTATTGCGCACACACTTGTGCACTATAATATCTCCTGCGTACCTGGCTGATCTCCGTTGAGATTGGCCGCCGTGGCCGAAACTGGCAAGGAGGATTACATTATGTACAGTCTATCGCAAAGAGAGAATGGCGTGAACTATTACCGGAACAAATTGATCAATATATAGTAAGACTTTACTGGTGGTAGGTCTTTCATATGTAAGAGTCCGTCTGGGTGGGTACCACCGCAATGACTATTACTACCACCAAGCAGCAGTGTGCATGCACGGTTTTGTTTCGGTTTGAAGGACATTGTAGCCAATATAACTACTTGACATAATGAGACTTAACATCTTATGTCTCAGGATGACGAGCGCAGTGGAATGCCACACAGTACTTTGTAACTCAAGGTGCTGGATGGTGTTGCTACTGTTTATGGGTGGTCGTATCGCTTACCATCAGGCGAACGGCATGCTCGTCTCGTCATTCAATACCATAAAAAAAGAAACTATAGGGACTGGAGGGAATACCTGTTTTTTTTTCTACAAGGAGTATAAATATATTATCTACTTCTTGTATATGGACTGCACGATCATTTTGTCTTTTTCAGTTTTCCGATCGTATTCTCATGATAGCTGCATAGGAACGCTCAGTCCACTATGATAAAAAGTTCCGATAATTTTCTCTTCTTAAAGCTTTAATCGACTAACTCGCACTAATTAAAATTATCCGAATATTCTTTTTTCAAAATTCATAACACAACAAAATGTAACTTGTGCGTATTTACTTCCTCCTAATATCTATACTAATATATAAAGCTGAAGAGTTTGTTTGTTTGTTTGAACGCGCTAATCTCAGGAACTACTGGACCGATTTTGAAAATTATTTCACTAATAGGAAGCTACATTACTCCTGAGTGCTATAGACTACTTTTTATCCCGGAAAAACTTTTCCTCGCGGGTGTAGCTGCGCGCAAATGCTAGTAAAATATATACAGCGTAATATTACGTCTCTGTAGCTCAGATGTGATAAAAAAGAAAACCTAATAAGAAAGCTACTCATGTAGATAACTCTATCGAGGTTGCTGTTCTAAGAGGTTTTTCTATTTGTCACACACTGATACCTGTAGGAGAGTTCTTTTATCTGTGTAAATGCCAGATGGTGAACTTTATCATTCAAGCCCGCGTCGATACACGCCCCATGTTTGATAATCGCTTCAACGATATTTATCTACATCTATACTAATATAAATGTGAAAGTAAGACTGTTAAACTTTCATGGCTAAACCACTGAACTAATTTTAATAAAATTTGGTATGAAATTAAATTTGAACTAGCTTCAACCAAAGCAAATGGTGTATCTAAATATTTTTCAAAATAAAAAATACTTTGCTCTACGTGCAGATCGAATCTAAGACTTTACCACCTTAATACGTTTAAACCAATGAGGTTATTAGTACGTTTTTAAATTATGATAGTCCATAAAAATATCGATCTAATAACGTTTAATGCGTCATTAACTTTATTGTGCCTATTTAAACAAATTAAATCCGTAAAGTGTGATTTATGTGTAAATAAAGTATTCCTGAATGGTTTACGACTTTCAGAGCTTATAAAATATTTAATTCTGCCTCCTGACGCAATACGTTACTATTGTTGCGTACATGTGTGTATGACTTCCGCGATAGTAGCAGTGGCTGTCGTTTTGATAATCGGTAATATTTTGTACCATGTAATTAGAAAGCTGATATCAAGACTTTTGATTGTTTTTTATAGCAATAAGTTGATAGAATAAGATAAAGTAGATAAATATAAATCAGTAATCATCTATCGATACCCACACTATTAGATGAACTTTGTAAGAATAGGGCATTAGCTAGTCATTAGTCAAACTTCGGAAAAAATACTAGTCATTACGTACGGGAACTGCTTTTCATGCCGATTTTCTATAACAGGTATCACTCAAAAAGCAACTCCATACTGTAACTAAAGCCTAAAACTATCTAAATTAAAATCCCATCCTTTTTCAAAATAATATATTCCTGATGCTTATTGTGTATCTATTTCCTTTAATATGGTACTCATTTCCAAATTTAGCTTAAAATATTTGAATTTAAATTACTTGCCAATGTAAAAACCAAGAAAGCTAAGTGTTTACAATCCAAAGGTCCATATGAACATCCGACATGAAACAGTCTCTCGAGCCGTAACACAATGAGGGAAGCGACAAAAGCCTTATCTACAGCTAGCGACATCTGTACTACGTGCCGCGTACCTCACTTATTGTCATCTATCTTTCTATTCTTTGAGACATAAATCATGGATGTTTATGTACGATTTATTATGTTTTTCAGTGCAGGGAATAATCAAATACCAACGATTATCTATTATTACAATGATATGTGATGGACTACAATTTAAATATATTATTTATATGAAGTATGGTAGTCTTACGGAAATGTAGGTATGACAGTCGTTTAAAAACTAAAAAACACGCTTTATAAAAAATCCAACTAAAAAATAGAAAATAAATTTGAATTAAGAATAGGGTAAATAAGAAAAAATATTATTTTATTGTAAAAAAAGCGTGGGGTGCTTTTAAGATATTATCAAAATGATATATAATACTTCTACTCATATTATCTTTCAATAAAATATTTATAACTATTGTCACCATGCACCCCACGCTTTTTTTACAATAAAATATTTTTTTCTTATTTACACTTTTCTTAATTCAAACTTATTTTCTATTTTTTAGTTGGATTTTCTATAAAGCGTGTTTTTTTGGTTTATTTTGACTATCATTTATTTTTTATTTTTTCACTAAAAAATATATAAATTGTCAAAAATCTCATTTTGCAAATTGAATAATGGCACAATCTTATCAAATTCGTGTATTGTTATCGGTCCTCGACAAACCTACAAAGTTTGAATAAAATCTGATCGTTTAAAGTGGGTCAAAATCGCGCCTAAAGGAGTCGCAGTCGGAGAGTTACAAACATACAAACAAACATACAAATGAAGCTAATAACTTAAGCTAATAAATAATAACGCGTGTAAAAGTATCTTTGTGCACCAATTATTGCCTTTTGTCACGATTTTATTACGGCATCAAACGGAAACTCATCCTAAAATAGTAAAGACGGGTGTGTACATTAGATTTTTTTTTTTTTTTATAAAGTCAATGCTTTTTCCCATCCAGAAATCAACAGTAAATTTTACATGAAATAAATTATTACATTTAAAAAAGTATTATTTATACAAAATAAAAACATTGAGTTATTTTTAATACAAATTACGAATTATTTTTGTATAAGTGATATATTTAGCAAGACATCAAAGCATTCGGCACAGATCAATGATCATCTAACGAGGCATTAAAATAATAACACACTTTCACGTGATTTACAATCAAAAAACTTAAACACCGCGCGCATTAGTGACAAATCTTAGAGCAATTTTAATTTTTCACGAGATATTTACTATAATATTAATGTTTGATGACACTAATTTTAGGAAGCATTTACTTTTTCTATTTAAAATGGCAACTATTAAATACGTAACATCACATTATAGATAAAATATATAAAAACACAATCTTGTGTTCGCATTTGTACCAAATAGACGCCACGCCGTCGCCTCAGCCATAGGGAACGTACACGTCGTAAGCTCTGCCATCTGGTGGCGCAATCTGAATCTTTCAGCCTATCGATACTTGGCATTGACGTAAAATATTCATGTTAATGGATGAAAAATAACATTTAATTTGTTGATAATGTAATTCTGGGCATCTAGATGCTCCAAAACATAAAAATAAACAAATCAAATGGTGTGAAATTCTATTATGTTCCCAAGAATAGTACCCAAGTACTTACATTCCATGGTTATGTGAAAATCGTCAAAAATAATAAAATCTGTATAAAACACGTACTTATGAGTTCCAAAAGCATTTGGAAATGTCTCATTACGTAATTTAGAAAAATAAAGATGTTTTGAACATAACATTCAATACAAAAAAAAAACTGTAATAGGTAAACGGAACATAACCTCCTCATTTTGCTTAAATAACTAGCTCCAATGTAAAAAAAGGATATTTTGGACACCCTGGGTATCAATAACATTCGGCCGGAACACATATTATGTTATCATTGTTGTCATATTAAAAGAATATAACTGAATATAAAGAGACTTAACATCTTATGTCTCAGGATGATGAGCGCAGTGGAATGCCACACAGTACTTTGTAACTCAAGGTGCTGTATGGTGTTACTACTGTTTATGGGCGGTCGTATCGCTTACCATCAGGCGAACGGCATGCTCGTCTCGTCACTTAATGCCATAAAAAAAAATATAATAAATAAATTATTGTTCCAAAAAGTTTCTTTTTTTATCCACATGTGGCTCTTGTGTCGATTTTGGGCTGCCCCTAATAGTTCGTGCACGCTCCCTATAGTTTGTACAATTGCTTCTCAAGAAAATTTAAGCGGTCCATAATGTAAACAAGATCTTTATCCGGCAGCCTACACTTAATTTGAATCAGATGAAATAATTTCTAAGAACTACAATATTATATAAAGAGTACGCTAAATAAGAATAAGTAATCTATTTAGTCCTCTGTTTTCCCTTCCTTAGTTCTTTAGTTTATAAGTCTAATTATATTTTATGTAGTTACTCAAAGAAAAATTAAAAAATTTAAATTTTATTCAGTTGCACTGATAACTCACTATTTGCTTATCCTGAATGGACTAGTTATATTTTTTTTACCACAATTATTGTTTTTTTCTTAAATTAAAATAATTAGGTTACCAACGTCGATATATGGCGTTAAGGAAAAATAATAAATCATATTAAGACGTGGTAACAGGAATATTGCCAGTTATAAATTTCATTGATCATACATACTTTACCCAGAAAACAATAAGGGACTAAAATATGGGACGGGCCGGCGCGGGTGCGTTACGCTCGAGTTTAATTAACTAATTTAGATAATAGAGTAAAGTTTGATGAGATTAAAATGTAGATAGCTCATTTTAATAGCTTACCGTCTTGGCGGTTTTGTTACTCGACTTATTATGGCGCCATCTATGTTCCGAGTCCGGCAAATGTTAATCGATTTTGTTGAATTTGACGTGTATTGATAATTATTATACTAGGTTTTTGCTTTGTAGTAGAAGGAATTCATTCAAACATTGAAGCGTTTGTCGTTTTACCTGAATGCGTATGCAGGTGAGGTTTTGATTTAAGATTCCTGCATAAATGATCCTCCGAGCAGTCATTATCGTAAAGCCAAATCTGCCTAAAACGAATATTTTAAAAATATAATACTTACCATCATTATTTATTTAAAGGGTCACGTTCTCATCATGAGCATTATTTAAAAATAGGTACCTAAGTATTAATATAGATTTTTCCTTCCCTAGGTATAATTCAAAATTGTGAAGTATCATTTATTCCATTTCCCATGTCACGGTCGAAGTTTTTGTGTGTATTGTACTATATTTCTAATTCACACGTCTTAAATAGTTTTTAAATGAATTAAAATTTAATAAATACAATGTGTTGTCTTGAATCATTTATTCCTATAACGTGTCCATTTATGTTTCAGGTAAGTTCACGCGTGGCATAACTTTATACAAAGGCACACAAGGTATTTGGTTTAATTTTATTCACTTCGTTAACCTGAGTTAATAGTTGTGAAAGTTATTATTGATATTCATTTCGTGTGAGGGAATTTTCCCCGTTTGCGTTATGGTGCTTTGTCAATAATAATTAGGTACGCCTTGAACGCAGCCCACCATCAAGACATTAAGCAGCAAACTGAAAAAGATTATTGCAAGTAACTATTTAGTATTTGTATCGCTAATAATTCCTACACATACACAAAATTATGCCATCACAAACACGAGTAAAAACAAAACGCAGCATGCATTGAATAATATCGTGAAATCACTAAGTGCTTATCTATAAAAATAGTTGATAAAAGTGTCTTGTACAGGTAATTAAAACACGACCAGTGTCGCTACAGCTATTCCTGTATACACAGTTTTGGACGGGCGCCAGCACACACAGACCGACCGACAGACGCGCTGGTAACGGGCACGATAAGAGATGGCGCCACTGGGCCCGTTGGTTGTACAGATTGGTAGATTCACTACAAGTTTTTTTTTGTTTTCAAAGGCATTTAAATTTTGAAGCTAGTAATTTGTATGGATTAGATGGATAGTGTATGGAAGTAACGGGTGTTGTAACTTTATTTAAAAAAGATAAAATTGTCCTGCCTCGTTATCATAGAGTACGAGCAGATTCCCTTATAAAAACATTTAGGCACCAATATTGCTCATCATTTTAATATGATGAGAGGGTTTCTGTGAACCAAACACTCCTCTTACTACATCCCTATACCTTTCCTTTAAGCCGGCTGCGCAACCAGCTGACTTTCTCGTTTGCCGGCATATACTATTAAAAAAATAGTAGCAAACTTACTTAAAATTTTGCTGAAGAATTGCGCGACATTGTAATATTGAAATAAAGCTTGTAAGTAAAAATCCGCCATCTATTTCGGGAACAAAGGCTGATTCTGGACAATCTCGAATTGTTTTATAGACCGACGGACATAAAAGACGCGCCATGTGCTTGGAACATGTTTTTGATCAAGAATTTTGGCGCATTTACATGATTCTCGGATCACAGTAAATAGAAGGACACTAAGATTTTGTGTTTCTTTGGCGTATTTGTATTGCAGTAAGATTGCTTTGCTGATCTCCGGTTCGATCCCCGGGTTTGGATTATAATTGTAATATTACAAAAAAAAACTCTTCGGTGTCTGCAATTGGATCCGGTAAATGCTACGGCATAACATAGCTAACGAAATATATGTGTTACATCTCTATCTACCCCTGAAATGGAATGAAAGCGTGATGGAATATATGTATCTATGTACCAAGATTTTCTTAAATGGAATCTAAATTAGTATTTTAAACAAGTAATGGTCAAAGCCCTTACTGCAGACTGTTTTTTTTTATTATAGTACCATATATTGAACAGTGGATAATGGATTGTGTTGTAGACAAAACGGCTTTTACTTACCATAATATTCATAACAAATGATTTTGATTGCGGAATAATTTAAATAAATGTTTGTAAGAAAATGTCTCTTCATTATTCCTGCCTTTGGAATTATTCTCTGTACGAGTTTGTAGTTGCACCCTTGTGTAATATTTCTCGTTTACACTTTTTAGGTCATATTTTTGTGTTTTTATGTTTTTACAGCTTCTTTGTATATCATATATATTTAGATGATATATTTTTAGATGATCGGCGATAGCCTAGTTGGGAGTGGAACGGACTGCCGAGACGAATGTCTGCAGGTTCAAAACCCAAGGAAACACCCCTATGACTTTTCTAAAAAGTTATGTGTGTATTCTTTGTGAATTATTGCTCGCTTTAACGGTGAAGGAAAACATCTTGAGGAAACCTGCTCAAATTCCAGGCTCCAAGCTGATACTGGAATTTGTGCCTGATATGGCGATAGGCTCGCCCCCTATCACATCATGGGACGGAATACCCACTGCGAAAAGTGGGTGCACTAGTTGCGCCTCTGCCTTTCCTGCCCCTTCCGGGATAAAAGGCGTGAGTGTATATGTTTTTTTTTTTTTTTTTTTAAATGGCATTTGTGTTCACATTTTGCCAATGTCAAGTTTGGAAAGAGTTTCGAGTGTATATGTTGTTCTTGCTATTTGTTTTTTCCTGATTAGTTTTTTCTTTGGCGTCTTTTATATCGCACAATAGACAACATTAAATATCGCTATATTTACGAGTATGAGTGCCACCGTGGCACCAGTGCTGCAGAAACAGCTCGAAGCATTAACAATGTGTATGGCGCTGGTGTTGCAAACGTTTTCATTCTGGAAATTTCGACCTTCAAAACAAGCCCCGTGGACGGCCGGAGACCAATGTGGATAATGAGGAATTAAAGGCTATTGTGGAAGCGGATCCATCGCAAACCACTTTAGAGTTAGCTGCAGGCTTCTGTGTGAGTGATAAAACCGTTTTAATCCACTTGAACCAAATTCGGGAAAGTAAAAAAGCTTGAAACAACACACACACTGCACAACAGACGGCCGCTAAACTAGAGAAGCTGCAATGACATCATTCTTGTCTAGGAATTTTATGAGTCTACTATTCATAATTTTCTCTAAATTTTTTAGAGAGTGCTAAGCACCGCAATAGGTCTATAATTATTTACGCTAGTTGTAGCACCATTTTTATGGATAGGATGCACTAAAACTTTCTTGAAGAATTTAGGAAATACGCCTGTTGAGAGATATAGATTAAACACGTGAGTTAGGATCGGAATAAGTAAGTTGCGGGCAAATCTAATGATAGATATTGGGATTGTATCATATCCAACGGCATAGTTTCATTTAAGACCAAGAAAGATATGCTCCAGTTCTTCATTATCAACAGCATAGATAGCCATGAAGTTAAGTGTTTGAGAGTAATGGGTGAAGCTTGCAAAATTCGTATTAGTGACTAGATCTTGTGGAGGTAAAGCTGGTAAGGTTTTTGATGCAAGATTTTTTCCTGTATTGCAAAGAAGCTGTTGACAAAATTTACAGATGCATTAGGATTGTCACAAACATTAAATAACTGACTTGCGTGAGCTGTTTTATGGTTAATATTCGCAAATTTTTTTATAGTCTTCCCCATAGCTTTAGGATAACACCGGGCTTTGGGTAATTCAGTTTTTTCAAAATTTGATTTGACGTTTTTGAGAAGATTATTACAGAAAGTTCTATCTAATCTAATGATATAGATATCTCGTATATATATGACTTTTGAAATAATATTATTTGGTCCTCTTTTTGTCGTTTTGTATAATCTGTCGCGGTTATTGATGCGTCGCAAGAGGCCCGGAGTAATCCAAGGCTTAATAATTCTTCTGCGTAAGGGGATAACAACTATTAATGAATGTTTGTTTATTGCTAAAGAAATAATATCGACCAAAGTTGTACCATCTGTCTCTGCGTCCAGTGTGCACAGAACACCCGAGAAATCATCATTTTTTTAATTCGGCTAGAACCACTGATTTTACACATTTTACAGTCAGCACATACATACACACTCACGCCCTTTTCCCCTAGGCGCAGGCTGAGACTATTGAGCGCCACATGTTACGATCTTGACACACCTCTTTCTTTCTTCCACATTCATAATTCTTTTTGATGAACAATGTTCTTCTTCCACATTCACAGTCAGCACAGTGGATATATTTTCGAGCTTGTTATAACAACGTAAAATTGTAGGAGTATGGCCGGTGATAAGGGAATCAAGAATAAAAGAGATAGCAGACTTGTTGCTAATATTAGTATAAATTCAGGCACCGGCTCTTACAATGTCAGAATACTTGTAAACAAGTGTACAAAGCTCGTTATATAGTTTATTTTAGCCCTTAGAGGGCCTGTATTTATAAAAGAGACGCTGCATCCGCACAGCACTTCGCGGCAAATTCGAAGGCGCTCTTAATTCTTTTACTTTAGCGTCGCTTGTGCTATGGCAATTCTTTTATGCGTTTGTATCGATACAGTAGGAATGCTGTCGCGCGTGTGGCTTCCGACGCACAACAATCTCATATGAGGCGGGATAGTGGTGATACAGAAACGCGTTTGCGATACACGCGACAGCATCGCTGCAAAAACTCGTCGTGGATAACCTCCCTGAGGTGGTATGACGGGCAAAATGCTACGGGCTCCTATTATGAGAGGCCTGGTAATACTGAAACATAAAGTTGAGGTCTATTTAAACGTAATAAAACACTCCAAAAAGCTATATATTTTTTTTTATTGATTGTTTATATTATGTTTTCATGTTCCCATTCGATGTATTTGCCACGGGCCGTTACGTTGTAACCCCATTGAAAATCTTATTTTCTAAGCTACTTTCTTGCAACTTTCGCCCTACTTATACATTTTAAGGAAGATACTAGAGCCATCTCAACGTACCAACCTCACAAACTAAAATACACGACACAAGCCCATCGTGAAATTTTGGCTGCGGTCCTATCACGTGCTAGGCTTGGCATCCAACGTGGCGTACTATCAGGTATTTCCTACATAATTGCTGCCTCTAGTTCACTAGTCACGCAATTTTCAACCCTAAATCGAAAGCGATAAAAGCCAGAGCTATTCACAAAGGTGCCTTTCTAAAAATGTTTTCCCGCGTAAAATATTTATTGGTTATTTTAAACGTACATTGATAGGTTATTTATAGTGAGTTTGTTCAGACAATAGTGAAATACGACCTGTGTGTGTTTAGTTTTGCCGTGGTTTTGCTTGTGGTGTATTAGTGTATAAAGAAGATTGTGCGTTTGTCAGTTTATTATTATTGGTCATTCAGACCTAGCCCACAGACTTAGGATACTGATAACGGTAATTCTAAGGAAAAATAAAGATTTTTTACTGCACTGCTATGTATATTGATTTGTAATAGCAAAATACCTATCTTACGAGTCCAAATTTGAGTAGTCATTAACATAGTAATTTGTTCAATAAATTCCGATTACCAATTTAAATTAAAAAAGAAGTGCAAGAAGTTGCCTTTACCTCATCATCAGCCCTGTATTATATATTGCCCACTGCTGAGCACAGGCCTCCTCTACTACTGAGAGGGGTTAGGCCTTAGTCCACCACGCTGGCCTAGTGCGGGTTGGCAGACTTCACATACCCTCGAGATTCTTATGGAGAATTCTCAGGTATGTAGGTTTCCTCACGATGTTTTCCTTCACCGTTAAAGCGAACGATAATTGATAAATAATACACACGTAACTTCGAAAATTCAGAGGTGTGTGCCTTGGGTTTTGAACCTGCGGACATTGTCTCGGCAGACCGTTCCATTCCCAACTTGGCTATCGTCGCTTTTACCTAGGTCCTAGGAAATATAGATTTACTCGCTTTTGCTCGGAATACCTCCAGAGGGGAAGCCCTTAAGACTAAACGTCCCACGGTGTACTTGCGTGATTAAAAATATCCTTTAGGTTAATCCGTGATTTTAACTATTTATAACCCTTTATCTAAATCTGTTCACTGGTTTATGGGATATCTTATAATTTTTCTAACGAATGTACAGACGTCTACACAAGCTGTTACATTTATACAAAGTAACATTAATAATTTTAGTAGTATAGCAAAATGTTCTTTAAGTAAACATCTCCAGTATTAATTTAAATAAAAAAACCATCACTGGATCAGTAAGCTGGGATTATGCGGTAAATCTTTGGCTCTAATCTAGCCTTACATAACATTGCCTTCTAGATCATTATTTTCTAAAACAGCGTGGCCGAGATATTCAATGGATTGAAAAAACATTTCCAGTCTAAAATAGAACTGATTTCTCTAGTGATTGATGTGTTTGGACGCTTTTTACGTTTTTTCTAGTAAGTTCATAGATTTTTGTAATGTAGTTATACGTGTTTTTGCGTCAAGACTTTTTCTTTTTTTTATTATTTTGGTTTTCATGCCATTTGTACTGCGGTGAATTCATACGAATTAGGATGAAGTTCCAACGTAAGAAGGTACTCTCAGGTAGACAAGTGGAACTATCTCATCCAAATCAAACTTTAACTAAAGTAAGTTTTCTGAATTGTTCACAATCTTAGCAAGATTTGTTAAAAAAAATATCAAGTCTATAAGGCTTTATATATAAGTAAGTATAGTTGTTACTCTTTATATATCGTACGATAGCAAACTTACGCTTTTATCCACTTGCAACACCAAGCAACAGGGGCGTTGCCAAGTTTGATAAATGTAAATTTAATGCATTAAAAATATAACGGTAATGTATTTAAAAAAGAGATAACTCTTGTAACGTAGTCTTGAATCATATTTAAAAAAAACTAGAAGAATAGGCAGCATCCACCATGTACCAATTAATTACGGATCATATGCTCATCTCATGACAGCAAAAACCAGTAAATAGCCAACGAACCGACAGATCTGAACAAGACTTTATTTAAAGGTTTATTTTGAGAAAATTTAACACGGATGTTCAAGATTAAAACAGCAGAATTTTCCTAATTTTTCGTTATTAATGATCCGAGTAATGAAGTAATCAAAAACAAAATAAACATTGAATTTTTCAAGCGATCTGTTCGCTGCAGCGCTAACTGGCTTTTAACGCCATCTCTCGTCAATTATGCACACCTTTAGATGGCGGGCGCGATGAATCTTTTACAGCCGTCTTATTGGAAGGTTTGAAAAGCGCTTTGAATGTTTAGTTTCGCATTAAAGTATAATTTCTTGGAAATTGCTTTTGCATTTTGATTAATTTGATGGAAAAGATTTCAAAAAAAAGTATTTTCTTAAATCCCTACTACACTGTTTATTGTTTAAAATTATGCTCTATTAAATTAAAATAAAAAATAATGCATCGAGACATTGTTTTATTGTAGACAATTCTTTTTCCTTCTAGGTTTTTGAGCGTGCAATTGAAAAAATGCGATATGAAAATCGGTAGAAACGCAATCAAATTAAAGAACGAAATTCTTAGTAATGAAGTTAAGGTCCTTGATTGCGTATTCTTCAGAGAATTCTTTACTGCGAAACAATCTGGACATATTTCAAAGAGGATACTGTTATAAAATATATTCTTCTAACCGTTAAATGATAATAAAAGATTTTTAAATGGTTGCATTTTATTCCCTAATCCTTAACTGTAAGGAGTTAGAGATTTAAACTTTTGAGGCTAGAGGTAATAATGCCCCACAATTTGCCAAGAATATTCGTCCTATGTGACAGGGAATCTTTTATTTACCTATTACAATCAGAAAACAAATAACCATTGGCAACCAGACGCATTCTTAACATCCAATAATAATCCAGACACAATATTTAAGTATTTTTCTATATTTATCACAGCTATATTTAATTTGTGACGTTTATTATTGTGAAATGTTTATATGGTGGTTACATAAGTATAGTGTAGACGTGACGTCACAGCTAGGTCATAATCACGCGACGTTTGCGAGGCATCCGTAGATCGTGACGTCACAATTCTAATTTAATGTTGGGATAAAAATTGCTATGGGGATACGTTAAAGATATTTTTGAATGATTTATAGTATTTTTTGTAGGTAACGAGAACATAAAAATTATGTCGTTCGAATAAAAAAAAAACATAAATTGCGGTCCTAATACGATAGCCAGATTGAAAAATCTAAACATCTGGATAACATTTCAAAATGTCGGGATTTTGGAGTTGTTGTCACGAGAAATGCACTAAATGCATAATTATCAACATCTTTTGAAACATTAAGTTCGGTGGAAAAATCGAAGAGCTCTTCCCAACTAAATAAGAATGGACTTTTTCAAATTCGTATTGAAGTAGAACATGGTGATAAGCGGTTTGTCGGGACATTTTGTTATTATTCGGGACATCACACAAATTATCGGGAGAATCCACATTATTCCCGACCATCTGGCAACCCTAGGTCCTAATAATCTCTTCTCGCTCACACAATAATGCTGTCTACACTCACAGACTCTACAATCTACTAGTACCTACTGCATGCATAAAAATAATTAAACTTAATTTTGCTTTCTTTGTTGTTCTGACAACATTATTAAAAACACTCTCAAATAATAGATGCATAAATATTAAGTTTGTAAATATGTTTTTTTTATTAAAAGCAGCGATAGCCTAGTTGGGAGTGGAACGGACTGCCGAGACGAATGCCCGCAGGTTCAAAACCCAAGGGCACACACCTCTGACTTTTCTAAAAAGTTATGTGTGTATTCTTTGTGAATTATCGCTCGCTTTAACGGTGAAGGAAAACATCGTGAAGAAACCTGCATATCTGAAAAGTTCTCTGAATTTCGAAGGTATATGAAGTCCGCCAACCCGCACTAGGCCAGCGTGGCCTTAACCGTAGAGGAGGCCCGTGCTCAGCAGTGGGCAGTATATAATACAGAGCTGGTATGGTATGGTATGGTAAATATTTTTTTTATTACGTAACCAGTATTTACTATTAAAGCTGATGTCATACAATGGTATTGTCGATCCTAGCTTACAGGCGTTGCAGTGGTGGGTGTGAAGTCGGGATAGCTATAATATAATAATAATAATACCAGCCCTGTATTAAATACTGCCCACTGCTGAGCACGGGCCTCCTCTACTACTGAGAGGGGTTAGGCCTTAGTCCACCACGCTGGCCTAGTGCGGATTGGCAGACTTCACATACCCTCGAAATTCTTATCGAGAATTCTCAGGTATGTAGGTTTCCTCACGATGTTTTCCTTCACCGTTAAAGCGAACGATAATTGATAAACAATACACACATAACTTCGAAAAATCAGAGGTGTGTGCCTTGGGTTTTGAACCGCCGGACATTGTCTCGGCAGACCGTTCCATTCCCAACTAGGCTATTGTCCACTTCGGGATAGCTATGCTACGTAAAAATTACGAACAGCTATTCACGTAGCATTGTTGACAAATCCTTACACTTCGTTAAAATAGAAAAGAATGTCATTACTCATTAAGCAAGATAGAACCGACAGGGTCCACGATTATGTCACGTGTCTATTTAATTGTAACATCTTTATGTAAAATAATTGTGGACTGCAACAAACTTTGAATTTGAATAAAAAAATTGAATTTGGAACCTTAAATTCTAGATATGCTAGGTCAATAGCCTTAACTGAGTGTAACATGCGTGTATATTTAATGTATTGATCATTTGAATCCGGCCACGACATTTTATGGAACTTGGCACACTCCATGTCCTAGTTGGGAGATTTCGGCTGATAAAACATAGTCGTATGAAGATACTAGCAAAGGTCAATGTATATTGTAATTGGGGGCACAATGCGGGGAAAATTAAATATAAAGGAACATAACAAACAAAGAAACGCCTTTATACCCGAAGAGGTAGGCAGATATTTTTTATTTTATTTTTTTATTTTTAGGGAAACTAACAGCTAGGTAACAAATAAATTACAAGTGCTTACGTATAAAAATTTAGAGCCAATTATAAGTTTCCACAGATAAGTATTTTAGAATATAAGTAAGTAAAATTACAGTCGGTTGTAAGACAGCACACCAATGCGACGGCCAGTTTACTCATTGACTGCAAAGGCAAAAGTTAGCTGGTTACTTGTACCAAAATTGCAACTGTGGTATTTTTTGTGGTTTTACTAAGCCTTTACCCCTACCCGTACAGTCCATAAAGAAACTGGCCGGCAATAAGTACATGTGATGTATGGAAAGTAACATAATGATGTAACCAGTACCCACTTTTCGCTATGTGGTCCGTTCGATGGTGTTACAGGGGGGCAGGCTTATCGCCATATTTTACTGGTGGTAGGTCTCTCATTATGTAAGAGGCCGTCTGGGTGGGTACCACCGCAATGTCTATTTCTACCGCCAAGCAACAGTGTGCATGCACTGTTGTGTTTCGGTTTGAAGGACATTGTAGCCAGTATAACTACTGGACATAATGAGACTTAACATCTTATGTCTCAGGATGACGAGCGCAGTGGAATGCCACTCAATACTTTGTCAGTCAAGGTGCTGGATGGTGTTGCTACTGTTTATGGGTGGTCGTATCGCTTACCATCAGGCGAACGGCATGCTGGTCTCGTCATTCGATGCAATAAAAAAAAAATAAAAAAATATTGGGCACACATTTCAGACTCTGTGTTAAAACTGAAGAGAAAAACCGAATACCCCTTTCTTCGACTCGGAATTCGAACTCGGGACCTCAAAGCAGTGTCGTACCGCGCACAAAATATAATTACGCCACCTAGGCATTCCAAAAATAACTCCCTACGTTTTAATTGACAATTTTAAGCTCTGCAGATTGACCTGGAGTACCTAAAGTGGATTTGTTGCCCACCCTGGAAATGCGGGGTCCCCCGCTCAGGATGTTAGGGCTTACCGCTTAACCCATAAAGTATTAAATCTGCAATCATAACGACAATTCCTTCATTTAGGCTACAGTCCCTAGACATTGACTCAAGGTACGCCTATGTTTCAGCTATAAAATTGTGCAAATTATAGACGGGAATCGAACCAACGCCCGTAGGTATGTGGAACTTATTATTTAAACACATAATTTACTAGAAATGTAACACGGAAGCCGTTTCGTAACAATATTAAATTCTGCGCCGCAGAAGTAAACCAACCCCTGCCATTTGTGGTTCGCTAGTGATGGGATATCGATAGAGTAAAACTTATCGATAGAGTTTTTTATTTTATCTTTATGCCTGTTCTTATTATCTTAAGAATTATTTCAAATATCACAGCTAAGCTAACTTCAATGCCAGCCTTCTTCCAGACTTTAAAAGTGGCAGAACCATATATTGTAATGAATTGGCTAGTTTAAGCAAGCTAACACTGTCTTATGAAACTAACGTGAAATAATAGTCTGCTCCTTTTTATGACTGCCTCGTTGGCGTAGTTGTATTACGGTACGACTGCAATGATGAGGTCTCGGGTTCGATCCCCGGGTCGGGCAAAGTGATATTGGGGTTTTCTATTCAGTATTAGCCAGGAATCTGGAATTTGTTCCCGATTTGGCGATAGGCTCATACCCTACCGCATCATGAGACGGAGTACATGCGGCGTTGCTCGGTCGGTTTCTGAACCCTCGTAGGTTAGCTAGGTTAGGGTATGTATTGTCCTCACCAGTGAGGATGGCGACGCGTTCCACCCATTATTTTTAGTAAAATTGATTCGTTTGTTTTATCTTCTCTTTCCTGCCAGCCCAAGCTTGGCTTCTTTATTTATTTTACTCCCTATAAAAATGTCTGTAGTTATATAAGTGACTTTTTGTAATAATAATTATTATTAATTTAATGTATCTTTTTTTTTTTTTTTTTCGCCGGGTAATAACGCGTTATCGCTACCACCACTGGGGGGTGAGTGGAACGGTTATGTTGGTTTCACACAGTCTTACGGCCCAATGTCGATACTCGGGAGTATAGCATCATCCGAGCGAGCATTGGACCGAGTCCCTAACACTATGTACACCCTACACCGGCATACCAACCAAAACCCGCGGTGGCCTTCTTCGGCGCATACGAGACGGCCCCGGGGTATCTTGTTGCACTAAGATAGCTGCACGGGACCGTCCCTGCGCGGTGCCGTTGCGGCTCTTCTCTATACAAGGGGGCTAAGATGCCCCCGAACTCTAAAGGACGCGTTTGGCGTCTACGACAACGGGAGACTGACCACCCGCATTGTCGTCCACCTCGGAGTCGCTTAAATTGGACTGAGCAGCCCCCCGCTGCTCGCCCCGCGACTCTCTTGAAGCCCCATTTAGTCGCCTCTTACGACAGGCAGGGGAAGCCGTGGCGGAACTCTCTAAATGCCCCCGGACCACAGGGCACGAGGCGCCGGTCAGTCGTCCACCCGACGCCTCCTACGTCTCCTCTGGCTACAACGAGCCGAAACACCCGTGGCCCGTCAGTACCTGTGTCAGACGGAATGTCGGCGCACCGTGGCGCCTGTCAAGCCAGCTTAATAAGACAGGTCGCACTGCCGCGACGGTCCTCAAGCCCGCATTCGGGCTCTCCAGCCTGGTATGCCACTCCTCCACGGCGGCGTTGCGGATGGAGGCCAATTGGACCTTGACCTCCCTCGGGGCCAGTCTCCGCCCGAGAAATTTAATGTATCTTGACTTATCATAAGTGCAACTATGTTCGCCTACGTGATGAATAAAGTATTTTATTTTTATTTTATTTATTTTATGCTATAAAAAATAGAGTACCAGGAAGAGTAACTTATTTACGCCGCAGCTCTACTAAGCGTCGTCGCAGTGGTAGTAATAATTCAATCTAAAAACAAGGTAAAAATAACAAATGAATTTTTAATTACCCCATAACTTAAAATCTGTGGGGAACGCCTTTAATTAACTTTGCTACTGTTACAAAACATTTTGATAGTCCATTTAGATAACAGTTTTAGGTGGTTTAAAAGTTTGGACTGGATATTTTTTCAGTCAAGTTATTTGATATTTTTTTATTATAAGAAACTTGAAACATGATTTAGTTCACATTTCTTTTTCAATGTTATACATTTCTATTTAGTTTATCAAATAAGATGTAGATAATGAATGCATCATAACAACTACTGCCCCGTCTCTCGCACAGCGGCGATAGCCTAATTGGGAGTGGAACGGACTGCCGAGACGAATGTCCGCAAGTTCAAAACCCAAGGGCACGCACCTCTGACTTTTCTAAAAAGTTATGTGTGTATTCTGTATGAATTATACCTCGCTTAAACGGTGAAGGAAAATATCGTGAGGAAACCTGCATATCTGAGAAGTTCTCTATAGGATTTCGAAGGTATGTGAAGTCTGCCAACCCGCACTAGGCCAGCGTGGTGGACTAAGGCCTAAACCCTCTCAGTTGTAGAGGAGGCCCGTGCTCAGCAGTGGGCAGTATATAATACGGGGCTGGTATGGCTGGTATGGTATGATTATAATCCATTGTGGTTCCTATCAGATTAAACACAATATACATCTTAGAAATCAATTTTGACATACCCATCGTAGCTCCCAGAACCGTCGTGAGGTTTTAAAGGGATTTCCTCGTAAAATAAAAACGAATGCCCCATTAGGAATGATCAATGCTTTGATTAATTATATACCATCAAAGGATCAATGATTGCTAGGAATAATCGTACGCAATGATTGCTAGCAATTTTTATATCTGTCAAAAGACTCGTATGTACAAACAGAAAAGTATATGTACAATTACTCAATTTGGTGCTAGTACACTTTCTCATATAAAACGCCCATTTTTCACTTCGAGCATGCTTCGAGCATATACTTTTCTGACGGTACGACCACCTTAAGATTCTAAGTCGCTTGCGCGTCATCTGTCAGCAACATGCAGCTTACAACTAAAGTAGACAATAAGCGTTATCTGGTGTTTCCTCTCTACATCTCCGAAACGATCGCACCTACTTGGTAAAATATTAAAAATAGGCGTTTTATCTCGAAAAAGCGTACTAGCACCAAATTGGTTGATAGTACGTCAAAACGGGCGAGAATAGGATGGTTTTCTATGATATATTTTGTACATTACTTTATATGTATCAGAAAATAATACGAAAAACAAATTCTTCTGTGAAATTAGCACGAACATTGATTGAAAAAGAAGTCGGTTAATAAAGCAGTCATTTATATTTGAAACATTATCGTGAGTAAAAGTGGGGGCCTGTTGGGGATATCGCGCTATCTCTTTCGCATACAGGCAGCGTTATGGCCGGTGACACTCGTTGACGTCACAGTCTGATATTAATGTTATTTGACAATTACCCCTTCTACCATAATTATTTCAAAGCTTTATTAGCATTTGAAAAAAAAATTGTTAGCTTACGGATGGCATATATTTTTGGTAAATGTATTAAAAAAAGTAGTCTACTACCGTATTGCCTCGTCATAGTGCATGTACAGACGGCGTTCAATAACTGAATTGATAATCCGTTTGGATGAGGCTTACCACCATACCAGCCCTGTATTATATACTGCCCACTGCTGAGCACGGGCCTCCTCTACAACTGAGAGGGTTTAGGCCTTAGTCCACCACGCTGGCCTAGTGCGTGTTGGCAGACTTGACATACCTTCGAAATTCCTATAGAGAACTTCTCAGATATGCAGGTTTCCTCACGATGTTTTCCTTCACCGTTAAAGCGATCGATAATTCACAAATAATACACACATAACTTTTTAGAAAAATCATAGGTGTCTGCCCTTGTGTTTTGAACCTGCGGATATTCATCTCAGCAGTCCGTTCCACTCCCAACTAGGCTATCGCCGCATATGAATGAGGCTTTAAGGAGCTATAACTATGTGTTGTATTAAAATATCGATAACTTTTATCGACAAATCAACAGCAGCAGTATGAATGTTCGTACACACTACACGCTCACTAATATCAGGCGTTTCTATTTTATACGTAAGCACGTTTGTGAATGGAAACTTGAAACTAATTAAGGCACGCGAGTATGGGTGAGATTTTAAATTATAGCTGTATTTTTTTTAATGTTTTGTTGACCTAGTTTTTAGAGTACTTACTGAATTAAGTTATCACGAGAGCTGTAATATCAATGAGTGTCCCGTCTATATATTATACTAGGTTTTAGTCGTGGCCTCGCCCGCGTGAAAAAGTATTCCGGGATGAAAGTACTGCTATGTATTATTCTAAAAAGTAGCCTATGCTCTTCCCAGGGGTTAATCTATCTCCATACCAAATTTCATCGAAATCGGTTCAGTGGTTTAGCCGTGAACGCTTAACAGACAGGCAGAATGATTTTCGCATTTATAAGTATGGACAAAATAGGAAACTAGCTGCCTGATCGATCAATGCATAGCGGAAACTGCTGGGGCACAAGTTCCATAAAAATAAAACAAGGGATTTTTGGGCCTAAGGAGTTAAAATAGGGAAAGAAATATAAATTATTGTCACATTCTAATGGCAGTGTACTTCGGTGTGAGTAGTGAAGTTCTGGAATCGATTCCCAGGTTAGGCATTAAAAATCTGAGTTTTCCAATAGAAAATTAAGTTAAATTACATCATTACACTGAATATACAAACGCTTCTTTACTACAATTAAAAACGGATACAACGGTTCGCCATCCGGAAGATTTCATCTGTTTGAATAATTAATTTTAATTCTGTCTGCATTAATCTATGGGATTAATAAGCTAACTCTTTCATCAAAGGAGACATTTTCTAGCAGTAGTACCTTTATATTGTTTTATAAGAATGTTACCTATCTATACCTACTTACATAAAAGTACACATAAACAGGAGAACTCGGTGTGTCTACTTTGAAAGAAAAGTAATAAAAAAGAAAGGAGTGCCTAAAGAACAGTGATAGGACACAAATCAGCGATTTATAGATGTTTTTCCATGTGTCGGCCTGTTTTTATGTTTGTTTGTTAGCGCATATCTCCGAAAGTACTGAAAGAATTTGAAAGTAATTTTCACAGGTGCACAGAATATAAATTGGGGGCTTTGTTTCATTAAAATATCGGAAAAAATATTATAAGAGAAGAGATTTATCTAAATCCACGAATACGAAGTTGCGAGCACATCTAATAATGTTTCACAATATAACCTATATGATAATATGTAATATGTTATGCTGTTGGTGTATTTAAATAAATAATAATAAGTATTATAAATGCGAAAGAAACTCTGTTTGGTACGCTTTTAACGAAATTCGGTTCGGAGTAAGTCCTATAGTTTAAAAAGCAGCTGGTTTTGTTTATTTATAACTAAACAAAAAAAATGATGACACCTTTTCTCCTTTTAGGGATAGAAGGTGAAGTATGAAAGCCAAACTTCGTCTCGCTATTAACTACGTGCTAAACGCAAAATCAGTATGTGAAGGAACGGTAGTTTCGAGAAAATTTAAGTTTTGTAAATATAGTTTTCTTTTCACTATTTGTGTCTTGAGGTAAAACAGATAGGGACCTTATCTTTAGGTATTTTATATGTTTTAAAAAACATACCGCTTTTGGCTATATTGTTCATTGGATGAGCATATTTAAGTTAAAATCAAGTTTACGATATTTTATGAGATACTGTTTTTGAGCTTAGCAAGGCAGTACCTATAGACGATATAAATAAAATTACCTATTGAGTATTGATATAAATTATAAGGTAACCTTACTAACTGCCTCGGTAGTATAGTTGTATTTGTGCGCGGTAATGCACCACTTTGAGGTCTCGGGTTCGAAGCCCGAGTCGGGCAAAGGAATTGGGTTTTTCTACCCAGTATCAACTTGGAGTCCGGAATTTGTGCTCGATATGGCAAGAGGCTCGCACCCTATCACGTAATGAGTCGAAACACACTGGGCTTAAAGTGAGTGCCCTGGTTGCACCTCTGCCTACCCCTTCAGGGATAAAGGCGTGATGTGTGTTTGTATTAACCTTTAAAACCAGAAAAAAAACGTATCTTCCTAACCGGTAACTAATAAAGCACTGTTGTACAACTGCGAAAACGTTTGTAATGGCACTCTTAACTTAGTCGCGCGTTTGTCACGCAATGCGACGTCGCGTCCAGGAAGTGGCCAATTGCGGGACCACGGCGTTTCCTATAAATTTACACATTCCTGCTTTATTAGCTTTTATTTGCATTTTTTACATTTTTATAACTGGCCCAACTGTACCTGATGATAAGTGAAGTACAGTTCAGATAAGGTGGCCAGTCCCCTGGCCAGTCGACACAGCTATGGCTTGTGCTTCCGCGGGATCCCACAAATACCGGGATGGAAGATTGGTTGCGGGATTGGAAGCCCTAGTTATGCCGGCCTGTTTGAAGAAGCATGTAATACCTTACATGCGAACTTGCATGTAGCTTGAGAAGTGGTTGAGAACATGCATGCAAGATGCAAGTTAATTTCACAAAAGTGTGACGTCATACCTACCAGTATTTGCACTATGGAAACTCGACTTTATAGCCGATGTATGTAAATGAGAATTCAAACACAACTAAAACGTTCAATACACGCGATGTTGGAAACTGTGTATTATTAAATACAAATGTGCGTTTCATAAACGCGTGTCGTCTATGCGTTTAAATTGTCGTCTGCGTAGGCCCTTAAGGTTGTAAATTTTGATTCTAGGTATGCGTGAAATATTAATGTTTTTTAATCATTGATATATGAAAAAACCTAATACATCAATGCATTTAATACAAAAAATCCAGATATATCTGCTTTCCATTCAAGAAGTAAAACAGCTAAAAGTAATATGTAAATACGTTTATTTATAAGTTTGTACGTAAATAGAATATAACGTAATTGTAAATAGAACGCATTTGTGAGTAAATATTATACTTTACTTTCAAACTGATGACGGTGGCGCGCCTTTACAAAACTCACTCGAATACATTCGTAATAAAGTTAGGTAGTATAAATTAATTTTACATTATTGTTATGTAATTTGTAATTGGTAATTTTTATTAAAAAAAATATTATTTTTGTACAAGAAAAGAAATAAATAAATGAAATAAGTAATAAAGCAAATTTTATTGTTAATTTAAAATTTATAATATTTTTTTTCCCTTTAATGTTATATTATATTAAAGGATATTTCCGTATTTATTGGCCAGTCAAAATGTTAGTACAGTTTTATGTATATATATATATATTTAACAAATTAACAGTAATCTCACTGAAACGAAAAATCGCCCTCCAATAGATTTGTTTTACCATTCAATCTAAAAGTCTCAGGAAATTCGACAACCCAAATATAACAATAGTAAATACGTAGAGGTATGTAAAATGATAATCTAATAAAAGTTTTTATTTCAGTTCTAATAACTTTTTTATTGCATTGAATGACGAAACGAGCATGCCGTTCGCCTGATGGTAAGCAATACGACCACCCATAAACAGCAGCAACACCATGCAGCACCTTGAGTTACCAAGTACTGTGTGGCATTCCACTGCGCTCGTCATCCTGAGACGTAAGATGTTAAGTCTAATAACTGTGGACGAGTTTGCAATGCACCTACATGATTAACAGAGGTTCCCGGAGGACGCGGTTCGAACATTTAGAACAATTAGAACATTAGAACAACGAACAACAATTAGAACAACGAATTGCAAAATTAAGTTTGTATTTTAATGGATAATCTGAAAATGTAATTTAATGATACAAGAGATTACAATTAACAAATGGCCTCTGCTTCAATGATGTGGTACTTATCTCGAAAATTTGACTATTGTCGACTTATTACGTTATAGCTCGACGCGTCGCCCGCGTGAAAGGTTTTGTGAGTTAAAAAGTATTTTATGCCCTTCCCAGGGTCTCAAACTTTCTCCATACCAAATTTCTTAGAAAACCGTTTAGTCGTTTCGGAGATGTGCGCTCACAAACAAACAGAAAAACAGACAGAGAGAAAAACAATTAAAGGTCGTTAATTTGTGTTCCATTACTCTTCTTTAGTTGTCCCTTTACTTTTTTATTATTATTATTAGAAGCGGCGATAGCCTAGTTGGGAGTGGAACGAACTGCCGAGACGAATGTCCGCAGGTTCAAAATGCAATACACCTCTGACTTTTCTAAAAAGTTATGTGTGTATTCTTTGTGAATTATCGCTCGCTTTAACAGTGAAGGAAAACATCGTAAGGAAACCTGCATATCTGAGCAGTTCTCTATAGGAATTTCGAATGTATGTGAAGTCTGCCAACCCGCACAAGGCCAGCGTGGTGGACAGAGGCCTAAACCCTCTCAGTAGTAGAGGAGGCCCGTGCTCAGCAGTGGGCAGTATATAATACAGGGCTGGTATGGTATGGTATTATTCTTTAAATGTACAGACACACCGGGTTCTACTCGTTGCTTTATTAGATGTTTAGATGAAGCAGAGGATGGAAATATTCTAATGCCAGGTAATGTTATCTTTTTATATCTTTTCCTTGAGGTACTCTCTTGTAGTAGGTACACATATAAAATGACTTAAAACTGGTCCCTTTTTTATGAAAATATAATAAAAAAGGTACCGATATAATAGTTTCGTCCTTTTCCCGCTTGAATATGGCGGTGTTTGAACTATTGTTGTATTGAAAATTTCGTTTTAAGTAATTTTAGGACGATAACTCAATTTTAGTTTTTTTTTTAATTGTGTCGTTTTCGTCCTAAAGGTGCGAAATGCAACATCAAACAATAACGATAAAGACTTGTCAATATATGTATTATACACTCAAATAATTTATGGATGCTTCAAAAAAATACCTAAACTAGTCAATTTGTACAAAGTAATTTAAAATAATTATCCGACTTATTAATTTGGCGGTGTCTGCGCGGCCTCAAATCTTTTCCATGATGTCAGCAGAACGTAGCAACGCCCTCATGACCCATGAAATCATAAACCATACGCCCGTTTATGATCAGTATCGAATACTCATCGCCCCTGCAGGTTTATGAAGCAGAAATATTTTGATGATCAGTGTCCCCTCGTAAACTGGGGTCTTAACACTCAATTTGGCGTCACTTAATCACTTGTTTTAATTACTTTTAATGGAAAAGTGGGGCAGACGAGTGGGTCATCTGACGGTAGGTGATTTTCAAGAATAAATATCCACTATTCTTGCTATCGTCGTTGATGGCTTTTAAAGCATTTAGAGGCTCATTTATGTAAGCTATTACTCTATTATCAAATCTTTTAAGGCTATAAAAGTAAGATCATGGATTCGATCTCCGTTTCTGTCATAAAAAAAATATTTCTATCAAGTTTGAATTTTAATTTTTGCCTGATATGGCTATAGACCCGTCCCCTATAACATTAAAGTTCACAAATTGCATCTCTGCTTACCCCTTTGATCTCATCTTGCGTTGTTTCTAATTAAATGCAAAGATTGGGGTGTTGAGAAGCTGGTAGTTTGTTTAGAAATTCAGAGTTAGTGGCTTAATTTTCGAGTGTTCTTGTTTAGTTAATGCGGAGTTTTAGGACTTCGACTGTTGGTCATTCCTTGGATGTAGGAGAGCGGTGTTGAGTTGGAGCAACGCTAAGCGAAAATCTATATAAAAAGCAGTTTAAAAAATGAATTATAAGTGAACTTTAGGAAAGACATAGAAATAGAATTCTATTGATGGATGTCACACTCTGCGTAATCACGTCTCTGGAGAAAAGACAGCGTTATTCTTAAGAGTTTTGAAGGCAGATTTCAAAACTTACAACCTAGAAATTGGGGTTACAGTATCTTGAACCATTAGCAATAGCATTTACTAGAAACTTAATAACACTGTCACACTCGAGGTATTCTGGCTTTTGATTTTAAGTAACATTGTATCTTCGTCTTAGCGCTATTTAATGTGTATATTTACTACCAACTAATATAAAGCTGTGGAACGCTACATCTTCTTTAAACACAGTCACAAACTGTAAGAAAATGTCTTCCACGTAAATCAAATAGCGAAATAAACTCAGTTTCCAGTTTCCAGCCTTCAAACACGTCCGACATTTGTGTTTAAACGCGAGTAACCCAGTTGCGAGAAAGTAGCTTTCAGCTGTGAATGCTCGGCTTAAATTACGAAACAGCCTGGCATATTGATGTCTTTGGATGGGCACTTGTGTGCCGTTCGTCTTATATTTGATGCTGCTTTTTGCTTGAAAATGTGCTTTGTGATTGCGATTCTGTTTTTGTAAAGGGTAGACGAGCAAGTTTTATACGGGCTCGGCATTGTGAGACTGAGCCTGATGGTAAGTGGAATGGGTTTCAAATAGTAGATACTATTCTATATCTCATCAGATGATGAGAGATGACCCTCGCGGGTTGAAATAATTATGCCAGGATGCCGGATAAATATAATTATATTTTTAACCGACTTCAAAAAGGAGGTTCTATATTCGACCCGTATGTATGTAAGTTTGTATGGCCGCGATTTTCTCAAAAACGACTGATCCGATTTCGATGGGTTTTCGTTATTCAAGTGTATGTTTTCGGGAAAGGTTTTATTGTATTTGTGTTTTGTTTGAAACTGGATGTACACAGGCTGATCCCGAAACGCGACACACTGACGTGGGTTAGAATGGCGTGTTTTACACCTTGCGTAGGTTGACCGCTATCCGCGCGGATACAAAAGACCTCACACGAGCAAAAGTGCACACATAAAAGAGGGATTGTGTGCGTTAGCAACCTTTAAGGAAGGGAATACCATACCAGCCCTATATAATATACTGCCCACTGCTGAGCACGGGCCTCCTCTACAACTGAGAGGGTTTTAGGCCTTAGTCCACCACGCTGGCCTAGTGCGGGTTGGCAGACTTCACATACCTTCGAAATTTATATAGAGAACTTCTTAGGTATGCAGGTTTCCTCACGATGTTTTCCTTCACCGTTAAAGCGGGCGATAATTCACAAAGAATACACACATAACTTTTTAGAAAAGTCAGAGGTGTGTGCCTTTGGGTTTTGAACCCACGGACATTCGTCTCGGCAGTCCGTTCCACTCCTAACAAGGCTATCGCCGCTTCACGCATAGCAATTATAATTAAAATGAGCATAATTTGTTTTTATTTTTTATATTGAATGACGAGATGAGCATGCCGTTCGCCTGATGGTAAGCGATACGACCACCCAGAAACAGTAGCAACACCATTCAGCACCTTGAGTAAACTTGAGTTACAAAGTACTGTGTGGCATTCCACTGAGCTCGTCATCCTGAGACACAAGATGTTAAGTCTCATTATGTCCAGTAGTTACACTGGCTACAATGTCCTACAAACGGAAACAGTGCATGCACACTGCTGCTTGGCGGTAGAAATAGACATTGCGGTACCCACCCAAACGGACTCTTACATATGAGAGACCTACCACCAGTAAAACCAAGTTAAGTACTTTTACCGAAAATTTCTACAGGAAAAACAGGTCATCAATGAACATGAAGTAATGGAATGATATCTTCGCTATTTTTTTTTTTTTTTTTTTTTTTTTATAGCATAGAATGACGAGACGAGCATGCCGTTCGCCTGATGGTAAGCGATACGACCACCCATAAACAGTAGCAACACCATCCAGCAACTTGTCTTACAAAGTACTGTGTGGCATTCCACTGCGCTCGTCATCCTGAGACATAAGATGTTAAGTCTCATTATGTCCAGTAGTTATACTGGCTACAATGTCCTTCAAACCGAAACACAACAGTGCATGCACTGTTGCTTGGCGGTAGAAATAGACATTGCGGTGGTACCCACCCAGACGGCCTCTTACATAATGAGAGACCTACCACCAGTAAACTTATTTAACTAGTTATTACTACTACTACTACTAGTTAGTACTTATTTATGTAGTATTTAACTTATATTTCCAGCAGTTTGTAAAGGTTTAGGCAGTGTTATTATTGAATAAAGATAATATTTACTTTACATTTTGGGCTGAATTCTAAAGCTAATTAACGGAGATGGGTTGCTGTTCAAATTTAACTTTGGATAAATTAATCGAATTATCGTTTAGTATAAAAAAGTATTTAATACGAGTCCGGGAGATATTATGGCCGTACAGCTTTTTCTTGAGAGATTAAAAATAAAACGTTATTGAAATGCATTTGCCGGCAAAATCTATCCTGATTTCCCTCACTCAGAATAAAACACAACCTTGAATAGTTAAACTAGAAATACTCCAAAAGCTCCGTGTTACGCAACACCGCTTAACCAAAAAAAAATCCGTCGTCGACAATAAGAAAATCAACAATTTAGCGTGTATTTACAGTGTGTCACCCCCCCCCCCCCCACTCCCGCCTACAGGGAGGGTTGAGTTGGCGCCGACAAGACGCCCAACAGGGCTGCAAAGCCGGGACTATTCTGGAAATTCTCGAAATTTTAGCTAGAAAAGCCTCTAAAGAAAGATTTTTGATAAACATTTTTGCGCTGAATGGTATTAAAAACTTATTAAATTAAACATTATTACTGATTAATTACTTGCATTAAAGACGGTCTGCTCACGCACAAACAGGTGATGAAAAACGTATGCTGGTTAATGTAAGATTTATTGATGTGTTCGTAAATATTTTGAATATAAAACTTGTGAATAAGCTAGTATGCTGTATGCGCAAACTTCCCGTTTTTTCTCGGGCGCTTTCAAATGATTTTCCTCTCTTTATCTCATTATAGCCAAATGTATGTTCTAAATGTTTAGAATAAAAGATCACCGGGTAAACATCATTCGGCGAATTCGCGGAATTTTGATACGCACCGCCGTGATTCAATCAAATACAAAAGAATTTGCAACATTTTTTTGTTTGAGATCCAGCTAATATTCTGTGAATTTTGTTTGCTTGGGGAATTTAAATTTTTCCACCATTGATATTTGATACGCTATTTTCATGAGCTATTTTACAGCGTAGAATTTTTAATGCCAATTTTACTTCTGCTCTGGTAATCGGTACAGCAGTAATTCAGAAAAATGGCCACATTTGACTTACCTACTGCCCTCGCGATTAGCACGGTAGACTTGGTCTATTCATTCCTTTTTTCGTGAAGACATGCATTTTTTTAATTTAATTGGAACGGATCAACTGAACAAATTGGTAATTCTAAAAATACTTTTACAATATCTAAGACGGCCAAATTTGACCTGTATTATTTATTCACACAGTTCAGAAATTCCAACAAATTGATATATAATTATTACAAGGCAACACCGACCTTGGCACACTCATCCCCTTCTAAGCAATGACCTAAGATCTCCATTAAGGGGAGATATAAATCCTTGACTTAATATGTGTCGGAATTGGATTGCTCGTTCAGTATAATATAACATTATATGTTACATGTTACTCCCTGATAATGTAGCTAGGTATATTGGTGAAAGATTTTTTAAGAGTTTTTAAGTACATTCGTTACAAACATACAAATCTTTCCTCTTTAGGTATATTATTAGTATGAAAATATTCGATTTTAAATAACAAACAAAAAAGATAGGACATTGGACAAGGAAATTTTGTATCGTTATTTTTAAGACCATATTCTACATGGCAACTTAAAGTGGTATCATTTTGATTTGTGATAAATTAAGTCATCCTAATATTAAAGTAACTGAAATCTAATTTTCTAATTTATCGTTTAGCCGTATCTTTTTATTTTATATTTCGTTTTAGAATACCTCAAACTCAACATACCCTAATACCGAGATTTTTACCACGCGTTGAAGTACAATAGAATACAAAGGAAACAATAGCTACCCAAATAAAGGGAATAAAAGACTTTCTGCTAGCAACATAGCTCTTTTAATAGGGTCAATGTTAAACGTCATGACGTAATACTAGGAATGGAAAACGTTGCTTTAGTTATTGGTCTGAGGGAAAACGATGTTCTATAGACATTTCATATTCATTTGAGTTAAATACTTGTTGATGTGTCTAAATACTGATGTTTTTTTTACATTCAGGTGGTCGAGATGTCACATTTTTTATTAGTTTACTAGGCGTTACTTTTTAATTTTTACTTAAATGTAATTTATATTTACGCGGTTCTTTTTTTTATTAAGTCAAATGACGAGACGAGCATGCCGGTCGCCTGATTGTAAGCAATACGACCACCCATAAACAGTAGCAACACCATCCAGCACCTTGAGTTACAAAGTACCGTGTGGCGTTCCACTGCGCTCGTCATCCTGAGACATAAGATGTTAAGTCTCACTATGTACTGTAGTTGGAATGGCTACAATGTCCTTCAAACCGAAACACAACAGTGCATGCACACTGCTGCTTGGCGGTAGAAATATACATTGCGGTGGTACCCACCCAGACGGACTCTTACATTTGAGAGACCTACCACCACTAAATCTATAATTTTTATCAACAGAATACCTTCATCCCAGAAGGGCTATGCAGAGGCGCTGCTAGTGCACTCACTTTTCACCGTATCTGTTCTGTCACATTTTTCAGCCGATTTCCATTACATATTTTGTATTCTCGGCGCCAAAATAATCACCCAAGCGGTCTAGAATGACTATAAGATGTAGTTTAAATCTACTTACGTCTCTAAGAAGGTTATTAGAACTCAGTGGATGAAGTAGGTAATCTATCATCGCTATACTTGAGATATTATATACTTGCTGAAAACGTATAGATCGATAGATATAACACACACATCACGTCGTCTTTATCCCGGGAGAGGTAGGCTAAGGTACAACCAGCCACTTTTCGCCGTGTGTGTTTGGCCCCATGATGCGATAGGGGGCGAGCTGATCGTCCTATCGGGCCCGAATTTCAGACTCCGGGCTGATACTGAGAAGGAAAACCCAATATCACTATGCCCGATACGGGATTCGAACCCGTGACCTCAGAGCGGATGTCGTATCGCGCACGCAATACAACAATGCCACCGAGGCAGTGTATTATAAATAATTTTATAACGTTTGTAAAAAACTATATTAATATACGTACTTACTTGAACGTGACTTGACTGCCTCGGTGGCATAGTTGTATTACGGTATGACTGCAATGCTGAGGTCTTGGGTTCGATTCCCGGGTCGGGTAAATTGATATTAGGTTTTGTGAATTCAGTACCAGCCCGGAGTCTGAAATTTGTGCCCGATATGGCGATAGGCTCGCCCCCTATCACATTATGGGACGGAATACGCATGGCGAAAAGTGGGTGCACTAGTTGCGCCTCTGTCTACCGCTTCGGAGATAAAAGGAATATTATTGATACCCAGCGTGTCCTAAATATTTTTTTTTTTTTTACATTGGAGGTAGTTATTTAAGCAAAATTAGGAGGTTATGTTCCCTCAATTACAGATTTTTTTGTATTGAACATTATGTCCAAAACATCTTTATTTTTCTAAATTACGTAATGAGACATTGCTTAATGCTTTTGGATCTCAAAACTACGTATGTTTTATACAGCTTTTATTATTTTTGTCTATTTAACATAACCATGGAATGTAAGTACTTAGGTACTATTCTTGGGAACGTAATAGAATTTTACACCATTTCGCAGCATCCAGACACACGGCAATACATTCTAAACAAATTAAATGTTATTTTTCATCCTTTTAATATAAATATTTTACGTCAAAGCCAAGTATCGATAGGGTGAAAGATTCAGATTGTGCCACCAGATGGCAGAGCTTACGACGTGCACGTTCCCTATCACGATTCTCGTATTCAGTTTGTTTCTTTTGGCGGTCTTTGACAAACTCTTGGCTTATTTTCAATAGCATGAACGTACGTTGATTCAAATAACAATGACCTACATTTTTATACATTTTAGATGGCTGCACAGATCTTAGACGGTTGGCTGAAATGCAGGTATATTAAAAACTCGACAGCCAGTAAAACTTGAATGTACTATTTTTAGTGTACAATCATATATTTAGTGAATTTGTATCTAACGTTAATATAAAATTTACCTTATATACTGTTTTATATTTAGCTTCCATATTAACGAACTAGATGGCGTTAGCTAATCCGATCGAACACCATTTTAGCGTTAAAATAATGAAGTGGACATCGAGTCGTTATAAGATAATTAATTATTACAAATATTAAACATAATGTAAGTCATTTCAATAAAATAGAAAATTATTTTCGTGATAATATTTCTTCATTATTTATTAAATAATCTTTTTTTATTAAGTACATTTATTTCTATAGCAGTGTTGATCAAAAAAACTTACATTTTATGTTTTTATTCTTATAGATCATACCAGATGTCATTACTTACTCCGAAATTGATAAATTAGAAAACTTTTCGCAAATTCACAATTACTACAATAAGAAATAAAAAACACTCTCGTGTTTTGGAAATTTCCAAAAGTATAAAATGTATTCTGTATAAAAAAAAATCAACTAAAAACCAATTAATAGATTTAAAAAGGCGTAATTTCTACATCGCGCTATCACTATTTACTAACGATACGGTCTAAATATTTTTTGACCACATAGGTACTCACGTGGTCCTGTTCTACGCAGTAAGCCAGTATATCGGGGGGCTGGTCGAAAACCCCCGACGCCTATGTTACTCTACAACACTATATTCTTTCTGTATGTGTTCGTATCACCCGAAATTAAAAAAAAACATCTGGCACTTGACCGTTTAGAGTAGCTCTCAACACCACTGATGTAGAATTATTGACCACATTTTTTTGTGTTATTTAAATTCAATATTTAATGTTTTCTAAAAAGTAAATTCTATAATTAAACCTTTTAACAGATATTGTGATTTGTTATTCGTAAAAAACGACATTGTTGCTACTGGCATGTAGATAAAAAATTTAAAAATAGAACGGTCATTAATATTTAATATCGAAGACTATATAGTGATTTCGAACTACCCACATTGTGACAGATTTATTATAAAAATCGTTTTGTCCTATACATGACGAATTAATTTTTGAGTGTTTATTTTTCAACTGACTACCGTCAAAAAGATTGAGATATTGATTGACTTGGTACATGAGATACAATTTTGCGGAGTTAGATAGTACGATTTCCTAAAGATTCTTTGTATCTGTATACAGCACTAATCGTACTGATTTCAATGGTATACCCAGAGCTAGAAATGCTAGAATTACCTCTATCCCCCCTATGCACACCTGGAATCATGAACACCAGCTATAGTTGCTTTGTCACTATTTTTACTATGACCAGTGACCAGAGATGGAAAGATCTTAATTCTTATCTTAATTATTGTGGTACGATGTTTAAATTCCGTATCAGCCCGGAGTCTGGAATTTGTGCCCGATATGGCGATAGGCTCGCCCCCTATCACATCATGGGACGGAATACGCACGGCGAAAAGTGGGTACACTAGTTGCGCCTCTGCCTACCCTTTCGGAGATAAAAAAGGCGTGAGTGTGTGTGTACGATAGTCGATGTCACCTCGGTAGCGACCATTAGAAAACCTTTTTTTTTTTTATGGCATTGAATGACGAGACGAGCATGCCGTTCGCCTGATGGTAAGCGATACGACCACCCATAAACATTGATACGATACAGAACATTAAATTCAATTATCAAAAATGTATGTCATCCAAAATCTAAAGGAAAAATATTTTTTAAAATCATCGCAATCTTTACTAATATTATAAATACGAAAGTAACTCTGTCTGTCTGACGCGCTTTCAGGCCAAAACTACTGAACCGATTTAAATGAAATTTGGTACACAGATAGTCTAGAGCCTGAGAAAGGACATAGGCTACTTTTTATCCCGGGAAAATATAAAGCGGGACTTTTATCTCGGAAAAACTTTTTCACGCGAGCGGAGCCGCAAGCAAAAATAAGCTATAAACCTTTGAAATTTGGTGGAAGGGACAAATAACTGAACTATCATACTGTGACGTCACCGGGTGTTACCGGCCATAACATCGCGTGCGTCAGAACGGGATTGCACGATAATCCCAATACGCGCCCCATCCTTTGCTCAGAACAATATTTCAAATATGAATGACTGCTTTATTATTCAACCAATTTTTATGATGATTTGACAGAAGAGTTTCTTTTTTGTATAATTTTCTGTTACATAAAAATATTATACAAAATAAATCACAGGAAACTACCCTTTCCACTGCGCTCGCGAAAGCTGCGAGCATCACCCACAAATAAACGGTCCAAACCATACACAATAACTAGTTACGCATAAAATGACGCCTACAGCGGTATTAAAACATCGCCCCGCTTGATGGGCCGGTTTCACTGTGGTTTTATTGTTTATCGTAAAAGTTATGTGGAAATTCACAGTTCGCATTCATGACAGTGATTTGAATTAGATGCAAAGTTAAATCCACGTTGTGTGGTATAGATAATCTATCGTCATCTACGATGACGCGCGCTACCAATTTTTGAACGGGGATTTTTTGGGTTAAGATGTTGATTAGTCATTGTAGTATGCATGTGTACTCAAAGGTTGTTTTTTAAGTGAAAACTTCTTCTTCTTCTTTTAAAAATGGCTCCACCGTGTCATCGGTGATTTTGCCAATGTCAAGTGGGTAGATGTTAAAATAATATAACTTTTTAAGAATAACTTTCGACCCGAGGTAAACCAAGAAACGATGGGAGCAAAGAGCAATACAACTAAAATATTTGACATTAGTTATGTCAATGAGAATGTAAACAGTACGTTAATTTAGAACCCATTTAGAACCAAGCACACTTGACAGGAGTGTACAGCATAGATAGCAAAGTGAAAACTTCTTTAGCGGCGTTGAGCTGTTTTCTTGGGATGGGTATAAAATGTTAAACTCGCGTCAGGACACGTGACCTGGATCTGAGGGACCCATTTTTAAGGATTGTTTTGGAAGTGCCAATTATACATATAAGATGTTATCTATACATATTATAAAGCAGTAGAACCCAGTGTGTCTGTACATTGAAAGAAAAATATCAAAAAAGCAAGGGAACGACTAAATAAGAGTAACAGAACACAAATCACCGTTTTTTAGAATTATTTTCTGTCTGTCTGTTTTTCTATTTGTTTGTTCGCGCGCAATTCCGAAACTAATAAACGGATTTCTATAAAATTTGGTGTGGAGATAGTTTAAGACCCTAGGTAGGGCACTTTTTATTTATACTTTTTATCCATCAAAAAATGTTACACGCGGGTGAGCAATTTTGTAATAAATCAAATATAATGCATATCTTTTACATAGTTTAATTATGTATTTTATGTCTATTAAACAGTCAACGCCCGCTTATATATAGATATAAGCGTATTTCCCTATATACTCGGACACTCGGATACTTTATATATACTTTCAATGCAGTTGAAGTACCTACCTATAATAAAATATTTATTCTATCACTTGGTATAATATAATCAATTTATAAAATCAATTATAAAGCCTTTTAACATTACGTAGCTGACTACGCTTTTACGCTACGGTGCTTCGTGCTACATGACTACGTCGTAGGCCGTAGCTGAACCGCAAGCACCGCCTTGCTACGGGACACATATTTTATTTACAACTCGTAAACTTCACAATAATCCTTCTTTTATAATACGTGTACAAATTTAAGTACTTCAAAACACTTTATTACCCAATAAAAGAAAAATATTTGTTTTCTCGATTATTCCACGAATTTCTCTCCAAAATTATAAATACATCTTGCTTTTATTTCCGTCCTGATGCAGGACACGTATAAATAAAATAAACATCTCGTTTTACTCGATCTAATCAGGCCCTCGTTTGTTCCAGGTTAATGCGACCGGTGTGACAGAGAAGACGATACTGGACCTCCATCTAAAACGGCTTATATGGAGCGAGACGGGTATACGACGCGTGCTCTGCCGCGTAAAACACACAAAAACCGCGAATGTAGGTAATGCGCGGGAGCTGGATTTCAAAATTCGTAATTCGAATTTCGAACGCCTAATCCGGAGTGCGAACTGTAGAATCGGTTAGTTAGTGACTGCCTTACCTCAGTACACGATGTGTTTGGTATAGTCGACTGGTTCTAGGTAAGAGTTAAGTATAGTACTATCAATATAAAGGCGTGGTGGGGACGGTGTGTGCGTGTGTCATCGGGGTGTGTTCGGCGTGTGTGATGCAGCGGCAGCCGCGCAGGCGCATCCAACGGCTGACACAGAAGCCTAGCGTGCTGGTCTGACGAATCCGTAAAGGTAAGACTTTTAACTAATGAATTTATAAAGTTGTATAAAAAACATATTCCATCATAAATCATTGTATAACCTATTGAGAGAGTAATGAAAATCCTACGTTTTTGATATCTATATTTCTACAAATATGAGAGAAAAATAAAAAAGAACAACCTGTACAATACGTATAATTCCGGTGTGGCTTTGGTATTCGGACGCAGGGTGTTCGACAGTTATTCCCATTGACCTTTATTCTACCGATAGACAAGAACGTACATGAAAACAATTTGTTCAAAATACATGAGTTAGAACTAAAATTCTAACTAAACTTAAAACATACAGCGCTTGATTGCTTTAATCAATGTTCATGCCATACTAAAGTCAGGTGTACGGATTGCAGTACAATTGAGTTGAACAGAGTGAATGTTCGGATTGCGTAACCTAGTGAGTAGTACATAATATATCAATGGTTATTCCCAAGATTATATTATTTTTGTGTCATATAATGACTGCTTATCAAAGTGCATTTATCATATTTATTTAATAAAAATCATAATAATAAATTATGGACTGCCTTGGTGGCGTAGTTGTATTAAGGTACGACTGCAGTGCTGAAGTCTCGGGTTCGATCCCCGGGTCGGGCAAAGTGATATTGGGTTTTTCTACTCAGTATCAGCCCGGAGTCTGGAATTGTGCCCGATGTGGCCATAGACTCGACCCTTATCACATCATGGGACGGAATATTTATGGCGAAAAGTGGGTGCACTAGTTGGGTCTCTGCCTACCCCTTCGCGGATAAAAGGCGTGAGTGTGTATGTATATAATAAATTGTATGAAAATTATCCACGTTACGTAACAGAAAATCTTCAACGTTTTTTCTGTCTAAAGAGACCTAGCATTACGCAAATCAATTATATTCTCTTGACCAATATAACGCCTAGTATAAATAAATCAACCTACAATGAGGTCGTAACAAAGTTATTACTCCATTAAACACACAATGACTTTCACGACAAATTAATATCTATTATAAACCTAAATTATTATATATGAAGGGCATACCAAAACGTCGACATAAATATATTTACAATAGAAAATAAAAACGATGACATTTTGCCGCTCACAATGTCGAATTGTACGTTTACCGCGGCACAATTCGAACATCCACAATGCAGCGCTTGAAGCGTACTCGTTATGATTAACAAGTTGCTGAGCTAACAAGTCGTCTAGCTGCAGCGCTGTGGAGGGGCGCGTATCGATCCGTCTGCGCGCGCACCGCGTGACGTCACCGACGCCGGGCGGGCCGCCCAAATGATTTTGACAGAGATGTGATTTATCTAGATACAAGTATCTGAAATACAGATACAAGATACAAAATACGTATTTAGTATCTTGTATCTAAGATACTTTTTCAATTTTTATTTTGTATCTTGTATTTAGATACAATTTTTTAGTATCTTAGTATTTTATAAATACTTAATTTGCTAAGATACTTTTACTAATTACCTATGCATTTTTACATTAACGGCTCATTTAAGGCCCATATACACGTTGCAAGTTTCTTGCCTGTTGCATACAATTAAATTGAAGCAATATATGACTTGCATGGTTTAAATAATCAACACGTAACATTCTTGATATGTTTGTGTAAAAAGCACATGCTATAATTGGTTAAACAAACATGCCTGACTGCCTCGGTGGCTTAGTTGTATTGCGTACGCGTTACGAGTACAATTTGCGCGCTGAGGTCCTGGGTTCGAATCCTGGGTCGGGCCAAAAACATTGTGACTGGGTTTTTCCATCTTATAAATTACTCAGTCGCAGCTCGGAGTCAGGAAGTTGGCGGTGTGATACCCCCGTGCCTCGGAAAGCACGTAAAGCCGTTGGTCCTGCGCCTGATCTCTCTCCGGTCATGTCGGATTGCCGTCTCACCGGACTATGAGAGTAAAGGAATAGCGAGTGCACCTGTGTATTGCGCACACACTTGTGCACTATAATATCTCCTGCGTACCTGGCTGATCTCCGTTGAGATTGGCCGCCGTGGCCGAAATCGGCTAGAAAGGGATTTATTTTCAACCAAACATTGTATTCAACTGGTTTCTGTCTTCTTTTGAAAACATGAGGGCATTGAGTCTTATAATTTTGATTTACAGTGTGTCTCCTGATTCCGATAAATCTCAATGAACTTTATTAAATCAGCAGAACCTTTTTTTAATACTTTTTACTCATATTTTTTAATAAACACAGTAGCTTCTAAAATCTAAAACGTTCAACATTTGAATTTTTTTATGGCATTGTATGACGGACCACCCAGACGGACTCTTACATATGGGAGACCACCACCGCAATGTCTATTTCTACCGCCAAGCAGTAGTTTGCATGCACTGTTGTGTTTCGGTTTGAAGGACATTGTAGCCAGTGTAACTACGGGACATAATGAGACTAAACATCTTATATCACAGGATGACGAGCGCAGTGGAATGCCACACAGTACTTTGTAAGTCAAGGTGCTGGATGGTGTTGCTACTGTTTATGGGTGGTCGTATCGCTTACCATCAGGCGGACGGCACGCTCGTCTCGTCATTCAAGGCTATAAAAAATAGTTTCAAAAGGTATCTTATTTGAAAAAAGTATTTAGAAGATACGTATTTTGTATCTAGTATTTAGATACCATTTTCAAAAGTATCTTGTATCTGGTATCTCAAATCCTTTATTTACAAGTATCTTGTAGCTTGTATTTCAGATACTTTTATGAAGTATCTTGAACATCTCTGGATTTTGAAAGGCTTTAACTAAAAGTATTGTACACGAAATGATATTACTCTATTATATTATCTCTAGATATAGATTTTAGTAGATAGTTTCGTTGGCGTTACGATATTATCTTAGCATTTGGTTTAGGTACCTTGTAATTTGTATTCATAAGGCATAGATAAGTTATAAATCATTCAGAAGTGGATAAAGACAGAACATAAATCTATCTCCATCCCACGCAAAACCACGCAGTAAAAATCGTCGGGTGTTGCCATGTGTTTCGACACATAATAGGCTAAATTCGATAACCTAGGCTCGCTAGCTTCAAACTTGTTAGATTATTGTTATAAATCTATGTAAGATAACGTTACATTTCCCAAGTCAGAACTCATTTAGGGTTTTTTTGGTAGTAGTAGACCAATATCGTGATAAATAAGACGTAAAGAACTGCGTTAGATCCAGCGACCATATAGCCTCGTTAGATCAGAATCAAACAAATATCAAGGGCCTGTTTCAAAAGTTTCAAGTCAATGTTATTGGACAGTATTAAACAGGTAATTTAAATAGTATTCATTTTATTACTATGTATTTGGGAGCATAGATTAGAGTGTGACTTTTGTATTTGATCGGCTTATACATTTATGTGACGAGTAGTATGTCCTCAAAAGTTTGGAAACAGGCCCTAAATCTCATTGACAATTGGACCTAGTTACGCAAACGGGAACCAACCCACACCAAAATATTTTCTACTAGTTGATGTTTAAACTAAAATATTTTTGTTTTACAACTAGTTGGTTGATATAAAATGTTTGGCATTTTATAAAGTAACAACTGAGGTATTTGGACAATTAACTCAACAGACATTTTTTACAGCGACCACGTGGTGATTATAAAAATATATCAAGCAATATAAAGTGGCGATAAAATATCAAATATTGATTAAATATTTATCTAGATCTGTAATCTACGTAGACGTATAAAATTAGTACGTAATAACAGTTCTCAGTATAAATTATACAAAAAGGTTTCCGAATAGAAACATAATCGTGGCGTTGTGTGGGATGAGGTAAATGTAAAACAATCGTAAAGTTAGTTAAGGGGAAAATTATAAAAAAAATGTAAAAAAATTAAGTTAAGTACACGTAAATTTTGTTACCCTAAGGCCTCATTTGCAGAGACGCGGGGCGTCGCGCGGCGCGTATGGCGTGGTGTCTCGCGGCGCTTCTGGCGATTTTTCCATTTATAGAGAGGCGGCGCGTGCAGCGGCCCTTGTCATCGCACGCATAAACACAAACATATGGCAATGTACGATGTTGTTTAGGATGCGAGGCGTGATGCGTGGCGGTGCCCGCCGCTGCGCCCGCGGTGTGTCCTTTGGCGTTTAGCGTAGCACGAGGCGGGCACCGATTCGGTCGCAGTGACGGGACGTGCGACGCCGCGGGTGTCACTAGAATGGAGAATTGCCGCTGCGTGCGCCGCCGCCTGGGACGCTTCGTTGCCATCTGCAAGTTCCACCGCAAATATCACTGCATTTCAAGCAAACGTATGAAAGCAAAATGCCACGCAAACTAATAACAAAGCAAACAGGGGCCATACCCCCTTCACCCCCGACCACCGTCGCTGACCATACAGCCGATTACAACCTGCGAGATTTATTGAGTGCTGATTTCAAAAATATGCTGCAAGATGGCCTGAATGAAATCAATTCAAGCATTAACATACAACGTCGTGAGTTTACTGATCAGATGAATGAATTTAAATCATCTTTAAATTTTTTGGCTGAAAAAATAGACAACTTAAATTCGGATTTTAAAACCGTTAAAACAGAATGCAAACAGTTAAGAAATGAGAATGAGACACTCAAGTCTGAGTTGATGAATCTCAAAAACCGTTTGAATCAGATAGATCAATTATCGCGAGCTTCCAATCTCGAAATACACTGTGTTCCAGAACGAAAAACAGAGAATATTGTTAGAATGGTCCAGTGTATTGGTGATACAGTCAATTTTAAAGTCTCTGAGAACGACATTCTATTTTGTTCACGGGTCCAGAAGAGAAATCAAGGAAGTCAACGACCACGCACAATTCTTTTGAAATTGAATACACCCCGCACAAGAGACTCTTTTTTAGCAGCCGTAATAAAATTTAATAAGGATCACCCCGAAGACAGAATCAACTGCAGTCATCTTGGTCTGACAAATGAGACGAAACACCCTATCTTTGTCGCTGAAAATCTGTCGCCAGACCAGAAAACCCTGCATGCCGCAGCGCGCACCCGAGCCAAGGAATTATCCTTCAAATATGTGTGGGTACGCGGCGGTCGCGTATACATGCGTAAGACCGAGGTATCTGAATCAATTTTTGTGCGTAATTTAGAACTGTTGCAAAAGATAACCTAGACTCCAATATCGTATGTGTTTATTGGTGTGCCATTTTATCTTTCTTTTTGTCCCTTATGTTCGTAAGATCTATTCGTTTTCTATACAAAATTCGCAGATATAATTAATATTTATTTTCAAAATACACGGGGTCTTCGAACAAAGACAAGTAATATTTTAATCAACACTTCATGCAGTGATTACGATGTAATAATTTTGTGTGAAACTTGGTTGGATAGTAGTTTTAGCGATAATGAATTGTTTGCAGATAAATACATTGTTTACCGCAGGGATAGGGAAAGTAGCTGCTTTCACAAGGGCAAAGGTGGAGGGGGAGTTCTCATAGCCGTGTCTAAAAAAATGTATTCTAAACGTCTAATGAATTATGAGAGCGATTGTGAGGATCTTTGGGTGGAAATAATTATCAATATAAATAATGAATTTCAAAAATTAATCATATGCGCGGCATATTTGCCTCCCCCGGTGCAAGAAAATATATTGACAGCTTTTATTGATAATGCCAATATAGTCTTAGAAAACTATAATTATAAACTTTTAGTAGGTGATTTCAATTTTAGCAATATAACGTGGTCCGGTAGTATAGATTTTCCACTTACCCCCTCTTCTACACATAATAGTCTATCAACCATGTTTTTAGACTTTATCACATTAAATGATCTTGCTCAATATAATAATGTAGTCAATCATATGCACAAAACACTCGACCTGGTGCTATCCAATCTACCAGTATCGGATCTGACTGTATGTAACTCTCCCCTTAGTAACATAGATTCGTACCACCCACCTATAAATTTCAAATTAAAAGTTGTACCTAAAAAACTTAGCTTACATTATAGCAATGATATTCCTAAATTTAACTTTTATAAAGCTGACTATGAAAAAATTACTATTTTTTTAAGTGAAATAGACTGGTCAAAGGAACTCCCAGATTACCTGTCAGTCGAGGAGATGGTGCACAAGTTTTACAATATAATTAAGGAGTCAGTCAGAAGATTTGTACCAATTTACAAAGCCAAATCTAACAAATACCCATACTGGTTTTCTAAGGAACTTATAAAACTATTACACGAAAAGAACAAATATAGGGTACGCTATAATATATATAAAAATCCTCTTGACAGGCTTTGTTTTGAATCATTGAAAAAACGATGTTCAGTATTAAACCTTACGTGCTACAACCAATATATTTCTATTTTAGAGACAAACATTAAATATAACCCGAAGCTTTTTTGGTCCTTTTTGAAACACAAAAGAAGTAACCGCAGTACGTATCCGTCTGAAATGCACCTAGATGATGCAGTTGCAACGTCAGGTCCAGAGATTTGTGATCTGCTGTCTACTTATTTTGCATCAGTTTATGATCAAAATGTCTCACACTCGACAAATAGTGAATGTCCTTTTAAAACTATCGCGTCAAGTAACACCATTTGTTCCGTATCCTTCACTAGTAGCCAAGTGTTAAAGGCATTAAATAAACTGGACCCTCATAAGAGTGCGGGTGCTGATGGCATCCATCCTCTGTATGTTCGCCGTTGTGCTAAACAAATATGTTGCCCGTTATCCCAAATATATAACGCATCTTTAGCTACAGGCATTTTCCCTCATATTTGGAAAGAAGCATTAGTGGTACCTATTCATAAGGCTGGAAACACTACTTCTGTGACCAATTATAGACCCATCTCCATACTGTCAACTTTCGGTAAATTGTTTGAGTCGCTTATTTGCCCAATTATCTCATGGCATTCTAAACAGATAATCTCTACTTCACAGCACGGTTTTGTCGCGGGCCGGTCCACCGGCACGAATCTCCTAACATTCACCTCAGACTTAGTTGATCTTGTCGACGCCCGTAAAAGCGCGGACGTAGTATACACCGATTTTAGTAAAGCGTTCGACAGGATCAACCACGTCATATTACTCCGTAAATTATCACACTATGGTATTGATGGTAATGTTTTGAAATGGTGTGAATCATACCTTTCCAACCGCACATCAAGGGTGGTTCTAAACGGGTTCACCTCTAAACCCTACTCACCAAAGAGTGGAGTCCCTCAAGGCTCCCATTTGGGCCCTATACTTTTCAACTTATTTATTAATGATCTCCCTCTGATCTTTGAGAACTCCACAGCTTATATGTATGCAGATGACCTAAAGATTATGAGACCTATAAGTAGACCTCAGGATCCATTATTGCTACAGAGTGATCTGAATAGACTTGTGACGTGGTGCAATGATAACGGAATGACTTTAAACGTCGATAAATGTTACCATATACGTTTCTCTAGAAGTAACAATACAATACAGAGTAGTTATAAATTTTTTGACAAAACCATACAATTTGTAGAGGTTATTCGTGATCTGGGTGTACACATGGATCACAGGTTACGTTTTAATGCCCACATCGATAAAATATCTTTAAAAGGTTTCAGAAACCTTGGCTTTGTATTAAGAAATTGTAAAGAATTTAAAAATCCCTCAACAAAGATATTATTATATAATGCATTAGTTAGATCTGGATTGGAATATTGCAGTCAAGTATGGTCGCCTTATTATGAGGTTCACTCTGGTAGATTGGAACGCATTCAAAAGAGGTTTCTTTACCATTTAGCATATAGTACCCATAAGGCTGGTATCTTAACGTCTTATAAAGAACGCTTGAAATATTTCCACATGAATAGCCTAAGGGAACGTCGACATATTCTTGATATTATATTTCTATTTAAGCTAGCGAACGGCAAAATTGATTGTAACCAATTACTTAAGCAACTTATTTACAAAGTGCCATCAAGGATACCTCGTGCATCTAATTTCTCTCTTTTCGCACCCAAAATATTTAGGACCAACTTGGGAAACCAATCTCCTGTAAATAGATTCATGTCGCTTTATAACAAATTGTTCAAACATAAGAACACAATAGATTTATTCTACCAAAAACAAACCACCTTTAAAAAAGAAGTTCTGAACTCATTGTAGTAATTTAGTGCATTCACCTAGTCCCACAGACCTCTATGACTCAGCTATCTTCATTTTTTTTTTATTTTTTTTTTCTAAACACCTACCACCAAAAATATTTATAAATAGATAAATAAATTGTTATTCATAACTTCACTTAACATTAGATAAAGCAAAATTTTGTATATGTTGTTATATGTTTAGTTACTTAGTCCATAAGTTTTTGTAACAGGAATTAATACCTACTTTTATCGTCCTGCTCTCGCTTAAAATTTGCAAGCGGTGGCAGCCTGTAAGTAAGACAGCACTGTTGTAAGTGGTTATTGATTCGTGAATACTTTATTACTGTGTATGGTGTATGTCTTGTTGGCTGTCCTATTAAATAAAATAAATAAAAAAAAATAAAAATCGCTTCTCCGTGACCGCACTACTACAACGCCATATGTTTGAATTCAGTGCGGGCTGCCCCGCCCAACACAACGCGCAACGCCCCGCGTCTCCGTAAATGAGGCCTTATTCGCTTGCTACTTATGAAAAGAGTAAAAAATGCAATTATAATATTTTTTATGTAGCAAAATTCACAATACATAAAACGTTACTGTTCAGCAAGTTATGTTAGTTAGATAGTAGGTACACATTGGTAGGATTTAAAAGTACCTACCTACAAAAACTACATTCCTATATGTTTCAATCGGAAAGTTGCATGATCTACCCACGGATTTTCCAAGAACAATGGTCTTTTCAAGCCCGAGTAATGCAAACTTCTGCGTCAATGTAGGAATTTATGTCATACCGAGATAGTGGATAAAGTTTAACAAAAACATCCCTATGCACAATAAAACCTTTTCGATTAGTTGGTTTCGAAATTCAAATATTTGTTTGTTTTTTTATTCAGCTTGTTTGGTATTTTAAATATAGAATATTGTTTCTGTATCTAGCTGTCAAGTGCAATATAGACACAAAAGTGAGGGAATCACATGGAGAATAATATCAATCCATAAAAAAAATACAGGTATAATGTACAGTCACTTTTTCTTTTACTACGGATCTTTTTAACTAAGTAAGGATATTGTTCTTTAGATTCTCTATGGTTTCTATAGTATAGCATTTTATAAAGTAGGATCTCTGGTATATTGGGCCCAGCGACTATATAGCCCCTAGACTCCTAATGTTCAATATTAATTTCTCTTCAAATTAATTCTGTCAACTACCTGAGGTATGAGGAAGCGGGGTACTGCATTACGATTGGTTGGAAACATAGCTTAGGGATGGAACAAGTTAAATTAAAACACGTTTTTTTATCGATATTACTTTTATTTAATAAGGTTTTATAGTAATATAATTATTTATTAAACGTCTTTTTACTCAAAGTAAGTAACATATTATAATCTAAAAATAATTCTGTTAAAGCACAAAAGAAATAAAAAATCTGTCAAGGTACCTATTTAATTAAAATAAATACTGATGGCAGTCTTCTTCTTATTTTTCATTTATTCTATGATGTATGCCAATATCAAGTATAATAAAGTTAATCTAATATATAAAAATCTCGTGTCACGGTGTTTGTCGCACGCCTCTGACTCGATCGATATTTATGATGTTTTTTATATAAATTTTGTAGGTATGGGAACTGGTCGTTGGTCGCTAGGTGATTAGGGTATTCCTATCCAGTGTGTTTTTTTATATTTTAATACCTATTTCCCAAATTTTCACCTTCCTACCCCCACCCTCCCATATTTTTATCGCGATTTTAGTATTTTTATATGAATAATATCCAAATAATTTAACTGTCGTTCGTATTTCAAAAGGTACGAAGTTATTTATGTTGTCGAATGACAGATGGCGCTAATTAAGCCTCATCGATATTAACAAGAATATTTGGGCTGGCTTGTAGGAATAACACAAATAATAACTCAAAACAATCGGTACAATCCAACAAACAATCAAATAAAAAATAATCCTAATAACATTAATTTTATCGATATAACTATCGATAAATCCTTTTGGTGCATCACTTACTTATAATGTTCAACAACAAAACGAAATAGAAAATTTAAAAGTACTTTCGTCGGAAAGAGATGCAAATATAATAAGATGGCGCGGGCCTCAATGCTTGGCCGGTATAAGATGAACTCCGTAAAATATTAAATAAAATATGATTATGTGTCATTATTGACATACCTGTGAAATGTAATGCCATTTTTTTGAAAATTTTAATAATGGCTATTTTTACCACACCATCTTATTGTGCATGGGGCCATTGCAATATTTATTCATTCGCCAACACGGAAGTATTTACGGCTCACAGTTCTGGGCGCAACTGACTTGAAGATTTTGAACGGTAAGCTACATTGGATCTTCTTGTCAGATGTGTTGCCCGAAGCGGATCGTCTGTTATTAGGAGTCTAGGGGTTATATAGTCGCTGATTGGGCCATTGTCCTTAGTATCAAAATTTACAATAAAATAATAATTTTTATTGGAGTTTTGGCGGAAACTTGGAAGTGTCATGAGGTGCTCTTGTTTTAATTCATTATTTTGGTGATATTTAGTGTTATATTGCATAATTATGGTGGTATATTATCCAATATAGTTCTATTAAAGAGCTCAAATGAAGTGAATTGAAATAATTGTGCTAATCAAGTGTTTTTTTTGTTGCCGCCAAAACTCCTCGATAAAGTCTTGGTAAGGTAGCCACTGCTTTACTTCGACATACTACAGATATAGACGAATCAAACTTGACATTGGCAAAATGTGAATACAAATGCCATTATAAAAAATAAAAAAAAATAAAAAAATAAAAAAAATAATAATAATAATTTTTATAAGTTACGTAAGTTTGACGAGAGAGCATTTGAATTTAGAACATTTCTCAATAGCAATTCGAAATTAAAAAATTGTATTGCCAATTGTCAGTGATATTTAAAATAAGAATAAAAGCAGCAGCATAAGTCTATACATAATTAATTCACATCTAAAATTACCCAATCTAAGAAAATGCGACAAAGCAATGCGGTATTGTTCATCAATATCACATTATCAATTTAAAATGTGCGTCAAAACGTAACGTGCGTCAGAAGAAATGCTTTATTATTAACGTAAAATGCTTTATTATTATCAGCAAATGTGTCCTGGATTAATAGTTTTCAATGCTGATTATCGTGTAAAATATAGATTTGTGGTTACCTTTAGCGTCTTCGGAAGTGGTTTTTTTTTTTTTTAATTGCTTTGAATGACGAGACGAGCATGCCGTTCGCCTGATGGTAAGCGATACGACCACCCATAAACAGTAGCAACACCATCCAGCACCAATGAAATTAAATTATAAATTAATTATTATTTCAATTGGTTTGAAATCATATTTATCGGCAGTCATGTAGCTTTTTGTATTATTGTGACAGAATACATTTAGTAATAAGGCTGTATGTTTTAATTATAAAGGGTAGTCAGAATTTAATGAAAATGTCCCCTGCAGCGACAATAGCCTAGTTGGGAGGGGAACGGACTGCCGAGACGATTGTCCGCAGGTTCAAAAACCAAGAGCACGCACCTCTGACTTTTCTAAAGTTCTGTGTGTATTCATTGTAAATTATCGCTTGCTTTAACAGCGAAGGAACACATCGCGAGGATTACTGCATACCTGAGAAGTTCTCTATAATAATTTTGAAGGTATGTGAAGTTTACCAACCGGCTAGTGCGGGCCACTAGGCCAGCATGGTGGACTAAGGCCTAAAACCCTATCAGTACTAGAGGAGGCCCGTGCCGGTTGGACAGTATGATATACAGGGCTCCTATTCTCTAACGTGCTAATTCAGTCCGATTTAAACTAAACAGGTAGTCTACACATAGCCTTGCCAGACATACTGGGAATATACATTCTTTATCAACATTACAGTGGGCTCGTCGTATCGCAATGAAATTAGTGCACGTCAAAATAGAACAGTTCAAACAATATACAGACTAAACAAACGGAAATCTTTATCACATTTAACGTGTTCACCTGATGAACCCTGGATAAGGGGATATTTGGGTAACTGTAAGACAATTTATTGATATAAATCTATACTATTACGCATACGCAGTACGCCTTTTGTCCCCGTAGGGGTAGGCAGAAGCGCAACTAGTGCACCCACTTCGCTGTACGTAATCCGTCCCATGATGTGATAGGGGGCGAGCCTATCGCCATATTGTGCACAAATTCCAGACTGCGGGCTGATAGTGAATAGGAAAATCCAATATCACTTTGCCCGACCTGGGGATCGTACCCGAAACCTCAGCATTGCAGTCGTACCGTAATACAACTACGCCACCGAGGCAGACTATACTATTATAAATACGAAAGTAGATGTTTGTGAGTCAATCACGCCAGAACGGCTGAATTGATCTGGATGAAATTTGGCATAGTGATAGATGATAATGTGGAATAAGATAGAAAATATAAAGCGGGACTTTAGTCCTGGAAAAAAATTAACGCGGGTAGTGTCGCGAGTAAAGGATTGTGCGTATTAAAAATAAATTAACTCCGAATATTATTTTATATAAATTACTAGCATTGCGCGCGGCTCCGCCCGCGTGGAAAAGTTTTTCCGGGATAAAAGTATGGCACTCAGGAGTAATGTAGCTTCCTATTAGTGAAAGAATTTTCAAAATCGGTCAAGTAGTTCCTGAGATTAGCGCGTTCAAACAAACAAACTCTTCAGCTTTATAGTATTAGTATAGATGTTATGTCCAGTTTTGTCAGGGCAGTTATTCTGCAGCGCTTTTAAACTCTTAAAAGTATAACATATCTATAACACACTAATAATGCTCATAGTTTCGATTTTCCATCAAGCAACATCTGAATCTGTGTACGTTTTCAGTCATACGTTTATGCCTTAACTCCTCTATTAAAACATCTAACACTAGAATTATAATTCTATCATAATGTTGTTAAAGGATAAAGATATCCAACAGTGATTGTGAGAACAACAATCTAATCTATAAAACACTGTTTGAAAACATGGTTAGGTGTGCATTCCGAGATTATGAAATGTTCCGAAGGTGATAGTATAATAATTACAATATCAGGAATCATGACTTGTTACATAATGGAATGAAAAAAAAAGAAACTTTATTGACACACTAGCTTGTTCGTGGCTTCGTCCAGCTGAAAAGCCAGATATATTAAGCAAAATCCTATATAGTACCCAGGGCCGTATTAAGACGTGAGGCGCGCGGAAGATCACTTTTTGCCGTCAGTTCATGCAGGACTAATGCTAGCTTGCGAGCGCCTCTGCGCCGTTTTATGACTAACTATAATAGCAGTTACATATAACGACTTGGATTTATTTTCGCTCACACCAATTGCATTTAAAAAATTGGCTCGTTGTTAACAATACCGCTAATAGTACAGATTTTGTTTGATTAGGTACAGTCAGCCACAAAAGTAGCTGAACAAATTAAAAACTTCAAAACGCTTCTGCACGTTAACTCCAGTCGAAATATTCTTTTTTGTTTATCTAAAAATAAGTTTACCCTTAGAAGTTTATTTTGTGAGGAAAAAACAATTGTTGATACTGACGCAAAAGTTTAGAAGAGATTTGAAATTTTGAATTTGTTCAGTTACTTAAGTGGCTGACTGTACTTAATACTATTGTGTTTAAAAATGGTTAAACATTGAACGACCTATAAAAAAATCTATATGCTCACGAAAATAACCGAAAATCTTCAAGCAAAATAATTTTAAGTTAGAACAATGAAAGTGATATTAAACTTTTTATGAATATTGTTCTTATTATAACTTGTAATTGTTGTTCATTTTATCGTCCAAGACTTGTAGTTTATTGAGTTACAGAATGAGTTTGTTTTTAACTAATTCTGACTTCATAGTAGAATTTAATTAACCGAGTTGATTACTGCATAGAAGAATAAGTATTAAATAATTGTGTTATTTACACGTAATTGCTTAGTTTTGTAATAATCTAATAGCATACAGCCATGTATTGTAAGGTGGACAGACGACTTGATAAAGGTCGCAGGAACACGCTGGATGCAGGGCGCTTTTGACAGGTCCGTCTGGAAATCTTTAGCGAACCTTATGTTCAGCAGTGGACTTCGTTTTATTGATGATGATTATGGACTTACGATTTTTGATTTACAACCAAAAATGTACTTTAACATCTTTATGTAAATTTGAAGTTGGTTTACCGGATTTTTTCTACCACTGAATGAAGAGACGAGCAAGCCCCTCGATTGGTTATAAGCATCACAACAGCCCATGAACAGTAGCAACAGGATCCGAACTTGAATTATAAAGCACTGCGCTCGTCACCCTAAAGCCGTGTTTAGACTACCAAGTTCTCGCAGCAATATATTGACCAAAACTTCCAGATACGTCTACATTAGCGGCAATATTAAAAATTCTATACACGTCGACTTACCCGACTTAAAACTTGCAGACGTCAACTTGCTGTGGCTGTTTAACCAGTGAAAATCGGTGGATAACATCTGCATGTTCTCTTGTTAATATAATCCTGATTTTTGTATTGCCTCAATAAGTAAACTAGCAAGGCGTCCAAATCCAATATCACTGTCCGACCCGGGGATCGAACCCGAGACCTCAGCATTGAGGTCGTACCGTAATACAACTACGCCACCGAAGCAGTCCCCTATTACACCTAGTGCACAGAATTAAAATAACGTAATTTCATTCAATTCATCATCAAATCTCTTGTTTAATAGTACACATGTCACAGTAAAAAATGCAATAAGCAAAAGCACAGTGCTTCGTAAAACAAAAATATATAACGGGTAAAATATATCAATCAATGCCAATTTTCGACCACCATTTCCACTGAAATCCATTCTGACTAACAAAACGTGTGTATTGTGAATGTGGGACGAATCTAGGAATATCCAGGGGCAGTATTTATAAATCCAATCTCCTTTCAAAATATTTTGTAGGCGACAAAGCACAGAGATGTCACATGAAGTTTTCTACTATAATCTGCCCCCGGTTGCATTTTAACTTACACACCACACACACCAGCCCTGTATGCTATACTGCCCACTGCTGAGCACGGGCCTCCTCTACTACTGAGAGGGTTTAGGCCTTAGTCCACCACGCTGGCCTAGTGCGGGTTGGCAGACTTCACATACCCTCGAAATTATTATGGAGAATTCTCAGGTATGTAGGTTTCCTCACGATGTTTTCCTTCACCGTTATAGCGAACGATAATTGATAAACAATACACACGTAACTTCGAAAAGTCAGAGGTGTGTGCCTTGGGTTTTGAACCTCCGGACATTGTCTCGGCAGACCGTTCCATTCCCAACTAGGCTATCGTCCACTTTAACTTAATTTTAATTAAATTAACTTAAATTATGGTATTTGCTTCGTTTTACATATGGTATTTGCGTCGTTGCCTCGTTATACACCTTGCGAAAGGCTGGAAACGGGCCTCTATGTATTATACAAACTTCCACCAACAAGAGAGCAATTATGTGACACTTACTATTTATAAGAGCTGTCCGAATTTAATAGGTCGCCGTTTTTAACAGTTGTAAGACCTATTTTCAAATTTAACTTTTATCAAAACGCCCCTAAGTGTTAACTATTATAAATTCGTAATTTAGTAATCAAAGGTTTGATTTATGATATTCAATTAAATGACTACCCTCAGTAATATTTTTACTCTAGAACCCCAAATGTACATTCCCTGTGTGCCAATAAGCGTGGACTTAAGGAGACAAGCCCCCCACGCCGTCCCTCTAAATCCGCATTTACTCCAAAATTAAATTGCGCCTCTCGTCTTTGCCGTTCCGTTGGATTGTTGATTCACAATGAAATAATCACCAGTCTTTTATGTTTCAAACTGAAGTTTCAGACACATTAAACGCTGAATGTTTTCAATCCATCGCTTGCCTTGAGCTGTCCAACTGTCTTCCTGTTTCGATACTAATTAAATCAGTTTTATTAAACTCGATTATTAGAAAATACCGTGACTTGATAAAAATATTATCTTTTAGTGTAGGACAGTTTTTGTATTTTCATCGTTTAATAGAACACTGGACTGCTACCAGAATGTATAGTATACTTCAATTTAGTGTGTGCTACTCATTGATGTATTAAAAAACCCTACATCAATGGTGCTACGCCATAAGTCACTTTTTTGGCTTTTGTATAGACTGTATTAGACTCAGTAGCTATGACAGAATTTTTAAACCGACATCACTTTCTATTTTCATTTTTTACATTTTTCTTCTTTTATCTATCGTTACCTCACTAATGTAGGATAAGCGCAGCATGCATTTTATACATGTTACACAAGGAATTTAGTTAAAATTACTGAAGCTATGATGTTACGGTCTGATTTTACTTGCAGATATATTTTTATATCAGAAAGTCTGCGACCAATCAGGTGCCTTGGTGTAAAGTCGTACCTATATCTAATTGTCAGAAATGGAGTATTGTGGAACTACCGGTTTTTTATTTGACGTCCAGTCTGCCTCATCTCACGCACAACGGCCCGACTTTCTACGGGCTAAGTGCGGAAAAAGGAGCCCCACAACAGTGCCTCATCTTCTCTAAAAAAAAGTCCAAAATTAGCTCGTTTTTAATTAACCAATGTTGAATATTAAACCAGTGGAATTAAGTCCATTTTCCGATCTCTATAATGCTTAGCGTCTGGGAATGTGACATACAGCGTTCGACATAAAATATGTCACTTTCTTTATAAGATTCAAGGTTGTCTGGAAGAGCTGAGGTATGTTTCATGTTGGCAGCTAGCTGGAGCTGCAAAACTGCATATTATTGCGATAATTTTAAATATTCTTTTATTATTGATCAAAGTCTTACTATTAAATAAAGATGTATTGATGTATGTTAAAACTAAATGCAGAAACCGCTTATCGGATTTGAATGAAATTCGGCACACAAGCAGACCATAACCTGGATTTACATATAGGCTACTTTACATCGCAGAAAAGTACACAGCGGACCATCTATTCTGGAAAATGTCTTTGACTCGAATGGAATGAATGACGCGTCTACAGCCACTTTCTATATCGAGCAAAAATTCAATAACAACTTACTTACATACTTGTGCTTTTGGAATAAAAAAAAAGTAAAATAAAAATAGTTTCTCAAGTTTTATTAGGTACAGCTTGTAACACCAGTTCCACGGCTTTAAATACTGCCTACCACTAACAAATATCTAACGGTTAATTAATTTATATTTCTTTCCTTTAATAACATATTTTTATGAGGCGTCTATAGGTAGATAACAAAAAGTTGATGCAAATACCAACTTACATGAGATATAATTGAGATAAATTCTACTTCTTCGATTATCTGAGAAATCAATCTCTATTTTTAAAGTATTGATATTTATTTACGATTAACTGTTACTTCATAAAGAATACACATATAACTTTTTAAAAAAGCCAGAGGTGCGTGCCCTTGGTTTTTGAACCTGCGGACATTCGTCTCGGCAGTCCGTTCCAGTCCCAACTACGCAATCGCCGCTTTTTTAATTTTAACCTTTTTTAATGGTTATGGTAACTGTTACTTCAATATTTTTTTAATTTTATTTTAATTCATACATGTGGGCTTTTAAACATGGGGGTCAGCTTACAACTCGGGGTGGGGGGAAGCCCATATTTTTAATTCAATTAATGGAATTAATAGGACTACCATTAATTTAAAAAGTATTTTCTTGTATTTGATGGGGAACACTGTCCTCCCCTGCTCCACCCGGCGACGCGACGTCCAAAAATACTATACCATACCAGCCCTGTAATACTGCCCACTGCTGAGCACGGGCTTCCTCTACAACTGAGATGGTTTTTATAGGCCTTAGTCCACCACGCTGGTTTAGAGCGGGTTGGCAGATTTCGCATCATTCGAAATTCTTATAGAGAACTTCTCAGGTATGCAGGTTTCCTCACGATGTTCTCCTTCGCCGTTAAAACGAGCTATAATAAACAAAGAATACACACAACTTTTTAAAAAAGTCAGAGGTGCCAGCTAAAATCCATTTAATATACCTTAACAACATAATATTATAAGATTTAAGATCTAATGTCTCACTATCATGACTAAATTATACCTAGTAATGCAGTCGGTGTGACACTACGTCTATATGAGCAATGGTTTACCATCAAGCGAGCATTTGCCACATCATACATTAGAAAAAATATTTGCATGGTCTTAAATGGTCTATAACTCAGGCAACTTTGCCGTAAGCACGTATTTAGAAAAGTATCGTTGAAATGTCACGTTGTTTTTAACAGTCCAAACAGCAGCAGCCGCTTCCACTAGTGATTTCATTAATTACACATGTAATTACGTTTATATTTGTTTTAGATAACACTGACGCATTCTACGTGTCGCATGTCGCGTCTGAAGGTAGAGACACTAATCACTTCAAGGCTCCTGTCATTATGGGAGAGTTGGCTTGTATGGTACTAAATATTCTTTCTGGGTTACTTCAGTATCGCATTCTTGGTCTAGTTCAGCGTATGGCTTTCCTCCCCTTAAGATTTCTAAACGTATTTGGTGGATAATAAATTTCGCATAGAGTGCCGATAGTTATTGTTGTTAGTTTTGTTTTGTTTACGTCGGCCCCAAATTGAAGTGAAATAAGAGGAGGTGGAAGAGAAGTGTGGGGGATTTTGGTAGTGGTATAAACAACTTTTGCCAATATTTATTTTTTATAGGGCGATGCAATATGAACAGAGATGCCGCGCTGGTCACTGGAAATGTTAGTGGGCAGTACGAGAACGACTGAAGCTGAACGGCTCAGCTAAAGCAGGATTGCTCAACTTATTTAACAGTCGGGCCATAGTCCAAACAGACTTTTCTGTCATTTCTTTGCGGGCCACTGGCGGTTCACATTTTAACTACTTTTAATACTTATGCAATAAATATCCTTAAAAGTTTTTTTCCGCGGCACGCAACACTTTCATCTTTACAGGATTTTTTTGACTTGCACGGGCCGTGTAAAATTCGTCCGCCAGCCACAATGTGGCCCACGGGCCTGGGTTGAGCAGCCCAGGCGACTCATCCCTTGACCAAGTTAAGATGCAATCTGACTAAGTGAGTCCCAATGACTCAAGTGATGAACAACTAAATGTGCTATTTATGTTGAACATGAGGTGGCGCTTAGAAGAACTGGAATATTTATTAATTATTGTCATGTCTCTCCATGAGTCACATTTATTCATTAGTCAATTTGTCGTTTAGTCGCTTTCCGTGAATTTTACGAAAATAATATTTTATTTGCACGCGATTTGAATTGTGCCCGATATGGTGGTATAATTTGATTATGGAAGGGCAAAACCTTAAATAAGTATATACCGCCTCGGTAACGTAGTCGTATTACGGTACGACTGCAATGCTGAAGTCTCGGGTTCGATCCCCGGGTCGAGCAAAGTGATATTGGGTTTTTCTATTCAGTATAAGCCCGGAACATGGAACTTGTGCCCGACATGGCGATAGGCTCACCCCTATCACATCATAGGACGGAATACGTTTAGCGGCGTACGCACGCTAAACGTATATATACGCCACATACGTACGGCGAAAAGTGGGTGCACTAATTGCGCCTCTGCCTATCCCTTCGGAGATAAAAGACGTGAGTTGTGTGTATGTATATTATGCGTTTGTGTGTGCAAAACCGTTAACGAACAGCGACTTTATTCGTTGTACCTCTGAATATAGCTACGGTGGTTTACAAAAGTGAGTATTAAAATCTTTAAAATAATATGCATGCCTATGCCTCCTCTCTCGGGTGTTTCATCGTGATACTTCAATCAGTATTTCTTACTAAGGGAGGGTGATAAATTTCAGGACTCAATATAGGGCTCAATATTCCTATTTTTTTACTAAACTTAGCGATTGTGTTTTATAGAAATGAGATCCTATACCTACCTACTTTCAATATTAGTAACTATCTGCACCCAAAATTTACCGTAAATAAAAATATAAAAAGGGACTACGGAACTTGTTTATATTCAGCCTTCATAAAAATGTAGCAAATAAGCCAGGACGTGTTTACGGTTGAAATTGACTAAAGGCACGTGACGTCAAAATATACTGTCATCGAAAATGAAGAGCACACATAATATGACATGCCGACACGCCTATATATTGGAAGGGAAGCACAGCAGAGAACACTACACAAAGGAAACAGCCCGAACGTTCCGAAACCACATTATCAATGCAAAACATTGTATAATAAAACAATTTTAATAAAGAACGTTGAAAAATAGGTATGATGAAAATAAAGGTGTATTTAATTGTAATATTACCATAACATACTTACAAGGCAATATAGCCATATTTCCCCATTCCACTCATGAAGATTATGCGACACTTTTGTTTAAACAAAGATGTCATTGTCTAAAACTTGGATATACTTTCGTCTGTGATCAAACAAAATATTAAACTTATTTATTGTACGCTATTAGCACGGGACTTATTTTTATTACCATTTTAGTGGGCTAGTGGAGGAAATATTAACATGTTTTCGCCTTTTAGTTTAAAATAGATACGACTCATTGGAATGAATATTCATGATGTTAATAAGTTTTAGGTTTTAATAGCTATTGTAATAGAATTGGCACGGATCAAATATTAACACCTATGGCTCTGAATGACTCACCAATCAATCATTATAACTTAAGGAAGTTTAAAACCTATCTAACGTCATCATCATTGTTCACAGGAAGTCCTCTAATGAACATACGCCTTCCCCAAAAAAATTCAGACCGCCTTGGAAGTGACATGTATGATAATATATATTTATTGTGATTTCCCTAAGGTCAGTGGCGGCATTAGGGGGGGGGGGGCGACAACCTGATAGCCCATACTAAATCGGAGAGCTCTTTTTGCGTTTTAGACCGCCACTGACCAAACTATTTAATTTTAATCAAAGATCAAATCAGTACATTTCCTTCGCTTACTAAATTATCTCGCATACACCCGCCACTTCAATGGGGCGCCAATTTTATGAAAGCGAGCTCTGCAGCTCTCTGAAGTTGGAAGCGGCCAGTGTTTGGATCTTCTGTGCTCTATAGTGTAAGAAAACACTACGATGGACCTAGTAAAGAGCTTGTTATTCCTCCAATTAACCATTGTTAATCGACACGATATAAATCAATAGTCTTAATTAGTCAGCAGGGATTTCATACATAAGACAACTAACTAAATAAAACATAATGCAATAAGTATACTTATCAACCGTTTTATTTTCAAATCCACAACGTCCATATACGAATAATTGAAATACTCAGTAATACAAAACATTTACTATCCTTTCGACACTAACACATTTTGTTCTTAAAAATAAACGGAATCATTTTATAATTTACCTTAAATCACTGCCAGGGCACTTAGGAGTACAACTTGCCAGCCGCTTCCCGCTTCCAACTCATCAAGGCCTCCGACCAAGTGCCGTAGCAACGTTACATTTTAAATTTACAGTTTCGGTATTGCCAGTATTTAAGAATATTTTATCTTTAGTGACATTTTTAAATTGCAATCTATAAATATTGACCATTTTAAATTAAAACCTAACACTCGACCATCCTGACCATGTGCATGTCCCCATGTACATTGTGGCGCAAATACCTAACACTCGGCCTTTTACAACATAGGTTTTAGAAACAATATCAATCCGGCAAATATATTGTAGCCAGTACAAATTTAAAATAGAAGTGAAAAACAAAATAAACAATTTATATATTACTCTCGTACATAATTGTATAATAAAGGTATATACTTCATTCACGCGTACGTTGTGTGTGATACAGATGACTATAATACAATTCTATAAACTGAATTAATAATTGTAATTCATCATCGTCCAGTTATATCACAAGTCAAGACTCCATAATAATATAATTTGCATTAATAAGCCTCGCATACCTCGTTCACACTTCTTGCTAAGACTTATCAATACTTACTTGGTATATCTATACTAGTGGTATGAAGTCTCTATTCTCACAACCAATAGCATAGATTAACCATAGCAATTCATCAATATTTTTCTGTAATATCACCACATTTCCATGTATTAATAAGCCTCGCGTACCTCATGTAGCACTTCACGCGCTAAGACTTATCAATACTTAGCTTTTGTATCAATACTAATGTTGTGAACCCCCATTTTTTTTTTACAATCAGTAGTACAAATTAACAATAGTAATCCATCATAATTCATAACTCAATAATATCCTTATGTTTCCATATATTAATAAGCCTCGCGTACCTCGTTAACACTTCACGCGCTAAGACTTATCAATACTTAGCTTTTGTATCAATACTAATGTTGTGATCCCTTATTTTTCACAATCAGTAGTACAAATTAACCATAGTAATCCATCATAATTCATAACTCAATAATATCCTTATGTTTCCATATATTAATAAGCCTCGCGTACCTCGTTAACACTTCACGCGCTAAGACTTATCAATACTTAGCTTTTGTATCAATACTAATGTTGTGATCCCTTATTTTTCACAATCAGTAGTACAAATTAACCATAGTAATCCATCATAATTCATAACTCAATAATATCCTTATGTTTCCATATATTAATAAGCCTCGCGTACCTCGTTAACACTTCACGCGCTAAGACTTATACTTAGCATTTGTATCAATTAATATTAATGTTGTGAACCCTCATTTCTCACAAACAAAAGTATAAATTAACTATAGTAATACTCATTGTATAGTAGATGAACTTCATCATCAACAATCTCAATTTCTTTAATTTAAACAATGTAAATATTTCACCGTCAAACCTTTGGGTAAGTACTTAAACACAATCATATATATCCACGACGTAGTATTTATCAATATAATTTAGATTTCTCGAATCCAATTTTACAATATTCATGTTTAATGATTTTAGTATCATAATAATCTCAGTAGTGTAATCTTAATTAAGTTAACAGGGATAAAAATGGTTAAATATCATTATATAATCATAAATTAATAACTATATGGGTAATATAATTAATAATAAATTTTTATTCATCATTAAGTATTAATTCATTATTTTTAAGTTCATTTACATCATAGTCTATATTATCACTATCATTATCATTTACTTCTAGAGTAGCCACATGAACCCAAGGTGCCATGCGATCGGCAGCAATTGTCGTTTTACGTTTGTTTTTGGTGCTAGTCAAGCCTGATATAGCAGTGACTTTATAACGGTCGTTGTCTAGAACTTCTGTAACCCTATATGGTCCTATGTAAGACGGTAGAAGCTTCTTACTCTTACCATCATTATTAAAATTAACTTTGGTTATTTTTACCAAATCTCCTTCATTGTAAATTTTAGAGGGACGTCTTTTTCTATCAAAGCGCTCTTTCTGTTTACCCTGCTCAAAGTCAATATTGTCTTTAGCAGATTCTCTAATAGTAGTAAGATCAGTATTTTCTCTGGTTTCCATTACTATTTCATTTAGCCTAGGATCAATCTCAGACTTCATACAAAAACCAAACATTATATCCGATGGTGTCCTACCTGTAGTCTTTTGGCGTGTATTATTCATACCCCATTGAATTGTTCCTACCTTATTATCCCATTCTTTTTCATTATAATTAAGGTTCTGAGCTGTTAATGAACTGAGAATAGTACGATTATACCGTTCAACCTGGCCATTTGACCTGGGACTAGCTACAGCATTAAGCACGTGCTTGATTCCCTTGTCCAAACAGAACCTCTTAAACGCATGAGATGTAAAAGACGTCCCACGATCACTTATAATGCGATCCGGGTTCCGGAAAATGTTAAATATATCCTCTAATGATCGTATCGTGGTTTGGGACTTGGTATTTCGAACTGGTTTAATCCAAACAAACTTCGTGAACGCATCTACAACTACCAAAAGATAGCAATTTCCGTTTTTGGACTTTACAAAAGGTCCCAAATGGTCAATGTGGAGGGTGTGAAAAGGTACTTCCACCTTTGTAATGGGGTGCAAGTGACCTTCATTTGTAGTATTTTTCTTGGAATACGCACACTCTATACATGCCTGAACGTATTTATTAACAAAACGGGTCATTTTTGGGAACCAATATGTACCTCTTATTCGCTCTAAAGTCTTTTCTACACCAAAATGACCTATATCGTCATGATTCTTACGTAATATTTGCCACCTTGCCCCCTTTGGTACAACCCAGCGTAATTGTGTTTTATCATTGTTTAAATAGCGATACAATTTTTCATCCTTAATACAATAAGAATCCTTTATATATTTTAATTTATCAGCATCAAGATCGGTGGTTAGAATGTCACGGATTCTACGCAATTCAGAATCCCCCAGTTGCAGTGTAGTCAACCAATCGTCACTATTTATGGTCAGAATTAAGGGAAAATGTTCCGATTCTAAGGAATACTCAACTTCACAAACCGGATTTCGTGATAAAGCATCTACATGAGACATCTTTATTCCTGCGCGATACTCTACAGTACAATTAAACTCCTGTAGGAGTAACCACCACCTTGCTATACGCGGAATAAGATCTCGTTTAACAAATGTTGACCGTAACGCACTGCAATCGGTTACAATTTTAAAATCGTGGCCTAACAAATACACCCTAAACCTTTTCAAAGAACATACTACCGCTAACGTTTCTAATTCGTATGCATGGAAGTTTTTCTCCTCGGGTGACGTTTGACGGCTATAATAAGCTACTGGACGAAGGGGATCACCATCGTGTAATCTTTGTAATAATATTCCCCCGATGCCGACTTTACTGGCATCAGTGTGCAGTTCGGTCTGAGCAGCTGAATCATAAATTGCCAATATGGGCCTATCTACCAACCTACTTTTTAAATCTAAAAATGCCTCTTCTTGTTCTGATGCCCACTCCCACACTATATTCTTTTTTAATAATTTATTAAGAGGATACGATAGAGTTGCAAAACCTCTTATGAATTTTCGAAAATATCCAACCAAACCTAAAAACTGTCTAACTGAATGCTGGTTATTAGGACGCGGAAAATCTATTACACATTGAATTTTTTTATCACCAGGACGGACTCCCGATGCGCTTATCTCATATCCCAAATAATTTATTTTATCCATTAAAAAGTGACACTTAGCCAAATTAAGAGTTAAATTGGCCTGTTCTATTAGTTTCAAAATGTTATCAAGTCTTTGTAAACATTGGTTTACATTTTCCCCATAAATCAGAACATCATCAATATATGCTGTGGCCTCGGAAAACCTGGACGAGCCTAGTACCTTGTTTATCATACGCTGAAAGACTGCAGGAGCATTTGCCAGCCCAAATGGCATACGATTAAACTCGTATTGTCCATCCGGGGTGACAAAGGACGTAAGAGGCTTACTATTTTCAGACATCGGAACCTGATAATAGCCAGAAGTCAAATCTAGCGTAATAAAGTAAGTTTGCCCTGACAAGCGTGCAATCTCATCTTCGATAACCGGCATAGGGTAACGCTCTTTAACTGTTATGGAATTGAGCATGCGGTAATCTACACACATTCTGACTCCACCATCCTTCTTGCGGACTAAAATGATTGGACTAGCGAATTCTGAAACCGACTCCCTCACTATGCCTGCATCTAGCATTTCGCTAACCATATCTCTAACCTGTTCCCTTTCTTTATGTGATAATCTATAGGGTCTGTAAACGACAGGTTTGCGACTATTTAATTCTATGTCCATCTCTACAACTTTAGTATGCCCCAGCCCTTTCAGGGATTCCGCGAAACAGTGCTTATATTTACGTAGTAATTCTAATAAACATTGTTTTTCTGATTCATTTATTGTACCTCCTATACAAACTTTACTCTCATCAATACAGTCATGTTCTAATGTTGACTTTTTATCAGTTATTATTCGCCTGACTACCTGAACCATTGTTCCTCGTGATACCACCATTCCTTCACGCAATAACACAACGCCCATAACAGGAGTAATACCCAGATGTAATAAGCCGTTACTAACATTGTATATCCCCCCATTAACCATGAATTGCTGATTAGGCCTTCCAATAACTTTACTATCCAGTAAGATGTTTCCGGAATAAAGTGAATTTACCCTGGCTCTGACAGTAATAGGACCAAAAACTTCTATATCAGCAAGTATCGATACAGGCGTGTGAATTTCATCACTTTGCCATATTTGATTGAATCCAGAATGTTTGCTAATGTCATGAAACTTAAGTTCATCTACGGTTTTGTAAACCATTATGTGTGGCTGTTCTGTAAAAGACTGACCAACTAATAACGGTACATCCAACAACACATCCTCAATAGCCTGACAAGTTACCCTTGCTCTAACACCATCGATGCATAAATCGATTTCAACACTACCTTCTGAATACACAACTGTATTGCCAAAACCCTTTAAAGGTAACAATGTTTTATTCAATATTAATCCTAATGCTTCTATCGTGGAAAACGTAATAAGCGTAACATCGCTACCAAAATCAATGAAACAATTCATAGATACCCCGTTAACTGTACAATTTTTCATATATTTCGAATTATGACGCGAACTTAATATTCGCATAGTTTTTAGAATAGATTCAGTCTTATGCCCTTGATCAGATTGCGTAACATCATTTTTGAATCTACAATTCTCAATTTTATGTCCAACACGATTACACTTTGTACACTGCAACAAGGGTTTCGGGCATCTGAAATAAGGATGCCCCTTTTCTCTACAGTTGTAACAAAAAATCGACCCCGTGTACGATCGACTTGAAAACTTTCTTATAGGGTTATTAGTACTAGTACCGTTATACTCAGGCTTTATCCTATTCTTATTACTAAATTGACCAACCGTCTGTGGCGTACTCTGACTACTCATTAAAAATTGTAACAGCTGATCGGGTTGAGTACAGCGCAAAGCAATGGCACTAGACTTCATGGTCCTGTCACTCAAACCATGAATCAAACAATCGACTGCGCGTTTGCCGTCAATTTCACATTGATTCAAAAGAGCTAGTTTTTCATAATAATATACCTCCAGTGGCTCATTAAACCTACTTCGCCTATGAAGCATGTCCTCCAAGGACTGCCCATAGTTTTTTTCGCATGGGAAAGCACTTAATAGTTTTTCTTGCCATTCGAGCCAACTAAACAAGATAGAATTTTGACTTTCATACCAAACTTTGGCCAACCCTTGGAGTTTTTGCATTGCAAAATGTATTATAGTTCGGTCGTCCCATCCATAGACAGCGGCACATTCATTCACCTTTTTAATCCAAATGTCAGTTCTTTGACTTTTATTATAGGGATCGAAATCGGGCAAAATATTTTTATGATTAATATTACTAGTGGAATGTAATAATGATCCCGCTGTCACTGGTGGAGTTTTCAAAGAATTTACAATATTTAAGAGATCTTTAGTAGTAAAATATGGACTACGTGACCTTGATTTTCTCGCCGTCTTCCTGCGTTTCTCCCCGTTATCTTCTTCAGCCGTACGGTGTCGCCGTCGTCGCCCATCACGATCATCTTGTTCGCGTAGATCCAGGTCCTGATGTTCACTTCCACGACGATTCCTGCTGACTCCATGTTGGCGACCCCTTCGGCTGGATTCCCGTTGAAGCTCGCGCTCGATGTGATCTTGATCACCATTGATGTTGCGCACGACACTGCGACTGCGATAACTGCGACTTCTGCTGCGATGCCTATGACTGCCACTAGCCCGCGAAATCCTTCCGCCTGACCGTAATTTGTCACGCTCCGGTGTCCTCAATAGGCGCCGAGGTGACATCGTATTATCGCGGGGCATTGCCTGAAACTCGAATGAATAAGGCTAAACTTCTATTCTGTATTAACTACCCAAGAGTACTACAATAACCTACATCAATTATATACATATAAAAGAAAAACATATTTTTATATGCATTAAGTGGGTAGTTAACTAGCGAACAAAATTACTGTATACAAATTATTATTAAGTGAAATATTCACAAGGGAAAACATTATTTTGATTTTGTGAATAATTTTGCTATTCATACTAGTTAGTGGGTAGCTTCTAAATTTAAAAAAATGTGAACGTGTTATCCCGCTTCTGAAATGTAAGAAAACACTACGATGGACCTAGTAAAGAGCTTGTTATTCCTCCAATTAACCATTGTTAATCGACACGATATAAATCAATAGTCTTAATTAGTCAGCAGGGATTTCATACATAAGACAACTAACTAAATAAAACATAATGCAATAAGTATACTTATCAACCGTTTTATTTTCAAATCCACAACGTCCATATACGAATAATTGAAATACTCAGTAATACAAAACATTTACTATCCTTTCGACACTAACACATTTTGTTCTTAAAAATAAACGGAATCATTTTATAATTTACCTTAAATCACTGCCAGGGCACTTAGGAGTACAACTTGCCAGCCGCTTCCCGCTTCCAACTCATCAAGGCCTCCGACCAAGTGCCGTAGCAACGTTACATTTTAAATTTACAGTTTCGGTATTGCCAGTATTTAAGAATATTTTATCTTTAGTGACATTTTTAAATTGCAATCTATAAATATTGACCATTTTAAATTAAAACCTAACAATAGACTGCAATGGATATCAATAAAATACGACTATTAGGAAGGAATCCTACTAATATTATAAATTGAATGGAATAAAACCTATATTCTGCTCCCAAGTAAATACTGTACGTCTAAAACTACATGGAAAAATGTCATAAGATACGATAACCTACGAACTTAGAGTATTTAACACTCAAAGCCTACGAAACGTCTTATTTAACATTACGTAGGAGCATGTCGATTATTTAAGATACATTTGAGACCATTGATCCCACAATCTGAAGAAAAACTAAAACTATATTTATGCTTACCCCACGCTACGCAATAAAACTAACAAACTGATGGATAAACACATAGCAGCCCCCCACGCCTTCTCCAAAGATCCAGGTTACTTCACACGACAGCTAATCAATCATGTTTGATTAATAAACGTTCTACCCTCAATTCCGTAGCCATTTAGAACTTCCGTTACACCGCGTTTAGAATTATTAAAAAAAATAACAGATGGCTCGCGAACTTTCTCAGTAGTGACGTGGTAGTGATCATCTGTACTGTTTGATTATTTCTATTTCTACTGATTTATATATGTCGGAGCGTCCGGTATCTCTAAATAATGACCCTAGATATCTCCCGTACGTCGATAAAGAACATTACTTCAATAATAATCGTCGTAATAAGGCGTCTCGCATTTGAAGTAGGGTGGTCACTTAATTTCAAGCGTTGCGAGCGCCTAAAGCGTTCACCGGAAAGTCCGGTGTGGCCAGAAAAGTCGACTCGCGTCAGGATACAAGCCGGTAGTTCCATGATAAAAAAAATTGAAGTAGGGAGTCCCTTGCAAACCGTTTGACTGTGCGGAGCTCCGGAAACTACTTTGGAGCATCCAGTAATAAAAGGTGAAAGACAAGTTGTAGTATTACTCTCACATCATGGAAGACGATGAGGTGGAACCCTGTGACGTCGGCAGAGCTGACGTCACCCTTTTTAAAAGAGTTCTAAATCTTCTCCTCTGTCATATATTTAACAAGCTTTTGCTCGCGGTTACGCCCTCTATATATTTCCCGGAATAAAAAGCCTGGACGTCGAAATCGTCGAAATCGAAATCTGTTCGGTAGTTTTTGAGTTTCTCGCGTTCAGACAGACAGACGCGGCAGGGGACTTTGTTTTATAATATCACAACCAATTATCTAATAGCAGTGTGCAAGCACCAAATGATGGTAGGTTTCTCGAATGCTAGGGGTCGCGTGGGTAGGTACCACTGTAATGTCTATTTCTAACGCGAAACAGCATTGTGCATGCAATGTCGTATTTGAAGGACATTGTAGCCAGCGTAAACTGAGCATTTTAAGCAATTATATGACTTAACATCTTATGTCTCTGAGTGACGACTGACAAACACAGTGGAGTGCCACGCAGTACTTTTAATTCAACGTTCTGTATGGTGTTGCTACAGTTTATAAGGAGTTGTAAGTTGTAACGCTTACAACCAGGCGAACGGCATGCTCGTCTCGTCATGACAAAGCAATAAAAAACTAGTATTATATCAAAAAGCTTAAGGGCCGATTTCACCGCTTGTGAGACTTTTGTATTTGGTCGGCTTATACATTTATGTGACAAATTGCGTTTATCAGCAAGCGGTGAAATTGGCCCTAAATTACCTTTTGGCATTATGAAATAAAGACCCAACTACAATAAGAAACTAGAAAGGCTTTATATTTTCATTACGATACTGCATAAAATTATAGCCACAGAATGCCTAATAAGTATTATGTACTTATCCACATTTAAAAACATACGTAAGTATTGTAACATGCAACTGTGGTGAACTCGCGAAGAAATATATAATATACTTACTAGCTGAACCGGCAAAAAAAATATGTCCGAAATATAAAAAAAAAATGCGGTGGGCCACCCTTATCACTTAGGGGGATGAAAAATAGATAACAACCTATTCTCAGACCTACCAAGTGTGAATATAAAATTTCATTAAAATCGGTTCAGCCGTTTCGGAGGAGTATGGTAACAAACACTGTGACACGATTTTTTTATATATATAGATTACATTACTGCCTGAGGGTAAACGCCACGATCATCCACATACAGAACTTTAAATTACAGTGTAAAAATATAAAAGTAGTAAGTATTTAATCAAAATAATTAAAATCATTCAAACAATTATTGTAGTTAATTGTTTTGTAAAGGTATTTTTGGTTAAAAACAAATTACTTACGGAAGAAAAGACAATTTTTATGAATTGTTTTTACACGGCTAAATGCTGCCCAGCTAAATCTTGAGACATAATATAATTAATCAAAGTAATGAACCAATGTATCGTAAACAGGCAGCCTGACTGAGCAAAACTCAATATTTTAGAACAAGAGACCCAAAATGATTTTTACTCTCAGTAATGAAAATCCAAAGGTACTTTTTAATGTTTTAGTGGAAATCAAAGAGGTAGTAAATAATTAGGTACAATACATTATTATAATTTTATCCAAGTGTTATGCGTTAGGTACTTAACCTATAAATCATGAATGATATAAAATTATAGAGACATCCACATATCGAACACACGTGGTTTCAATATTCTACCCTCCTTTTATAATTTTTTATATCGACAACGATTATAATTATTAACGTAGTTAAAAATGAAATACAATAAATTAGATCACATTGAAATGTCCGAAAAACGGTTTACGAATAGGAAAGTTAAAAAATATAAATTTTAAAATGAAAATAATTTTCCCACAGAGACTCAGAAAAGATATTATCGTAAACAGAAAATACCGTTATTTCGCATGATTCAATTGTACAACTTTATAGTTAGGTACCCACATGTCTAGAGTTGTGCGAACCTTCTATAAAATGTTTTTTTGAGAACTCTCTTCGGTGTGATTGTACAAATTGTAAAAGCGGCTCCATAACTGCTCGTACTCAAGATACCACAATTCTTTTGAAATCGATCGGTATACAAGCGCAGGGCTTGTCATTCACTGACGTCGTACCAGCGGGCCGACTGACGCATGCGCGTCTGGCTAACGTCTATCCCGTACGGATATAGATGAGTGTTGGCTTGTACATATTTTCGTAGTTCGCCGTGATCTTTTCACCGTGGCCGCATTACTTTATCGCTAGAATTCACGTTCGAACGGTTATCTCATTTTGTCGCATCGCGATATACTAGATAAGGTTGATGTTAGTATAATATTTTGTTAATTATGTGATAGCGAGACCGCTACAATTATAATATTATAAATGAAAAATAAATTGCGACAGAGCGGCACTGTCGCGATCAGCCGAAAGTCGCGTAGTGCATGGGTCGCATGGATATCGTGCAGGATCGCGTGTGGTGCCGGGTGCCTTCACGTCAGTCAGTAAAGTGGACTCGGAACGCGCGGTCGCGCGGCGCGTCGGTGCTTGTAGTTTTTTAGTTTTGACAGTTGGCGCGTTTTTTCGTTATTTAGTTCAACTGTATATATCTTGTGAAAATCATAGATTTTAAGTTAGTGTAATCTGTGTTTTTTCTGTTAATCTCAAGTGTTCGACTAGTCGTTTGTGAATTTTCCACGGCGGCTGTGAATTGAGTGGTTAGCACGCCCTGTGTACTGTCGCCGTGTAGTGCACAATTTTTGTGATTTCTCTTTGGGAAATTGTTTATTTGGAGTTGTTTCATCACTACAGACACGAAAGAGGTAAGTGACGGTAGATCTCACATTGAGAATAATTATATTTTCGTACAGGGTCGGTAGTAATACATTCGCCCGTGCAATTTGGGGCAGACAATTTCTCTCGTGTACTCGATAAACGGGTTCCAAATATAGCGGAGTCGGGTTTTAGTCTGTATACTCGGCAACTTAGCAAGTTTATAGTGGAGTTATTTAGTGATTTTCCCTTGATGGCCGGGCTGAGACGATACAGACAGCTGTGAATGCGTAATGTGTAAAAATAAATACAGTGGCATTATCGGTCGCTAGACACACAGGCTTTGCTGAGGACAAGCGATATTATTAGTGCATATTATACAATAAACCGCTAGAACGTGATATTTAGGTTATGAGCGACTGTTTAATAATTTTAACTATACAACGACAAAGTTATCATTCTATTCAGCCATGTGCACTAACCTTAAAGAAAAAAACAAAATTCTGCTGATTAATTCGGGTATTAGACTCTGTATTTCTTGTGTATGAAAATTCTGTCACTTTCTAACCCTCTGACAGTGGTAGAGATGGCAATACTCTACACACTCATCAAGGATTAGTTAATTGTGGTGCAGTGAGGTCATATGATACAGCCAAATATTTAATTCATTAAACATTTGGTGCAATTCAATAATAGAAACTTAGATTTGGTTAATTTAGTTTAGTTATCACAGTCAAGTTTATACTAAAGTATCACACAATAGGGATTTAGTTTAGACTTTAGGCCATATAAATGAGTATTTTTTTGGTATTTGAATATATATTTCTTTCTACCCTGTAAGTTTAGTTAGAGAAGTTCCTATAACTGTTTTATGCAGATGGTTGTGAAATTAATTATTAAAATAGGTTGAATAAAATATATTAAGTTATAAAACAAAAAAGTGTTGCATTTTATGATGGCCATGGATTCATCAAATATCACTGATGATTGTTATCAATAAAATGCTGTACACAAAATGTAAAATGAATCCCCAGGGCTACAATAATATATTTTATCTCATTTTAATTACTTGCTCTACATGTAGAAAGCACATCATTTATTATTTTTTCCGTTGTCTTGGTCACCATAGTACCATAGTTACCGCATGTCAATGAAAAAGGTCTTTTCTACTTTACTACATACCTACCTTACAAGTACATACTTGTGTAATAAGTTGGACATTATAATAATTTTATTAAATTTTATTAAGGAGCCAATCTTTAGTAGTCATTAAACAGCCAAATGTTGTTATAAAGGAAACAGATTGTACAAATCCACAACTCAAAAAAATTTAAGAAAACTGGAAAAAATTACATAATATGCTTTCATTAGGTAAGAACTAGTCCAGTAATTGTTCTCGTAGATTCTGATGCTGTGATTGAAATTATGATATGAGTTACCCTTAAGATATTCTCCTAAAGATACATTGTCTATGATAAAGAGATGTTTTAAGAGGGAATAAAAATGTCGTAATCTAAACATTTATTAAACAACTAGCTTTTGCCTGCGGCTTCGCCCGCACGGAATAGTTTTTCTTGGATAAAAGTACCACTATACATTTTACCAGGATACCCTAAAACCTTACCAGGGTCTCCTAACTATCTCCATACCAAATTTCATCGAAATCCGTTCAGTACAAACTATACAAACTTTGGCACCCCTTTTGCCCTCTTAAGGGTTGAATTTCACAAAATCCCTTCGTAGTGAGCACCTACGTCCTAAAAGGAACACCCGTGCAAAATTTGAGATTCCTTGCATTTGTAGTTTCTGAGATTTTGTGATGAGTGAGTGAGTGACCTTTCACTTTTATATACATAGAGTTTAAAAATAACACATGGACATAATCTTATACTCAAATTCTATAGAATAATGTTAAATGTACCACAATAACTTGAATGTAAATTTATAGTCAATTTGTTACCTAAGTATCGTGAACATTTTATGATATTGATATTATAAGTTATATTGGCATGAAATCGAACTTTATTTATGTTAAATTTGCTTTCGATTTTCAGATGTAAAACTATTATCCATAGTAAATAAAAACTGTATTTTAAATACTTCATTAGAATTTAAGAAATACCCTAATCTATACTAATATATAAAGCTGAAGAGTTTGTTTGTTTGTTTGTTTGAACGCGCTAATCTCAGGAACTACTGGACTGATTTTGAAAATTCTTTCACTAATAGGAAGCTACATTACTCCTGAGTGCTATAGGCTACTTTTTATCCCGGAAAAATTTTACACGCGGGCGGAGCCGCGCGCAAATGCTAGTATATAATAATATATAATTTCATAAGAATGAAAAATATTGACAGAAAAAGATTTTATTTAACAACATAGAATGTTCTGTAATTAATTGCAAGAGTAAACCATGGTATTTAGGTTGATTTTTCATAGCTAAGGTATTAAGGACTGCCTTACTAATAATCATTTAAGAGGTGTTATACTTAAACAGTTTCTTGTCTTTCTATGTTAAGTTATTTAATTTCAGAGGAAGCAAGACAAAACACATGTTACTAAATTTAATCAATGGGATTTATTAATTGAAAACTGCAGAAACTGCTGTATGACGATTGGGATTATAATCAGCATGCTGATAGAGAAATAGTGAAGAAACTTAATATAGCTTATTTTCATGGAGTAAAATTTCAATTGTACTGTTTCATATTATTAAAAAGTTAACTTACTTTTGTTAACATATGTATCAAATTAATTTTAATAATTGTTTCTTAATAATTAAATTTTATTAAATATGATGAATGTGTAATATGTATTCATCTCATTTACTACTACTAATCAGTATTTGTGAAAATGCTTTTGAATTATTAATTGTGTTTAACAATCATTAATGTAATTGACTTTTTCTACTAATTACATGATATTTATTTTGGTAATGCTAGCTAGAACCATCTTCCTTTGAATACGAAATTATGATGGCTTTATTATTTTTTATGGTACAAAGCATGGTTATTATCGTTTTTTAGTTCTTTAGTATGTTCCAAAACATATTCCAGGGTGATGCTGCTTTTATTGAATAATAAATAACAAAAATTATAATAATAAAAAATAATAATTAGCTCTTGATTCTTATTACACGACAAAAATGGTGAATATTAACATAAAAAGCACTTTATGTAAATTTAATTAAGGATTATTTTTTGATGATTTATCATTTACGATGTACACAACTGTAATATTTTTAGTACACTTATATGGACACTGTCTGAAATTTATCTAAACCAGAGCCAGCATTTGATAAAAGCGACACTATTGACGTTGTTAAAAATCTGAGGGTAGTACGTGTTAATTAAAATAGATAACACACTCCGACACGATGGTTTCGTGGGTGTCATGAACAATAGAGCAACGCGAAAACAAGTATTTACATAGCGAAATAGAACACGAGCTCCTCTCGTGGCGGAATTAATTTAACCACTACACACCATTTGTTTCCTCTGTTCATTGTTATTTATTATGACTGCCTCGGTGGCGTAGTTAAATTGACTGCAATGCTGAGGTCTCGGGTTCGATCCCCGGGTCGGGCAAACTGATGTTGGGTTTTTCTACTCATTACCCGCCCGGAGTCTGGAATTTGTGCCTGATGTGGCAATAGGCTCGCCCCCTATCACGTCATGGGACGGTATACGCACGGCGAAAATTGGGCGTATTAGTTGCGCCTCTGCCTACCCCTTCGGGGATAAAAGGCGTGAGTACGTGCGTGTGTACTGTGTATTACCATCCCAAAATGTATACTTATTTATATGAGTATCAAAAGAACAGGATTTTGTTAGTCCTTTAAAAAATATGTTTTAAGTTTAGACATGGTTGTTAAATTAATTCCGCCACGAGAGGAGCTCGTGTTCTATTTCGCTATTATACTTGTTTTCTCGTTGCTCCATTGTTCATGACACCCACGAAACCATCGTGTGGGAGAGTGTTATCTATTTTAAGTAAATACTACCCTCGGATATTTAATAACGTCAATGGTGTCGCTTTTATCAAATGCTGGCTCTGTTTAGATAAATTTCAGGCAGTGTTCGTAACTGTTAAAAAAATATAGTCTGTACATCGTAAATAGTAAATCATCAAAAAAAATAATCTTTAAAAAAATTTACATGAAGTGGTTTTTACGTTCTTAATCACCATTTTTGTCGTGTAATAACTTAATAAGAATCAAGAGCTAATTATTATTAAAGCCTCGACTCGTTCATCTAAGAACTTGTTTGTGTTAAAATCCTTGTATTGTACTGCGCTGAAGTCGTTTTGTGTTCTTCATTGTAATAATTTAGCTCATGACAATTACGTAGAACTTTTCCTACGTCCGTTGCTTCTGGGTACAAGAATAAAGTATTGTATGAATTGTAAAAATGAATCAATAAAAAAATTATGTGTGTTTTTGTTGGTTAAGTTTTACAATTTATAATAGAAATGATTGTACGCGAATTTAGTGTAGTACGAAAGATAAAAAAGTAACATTTGAATAAGATATAAGCATCACAATTAAAGTTCAAACTTCAAGTCGTGAGATCTAAGCTTTTGAGTAAGAAATTAAAAAATCACAATGAAATGGTAATCGGTGTCTATGTTTCGTACATAAAAACGTACGAATCGTCGAATGCACGTGTATCTATAATAGAACGAGATAAACAAAATTCAAATCAACAGAAGCGTTACTGCGGCCTTTGATCAGCCGATTTGATCGCTAAGATCTTAATTGAAGATATATATTGCCAATAGGAATTGTTCCAGAGACGAGAACTGACGACGGCTGAATGGAAAAATCTGGAACATTGTGATGTGTGACGTCAGATGGCATGGATTGTACAAAGGCCATCGGCCTCTAGACCTTTATTTGCTTTGAGGATATTTATGTAACCCTGTCTGATGTAGATCACGTAATAATTTCGGAGTATATAAATCTGAACTTAATTCCTAAATACGCTGCAATTAGATATTTCAAAAAAAATATTTTCTTTAAATAACGTTTACGATAAATAAAGTAGCTTAATAACCAATACGTTTTAAATATAGTCAATAGCATTAGTAATACCTCTAGCTATATAATAACTAGGAATTACTACTATCCATTCCGTTAAATCCATTTCAGAATTAAGCCTAGCATGTTATTTAGGTTAGGCTCGAATCCAGCAGTTAAACGGTCAAAAACCGATGTTTGGTCCTGTCAGTTAAATGACTCGTCCTTTCTATCTAACATATTCAAGACTAGCTTTTGCGCGCGGCTCCGCCCGCTTTTAAAGGTTTTTCCGGGATAAAAGTCCCGCTTTATATTTTCCCGGGATAAAAAGTAGCCAATGTCCTTTCTCAGGCTCTAGACTATCTGAGTACCACATTTCATTTAAATTGGTTCAGTAGTTTTAGCGTGATAGCGCGACAGATAGACAGACTAGAGTTACTTTCGCGTTTATAATATTAGTAAGGATTAAGCTAGAGACTATTCGCTTTGCGCCTACAGGGGATTTTTTTATTCCTGTATTATATTGTATTGATATTTTCTTTGGCCAACTGCCAGCGTGCAATATGGAATCTCGGAATTAAGTATTCATTCATTGCTATAAATCTTTTTCTATCTTATTCATAAATGACTGGCGCTCAAGTGCCTGCAGTTTGTCCTCATTTTGCTGGAACACAAAGCACTACATCGACCTGTTAGGGTGACTGTACGTTCTCGTTTCAACGGACATTGTCCCGTATTTACTGCATCTATTATTATAACTTCCGAGATCGAGCCACTCGGATACTGTCAACTGTCAAGTATGGAATTGTTGTATACATACATTATTATTTTGTTTCATTGTTCTGAAAATGAAATGGTTTTGACATTTAAAAGGTAGATTACGTTATTACACGTTGTTTCAACAAACACCTAATGAATATATTCTGCCTCACGTTCGCAATATAGAAATAATTTCAGCGTTTAAAATGTTTTCTCTGATATTTTCTACTATAACTTAACTGACACTTTCTAACTGATAAAGCTAGCACAAAGATACAAGGAATGAACAATAAACAGAAGCCACGATGAGCTCATTTTCATAATGAATATCTAAACATATTTCAAACAATGCACCGACATCACCACTAACGAGTTCCTTGCTCCCTGGGGTGCACAAAGAAAGAAACTGTCCCGCCATTTTCATTTAAATGTTGGAATTACTAGCATTAGATTTCAATCTCCTATGCAATGATATTCCTCTGAAGTAATTTGGCAGTGCACCGCGCACACCCATACCAGCGACGTGGCGACGCTGTGGTGGGCAGGGGGGTGTCGTTCGAGTTGCGACAGCGATTTCATTTGAAATATGGTGACTAGACGGCCGTTACCCTGCGACTATGTTCCAGATGCCTTTAATTAAGCGAGTGAATACGGTCGGGGGTTGGCGCGATGTATTTAAAACTAACGCCGGTGGCATCTGAACGGCGGCGGCGTCACGGGAGCGTGCGTCACTCCACAACGCGAATAGAAAACTGGTGACCCTCGATCTGGATGACGCCACCGTCGCCGTGCGTGACGGACCGTCTCACGTTACCCCCCTGATTGTAGTGAAAGTGTCATTGTTGAATTCGTCTTCTTGATTTTCTTGTGTGCCGTACTTATTTATGTTGTCAATGGCCTCTTTATTATTATTAATTGTTTGGCTCTAATTGACTTGTTTGTTATATTTGGTAACTGACTAATGACTTCTAAGAACAGTAAGTCACCACATTTTCGCTTCATTTACACTCTTAATTAGATAATTACGAGTGGTATATACGAGTATAGGTATAAGAGTAGCCATAATGAGATATTAAAAAACACGAAAGCATGTGTCCATTTAATAAAACCAGATATGATTTTGCGAGGAAAGAATTTTCCACAAAAGAATATTACGGAGCGTATCAGTAAAACGAGCTTAGCTGAGTTTGCTTAAACTTTTTATACTTTTGAATCGTCCACAAACTGCACGAAATTGCCAGTTTTATGACAATTTCCACAATTGCACAGACTTTATAATGTTATAGCAAACTGCAGTTAAGTGTCATTGTATCATAGTATCATTGTGTGCGTACGTGTTGTAAATGCGTTGGTTATTGGCAGAATATTTTGTGATCTTTGCTCTAATCCATTGAAAAGAAGTATGAGTAGTAGTTTTTTTAAATACTTTTGGAAATTATTTCATTACTAATATTTTCCATGTTATTATTAAGGATTTGAGTCTCATCATTTATTATTCTGCCGTGCTATGAAAATGCACATCCAATGAACAATAGCCAAATAGCGGTATACATTTACCATACCATACTAGCCCTGTATTATATACTGCCCACTGCTGAGCACGGGCCTCCTCTACAACTGAGAGGGTTAAGACCTTAGTCCACCACGCTGGCCTAGTGCGGGTTGGTAGACTTCACATACCTTCGAAATTCAGAGAACTTCTCAGGTATGCAGGTTTCCTCATGATGTTTTCCTTCACCGTTAAAGCGAGCGATAATTCACAAAGAATACACACATAACTTTTTAGAAAAGTGAGAGGTGTGTGCCCTTTGAGTTTTGAACCTGCGGACATTCGTCTCGGCAGTCCGTTCCACTCCCAACTAGGCCTGGAAAAATACTTTAAGAAAAAGGTCCTTATCTCAGTTTTACCTCAAACGACAAAGAGTGAAAAGAAAACTATATTTACAAAACTTAAATTTTCTCGAAACTAGCGTTCCTTGACATACCGCTTTTTCGCTTAGCACGGCAGTATTGGGAAGGAAAATATTATAATTTTATTAAGTACGCTAATTTGTGTTGACGCACACACACACTCTCACGCCTATTATCCCCGAAAGGGTAGGCAGAGGTGCAACTAGTGCACCCACTCCTGCGCCGTGCGTATTCCCTTTCGTGATGTGATAGGGGGCGAGCCTATCGCCATATCGCTGACAAATTCCAGACTCCGGACTGATACTGAATAGAAAAACCCAATATCACTTTGCCCGACCTGGGGATCGAACCCGAGACCTCAGCTTTGCAGTCGTACCGTAATATAACTACGCCACCGAGGCAGTCGGTGTTGACGCATAGTGTTATAGTGACGCTATTCAGTAAAATGTTGAACAATGTAATACTTAACAAAATGTAAACCAATATCTCCAAAAACAATTTCTTACAAATAGATTTCCATAAACACAGTTCCCTTTATTAAGAAAAACTATCGTCCTTATAAAGAGACGATCGAATTTGTCTCGGCCATGAATATAGTTCACACGTCTAAATGGATTTCGGCTTGTCCTTCGACCCCGACAAAATAGATGATAAATGGTTCCTTTCCTAGAAACATAAAATTGTTCCCTCCAAGAACTATTCGGTGCTCATTTTTTTACAAAAAATTGAGGATGTCATATCTCGGATGAGAATTTGTTTTGACGACAAATTGTTACAAGTTATCTTTGACCACTGGATATAGTGATTCGAGAGGAGTAATAATTTGGACTATCGGTTCAACTTGCCCTCTCTCTATTATTTACCACCATACACTATGGAGGTCAAGCTATTATGGATTAGTATTTGAACAAAGTCAGAGGTAAAGCTAGAGTAACTACAAGTTTACAGTAAATATGGGAGCTTGCCCTTTAAAATTTAAACGATCGGTGACTAATTGTACGATTATTGATATGATATTTCTATATAAAGTGATAAATGGCATGATTAATCATAGTGATATTTTTAATCTCATCTGCCTAACAGTTCCACACAGATTGCCCAGATACCCCAATAAAAAAACCTTGCGTGCGTACCAACATTGGACTTAATTCCCCCACAGTCAGAATGTGCAACGTATACAATGCTCTCAACACTGTCATCAGGTCTTGACATATTTGGTACTTCGTAAAACATATTTCGAAAAGAATCGCTGACACAGTTTCTTGAGCAAAACGAGGAGTAATTTTTGTATAGTTTTAATACTTTATTCATATTTGGCCCGCACTCATTAGTCACCTTATTTTATATGGAATACTGTAGTATATACAACATTGTTTAATATAATGATTTGTGAATGCTGTACACACTTTTGATAAGCAGGTGTATCACAATTTTTGTTTTTAATAACGTAATCCTGTAATTACGCGAATGCATGTTCTACTGGTGTGTTTTTTTTAAATAAATAAATAAAAAATAAACAATAAAAATTATGCGTTCATATAGTACAGTGACTCATTGTTACTAGAACTAAAACAGTGGTAAATATCGAGAATTACTAACACTCCACTCAGTTTTGTTTGCTGGAATGAGCTGAAGCGATTGGGTTTATTCTTGTCAGTCTCACGGGATACTTAAGTCGGCTACTGTTTACGATCAGCTGGACGAACTATCTTGCAGTGCACCTGATGTTAAGTGTACTTGTTGCAATCTAAATTCACAGCATGTCCACTTACCACTTTCTTTGACATGTCATATCTCTATATACTTTCCTTTTTTACCCCTGCCCGGTAATGATCATTCTTCTGATGACTGTTTAGCTCATTACGACAAAAGGTGTTCAAAATTAATAAACTATGTTCATCACCTGCCTGCCCCGACTTACGATAATATCTCGCGTGATGAAACGGGCAGATGTAGTTACTCAAGCCCTTTGTTAAATACGCTGCGAAGTCTCCCTTTTTCATTTTTGTTAACAAAAAAATTTGCGTGGTAATCATGTTTTTCATACTAGTTAATTTTAAACCATTTAAACCATTTATTTTTCTACACACACATAACAAAAACAAAAAAAAGTAAATAAAAAAAGACACAAAAAACAATATTAAGTATTTGTTGCAATATGTGTGGTAGAAGGGTTGCCAGCTCAGTATACGCTGTTAAACAGCACTGATTTTCAGCTGTACCCTACTATTATATAGCACAACAAATGTTTACAAATGTGCGGCCAGGTGAAGTATAATAAATAATTAATAGAACTTTGGAAACAGTACATGAATAACAATAAAGGTATGGCAGATTGTAATATAAAGAACACGTATTTACACGACAATGTAACGGAACAATATTTTAGGAATAACAAATTTTAAACTGACAAAAATTCGATTTGGTTCTAAATTAAAACTTTTGGAATGGTAGCTTTTGAACATTTAAAAGTTCTTTCCGAAGATGTCCTTTCAGAGTATGCCGAGACATTCTTTTGCGAAGAGGTGGAGGTAGGTCGTTCCAGATCTTAGAAGCTGCATACTTGAAACTACCTTTATAGCCTGCTGTCTTATGTCGTGGAATCACCATATCGTTAAGTTTTATCAGTATCATTTAAGTAAATAAAAATAGAATGAAGCCAGAACTATAATACACATAGAGTTGAATCCATCACAGTTTGTGTCTGGCTCCCAAGGTGCCCCTTGATAAACATTGGCCAATAATCAAAATAATTGATGCAGTCTAAACTCTATTTTTATAGAATAAGCGATAATATTATCGCATTGACCCTTCCCCCCACACGCAGCGCCGCTGACTCAGTGACGGGGTCAGGGGTGACATGACATCACTCCATCAAACCAAGGTGGGTGTTATGCTGACCTTACAATTAAAAGGTTAACGACCCCCAAGAAGTGGCTGAGTATGTTAATCCACTGACCTTCATACAACTCGGTCACCAATATAAAGGTGAGCAATTTTACAACTTTATAAAGTCACCTTTGGTGTATTAAAATGTATGTCTGTACTGCGGTATTTCACTGCGTGCCAACCCTATTATCGAAAATAAAATTTCAAGATATGACAAACAAGTCATTAAAAAATATTCTTAACTCTGCTCTTCTTTTTTCTGCTTTGTGTAAAGGCAAAGCTACGTGAAGTCAAAACAAAAATAAATATGGCATTCAACTAACTCGCGAATCGCGTATCAGCGGCATGTGAATGTCACGTGACCCGTGAGTTGTGACGTCACTACACATTGCAAATGTAGGGATAACCCAAGTGCCCAGCATTCGCTTTTATCGATCGGTGAACAAATATTTGAGCAGTTCGGTTTGTTATTTGCATTTTATAATCTAAAATTGTTTGCATATTGTATTTGCACATTTAATTTTGGTATTTAATGTGTTAGTATTTGCATATTTTGGGAGAATTTGGGGGATTTTCGTGGCCCGTAGCACATGATAAGGAGTTATAGCTTTTGAGGTTCTTGAAACGCACGCACCAAAAGGATGATTACGATCAATCTATTCTCTTGCTAATATCCCCATTATGGACACTACAAATATTGGGTAGTTTTAACGCGAAGTATAGCAAGAAATAATAACAGTAAGTAGATTGACTAACGCGGTTGGAGTACACTCGGATACCCAGCTTTGGAACATGTCCGACATCCACCAAAAATCTTATGAATACTGCTATAACTGAATCTCTCAATACATTACGCCAGCAAGGAGTCCGTATGCATAACAAATGGCACATTAAACACACATACAGACCGCATTGTCGTTCCAGGCAAGATAACTCCACTCCGACTTAATGAAATTAAACGTAAATAAAATTAATAAGACATGTTTACGTCGCTTGAGCCCTCGCAACATCTGCTTGTACGGGCGCGCCCAATTGAAAAACTTCAGCCCCTTTATTGTCAGTTTCGAATGAATGCTTGCTTTAAAGTGGGTAGGCCTTTTTAATTTCATTAAAAGATTAATCTGTTCAACCTCTTTAGTGCAGACGCCGGTTATGGACACTTCAAGGTTTGCATAAAAGGCTATGAGACGTTCCCCGCGTTTTAAACCACGCAACTTCAGTACCTACGTTAACCATTTTCTTGCATTTTATTAGGAAATTAGGAGCTATTTAAAAAATGGTATATATTTATATATATAATTCACCTAATTATATTTACTTTGCTAAAATCATCAGAATTTTTTACATCAAATTCTTGAGAATACCCAACACTTTTTATACATCATTCATAATTCGCAAAATATCTAATTCCAAATTCAAAATACACGTGTGTTACATCATAAGCGAAAGGGAGAACAATAGATATCCGCGTGAGTGCAAGCGAGACAGGCGGTGACTGGCATGTTTGTTAACGCAGGCGATGCGAGAAGCCTCGAAACCCATTCGTGTGTATAAAATTTGATGTACTGTTCAAACTGGCCGTTGTCTGGTAACATTCGCGCGCGTAGGAGTAGCGCGAAATGACTCACGGACAAAGATGGCGGCGCAACTATAGTAATTATCGGAAACAGACAAGTTTATGGTAAACATACACGCGTTGTCTGTTTTATTAAAAAAATAGAATATCCGATTCGAGTTTATTGTTTAAAGAGAATGTAATTATTTTTATGTAACTATTGTTTTAGTGTTTGGAACGTTGCACGAATTCCGATCGAAAAACGTCGTTAGCTTTCTTTGTATTAAAGTCTTCAAATGTCTTACATTCGTTGATTATTTTAGGATTGTTTCTCTTCTTCGTCTGTCACTATGCCTCTATGTGAGGTCTTCGCAATATTATTTACAAAAACGATTTGGCCTGACATCTATTCTCTTAGGGAGATCCAATCTGAAACATATTTGTTATAAGAATTCTCGTAAAGTCTGATGAAATTTGAGAATTAAATCAAAAACCTCTGAAGTCACAGTTCTTATACTCTGCTACTAGGCGAAGGGGGGCGATACGGATAAGAAGGCTAAAAAAACTTGTTTAATTAAAATTAATTAACGAAGCGTCCAATTATAATAATTTGTTATTTCTTTGCTATTTGCTATTTCTTAAACGAAGTGGGCCATGCTTAAACAGGTCTTAAATGCATCTGATCTTTTCATAATTAACTCCAAAACAGCTATTTATGTCACTTATGTCACTAGCTTACGTATTTCCAGTTTTCAGTTTCTTCACAAACTGATAATACGTTTACAAATATAAAAGGCGCTATTCTTAAGAATGATTACAATATAAAATAAATATGGCGTCATCTAAAATCCTGTCCTGTCCTCGGTTGTTTTCGGAAGGCACTAACTCGCACTAATCAACTGATACGATGAACTCAAGGATATAACATATGTTTGAAGCTCATTTAGTATGGTCATCTCATTAGTCATAGATAATTCTGAACTTGTTTAAACACCATGGAAGAAAATTAAGGTATTGGTATTTTTTGTAACAGTAAATTTAACGATAATAGACCACTAATTATGACTTGGCGATATAAACATCCGGTTAGAAGGACCAAAATTTAGAACTGAAAATAACCTAAATAGAGTGTTTTATATCCCTGGGAACGTTTTCCGTATAACTGTACCTCGTTTAAAAATACCCTCGCTTGACCGGTGCTTATTTTCGGAGTCAATCCGACAGAACAATGGGTCGATAACTTGAACCGAAGCTAATTTTCTGGTCTGCTGACCTTATTGAGACTTTTATGGCTGGCCAAAAGGAGTGTTTGACACGATTTCTTACTCAATCGTCGTGCAAAATACCAAATAATTCTTAAGATTGAAATGAAGCTCGTACTTATAGAAGGTGCTTAACATCTGACAATACCGATCCAATTTTAAAGATTCTTGTACCGAAAGGAAGCGACAATAAGCCGGAAAATGATAACCTATACTTTACTCCAGTATCGGATTTTAAATGCCGGTGGAGCTGCAAACCTAGAAACTAATCAGATAAAGACATCGTTGTAAAGATTGACCAATGTAAAACAATGCCAGTTGCCAAAAAATTACCACTAGTTCCCTAGCACTGATTCTCGAGCAGTTCTCATAAAATGACATTTTAAATCTTAATGATCGCCCACGTGGACCAGGAGGCCCGCGGCCGAGGTCGTCAACCAATGTTACATCATCACGATTTTTTTTACACACGTCATGTTCAGTTTGTGACCACCCAACGACTGGTTGGCAATTAACGTAGAATAGGTAGTTTGGTTTGGCAAAATATGGATAATGCTTGTAGGTACTTACGTACTGAATGTATTTTTATCCTGTTTTTATCACACGTGACGTGGTAGTAATAACAGTGTTGTAATAAAATGTCCGCCACGAAGGACGTTGATGTCGGTTTTTGAAAGGTTTTGGTAATCTAGAAACGCTAAATATAGTATTAGAGGTTACCTTAAAAAATAATATGGTAACGATCAATAGACTAAATCTATTCGTATTTACTGATATTCAAATGGAGTTTACAAATGCCATTTTGATTGCAATGAATAAAAACAGATATTGAAATGTAATAGTTGATTGACTGGTATTTATATTTTATCAATGAAAACGTAAGTGAATTGAACAAAAAATATGTAGGTACATTAGTCAATTTGTCATTCACTAACTGTACTTTGTATAGGTCAAGAACAAGATAATAACAATTATACACTATGCAAATGATTTATTTCAATATAGCTGTAACAAAAAGCCCACCCAATAGTATAGTCCCTACC